>JADMNL010000024.1:88885000-90130000 GCA_016271365.2 Neoceratodus forsteri
CCACCTATAGGCTGGGAGGGGAGTTGCTAGCAGTCACAAAGGAAGAAAGAGACTTGGGCATCATCATCACTGATGACCTGAAATCATCCAAGCAGACCTCTAAAGCAGTAGGTAAGGCTAAGGGGTGTTAGGGTGTATTAGTAGGGGTATCACAAGTCATAAGAGGAGGTAATAATCCTCTTTACAAGACACTGGTTAGGCCCATCTGGAGTACTGCATACAGTATTGGGCCACACCTTCACAAGGACATTAACAAATTGAGGCAGTCCAGAGAAGGCAACCAAATGGTGCAGGGACTGCATCAGAAGACATATGAGGACAGATTAACAGAGCTCAATATGTATACCCTTGAGCAAAGGAGGGAGAGAGGTGATATGATTGAGGCATTCAAACACCTTAAGGGCATTAACAAAGTGAAAGAGTCTACCATGTTTAAATATAAGAAAAATAGCAGGACAAGAGGACACAGCATGAGATTAGAGGGGGGCCGATTAAGGGGGAATGTGAGGAAATTCTTTTTCACAGAAAGAGTGGTGGATGCATGGAATGGCTTACCACAAGAAGTGGTGGCTATGAATACAGTGCAGGGCTTCAAACAGGCATGGGATAGGCATAAGGGAGCAATACAAATGACTATGAATAGATAGGCCACTGACAGAGCAAAGGCCAATGGCACATTTATAAGGTAGAAAAACAAATGGGCAGACTGGATGGGCCTTGTGGTCCTTATCTGCCATCAACTTCTATGTTTTTGAATAAGATATTTCCCTACTCTTTTAGTGGGGATGGGTTGGGGTTTGTGTATGACTGTGGATTATTTCTGTTAGCAGTTCATGTATGTTGTGATACTTCTTTCTGGTTTTGGTTTCTTTCATTATTGATTTTGTATGCTGTAATACCATTTTGTATCTTTGTTTTACATTTTCATTGTAAATTTCCCCTGCTCCTTTAGTGGGTCTGGAATGGGGGTTATGTACATATGTGGGTTATCTATGTTAGTCATTCATGTATGCTGTACTATTTCTTTCTGTTTTTTGATTTCTTTCATTATGATTTTGTATGATGTAATACAGTTTTGTATCTTTTGTTTTATGTTTTAAATAAAAAATTCCCCTACTCTTACTGCAGGGGTCCCTTGCTTTCTGTGAGCAGAGGGGACCCATTTTGATGATGGACCCTCAGGTTGAGGAGTTGGCTGGTGTATCTGCAGGAGAACAGATCTCTGCTCCTGCAGGTCCAGCTATGGAGATACAACATTTTTTGGAAGTTGCATCGGGGGATTTAAGTGCAGGAATGGAGTCTGAGCATGAAGAGGTGTTTACTGAAGAAGCGTTAGTGGAAAGATTGCTGCCAGAGCAAAGGAAAAAATAATTACACCTTTTAAAAGCTTCAGCAGAAGAGAAGGAGTTGCACTTGTGACAACAAACTTGCACAGGTTCAGGCAGAGACAGCGTCTTGCAACAGCAAACGGAGAGAGCTGTCAGTGAAACAGCAAAGACTTGTGATGCAATTGCATCAAAGGAGTTGAACAGACAGCATGCAATGCCCTTGTTGCATACAGGTGACGGAGAAGCTGTAAATACAGAAACTGGAAACAGTTTATCCTTTACATTTCTGTGCAGAATACAGCAAAAGAACCCTTTATTGTGCCAGATACTGTAAAAGCATTAAGAAAGCAACTGTGGGAGCTACTTTGCTTAATGACAATGCAGAAACTGAAATTAGATCTAATGTGCAGTCTAATGCTGATGCTGGGGAAAGATGCTCCTCAAAATTCATTTTAAGAACTAGCCATAGAGCGACAGAACCTGAAAAGAGCACTGGGTCAGTAGATAAAGCCCTTTCAGTAGCTGACTGGAAGAAAGATAAAAAGGGAAACTGGCAGTTGGATCCCACTTACTCTAGTGCTCATGTAACAAGGTTAGATAGTACAAAGCAATTTTGTACAGAGTCAGACTTGGACCTACAGTCTGAGGATGTGAGGCCTGATTCTCCAGACTGCCCTCCCAAAGTAATAAATAAGGCACATAATGCACTAAGTGACACTTCTAAAGATCTAACCTGAGGGGAAAGAATGGAAGATGAGACTTCAGATTCAAATGTAAGGAAAGAGCCCTTTTCTGCCCCCCAATTATGGGCTCAGTTTAGAAGATGAGAAAAAACTTTTCAACAGACAGCTCCAGCACAGAGGAAAAAATGTAGTTCATCTGCTGTACCTTGGAGGCTTAGAGCAATCCCCACATAGATTGTATGTTGGGTGCACATTAATAAAAAATTCCTTATGTTTTTTCTTCAATTAAATATATGCAATAAATAATGCCTCAGGGGACACTATATTTGAAGTATGCTTTAAAATGCTGGTTGGACTGGACTGATTTTGGGCCTTGTATGAACACTTAAAATTTTCAGCTCTGTGACTTCCATTCCAGGTAATTCCCCTCACAAAACCAGTTATTAAACAGGTGACGTTACTGTTCAGGAATGACGGTATTAATGTAAATGACATCAAACACTGGCTAATGCAGCAAAGTGATTTATTGGGAGAACCCACTCCAATTCTAGACAAAGAGTATATTTGGACTGGGGGTTGGAAGTTTTGGGTAAAACTCAGGATGGGGCCTTAAGGCCCAGAACACCTTCCAAGCTCCTTTTTTTTAGGGAGAGACAGAAGTCACTGCTTTTATCCAGAACAGCCAAAAACATGTTTCAAATGTGGGTCTCGATCTCATTTGAACAATGCTTCTGACAAAATAAAATGTAACTTGTGTTGGGAGTTTGGGCATGCCAGTGGTCAATGTTCAAGTGAGTTACACTGCAACCTTTGCAATGAGACAGGTCATGGTTACAAAGATTGTGAATAGGCCACCCACAATAGAACTGACTGCCCAGACCAGGATCACATACTGAATAAAGCTAAAAAAAAAACAGTATTGAAAAACAAAGGAAAGTCAATGAAGAAAATGCAAGGCAAGGTCAGAGCACAGAGCCCCAACTTGGGGGGGGGGAAACAGCTTCTGAACAACCACTGGATGATATACAGTAGTAGCCACAGACACTGCCAGCTATTTCCCAAAATTTCTACGATATTTTCAGAAATATCTGATGCTTTTTGCATTTAAACCGTAGTGGCAGCAGAGAGAAACTCTTCAGAAATTTTGTAAAATATCCGGAAATAGCTGGCAATGTCTGTGGCTACCACTGTGGTAGGGGATACAGAAACACATATGGAAACTGATAATAGTAGGGAGGAACCCCTGCAAGCAGAACAAACAGGCATAATTCAAACTGAGGCTGTTGTAAGTCCACTGGCTAAGATCTCTATATCCAGTAATGAGAAAGACATTATGCCCCCTCCAACTTCACAAGATCTTTTAAGGAAAAATAAAAGAGGAATACGGAAAGCTATTCCAAAAGCCAAGCAAACAAAAACTTCAGAATCATCCCAGGATATTTAACTTTCAAACAGATATGAGATCTGAGGAGGAGCTCCTTGAAGAAGAAGTTATAGCTGCTTGATGCAAAACTAAACAGCTTGGAGTCAGGCCTCAAAGAAGTAGGAGGTTAAATAAAACAAAATACTAAGAACTATGTGGTTTACTGGTGTTTTGTCTCTCTTCTTGCTTATTGTAATGCATGCTGTACAACCACTTAGAGTTGCTACGCTTAATACAAACAGTATTAAGAATCCTAGGAGAAGAGCAGTGACATTTTCTATTATAAAAGACTTGCAACTGGACTTTTGTCTTTTACAGGACACACGATTATCCTCTACAAGTGATATTACAGCAGCTGGGAAATTGTGGTGTTGGGGACCCTCCTTTTTTTCAATGGGGGACTCAACCTGTGATGGGGTGGGGATTTTGTTTTCAGGGCATGATTTTCAGGTTACATGTGTTTTGGACTTACTCCCAGGGAGAGTACTGTTATTGGATATAAATTATCAACAGGTTGCTTGGAGACTGAAAAATATATACGGGCCACAAACTAAAAAAGAACATGCAGTTCTGTTTAATCTAATTAAACCCTATCTGTTTACCTCTAAACAGTTGGTATGGGCAGGAGATTTTAATTGTGTTCAAGATATCAAGGACAGAGGTACAAAAATTACAAAACAATTTTGTGATACCACAGCATTAAACCAGATTTTAGACCAAGTAGCATAAAAGATTGCTATTGAGCTAGTCATCTAAAGGATGGGTACACTTTTTATAAAGTAATTTAGCAACAAGAATTGATTTTCTGTTTTCTTCTAGAGCCCTGGAAATAATACAAGCCCATACAATTCCAGTTGAAAATATAGACCATCTCATGGTATGATGGTGGTATCACAAAATTTAGAGATTCATAGGGGTAGGGGACACTGGAGGCTTAATACCACCTTATTACAAGACCATGATTACCAGGCACAAATACTAGCTCTTTTACAGGCTAGAAAGTTGGTTGCTAGCTTAGAGGAGGAGGAGGAGGAGGATATAGGGAGATGGTTGGTTGATATGAAAAATGATTTGAAGAATGAATTTGTGAGATTTGCTAGGAAGAAATACACAGATCAGTATAAAGTTTATTTAACGCTGAGGTCCCAGTTATATAACATCTATACATTAGCTAACAAAGGTTATGGAGATTTTTCTGCCCAAATTAAACTAATTAAAATAAAAATGGAAGAAATTCAATACACAAGGGCTGCCTCTTTATTGCTTGAACATTGAATCTGCACCCTAGGGAAAACTACTTCAGGGGACATATATGAAAGTTGTAAAACAAGGCAGGGCAATAAAAATATTATCAGTTTAATCATGCAAGAAGGTACTAGAGTAACTAAACAAGAACAGATCATGTCCATAATAGAGTCATATATGGCTTCATTATATAAGGATCTGAACTTGGATCAAAAGCCTGATACAAGACACACTTAAACAACTAAATATTTCAGGGATACCAGAATCCATATTAGAAAATCTGGTCACTCCTATATCTCAAGAAGATGTAAGGAAATCTATAGAGACATTAAAAAATAACACATGCCGGGGATAGATGGATTAACATCAGAGTTTTATAAAACTTTTAAGAACAAACTTATGGAAATCTTAGAAGTGGTTTTTAATTCCATGTTGGACTCTGGTCAGATTCCACCTCAAATAGTGATGGCCACACAAATTTTCATTTTGAAAAAAAATGATGAGAGAGAATTATTGAAAAACTGGAGACCACTAGCACTCTTAAATACAGACATGAAAATATCAATGACAATTTTAAACATCTGACTAGGAGTAGGGCCATACATTATCGAACAGAGTCAGACTTGTGCAAAAAAAAGGGAGGAACGTACATGAAACTGTATTACTAATAAGAGAGTTGGTTTCTCTAGGGAACAATAACAAGCTAAAAGGCTTCATTATTGCTATTAATCAGGCACAGGCATTTGATAGGGTTTCCCATGTGCTCTTGCAAGAAGTTTTAAGAACCTATGGAATACCTCAGCAATTTATAAACTGGATAGATTCGGTTTATAAGGTAGCTGCTGCAATACCAACGGTAAATGGACATCTAGGGCATATGGTTAAAATAAATACAGGAGTTAGACAGGGATGTCCAATGTATGTGTTTTGCATAGACCTCTTGCTGAAGCTTATCAATCAGGAACTAGCGGTGAGTCCAATAATATTAAATACAGGTGATCCAATAGTAAAATCTATAGCATATGCAGACAATGTAACTCTTATGCTTCCTGATATTGAACATGTTGCACTAACTCTAGACATTATTCAGAAGTACTCTGAAGTGTCAGAAGAAAGAATAAATCAAAATAAAAGTAAAGGGTATGCATTAACCAATGAGATGGAAATTCAGAAAAAGATAGGGAGAATTGAAATATCACAGTCCCAAATAAATATTTTAGGTATTCAGTTTGGGAGAGGTGATGTGGCTACACTAAATTGGATGGAAAAACTGAAAATAGGTGTAGAAAAAGTAACTAAATGGAAAAACTGGCAACAAACAAAAAAAAAAGGTGATGATAGTGAAAATGTTTTTGATCCCTCTCTTTGCATTTTTGATATATTTTTTCCGCCTCCGAGTGACTTAGACTCAAAACTATTACATTTAGTATTTTCACTGATATGGGGGTCTAGATTAAACCCAACTAAGAGGGAGTGCTTATATAAAGAGTATAAACAAGGGGGAATTAATTTAATTAACCCAATAAGTCACTTTTATAGCTTATTTTTGTACAGCAGTATAGCGAAATTCCAATCCCCCGATCCAGCAGAGTGGAAAAAAGTAGTGGCATCCTGGTTGCCCTCATTGCTGGAGACCTGGAAGATATCATCAAAACTTCTAAGGAAATCTTCAATCCCATCTGTACAATATTTTTGGCTGGTACTCGGAAAATTCAGGAAATGGAATTTAACATTAACTCAAGCATCATGGCCTAATCGAAAAACCATATATCAAACAATACAGATGGCGGGAAATAATATTGACACAGTTTATAAAGGGGTACAATTAAACCTAAATGTTAAGATGGGTGAATATCTAATGGATTAAAGAATCCCTCCAAGAATGTGGGACACAGTGTGGTTATGTGCATGTGGCAGACTAGGGGTGAAAGGGAATGCTGAGCACAAAAAATGGAGGAAAGATAGTGCCCAAGGGGTACATGTTTTCAGACAGAGGAAACATTAGAACACTTTTTAATCCAGTGTCTTGTCTCTAAAGAGATATGGGGCCAGATATTCAAACCATAGCGTGGCGCACAAACCATTAGTGTGGCAATAGCGCCGGAATAGCGCGGACCCGCCATATTCAAAGGACCAGTTAGCGCACGCTAACAGCATTAGCATGGGGCAAACCAGTAATGTATTCAAGGGGCAAAAGGAAGGGGGAGCCAAGAGAGACGCACAAGGGGATATTCAAAGGGCCAGCGCCGTGCTAGGATACATAGCGCAGCACCTACTGCGGCACTAGTTACCACCTATAAAAGGCTGGTCTAAACACAGGACAAAACACAGAGGAGGAGGGACCAGCACCGGAAGTGGGAATGTGTGCAGTGCCAGTAGCAGTGATGCTACCATTGATGGCAGCTGTAGTAGAGGAGGAGGAGAGGGAGCAGGCACAACATGGGCCGCAACGCAGGCCAAGGAGACGGTATGCTGCAAACAGGCTGTACCGGCCCAGGGTCTCCTTTGAGACCCTGCCTGATGACCACATCATTGGCCGGTACTGGATGAACAGGGGAATGTTGAGGCAGCTCTGTGAACTCCTGCATGAGCAGCTGCACCCAAACACTAGACGCAGTCATGCCATGACAGTGGAGGAGAAGGTGACAGCAGCGATGTGCTTCCTTGCCACAGGGATGTTCCAACGACCAACGGGGGACACCATTGGGGTAACGCAGTCTGCCACCTCACACCTCCTGACCCAGTTCCTAGAGGTTCTCCTGCCACATGCTGGGAATCATCAGTATTCCCAGCATGGCAGCAGAGTGCAGAGAAACAATGCAGCAGTTCCATCGAGTTGCGCACCTACCATCTGTACTGGGTGCCATTGACTGCACCCATGTCCCCATCCATGCACCACCTGGCGATGGCAGTGACATGTACATCAACAGGAAGGGGTACCACTCCATCAACTGCCAGGTGGTGTGCGATGCAGCAGGGCGCATCAGCAATGTCTATGCACAGTACCCCGGCAGTGCCCACGACACCTTCATCTGGCACCAGTCCCAGCTGTGCCAGGCCTTTGAGGAGGGCAGGATACCCAGTGGGCAACTAGTCGGTGAGTTGTAGCATACAAGGCAAACACACAACAGCATGGATGTGGGCAGGCGTTGCAGTCCAGGGAAGGGGTGTGGGAGGGGCACAGAGAGGTGGAGGACAACAGCTGATAGACCACAGTACGGCACTAAGAGGTATATATGTCTTGACAGGGGACAGTGCCTATCCCCTGCGACCCTGGCTGCTCACACCAGTACTCTGACCGGCCACAGTGGCCGAGGAAGTGTACAATGAGGCACATGCCAGAACAAGGAACATCATAGAGAGGGTGTTTGGCATCCTGAAGATGCGATTCAGATGCCTGGACACATCAGGCGGTGCCCTACAGTATACACCTCAGAAGGTATGCCGTATCTTCCTAGCCTGTTGTATGCTGCACAACATGGCAATGAACCATGGGATACAGGCACCTGAACCTGAGGGACAGTCTGACAGTGAGCCAGAGCCAGTGGTCAGGGGATAGTGGAGCAACTCAAGAGGAGGGACCCTCGCATGGCACGCAGGGCCATACAGCACGGGACAACATCATCAGGACACTGCAACAGACCAGAGGGTAAGTACAGACTGCACAACAACCTGAAAGAGTACAAGTGATTAGCATTTTAATGTGCACAGACTAAGATAACAGTGAAAACAACAATCACATCAGCAAACAAACCCAGTGTAATAGACAAATAGTGTGTGCATGTGGTGTGAGTCCGTGATTGTGCAGCACATATGTGGGGGGGGACACACACAAATGGTGTAATCTTGGAGGGGAGGTGTGATGTGTGTCATGAGGGTAAGGGGGCAACTGTGTTGGTGGGAGTGTGTGTGTGTGTGTGCGCACGTCTGCTCATGCATAAGGGAGATGCATGCAGAGTACAGCAGACAGCCTGTGGGCATCACTGACGATGACACCCACACATGCGCCGTGCACCCGTACCATGGGATATGGACCCTGGGATGCTCTGTGCAGAGGACACAGCTGAAGTTGAAGGTGAGGCAGGCAGTGTTCACCTCCTGTGCTCCCGGGGGATGATGGAGACTGACAGGGTGGATGGATGGCCACGGCACCGCTGGGTTGCAGGCGGAGTGTGTGATGCAGTGGAGCTGGTACCAGTGGCAGCCCTGCACTCACAGTGTGCCTGCCTGAGTGCCCTCTACCATCTGCACCATGGCCAACCAACCCATGCTGGTGACCAACAGGCACACCACGCATGACATTACCAATGTCCACCACTGCAGCAGTTAAGCCAGAGAAGCCACGGTCTATGGCACCCACCAGGTGGCCCAACTTGTCCTCTGCTTGCTGCTCAGCACGTGCAAAGCCCACTGATATTGCCTCCCATATCTGACCCAGCTCATGTCGCAGCTCATGCCACATGGCATGCAGGTCCATATGGGCCTCCTGCTGTGAGGTGACAGCAGCCTGCAGGAGTGGCCAGGCACCATGGCCTTCGTGCACCAGAGGCACAGGACCCCCTGCAGCATCTGGCAGTGGTGCCTGTGGTAATGGATCAACTGCTACATCCGGCTGCTGACTACAACTGCCAGTGGTCTGTGGCACCATATGGACTGTAAACCCAGCATGTGTCTGACACTGCACACCCTGCTGTCCTGCAACACCACCCACACCACCCACCACTGTGTGTTCAGCCACAGCCACACTGCTGACACCTACGGAACCACCCTGACCTGTTCCATGGCCTTCAGCAAGCCCCACCCCTGCATCCCCTGGCACAGGAATGGCCAGCTGCTGTGAATATTTGGAGACATCAGTGTCATCCGCACTGGTGACAGTGACCAGCAGTACCTCTCCCACCCCATCATCCTCAGTTTGTGCAACATCCAGGTGCCCACTGTACCCTAACACCCATAACGAGGTGTAACCCCCCCTTCCCAGGCAGTTGTACGCCCTGTCCACGGGAATGCCAGACATGCATTGGGTCCATGCGGCCCTGATCTTGACACAGTCCAGATGTTGATGGACGTTCATCATCAAACTCCTCCACGACCTGGGGAACCTGGCTGGATATCCATGGAACATGCCGTGGTGGTGCAGGCCTGTCTGAGAGTGCTGTGGAGAGAATAGGGACAGGGTCAGTCACCCATCCATGGACACTGTGGCAAAACACCACCACCACTACCACCACCACACCATGCAGCTCTCAGGACAGGTACCCACTTCACACAAGCCTGTGACAACATGCACCCACCCACCCCACAGTGACCTTGGCCATGCCAGACATCGGTTCAGCAGGATACAGTGCGCCCTGTGCAGGACACCAACAGCAGGACCGTGCACCCTTGCCTGCACCACATACAGGGGTTACACATGCGAATACAGACCTGGCCTTGGAAGTGTGAGGGTCATCTCACAACCACCACCTGTCACGCCTGTCACTGCCACCATCCACAGTGTCGATGCCACCACCACCATGTGTGGCTCCTCCACATGCTGCTGGTGTTCAGGCAGACCACCACCAGTCCTGGTCCTGTCCCTGTGTCAGTGTGCCTCCTCCTCCTTTGCACATCGCAGGAGGTCATTCCATCATTTCCGGACTGCTTCAGTTGATCTCCCACAGCCCCCGACCACATTCACAGCTGCAGTCACCTCCTCCCAAGCCTGCCGCATAACAGCATCAGTGGCCCTGTGTGTGCATAACACGTGTTCTCTTTCCTTCACCTCATGCGCAAGGGTGTTCAGCTCATCTTGAGAGAATTTATGTGCACGGATGCACTCCTGTCGGGCCTGCACACCTATGGGATAATCAAGAGGGGACAGGTGTCAGTGGCTGTGTCAGTGCTGCACTGCATCACACAGTGGACATCACGATATCATCCCCTACATTGCCACAGGCCACATGGACATATCAGATCACTGCATGTGCCTGTACGGTGCACAAGCCCACATTGCCACTGTCTGTCCCATGTCTGGACGGCGAGTGGTGTACACACATGTGCACTGCTGTGGCCTGTGTCTGCCATGAACCCCCATGACTGTGTTGCCCAGCCTTTGAGCATCACAGAGTTTGAGACAAGTGCACTAGCAATGTCAGGACACCATGCTGCATGGGAGCGTACATTGCTGGTACACTGTGTATGCCCTGCCGGGGGGCACAGGCCATCACGCCACACATCCAGGGAGACAAGACGGTGCGCTATCACGGTAGAGCAAAAGTGCACCTGGCTGGCAGACACAATGTGCATGCATTGGCACATGGCACAGTTAACTGCAGGGGAATGTGCACAATGCAGTGGACATTAGTGGTCCCACGGTGGTCATACGTACCTGCCTCTCGCTGCTCATCCCCCTGGTGCATATCTCTTTCCATGTTGTACACTGCTGTATTCCTGCCGCAGTTCCACAACACAACACTGGTGGTGCACTGCTTACCCTTTTATAGCCCACCCAGGCAATCATGCCTGTTAGTCATGTAAATGAGCGCATAATGATATGCTAATCACACGGTTTGCCCCATGCATACACAAGTACCCCCATTTGCATACACCCATTGAATATGGCTCTGAATAGCCCCACGCTAGCACAGCAGCACTGGGCAAAGGCCATCACAGGGCTATTTGAGGGTCAGCGCCCACGCTAACCACCTAGCACTGCGCTATGTGCAGTATGCATGCTCTTGGGGCCCCTTGTCCGTGCTATCACCCTGTCATAGCACGATGTAGCACTGCACTAACCAGCTTTGGCGTGGTGCTACATGCATGCGTGGTACATCGGCCCAGGGTCATGGTAGGGGTCATGCATGGTCATTGCAAACACTTCCTGTTAGCGCGGCGCTACAGCACATGTCAGCGCGGCGCTACACTTCAGTTCTAGGGGGTGTCAGGGTGTGTGGACAGTCATTGTTTCACTGTTTAACCTAGTTATTTGCCCCCCTTCCACAGCACCAATGTCTGTGAGATGTAGGCAAAGGGCAGTGGTGGGCCGTGACAGGCGGTGGGATGAGGCTGAGACGGCCAACCTGGTGCAGTTGATGGAGAGGCGCCATCGGTGCCTATTTGGACCTGTGCGGGAGGGCGACCTGCCCCGTAGACAGGTCTGGGCTTTCAGTGCCCGTCGACTAACTGCCATCACGGGTGTTCCCCGTGATGGTGAGAAGTGCTGCCATCGCTACATCGACATCAGGTGCAGGCAGCGACCACTGCTTGAACACTGCAGGGCCATGGTTCACGAGGGGACTGTGCCTGTGCCAGGTAAGTGATGACTGTTGTGGCACTGCTGGCATGGGTGGTGAGGCTGTGTGTTCCATGGTGTGCTTGTGTGCATGTGTGTTGCTGCGCTGGACACGTTGCACATGTGCCATGGGGTCCACCCATACATTCGGTGTGTACTGTGTGGGACAGGGGTAGATGGTGTGCACTGACTCGTGTCATGCTTGGCATGGCTTTGGTGGTGCACTGCACCCGTGTGCCACTGTTGCGTGTGTTGTGCTACACCACTGGGGTACAGGGTGGTCTTTAGCGTACCGTGGTGGCTGATATTGTAGTAATGCTACTGTACCCTCTTCCCACTGCAGAGCGACGAGGACACACCAGAGACAGGAGGGACGAGATGCAGGCCGGACAGTGGCCGTCCACCAACAGGCACAGGATGCCTCCGATGGCACAGCGTGCAGCGGAGAGCAGTGACGGTGACAGGGGTGTTTTGCGTACCATATGATGTTATGCTTTTCTACTATGTGTCTGACTTTACAGGGCAGGCAGTAGAGCAAGGGTGTAGCCAGGCATACGCACTGTACACATTTGTGTACAGTTTTGTGTAGTGCATGTCTAAATCTATTTGCCTCTCTGTCAACAGTTACTAGGTACACCAGACATTTAGGGTCACTGTAGGCCACTGGGGTGTGGCCCTGTTTGAACTGCTGTTGTGTAGGAGACAGATACCTGTATAACCTCATTAGAGAGTAAGGGAATCATCTGACAGACATCATACCCTTTTGGAAGGGGTGTACCATTTGGAGTTGCTGAGTACATCATTTGTGAGGGGAGTGTGGCTGTTGGGGATTGTGTGTAGAACATGTGAATGTCTGGCTACACCCCTGCACTACAGTGCTGTGTCAGGTGTTGTGGCCCAGTTGGCTAGGTAATCCAGGTCAGATGTGAGATGGCTGCATGCATTTCTGTTGTCCCCCTTGCCTCCATTGCCTTTCCTGCTGCTGCGAGGCCTGAGACATGGCTTGCTGTGTGTCTTAAGTATTGTTGCCATTGCCGCCATGTGTACTGATATCTGCCTTGTACTGCCATGTGCACCATGTTGCTGTTATGGCCACCATTGTGGAGGGATGATGCATGTCTCTGCATGGCTGTGGGCCAGTCATCATGCCTGGGGGTTGGGGATTACTGGGGTCGGCCTGTCGTGCCACCTGTTACTGCTGCTGCTGTTGTCCTGTCTGCCATGGCAACAGTGTACTCCACCTCTCATGGCATGTGTCATTTACAGTACCACGTATAACATGTCAGTATCTGTGCAGAACATGTTGTGAGTGCATTCCAGGGCCATGCACCTCATGGCATTCGGGGGGACACTGTGTTATGTGGTGCAAGCATTTCCCTGGCAGTGTACTGTCATGGTGGCAAGGACACGGGTATGTTATTGTGTGTCCTTGTCTGACGTCTGTGGCAGACATGCATGGGGCTGTGTGGGAGGGGTCCTTTGGGACTGTGGTGCCACATGGGTCTGTGTGGCTGTACATTGCATGTGTGCCTGTTGTGGCATGTGTGTTGGCAGGCATCCTCCAAGCACTCAATGGTGGGCAGTTTGATTTCTGGTGGGGAGTTGACCAATGGGCAATGAACTGCTTACTTAATGTATGACGCCTAACAACGGCAATGTTGTACCTTTCTGTGTTTAATTCATTGTGGTGTACGCTAGGGGGGACTGGTCACTATGACTGTCTGTGTATCCCATGGCCATTACAACTGTACAGGTTGTGGGCTTGTATGTGGGTGTCTTGGGGAGCAATGCATGGCTTAGTATTTACACATGCAGGGCAGTGCCCATTGTCATGGGTTTCATACATTGTATCTTGAAGGCCACTGGTGGCAACTGACACAGTCATGGTGTACGTTGGTATTTTGTCAGGCTACACTCCAGGGTGGGGTAGCCCACCCTAACAGTGGGGAAGGAGTGTCAGTGTGTCCACATGGTGTGCAGTTGTGGCCTCCCTGGCTACACCCCTGCCTGTGGGCTCATGCTGTGATGGAGGGGCCATTGTCCCCAAAAGGGTGCTGTCCCTCTATCCCTGTAGTGCATGATGTTTGTGCACATGTTATGCAGGTGTGCTGCAGGAGTTGTTCTGTGGTAGCATGGTGTGCTGGTTGTCAGCCCCTATGGCAGATGCTGCTCCCACAGGTGTGTGTGTGTGCCTCGCCATGCCTTGACCACCAGGGTGACACTGTCCTGTGCATGCCTTTGGCCTATCGCTGCAGTGCCACTGGTGGACCATGCCCAGTGTCTGTGTTTCACATGTGTGTGTCTTCTTGCATGTGCGCCTTCACGGTGCTGCCACTATGGGTGGTGGCACAGCACTGTGCCATTCTCTTCACCACTGTGGGCCCCTCACCCTTCTGTTGCAGCAAGTGGTGTGGGTGGGCATTGGCACTTCCCCGGTTGTGTACTGCTTGGTTACCTGTCCTGCAGTCCCTACTGTTCTGTTGCCAGTGTCATTGTCCTCTGTGGTCATTGGGTCTCTGTGGTCCATGTCGAGTCTCTATCTGTGTCACTTGCCACTGTTGAGCACTTATGTCAGTCATCCACCTGTTCAGGGTTTCCTGTCATCATTTGTACAGCTGCTGTGTTATGGCATCATGGGTGGCAGTTTGGCTGGGTCTCTACAGTTCTTGTGTAGGGCAGCAGTGAGGGTGGGCCACTGTTGGGGGTGTACAAGACAGGCATGTGTGGTTACACACGTGCTTGGGGCTGTGGCACCTTCTCCAGTTGGTGTCATCTGTATTGTGTATCATAGCTGTGTGACCGTGGGCAGCATGTCCCACCATGTGTCATCCCATGTGCATATCATTCAGTGTTCACTTGTCGTTCACATCTCTGGGGGTGGCTGTCTGTTTGCACTGTTACAGTCTGCACGCCGCTGTGCTGGCTGGCCTCCATGTTGTTGGGTTTCTCAGCATATATCCATGCATATCCATGTACATTGGGGTGTTGCATGCTGCCTGTTACGTACTGCCTTGTCCTGCAGGTACATGTTAGTGTGTGTTGTGGTTTGTTCCATACTAGCACATGAGCATGGTTGTTGGGGCATGCTGTCCACCGTGTGGTGGTACATGGTGCCTTTGTGTCATTGTCATGCCCTAATATGGTCCCCCTTTCTCCTGTAGGTCCACGTCGGTCGTCACTGTGGGCCACCCATCCGGAAGAGGGTGAAGGCACAGAGGAGCTGTTGCAGAGGCTGGTGCGGCAACAGCGTACCCTAATTGAGCAGCAGGCAGTTATGATTGCTGATACACGGCGTGTTGCGGCCATCCTGGAGGAACGTCTGCCAGTGCCTGCCAGCACCTAAACCCTGCTTACTTTTTCCACTAGCCTGCTTCCTGTCCCTGGCCCACTGTCTCTAACCCTGTATCTGCCATCCTGTTCCCCTCCATTGCTTCCTATTTCTACAGCCCTCTCCCATCCACTTTCTTACCCCATTGTTCTGTTGCTATATTTAAGTTTTGCCTGTTTGCAATGTTTCTGTTGTTTTCCCCATTGTTTTCAGTCCCTGTGTTATGCCAACCCTTTTCCCTTTCATTATGTTTTTCTTGCACCCCATTTTTATGAACAGTGTTCTGCTCTGTTTTG
The DNA here is from genome assembly GCA_016271365.2 of Neoceratodus forsteri. Lineage (NCBI taxonomy): Eukaryota > Metazoa > Chordata > Ceratodontiformes > Ceratodontidae > Neoceratodus > Neoceratodus forsteri. The sequence continues at coordinate 88,900,577 of JADMNL010000024.1, forward strand.
GTTATTTTTGCTGTATATATGTTCATATTGCCTTTGTGCCTTAGATGTTCACATTTTGCATTATAGTTTATTATGCTTGACATTCCTGTGACCTGTGTCTTTTTGGGGTGGACTTGGGATTTGACAGTGTTCTGTGGTATTCTGCTTTCACTTGTGGTTCCAGGTTATTCCATTCCTTTCACCAGTACTGCAGTTGTGTCTGGCTGGGCTGTTTTGCTTTCATGTGTTCCTGGACAGCTGCTTACACCTCTGACTCTTTGTTTCTGTGGGTGTTTGCACTGCCTCTGTCTGATTGATATATTCAGTGCTGTCTTCTCTGCTATATTCAGTGCTGTCTTAATCCTGGGCAATGTTTGCCCTGCACTCCTGGGCCTGTTTGCTCGGCTTCCTTCGCTTGCTATATTCAGCTGGTTTTGCATCGGGCTATTCATTTTGAATATAGCTATGTTTTTGCTCTGAGCACAGTTTGCCCGCCGGGCAGTGCTAATTTAGCCCCAGGGCAAAGTTTTGAATATCTGGCCCATGGTCTGCTGTTAGCTGTGTGTAGGGAAATACTGCATAGAATCAGCTGACTTAAGAAGAAATAATAACGGGTTATACAGCTCAAATCCAGGGAATGGAAGAAAGTACTCAACTTATACTATTAACATGTATTAAATTCAGCTTGTGGTAAGCAAGATGTAAATATGTTATACAGTAGATGGATCTGTTGCTTAGAATATTGGTCCAAATGACTGAGAAAGAAATACGACAAATTTGGAGAGATGAAGCGAAAATATGTACAAGCAGTATATTGCAAAAACATTGGAAGGGTGTGCCAAGTAAGATTTATACAGACAGATAGATTTGAGCATGGAAGTAGGTATAGGCATGATGGGCCAGATATTCAAAAGGGTTGCGCCATGCGCAATAGGGTTGCGCCTGCGCACGTCTGAACTTGATCCATTCTGCGATATTCAGCAGGAGGCAGTTGCGCCACTGAAAACAGGCTGAGCAACAGTGCAATGCAAATGAATGCATGCTGAACTGGTGGGGGAGGAACCATGCATAAACTGCACAGCCCGATATTCAGCCGGGCTGTGCAGAGTTGTGCAGGCGCAACCCCAACCTGCGCCTGCACAACTTTGAGCCAAAAAAAAAAGGCGTAAGTTGAGGGCCACCCACAGGTGAGCTGCTGCATTGCAGGGCACAACACAGCAGCTGCCACCTGTAGCTGGCCCTTAACCCACTCCCTGTGCCCCCCCATACCTCTCAACTGTCCCTGATTTTCAGGGACATCCCTGATTATGCCTCAGAATTTGTCTCTGTCCCTCATAACAATTGTATTGTTGTGACAGAACACTGGGGATTGTAAGCATAAAATAATGTTAAATATTAAGTTACAGATTCCTTCTTATTCAGAAAATGCATCTTACATAAATCCCCCCCTAATTCTATCAGCTTTCTGAGTGTATACTACCAAATCGTAAGATGTGTCCCTGATACGAGGTCTGTGTCCCTGATATTGTAATATCTTGTCCCTGATTTATGAGACAAGAGGTTGAGAGGTGTGCCCCCCTGCAGCCCGATCGCAGGCATAGTTTAACCCCCCCACCAGCCCGATCGTGGGCAGCAATGTGTCTCCTCCAGAACACATCCCTGGTGGTCCAGTGGACCGTAGACTCGATCGCGGGATGTAATCATTAACCCCCAAACATGCCCTGGTGGTCTAGTGGACCGAAACTCCCAATCACGGGATGTAATTGTAACACCCCCAACACATCTCTGGTGCCTAGTGTCCCCCACCCACCCCATGAAGCCCCACCACCCCGCTCCCCACGGCAGCTGGTGGCAGCATCCCACCAGCGCCGCCCGCCCCTGCCAACCGACTGACTGCAGTAGGGCTGCCGCCCATTGGTCAGAGCAGAGCCAATGGGCGTGCAGCCCATACCGTCTGAAGAAGTTCAGTTTTGTGAATGAAGTATTCATTCCACAAAACTGGACTGTCTTGTAATGGTATGGGCTGCACGCCCATTGGCTCTTGCCTGCACCATCGGGCGGCAGCCCCACTGCAGTCAGTCGGCGGGCAGTGGGCGGCAGGCAGGTGGGATACTGCCGCCCGCCAGCCGCCGGGGAGCGGGTGGTGGGACTTCGTGGTGGTGGGGTGGGGGACACTAGGCACCAGGGATGTGTTGGGGTGTTTCATAATTACATCCCGTGATCGGGAGTTTCGTCCACTGACCACCAGGGCTATGTTTGGGGTTAATGATTACATCCCGCGATCGGGATCTCCAGTCCACTGGACCACCAGGGATGTGTTCGAGGGGAGACACATTGCTGCCTGCAATCGGGCTGTAGGGGGTTGTTTTAAACCCATGCAGCCTGTGGTCGGGCTGGTGAGGGGTGGTGGTGGGATTTCACCTTTTGCCCGCGATCGGCTGCAGGGGCGTCGGTCCCGATGACGCTGCCTGGCAGGTGCCAGGCACAAGTCCTCAGGATCGGCGCCCCTGCATGCCAATGGCATGCAAGGAAGATAATCAGATGCAAATGGCCCCCGCGCCTTGCATGAATTATGGCCCCATTTGCATGTCACCTTGAATATCGATTTGCACATGGCGCACGGCTTCTGGCGCCACCGCAAGTTGAATGCTCCACTCTGACAACTTGCGGTGGCACAAGTTCCACTGCACCATGCACAGTGGCTGTGGCCAGGGGGTGATATTCAAAGGAGTTGCTCAATAGCTCAACTCCTTTGAATATCGCCTGGGCCACACCCCTGCTCAACTATTTTGCGCAGCGCAGGGGCTTGCGCCTAAGAAGAATGCAGTTTGAATATCTGGCCCGATGTATTTAATCTGGTTGGAAAGGTTACTGCTCTAGAAAAATATGATTTGGTAGTTTCACCAATGAAGTTATGAACAAAAGCTTAACAAATTTTTTTTGTTTGCAATGACTTTATATGATTTACATTAAGTTATCATTTTTGTTTTATTATGATTGAAGTTGTTTAGTGTGTATAAAGTTTAAACTGATATGTTTTTGGGAAATGTATTCACTGAACAGATGTGGTTTTATTTTTATCAATAAAGAATTCCTCTACTCTTTTCGAGAAGTGCCATGGGATCTTTAACATCCACCTGAACTTCCACCACAAGAGGTAGATGAGACCTCGGTTTAACGTCTCATCTGAAAGATAGCACCTCAGGAGTGCAGCACCCCCCCTCATGCTGCACTACAGTGTCAGTATTGGGATTTAACCCAGTCACCTGGTGTGGGGATAGAACCCACAGCCTTCTAATCTCCCGGCATCAGAGGTGAGTATGCTACCTGCTGACCCACTGACAATGTCCCTTATTAACAGAGATCAAATGGACTTTGTCCATTCCCAAATGACAATGGATAACATCCAGCATAACCTTCATAACATCCACCAAATGCAACAGACAGCCTCCCCTTCCCTATTACTTGAGCCTTGATGCCAAAAAGGTCTTTGACCAGGTCTCCTTGCTGTTCCTGTTAACAGTGCTGGGGTGACTGGGATTCCCAGCAGCTTTTATAGAACTACTACAAAGACTTTATCACTCCCCCAAGGCCTGCATCAAGACTAACAGATGCCACTTCTCTGACTACACCCTGCAAAGAGGGCTCATCAGGTCCGTCCTATCTTGCCACTTGTATTTGTGGTCTATATAGACTTCTGGCCCAAGCCATTAGGGAAACCATTACATTTCAGGGTATTATAATTGTGGGTGGGAGGGATCACCGTATTGCCTTTTATGCCAATGATGTTCTACTCTACCAGTGTGACCCAGTGGACTCACTCCTGAAGGTTTTTAAACTACTAGAAAGCTTCAGCATGGTATCAGGTTATTGCCCGAATACATCCAAGATGGAAACTCTGTTTCTATTTCTATCCATCTCAGCCATTCAGAGAGGCCTTTCCCTTCTAATGAGACTTGCAGAAACTCAGATAAATGGGGCTTAATGTGGCATACTCTCCAGCCTCAGCATTCCAGGATACCTGCACCCCATTTGAACATACCACACATCAGGACCTTAGTCACTGGGGAGCACTACCACTCTCTTTGTCCTAGTGGGTAGAAGTGCTGCACATGGTCACTTTGCCCAAGGTACTTTATCTGTTCCAGAATGTCCCCCTGGCTCTCCCAGTATACCCTTGGAGGGCATGGAACAAAGAGAACTCCAGATTCATCTGGTCAGGTCAAAGACCATACATGAAAATGCAGCAACTTTGTCTCACCAAAGACCAAATATACTGGAGGTCTGGGAGGCTACAGGTATACTATTGGGCTGCACATCTATTCTTTCTTCTATTCTGCCACCTGTGAGGCCAACATGCCTCATGTCTGGGCATGGAAAGAGCCCTGTTCCCCAACTGGCAAGTTATGCAGACCATATATCACTGGGTGACTCCTCTGGATGTACTACAGAATCTTAATCTATGGCTGCAGCACATATCACCCCTTTTTGTCGACACCCCAATGGCAAAACAAGGAAAAGGACCATTATGGTGACATTCACAGTAATGGTCCATTTTCCTTGTTTCACCTTCCCCCAGTGTTCCGGCCCCCTCCCCGGACCAACTCCGGCCTGGAGTTGGAATCTTAAAGTCCAGGGGTACGGGGGCCCAGCCCCCCACATGGGGGTGTGAGGGCACAGCCTCCCACAGAAAACAAGGAGTCAAGAGGCAGCACAATACCTGCATCAGTATTGTGCTGTTGCTGTGGGGGAGGTCGGCATTTTCACTGATGGGAAAACTTGGTGCTTCCGCTGCAGCATCATGTGAAAGAAACATAGAAACATAGAAGTTGATGGCAGATAAGGACAGCAAGGCCCATCCAGTCTGCCCATTTCTCTTTTTCTACCTTATAAATGTGCCATTGGCCTTTGTTCTGTCAATGGCCTACCTATGCATACTCATCTGTATTGCTCCCTTATGCCTATCCCATGCTTGTTTGAAGCCCTGCACTGTATTCATATCCATCACTTCCTGAGGTAGGCCATTCCATGCATCCACCACCCTTTCTGTGAAAAAGAACTTCCTCACATTACCCCTTAATCGTCCTTCCTCTAATCTCATGCTGTGTCCTCTTGTCCTGCTATTTTTCTTATATTGAAACATGTTAGACTCTTTCACCTTGTTAATGACCTTAAGGTGTTTGAATGTTTCAATCATATCACCTCTCTCCTTCCTTTGCTCTAGGGTATACATATTGAGCTCCATTAATCTGTCCTCATATGTTTTCTGATGCAGTCCCTGCACCATTTTGGTTGCCCTTCTCTGGACTGCCTCAGTTTGGCTAATGTCCTTGTGAAGGTGTGGCCTCCAGTACTGCATGCAGTACTCCAGATGGGGCCTAACCTGTGTCTTGTAAAGAGGAATTATTACCTCCCTCTTCCTACTTGTGATACCTCTACTAATACACCCTAACATCCTCCTAGCCTTACCTACTGCTTTAGTGGTCTTCTTGGATGATTTAAGGTCATCTGTGATGATGATGCCCAAGTCTCTTTCTTCCCTTGTGACTTCCAGCAACTCCCCTCCCTTCAGGGTTTCTCTTCTCTATGTGCATGATCTTCAGGGTTTCTCTCCCCTATGTGCATGATCTTGCACTTCTTTGCATTAAACCCCAGTTGCCACTTTTCCGATCATTTTGTCAGTTTATCCAGATCTCTTCTCATTCTGCCCACCCCATCTGGATCATCTACTCCATTGCAGATCTTGGTGTCACCTGCAAACAGACAAACCTTACCCTCCACTCCATCTGCAATGTCACTGATGAAGATATTGAAGAGGAATGGCCCCAGGACTGATTCCTGAGGTACCCTACTTGTGACTTGCATCACTTCTGACTGTATACCATTTACCACCACTCTCTGTTTTCTGCCTGTCAACAGTTTGCCACCCTGTTGACCAACTTCTAACCCACCCCGAGCCTACCCAGCTTATTAATCAATTGGAAAACTTCATAGATAAGGTAGTCTCACAGTATACCTTAATTAGCCCCCAGTCACCATCATTACAAGATGAGTCCCACTGTTTCCCTTCTACTGACACTGTGGACCCACTATTTCCCTCCATTGAGGACTGGGCTGAGGTACAGAAAGTTAAAACCAAACGCAGAGGTGGTCAAACTTATTTTACTGACCAAGTTCCTCTACACAGTAGGTATCAAACCCTAATAGACTATGAGGAAAATGATCTTGTGGATGAATCTAATATTTCCATTATTTGTGAAAAGCCCAATTTAGTTAGTACTATTAAACCCAGAGTGAAAAAAGGAAAAAACACTACTCAAATGAATGGCCTTTTTTTTACCACCAAATTGCAGTGCCCCCTTCAGTGCTGAACCCCCATCCACCCACCATCATAATAGCTCAGATATTACACCACAACATCTTACTGCAAACTTGAAACAGATCTTTGTACTGAGGGACTCTCTAATCAAACATATGGACAGGATTGTCTGTGGTCAGGACATGGTAAACCGCACCTGTTCCAGTTTTAGAGGGGCTAAAGTATCCAATCTTACCAACATGATACCTGACATTTTAAAAGATTCTGGTCATAATCCCTTAGTCATTGTCCATGCAGGAATCAATGATATCTTAAGTTCCAACCACAAGTCTCTACAATGGGACAAAATTGCTTTAAATAACATACTGGTAGAAAGGAATTGCACTTTTTTTTTCTTAAATTTTACCCTTCCCTAGGGCAATTGATCTTGTCACTACTAGTATTAAACAAACAAATGAATGGCTTCACAAATGGTGTATATCTCAGAACATAGTGTGTATATCCCACTGGGAGAACTTTGTGGATAAATCCCCTTTGTATAGCTGGGATGGTTTACACCCCAGCAGATGGGGTAATACTGTGTTGGGTAATTCCTTCTGAGGATAATTGAAAACCATTTAAACTAATACAGAAGGGGGAGAAAGGGGTATTTCCCCCATCTTTTAATTGTCCATAGGGGTTACAAATTCCTATCTCTAAATGCTAGATCATTGAACATCATTAAACTAGCTGAATTAGACGCTAAAAGTAATTTACTAAACTTAGACATAGTAGGGATAACTGAAACCTGGTGGGACTCAAATTCTGTTTGGAATCAGCAAATTCTAGGTTACAAACTTTATTATAAAAATAGAAACAATAAAAAAGGTGGGGGAGTGGGACTTTAAATATGTTACAGAAGACATTACATCCTATGAATTACAGTCATCAGCTAATGTTGAATCTATATGGATGGCTATACAGATCCAAGGGCATCCCCAAATTGTTGTGGGAAATTGTTATAACCCCCCTTGCTCCGATCACAGTTATAGGAAGGCATTATTTATAGATATTGATATATTCTCTGACTATAAAGATGTGGTAATTATGGGAGACTTTAATATGCCCCTTATTAATTGGTCCACTCTTTTTAGTAATAACAAACAATATGTTGATTTCTTGAACATGTTAACTGAGAAAGGTCTAACACAATTAGTAAATTTTCCCACTAGAAGAGGGAACATTCTTGATCTGTTCATCTCTAATATAAGTCATAAACTCACCAATATTATAGCTTCTGACCCGTTAGGAAATAGTGACCATCACTCTATTATGTTTGAATTAATGGGCATACACTATAGACTGAACCATAAAAAACATCTTCAAGAATTATGATAGTGCTAATTTTGAAGTGATTACAGATAAATTAAATAGTATTAAATGGGCACAACTTTTTTCTGGCCTCACGGTAAATAAGGCATGGCTAAAACTGAAGGACGTGATTTTTGCACTAGAAAGGAAACGTGCCAATAAAAAATAAATATAACAAAAAAGGCAGAATTCCAATTTGGCTAAATAAATATATTATGACTGAGATCAAAAGAAAAAAAATGTTATTCATAAAACTAAAAACAGGCATAAGACTCAATGAAACCTACAGTAAATATAAAAAGGCAACTCAAGTTTTAAAACATATGATTAAAAAGGCAAAAATGAAAATAGAATTTAAATTAGCCCATACCAAAGATGGCAATAGAGTATTATTTTCATACCTAAACAATAAAAAGGGTAACTCTAGAAAAACAGGGCCTTTAACAGTAGATAAAGTAATTCACTCAGATATTGAAATAGCAAATCACTTTAATTCCTATTTCTGCTCTGTCTACTCTATTTAGGACTATCACATTCCCAGTAGTGATGCTAAAGTAGGTCAAAATTTCATAAAGAATTATAACATTACGGCTACTGATATTCTCCCTTTCCTTAAAGCCTTAAAGAAATCCACCAGCCCAGGACCTGACCAAGTTAGTTCTAGGTTCCTTATATATATAGCTGAGACAATTTCAATTCCCCAATATATTTTATTTAACAAATCATTACAATCAGCTGAAATCCCAGTAGATTGGTTATCAGCAATCATAACCCTTATTCATAAGAAGGGAAATAGATCTGTCCAAAATTTTTGGCCATTAGCCTTACCGCAATTATCTGTAAAACCATGAAAAAATAATAAAAACCTACTTAGAGAAGGACATGGAGGAACTGAACATAGTAGACTCCACCCAGCATGGCTTTAAAGCTGGTCACTCCTGTACCACTAACCTGTTGTCATTTTATGATAACATCAGCATGGGCATAGATAATAAACAAAATATGGATATCATACTGTTGGACTTCAGCAAGGCATTTGACAAAGTGCTGCATAGTAACTTAATTAGAAAACTAAAATCATTGGGCTTTTCTATAGGGTTAGTAAACTGGATCAACAATTGGCTATCGAACAGAACACAAAGGGTCTCTATAAACAATTGTGTTTCAAACTCAGCAGCAGTTTCCAGCAGGGTACCACAGGGCTTGGTGCTTGGCCCTATACTTTTCAATTTATATATCAGTGACATGGAAATAAGTAATAAAAATTGGTTATGAAAGTTTGCTGATGATTCTAAACTTGGGGGCCTGGTAAATAATGATTATGATTTTAATGCACTCAAACTTGACTTATTAAAAATTGAAAACTGGGCAATTATTAATAAAACTGACTTTAATGTAGACAAATGCATGGCTTTACATCACGGTGCTCGAAATTCAAATTATAGTTACTATACAAACAATAATTTGATTAAATCAACCAACACAGAAAGAGATCTAGGCATCTTGGTGAATTCTTCATTAACCTTTTCAGACCATTGTTTAAAAATAGCTAATACCACAAACAGTATACTTAGACAGATTTGGCACTCTTTTGTCACTAGAAATGAACAGTGTGAATATTCACAGAAATGAACATTCCTCTTTATACGGCATGTATTCACCCCATAATTGATTATGATTCTCCTTTTTGGAGCTCTTACCTGAAGGGTGACATTAAACTGTTAGAGAAGGTCCAGCAACGAGCCACAAAAATGGTTCCAAGACTGGCCAAGCACTCTTACCCAGATAGATTAAAAGTGACAGGATTGCATACTTTGCAAAATAGAAGAATTGGGGTGATTTAATATTAATCCATAAACTTATACAAAATACTGAACTCATGAACAAGTGTGGTCTTCATTTTACAAATTGCCGTATAGTGCCTAGAAGTCATAATAAACAACTATTTGTTCCATTTGCTAGTACCAATCTTAGGAAATCCTTTTTTTTGGTTAGGGCACCTAGACTTTGGAACCAACTACCCCAGGCTTTTGTTGACTTAGACAGTGTCAATATTTTTAAAGGAGGTCTTGACAGTTGGCTTGCAGGGTTACCTCTGTCCTAATGAGCCCACACTGTGTGGGGGAAAATCACGATGGGCTGCGGCCTTCTTTTTCCCATTAAAACCTAGTAAATCTTCTATGTGGAACAGTATCAGAAGCTTTGCTGAAGTCAAGGTAGATGACATCAACTGCTCCTCCTTGGTCCATCACTCTGGTTACCCAGTCAAAGAAATCTATGAGATTAGTTTGACAGGACCTTCCTTTTGTAAACCCATGCTGCCTTGGATCCTGTGCTCCTATAGATTCCAGGTGTTGCACTATCCTTTCTTCAAGGAGTGCCTCCATAATCTTGCCCATTACTGAGGTAAGACTGACTGGTCTGTAGTTCCCCGCTTCCTCCCTGCTACCACTCTTGTGGAGCGAGATCACATGAGCCCTTCTCCAGTCTTTTGGGACCTCTCCCGTGCTCAGACACTCACTAAACAGTTCTGATAATGGCTCTGCTAGTTTCACCCTTAACTCCTTTAGTACCCTGGGATGTATGCCATCAGTTCCCATTGCCTTGTCCACCCTGAGCTTAGTGAGCTCTTGTAGGACCCTTTCTTTTGTGAAGGGACTAGTGCTCACCTCCCTCCCACCATGTCCATGGTGCTAAGCTGTGGGCCCCTGCCCTACCTTCTCTTCAGTGAATACTGAGCAGAAGTATCTATTTAGGATAGATGCTTTTACATGGTCCTCCTCCTCACATGCCCCCTTATCTCCTTTGATCTTAGCAATACTTCCTCTGGACTTTCTTCTTTCACTAATGTATCTATAGAAAGTCTTATCACCTTCTTTTACTGCCTGTGCTAGTGTTTCTCGGTTTGGGCCTTGGCCTGCCTTACTGCCTTCCCTGCTTCCCTTAGGGAAGTTTGGTATGCCTCCCCATGTTCATCCCACTGTGTTCCCTTATATTTCCTGAAGGCCAGCCTTTTGGTGCTGACCTTTTCTGCTACTGTTTTTGAGAACCAAAGTGGTTTCCTTTGTCTTTGGCACTTCCTTAACTCTCTAACACAATGGGATGTTGCTTCAAGAATTGTATCCTTAATGCTTGCCCACTTTGCCTGTACCCCCTCACCTGTATTTCTTTTTGCCAGAGCTAGCTTAATTCTGTTGGCCATGTTATCAAAGTCAGCTCCTCTGAAGTCCTATATTTTTGCCTTGGAATGGGGTGATTTAGTTGTAGTGGCTAAATTGAACCATACCATGTGATGGTCACTGGCCCCCAGGTGACCTTCACCTGGAGATCTGTGATCCTTTCCCTGTTAGTCAGTACTAGATCTAGGATAGCCCTGTCTCTTGTGGGTTGTTGTACCAGTTGTTTGAGGCCACCCCCCTGCAGGGAATCAACCATGTGTCTAGTCCTGGCAGATGTTCCTGCTGGTATTAACCAATAATCTGTATCTGGCATGTTGAAGTCTCCCATTATCAGAACCTCCCCTTTAGCTGTTATGTTTTGTATATCTTCTAACAGTAATGTGTCTATGTCCTCCTGGTCTGGGGGCCTGTAGACAACCCTAGTTCTTATGGCTGTCCCATTTCCTGTTTCCTGGGTGACCCACAGTTCTTCTAGCTCCTTATGTGTATTCTGAATTTCTGTAGTTTTGACATTGTCATTGACATACAGAGCCACTCCACCCCCCTTTTGCACCTCATTCTCTTCTGAACAGTACATTGCCAGGTACTGAAGTCTCCCAAGTGTGGTTTATGGTAAACAATATCTCGTTAATTGCTACTATGTCCAGTTTTGCCTCTGTCATTATTGCCTGTAGGTCTGGGCTCTTGTTTCCCAGCTTTCATGTACATGATTTTCCATTGGCCAGATTTTGGTGTGTTAGTTGTTGGGTGAGGTCTGGAGTTTCCCCTGTGCATCATATGGGGAGCTGGACCTTTTTTCTTACCTGGTGATGCAAATAAACTGCAAACATGCTGAACTCCTGTTTGACCACTAGCTGAGGGGGGAGGGGTGTTCTTCCCATTCGACGTATGGGGTGCTGCACCCCCTCCCCATTTGGTAGTTTAAATATTCTGCAAAGATGTCAAACTTCGGACACAAAGCACTGACTCCCTCCTTAGTCAGATGCAGTCCATCAGATTTAAAGAACTTTCTCTTCCAAAACTGTTGCCAGTTCCCTAAAAATGTGTGTCCTTTTTCCTGGCACCAGCCCTTGAGTCACATGTTTAGCTCTCCTATTTCCCCTTCTCTGACCTTCTGCCCATCTGTCCCCCCTCTCCCAGACTAGCAGGATCTCAGAGAAGGAGATGCTGGATGAAATGGATGATAGTTTGCCACAAAACTCTGAAATGGGGGGTGTAAAGCCCTTTAACCTCCTCAAATGAGACAGACATATGCTTGAGTTCTTAGAAAGTAATTTTCTTTTATGCATCAAATGCAGCACTACAAGTAATATAAATAAAAATTAATAAGGGGTTGTCTACCCACGTCTTTTATACATTTGGGGTGGGATATTCAGAAGGGTTGCGCATGGCACAACACAGTTGCACAATGTGCAACCCACTGATGTGCCCCGGTGAGATATTCAAAAGGGGAATGTGCGTGGCACAAATCCCAATGCACCGGAGAGCATCAGTAATGTATGTGGTGCAAGTGGGGGGGTGTGCCCATGCATGCTCTGCACATCCCGATATTCAGCCCAGGATGTGCTGAGCCCATGTAGGCACAACCCCTACTTGTGCTGCACACAGGTGAGCCAAAAATAAAAGGAGCAACAGCTGGCCACCCACAGGTGAGCTGCCGTATTGCAGGGCGCAACACAGCAGCTGCCAGCTGTGGGTGGCCATCCGAGATTTGGCGGCACCTTTGTGGTAGCGCCCCCCATGCCCGACTGTGGTCATCAGTATTATAATAAAGGTCCCATATCCCTAGTGGTCCAGTGGACCACTCACAGCCTGATCGTGGGCAGAGGTATGGAATTACTGTAAATCCTCCTCCATCCCTGGTGGTACAGTGGACCGCTCGCAGCCTGATCATGGGCAGAAATACATTTAAAAGACTCTCCTACCATCCCAGGTGGTCCAGTGGACCGCGTCCATCCTGATCGTGGGAAGAAGTATGATAAAATCCCTTCCAATATCCCTGGTGGTCCAGTGGACGGCACCCAGCCCGATTGCAGGCATCAGTAATACAATATCAGAAACCAATCCATCCCTGGTGGTCCAGCAGTACCCCCTCCCAACCTGTCCACTGAGCCCCACCACCCTGCTCCCCCCAGTCAGTGGCTGGTGGCAGCTGCCCACCCATATGCCACCCGCTGCTCATCGACTGACTCATACAGGTTGGGGAGTGTCTATTGTCCAAAGTTACGGGCCAATGGTCATGCAGTTTATACTGTATTACACAGTCCAGAATTGTGAATGGATCCATTCACAATTCTGGACTGTGTAGAATTGGTATAGTTGCATGCCCATTGGCCCATGCTGTGGACCAATGGGCATACAACCCTATTGTACGGAGTCAGTCGGCAGGTGGCAGGGCAGCTTGCGGGTGGGGAGCTGCTGCCCGCTGCTGACTGTGGGGGAGTGGGGTGGTGGGGCTCAGTGGACAGGTGGGGAGGGGTACCGCTGGACCACCAGGGATAGATTGGTTTCTGATACTGTATTACTGACACCCTCAATCAGGCTGGATGCAGTTCACTGGACCACCAGGGATTTAGGAGGGTTTTATAATTGTACTTCTGCCCGTGATCGGGCTGCGAGCAGTCCACTGGACCACCAGGGATATGGGGGATTATTTCTTCATACCACTGCCTGCAATTGGGCAGTGGGGCACTTTGCCACTTGTGCAGGGGGCGTCGGTCCCCGACAACCGCTGCCTGGCAGGGCGCCAGGTGCAAGTCATCGATGGGCGATCTGCATGCAAATGGGGCAATAATGACATGCAAATGGCCCCATTTGTGCCTTGCAACCATTATGGCCCCATTTGCATATGCACTTTTGAATATCACAGGTGATACACCTAGTGCATTGGTAATTGCGCTAGCGCATCCCCCTGCCCCTCTCTGGCCACTTGCGCTGGTGCAGTGCCACTGCACCATGCACAGTGTGGGTGGCCACATCGCGATATTCAATGGTGCTGAGCCATGGCACAGCACTGTTGAATATCACCCTGTCAGTGCCCTAGCACATCCCAGTTACACTGCGCCCGTGCTTGCACCACAGCCTGGCACAGTCTGAATATCCTACCCTTAATGTATATATCAAATAAATTCTTGTTTGCTTCAAAAAGTGAGTCACTTCCTACCTGTTACAATCTTTGATATTCAAAGTACATTCTTTAGTGAGCTTGGCATTCATTCAGAGCCTATAGGTATAAAACTATTCTTCAATCACCATGTTCATTTCAAGAATTACACAGAATTTTTTTTTAAAAGTCCCACTTAAGGGTTCTACCCTTTATATTGGCAACAGATCAAGCATACCTAGAGTTGAAATCCCACTGTGTAATTGTTTCTAAGTGTTTTAAATAGCTTTCTATACTTGGGTTCACTCTGAAAGACACAATTTAATCAGTGTTTTAAACTGACTTTCTTTATTTCAATTTGATGGTAACTAATATTAGATTCTACATGAGTCTGTCTAGAGTATGTCCAGAAGCAGAGTATTACCTTCAAACAGTGAATAACCATCATATTCTATCTTGTGTATCTCCAGCATGTAGCTATACTGGTGGAATGCTAGTTGTGGCTTCCCTCTCGAGCTTTCCCAGTAAATGCTCATCAGCTGACGTAATGACATCATGATGATGTGTCCAGGCATGCATGTTACAAGGCACGTGCACTGCGCATGCTCACAGACTTTGCCACAAATTTAAAAAGGCAAAAGGCTTTCCTGGGAAAGCTCATATACTGTACAATGTGAATAAAACTAGGATTTTTAAATCAGTTTTTTGCTTTCTTAATTATAGCTGCCATTCACTTCATTCAACATTCTCTGTGTTAATCATGTTTATAGTTCAATTATATTAATCTATTTCTAAGTTACTTAATGTTTATATGCACTTCATTTAACTCAGCATTTCACATTTCAAAACAAAATGATTTTGTTTACTTCTTATATTTATCAGCAACATTTTTATATTTAAGAGTTTTTATCACTTCATACCCGGTACAGGCTCTACTTTTCAAACCGCACTTTTGTTCAAAGGTTTTATATTCACTTAAACACCTATAGAAGTAAAAAATGTTTTATTATTAGTCCTGCTCATTCCACATATTATACAGGAATATTTCACTGGTCCCACTAGGGGAATCTAACCTTTATGCCAGCCACAGTTCTAGCATATCTAAAACGGTATACTTCCCACAGTATCATGTTTAAAATTTACTAAAATGGGGTCCCTTCTATGGGGTTCAATATTACCACTTTTTAATGAGGTTTTTTAACAAGTTCCTTTTAGTGTCAACTGATACCAAAGCACAGTTTAAACTTTAGCCAAAGTGTATAATTTAAAGAGTAAACTACCAATGAGTTCTCTCCAAGGTATATAATTTACCTTTTACTAGTAAAATGCCAACGAGTTCTCTCGTATGTTGCTCCAGTATGTGGTTGCAATGGCGGATTTCTAGTTTTGGCTTCCCTCTTGAGCTTTCCCAGAGAATGCTGGTCGATGGACATGATGACGTCACTCAGACCTATCCCTGCATGCGCATGATACAAACCTGTACAGTGCATGTGTACGGACTTCGCCTTAGAGGTAAAATGGCTAAAGCAGGTCTGGGAAAGTTCATGACTTGTATAATACATGTGGAATGAACAGTATTTACACAAAAACTCTCAACTTTCTTATTTCATAACAAAGGACAATTACATTTACTATATACTAACTCAAACATAGTAATGTTTCCATAAGGTTGATCATTTTATCCTATTTACAAAACAATTTTTTTTAAAAAAAAACATTCCTGTAGTCATACATGCCTTTCTTTTAAATTAAATTTGTTCTGAACAGTTATGCTATTTTATTTAAATAAATGCTTACATCTCTTTTATAGATGGTTTCTAATACCTATAGAGACATACAAACATAGACTTTGATGGCAGACAAGGACCGCCTGGCCCACCCAGTCTGCCCACTTCCCTACCTAGAGGATAAGCTGCAGATCTTATTTAACCAACAGCCTATTTCTTCCTACCCCCCACAAAAATTGCATTATGTCTGCCCCATGCATTCTTGAATTCTCCCACAGTTTTAGACCCCACAACCTCCTCAGGAAGGCTGTTCCATGCATCCACCACCCTCTCTGTGAAAAAAATACTTCTTCACATTGCCCTGAGCCATTCCCTTCTATCTTCAAATTGTGCCCCTTGTTCTTGCGCATCTCTTTTCTGAAAGATGCTACCCTCTTGGACTTTGTTGATTCCACTGAGGTACTTAAACATTTCTATCATGTCCCCTCCTTTCCTCAAGGGTATACATATTAAGCTCCTTTAGCCTCTCCTCGTATGGCTTCTTTTGCAGACCCTGCACCATTTTAGTTGCCCTCCTCTGAACTGCCTCCATCCTGTCTATGTCCTTGCAGAGATGGGGTCTCCAAAACTGGATGCAGTACTCCAGATGGGGTCTCACCAACTGTCTGTACAGGAGGATGACAACTTCCTGTTTTCTGCTGGTGATGCCTCTCCCTTTACATCCCAGTATCCACCCAGCCCTCCCTACCACCTTCTCACATTGCTTGCCAACCTTAAGGTCATCTGATATGATTACCCCCAGGTCCTTTTCCATTTTTGTTGTTGTTACTACCTCCCCCCCATTGTGTAATCTTCCCCTGGGTTTTTGTTTCCCAGGTGCATTACTTTATACTTCTTTGCATTGAATCCAAGCTGCCATACTTCTGACCATTCCTCCAACCTTGCCAAGTCCCTTCTCATCCTTTCCACACCTCCTTGTGTATCAACCCTGTTGCAGATCTTTGTGTCATCTGCAACGAGGCATAATTTTCCTTCCAGTCCCTCTGCAATGTCACTTATAAAGACATTAAAAAGGACTGTACCCAGTACTGAACCCTGCGGTACCCCTCTTTCTTCAGAGTGGACTCCATTTACAATTACCTTCTGTGTCCTGTTGTTCAGCCAATGTTTTACCCAGGCTACCATCCTGGGACCCATTCCAAAGCTGGTTAATTTGACTGCTAATCTTTTGTGTGGGACTGTGTCAAATGCCTTGCTAAAGTCTAGGTAGGCTATTACAGAATATTAACCATTAGATGCTAGATTAGGGGAGGGAAAAAGAGGGTGAAAGTTGGGTGAAAAGGAAAGGGTGGGGGTGAGGAAAAAGGAGAAAGGGAGAAGGATCCTGCATAATGAAACTCACAATAGAACAACTAGATGGGGAAAATGTCATACTGTTACAGTAAAGACCATGACCAGTCCTTACACTTAATATCTGTGGAACATGTGGGACTCATAGGTTTTTATAGCCATTACTCATACTAGCATACTTGCCAATTTGTTTCTGTATTCATACCTATATTTTTTCTAATGTGTGTAATTTAAAAATCCACCTCATTAATACCTAGAGTAATTTATCCCTAAAGTTGCCACCTCTCATTGGTGGAATCACCTCTTCTAGACCCCAAAAATGCAGAGAGGCACCATTGTGTCCCCTGCTGTTAAAATGTACTGCTGCTGGGGAATTTATATCCCCATTTCTTATATCACCTTTATGTTCTAATATTCTCATTTTTAAAGTGCTACTTGTCTGACCTACATATAGTAGGTCACACGGGCATTGCATAACATATATTATGCCCTCCGTTGTGCATGTAATATATTGTAATATTTTCTGTTGTTCTCCTGTGTGTGGGTTTATAAAAATGTGTTTTTTAGATGTGTTGTTACATACAGCGCATCTACCACATTGGTGCATTCCTGGATTCAGTGGCCCCAGTAATAGTTGTTCACCTTGGACTGTATGTACAGTAATTTAAACTGGGACTATACAACATTGCCCTTAATGTTGCTCACCTTTTTAACTACTACTATAGGTGGATTTTGTAGTTTTCTAATGTGTTCATTGTCCTGTTTCACTAGATACCAATTCTGATATATTATCCTCCTAATATCTGGCATTTTATGGTTAAATGTGGTGGTCATAACTAGTGTAGATTTATTCTGTTTTTTTGGCGTCTGTGTCAACAGTTCTTTTCTGTCTTTTTGTTTTATTCTTTCTTCTGCAGCTTTCTAAGTGCCCCACTTATATCCCCTCTCTTTAAATCTTTCTATCATAGAACCTATTTCCTTATTTGCCTCTTCTTGTTTTGTACAGTTTTGTTTAGCTGTAGTGAGCTGAGCATGTGGAATGCTTTTCTTCAAACATGGCTCATGGAAACTTTTGTTATGTAGTAATGTATTTCTGTCTGTCTCTTTTCTGTATAGACTTGTGTATATCTGTGAATTTTCAAAATGGATGTTCAGGTCCAGGAAAGGAACATTACTGTTAACATATTTCAGAACAAATTTTAAGTTTTTATCTTTTTGGTTAAGTTCTGTAAAGAATTCCAAGAGTTTCTGTTCTGTTCATGTCCACAACAAAAATATATCATCAATATATCTCAACCACATGTATTTATTCACGTGTCATATTTCCCTCATAATTAAACACATGTTTGTGTTCAAAGTTGTCCATATAGGCATTGACATATGCTGTTGCCATTGCCGAGCCCAGGGCCATGCCTCTGATTTGTTGATCAAATTTGTTGACAAATTCAAAGTAGTTTTGATGTAATATGAATTCTGCTAATTCTTGTAAAATTCTCATTTTTAGATGTGAGCCATGTTCTCTTTTATCTAAAAGTAAACCCATGCATTCAACCGCTTCTCTATGTGGGATAGATGTATATAAATCTGCACTATCTAAAGTGACTAGATATGCACTTGCTGGAATTCCTTGTTCAGACATTCTTGTAAGTTTATGAATCATGTCCATTGTGTCTTTCACATATGCTAGAGTTTCTGTAATCAATGGTTGTAAGTGAAAATCTATAAATCTGGAAACTGGTTCAAAAACTGAGCCAATTCTTGAGATAAAAGGTCTACCGGGGGATCTGAAACACTATGAAGTATTTTTGGAATTGCATAGAACGTCAGTGTTCTCGGGTACTCATTAACCAGGAGGTCTGCTTTCCGCACGTTTAGCCAATTCATGGATGTATATTCCTCTAAAAGGCTTCGTAGTCTAGTTGCAATGTTTTTCATTGGATCCATGGGTAATGGTGTATAGTTTTCAGCATTAAGTATCAATTTAAGACACATATTATAATATTGTGTTCTATCCTGCATAACAATGGTGCCTCCCTTGTCGGCACCTTTGATCACAATGGAATTATCCCTTCTAAGTGCTTCCATGGCTTGCTGTTCACATTTGGTTAGTTTATTGTGTGGACGAAAAATGTTTTGTTTTTCTTTAAACAGACCCATAATGTCCCTTTCCACTATTTTAGTAGTTTGTCACCCAGCCTGGTCAGGTGTTCCTTGGTCTCCACAACTGACCAGCTGGCGAGATCATTAGTCCCCATGTGTACCAGGATGTCAATGTTTTCTCCTGCTTCCTGAACAATTATAGCAATGTGGTCAGTGTCTCTCCATGCTGATGTAGCTGGGAGACATCTGACCATTACCCTTGGCTGGAGATAGGTATCAACTCCCCGAATCATGGAGTCTCCTATGATCAGAAGTTTTTTGGATTTCCTTTTTGCTTTTTTTGTTTTGGTTCCTGTTTTGGGCAAGTTTTGTTGTGCTAGCTCCTGTGCTGCAGTGTCCTGCTCTGTAGCATCCTATGCCCCTTTGTTTGATTTTGGAGATGGAGGCAGATACCTGTTTGTAGTTTTTATATGCTTTGTAGAGCTAATGTGTTGGAGAGCACCGAGTGATGGGGCACCCAATTTTCCCCTCCTAACCACCTGTCAACCTCCTGGACCATCTACCCTCTGCAGTTCAGGTGCTTCTGTTGGATGTTGGGGAAATGGCGGGTGGTTCTTATAATATATTTCCTCTTGAATATGAAATTTGAGGCACACAATCTCTGCCCATGCTGCCTGGAGCTGAGCCCTAAGATCTCCAATGGCCCAGCATGTAGGACAGTGTCCTAAATTCTGTAAAACTGCCCTTCTGAAAAGTGTTCTGCAGTACCCGCAGTTACTGATATCCATTCCAGATATGTTGCTGGGTTTATAACCTGGTCAGAGTAATTAGAAGGAAGAAAATGAAAGCAAAAGTTTGATTTTGTGTTTTGTTTGTTTGTTTTTGTATAACTTGTTAAACAAGTTAAATTATTAGTGCCCCTCTAAATGAGGTCACCGTGTGGATACCCCACTGATCCACCCCTTCCTGCTTTGCTACAGGAAATGTCACGACTGTGCTACCTTGTAAAAGGAGTGTAGTGTGGGGTGGTTGGGGATGGGTGGCTGGGCCCTTCCCCTGCCAAAAAAGAAGAATACAGATGAAAGAAACAAGGAGGTAAGAGCAGAAACAATCAGTGAGCAACAAATGCAGTAACCCTGAAAGCTTATCTTAATAATAGATAAAACTGTAAAACCTGTAAAGCACCACCTGTAATAATTTCACAGAAGATGTACCCTGTAAGAAACACTTTGCTACAGAGAATAATAAAGCAGTAACAGAAGATATACCTTGCAAAAGACAATTTGAATCAGAAGATTACAGCAGTAATATGTTAGCACACAGCTGTAGCCACACCTTGTAATAATGCAGCAGAAGGTATACCCAGCAATAACAATTTGAATCAGAGAAAAATAAAGCAATAAAATGTTAGCAACAAACAGTAACAACCCCTGTGGGTACAAAATAAAAATAACAACACACAGTAAATCTGCCTAGCCAAAAGAAGTCAATCCTTTCCCTTGGTCTGTTAAGGTTCTTTGCTCTGTCCTTTCAAGCAACCTAGAAGGAAAAAGCTCAGGTGAAGCTAGGTGCCTTGGCCAGCAAACCTAGTCTTCCACCTCCAAGATATCAACTAACCTGACCTTTTCACCCTTCTTTCTGTTGGAAGTTACTGATAGTTTGTCAGCTTCACTCCCCCCGATACACACCTAATCCCCTGGAAGAGCTGTAGGAGGAAAGCAATTAGCTCATTCAGTGTGAGAAGGAGACTGCAACACCTCTGAGACAAAAAACCTTTTCAGCAAAAAAAAAAAAGTATGGCAGAACATCAGAAAGTGGCTTCGCCTTACCCCATTCCTCTCTCTCCTGTGCCCAATTGCACAACTGGAGGGATTCATCCCTCTCACTCTTGATCATGGCTACCAGGCCTGGGAGAGATATTCCCTACAATATATTTACCAGCTCCTCTCTGGTAACATGATTCAGCCATTTACCCCATACAAGCCTAATATAGCCTCCATAGAATGGAGTTCTACTGATACCTGTAGCTCAGACATTATAGTCTATCCTTCCCTTTGGGTGACCATACCTCAGACATGCACCCACCACTCATCATCTATTGCATCAACTTCTTTAAGACTGGTGCTAGGCCTCACATGATCTTGTAGTTATACCAAGCCCTACAATCAATGTTGGGAGTTAACTCACTAGATGTAGCACTGAAATGGGAAGAAGAGATCAGCCTCCCAATAAACATGGAGGCCTGGGCATAAGTATGCCATGCAGCAGCTAAAGTCAGGTGCTCCCATCAGTGGACTGGGCACGTTTAGAAACATCTGACCAGATTCTTCTGAACCCTGGCAAAAACAGCTCACTACTTCCCCACATACTCCCCTGCCTGTTGGAGAGGCTGCAGTGAACCTAGGGCAACTCAAGTCCATGTTATATGGACCTTCCCCAACCTCCAGCCCTTCCTTTATGTGTTGGAAGGAGAGCTTGAGGAATTATTCAGGAAACCAGTCCCACTCGCTCCAAACCTATGTCTTCTCCTACAATACCCTAGAGACCTGAATGATCCAAACTCATGGTACTTACTGGGAATACTACTCATGGTGGCCAAAAAAGTCATAACAAAATGCTGGCTCACCTCCACAATTCAAAATGTGAATTCCTGGAGGACTACCAAATGGAGAAAAGTACACACTTAGTGACTACTCAGAGATTTGTACTTCATGCTGGAATGCTTGGCTTCTTCATGCCATGAGAAAAGACCCAACCCTAGTACTCTGATGTCCATCAGGGATGAGTATATATACACAAGGCTCCCCTACACACTGCTTATGATGCTCCATAGGGAAATCCCTAAATGGATATAAAACACTCTGGATATAAAACCTCCACCACACTGTCTTCCTTTCTCTCGTGCATGCCCCCCAACCTCTGCCACACATTCAGGGTAATTGAAGTCTGCTTCTCAAAACCTCCACACTATGTGATGTCTCCAGCACTAACTGTATGGAGGAAATAGGCAAGATAAGTTCCCCTCCTCTGTGCCTAAACAGGAGAAGTCAATAAGGTTAAATTGCTGTGGATGCACATGATGTGGTGATGTAAAAATGATAAGACCTATTGTTAAGGTACTATATTCTTTACTGTTGTTACAATTGTATCACATTGACCATGAAATAGAGAATAATGCATGGAGTAGTGTGCATTACAAGAATTTAATGCACACCCGAGGTGTGGGAAGCTACATAAAAACCAAGAGTAAAGCTTGAAGGGTTTATAAAGCATCCCACACCAAGGGTGTGCATTAAATTTGAGTAATCACACTACCCCATGCTTTATTTTATATATTTCTGGCCATCAAGTGTTTCCCCACCAGATTCAGTTATTTTTGCCTTTTCAGGAAATTAGTGAACTTTCTGTAGTGAAGGGTGTGTGCTCCCTTTTTTTAATCTTGTTTTGTATTCTAAGCTACATGAGTGCACTGCCCCATCCCCTCTTTGCTGAAGTCTTAAGTGTGCCATTGTTGAGCAGGCTGTTAGCACATCCATTCTGAGCAGCCCGTTGGTTCCTCCAGACATCTCCCCCCTTCCCCAGGATCTCCTCTTCTGAGCCTAGGGACTGCTGTTTGCCTCTCTTTTTTTCAGGATCTACTCACCACAATGGGAGATAAAGGCTTCTGTGAGTGATGGTGTTTTGTCCACTGACTACAGTTGCTGGCAGCTCCTGGACCCACCCTTCACTAGTGATTCACTGACCGATACTCCTGCCTGCCATTAGGACGTCCGTTCAGACATAACTTCCTGTTCTTGGCAGTGGCTGGATATACAAGAAGAGGGAACATGAAAAAAACTGCCTAGTATATTTAGTTTATCAGTGTCAGGACTGGTATTGCTGATGATTCTTTTTCTTTTCAGTGGTGGTTTGTGAAAGAAAAATTACTTGGAGTGTCTCACACCCACTGTTTGGATTGAGCCTGCATGTGACTCCCATAATAACCAACAAGTTATGAAGGGAATTAATAATGAGTCTATGCTATTGAAGAAAATTTGATGACCAGTTATTATAACTCAATAAAGACTATATTAACAAAAGAAAGAAAGTGGCTTGCAGTATGGCAGGGAATCAAGGGTGTAAACTCTGTCTAAACAATAGGTCACAGGGTATGATAGAGTAACAAAATAGGGCAGATTAGATAAACCAATGATCATTTTCTGTTAACAGTGTCTATCATTCTATACTTCTAACTGCCAAAGGGTCTCCTTCCGCCTTAGACCATGGCTTCCTAAAAGCTGTTTCTCCCCACCCTGGCAGTCACATGAGCTAAATCTGTGGTTATGAGAGTGAAGTGGAATGATGTGATTCTTCCTCAGAAGATTAGGGGGTATAAAAAATAATTAACTGCAAAAAGAAGAGTAGGGGCAGCTACATTTCCAGACTTTTTCTCTTCCATGGGTCATCATCCTCATATTGCCTTCAGTGTGGGTCAAATCAGCAAACTTGAGAAATGGTAAAAAAAAAGTACCAAGGCTCATGGGAGAGGCAGAACCTGTGCAGAAGGTTGAGCCTTCCCAATAACATCCAGAATGTGGCAGTCCAAGGGTACTTTCACTTGCCTGCCAACTTTCCAGATTCCAAGCATGCCATACCCAGCCCCATCACAAGCACAGTAGCCTCCCTACTTGTGAATCACTTAGTGATCCTCTACTCTGCCACAGCCTAAGTAATTCCAGGACCCCCACTAGTTGAGAATGAACTGACACACCCTCACCATTATAATCTGTATTATTGAGTCAAGGAGCACTCACCCATCAAGTTAAATGTGGACTTCATCTTGATAGAATCCACAGTGCCTGGATGGTGTGGAAGTGCAGGCAGCAGTGAAAAAAAACAGCCTCTGGCTAGAGCTGATAGGGCTGCAGTTGAGGAATTTGGGGTAAAAATACTGACATACAGAAATAGATTAGTTGCTATTCTGGTCCTTGTAAGAACAGATCCAGAAGCAAATAGTTTTGATACCTTTCATTGGACCAACATAGATGTTACAAAAAGAAAACAATGTCTAAGCTATCAGATCAACCAAGTCCTTCCTTGGAGACTTATGACAATTGTTCAGAGAATCACATTCTATTAACACCCAGATCATATATAAAAAATGCATAAAAAAACAGAAATAATTCTCATTGGTTAAAAGCACCTATTTCAAAAAATCACAGATTTAAATGGAATGAACAGCATTTCATTAACTTGCTACTACTGAAAATATTTTCAAAGTCAAAAACATCCACAGCACTGTATTGCTACTCTGTCTGCTTTAGTACTAATTTGGTAGTCATGGATTTGCATTACAGTACATTTTAAATGTCATGTTACTGACAAATGTCAAGCAAGGTAAAACGGAATACCAATAAATTTATATGTTATAAATATAGTGAATATAAGGTGCTCTGCTTTCAAAGATCCCTTAGATCACCACAGGTTGGAGAGATCTAGGACTGACTCAATCTTGGTGATCATCTGGGACACTTCATCATATATTACAAAACTGAGTGTACTGTAGCTATGCCCAAGATCAGAATATGCTTCATCCACGTTGCTGCATGGAAGAAGGTGTTTGCCAGCAGGCTTTGATGGAAGAATACTTCCACCCACTCCTGACTGTTTCAACACTAGAGGGGACATAAAATTGTGAGTGGATACAGCTTCTGTGATGGGACTTGGGTGCAGCAAGCATAGGTGGGGGAGACCTTGGTGGTGCTGTGGACATAACACTAACGTGTGTGTCTTGAGGTGACATCTTATGATGGTGCCCTTTTCTATTCCAGCTAGTCAAATGGACCAAGATGGGGGTTGACAGAAAGGAAACTGGATCCTGCCCGAGAGGAGGGATATAAAAGGTACTGTAATCTACCTCATAATAATATATAAAGTTCAAGATAGATGCATCTATTTAGGAAAAAAATAAAAATAAAGGGATGTGTGATATAGCTGAAGAGAGGGTGAGGGGAAGAGGAAATTGTTTAACCAGGAAAGGCACACTAAGCTGGAACTTGTTTCTAGTTGTGACCTGGGTACACACAGACATTAAGTGACTGGCTCAGGGTCACACAGTATGCATATGGGGGCAGACTGGATTCAAATCCAGGTCTCCAGGTTTGCAGCTCAATGCCCTTAATCACTATGTTATACTGCCTCCAGATTCAGGGAGAGATGTCATGGAGTTATTCTTCACATAAGGAGTATTGAATGCGTAGCACATCATCACAGCTGATGTGACAAGGGCAATACATGTAGTGTGGTTCTAAAAAGCATGAGATATGCAGTATAGTGCAGTGGTCTAAGGCTCTGAGCTGCAAATCTGGTGACATCCAGCAGACCAGACCTGGGTTTGAATCCCACACCTTCCACTTGCATACTGTGTGACCCTGAGCAAGTCACTTAACCTCCTTGTGCTCCCAGGTTGCTCCTGTAAAAGCTTCCAGCTTAGTGTGCTATACCTGGTTAAACAACTAAATAAAAAAAAATATATGCATATGAGAACCTTACTGGTAATGCAAAGTTGTGTGTGTTGGGGGGTATACTGGAGTCCAAGTACAGTACCTAATTTATTTCATAGAATAAAATGGGCAGACTTGGTGAGGCAAGAATTTCTCATCAGTCATCAGATTATATATTTCCATTTATTCAGGTATCATTCACTGAAAACAAGCACATGCAATGCGATAGTTTTCAGTGTCAGAACATGACAATGTTATGTGCTATCCAGATTCCAGATAGGGATAGTTTTAACACACCTTGCTTTTTACTAAGAAAAAAAACCAAGTACACTGATGAAAAAAGGCCATGACATTGTCACCGGGTGTGTGTGCAACAGATTGACACTGATCCAGTTATTAAGGCACAACACACAATATATGTGCTTTTATTCATAGAAGTTTGTACAAAATGAAAAACAACAGAAAATATCCAAGGAATTCATACAGAAAATAAATCTTCACATAGCTTTTTGTCAGGATGTAGCTAACAAACATCCCTTTCTTTCCATGCTCCACGTGGTTCTCTGCACATGAAGACTGTATGCCTTCTCTTCTCCGGCTGTTGATCAAAATCAAATTCTCAGTAGATACAACATAAAAAAAATAAAATAAGAAAATATGGAGCCTTACAGTTTTTTTTCAGGAACCTACAGTCAGTCTTTCATGACTTCTTTAAAGTCCCTTTCTTTCTGTGCTTTCACTGGCTCTGCAGGGACATTAAACCTTGCATGCCCTTCCTTTCACAAGCTCTGGGTAGACTGGATAACCAAGACCTCTTTTGCTACTGTTTTCCTTTCTATACACCTCCCAGAGGTCATGTGATCTGCCTAATTTCTATAACATTCAATTTCAATAATGATGCAATGCATATGCAAAAACAAAGACATAGGTTTGAATCTTTCATTTGTCAGAAATCCATTCATTCACATCTGTAATACTTTATAACAATACCTATAAAATGAATCAGAATGTTTATGAAATTGGACTTTAATGAGCTTGGCTCTTCCCCTTTTCTGGGGTAATAACTTAGGGCAACTCTATAAATAGCCAGGAAAAATTACCACTGACTCCTAAAGGAGTCTATGAATTTCATGTGTAAGGCAAGATGTTATCACATTCTCTATACAACACAGCTCTATATAAATAATAACATAGGTTTAATTGCCCTTTTTGGGGGGGGGCACATTGTAGCTATCTCCCTTTTATTTAATTATAATAGAGGCTTTGCTAGTACCTTAAACAGGAGAGAAAAAATGTGTACTTTATTTTTAATTTTCATTTATAATCTTTTTGTTTTCAGGTATGCAGCGTTTTATATTTATATCAGTAGTTTAAGGAAAGGGTCTTCACATGGCCAGTCAGGATATTAATACAGGAGATTTCATTTCTCTAACCTTGAGAAACTTTCCCCAGTTTAGTCCCTGTGTCACAGAATGCTAAGGGGGGGGAGAGAGAGAGGGAGGGAGAGTGCTTTTTCATAGCGCTACATGAGATTTCCCCCCTCTCGTCTTTGCAACACTACACTGAGTGGTTAAATAACAGTTTTATTCCTCAAGCAGCTAGTATATAATGGCTTTTGAGACCACTTTAAGATGGAAGAGTAACAGCATACTTTACTTTGCATGCTATGCAAAAGGCTTAGTTTTCAGGAGCCTATTACATTTTACTAGCTGACAGGCTCAGGCTGGACAGCCTTGGGCAGCATTCTTAAGGTCAACATGAATGCTTGAATTAATTTATATCTTTCCTCCATATGAGGCGAAAGAAAGCACCTTTGTTCTTTACTTAAACAAGCATTTGTCAATGCTGAATGTTGTCTCGCTGGCATTGGTATTGCAGGAGTTAGAGATGCATAATAGGAATGGCAGTGAAGTATTGAACTGATGCCAACCCAACCCCCACCCTGTAGAGACTGACAGATATTGGGGTGTGCCTTTGGGTCATCAGCTATAACGCTCATACCATTTTGTCTCACCCTCCCCTGTAACACTGACAAGTGTTGTGGTATGCTTTGGGGTCTTTAGGCCTTATACTTACCCCATTCCATAAGAAAATATGCTGAGATGGATGCAGTATAGGAGAATGGGGTGAACTTTAGGGCTGAACACGCCAAGACACACCTCAATGACTGTCAGTGGCTGCAGAGGTGGAGTGGGGCTGGAATGGTATGAGCATTACAGCCAATGATCCCAAGTTACACCCCTGACACCTGTCAGTATCTACAGGGTGGGATGTTACAGTTGTAAACCCAACGGCGTAGGCATTTGTTGGTATTTTTACTCCAAATTTTCAACATGGGCTTTTTTTGACCCCATCTCATGAAGAGCCGCACTATCAGTTTGTTAGATGAAAGGTGGTTTTGCACAGTGACTATGCTATTTGGCGACACAAGCATGAAAACACATTTTGGGCAGGATGTGAAAAATGGCAACTGTATTGTTCATGAGGAGGTGTAAAAAAATAGCAACGCTGAAAATCTGGAGTGAAAATATGAAAAATTGATGAAGTCATGAGCAGGCATAGAAACTGCACAACACATGTCCATAACCCAATTATTTTGAGGATTTTTTTAACCACATTTTCAACATAGACATTTTGGGACCTCCTCATGAACTGTGGCACTGTGATTTTGTTAATCTGTCCCAAAAGTTGATTTCCCACAGAGACCACGCCATTGTGTGCCACAGGTGCAAAAACATATTTGGGGCAGGATGTGAAAAATGACAGCTGTACTGTTCATAAGGAGATGTGAAAAAATGCTAGCGCTGAAAAATCTGGCATGAAAACATTACAGATTTGTGAAGTTATAAGAGTGCATGGAAACTGCACAATGCACGCTTGTAACACAGTCATTTTATGGACTTTCATCACCAAATTTTCAACATAGGCATTGTAGGGCCTCTGCTCATGAACAGTGTCACTGTCATTTTCTCAAACTGTCCTAAAAACTGATTTTGCACAGCGACCATGCTATTCTACACCGGACATGTGAAAACATATTTCAGCCAGGATATTTACAATGACAGCTGTATTGTTCATAAGGCAGTGTGGAAAAATGTCAATTTTGAAAATCTGGAGTGAAAATATTACAAATTCATGAAGTTACGAGCGTGTGTGGAAAGTGCGCAATGCACGCTTGTAAAACAGCCATTTTTTTAAATTTTTTACCAAATTTGCAACATAGGCTTTTTGAGAGCCCCCCTCATGAACAGTGGCACTGTCATTTCATTAATCAGTCCCAAAAGGTGATTCCACGCAGTGACTGTGAAATCACCTTTGGGACCGAATAAAGCCATGACAGTGACTGAATTCATGAGGGGGGTCCCAATAACCCCATATTGAAAATTTGGCACCAACATTCCCCAAAATGCCCGATATATGCACCAAAGTTGAAAAAACCCTATTTATGCCATTATACAGCTTACTGGCATTTCTTCAGTTCGCAGTCAGCTTTGAAGAGTGCAGACATGTTCCCGGTCCACCGAAGATCATTGCGCTGTGCTCCGGAGGTAGGTATGGGGTGGGGGTGTGGGGAGGCATGGTGCATAGAGGGTGAGTGTGAGTTGGGGTGGGGCCACCGGAGTTGACAAGGGACCATTTTCTGCTTTGCAGGTTTAAAAAAAAACATCGCAGGATAGTTTTTCTTTTGCAGGGGCATTTGGTACACTGGGGTGGGCTCCCAGCATGCCACCTGAGTGTTTATTTTGGGGGGGTTCTGTAGCCGTGAGGGGATTGGGCACCCCGTCAGCACACAACAAATGGGGGGCCTTATGCCAACAGGAAGTGGGTTCCCCTGTTGGCAAATTAAACTTGAAAGGGGGGGGACATGATACTGAGGGAGATTGGGCACCCCCTCGGCACACACTTTAAATGGGAGGGGGGTTGCATTATGTCAACAGGGAGTGGGCTCCCCCATTGGCAAATTAAATGGATCAGGGCACTCTGCGGTGGCATGCCACCATGTTTTGTAAACTGGTTCACCAGGAAAGGCACGCCATTGTGTGAGAAGCTTGGCTGTCATTGCAGCAGACCTTTTCTTTGATCTGGTGGCCAGTTTACATGTTGCTGGTGTCAGCACCTGCAGCCGCCTTATTGGGGAATGAGGGATGCACCTACTGATGCATGCCCTGCATTCGCCCACAGTGATTGCACCTCCAAATCTGCTACTAATACAATATGTTGGCTGCGCAAGCACGAGCCAACATAAAAATGGGCAGTTTACATTTCCCTGTAGTCCTTTTCTTTGGGGAGGGGAACTTTTACCTTCTCAGTCAAAGTGTCTGAGCTTTCTTAGACAATGGTCCACTTTACATAGCAGGCTACTTCTAGTGCATTACAACCTAAATGGAGAGCTGACAGCACAAGGAGCATTTTATTGTAAGCTACAGTCTAGAGTGGCTACCTGTATAATAACTTAGTTGCTGTGCAGGATGCTCCGTTTTCAGGAGCATATTTCATTTAAATGAGCAGACAGGCTCCTTTCAGGTGGAGCATCTCACCTGCAATAAATAAATGAAATGCAGCTAAAGTAAATATTTTCTCCATGAGAGGGGGAAGAAAAATACCCACTTCCATTTATGACTTAGCATGGAGGGGAATGGTTTCTCATGTTTAACTCCAGCACTTCTTATCTCAGGGGTCCTTTTTATGGTCATTAACTCTGCCTTTCTTTTACACTAGGAACCACTGTAGCAGAGTTTTCTCGGACAGTAAAAATCCTTGTACTATCTCTTATTTCAATTTATACAGGCATGAACACAACATTTTTCATGTACTAAGACACCCAAATATATGTTTAACATTTAAATGCTACCAGTGCATCATGATGGTCCGTTCTTTAAAATGTGAACATATTTACAATGGGTCTCTGCATTTGTGTTAGATAAAATGACACTATGCTAGCTAGGGTCCACATTTCTATTATTATTACTTTGAACCATTCCACAGGATGCATTTTTCTTAAAGAGGGACTTGAAAGACAATAACTATGCAGTCTTGTACTTGTGTCTGCCACTTGGTTTGGAATGTCTACTACAACACACAAACTGTGTGGTTTTATTCACAGAAGTTTGTACAAAAGGAATATTGTATAGTGAGTGGGGAATGCCTACATAGTTCTCTTTAGCTCTCACCAAAGTGAAGCAAAACAGACAAGAGATGATCTCCTTGGCCATTAGAAGGCCTGCATTGGATGTTTTTTTGCCAAATTACAGTGTGAGCAGGCAAACATTAATTCTTCTTATAACTTCACTACTGTTAATTGCAGGTATTAACTCCCAAGTGACTGAGCGTGTGAAGAGCTAAGCCCATCTATTGCCTGAATTATAAAACCCATGTTTGCAAACTAATTCAATAGAAATGGCATGTTAAATTTATACCTCCAGGTTTAGAACTTCCAGAGAAAATAATTTTAGCCCCGTGTGCTAAAATATGGGGAATGGGATTCTTTTTAAATATTTTATGTGCTCCGTTGTGAAGATATACATGTGTATGTGTAATAGTATGTCATGGTTAGAGTTGTGCTCCACTAAAAGCTCATAAAGAGATATAATCTTCTTTTACCCAAGGGGGAAACTGCCTCAAGCAATTTACTAGCCATGAATAAATAATACAATATATGAAACAATTTCTAGCAACATTGTCCGAGCTACTTTGCACTTTGGTGTAATATATGATAAATTGTGCTTACTTTTCAGTGCATCACCAATTCTGCAGTTCCATAATGTATACCATAAAATAAAGCAGATTGCATGATTTTTAGTAACTTTTGGGGTCTAACACCTCAATTTTGTAATTACATAGATATATACTCTTTAACTCCCTCACAAAATATGTACACACATGTTTTCTATTGTTAAATATGTTATTTCAGATAAGAATTGCAATATTAAATTATTTTGTTATTGACATATTTTAGTTTTTCCCTAAACTGATGCTTTTGGTATACTATGCATAAAGTTGGTATATAAAGACATTCTGTGTTGAGTGTGTTCTTATTTTTCTTTTATCGTTTTGATATCTGACAGAAAGGTCGATTTGGAAAGACAATGATAAATGAATGTTTAGTTATAGTTAGTGATCATTCTTAAATATATGGTGCATTTTTTTCCATGGCTCCATGTGAGTGTCCTAAGTGGGCACTATGATGAGCTTTCAAGCATTTGTCAGCATGTGTCAACTGCTTTAAATCTTTAACACGAGACAAGGCTGACTCAAGTTCCATGGCCCATGGTAGTCCTTTTATCTTAAAAGCATACACTAGTGAGTCTAAATATTTCATGGAAAACCAATAATGAGACCAAACAGAAGATAATGACAATGTATATACAGCCGGTCCCATATGTGAACCAAGGGCATTTCTCCCATATCAAGGTATAGATAGAATCAGTGAAGACTTTTCCTGCTTACCTGTTAGGGCCTGTCCCTGCATTACATCTAGACTTATTTCTTCTTGTTTGGTTTTGCACAGCAGGGTTTCTTCACACATAACAGCACTTAACTTTCTAAGGCACACCACATGTTCCCAATTAATCAGTAATGCAGGCATATTTGTTGTGGCCTGCTTTATAAAAACCTGTGTGATGCAAGCACCAGTATTTGCTATTGTCTAATGGGATTTTGAAATGCATGATAAATCTGACAAACATGTATAGACCTAAACCACAGTGAGCAGTACCTAGAAATTCCTATAGTAAGAGAAATTAAAATAATTATAATCAGTAAGCACAAGTTCAGATGTCCTTCCAGAACTCAAACAGCAAAAACTCTGTCATGTTGCAGAGTTGTAAAGCTTTGTTGACACATTACAAGTGCAATTATTGAACTGCAAAACATTTAGGTCTGTGTCTGATGTGTGAAGTTGTAATATTAGAAGGTTGGCCACCTCTCAGGGTTTCATAAAGGCAGGACAACTTTTTACCTTTACATACGGTATAACTAGCTAGTAACCTCCGATCTGCTCGCCTGTCTATTTACACATCCTTGTTGCATTAGTGGGATGTCACTATAAAATATTTATGTTGGATCACTTAATTAAATCCTTGCTTAGTTGGCAGTTAAATGTTTGCCCAACTCTGCAAGCAAAACCTTTCTCACTGAACAGGGACTGCAACAAGAAGAGTTAGTAGACAGACACACATACACATTTTCTGAAAGGTAGCAGTTATTTCCTCCTGTGACAGAAACACAATACCAAGATTAGTCCCACTATCTACAAAGTGAATAAGCTACACAAACACACACTCTCACAAAGTGACTGCCAAACAAGCTACAGACTGGCGTGGACAGAGGGATAGCCTGAACGGTAAAGGTTAGTTCCCAATTCACAGCAGCAGTGATTTGGGGGTGTTGCTGCATCAACGCTTTGCGCCGACTCCCCACCTACCCCACCTACCTAAGGCCAGCCCTCCTTTTATTGACATAACCTGGTCATGTGACTGCTGATCACATGACTTTTTTGATAAGTGTCTATATCCCCATTAGCAGGTTATCACAAATTCCCTGTTTTCACTGCTTCTGATTCCCACCAAACTCACTCTTTCTCTTGCTCGCTTGTTCCCCCACCACATCCTTCCCTCACAGAGCTGCAGCTTATAAGCATCCACATTCCTCACCCTGTCTGGGTCTCGAACCCTGTACCTCATGCCCCGGAGTCAGCAGCCTTGCCTCTGTGCTGTACTACTAGCTCATCTTTCTCCCTCTCTCCTAAATACTTATCCTGAGAGCTACTGCTCCCACCCACCACCATGGCCCCCCTTTGGTGCCTTCTTCTCTCCACATACCTTCTATCCCTCTCCCTCCCTAACTCCAGCCTGCCCCAGTTACCTATAGCCCCTTTCATCCCCCCAATTCATGAGTCATATGGTACTTCCTGCCAGATCTTTGGTGCACTCTATACCAAACACCCTCTTAGTGGTCTCTCCCCCTGCCACCTCCACCCCACATTTACTGCCCTTCTGGCTCAGTTTATCCACTCCCTTCCCACCCTGCTGTCTGCATCCAAACCCTCTCCCCTTCCCACCACACTCCCACAAAATTCAGACACCTGAAGACTGCACTCCTCTGTCATACCCTCCTTCTTCTCCTCTTATCAGGCAGTGTCCACCCCAACCCCGGACCTTCCCTCACGAGCTCCTTTCCCTGTGATAGGATGCATGGGCTCCTGTTTGGCTTATTCAATATCTATAATCTACAGAACAAGTTTACCCCACTTCAAGAATGGCTGGCCCAACACTGCCCTGACATACTAGCTTTATCGGAAACCTGGCTCTCCAAAGATACCCCTGACTCAGCCGTGGTCTTAAAGGGCTACTCAATCTTCTGGGCTGACAGACAAGGTAAAAGAGGAGGCAGATGCATGTTCTGTATAAAGGATACCCACCAAGCCCTGCCTGTCCCTCTCCCCCCTCCCTCCCATGGTGCCCATACGCTCACTGTCAAGTTGCTCCTTAGCAATCCCAGAAAAACACTCTACATCATGGCAGTCTACATCCCACCCCACAACCAAAGACTCGCCTTCACAGTGGTCATGTCCTGTGTCTCCCAACTGCCTTCCAACTGTAAGTTAATTGTCATGAGAGGCTTCACTATCAATTGGTTATCTCCATCCTCCACCCAATATAAGGACTCCATCTCTGCCTTGAATCTCAATCAAGTTGTTCAGTCTCCCAGTAGACTCAATGACAAGATGGGTTCCTATACACTGTTGGACCTTATCCTTACCAACTGCCCCATGAGCCTCTCAAAAGTCTCAATGACATCCTAAGTGACCACTCCCCTGTAACCTGCTGATGGTCTAACAAGACCCCCTCCGCATCCGCCAAAGTTTCCTACCATAGGCGACTAGAAAAAGGCTCCCTGCCCCACTTCAAAACCTACCTCACAAACTGTGACTGGTTCCCCATTTACTCAGCCCAGTCAATAGATGCTGCCTTTTCCCTTTGTCCCATTCTCAAAACAGATTACAAAAAAACAAGACACCCCCAGATCTCCCAGGCACTACTAGACCAAATGTGGCTACAGGATAATCTCTGGTACAAAGCCCTGGACTCAGGTCTTCCCTAGGGCAGACAATGGTACAGAGAAGCCAGGAATTAATGCACTTGGGCTATCCAACAAGCCAAACCTGCCAACTATCACCAAGCTCTCTCCTCCATCTGGGGCTCTGGGCAACAATTTAGGGAGAATATCAAAGAGCTCAGTGGAAAAGCCATATTCCCCCCCCTGCTCAACTCTCAGTTGATGGCTTCCAAACCCAAGATCCCTTGGCTATAGCCAACATTCTGAATGTCACCTTCTCTGACCTCAGCAGCATCTGTCCCTCCAACTTCTTCATCCCCATATCCCACACCTGCTCACTGCCCCCATGCTAACATCTTCCATTTTTTATCTCTGGATCATCTTTGCCCATTAGGCCAAGAGCTACTTTTCCAAAGCTCTGGCCAAGACCTGTGACAGCGGTGACTTTCTGGATCTAAAACTCCTCCACCTTGCCCTTGATGAGGTAGTTTTCCCACTCACCAAAACTGTGAATGTATCCCTCTGTCTCAGCCAATTCCCCCATCCTAAAAAGTGGTGACCGCTCTTCCCACAATAACTATTGCCCCATCTCAATTCTTCCCTGGTATAACTAAAACTTCTCAACTGGGACTAAGAACTAGATCTCTTGTACTGGGACCTTCAATTTACAGTAAAAAAAAAAAGGAGTTGGTGTGTTTGTCAGAGGTAGTTGATGTAAATTGTTAACTGTAATCTGTGTTATCTGTGAACATATCTAGGTGTTTGTCTCAGGTGTCAGAAGGGAATTGTTATCTGTGAAATTAACTAAATGTAGAAATATTTGCAAAGTAGGGAGAGTGGCTTAGTTAGAAGGAGCCAGGGTAAGACCAGATATAAACACTGCCCTAGATAGCTTCTGGCAGAGAACAGACAGAACACCAGGAGGAAGGAGCTACAGGGTATAACTAAAACTTCTCTACTGGGACTAAGATATAGATCTCTTGTACTGGGACCTTCAATGTAGGGTAAAAAAAAAGGAGTTGGTGTGTTTGTCAGTGGTAGTTGAAGTAAATTGATAACTGTTACCTGTGTTATCTGTGTACTTATCTAGGTGCTTGTCACAGGTATCAGAAGTGAATTGTTATCCGTAAAAATAACTAAGTGTAGAAAGATTTGCAAAGAAGGGGTTGTGGCTTAGCTAGAAAAATCCAGATTAAGACCACCTATAAACACTGCCCTAGATATCTTCTGCCAGAGAACAGACACAACACCCAGAGGAAGGAGCTACTGGTATAACTAAAACTTCTCTACTGGGACTAATAACTAGATTTCTTGAACTGGGACCTTCAATTTAGAGTTGAAAAAAAGCAGTTAGTGAGTTTGTCAGAGGTAGTTGAATAAACTGTTATCTGTTATCTGTGTAGTTATCTAGGTGCTTGTCACAGGTGTCAAAAGGGAATTGTTATCTGTGAAATTAACTAAGTGTAGAAAGATTTGCAAAGTAGCGGGAGTGGCTTACCTAGAAGGAGCCAGTTTAAGACCAGATATAAACACTGCCCAAGATATCTTCTGCCAGAGAACAGACACAACACAATCTTCTGCCAGAGAACAGACACAACACCAGGACGAAGGACCTACTGTTATAACTAAACCTTCTCTACTGGGACTAAGAACTACATCTCTTGTACTTGGACCTTCAATTTAGGGTTAAAAAAGGAGTTGGTGTGTTTTTCAGAGGTAGTTGAATAAATTGTTATCTATTATCTGTGTACTTATCTAAGTGCTTGTCACAGGTGTCAGAAGGGATTAGTTATCAGTGAAATTAACTAAGAGAAGAAAGATTTGGAAAGTGGGGGGAGTGGCTTAGCTAGAAGGAGACAGGTTAAGACCATATATAAATACTGCCCTAGATACCTTCTGCCAGAGAACAGACAGAACACCAGGAGGAAGGAGCTACTGGTATAACTGAAACTTCTCTACTGGGACAAAGAACTAGATCTCCGATACTGGGACCTTCAATTTATTGTACAAAAAAAAAGAGTTGGTGTATTTATCAGAGGTAGTTGAAGTAAACTGTTATCAGTGTTATCTGTGTACTTATCAAGGTGCTTGTCAAAGGTGTCAGAAGGGAATTGTAATCTGTGAAATTAACTAGGTGTAGAAAAATTTGCAAAGTGGGGGAGTGGATTAGCTAGAAGGAGCCAGGTTAAGACCAGAAATAAACACTGCCCTAGATAGCTTCTTCCAGGGAACAGACAGAACACCAGAAGCAAGGAGCTACTGGCATAACTAAAACTTCTCAACTGGGAATAAGAACTAGATCTCTTGTACTGGAACCTTCAATGTATGGTAAAAAAAGGAGTTGGTGTGTTTGTCAGAGGTAGTTGAAGTCATTTGTTATGTGTGTACTTATCTAGGTGCTAGTCACAGGTGTCAGAAGGGAATTGTTATTGTTGAAATTGACTAAGTGTAGAAAGATTTGCAAAGTAGGGGGTGTGGCTTATCTAGAAGGAGGCAGGTTAAGAACAGATATAAACACTGCCCTAGATAGCTTCCGCCACAGAACAGACACAACACCAGGAGGAAGGAGCTACTGGTATGACTAAAACTTCTCTACTGGTACTAAGAACTAGATTTCTTCTACTGAGACCTTCAATTTAGGGTAAAAAAAGGAGTTGGTGTGTTTGTTAGAGATAGTTGAATACATTGTTATCTGTTATCTTTACTTATCTAGGTGCTTGTCACAGGTGACAGAAGGGAATTGTTATCTGTGAAATTAACGAAGTGTAGAAAGATTTGCAAAGTAGGTGGAGTGGCTTAGCTAGAAGGAGCCAGGTTAAGACCTGATATAAACACCACCCTAGATATCTTCTGCCAGAGAACAGACACAACACCAGGAGGAAGGAGCAACTGGTATAACTAAAACTTCTCTACTAGGACTAAGAACTAGATCTCTTGTACTGGGACCTTCCATTTAGGGTATAAAAAAAGAAGTTGGTGTGTTTGTCAGAGGTAGTTGAATAAATTGTTATGTGTTATCTGTGTACTTATATAGGTGCTTGTCAGAGGAGTCAGAAGGGAATTGTTATCTGTGAAATTAACTAAGTGTAGAAATATTTGCAAAGTAGGGAAAGTGGCTTAGCTAGAAGGAGCCAGGTTAAGACCAGATATAAACACTGCCCTAGATATCTTCTGCCAGAGAGCAGACATAACACCAGGAGGAAGGAGCTACTGTTATAACTTAAAATTCTCTACTGGGACTTAGAACTAGATCTCTTGTACTGGGACCCTCAATTTAAGGTAACAAAAAAAGGAGTTGGTGTGTTTGTCTAAGGTAGTTGAAGTAAATTCTTATCTGTTATCTGTGTTACCTGTGTACTTAACTTGGTGCTTGTCATAGGTGTCAGAAGGGAATTGTTATGTGTGAAATTAACTAAGTGTAGAAAGATTTGCAAAGTAGGGGGAGTGGCTTAGCTAGAAGGAGCCAGGTTAAGACCAGCTATAAACATTGCCCTAGATAGGTTCTGCCAGAGAACAGACAGAACACCTGGAGGTAGGAGCTAATAGTATAACTAAAACGTCTCAACTTGGACTAAGAACTACATCTCTTGTTCTGGGAATTTTCATGTAGGGTAAAAAAAAGGAGTTAGTGTGTTTTTCAGAGGTAGTTGAAGTAAATTGTTAACTGTTATCTGTGTTATCGGTGTACTTATCTAGGTTCTTGTCACAGGTATCAGAAGGGAATTCTTATCTGTGAAATTAACTAAGTGTAGAAAGATTTGCAAAGTAAGGGTTGTGGCTTACCTAGGAGGAGTCAGGTTAAGACCAGATATAAACACTGCCCTAGATATCTTCTGCCAGAGAACAGACACAACACCAGGAGGAAGGAGCTACTGGTATAACTAAAACTTCTCTACTGGGATTAATAACTAAATCTCTTGTACTGGGACCTTCAATTTGGGGTAGAAAAAAAGCAGTTGGTGTGTTTGTCAGAGGTAGTTGAATAAATTGTTATCTGCTATCTGTGTAGTTATCTGGGTGCATGTCACAGGTGTATGAAGGGAATTCTTATCTGTGAAATTAACTAAGTGTAGAAATATTTGCAAAGTCGGGGGAGTGGCTTAGCTAGAAGGAGCAAGGCTAAGACCAGATATAAAAACTGCCCTAGATATATTCTGCCAGAGAACAGACACAACACAATTTTCTGCCAGAGAACAGACACAACACCAGGACGAAGGAGCTACTGTTATAACTAAACCTTCTCTACTGGGACTAAGAACTAGAACTCTTGTACTAGGACCTTCAACTTAGGGTTAAGAAAAGGAGTTGGTGTGTTTGTCAGAGGTAGTTTAATAAATTGTTTTCTGTTATCTGTGTTATCAGTGTACTTATTTAGGTGCTTGTCACAGGTGTAAGAAGGGAAATCTTATCTGTGAAATTAACTAAGTGAAGAAAGATTTGCAAAGTGGGTGTAGCGGCTTAGCTAGAATGAGCCAGGTTAAGACCAGATATAAAAACTGCCCTAAATAGCTTCAGCCAGAGAACAGATAGAACACCAGGAGGAAGGAGCAACTGGTATAACTAAAACTTCTGTACTGTGACAAAGAACTAAATCTCTAGTACTGGGACCTTAAATTTATTTTCCAAATAAAAAAAAGGAGTTGGTATGTTTGTCAGTGGTAGTTGAAATAAATTATCTGTGTTATTTGTGTACTTATCTGGGTGCTTGTCATAGGTGTCAGAAGGGAATTGTAATCTGTGAAATTAAGTAAGTGTAGAAAGATTTGCAAAGTGGGGGAATGGATAAGCTAGAAGGAGCCAGGTTGAGACCAGATATAAACACTGCCCTAGATAGCTTCTCCCAGGGAACAGACAGAACACCAGAAGGAAGGAGCTACGGATATAACTAAAACTTCTCAACTGAGACTAAGAACTAAATCTCCTGTACTGGGACCTTCAACGTAGGGTAAAAAAAAGGAGTTGGTGTGTTTGTCAGAGGTAGTTAAAGTAAATTGTTATCTGTTATCTGTTACCTGTGTTATCTATGCACTTATCTAGGTGCTTGTCACAGGTGTCAGAAGGGAATTGTTATCAATGAAATTAACTATGTGTAAAAAGATTTACAAAGTAGGGGGGAGTGGCTTAGCTAGAAGGAGCCAGGTTAAGACAAGATATAAACAGTGCCCTAGATAGCTTCTGCCAGAGAACAGACACAACACCAGGAGGAATGAGCTACTGGTATGACTAAAACTACTCTACTGGGAATAAGACCTAGATTTCTTGTACTGGGACCTTCAATTTAGGGTAAAAAAAGGAACTGGTGTGTTTGTCAGAGGTAGTTGAATAAATTGTCTGTTATCTTTACTTATCTAGGTGTTTGTCAAAGGTAACAGAAGGGAATTTTTATCTATGAAATTAACTAAGTGTAGAAAGATTTGCAAAGCACGGAGAGTGACTCACCTAGAAGGAGCCAGGGTAAGACAAGAAATAAACACTGCCTTAGATATCTTCTGCCAGAGAACAGACACAACACCAGGAGGCAAGAGCTACTGTTATCACTCAAACTTCTCTACTGAGGACTATGAACTACATCTCTTGTACTGGGACCTTCAATTTATGGTGAAAAAGAAGGAGTTGGTGTGTTTGTCAGAGGTAGTTAAAGTAAACTGTTATCTGTTATCTGTGTATTTATCTAGGTGCTGAGTACTTAGCTCGGTGCTGAAGGGAATTGTTATCTGTGGAATAAACTAAGTGTAAAAAGATTTGCAATGTAGGGAGTGGCTTAGTTAGAAGGAGCCAGGTTAAGACCAGCTATTAACCCTGCCCTAGATAGCTTCTGACAGAGTACAGACAGAACACCAGGAGGAAGAAGCTACTGGCATTACTAAAACTTCTCTACTGGGACAAAGAACTAAATCTCTAGTACTGGGACCTTCAATTTATTGTACAAAAAAAAAGAGTTGGTGTGTTTTTGTCAGTGGTAGTCGAAATAAATTGTTATCAGTTTTATCTGTGTACTTATCTAGGTGCTTGTCACAGGTGTCAGAAGGGAATTGTAATCTGTGAAATTAACTAAGTGTAGAAATATTTCCAAAGTGGGGAAATGGATTAGCTAGAAGGAGCCAGGTTAAGACCAGAAATAAACACTGCCCTAGATAGCTTCTTCCAAGGAACAGACAGAACACCAGAAGGAAGGAGCTACTGGCATAACTAAAACTTCTCAACTGGGACGAAGAACTAGATCTCTTGTACCGGAACCTTCAATGTAAGGTAAAAAAAAAAGGAGTTGGTGTGTTTGTCAGAGGTAGTTGAAGTCATTTGTTACCTGTGTACTTATCTAGGTGCTAGTCACAGGTGTCAGAAGGGAATTGTTATTGTTGAAATTGACTAAGTGTAGAAAGATTTGCAAAGTAGGGGATGTGGCTTACCTAGAAGGTGGCAGGTTAAGAACAGATATAAACACTGCCCTAGATAGCTTCTGCCACAGAACAGACACAACACCAGGAGGAAGGAGCTACTGGTATGACTAAAACTTCTCTACTGGTACTAAGAACTAGATTTCTTCTACTGAGACTTTCAATTTAGGGTAAAAAAGGAGTTGGTGTGTTTGTCAGAGATAGTTGAATAAATTGTTATCTGTTATCTTTACTTATCTAGGTGCTTGTCACAGGTGACAGAAGGGAATTGTTATCTGTGAAATTAACAAAGTGTAGAAAGATTTGCAAAGTAGGTGGAGTGGCTTAGCTAGAAAGAGCCAGGTTAAGACCTGATATAAACACTGCCCTAGATATCTTCTGCCAGAGAACAGACACAACACCAGGAGGAAGGAGCTACTGGTATAACTAAAACTTCTCTACTAGGACTAATAACTAGATCTCTTGTACTGGGACCTTCAATTTAGGGTAAAAAAAAGGAGTTGGTGTGTTTGTCAGAGGTAGCTGAATAAATTGTTATGTGTTATCTGTGTACTTATCTAGGTGCTTGTCATAGGCATCAGAAGGGATTTGTTATGTGTGAAATTAACTAAGTGCAGAAAGATTTGCAAAGTAGGGGGAGTGGCTTAGCTAGAAGGAGCCAGGTTAAGACCAGCTATAAACACTGCCCTAGATAGCTTCTGCCAGGGAACAGACAGAGCACCTGGAGGTAGGAGCTAATGGTATAACTAAAACTTCTCAAATGGGACTAAGAACCAGATGTCTTGTTCTGGGACTTTTCATGTAGAGTAAAAAAAAGGAGTTAGTGTGCTTTTCAGAGGTAGTTGAAGTAAATTGTTAACTGTTATCTGTGTTATCGGTGTACTTATCTAGGTTCTTGTCACATGTATCAGAAGGGAATTCTTATCTGTGAAATAAACTAAGTGTAGAAAGATTTGCAAAGTAGTGGTTGTGGCTTAGCTAGAAGGAGCCAGGTTAAGACCAGCTATAAACACTGCCCTAGATAGCTTCTGCCAGAGAACAGACAGAGCACCTGGAGGTAGGAGCTAAAGGTATAACTAAAACTTCTCAAATGGGACTAAGAACCAGATGTCTTGTTCTGGGACTTTTCATGTAGAGTAAAAAAAAGGAGTTAGTGTGCTTTTCAGAGGTAGTTGAAGTAAATTGTTAACTGTTATCTGTGTTATCGGTGTACTTATCTAGGTTCTTGTCACATGTATCAGAAGGGAATTCTTATCTGTGAAATAAACTAAGTGTAGAAAGATTTGCAAAGTAGTGGTTGTGGCTTAGCTAGAAGGAGCCAGGTTAAGACCAGATATAAATACTGCCCTAAATATCTTCTACCAGAGAACAGACACACCACCAGGAGGAAGGAGCTACTGGCATAACTAAAACTTCTCTACTGGGATTAATAACTAAATCTCTTGTACTGGGACCTTCAATTTAGGGTAGAAAAAAAAAGCAGTTGGTTTGTTTGTCAGAGGTAGTTGAATAAATTGTTATCTGCTATCTGTATAGTTATCTGGGAGCTTGTCACAGGTGTATGAAGGGAATTGTTATCTGTAAAATTAACTAAGAGTAGAAATATTTGCAAAGTCAGGGGAGTGGCTTAGCTAGAAGGAGCAAGGCTAAGACCAGATATAAAAACTGCCCTAGATATATTCTGCCAGAGAACAGACACAACACAATTTTCTGACAGAGAACAGACACAACACCAGGACGAAGGAGCTACTGTTATAACTAAACCTTCTCTACTGGGACTAAGAACTAGAACTCTTGTACTAGGACCTTCAACTTAGGGTTAAAAAAGGAGTTGGTGTGTTTGTCAGAGGTAGTTTAATAAATTGTTTTCTGTTATCTGTGTTATCTGTGTACTTATTTAGGTGCTTGTCCATGTAGGTGTAAGAGGAAATCTTATCTGTAAGAAATTAACTAAGTGAAGAAAGATTTGCAAAGTGGGTGGAGCGGCTTAGCTAGAAGGAGCCAGGTTAAGACCAGATATAAAAACTGCCCTAAATAGCTTCAGCCAGAGAACAGATAGAACACCAGGAGGAAGGAGCTACTGGTATAACTAAAACTTCTGTACTGCGACAAAGAACTAAATCTGTAGTACTGGGTCCTTAAATTTATTTTCCAAATAAAAAAAGGAGTTGATATGTTTGTCAGTGGTAGTTGAAATAAATTGTTATCTGTGTTATTTGTGTACTTATCTAGCTGCTTGTTACAGGTGTCCGAAGGGAATTGTAATCTGTGAAATTAATTAAGTGTAGAAAGATTTGCAAAGTGGGGGAATGGATAAGCTATAAGGAGCCAGGTTGAGACCAGATATAAACACTGCCCTAGATATCTTCTCACAGGGAACAGACAGAACACCAGAAGGAAGGAGCTACGGGTATAACTAAAACTTCTCAACTGTGACTAAGAACTAAATCTCCTGTACTGGGACCTTCAACGTAGGGTAAAAAAAAGGAGTTAGTGTGTTTGTCAGAGGTAGTTGAAGTAAATTGTTATCTGTTACCTGTGTTATCTATGCACTTATCTAGGTGCTTGTCACAGGTGTCAAAAGGGAATTGTTATCAATGAAATTAACTATGTGTAGAAAGATTTACAAAGTAGAGGGAGTGGCTTAGGTAGAAGGAGCCAGGTTAAGACAAGATATAAACACTGCCCTAGATAGCTTCTGCCAGAGAACAGACACAATACCAGGAGGAAGGAGCTACTAATATGACTAAAACTACTCTACTGGGACTAAGACCTAGATTTCTTGTACTGGGACCTTCAATTTAGGGTACAAAAAGGAACAGGTGTGTTTGTCAGAGGTAGTTGAATAAATTGTCTGTATCTTTACTTATCTAGGTGATTTTCACAGGTGACAGAAGGGAATTGTTATCTGTGAAATTAACTCAGTGTAGAAAGATTTGCAAAGCAGGGAGAGTGGCTCAGCTAGAAGGAGCCAGGGGAAGACCAGAAATAAACACTGCCTTAGATATCTTCTGCCAGAGAACAGACACAACACCAGGAGAAAGGAGATCCTGTTATTACTCAAACTTCTCTACTGAGGAGTATGAACTACATTTCTTGTACTGGGACCTTCATTTTATGGTAAAAAACAAGGAGTTGGTGTGTTTCTCAGAGGTAGTTGAAGTAAACTGTTATATGTTATCTTTGTTATCTGAGTACTTATCTAGGTGCTTGTCACAGGTGTCTGAAGAGAATTCTTATCTGTGAAATAAACTAAGTTGCAATGTAGAGGGAATGGCTTAGCTAGAAGGAGTCAGGTTAAGACCAGCTATTAACACTGCCCCTAGATAGCTTCTGACAGAGTACAGACAGAACACCAGGAGGAAGGAGCTACTGGTATAACTAAAACTTCTCTACTGGGACAAAAAACTAAATCTCTAGTACTGGGACCTTCAATTAATTGTACAAAAAAAAAGGAGTTGGTGTGTTTTTGTCAGTGGTAGTTGAAGCAAATTGTTATCTGTTTTATCTTTGTTCTTATCTAGGTTCTTGTCACAGGTGTCAGAAGGGCATTGTAATCTGTGAAATTAACTAAGTGTAGAAAGACTTGCAAAGTGGGGGAATGGATTAGCTAGAAGCAGCCAGGTTAAGACCAGATATAAGCAATGCCTCAGAAAGC
This sequence comes from Neoceratodus forsteri, assembly GCA_016271365.2. Taxonomy (NCBI): domain Eukaryota; kingdom Metazoa; phylum Chordata; order Ceratodontiformes; family Ceratodontidae; genus Neoceratodus; species Neoceratodus forsteri. Next base: position 88,945,276 of record JADMNL010000024.1, read on the forward strand.
TTCTACCAGGGAACAGACAGAACATCAGAAGGAAGGAGCTACTGGTATAGCTGAAACTTCACAACTGTGACTAAGAACTAGATCTCTTGAACTGGGACGTTCAATTTAGGGTTAAAAAAAGGAGTTGCTGTGCTTGTCATAGGTAGTTGAATAAATTGTTGTCTGTTATCTGTGTTATCTGTGTTCTTATCTAGGTGCTTGTCACAGGTATCTGAAGGGATTAGTTATCAGTGAAATTAACTAAGTGAAGAAAGATTTGCAAAGTGGGGGGAATGGCTTAGGTAGAAGGAGACATGTTAAGACCAAAAATAAAAACGCTCTAGATACCTTCTGCCAGAGAACAGACAGAACACCAGGAGGAAGGAGCCAGTGGTATAACTGAAACTTCTCTACTGGGACAAAGAACTAGATCTCCTGTACTGGGACCTTCAATTTATTGTACAAAAAAAAAGAGTTGGTGGTTTATCAGAGGTAGCTGAAGTAAATTGTTATCGGAGTTATCTGTGTACTTATCTAGGTGCTTGTCACCGGTGTCAAAAGGGAATTGTAATCTGTGAAATTAACTAAGTGTAGAAAGATTTGCAAAGTGGGGGAGTGGATTAACTAGAAGGAGCCAGGTTAAGACCAGATATAAACACTGCCCCAGATAGCTTCTACCAGGGAACAGACAGATCACCAGAAGCAAGGAGCTGCTGGCATAGCTAAAACTTCTCAACTGGGACTAAGAACTAGATCTCTAGCACTGGGATGTTCAATGTAGGGTAAAAAAAGGAGTTGGTGTGCTTGTCAGAGGTAGTTGAAGTCATTTGTTATCTGTGTTATCTTTGTACTTATCTAGGTGCTAGTCACAGGTGTCAGAAGGGAATTGTTATCATTGAAATTAACTAAGTGTAGAAATATATGCAAAGTAGGGGGTGTGGCTTAGCTAGAAGGAGGCAGGTTAAGACCACATATAAACAGTGCCCTAGATAGCTTCTGCCACAGAACAGACACAACACCAGGAGGAAGAAGCTAGTGGTATGACTAAAACTTCTCTACTGGGACTAAGAATTAGATTTCTTTTACTGGGACCTTCAATTTAGGGTAAAAAAAAAGGAGTTGGTGTGTTTGTCAGAGGTATTTGAATAAATTGTTATCTGTTATCTGTACTTATCTAGGTGCTTGTCACAGGTGACAGATGGGAATTGTTATCTGTGAAATTAGCTAAGTGTAGAAGGATTTGCAAACTAGGGAGAGTGACTCAGCTAGAAGGAGCCAGGTTATGACCAGATATAAACACTGCCCTAGATAGTCTCTGCCAGAGAATAGACAGAACACCAGGATGAAGGAACTACTGGTATAACTAAAACTACTCTACAGGGACAAAGAACGAGATCTCATGTACTGGGACCTTCAATGTAGGGTAAAAAAAAGGAATTGGTGTGTTTGTCAGAGGTAGTTGAATAAATTGTTATCTGTTATCTGAGTACTTATCTAGGTACTTGTCATAGGTGTCAGAAGGGAGCTGTTAACTGTGAAATTAATTAAGTGTAGAAAGATTTGCAAAGTAGGTGGAGTGGCTTAGCTAGTAGGAGCCATGATAAGACCTGATATAAACATCACCCTAGATATCTTCTGCCAGAGAACAGACACAACACCATGAAGAAGGAACTACTGTTTTAACTAAAACTTCTCTACTGGGACTAAGAACTACATCTCTTGTACTGGGACCTTCAATTTATGGTAAAAAAGAAGGAGTTGGTGTATTTCTCAGAGGTAGTTGAAGAAATTGTTACCTGCTTCTGTGTTATCTGAGTACTTATCTAGGTGCTTGTCACAGGTGTCAGAAGGGAACAGTTATCTGTGAACTTAATTAAGTGTAGAAAGATTTGCAAAGAGGGGGAATGGATTAGCTGGAAGGAGCCAGGATGAGACCAGATATAAACACTTCCATACATAGCTTCTCCCTGGGAACAGACAGAACACCAGAAGGAAGGAGCTACTGGTATAACTAAATCTTCTCTACAGGGGACAAAGAACTAGATCTCGCTAACAGTGGGACCTTCAACGTAGGGTAAAAAAAGGAATTGGTGTGTTTGTCAGAGGAAGTTGAATAAATTGATACCTGATATCTGTGTTATCTGTGTACTTATCCAGGTGCTTCTCACAGGTGTCAGAAGGGAACTGTTATCTGTGAAATTAACTAAGTGTAGAAAGATTTGCAAAGTTGGTGGAGTGGCTTAGCTAGAAGGAGCCAGGTTAATACCTGATATAAACACCACCCTAGATATCTTCTGCCAGAGAACAGACAAAACACCAGGAGGAAGGAGCTACTGGTATAACTAAAACTTCTCTTCTGGGACAAACAACTAGATCTCTTGTACTGGGACATTCAATTTAGGGTAAAAAAAGGAGTTAGTGTGTTTGTCAGAGGTAGTTAAATAAATTGTTATCTGTTTTCTGTGTACTTATCTAGGTGCTTGTCAGAGCAGTCAGAAGGGAATTGTTATCAGTGAAATTAACTAAGTGTAGAAAGATTTGCAAAGATGGGGAAGTGGCTTAGCTAGAAGAAGCCAGATTAAGACCAGATATAAACACTGCCCTAGATATCTTCTGCCAGAGAACAGTCACAACACCAGGAGAAAGGAGCTACTGTTATAACTTAAACTTCTCTACTGGGACTAAAAATTAGATCTCTTGTACTGGGACCCTCAATTTAAAGTGATAAAAAAAGGAGTTGGTGTGTTTGTCTAAGGTAGTTGAAGTAAATTCTTATCTGTTATCTGTGTTACCTGTGTACTTATCAAGGTGCTTGTCATAGGTGTCAGAAGGGAATTGTTATGTGTGAAATTAACTAAGTGTAGAAAGATTTGCAAAGTAGGGGGAGTGGCTTAGCTAGAAGGATCCAGGTTAAGACCAGCTATAAACACTGCCCTAGATAGCTTCTGCCAGAGAACAGGCAGAACACCTGGAGGTCGGAGCTATTAGTATAACTAAAACTTCTCAACTGTGACTAAGAACTAAATCTCCTGTACTGGGACCTTCAATGTAGGTTAAAAAAAAAATGGAGATGGTGTGCTTGTCAGAGGTAGTTGAAGTAAATTGTTATCTGTTACCTTTGTTATCTGTGTACTTATCTAGGTGCTTGTCACAGGTGTCAGAAGGGAATTGTTATCGTTGAAATTAACTACGTGTAGAAATATTTACAAAGTAGGGGGAGTGGCTTAGGTGGAAGGAGCCAGGTTAAGACAAGATATAAACACTGCCCTAGATAGCTTCTGCCAGAGAACAGACACAACACCAGGTGGAAGGAGCTACAGGTATGACTAAAACTACTCTACTAAGACTAAGACCTAGATTTCTTGTACTGGGACCTTCAATTTAGGGTACAAAAAGGAACTGGCGTGTTTGTCAGAGGTAGTTGAATAAATTATCTGTCATCTTTACTTATCTAGGTGCTTGTCACAGGTGACAGATGAGAATTGTTATCTGTGAAATTAACTCAGTGTCGAAAGATTTGAAAAGGAGGGAGAGTGGCTCAGCTAGAAGGAGCCAGGGTAAGACCAGAAATAAACACTGCCTTAGATATCTTCTGCCAGAGAACAGACCAACACCAGGAGAAAGGAGTTATTGTTATAACTCAACTTCTCTACCGAGGACTATGAACTACATTTCTTGTACTCTGACCTTCAATTTATAGTAAAAAAGAAGGAGTTGGTGTGTTTGTCAGAGGTAGTTGAAGTAAACTGTTAAATGTTATCTGTTTTATCTGTGTACTTATCTAGGTGCTTGTCACAGGTGTCTGAAGGGAATTCTTATCTGTGAAATAAACTAAGTGTAGAAAGAGTTGCAATGTAGGGGGAGTGGCTTAGCTAGAAGGAGCCAGGTTAAAACCAGCTATTAACACTGCCCTAGATAGCTTCTCACAGAGTACAGACAGAACACCAGGAGGAAGGAGCTACTGGTATAACTAAAACTTCTCTATTGGGACAAAAAACTAAATCTCTAGTACTGTGACCTTCAATTAATTGTACAAAAAAAAGGAGTTGGTGTGTTTTTGTCAGTGGTAGTTGAAGCAAATTGTTATCTGTTTTATCTTAGTTCTTATCTAGGTTCTTGTCACAGGTGTCAGAAGGGCATTGTAATCTGTGAAATTAACTAAGTGTAGAAAGATTTGCAAAGTGGGGGAATGGATTAGCTAGAAGGAGCCAGGTTAAGACCAGATATAAACAATGCCTCAGAAAGCTTCTAGCAGAGAACAGACACAACACCAGAAGGAAGAACTACTGGTACAGCTGAAACTTCACAACTGTGACAAAGAACTAGATCTCTTGTACTGGGACCTTCAATTTAGGGTTAATAAAAGGAGTTGGAGTGTTTGTCAAAGGTAGTTGAATAAATTGTCATCTGTTATCTGTGTTATCTGTGTACTTATCTAGGTGCTCGTCACAGGAATCTGAAGGGATTAGTTATCAGTGAAATTAACTAAGTGAAGAAAGATTTGCAAAGTGGGGGGAATGGCTTAGGTAGAAGGAGACATGTTAAGACCAAAATTAAAAACTGACCTAGATACCTTCTGACAGAGAACAGACAGAACACCAAGAGGAAGGAGCTAGTGGTATAACTGAAACTTCTCTACTGGGACAAAGAACTAGATCTCCTGTACTGGGACCTTCAATTTATTGTACAAAAAAAAAGAGTTGGTGGTTTATCAGAGGTAGCTGAAGTAAATTGTTATCGGTGTTATCTGTGTACTTATCTAGGTGCTTGTCACCGGTGTCAGAAGGGAATTGTAATCTGTGAAATTAACTAAGTGTAGAAAGATTTGCAAAGTGGGGGAGTGGATTAACTAGAAGGAGCCAGGTTAAGACCAGATATAAACACTGCCCCAGATAGCTTCTTCCAGGGAACAGACAGAACACCAGAATCAAGGAGCTACTGACATAGCTAAAACTTCTCAACTGGGACTAAGAACTAGATCTCTTGCACTGGGATGTTCAATGTAGGGTAAAAAAAGGGGTTGGTGTGCTTGTCAGAGGTAGTTGAAGTCATTTGTTATCTGTGTTATCTTTGTACTTATCTAGGTGCTAGTCACAGGTGTCAGAAGGGAATTGTTATCATTGAAATTAACTAAGTGTAGAAATATATGCAAAGTAGGGGGTGTGGCTTAGCTAGAAGGAGGCAGGTTAAGACCACATATAAACAGTGCCCTAGATACCTTCTGCCACAGAACAGACACAACACCAGGAGGAAGTAGCTAGTGGTATGACTAAAACTTCTCTACTGGGACTAAGAATTAGATTTCTTTTACTGGGACCTTCAATTTAGGGTAAAAAAAAGGAGTTGGTGTGTTTGTCAGAGGTATTTGAATAAATTGTTATCTGTTATCTGTACTTATCTAGGTGCTTGTCACAGGTGACAGAAGGGAATTGTTATCTGTGAAATTAGCTAAATGAAGAAAGATTTGCAAACTAGGGAGAGTGGCTCAGCTAGAAGGAGCCAGGTTATGACCAGATATAAACACTGCCCTAGATAGTCTCTGCCAGAGAATAGACAGAACACCAGGATGAAGGAACTACTGGTATAACTAAAACTACTCTACAGGGACAAAGAACGAGATCTCATGTACTGGGACCTTCAATGTAGGGTAAAAAAAAGGAATTGGTGTGTTTGTCAGAGGTAGTTGAATAAATTGTTATCTGTTATCTCTGTTATCTGAGTACTTATCTAGGTACTTGTCACAGGTGTCAGAAGGGAGCTGTTAACTGTGAAATTAACTAAGTGTAGAAAGATTTGCAAAGTAGGTGGTGTGGCTTAGCTAGTAGGAGCCATGATAAGACCTGATATAAACATCACCCTAGATATCTTCTGCCGGAGAACAGACACAACACCATGAAGAAGGAACTACTGTTTTAACTAAAACTTCTCTACTGGGACTAAGAACTACATCTCTTGTACTGGGGCCTTCAATTTATGGTAAAAAAGAAGGAGTTGGTGTATTTGTCAGAGGTAGTTGAATAAATTGTTACCTGCTTCTGTGTTATCTGAGTACTTATCTAGGTGCTTGTCACAGGCGTCAGAAGGGAACAGTTATCTGTGAACTTAATTAAGTGTAGAAAGATTTGCAAAGGGGGGAATGGATTAGCTGGAAGGAGCCAGGATGAGACCAGATATAAACACTTCCATACATAGCTTCTCCCTGGGAACAGACAGAACACCAGAAGGAAGGAGCTACTGGTATAACTAAATCTTCTCTACAGGGACAAAGAACTAGATCTCATGTACTGGGACCTTCAACGTAGGGTAAAAAAAGGAATTGGTGTGTTTGTCAGTGGTAGTTGAATAAATTGATACCTGATATCTGTGTTATCTGTGTACTTATCCAGGTGCTTCTCACAGGTGTCAGAAGGGAACTGTTATCTGTGAAATTAACTAAGTGTAGAAAGATTTGCAAAGTTGGTGGAGTGGCTTAGCTAGAAGGAGCCAGGTTAACACCTGATATAAACACCACCCTAGATATCTTCTGCCAGAGAACAGACAAAACACCAGGAGGAAGGAGCTACTGGTATAACTAAAACTTCTCTGCTGGGACAAACAACTAGATCTCTTGAACTGGGAAATTCAATTTAGGGTAAAAAAAGGAGTTGGTGTGTTTGTCAGAGGTAGTTAAATAAATTGTTATCTGTTATCTGTGTACTTATCTAGGTGCTTGTCAGAGCAGTCAGAAGGGAATTGTTATCTGTGAAATTAACTAAGTGTAGAAAGATTTGCAAAGATGGGGAAGTGGCTTAGCTAGAAGAAGCCAGATTAAGACCAGATATAAACACTGCCCTAGATATCTTCTGCCAGAGAACAGACACAACACCAGGAGAAAGAAGCTACTGTTATAACTTAAACTTCTCTACTGGGACTAAAAATTAGATCTCTTGTACTGGGACCCTCAATTTAAAGTGATAAAAAAAAAAGTTGGTGTGTTTGTCTAAGGTAGTTGAAGTAAATTCTTATCTGTTATCTGTGTTACCTGTGTACTTATCAAGGTGCTTGTCACAGGTGTCAGAAGGGAATTGTTATGTGTGAAATTAACTAAGTGTAGAAAGATTTGCAAAGTAGGGGGAGTGGCTTAGCTAGAAGGATCCAGGTTAAGACCATCTATAAACACTGCCCTAGATAGCTTCTGCCAGAGAACAGGCAGAACACCTGGAGGTCGGAGCTATTGGTATAACTAAAACTTCTCAACTGGGACTAAGAACTAGATCTCTTGTTCTGGAACTTTTAATGTAGGGTAAAAAAAGGAGTTGGTGTGTTTTTCACAGGTATCTGAAGAAAATTGTTAACTGTTATCTGTGTTATCGGTGTACTTATCTAGGTTCTTGTCAAAGGTATCAGAAGGGAATTCTTATCTGTGAAATAAACTAAATGTAGAAAGATTTGCAAAGTAGGGGTTGTGGCTTACCTAGGTGGAGCCAGGTTAAGACGGGATATAAACACTGCCCTACATATATTCTGCCAGAGAAAATACACAACACCAGGAGGAAGGAGCTACTGGTATAACTAAAATTTCTCTACTGGGATTAATAACTACATCTCTTGTACTGGGACCTTCAATTTAGGGTAGGAAAAAAAAGCAGTTGGTATGTTTGTCAGAGGTAGTTGAATAAATTGTTATCTGCTATCTGTATAGTTATCTGGGTGCTTGTCCCAGGTGTCAGAAGGGAATTGTTATCTGTGAAATTAACTAAGTGTAGAAATACTTGCTATGTCGGGGGAGTGGCTTAGCTAGAAGGAGCAAGGCTAAGACCACATATAAACACTGCCATGGATATATTTTGCCAGAGAACAGACACAACACAATTTTCTGCCAGAGAACAGACACAACACCAGGATGAAGGAGCAACTGTTATATCTAAACCTTCTCTACTGGGACTAAGAACTAGATCTCTTGAACTAGGACCTTCAACTTAGGGTTAAAAAAAAGGAGATGGTGTGTTTGTCAGAGGTAGTTTAATAAATTGTTATCTGTTATCTGTATACTTATATAGGTGCTTGTCACAGGTGACAGAAGGGATTTATCTGTGAAATTAACTCAGTGTAGAAAGATTCTCAAAGCAGGGAGAGTGGCTCAGCTAGAAGGAGCCAGGGCAAGACTAGAAATAAACACTGCCCTGGATATCTTCTGCCAGAGAAAAGACACAACTCCTGGAGGTAGGAGCTACTGTTATAACTCAAACTTCTCTACTGAGGACTAAGAACTACATGTCTTGTACTGGGACCTTCAATATATGGTAAAAAAGAAGGGAATTGCTGTGTTTGTCAGAGGTAGTTGAAGTAAACTGTTATCTGTTTTCTATGTTATCTGTGTACTTATCCAGGTGTTTGTCACAGGTGTCAGAAAGGAATTGTTATCTGTTAAATAAACTAAGTGAAGAAAGATTTGCAATGTAGGTGGAGTGGCTTAGCTAGAAGGAGCCAGGTTAAGACCAGCTATTAACACTGCCCTAGACAGTTTCTGCCAGAGTACAGACAGAACACCAGGAGGAAGGAGCTACTGGTATTACTAAAACTTCTCTACTGGGACAAATAACTAAATCTCCAGTACTGGGACCTTCAATTTATTGTACAAAAATAAAGGAGTTGGTGTGTTTTTGTCAGTTGTAGTTGAAGTAAATTGTTATCTGTTTTATCTGTGTACTTATCTAGGTTCTTATCACAGGTGCCAGAAGGGCATTATAATCTATGAAATTAACTAATTGAAGAAAGATTTGCAGAGTGGGGGAGTGGCTTAGCTAGAAGGAGACTGGTTTAAGCCAGATAGAAAAACTGCCCTAAATAGCTTCTGCAAGAGAAAAGACAGAACACCAGGAGGAAGGAGCTACTGGTATACCTAAAACTTCTCTACTGGGACAAAGAACTAAATCTCTTATACTGGGACCGTCAATTTATTTTCCAAAATAAAAGGAGTTGGTGTGTTTGTCAGTGGTAGATGAAGTAAATTGACAGTAGTTGAAGTAAATTGTTATCTGTGTTCTCCGTGTACTTATCTAGGTGCTTGTCACAGGTGTCAGAAGGGAAATGTTATCTGTGAAATTAACTAAGTGAAGAAAGATTTGCAAAGTGGGAGAAGTGGCTTAGCTAGAAGGAGCCAGGTTAAGACCAGATACAAAAATTGCCCTAAATAGCTTCTGCCAGAGAACAGATAGAACACCAAGAGGAAGGAGCTACTGGTACAATTAAAACTTCTTTACTGGGACAAAGAACTAAATCTCTACTACTGGGACCTTCAATTTATTTCCAAAAAAAAGGGGGTTGGTGTGTTTGTCACTGGTAGTTCAAGTAAATTGTCAGAAGTTGAAGTAAACTGTTATCTGTGTACTTATCAAGGTGCGTGTCACATGTGTCAGAAGGGAATTGTAATCTGTGAAATTAGCGAAGTGTAGAAAGATTTGCAAAGTGGAGGAATGGATTAGTTAGAAGGAGCCAGGTTAAGACCAGATATAAACACTGCCCTAGATAGCTTCTCCAAGGGAACAGACAGAACACCAGTAGGAAGAAGCTACGGGTATAACTAAAACTTCTTAACTGTGACTAAGAACTAAATCTCCTGTGCCGGGATCTTCAATGTAGGGTTAAAAAAAAGGAGTTGTGTATTTGTCAAAGGTAATTGAAGTAAATTGTTATCTGTTATCTGTGTTATCTATGTACTTATCTAGGTGCTTGTCACAGGAGTCAGAAGGGAATTGTTATCATTGAAATTAACTAAGTGTAGAGAGATTTACAAAGTAGGGGGAGTGGCTTAGCTAGAAGGAGGCAGGTTAAGACAAGATATAAACACTGCCCTAGATAGCTTCAGCCACAGAACAGACACAACACCAGGACGAAGGAGCTACTGGTATAACTCAAACTTCTCTACTTGGACTAAGCCCTAGATTTATTGTACAGGGACCTTCAATTCAGGGTAAAAAAGGAACTGATGTGTTTGTCAGAGGTAGCTGAATAAATTATCTTTACTTATATAGGTGCTTGTCACAGGTGACAGAAGGGATTTATCAGTGAAATGTACTCAGTGTAGAAAGATTTGCAAAGGAGGGAGAGTGGCTCAGTTAGGAGGAGCCAGGGCAAGACCAGAAATAATCACTGCCCTGGATATCTTCTGCCAGAGAACAGACACAACACCAGGAGGTAGGAGCTACTGTTATAACTCAAACATCTCTACTGAGGACTATGAACTACATCTCTTGTACTGGGACCTTCAATATATGGTAAAAAAGAAGGAATCAGTGTGTTTCTCAGAGGTAGTTGAAGTAAACTGTTATCAGTTTTCTGTGTTATCTGTGTACTTATCTAGGTGTTTGTCACAGGTGTCAGAAGGGAATTGTTATCTGTGAAATAAACTAAGTGAAGAAAGATTTGCAATGTAGGTGGAGTGGCTTAGCTAGAAGCAGCCAGGTTAAGACCAGCTATTAACACTGCCCTAGATAGCTTCTGCCAGAGTACAGACAGAACACCAGGAGGAAGGAGCTACTGGTATTACTAAAACTTCTCTACTGGGACAAAGAACTAAATCTCTAAATCTTTAATTTATTGTACAAAAATAAAGGAGTTAGTGTGTTTTTGTCAGTGGTAGTTGAAGTAAATTGTTATCAGTTTTATCTATGTACTTATCTAGGTTCTTGTCACAGGTGCCAGAAGGGCATTGTAATCTGTGAAATTAACTAAGTGAAGAAAGATTTGCAGAGTGGGGGAGTGGCTTAGCTAGAAGGAGCCTGGTTTAAACCAGATATAAAAACTGCCCTAAATAGCTTCTGCCAGAGAAAAGACAGAACACCAGGAGGAAGGAGTTACTGGTATACCTAAAACTTCTCTACTGGGACAAAGAACTACATTTCTTATACTGGGACCTTCAATTTATTTTCCAAAAAAAAGGAGTTGGTGTTTGTCAGTGATAGATGAAGTAAATTGACAGTAGTTGAAGTAAATTGTTATCTGTGTTATCTGTGTACTTATCTAGGTGCTTGTCACAGGTGTCAGAAGGGAATTGTAATCTGTGAAATTAACTAAGTGTAGAAAGATTTGCAAAGTGGGTGAATGGATTAGCTAGAAGGAGCCAGCTTAACACCATATATAAACACTGCCCTAGACAGATTCTCCCAAGGAACAGACAGAACACCACAAGGAAGGTGCTACCGGTGTAACTAATACTTCTCAACTTTGACTAAGAACTAAATATCCAGTACTGGGACCTTCAATGTAGGTTAAAAAAAGGGTTGGTGTGTTTGTCAGAGGTACTTGAAGTAAATTGTTATCTGTTATCTGTGTTATCTATGTACTTATCTAGGTGCTTGTCTCAGGTATCAGAAGGGAATTATCTGTGAAATTAACTATATGTAAAAAGCTTTGAAAGGTAGGGGGAGAGGCTTAGCTTGAAGGAGCCAGGTTAAGACCAGATATAAACACTGCCCTAGGTAGCGTTTGCCAGTGAACAGACAGAACACCAGCAGGAAGGAGCTACTGGTATAACTAAAACTTCTCTACTGTGACAAAGAACTAGATCTCTTGTACTGTGCCCTTCAATTTACTGTACAAAAAAAAGGAGTTGGTGTGTTTGTCAGAAGTAGTTGAAGTAAATTGTTAACTGTTGTCTGTGTTATCAGTGTACTTATCTAGGTTCTTGTCACAGGTGTCAGAAAGGAATTCTTATCTGTGAAAATAACTAAGTGTAGAAAGATTTGCAAAGAAGGTTAGTGGCTTAGCTAGAAGGAGCCAGGTTAAGACCCGATATAAACACTGCTCTAGATATCTTCTGCCAGAGAACCGACACAACACCAGGAGGAAGGAGTTACTGTCATAACTTAAACTTCTCTACTGGGACTAAGAACTAGATCTCTTGTCCTGGGACCCTCAATTTAGGGTAATAAAAAAACGAGTTGGTGTGTTTGTCAAAGGTAGTTGAAGTAAATTCTTACCTGTTATCTGTTTTACCCATGTACTTATCTAGGTGCTTGTCATGGGTGTCAGAAGGGAATTGTTATCTGTGAAATTAACTAAGTGTAGAAAGATTTGCAAAGTAGGGGGAGTGTCTTAGCTGGAATGAGCAACGTTAAGACCAGGTATAAGCACTGCCCTAGATAGCTTCTGCCAGAGAACAGCCACAATACCAGGACGATGGAGCTACTGTTATAACTAAACCTTCTCTACTGGACTAAGAACTAGATCTCTTGTACTAGGACCTTTAATTTATTATTAAAAAAAGGAGTTGGTGTGTTTGTCAGAGGTAGTTTAATAAATTGTTATCTGTTATCAGTGTTATCTGTGTACATATTTAGGTGCTTGTCACAGGTGTCAGAAGGGAATTGTTATCTGTGAAATTAACTAAGTGTAGAAAGATTTGCAGAGTAGCTGGAGTGGCTTAGCTAGAAGTAGCCAGGAAAAACTGCCCTAAATAGCTTCTGCCAGAGAACAGACAGAATACCAGGAGGAAGGAGCTACTGGTATAACTAAAACTTCTCTACAGGGACAAAGAACTAAATCTCTGGTACTGGGACCTTCAACTTATTTTTACGAAAAAAAAGGGGGTTGGTGTGTTTGTCACTGGTAGTTCAAGTAAATTGTCAGTAGCTGAAGTAAATTGTTATCTGAGTACTTATCAAGGTGCGTGTCACATGTGTCAGAAGGGAATTGTAATCTGTGAAATTAATGAAGTGTAGAAAGATTTGCAAAGTGGGGGAATGGATTAGTTAGAAGGAGCCAGGTTAAGACCAAATATAAACACTGCCCTAGATAGCTTCTCCCAGGGAACAGACAGAACACCAGTAGGAAGGAGCTACGGGTATAACTAAAACTTCTCAGCTGTGACTAAGAACTAAATCTCCTGTACTGGGACCTTCAATGTAGGGTTAAAAAAAAAGGAACTGATGTGTTTGTCAGAGGTAGTTGAATAAATTATCTGTTATCTTTACTTATCTAAGTGCTTGTCACAGGTGACAGAAGGGAATTGTTATCTGTGAAATTAACTCAGTGTAGAAAGATTTGCAATGCAGGGAGAGTGGCTCAGCTAGAAGGAGCCAGGGTAAAAAAAGAAATAAACACTGCCCTGGATATCTTCTGCCAGAGAACAGACACAACACCAGGAGGAAGGAGCTACTGTTATGTCTCAAACTTCTCTACTGAAGACCATGAACTACATCTCTTGTACTGGGACCTTCACTATATGGTAAAAAAGAAGGGGTTGGTGTGTTTCTCAGAGGTAGTTGAAGTAAACTGTTATCTGTTATCTGTCTTATCTGTGTACTTATCTAGGTGTTTGTCACAGGTGTTAGAAGGGAATTGTTATCTGTTAAATAAACTAAGTGAAGAAAGATTTGCAATGTAGGTGGGTGAACAGCTAAAAGGAGCCAGGTTCAGACCAGCTATTAACACTGCCCTAGATAGCTTCTGCCAGAGCACAGACAGAACACCAGGAGGAAGGAGCTACTGGTATAAATAAAACTTCTCTACTGGGACAAAGAACTAAATCTTTAGTACTGGGACCTTCAATTTATTGTATAAAAAAAAGGAGTTGGTGTGTTTTTGTCAGTTGTAGTTGAAGTAAATTGTTATCTGTTTTATCTGTGTACTTATTTAGGTTCACAGGTGCTAGAAGGGCATTGTATTCTGTGAAAATAACTAAGTGTAGAAAGATTTCCAAAGTGGGGAATGGATTAGCTAGAAGAAGCTAGGTTAAGACAAGTTATAAACAATGCCCCTCAAAGCTTTTCCCGGGAACTGACAGAACATCAGAAGGAAGGAGCTACAGGTATACCTGAAACTACACAACTGTGACTTAGAACTAGATCTCCTGTACTGGGATCTTCAATGTAGGGTAACAAAAAAAGGAGTTGGTGTGTTTGTCAGAGGTAGTTGAAGTAAATTGTTACCTGTTATCTGTGTTTTCTATGTATTTATCTAGTTGCTTGTCACAGGTGTCAGAAGGGAATTGTTATCTGTGAAATTAACTTAGTGTAAAAAGATTTGCAAAGTAGGGGGAGTGGCTCAGCTAGAAGGAGCCAGATTAACACCAGATATAAACACTGCCTAGATAGATTCTGTCACAGAACAGACAGAACACAAGGAGGAAGGAGCTACTGGTATAATTAAAACTTCTCTTCTGGGACTCAGAACTAGATCTCTTGTGCTGTGACCTTCAATTTACTGACCAAAAAAAAAATGAGTTGGTGTGTTTCTCAGATGTAGTTGAAGTAAATTGTTATCTGTTACCTGTGTTATATGTGTACTTATGTAGGTGCTTGTCACAGGTGTCAGAAGGGAATTTTTATCTGTGAAATTAGCTAAGTGTACAAATATTTGCAAAGTAGGGGAGTGGCTTAACTAGAAGGAGCCAGGTTAAGACCAGATATAAACGCTGCCCAAGATATCTTCTGCTAGAGAACAGACACAACACTAGGACGAAGGAGCTACTGTTACAACTAAACCTTCTCTACTGGGACTAAGAACTAGATATCTTGTACTGGGACCTTCAATTTATGTTTTAAAAAAGGAGTTGGTGTGTTTGTCAGAAGTAGTTGAATAAATTGTTATCTGTTATCTCTGTTATATGTGTACTTATCTAGAGGCTTGTCACAGTAGTCAAAAGGGATTACTTATCTGTGAAATTAACTAAGTGAAGAAAGATTTGCAAAGTGGGGGGAGTGGCTTAGCTAGAAGGAGACAGGTTAAGACCAGATATACAAGCTGCCCTAGATACCTTCTGCCAGAGAACAGACAGAACACCAGTAGGAAGGGGCTACTGGTATAACTGAAACTTCTCTACTGGGACAAAGAACAAGATCTCTTGTACTGGGACCTTCAATTTATTGTACAAAAAAAGGAGTTGGTGTGTTTGTCAGTGGTAGTTGAAGTAAATTGTTATAAGTGTTATCTGTGTACTTATCTAGGTGCTTGTCACAGGTGTCAGAAGGGAATTGTAATCTGTGAAATTAACTAAATGCAGAAAGATTTGCAAAGAAGGTGGAGGGGCTTAGCTAGAAGGAGCTAGGTTAAGACCCAATGTAAACACCACCCTAGATATCTCTGACAGAGATAAGACACAACACCAGGATGAAGGAACTACTGGTATAACTAAAACTTCTCTACTGGGACTAAGAGCTTGATCTCTTGCACTGGGACCTTCAATTTAGGGTAAAAATAAGGAGTTGGTGTGTTTGCCAGATGTAGTTGAATAAATTGTTATCTGTTATCTATGTACTTATATAGGTGCTTGTCAGAGGAGGCAGAAGGGAATTGTTATCTGTGAAATTAACTAAGTGTCGAAATATATGCAAAGTAGAGGGAGTGGCTTAGCTAGAAGGAGCCTGGTTTAAACCAGATATAAACACTACCCTAGATATATTCTGCCTGAGAAAAGACACAACACCAGGAGGACGGAGTTACTGCTATAAATTAAACTGCACTACTGGGACTAAGAACTAGATCTCTTGAACTGGGACCCTCAATATAGGGTAATAAAAAAAGGAGTTGGTGTGTTTGTCTAAAGTAGTTGAAGTAAATTATTATCTGTTATCTGTGTAACCTGTTTACTTTTC
Source organism: Neoceratodus forsteri (assembly GCA_016271365.2). Classification (NCBI taxonomy): domain Eukaryota; kingdom Metazoa; phylum Chordata; order Ceratodontiformes; family Ceratodontidae; genus Neoceratodus; species Neoceratodus forsteri. The sequence continues at coordinate 88,960,830 of JADMNL010000024.1, forward strand.
TAGGTGCTGGTCACACATGTCAGAAGGGAATTGTTATATATGAAATTAACTAAGTGTAGAAAGATTTGCAAAGTAGGGAAAGTGGCTTAGCTAGAAGGAGCCAGGTTAAGACCAGCTATAAACACCGCCCTAGATAGTTTCTGCCAGAGAACAGACACAACACCAGGAGGAAGGAGTTACTGTTATAACTTAAACTTCGCTACTGGGACTAAGAACTACATCTCTTATACTGGGACCTTCAATTTATTTTCCAAAAAGAAAGAGGTTGGTGTGTTTGTCAGTGGTAGATGAAGTAAATTGACAGTAGTTGAAATAAATTGTTATCTGTGTTATCTGTGTACTTATCTAGGTGCTTGTCACAGGTGTCAGAAGGGAATTGTAATCTGTGAAATTAACTAAGTGTAGAAAGATTTGCAAAGTGGGGGAATGGATTAGCTAGAAGGAGTCAGCTTAACACCATATATAAACACTGCCCTAGACAGATTCTCCCAGGGAACAGACAGAACACCACAAGGAAGGCGCTACGGGTGTAACTAAAACTTCTCAACTGTGACTAAGAACTAAATCTCCAGTACTGGTACCTTCAATGTAGGGTAAAAAAAAAGAGTTGGTGTGTTTGTCAGAGGTACTTGAAGTAAATTGTTATCTGTTATCTGTGTTATTTATGTACTTATCTAGGTGCTTGTCTCAGGTATCAGAAGGGAATTATCTGTGAAATTAACTATATGTAAAAAGCTTTGAAAGGTAGGGGGAGTGGCTTAGCTTGAAGAACCCAGGTTAAGACCAGATATAAACACTGCCTAGGTAGCTTCTTGATGAACAGACAGAACACCAACAGGAAGGAGCTACTAGTATAACTAAAACTTCTCTACTGTGACAAAGAACTAGATCTCTTGTACTGCGCCCTTCAATTTACTGTACAAAAAAAAGGAGTTGGTGTGTTTGTCAGAAGTAGTTGAAGTAAATTGTTAACTGTTATCTGTGTTATCAGTGTACTTATCTAAGTTCTTGTCACAGGTGTCAGAAAGGAATTCTTATCTGTGAAAATAACTAAGTGTAGAAAGATTTGCAAAGAAGGTTAGTGGCTTAGCTAGAAGGAGCCAGGTTAAGACCCGATATAAACACTGCTCTAGATATCTTCTGCAGAGAACCGACCCAACACCAGGAGGAAGGAGTTACTGTCATAACTTAAACTTCTCTACTGGGACTAAGAACTAGATCTCTTGTCCTGGGACCCTCAATTTAGGGTAATAAAAAAAGGTTGGTGTGTTTGTCAAGGTAGTTGAAAAGAAATTCTTACCTGTTATCTTTTCCCATGTATTTATCTAGGTGCTTGTCCACAGCTGTCAGAACGGAATTGTTATCTGTGAAATTAACTAAGTGTAGAAGGATTTGCAAAGTAGGGGGAGTGGCTTAGCTGGAAGGAGCCAGGTTAAGACCAGCTATAAGCACTGCCCTAGATAGCTTCTGTCAGAGTATAGACACAACACAATCTTCTGCCAGAGAACAGACACAACACAACGACTAAGGAGCTACCTTAATAACTAAATCTTCTCTACTGGGACTAAGAACTAGCTCTCTTGTACTAGGACCTTCAATTTAGTGTTAAAAAAGGAGTTGGTGTGTTTGTCAGAGGTAGTTTAATAAATTGTTATCTGTTATCTGTGTTATCTGTGTTCTTATTTAGGTGCTTGTCACAGGTGTCAGAAGGGAATTGTTATGTGTGAAATTAACTAAGTGAGGAAAGATTTGTAGAGTGGGTGAAGTGGCTTAGCTAGAAGGAGCCAAGATAAGACAAGATATAAAAACTGCCCTAAATAGCTTCTGCCAGAGAACAGACAGAACACCAGGAGGAAGGAGCTACAGGTATAACTATAACTTCTCTACTGGGACAAATAACTAAATCTCTAGTAGTGGGACCTTCAATTTATTTTCCAAAAAAAAAGGGGGTTGGTGTGTTTGTTAGTGGTAGTTCAAGTAAATTGTCAGTACTTGAAGTAAATTGTTATCTGTGTTATCTATGTACTTATCTGGCTGCTTGTCACGTGTGTCAGAAGGGAATTGTAATCTGTGAAATTAACTAAGAGTAGAAAGATTTCCAAAGTGGGGGAATGGATTAAGTAGAAGGAACCAGGTTAAGACCAGATATAAACACTGCCCTAGATAGCTTCTCCCAGGGAACAGACAGAACACCAGTAGGAAGGAGCAACAGGTATAAGTAAAACTTCTCAACTGTGACTAAGAACTAAATCTCCTGTACTGGGACCTTCAATGTAGGGTACAAAAAGGAGTTGGTGTGTTTCTCAAAGGTAATTGATGTAAATTGTTATATGTTATCTGTGTTATCTATGTACCTATCTAGGTGCTTGTCACAGGTGTCAGAAGAATTGTTATGGCTGAAATTAATTAGGGTGTAGAGATTTGCAAAGAAGGTGTGGCTTGCTAGAAGGAAGCAGGTTAAGACAAGATATGGGCACTGCCCTAGGTTGCTTCTGCCAGGGGACAAACACAACACCAGGAGGAAGGAGCCACTGGTATGACTAAAACTTCTCTATTCAGACTAAGACCTTGATTTCTTGTACTGGGACCTTCAATTTAGGGTAAAGAAAGGAACTGGAGTGTTTGGCAGAGGTAGTTGAATAAATTGTCTGTTATCTTTACTTATCTAGGTGCTTGACACAGGTGACAGAGATGAATTGTTATCTGTGAAATTAACTCAGTGTAGAAAGATTTGCAAAGCAGGGAGAGTGGCTCAGCTTGAAGGAGCCATGGTAAGACCAGAAATAAACACTGCCCTGGATATCTTCTGCCAGAGAACAGACACAACACCAGGAGGAAGAAGCTACTGTAATATCTCAAACTTCTCTACTGAGGACTATGAACTATATCTCTTGTACCCGGACCTTCAAAATATGGTAAAAAAGAAGGAGTTGGTGTGTTTGTCAGAGGTAGTTGCAGTAAACTCTTATATGTTATCTGTGTACTTATCTAGGTGCTTGTTACAGGTGTCTGAAGGGAATTGTTATCTGTGAAATAAACTAAGAGTAAAAAGATTTGCAATGTAGGGGCAGTGGCATAGCTAGAAGGAGCCAGATTAAGACCAGCTATTAACACTGCCCTAGATAGCTTCTGCCAGAGTACAGACAGAACACCAGGAGGAAGGAGCTACTGGTACAACTAAAACTTCTCTACTGGGACAAAGAACTAAATCTCTAGTACTGGGACCTTCAATTTATTGTGCAAAAATAAAGAAGTTGGTATGTTTTTGTCAGTGGTAGCTGAAGTAAATTGTTATCTGTTTATCTGTGTACTTATCTAGGTTCTTGTCACAGGTGCCAGAAGGAGCGTAATCTGTGAAATTAACTAAGTGTCGAAAGATTTACAAAGTGGGGGAATAGATTAGCTAGAAAGAGCCAGGTTAAGACCAGATATAAACAATGGCCCAGAAAGCTTCTCCCAGGGAACAGACAGAACACCAGAAGGAAGGAGATACTGGTATAACTGAAACTTCACAACTGTGACTAAGAACTAGATCTCCTGTACTGGGACCTTCAATGTAGGGTAAAAAAAAAGAAGTTGGTGTGTTTGTCAGAGGTAGTTGAAGTAAATTGTTATCTGTTATATGTTTCATCTATGTACTTATCTAGGTGCGTGTCACAGGTGTCAGAAGGGAATTGTTATCTGTGACATTAATTAAGAGTAAAAAGATTTGCAAAGTGGGAGAGTGGCTTAGCTAGAAGAAGCCAGGTTAAAATCAGATATAAACACTGCCTTAGATAGATTCTGCCAGAGAACAGACAGAACACCATGAGGAAGGAGCTACTGGTATAATTAAAACTTCTCTACTGGGACTCAGAACTAGATCTCTTCTACTGCGACCTTCAATTTACTGAGAAAAAAAAAGGAGTTGGTGTGTTTGCCAGATGTAGTTGAAGTAAATTGTTATCAGTTATATGTGTTATATGTGTACCTATCTAGGTGCTTGTCACAGGTGTCAGAAGGGAATTGTTATCTGTGAAATTAACTAAGTGTACAAATATTTGCAAAGTAGGGGAGTGACTTAGCTAGAAGGAGCCAGGTTAAGACCAGATATAAACGTTGCCCCAGATATCTTCTGCCAGAGAACAAACGCAACACCAGGATGAAGGAGCTACTGTTATATCTAAACCTTCTCTACAGGGACTAAGAACTAGATCTCTTGTGCTGGGACCTTCAATTTATGTTTTAAAAAAGGAGTCGGTGTGTTTGTCAGAGGTAGCTGAATAAATTGCTAACTGTTATCTGTGTTATCTGTGTACTTATCTAGGGGCCTGTGACAGGTGTCAGAAGGGATTAGTTATCTGTGAAATTAACTAAGTGAAGAAAGATTTGCAAAGTGGGGGGATTGGCTTAGCTTGAAGGAGACAGGTTAAGGCCAGATATAAAAACTGCCCTAGATACCTTCTGCCAGAGAACAGACAGAACATGAGGAGGAATGAGCTACTGGTATAACTGAAACTTCTCTACTGGACAAAACTAGATTTCTTGCTGTGACCTTCAATTTATTGTACAAAAAAGGAGTTGGTGTGTTTGTCAGTGGTAGTTGAAGTAAATTGTTATCTGTGTTATCCGTGTACTTATCTAGGTGCTTGTCACAGGTGTCAGCAGGGAATAGTAATCTGTGAAATTAACTAAGTGTAGAAAGATTTGCAAAGTAGGGGAATGGATTCGCTAGAAGGAGCCAGGTTAAGACTAGAAATAAACACTGCCCAAGATAACTTCTCCCAGGGAACAGACAGAACACCAGAAGGAAGGAGCTACTGGTATAACTAAAACTACTCAACTGTGACTAAGAACTAGATCTCCTGTACTGGAACCTTCAATGTAGGGTAAAAAAAAAGGAGTTGGTGTGTTTATCAGAAGTAGTTGAAGTAACTTGTTATCTGTTATCATTGTTATCTATGTACTTATCTAGGTGCTAGTCACAGATGCCAGAAGGGAATTGTTATCATTGAAATTAACTAAGTGTAGAAAGATTTGCAAATTAAAGGGAGTGGCTTAGCTAGAAGGAGCCATTTTTAGACCAGATATAAGCACTGCCCTCGATAGCTTCTGCCAGAGAACAGACACAACACCAGGAGGAAGGAACTACTGGTATAACTAAAACTTCCCAACTGTGACTAAGAACTAGATATCCTATACTGGGACCTTCAATGTAGAGTAAGAAAAAAAGGAATTGGTGTGTTTGTCAGAGGTAGTTAAATAAATTGTTAGCTGTTATCTGTGTTATTTGAGTAGTTATCTAGGTGCTTGTCACTGCTGTCACAAGGGAATTGTTATCTGTGAAATTAACTAAGTGTAGAAAGATTTGCAAAGTAGGGGGAGTGGCTTATCTAGAAGGAGCCAGGTTAAGATCAGAAATAAACACTGCCCTAGATAGCTTCAGCCAGAGAACAGACAGACCACCATGAGGAAGGAGCTACCGGTATAACTAAAACTTCTCTACTGGGACTCAGAACTAGATCTCTTGTACTTCTACCTTCAATTTACTGTACAAAAAAAAAGGAGTTGGTGTGTTTGTCAGAAGTAGGTGAAGTGTATTGTTATGTGTTATCTGTGTTATACGTGTACTTATCTAGGTGCTTGTCACAGGTATCAGAAGGGAATTGTTATCTGTGAAATTATCTAAGTGTACAAAGATTTGCAAAGTAGGGAGAGTGGCTTAGATAGAAGGAGCCAGGTTAAGACCACATATAAACACCGCCCTAGATAGCTTCTGAACAGAGAACTGGCAGAACACCAGGAGCAAGGAGCTACTGGTATAACTAAAACTTATCTAGTGGGACAAAGAACTAGATCTCTTGTACTGAGTCCTTCAATGTAGGGTAGAAAAAAGGAGTTGGTGTGTTTGTCAGAGGCAGTTGAAGTACATTTCTATCTGTAATCTGAGTTATCTGTGTACTTATCTAGGGGCTTGTCACAGGTGTCAGTAGGGAATTGTTATCAGTGAAATCAACTAAATGTAGAAATATTTCCAAAGTAGGGGGAGTTGCTTAGCTAGAAGGAGCCAGGCTAAGATAAGATATAGACACTGCCCTAGATAGCTTCTGCCAGAGAACAGACAGAATACCAGGAAGAAGGAGCTACTATTATATCTAAAACTTCTCTACTCTGATGAAGAACTAGATCTCTTGTACTAGGACCTTCAACTACAGATAAAAAACAAATAAAAAAAGGAGTTGGAGTGTTTGTCAGAGGTAGTTGAAGTAAATTGTTATCTGTTATCTGTTTTATCTATATTCCTTTGTAGGTGGTTGTCACAAGTGTCCGAAGGGAATTGTTATCTGTGAAATTAACTAAACTTAGAAATATCTGCTAAGTAGGGGGAGTGGCTTAGGTAGAAGCAGCCAGGTGAAGACCAGATATAAACAGTGCCATAGATAGCTTCTGCCAGAGAACAGACAGAGCACCAGGAGAAAGTAGCTACTGGTATAACTTAAACTTCTCTACAGCACTAAGAACTAGATCTCTTGTACTGGGACCTTCAATTTAAGGTAAAAAAGAGGAGTTGGTGTGTTTGTCACAGGTAGCTGAAGTACATTGTTATCTGTTATCTGTGTTATCTGTGTACTTATCAAGGTGCTTGTCACAGGTGTCAGAAAGGAACTATTATCTGTGAAATTAAATAAGTGAAGAAAGATTTGCAAAGTAGGGGGAGTGGCTTAGCTAGAAGTAGCCAGGTTAAGACCAGATATAAACACTGCCATATATACCTTATGCCAGAGAACAGACACAACACTAGGAGGAAGGAGCTACTGGTATAACTAAAACTTCTCTACTGACACTAAGAACTAGATCTCTAGTACTAGGACCTTCAACTTGAGATAAAAAAACAAACAAAAAAAGGAGTTGGTGTGTTTGTCAGAGGTAGTTGAAATAAATTCTTATCTGTTATCTGTGTTATCTAAGTCCCTATCTCGGTGCTTGTCACAAGTGTAAGAAGGGAATTGTTATCTGTGAAATTAACTAAGTGTTGAAATATCTGGAAAGTGGGGGAGTGTTTTAGATAGAAGCAGCCAAGTGAAGACCAGATAGAATAAGTGCCATACATAGCTCCTGCCAGAGAACAGACAGAACACCAAGAGGAAGGAGCTACTGGTATAACTAAAACTTCTCTACTGCACTAAGAACTAGATCTCTTGTACTGGGACATTCAATTTAGGGTAAAAAAAGGAGTTAGTGTGTTTGTCAGAAGTAGTTGAATTACATTGTTTTCTGTTATCTGTGTTATCTGTGTACTTATCTAGGTGCTTGTCACATGTGTCAGAAAGGAGCTGTTATCTGTGAAATTAACTAAGTGTAGAAAGATTTGCAAAGTAGGGGTAGTGGCTTAGTTAGAAGGAGCCAGGTTAAGACCAGATATAAACACTGCACTAGATAGCTTCTGGCAGGGAACAGACAGAACACCAGGAGGAAGGAGCTAATGGTGTAACTAAAACTGTTGTACTGGTACTAAGAACTAGATCTCTTGTACTGGGACCTTCAATTTAGGGTTAAAAAAGGAGTTGGTGTGTTTGTCAGAGGTAGTTGAAGTAAATTGTTATCTGTTATCAGTGTTATCTGTGTACTTATCTATGTGCTTGTCACAGGTGTCACAAGGGAATTGTTATCAGTGAAATTAACTGAGTGTAGAAAGATTTACAAAGTATGGGGCATGGCTTAGCTAGAAGGAGCCAGGGTAATACCAGATATAAACATTGCCCTAGATAGCGTCTGCCAGAGGACAGACAGAACACCAGGACGAAGGAGCTACTGTTATAACTAAACCTTCTCTACAGGGAGTAAGAAATAGATCTCTTGTACTGGGACCTTCAACTTAGGCTTAAAAACAAACAAAAAAGGAGTTGTGTGTTTGAAGAGGTAGTTGAAGTAATTGTTATCTGTTATTATTGTTATCTGTGTACTTATCTAGGTGTTTGTCACAGGATTCAGAAAGGAATTGTTATTAGTGAAATTAACTAAGTGTAGAAAGATTTGTAATGTATGGGGAGTGGCTTAGCTATAAGGACCAGGTTAAGACCAAATATAAACACTGCCCTAATACCTTCTGACAGAGAACAGACAGAACACCAGGAGGAAGGAGCAACTGGAATAACTAAAACTTCTCTACTGGGACTAAGAACTAGATCTCTTGTATTGGGACCTTCAATTTAGGGTAAAAAACAAAGAAAAGAAGGAGTTGGGGTGTTAGTCAGAGGTAGCTGAAGTAAGTTGTTTTCTGAGTTATCTGTGTACTTAGCTAGGTACTTGTCACAGATGTTAGAAGAGAACTGTTATCTGTGAAATTAACTAAGTGTAGAAATATTTGCAAAGTGGAGGAATGGATTAGCTAGAATTAGTCAGGTTAAGACCAGATATAAACTCTGCCCTAATACCTTCTGCCAGAGAACAGACAGAACACCAGAAGTCAGGAGCTACTGGTATAACTAAAACATATCAACTGTGACTAAGAACAAGATCTCCTATACTGGGACCTTCTATGTAGGGTTAAAAAAAGGAGTTGGTGTGTTTGTCAGAGGTAGTTGAAGTAAATTGATATCTGTTATCAGTGTTATCTATGTACTTATCTAGGTGGTAGTCACAGGTGTCAGAAGGGAATTGTTATTGTTGAAGTTAACTAAGTGTAGAAAGGTTTGCAAAGTAGGGGGAGTGGCTTAGTTAGAAGGAGCCAGGTTAAGACCAGATGTAAACACTGCCCTAGATAGCTTCTGCCAGAGAACTGACAAAACACCTAGAGTAAGGAGCTTCTGGTATGACTAAAACTTCTCTACTGGGACTAAGAACAAGATTTCTTGTACTGAGACTTTCAAATTAGGGTAAAAAAAAGGAATTGGTGTGTTTGTCAGTGGTAGTTGAATAAATTGCTATCTGTTATCTTTACTTATCTAGGTGCTTGTCACAGGTGATGGAAGGAAATTGTTATCTGTTAAATTAAGAAAGTGTAGATAGATTTGCAAAGCAGGGAGAGTGGCTCATCTCGAAGGAGCCAGGTTAAGACAAGATATAAACAATGCCCTATATATCTTCTGCCAGAGAACAGACACAACACCAGCAGAAAGGAGCTACTGTTATAACTAAAACTTCTCTACTGAGTACTAAGAACTACATCTCTTCTACTGGGACCTTCAATTTATGGTAAAAAAGAAGGAGTTGGTGTGTTTTTCAGAGGTAGTTGAATAAATTGTTAGCTGTTATCTGTGTTATCTGAGTACTTATCTAGGTGCTTGTCACTGGTGTCAGAAGGGAATTGTTATCTGTGAAATTAACTAAGTGTAGAAAGATTTGCAAAGTAGAGGGAGTGGCTTAGATAGAAAAGCCAGGTTAAGATCAGATATAAACACTGCCCAAGATAGCTTCTGCCAGAGATCAGACAGAACACCAGGAGGAAGAAGCTACTGGTATAACTAAAACTTGTCTACTGGGACAAAGAACTAGATCTCTTGTACTGCTACCTTCAATTTACTGTACAAAAAAAAAGGAGTTGATGTGTTTGTCAGAGGTAGTTGAAGTGAATTGTTATGTGTTATCTGTGTTATATGTGTACTTATCTAGGTGCTTGTCACAGGTATCAGAAGGGAATTGTTATCTGTGAAATTATCTAAGTGTACAAATATTTGCAAAGTAGGGGAGTGGCTTAGCTAGAAAGAGCCAGGTTAAGACCACATATAAACACTGCCTAGATAGCATCTGTCAAAGAACAGACAGAACACCAGGAGGAAGGAGCTCCTGGTATAACTGAAACTTCTCAACTGGAACTAAGAACTAGATCTCTTGTACTAGGACCTTCAATTTAGGGTAAAAAAAGGGGTTGGTATGTTTGTCAGAGGTAGCTGAAGTAAATTGTTATCTGCTATTTGTATTATCTGAGTACTTATCTAGGTGTTTGTCTTAGCTGTCAGAAAGGAATTGTTATCAGTGAAATTAACCAAGTATAGAAAGATTTGCAAAGAAGGGGGAGTGGCTTATCAAGAAGAAGCCAGGTTAGGACCAGATATAAACACTGCCCTAGATATCTTCTGAACAGAGAACAGACAGAACACCAGGAAGAAGGAGCTACTGGTATAACTAAATCTTATCTAGTATGACTTAGAACTAAATCTCTTGTACTTAGACCTTCAATGTAGTGTGAAAAAAAAAGGAGTTGGTGTGTTTGTCAGAGGCAGTTGAAGTAAATTTTTATCTGTAGTCATTGTTGTCTGTGTACTTATCTAGGTATTTGTCACAGGTGTCAGAAGGGAATTGTTATCTGTGAAATCAACTATGTGTAGAAAGATTTCTGAAGTAGGGAGAGTGGCATAGCTAGAAGGAGCCAGGCTAAGACCAGATATAGACACTGACCTAAATAGCTTCTGCCATAGAACAGACAGTACACCAGGAGGAAGGAGTTAGTGGTATAACTAAAGCTGGGACTGAGAACAAGATCTCTTGTACTGGGACCTTCAATTTATGTTAAAAGGAAAACAATAAAAAGGAGTTTGTGTGTTAGTCAGAGTTAGTTGTATTAAATTGTTATCGGCATTCTGTGTTATCTGTGTACTTAGCTAGGTGTTTGTCAACAGGTGTCAGAGAGAATTATCTGTGAAATCAACTAAATGTGAAAGATTTCCCAAGTAGGGGAGTGGCTTAGCTAGAAGGAGCCAGGCTAACACCAGATATAGACACTGCCTAGATAGCTTCTGCCCGAGTACTGACTGAACACCAGGAAGAAGGAGCTACTATTATATCTAAAACTTCTCTACTCTGACATAGAACTAGATCTCTTGTACTGGGACCTTCAATGTAGGGTAAAAAACAAACAAACAAAGGTATTGGTGAGTTTGTTAGAAGTAGTTGAAGTAATTTGTTATCCGTTATCTCTGTACTTATCTTGGTGCTTGTCACAGGTGTCAGAAGGGAATTGTTATATGTGAAAATAACTAAGTATAGAAAGATTTGCAAAGTAGGGGGAGTGGCTTAGCTAGAAGGACACAGGTTAAGACCAGATATAAGCAATGCCCTTGATAGCTTCTGCCAAGAGAACAGACAGAACACAAGGAGAAAGGAGTTACTGGTATAATTAACACTTCTCTACTGGTACTGAGAACTACATCTCTTGTACTGGGACCTTCAATTTAGGGTATAAAAGAAGGAGTTGGTGTGTTTGTCAGAGGTAGCTGAATAAATTGTTAGCTGCTATCTGTGTTATCTGAGTACATATCTAGGTGCTTGACACAGGTGTCAGAAGGGAACTGTTATCTTTGAAATTAACTAAGTGTAGAAATATTTGTAAAGTAGGGGGAGTAGCTTAGCTGGAAGGAGCCAGGTAAGGACCAGATTTAAACACTGCACAAGATTGCTTCTGCCAGAGAACAGACAGAACACCAGAAGGAAGGAGCTACTGGTATAACTAAAACTTATCAAGTGGGACTTAGAACTAGGTAGGTAGGTAGGTAAAATTTATTTTTATACAGGTAATACATGTCATTTGGACATAATCCAGTTTACAAAACAGACCTGTGTAAATTCCTAACTAGTTACATACAAATAAGTTCCATGTTAAATACATATAAATACAAACACCACAATATGCAAACAACATGGTATACCTAAAAGACTTACAATAGCTGGATTATAAAATCTCAAAATTCCAAGGAACCTTAGAGAGAAAAAAAAAACATTTAACACTCACAAATGTGAGCATATAGCTCCTTTATAGTGTGAGTAAACAATGAATAATTTTTAATTTCTCTTACCTCATCTGGCAGAGAATTCCAAAAACTAGCAGCCTGATATAAAACAAAGACCTGTCCCAATGTTTATTATAAAGTTTACCTACATCTATCTTATTTAAGTGAACTGGTCTTGTCAATATCCGTTTTTGATAGTTATTCACTGTAAATAATAATAAAAAACTGAATGATTTTCAGATGAATATTTCATTTGTGTATTAAAGATAACCAATGACACTTATGATTTATGTCTAAAGGTGACCAGTTCACTTTCTTCAACAATAAACAGTGATAAATCCAATAGTTCCTTGTAATACATATCTTGCTATGCGATAATAAGTTCTATCTATTCTAGACAATAGGGTTTTATTTGCATTTCTATATATTAATTCTCCATATCTGAGCACTGGAATAATTAACTGATCTGCCAGTTTTTTTCTATCAAAAAAAGATAAACAATCGGTGCTTCTTCTTAGTGCCCCTACCTTTCTATTTATTTTTTTAATCAATGCAATAAAATGATTTGAAAAGGACAGATGTTCATCAAATATAATCCCTAAATAACTATGTTCTTTAACTTGTTCTAATTTAGTTTGATTTCCTGTAAAAATGGATAAATCATAAACAAGTTCACCACTTTTTTCAATGGGAAATTGATGCACTTTGTTTTTTTTGTGTTCATTATCAGCCCTGACCTGGTGAACTACCCCTCAATTCTTTGAAAATCAGGCTGCAAATTAGTTTGTAATATTTCTTCCATTTTCCAGACACAATTATAACCGTATCCATCGGCATAAAGTCGAATCTCTGATTTTTATAGTCGATGGCAAGTTATTATAATATTAGGAACAAAAGAGGTCCTAAAATTGATCCCAGGGAACTCTCTGTTTACTTTCCTCTTTCTTGACAAACATCCTGTACCTCGACTATCTAGGAACAATTATCCAAATAAGATTTTACCAATTTAGGGATCTTCCCTCATGCCTATTTCATGAAGTCTTTCAATTAGTAAGGGTGGTCCACCAGGTCAAAAGCCTTTGAAGGATCTACAAAATAACAGCTGTCTCCTATTTTCCCCAATGACCTATTTATTTGGTCTTAAAATTCCAAAAGGGCTGTTGTAGTAGTATAGTTTTTTGAAAACCAGATTATTTAGTTGTCAACAAACTGTATCTGTCCAAATATTCCATTATCTGGCTAGAGACAAGTTTTTCAAAACATTTTGACAAAAGAGGTAATAAGGCTATGGGCCTATAATTATTAACTTCTACACTTTCCACCTCCTTGAAAATAGGCTTTACTCTACTCTCTTTCCAAGATAAGGAAACATCCAATTTGAAGACTCAATTAAATAAATAAGTAATAATTGGTGCTATATGAAAAGCAGCTAGCTTTAAGAATTTGCCTTCCAGACAATCACTACCAAAAGCCTTATGAGCATTTATATTTTGAAGAATTTTATATACTTTAGTGACTGTTAAAATTTTAAATCTAAATGGAGGAAATTTATTTTGTATGAAGTCTACATTAGTTTGTTCTAAGTCTAATTTAGAAGGAATTTCACAATTTGGGAGATCTACAAAAAAATTATTTAAGACATTGCAAATTTCCTCCAGATTTTCAGTAATGATATCCCCATTTTTTAATCTTAATATCTCCTCTGAGGAATCACATCCTGGTTTAGTTAATTTCTTGACCACTCTCCAAAACTCTCTTGAATCTATACTTGAGTCTATTTTATTTCTGTAAAATAAAATTTTTGAAGCATTAAATAACCTTTTACATTTATTTCTAGCAACCTTAAAAGAAATCCTATCATTTTCTAATTTTGATCTCAATGTTTTTTCAAATTCTATTTTTGATTCGAATTTGTTTCAATAGTCTATCATTTATCCACGGTAATTTATTTAATTTCTTCTTTGCTTTAACTCTTGGTGCGTGAAAATCACATACTTCTTCAAAAGTTTGGCTAAAATATTTAATTGAAGTGTCAATATCTGGAATTAATTTACATCTATCCCATTTTATTTTACTAACACTATCTAAAAACCTAGATTCTGAAAATCTTCTGAAGTCCCTATTCCAATTTTTATTTTCATATACCCAATTTTGATTAAATTGAGACCTCGGCAATGTAGCCTCAGATCAAATTATGGTCACCATGACATGGTGATAAACACCACTGCTTCGACTTCAATTTGAGTAGATACCAAAATCAAATCTGATATGGATCCAATTGTCATATTTGATGTGTACCTGGTAGTTTTTTTATGAGTTGTTTTAATCCTAGGTTAGTTACTATATCTTTAATTGTCTCCTCTAATATTTTTCCAATCACAATTTAGATCTCCCATCAAAATTAATGGTCTACTTCCTACTTTATCTGCTATCTTAGAATTATCTCCAGGTCAGTTATTTTTACCCTTGGAGTTGAATAAATTATCAAAATGACCAATCTTAGGTGTCCCAGGTATACAGCTAAAATTCTATATTATTTTCACTACCCTGTATTATAATTTCTGACAACCTAATGTACATTTTAAAAAGCATCACACCCTCTAGTTTTTCTGTCTACTCTCCATACTTTATAATCCTGAGTGCCAAATTCTTCATCTCGATGTTTGTTTGAGAGCCATGTTTCACTTAACCCTAATATTGTGGATCCTTATCTTTCAGTAAAGTTGCTAAAAGATCAGATTTAGACCTAATACTATGTGCATTATCATGAAAAATTTTAAGTTCTAAATTTGAAGGCCCTGGATTCACTTCAATATCTCCCCCTAGTATTAGTAAAAAAAAGAACTTGCCCCAGATAAATTTGATATATCATTATTAGGCCTAAAAGATTTAGAGGCCTATAACAACCTCCCAAAGTTTGATTTCTTAATATTCTCTGAAAAGTATTCCTTCTTGGTTTGTTACAATTGTTTTTTGTGATTGCTTAAATAAAATAACCAATTTACCAAATATTTTTTGTTTGCAGATTTTTTTGCAGTGATGAATTCTTTCTGAGTTACAACACTCAAAAGACAGCAAAGAAATAAACATCTTAAAAAATTAAACATCAACATGTTTCAAAGAAATTTCCACATCTAAAATATGTCTAAAAAATTTTTAAAATTAGAACCCCTATTCTAATTTACAAAGAAATTATCCTAATATCACCTTGACTTTAACATAAAATACTTCTAACCAAACATTTTAAAGTAAAAACATTTCCAAATTACCAAACTAATCTGAACCTAAAAGTCTCCCAGTTTAGAAGCAGCCTTTTCTCTATGGAGTGGTGCTAGTACCCTCACACTTGACCACAGTGCTTTCGTGCTGTGAGCAGCGCAAGATTTATAGCACTCTGCCCCTCCACTTCTCTGATGCATGACCCTGGTTCTTCTCCCACTCACTGCCCCAGGTGTAAAAGTCACAATTCTCTGGTTTACATGAGTTTTAACAGGCAGGTAACAATGCTGTCCCACAGAGAGTGGAGCACTGGCACAAATTAAGCACACAGCAAAAGGTGAAACAAAGTACACAGTTCAAAGGCAGATGATCTTTTTTGTTCTCAAACTGCAGGCTTTAAACTTCTGATGAAAAGGGAGATAGAAAACAGCTGAAGCAGATGTAAATTTGCAGCATACCTGGCTGTGAGCAGATCTCTTGTACTGAGACCTTCAATGTAGGGTAAAAAAAAAAAGCAGTTGGTGTGCTTGTCAGACGCAGGTGAAGTAAATTTTTATCTGTTATCTGTGTAATCTGTGTACTTATCTAGGTGCTTATCACAGGTGTCAGAAGGGAACTGTTATCTGTGAAATTAACTAAGTGTAGACAGATTTGCAAAGTAGAGGAGTGGCTTAGCTAGAAGGAGCCAGGTTAAGATCACATATAAACATTGCCCTAGATAGCATCTGCCCGAGAACAGACAGAACACCATAAGGAAGTAGCTCCGGTATAACTAAAACTTCACTACTTGAACTAAGAACCAGACCTCTTGTACTGGAATCTTCAATTTAGGGTAAAAAAAGGAGTTGGTGTGTTTGTCAGAGGTAGCTGTAGTAAATTGTTATCTGCTATTTGTGTTATCTGTGTACTTATCTACGTGCTTGTCTCAGGTGTCAGAAGGGAATTGTTATCTGCGAAATTAACTAAGTGTAGAAAGATTTGCAAAGTAGGGGGAGTGGCATAGCTAGAAGGAGCCAGATTAAGACCAGATATGAACACTGCCTAGATATCTTCTGCCAAAGAACAGACACAACACCAGGAGGAAGGAGTTACTGGCATAACTAAAACTTCTCTTCTGGGACTAAGAACAATATCTCTTGTACTGGGACCTTCAATTTATGGTGAAAAGAAAAAAATAAAAAGGAGTTGGTGTGTTAGTCAGAGGTTATTGTAATAAATTTTTATCTGTAATCTGTGTTATCTGTGTACTTAGCTAGGTGCTTGTCGCAGGTGTCAGAAGGGAATTGTTATCTGAAAAATCAACAAAGTGTAGAAAGTTTTCCAAAGTAGGGGCAGTGGCATAGCTAGAAGGAGACAGGTTAAGACCAGATATAGGCACTGCCCTAGATAGCTTCTGCCAGAGAACAGACAGAACACCAGGAAGAAGGACCTACTGGTATATCTAAAACTTCTCTACTATGTCGTAGAACTAGATATATTATACTGGCACCTTCAATCTAGTGTAAAAAACAAACAAAAAAGGAGTAGGTGTGTTTGTCAGAGGTAGTTGAAGTAATTTATCTGTTACGTTTTTACTTATCTTGGTGCATGTCACAGGTGTCAGAAGGGAATTGTTATCTGTCAAATTAACTAAGTGTAGAAAGATTTGCAAAGTAGGGGGAGAGGCTTAGCAAGAAGGAGCCAGATTAAGACCAGATATAAACACTGCCGTAGATAGCTTCTGCCAAGGGAACAGACAGAACTCAAGGAGAAATGAGCTACTGGTATAACTAAAACTTCTCCTCTTGGACTAAGAATTACATTTCTTGTACTATGACCTACAATTTAGGGTAAAATAAAGGAATTGTGTGTTTGTCAGAGGTAGTTGAAGTAAAATGATACCTGCTATCAGTGTTATCTATGTACTTATCTAGGTGCTAGTCAAGGTGTCAGAAGGGAATTGTTATCATTGAAGTTAACTAAGTGTAGAAAATTTGCAAAGTAGGGGGAGTGGCTTAGCTAGAAGGAGCCAGGTAAAGACTAGATATAAATGCTGAACTAGATAGCTTCTGCTAGAGAACTGACAGAACACCAGGAGGAAGAAGCTACTGGTATGACTAAAACTTATCAAGTGGGACTTAGAACTAGGTAGGTAGGTAAGTAAAATTTAATTTTATACAGGTAATACATGTCATTTGGACATAATCCAGTTTACAAAACAGACCTGTGTAAATTCCTAACTAGTTACATACAAATAAGTTCCATGTTAAATACATATAAATACAAACACCACAATATGCAAACAACATGGTATACCTAAAAGACTTACAATAGCTGGATTATAAAATCTCAAAATTCCAAGGAACCTTAGAGAGAAAAAATAAACATTTAACACTCACAAATGTGAGCATATAGCTCCTTTATAGTGTGAGTAAACAATGAATAATTTTTAATTTCTCTTACCTCATCTGGCAGAAAATTCCAAAAACTAGCAGCCTGATATAGCAAAGACCTGTCCCAATGTTTATTATAAAGTTTACCTACAACTATCTTATTTAAGTGAACTGGTCTTGTCAATATCTGTTTTTGATAGTTATTCACTGTAAATAATATTAAAAAACTGGATGATTTTCAGATGAACATTTCATTTTGTGTATTAAAGATAACCAATGACACTTATGATTTATGTCTAAAGGTGACCAGTTCACTTTCTTCAACAATAAACAGTGATAAATCCAATAGTTTCCTTGTAATACATATCTTGCTATCACGATAATAAGTTCTATCTATTCTAGACAATAGGGTTTTATTTGCATTTCTATATATTAATTCTCCATATCTGAGCACTGGAATAATTAACTGATCTGCCAGTTTTTTTCTATCTAAAAAAGATAAACAATCGGTACTTCTTCTTAGTGCCCCTACCTTTCTATTTATTTTTTTAATCAATGCAATAAAATGATTTGAAAAGGACAGATGTTCATCAAATATAATCCCTAAATAACTATATTCTTTAACTTGTTCTAATTTAGTTTGATTTCCTGTATAAATGGATAAATCATAAACAAGTTCACCACTTTTTTCAATGGGAAATTCATGCACTTTGTTTTTTTTTCTGTTCATTATCAGCCCTGACCTGGTGAACTACCCCTCAATTCTTTGAAAATCAGGCTGCAAATTAGTTTGTAATATTTCTTCCATTTTTCCAGACACAATTATAACTGTATCATCGGCATAAAGTCGAATCTCTGATTTTTTTATAGTCGATGGCAAGTTATTTATGAATATTAGGAACAAAAGAGGTCCTAAAATTGATCCCAGGGGAACTCCTCTGTTTACTTTCCTCTTTCTTTTTTTTTTTTTTCATCTTTATCCTCCTTCCCTACCCAGTGCCCCTCCTTCCATCCGCTCATGTCCCCGACACCACCCTTAGGGTTCTGCCCCTGAGTGCCCTTCCTCCTCTCCCTGGCACATTGGGGTCTGTCCTGTAGGTGGTCCGGGTAGACTAAGGCGGAGTTCATCTAGGGCAGCTGGAGATGTTTTCGGTTTTTCTCCCTTGCGCCCGCCCCTGGGAGCGCCATGCGCTTAGGACGTATGTCCTGAGTGGCTACGTGCTGACGCACACCAGCCCTCATGCGCCGCGACGTCCCCCCTTCCCGGCTCCGACAAGCGAAGCCGCCTCCATCCCTTCCTACTGTCGGTGCTTCCACCGGCTATGGAAGGGATGCAGAACGCAGAGCGTTCTGGTCACCCACCCCTGAGGGAGGAGAGCATCCGTTGGGACGCTCGATCCTCCCTCCCCCCACCGACCCCTGGCTGCCCGAGTCCGTTCCCGAACCCGGGCCGCCGGCGTAGCACAAGGTGTGGCGTCTAGCGCCTCAACCCTCAGCACCACCGGGCCACCCTTTCCTCTTTCTTGACAAACATACCTGTACCTCGACTCTCTAGGAACAATTATCCAAATAAGATTTTACCCAATTTAAGGGATCTTCCCTCATGCCTATTTCATGAAGTCTTTCAATTAGTAAGGGGTGGTCCACCAGGTCAAAAGCCTTTGTAGGATCTTCAAAAATAACAGCTGTCTCCCTATTTTCCCCCCAATGACCTATTTATTTGGTCTTAAAATTCAAAAAGCCTGTTGTAGTAGTATGTTTTTTGAAAACCAGATTATTTAGTTGTCAACAAACTGTATCTGTCCAAATATTCCATTATCTGGCTAGGGACAAGTTTTTCAAAACATTTTGACAAAAGAGGTAATAAGGCTATGGGGCTATAATTATTAACTTCTACACCCGCACCCTCCTTGAAAATAGGCTTTACTCTACTCTCTTTCCAAGATAAGGAAACATCAATTTGAAGACTCAATTAAATAAATAAGTAATAATTGGTGCTATATGAAAAGCAGCTAGCTTTAAAATTTACCTTCAGACAATCACTACCAAAATCCTTATGAGCATTTATATTTTGAAGAATTTTATATACTTTAGTGACTGTTAAAATTTTAAATCTAAATGGAGGAAATTTATTTTGTATGAAGTCTACATTAGTTTGTTCTAAGTCTAATTTAGAAGGAATTTCACAATTTGGGAGATCTACAAAAAATTATTTAAGACATTGCAAATTTCCTCCAGATTTTCAGTAATGATATCCCCATTTTTAATCTTAATATCTCCTCTGAGGAATCACATCCTGGTTTAGTTAATTTCTTGACCACTCTCCAAAACTCTCTTGAATCTATACTTGAGTCTATTTTATTTCTGTAAAATAAAATTTTTGAAACATAAATAACCTTTACATTTATTTCTAGCAACCTTAAAAGAAATCCTATCATTTTCTAATTTTGATCTCAATGTTTTTTTCCAAATTCTATTTTTGATTGAATTTGTTTCAATAGTCTATCATTTATCCACGGTAATTTATTTAATTTCTTCTTTGCTTTAACTCTTGGTGCGTGAAAATCACATACTTCTTCAAAAGTTTGGCTAAAATATTTAATTGAAGTGTCAATATCTGGAATTAATTTACATCTATCCCATTTTATTTTACTAACACTATCTAAAACCTAGATTCTGAAAATCTTCTGAAGTCCCTATTCAATTTTATTTTCATATACCCAATTTTGATTAAATTGAGACCTCGGCAAAGTAGCCCAGATCAAATTATGGTCACCATGACATGGTGATAAAACACACACTGCTTCGACTTCAATTTGAGTAGATACCAAAATCAAATCTGATATGGATCCAATTGTCATATTTGATGTGTACCTGGTAGATTTTTTTATGAGTTGTTTTAATCCTAGGTTAGTTACTATATCTTTTAATTGTCTCCCTCTAATATTTTTCCAATCACAATTTAGATCTCCCATCAAAATTAATGGTCTACTTCCTACTTTATCTGCTATCTTAGAATTATCTCCAGGTCAGTTATTTTTACCCTTGGGGGTGAATAAATTATCAAAATGACCAATCTTAGGTGTCCCAGGTATACAGCTAAAAATTCTATATTATTTTCACTACCCTGTATTATAATTTCTGACAACCTAATGTACATTTTAAAAGAAGCATCACACCCCCTCTAGTTTTTCTGTCTCCTCTCCATACTTTATAATCCTGAGTGCCAAATTCTTCATCTCGATGTTTGTTTGAGAGCCATGTTTCACTTAACCCTAATATTCGTGGATCCTTATCTTTCAGTAAAGTTGCTAAAGATCAGATTTAGACCTAATGCTATGTGCATTATCATGAAAATTTTAAGTTCTAAATTTGAAGGCCCTGGATTCACTTCAATATCTCCCCAGTATTAGTAAAAAAACAACTTGCCCCAGATAAATTTGATATATCATTATTAGGCCTAAAAGAGATTTAGAGGCCTATAACATCCTCCCAAAGTTTGATTTCTTAATATTCTCTGAAAAGTATTCCTTCTTGGTTTGTTACAATTGTTTTTTGTGATTGCTTAAATAAAAATAACCAATTTACAAATATTTTTTGTTTGCAGATTTTTTGCAGTGATGAATTCTTTCTGAGTTACAACACTCAAAAGACAGCAAAGAAATAAACATCTTAAAAATTAAACATCAACATGTTTCAAAGAAATTTCACATCTAAAATATGTCTAAAAATTTTTAAAATTAGAACCCTATTCTAATTTACAAAGAAATTATCCTAATATCACCTTGACTTTAACATAAAATACTTCTAACCAAACATTTTAAAGTAAAAACATTTCCAAATTACCAAACTAATCTGAACCTAAAAGTCTCCCAGTTTAGAAGCAGCCTTTTTCTCTATGGGTGGTGCTCGTGCCACTCACACTTGCACCACAGTGCTCGTGCTGTGAGCAGCGCAAGATTTTATAGCACTCTGCCCCTCCACTTCTCTGATGCATGACCCTGGTTCTTCTCCCACTCACTGCCCCAGGTGTAAAAGTCACAATTCTCTGGTTTACATGAGTTTTAACAGGCAGGTAACAATGCTGTCCCACAGAGAGTGGAGCACTGGCACAAATTAAGCACACAGCAAAGGTGAAACAAAGTACACAGTTCAAAGGCAGATGATCTTTTTGTTCTCAAACTGCAGGCTTTAAACTTCTGATGAAAAGGGAGATAGAAAACAGCTGAAGCAGATGTAAATTTGCAGCATACCTGGCTGTGAGCAGCACAAGTTTTTATAGCACTCTGCCCCTCTTCTCTGATGCGGGACCCTGGTTCTCCTCCCACTCACTGCCCCAGGAGTAAAAGTAACAATTCTCTGGTTTACTGGAGGTTTATCAGGCAGGCTACAAGGCTGTCCAACAGAGAGTGGAGCACTGGCACATATTAAGCACACAGCAAAAGGTGAAACAAAGCACACAGTT
The DNA here is from genome assembly GCA_016271365.2 of Neoceratodus forsteri. NCBI lineage: Eukaryota > Metazoa > Chordata > Ceratodontiformes > Ceratodontidae > Neoceratodus > Neoceratodus forsteri. The sequence continues at coordinate 88,982,591 of JADMNL010000024.1, forward strand.
GAAAGGCAGATGATATTTTTGTTCCCAAACTGCAGGCTTTAAACTTCTGATGAAAAGGGAGAGAGAAAACAGCTGAAGCAGATGTAAATTTGCAGCATACCTGGCTGTGAGCAGATCTCTTTACTGAGACCTTCAATGTAGGGTAAAAAAAACGAGTTGGTGTGCTTGTCAGACACGCAGGTGAAGTAAATTTTTATCTGTTATCTGTGTAATCTGTGTACTTATCTAGGTGCTTATCACAGGTGTCAGAAGGAACTGTTATCTGTGAAATTAACTAAGTGTAGACAGATTTGCAAAGTAGAGGAGTGGCTTAACTAGAAGGAGCCAGGTTAAGATCACATATAAACATTGCCCTAGATAGCATCTGCCCGAGAACAGGCAGAACACCATAAGGAAGTAGCTCCGGGTATAACTAAAACTTCACTACTGGAACTAAGAACCAGATCTCTTGTACTGGAATCTTCAATTTAGGGTAAAAAGGAGTTGGTGTGTTTGTCAGAGGTAGCTGAAGTAAATTGTTATCTGCTATTTGTGTTATCTGTGTACTTATCTACGTGCTTGTCTCAGGTGTCAGAAGGGAATTGTTATCTGTGAAATTAACTAAGTGTAGAAAGATTTGCAAAGTAGGGGGAGTGGCATAGCTAGAAGGAGCCAGATTAAGACCAGATATGAACACTGCCTAGATATCTTCTGCCAAAGAACAGACACAACACCAGGAGGAAGGAGTTACTGGCATAACTAAAACTTCTCTTTTGGGACTAAGAACAATATCTCTTGTACTGGGACCTTCAATTTATGGTAAAAAGAAAAAAATAAAAAGGAGTTGGTGTGTTAGTCAGAGGTTATTGTAATAAATTTTTATCTGTAATCTGTGTTATCTGTGTACTTAGCTAGGTGCTTGTATGGTGTCAGAAGAAATTGTTATCTGAAAAATCAACAAAGTGTAGAAAGTTTTCCAAAGTAGGGGCAGTGGCATAGCTAGAAGGAGACAGGTTAAGACCAGATATAGGCACTGCCCTAGATAGCTTCTGCCAGAGAACAGACAGAACACCAGGAAGAAGGACCTACTGGTATATCTAAAACTTCTACTATGTCGTAGAACTAGATATATTATACTGGCACCTTCAATCTAGTGTAAAAACAAACAAAAAGGAGTAGGTGTGTTTGTCAGAGGTAGTTGAAGTCATTTATCTGTTACGTTTTACTTATCTTGGTGCATGTCACAGGTGTCAGAAGGAATTGTTATCTGTCAAATTAACTAAGTGTAGAAAGATTTGCAAAGTAGGGGAGAGCTTAGCAAGAAGGAGCCAGATTAAGACCAGATATAAACACTGCCGTAGATAGCTTCTGCCAAGGAACAGACAGAACTCAAGGAGAAATGAGCTACTGGTATAACTAAAACTTCTCCTCTTGGACTAAAATTACATTTCTTGTACTATGACCTACAATTTAGGGTAAAAATAAAGGAATTGGTGTGTTTGTCAGAGGTAGTTGAAGTAAATGATACCTGCTATCAGTGTTATCTATGTACTTATCTAGGTGCTAGTCAAGGTGTCAGAAGGAATTGTTATCATTGAAGTTAACTAAGTGTAGAAAATTTGCAAAGTAGGGGGAGTGGCTTAGCTAGAAGGAGCCAGGTAAAGGCTAGATATAAATGCTGAACTAGATAGCTTCTGCCAGAGAACTGACAGAACACCAGGAGGAAGGAGCTACTGGTATGACTAAAACTTATCAAGTGGGACTTAGAACTAGGTAGGTAGGTAAGTAAAATTTAATTTTATACAGGTAATACATCTCATTTGGACATAATCCAGTTTACAAAACAGACCTGATGTAAATTCCTAACTAGTTACATACAAATAAGTTCCATATTAAATACATATAAATACAAACACCACAATATGCAAACAACATGGTATACCTAAAAGACTTACAATAGCTGGATTATAAAATCTCAAAATTCCAAGGAACCTTAGAGAGAAAAAATAAACATTTAACACTCACAAAGGTGAGCATATAGCTCCTTTATAGTGTGAGTAAACAATGAATAATTTTTAATTTCTCTTACCTCATCTGGCAGAGAATTCCAAAAACTAGCAGCCTGATATAGCAAAGACCTGTCCCAATGTTTATTATAAAGTTTACCTACAACTATCTTATTTAAGTGAACTGGTCTTGTCAATATCTGTTTTGATAGTTATTCACTGTAAATAATATTAAAAACTGGATGATTTTCAGATGAACATTTCATTTTGTGTATTAAAGATAACCAATGACACTTATGATTTATGTCTAAAGGTGACCAGCTCACTTTCTTCAACAATAAACAGTGATAAATCCAATAGTTTCCTTGTAATACATATCTTGCTATCGATAATAAGTTCTATCTATTCTAGACAATAGGGTTTTATTTGCATTTCTATATATTAATTCTCCATATCTGAGCACTGGAATAATTAACTGATCTGCCAGTTTTTCTATCTAAAAAGATAAACAATCGGTACTTCTTCTTAGTGCCCTACTTTCTATTTATTTTTTAATCAATGCAATAAAATGATTTGAAAAGGACAGATGTTCATCAAATATAATCCCTAAATAACTATATTCTTTAACTTGTTCTAATTTAGTTTGATTTCCTGTATAAATGGATAAATCATAAACAAGTTCACCACTTTTTTCAATGGGAAATTCATGCACTTTGTTTTTCTGTTCATTATCAGCCCTGACCTGGTGAACTACCCTCAATTCTTTGAAAATCAGGCTGCAAATTAGTTTGTAATATTTCTTCCATTTTCCAGACACAATTATAACCGTATCATCGGCATAAAGTCGAATCTCTGATTTTTTTATAGTCGATGGCAAGTTATTTATGAATATTAGGAACAAAAGAGGTCCTAAAATTGATCCCAGGGGAACTCCTCTGTTTACTTTCCTCTTTCTTGACAAACATCCCTGTACCTCGACTCTCTGGGAACAATTATCCAAATAAGATTTTACCCAATTTAAGGGATCTTCCCTCATGCCTATTTCATGAAGTCTTTCAATTAGTAAGGGGTGGTCCACCAGGTCAAAAGCCTTTGTAGGATCTTCAAAAATAACAGCTGTCTCCTATTTTCCCCCAATGACCTATTTATTTGGTCTTAAAATTCCAAAAAGCCTGTTGTAGTAGTATAGTTTTTGAAAACCAGATTATTTAGTTGTCAACAAACTGTATCTGTCCAAATATTCCATTATCTGGCTAGAGACAAGTTTTTCAAAACATTTTGACAAAAGAGGTAATAAGGCTATGGGCCTATAATTATTACTTCCACCGCACCCCCCCTTGAAAATAGGCTTTACTCTACTCTCTTTCAAGATAAGGAAACATCCAATTTGAAGACTCCAATTAAATAAATAAGTAATAATTGGTGCTATATGAAAGCAGCTAGCTTTAAAATTTACCTTCAGACAATCACTACCAAAAGCCTTATGAGCATTTATATTTTGAAGAATTTTATATACTTTAGTGACTGTTAAAATTTTAAATCTAAATGGAGAATTTATTTTGTATAAACTCTACATTAGTTTGTTCTAAGTCTAATTTAGAAGGAATTTCACAATTTGGGAGATCTACAAAAAATTATTTAAGACATTGCAAATTTCCTCCAGATTTTCAGTAATGATATCCCCATTTTTAATCTTAATATCTCCTCTGAGGAATCACATCCTGGTTTAGTTAATTTCTTGACCACTCTCCAAAACTCTCTTGAATCTATACTTGAGTCTATTTATTTCTGTAAAATAAAATTTTGAAGCCTTAAATAACCTTTTACATTTATTTCTAGCAACCTTAAAAGAAATCCTATCATTTTCTAATTTTGATCTCAATGTTTTTTCCAAATTCTATTTTGATTCGAATTTGTTTCAATAGTCTATCATTTATCCACGGTAATTTATTTAATTTCTTCTTTGCTTTAACTCTTGGTGCGTGAAATCACATACTTCTTCAAAAGTTTGGCTAAAATATTTAATTGAAGTGTCAATATCTGGAATTAATTTACATCTATCCCATTTTATTTTACTAACACTATCTAAAAATCTAGATTCTGAAAATCTTCTGAAGTCCCTATTCAATTTTATTTTCATATACCCAATTTTGATTAAATTGAGACCTCGGCAAGTAGCCCAGATCAAATTATGGTCACCATGACATGGTGATAAACACACACTGCTTCGACTTCAATTTGAGTAGATACCAATATCAAATCTGATATGGATCCAATTGTCATATTTGATGTGTACCTGGTAGTTTTTTATGAGTTGTTTTAATCCTAGGTTAGTTACTATATCTTTTAATTGTCTCCTCTAATATTTTCCAATCACCAATTTAGATCTCCCATCAAAACTATATGGTCTACTTCCTACTTTATCTGCTATCTTAGAATTATCTCCAGGTCAGTTATTTTTACCCTTGGGGGTGAATAAATTATCAAAATGACCAATCTTAGGTGTCCCAGGTATACAGCTAAAAATTCTATATTATTTTCACTACCCTGTATTATAATTTCTGACAACCTAAAGTACATTTTAAAAGAAGCATCACACCCCCTCTAGTTTTTCTGTCTACTCTCCATACTTTATAATCCTGAGTGCCAAATTCTTCATCTCGATGTTTGTTTGAGAGCCATGTTTCACTTAACCCTAATATTCGTGGATCCTTATCTTTCAGTAAAGTTGCTAAAAGATCAGATTTAGACCTAATGCTATGTGCATTATCATGAAAAATTTTAAGTTCTAAATTTGAAGGCCCTGGATTCACTTCAATATCTCCCCCCCAGTATTAGTAAAAAAAACAACTTGCCCCAGATAAATTTGATATATCATTATTAGGCCTAAATGGATTTAGAGGCCTATAACATCCTCCCAAAGTTTGATTTCTTAATATTCTCTGAAAAGTATTCCTTCTTGGTTTGTTACAATTGTTTTTTTGTGATTGCTTAAATAAAAATAACCAATTTACCAAATATTTTTTGTTTGCAGATTTTTTTGCAGTGATGAATTCTTTCTGAGTTACAACACTCAAAAGACAGCAAAGAAATAAACATCTTAAAAAATTAAACATCAACATGTTTCAAAGAAATTTCCACATCTAAAATATGTCTAAAAAATTTTTAAAATTAGAACCCCCTATTCTAATTTACAAAGAAATTATCCTAATATCACCTTGACTTTAACATAAAATACTTCTAACCAAACATTTTAAAGTAAAAACATTTCCAAATTACCAAACTAATCTGAACCTAAAAGTCTCCCAGTTTAGAAGCAGCCTTTTTCTCCATGGAGTGGTGCTCGTGCCACTCACACTTGCACCACAGTGCTCGTGCTGTGAGCAGCGCAAGATTTTATAGCACTCTGCCCCTCCACTTCTCTGATGCATGACCCTGGTTCTTCTCCCACTCACTGCCCCAGGTGTAAAAGTCACAATTCTCTGGTTTACATGAGTTTTAACAGGCAGGTAACAATGCTGTCCCACAGAGAGTGGAGCACTGGCACAAATTAAGCACACAGCAAAAGGTGAAACAAAGTACACAGTTCAAAGGCAGATGATCTTTTTGTTCTCAAACTGCAGGCTTTAAACTTCTGATGAAAAGGGAGATAGAAAACAGCTGAAGCAGATGTAAATTTGCAGCATACCTGGCTGTGAGCAGCACAAGTTTTTATAGCACTCTGCCCCTCTTCTCTGATGCGGGACCCTGGTTCTCCTCCCACTCACTGCCCCAGGAGTAAAAGTAACAATTCTCTGGTTTACTGGAGGTTTATCAGGCAGGCTACAAGGCTGTCCAACAGAGAGTGGAGCACTGGCACATATTAAGCACACAGCAAAGGTGAAACAAAGCACACAGTTGAAAGGCAGATGATATTTTTGTTCCCAAACTGCAGGCTTTAAACTTCTGATGAAAAGGAGAGAGAAAACAGCTGAAGCAGATGTAAATTTGCAGCATACCTGGCTGTGAGCAGATCTCTTGTACTGAGACCTTCAATGTAGGGTAAAAAAAGCAGTTGGTGTGCTGTTGACGCAGGTGAAGTAAATTTTTATCTGTTATCTGTGTAATCTGTGTACTTATCTAGGTGCTTATCACAGGTGTCAGAAGGAACTGTTATCTGTGAAATTAACTAAGTGTAGACAGATTTGCAAAGTAGAGGAGTGGCTTAGCTAGAAGGAGCCAGGTTAAGATCACATATAAACATTGCCCTAGATTGCATCTGCCCGAGAACAGACAGAACACCATAAGGAAGTAGCTCCGGGTATAACTAAAACTTCACTACTGGAACTAAGAACCAGACCTCTTGTACTGGGATCTTCAATTTAGGGTAAAAAAAGGAGTTGGTGTGTTTGTCAGAGGTAGCTGAAGTAAATTGTTATCTGCTATTTGTGTTATCTGTGTACTTATCTACGTGCTTGTCTCAGGTGTCAGAAGGGAATTGTTATCTGTGAAATTAACTAAGTGTAGAAAGATTTGCAAAGTAGGGGAGTGCATAGCTAGAAGGAGCCAGATTAAGACCAGATATGAACACTGCCTAGATATCTTCTGCCAAAGAACAGACACAACACCAGGAGGAAGGAGTTACTGGCATAACTAAACTTCTCTTTTGGGACTAAGAACAATATCTCTTGTACTGGGACCTTCAATTTATGGTAAAAAGCAAAAAATAAAAAGGAGTTGGTGTGTTAGTCAGAGGTTGTTGTAATAAATTGTTATCTGTAATCTGTGTTATCTGTGTACTTAGCTAGGTGCTTGTCACAGGTGTCAGAAGGGATTTGTTATCTGAAAAATCAACAAAGTGTAGAAAGTTTTCCAAAGTAGGGGCAGTGGCATAGCTAGAAGGAGACAGGTTAAGACCAGATATAGGCACTGCCCTAGATAGCTTCTGCCAGAGAACAGACAGAACACCAGGAAGAAGGACCTACTGGTATATCTAAAACTTCTCTACTATGTCGTAGAACTAGATATATTATACTGGCACCTTCAATCTAGTGTAAAAAACAAACAAAAAAGGAGTAGGTGTGTTTGTCAGAGGTAGTTGAAGTAATTTATCTGTTACGTTTTACTTATCTTGGTGCATGTCACAGGTGTCAGAAGGAATTGTTATCTGTCAAATTAACTAAGTGTAGAAAGATTTGCAAAGTAGGGGAGAGCTTAGAAAGAAGGAGCCAGATTAAGACCAGATATAAACACTGCCGTAGATAGCTTCTGCCAAGGGAACAGACAGAACTCAAGGAGAAATGAGCTACTGGTATAACTAAAACTTCTCCTCTTGGACTAAGAATTACATTTCTTGTACTATGACCTACAATTTAGGGTAAAAATAAAGGAATTGGTGTGTTTGTCAGAGGTAGTTGAGGTAAAATGATACCTGCTATCAGTGTTATCTATGTACTTATCTAGGTGCTAGTCAAGGTGTCAGAAGGGAATTGTTATCATTGAAGTTAACTAAGTGTAGAAAATTTGCAAAGTAGGGGGAGTGGCTTAGCTAGAAGGAGCCAGGTAAAGGCTAGAATATAAATGCTGAACTAGATAGCTTCTGCCAGAGAACTGACAGTACACCAGGAGGAAGGAGCTACTGGTATGACTAAAACTTATCAAGTGGGACTTAGAACTAGGTAGGTAGGTAAGTAAAATTTAATTTTATACAGGTAATACATCTCATTTGGACATAATCCAGTTTACAAAACAGACCTGTGTAAATTCCTAACTAGTTACATACAAATAAGTTCCATGTTAAATACATATAAATACAAACACCACAATATGCAAACAACATGGTATACCTAAAAGACTTACAATAGCTGGATTATAAAATCTCAAAATTCCAAGGAACCTTAGAGAGAAAAAATAAACATTTAACACTCACAAATGTGAGCATATAGCTCCTTTATAGTGTGAGTAAACAATGAATAATTTTTAATTTCTCTTACCTCATCTGGCAGAGAATTCCAAAAACTAGCAGCCTGATATAGCAAAGACCTGTCCCAATGTTTATTATAAAGTTTACCTACAACTATCTTATTTAATGAACTGGTCTTGTCAATATCCGTTTTTGATAGTTATTCACTGTAAATAATATTAAAAACTGGATGATTTTCAGATGAACATTTCATTTTGTGTATTAAAGATAACCAATGACACTTATGATTTATGTCTAAAGGTGACCAGCTCACTTTCTTCAACAATAAACAGTGATAAATCAATAGTTTCTTGTAATACATATCTTGCTATACGATAATAAGTTCTATCTATTCTAGACAATAGGGTTTTATTTGCATTTCTATATATTAATTCTCCATATCTGAGCACTGGAATAATTAACTGATCTGCCAGTTTTTCTATCTAAAAAGATAAACAATCGGTACTTCTTCTTAGTGCCCCTACCTTTCTATTTATTTTTTAATCAATGCAATAAAATGATTTGAAAAGGACAGATGTTCATCAAATATAATCCCTAAATAACTATATTCTTTAACTTGTTCTAATTTAGTTTGATTTCTGTATAAATGGATAAATCATAAACAAGTTCACCACTTTTTTTCAATGGGAAATTCATGCACTTGTTTTTTTTCTGTTCATTATCAGCCCTGACCTGGTGAACTACCCTCAATTCTTTGAAAATCAGGCTGCAAATTAGTTTGTAATATTTCTTCCATTTTTCCAGACACAATTATAACCGTATCATCGGCATAAAGTCGAATCTCTGATTTTTTATAGTCGATGGCAAGTTATTTATGAATATTAGGAACAAGAGGTCCTAAAATTGATCCCAGGGAACTCCTCTGTTTACTTTCCTCTTTCTTGACAAACATCCCTGTACCTCGATCTCTAGGGACAATTATCCAAATAAGATTTTACCCAATTTAAGGGATCTTCCTCATGCCTATTTCATGAAGTCTTTCAATTAGTGAAGGGTGGTCCACCAGGTCAAAAGCCTTTGTAGGATCTTCAAAATAACAGCTGTCTCCTATTTTCCCCCAATGACCTATTTATTTGGTCTTAAAATTCCAAAAGCCTGTTGTAGTAGTATAGTTTTTTGAAAACCAGATTATTTAGTTGTCAACAAACTGTATCTGTCCAAATATTCCATTATCTGGCTAGAGACAAAGTTTTCAAAACATTTTGACAAAGAGGTAACAAGGCTATGGGCCTATAATTATTAACTTCTACCGCACCGCACCCCTCCTTGAAAAATAGGCTTTTACCTACTTCTTTCCAAGATAAGGGAAACATCCAATTTGAAGACTCCAATTAAATAAATAAGTAATAATTGGTGCTATATGAAAAGCAGCTAGCTTTAAGAATTTACCTTCCAGACAATCACTACCAAAAGCCTTATGAGCATTTATATTTTGAAGAATTTTATATACTTTAGTGACTGTTAAAATTTTAAATCTAAATGGAGGAAATTTATTTTGTATAAACTCTACATTAGTTTGTTCTAAGTCTAATTTAGAAGGAATTTCACAATTTGGGAGATCTACAAAAAAATTATTTAAGACATTGTCAAATTCCTCCAGATTTTCAGTAATGATATCCCCATTTTTAATCTTAATATCTCCTCTGAGGAATCACATCCTGGTTTAGTTAATTTCTTGACCACTCTCCAAACTCTCTTGAATCTATACTTGAGTCTATTTTATTTCTGTAAAATAAAATTTTTGAAGCTATAAATAACCTTTTACATTTATTTCTAGCAACCTTAAAAGAAATCCTATCATTTTCTAATTTTGATCTCAATGTTTTTTTTCCAAATTCTATTTTTGATTCGAATTTGTTTCAATAGTCTATCATTTATCCACGGTAATTTATTTAATTTCTTCTTTGCTTTTAACTCTTGGTGCGTGAAAATCACATACTTCTTCAAAAGTTTGGCTAAAATATTTAATTGAAGTGTCAATATCTGGAATTAATTTACATCTATCCCATTTTATTTTACTAACACTATCTAAAAATCTAGATTCTGAAAATCTTCTGAAGTCCCTATTCCAATTTTTATTTTCATATACCCAATTTTGATTAAATTGAGACCTCGGCAAAGTAGCCCAGATCAAATTATGGTCACCATGACATGGTGATAAAACACACACTGCTTCGACTTCAATTTGAGTAGATACCAAAATCAAATCTGATATGGATCCAATTGTCATATTTGATGTGTACCTGGTAGTTTTTTTTATGAGTTGTTTTAATCCTAGGTTAGTTACTATATCTTTTAATTGTCTCCCTCTAATATTTTTCCAATCACAATTTAGATCTCCATCAAAATTAATGGTCTACTTCCTACTTTATCTGCTATCTTAGAATTATCTCCAGGTCAGTTATTTTCACCTTGGGGTGAATAAATTATCAAATGACCAATCTTAGGTGTCCCAGGTATACAGCTAAAATTCTATATTATTTTCACTACCCAGTATTATAATTTCTGACAACCTAAAGTACATTTTAAAAGAAGCATCACACCCTCTAGTTTTTCTGTCTACTCCATACTTTATAATCCTGAGTGCCAAATTCTTCATCTCGATGTTTGTTTGAGAGCCATGTTTCACTTAACCCTAATATTCGTGGATCCTTATCTTTCAGTAAAGTTGCTAAAAGATCAGATTTAGACCTAATGCTATGTGCATTATCATGAAAAATTTTAAGTTCTAAATTTGAAGGCCCTGGATTCACTTCAATATCTCCCAGTATTAGTAAAAAAAACAACTTGCTCCCAGATAAATTTGATATATCATTATTAGGCCTAAATGGATTTAGAGGCCTATAACATCCTCCCAAAGTTTGATTTCTAATATTCTCTGAAAAGTATTCCTTCTTGGTTTGTTACAATTGTTTTTTGTGATTGCTTAAATAAAATAACCAATTTACCAAATATTTTGTTTGCAGATTTTTTGCAGTGATGAATTCTTTCTGAGTTACAACACTCAAAAAGACAGCAAAGAAATAAACATCTTAAAAATTAAACATCAACATGTTTCAAAGAAATTTCCACATCTAAAATATGTCTAAAAATTTTAAAATTAGAACCCTATTCTAATTTACAAAGAAATTATCCTAATATCACCTTGACTTTAACATAAAATACTTCTAACCAAACATTTTAAAGTAAAAACATTTCCAAATTACCAAACTAATCTGAACCTAAAAGTCTCCCAGTTTAGAAGCAGCCTTTTCTCTGTGGTGGTGCTCGTGCCACTCACACTTGCACCACAGTGCTCGTGCTGTGAGCAGCGCAAGATTTTATAGCACTCTGCCCTCCACTTCTCTGATGCATGACCCTGGTTCTTCTCCACTCACTGCCCCAGGTGTAAAAGTCACAATCTCTGGTTTACATGAGTTTTAACAGGCAGGTAACAATGCTGTCCCACAGAGAGTGGAGCACTAGCACAAATTAAGCACACAGCAAAAAGTGAAACAAAGTACACAGTTCAAAGGCAGATGATCTTTTGTTCTCAAACTGCAGGCTTTAAACTTCTGATGAAAAGGAGATAGAAAACAGCTGAAGCAGATGTAAATTTGCAGCATACCTGGCTGTGAGCAGCAAGTTTTATAGCACTCTGCCCCTCTTCTCTGATGCGGGACCCTGGTTCTCTCCCACTCACTGCCCCAGGAGTAAAGTAACACACTCTGGTTTACTGGAGGTTTATCAGACAGGCTACAAGGCTGTCCAACAGAGAGTGGAGCACTGGCACATATTAGCACACAGCAAAAGGTGAAACAAAGCACACAGTTGAAAGGCAGATGATATTTTTGTTCCCAAACTGCAGGCTTTAAACTTGATGAAAAGGAGAGAGGAAAACAGCTGAAGCAGATGTAAATTTGCAGCATACCTGGCTGTGAGCAGATCTCTGTACTGAGACCTTCAATGTAGGTAAAAAAAAAAGCAGTTGGTGTGCTTGTCAGACGAGGTGAAGTAAATTTTTATCTGTTATCTGTGTAATCTGTGTACTTATCTCAGGTGCTTATCACAGGTGTCAGAAGGGAACTGTTATCTGTGAAATTAACTAAGTGTAGACAGATTTGCAAAGTAGAGGAGTGGCTTAGCTAGAAGGAGCCAGGTTAAGATCACATATAAACATTGCCCTAGATAGCATCTGCCCGAGAACAGACAGAACACCATAAGGAAGTAGCTCTGGGTATAACTAAAACTTCACTACTGGAACTAAGAACCAGACCTCTTGTACTGGAATCTTCAATTTAGGGTAAAAAAAGGAGTTGGTGTGTTTGTCAGAGGTAGCTGAAGTAAATTGTTATCTGCTATTTGTGTTATCTGTGTACTTATCTACGTGCTTGTCTCAGGGGTCAGAAGGGAATTGTTATCTGTGAAATTAACTAAGTGTAGAAAGATTTGCAAAGTAGGGGGAGTGGCATAGCTAGAAGGAGCCAGATTAAGACCAGATATGAACACTGCCTAGATATCTTCTGCCAAAGAACAGACACAACACCAGGAGGAAGGAGTTACTGGCATAACTAAAACTTCTTTTGGGACTAAGAACAATATCTCTTGTACTGGGACCTTCAATTTATGGTAAAAAGAAAAATAAAAAGGAGTTGGTGTGTTAGTCAGAGGTTATTGTAATAAATTTTTATCTGTAATCTGTGTTATCTGTGTACTTAGCTAGGGCTTGGCGCAGGTGTCAGAAGGAATTGTTATCTGAAAAAATCAACAAAGTGTAGAAAGTTTTCAAAGTAGGGGCAGTGGCATAGCTAGAAGGAGACAGGTTAAGACCAGATATAGGCACTGCCCTAGATAGCTTCTGCCAGAGAACAGACAGAACACCAGGAAGAAGGACCTACTGGTATATCTAAAACTTCTACTATGTAAGTAGAACTAGATATATTATACTGGCAATCTTCAATCTAGTGTAAAAACAAACAAAAAGAGAGTAGGTGTGTTTGTCAGAGGTAGTTGAAGTAATTTATCTGTTACGCTTTTACTTATCTTGGTGCATGTCACAGGTGTCAGAAGGAATTGTTATCTGTCAAATTAACTAAGTGTAGAAAGATTTGCAAAGTAGGGGAGAGGCTTAGCAAGAAGGAGCCAGATTAAGACCAGATATAAACACCAGAGATAGCTTCTGCCAAGGGAACAGACAGAACTCAAGGGAATGAGCTACTGGTATAACTAAAACTTCTCCTCTTGGACTAAGAATTACATTTCTTGTACTATGACCTACAATTTAGGGTAAAAATAAAGGAATTGGTGTGTTTGTCAGAGGTAGTTGAGAAAATGATACCTGCTATCAGTGTTATCTATGTACTTATCTAGGTGCTAGTCAAGGTGTCAGAAGGAATTGTTATCATTGAAGTTAACTAAGTGTAGAAAATTTGCAAAAGTAGGGGAGTGGCTTAGCTAGAAGGAGCCAGGTAAAGGCTAGATATAAATGTTGAACTAGATAGCTTCTCGCAGAGAACTGACAGAACACCAGGAGGAAGGAGCTACTGGTATGACTAAAACTTATCAAGTGGGACCTTAGAACTAGTAGGTAGGTAAGCAAAATTTAATTTTATACAGGTAATACATCTCATTTGGACATAATCCAGTTTAAAAACAGACCTGTGTAAATTCCTAACTAGTTACATACAAATAAGTTCCATGTTAAATACATATAAATACAAACACCACAATATGCAAACAACATGGTATACCTAAAAGACTTACAATAGCTGGATTATAAAATCTCAAAATTCCAAGGAACCTTAGAGAAAAAAATAAACATTTAACACTCACAAATGTGAGCATATAGCTCCTTTATAGTGTGAGTAAACAATGAATAATTTTTAATTTCTCTTACCTCATCTGGCAGAGAATTCCAAAAACTAGCAGCCTGATATAGCAAAGACCTGTCCCAATGTTTATTATAAAGTTTACCTACAACTATCTTATTTAAGTGAACTGGTCTTGTCAATATCCGTTTTTGATAGTTATTCACTGTAAATAATATTAAAAAACTGGATGATTTTCAGATGAACATTTCATTTTGTGTATTAAAGATAACCAATGACACTTATGATTTATGTCTAAAGGTGACCAGCTCACTTTCTTCAACAATAAACAGTGATAAACCAATAGTTTCTTGTAATACATATCTTGCTATGCGATAATAAGTTCTATCTATTCTAGACAATAGGGTTTTATTTGCATTTCTATATATTAATTCTCCATATCTGAGCACTGGAATAATTAACTGATCTGCCAGTTTTTTTCTATCTAAAAAAGATAAACAATCGTACTTCTTCTTAGTGCCCCTACCTTTCTATTTATTTTTTTAATCAATGCAATAAAATGATTTGAAAAGGACAGATGTTCATCAAATATAATCCCTAAATAACTATATTCTTTAACTTGTTCTAATTTAGTTTGATTTCCTGTATAAATGGATAAATCATAAACAAGTTCACCACTTTTTTCAATGGGAAATCGATGCACTTTGTTTTTTTTTCTGTTCATTATCAGCCCTGACCTGGTGAACTACCCCTCAATTCTTTGAAAATCAGGCTGCAAATTAGTTTGTAATATTTCTTCCATTTTTCCAGACACAATTATAACCGTATCATCGGCATAAAGTCGAATCTCTGATTTTTTTATAGTCGATGGCAAGTTATTTATGAATATTAGGAACAAAAGAGGTCCTAAAATTGATCCCAGGGGAACTCCTCTGTTTACTTTCCTCTTTCTTGACAAACATCCCTGTACCCTCGACAATCTGGGAACAATTATCCAAATAAGATTTTACCCAATTTAAGGGATCTTCCTCATGCCTATTTCATGAAGTCTTTCAATTAGTAAGGGTGGTCCACCAGGTCAAAAGCCTTTGTAGGATCTTCAAAAATAACAGCTGTCTCCTCATTTTCCAATGACCTATTTATTTGGTCTTAAAATTCCAAAAGCCTGTTGTAGTAGTATAGTTTTTTGAAAACCAGATTATTTAGTTGTCAACAAACTGTATCTGTCCAAATATTCCATTATCTGGCTAGAGACAAGTTTTTCAAAACATTTTGACAAAAGAGGTACAAGGCTATGGGCCCATAATTATTAACTTCTACCGCACCAAGACCCTCCTTGGAAAATAGGCTTTACTCTACTCTCTTTCCAAGATAAGGAAACATCCAATTTGAAGACTCCAATTAAATAAATAAGTAATAATTGGTGCTATATGAAAAGCAGCTAGCTTTAAGAATTTACCTTCCAGACAATCACTACCAAGCCTTATGAGCATTTATATTTTGAAGAATTTATATACTTTAGTGACTGTTAAAATTTTAAATCTAAATGGAGGAAATTTATTTGTATAAACTCTACATTAGTTTGTTCTAAGTCTAATTTAGAAGGAATTTCACAATTTGGGAGATCTACAAAAAAATTATTTAAGACATTGCAAATTTCTCCAGATTTTCAGTAATGATATCCCCATTTTTAATCTTAATATCTCCTCTGAGGAATCACATCCTGGTTTAGTTAATTTCTGACCACTCTCCAAAACTCTCTGAATCTATACTTGAGTCTATTTTATTTCTGTAAAATAAAATTTTGAAGCCTTAAATAACCTTTTACATTTATTTCAGCAACCTTAAAAGAAATCCTATCATTTTCTAATTTTGATCTCATGTTTTTTTCCAAATTCTATTTTGATTCGAATTTGTTTCAATAGTCTATCATTTATCCACGGTAATTTATTTAATTTCTTCTTTGCTTTAACTCTTGGTGCGTGAAAATCACATACTTCTTCAAAAGTTTGGCTAAAATATTTAATTGAAGTGTCAATATCTGGAATTAATTTACATCTATCCCATTTTTATTTACTAACACTATCTAAAATCTAGATTCTGAAAATCTTCTGAAGTCCTATTCCAATTTTTATTTTCTATATACCCAATTTTGATTAAATTGAGACCTCGGCAAAGTAGCCCAGATCAAATTATGGTCACCATGACATGGTGATAAACACACACTGCTTCGACTTCAATTTGAGTAGATACCAAAATCAAATCTGATATGGATCCAATTGTCATATTTGATGTGTACCTGGTAGTTTTTTTTGTAGGTTGTTTTAATCCTAGGTTAGTTACTATATCTTTTAATTGTCTCCCCAATATTTTTCCAATCACAATTTAGATCTCCCATCAAACTAATGGTCTACTTCCTACTTTATCTGCTATCTTAGAATTATCTCCAGGTCAGTTATTTTTACCCTTGGGGGTGAATAAATTATCAAAATGACCAATCTTAAGGTGTCCCGGTACACATAAAAATTCTATATTATTTTCACTACACTGTATATATAATTTCTGACAACCTAAAGTACATTTTAAAAGAAGCATCACACCCTCTAGTTTTTCTGTCTACTCTCCATACTTTATAATCCTGAGTGCCAAATTCTTCATCTCGATGTTTGTTTGAGAGCCATGTTTACTTAACCCTAATATTCGTGGATCCTTATCTTTCAGTAAAGTTGCTAAAAGATCAGATTTAGACCTAATGCTATGTGCATTATCATGAAAAATTTTAAGTTCTAAATTTGAAGGCCCTGGATTCACTTCAATATCTCCCCCCAGTATTAGTAAAAAAAACAACTTGCCCCAGATAAATTTGATATATCATTATTAGGCCTAAATGGATTTAGAGGCCTATAACATCCTCCCAAAGTTTGATTTCTTAATATTCTCTGAAAAGTATTCCTTCTTGGTTTGTTACAATTGTTTTTTTGTGATTTGCTAATCAAAAATAACAATTTACTAAATATTTTTGTTTGCAGATTTTTTGTAGTGATGAATTTTTCTGAGTTACAACACAAAAAAGACAGCAAAGAAATAAACATCTTAAAAATTAAACATCAACATGTTTCAAAGAAATTTCCACATCTAAAATATGTCTAAAAATTTTTAAATTAGAACCCTATTCTAATTTACAAAGAAATTATCCTAATATCACCTTGACTTTAACATAAAATACTTCTAACCAAACATTTTAAAGTAAAACATTTCCAAATTACCAAACTAATCTGAACCTAAAAGTCTCCCAGTTTAGAAGCAGCCTTTTTCTCTCTATGGAGGTGTTCATGCCACTCACACTTGCACCACAGTGCTCAGTGCATGTGAGCAGGCAAGATTTTATAACACTCTGCCCCTCCACTTCTCTGATGCATGACCCTGGTTCTTCCCACTCACTGCCCCAGGTGTAAAAGTCACACCCTGGTTTACATGAGTTTTAACAGGCAGGTAACAATGCTGTCCCACAGAGAGAGGAGCACTAGCACAAATTAAGCACACAGCAAACGGTGAACAAAGTACACAGTTCAAAGGCAGATGATCTTTTTGTTCTCAAACTGCAGGCTTTAAACTTGATGAAAAGGGAGAAGAAAACAGCTGAAGCAGATGTAATTTGCAGCATACCTGGCTGTAGAGCAGCACAAGTTTTATAGCACTCTGCCCCTCTTCTCTGATGCGGGACCCTGGTTCTCCTCCCACTCACCGCCCCAGGAGTAAAAGTAACAATTCTCTGGTTTACTGGAGGTTTATCAGGCAGGCTACAAGGCTGTCCAACAGAGAGTGGAGCACTGGCACATATTACACACAGCAAAAGGTGAAACAAAGCACACAGTTGAAAGGCAGATGATATTTTTGTTCCCAAACTGCAGGCTTTAAACTTCTGATGAAAGAGAGAGAGAGAAAACAGCTGAAGCAGATGTAAATTTGCAGCATACCTGGCTGTGAGCAGATCTCTTTGTACTGAACCTTCAATGTAGGGTAAAAAAGCAGTTGGTGTGCTTGTCAGACGAGGTGAAGTATAATTTTTATCTGTTATCTGTGTAATCTGTGTACTTATCTAGGTGCTTATCACAGGTGTCAGAAGGGAACTGTTATCTGTGAAATTAACTAAGTGTAGACAGATTTGCAAAGTAGAGGAGTGGCTTAGCTAGAAGGAGCCAGGTTAAGATCACATATAAACATTGCCCTAAATAGCATCTGCCTGAGAACAGACAGAACACCATAAGAAGTAGCTCGGGTATAACTAAAACTTCACTACTGGAACTAAGAACCAGACCTCTTGTACTGGAATCTTCAATTTAGGTAAAAAAAGGTTGGTGTGTTTGTCAGAGGTAGCTGAAGTAATTGTTATCTGCTATTTGTGTTATCTGTGTACTTATCTACGTGTTTGTCTCAGGTGTCAGAAGGGAATTGTTATCTGTGAAATTAACTAAGTGTAGAAAGATTTGCAAAAGTAGGGGAGTGGCATAGCTAGAAGGAGCCAGATTAAGACCAGATATGAACACTGCCTAGATATCTTCTGCCAAAGAACAGACACAACACCAGGAGGCAGGAGTTACTGGCATAACTAAAAACTCTCTTTTGGGACTAAGAACAATATCTCTTGTACTGGGACCTTCAATTTATGGTAAAAAGAAAAAATAAAAAGGAGTTGGTGTTACGTCTGAGGTTATTGTAATAAATTTTATCTGTAATCTGTGTTATCTTTGTGTATTTAGCTAGGTGCTTGTCGCAGGTGTCAGAAGGAATTGTTATCTGAAAAATCAACAAAGTGTAGAAAGTTTTCCAAAGTAGGGGCAGTGGCATAGCTAGAAGGAGACAGGTTAAGACCAGATATAGGCACTGCCCAGATAGCTTCTGCCAGAGAACAGACAGAACACCAGGAAGAAGGACCTACTGGTATATCTAAAACTTCTCTACTATGTCGTAGAACTAGATATATTATACTGGCACCTTCAATCTAGTGTAAAAACAAACAAAAAGGAGTAGGTGTGTTTGTCAGAGGTAGTTAAAATGAATTTATCTAATGCGTTTTTACTTTATCTGGTGCATGTCACAGGTGTCAGAAGGAATGTTATCTGTCAAATTAACTAAGTGTAGAAAGATTTTGCAAAAGTAGGGGAGAGAGCTGCAAGAAGGAGCCAGATTAAGACCTGTTATAAACACTGCAGTAGATAGCTTCTGCCAAGGAACAGACAGAACTCAAGGAGAAATGAGCTACTGGTATAACTAAAACTTCTCCTCTTGGACTAAGAATTACATTTCTTGTACTATGACCTACAATTTAGGGTAAAATAAAGGAATTGGTGTGTTTGTCAGAGGTAGTTGAGGTAAAATGATACCTGCTATCAGTGTTATCTATGTACTTATCTAGGTGCTAGTCAAGGTGTCAGAAGGAATTGTTATCATTGAAGTTAATCAATGTAGAAAATTTGCAAAGTAGGGGGAGTGGCTTAGCTAGAAGGAGCCAGGTAAAGGCTAGATATAAATGCTGAACTAGATAGCTTCTGCCAGAGAACTGACAGAACACCAGGAGGAAGGAGCCACTGGTATGACTAAACTTATCAAGTGGGACTCTAGAACTAGGTAGGTAGGTAAGTAAAATTTAATTTTATACAGGTAATACATCTCATTTGGACATAAACCAGTTTACAAAACAGACCTGTGTAAATTCCTAACTAGTTACATACAAATAAGTTCCATGTTAAATACATATAAATACAAACACCACAATATGCAAAACAACATGGTATACCTAAAGACTTACAATAGCTGGATTATAAAATCTCAAAATTCCAAGGAACCTTAGAGAAAAAATAAACATTTAACACTTCACAAATGTGAGCATATAGCTCCTTTATAGTGTGAGTAAACAATGAATAATTTTAATTTCTCTTACCTCATCTGGCAGAGAATTCCAAAACTAGCAGCCTGATATAGCAAAGACCTGTCCCAATGTTTATTATAAAGTTTACCTACAACTATCTTATTTAAGTGAACTGGTCTTGTCAATATCCGTTTTGATAGTTATTCACTGTAAATAATATAAAAACTGGATGATTTTCAGATGAACATTCATTTGTATTAAAGATAACCAATGACACTTATGATTTATGTCTAAAGGTGACCAGCTCACTTTCTTCAACAATAAACAGTGATAAATCCAATAGTTTCCTTGTAATACATATCTTGCTATGCGATAATAAGTTCTATCTATTCTAGACAATAGGGTTTTTATTGCATTTCTATATATTAATTCTCCATATCTGAGCACTGGAATAATTAACTGATCTGCCAGTTTTTTCATCTAAAAGATAAACAATCGGTACTTCTTTAGTGCCCCTACCTTTCTATTTATTTTTTTTTAATCAATGCAATAAAATGATTTGAAAAGGACAGATGTTCATCAAATATAATCCCTAAATAACTATATTCTTTAACTTGTTCTAATTTAGTTTGATTTCCTGTATAAATGGATAAATCATAAACAAGTTCACCACTTTTTCAATGGGAAATTCATGCACTTTGTTTTTTTCTGTTCATTATCAGCCCTGACCTGGTGAACTACCCCTCAATTCTTTGAAAATCAGGCTGCAAAATTAGTTTGTAATATTTCTTCCATTTTCCAGACACAATTATAACCGTATCATCGGCATAAAGTGCGAATCTCTGATTTTTTATAGTCGGCGAAGTTATTTATGAATATTAGGAACAAAAGAGGTCCTAAAATTGATCCCAGGGGAACTCCTCTGTTTACTTTCCTCTTTCTTGACAAACATCCCTGTACCTCGACTCTCTGGGAACAATTATCCAAATAAGATTTTACCCAATTTAAGGGATCTTCCCTCATGCCTATTTCATGAAGTCTTTCAATTAGTAAGGGGTGGTCCACCAGGTCAAAAGCCTTTGTAGGATCTTCAAAAATAACAGCTGTCTCCCTATTTTCCCCCCAATGACCTATTTATTTGGTCTTAAAATTCCAAAAAGCCTGTTGTAGTAGTATAGTTTTTTTGAAAACCAGATTATTTAGTTGTCAACAAACTGTATCTGTCCAAATATTCCATTATCTGGCTAGAGACAAGTTTTTCAAAACATTTTGACAAAAGAGGTAATAAGGCTATGGGCCTATAATTATTAACTTTCACCCACTCACGACCCTCCTTGAAAATAGGCTTTACTCTACTCTCTTCAAGATAAGGAAAACATCAATTTGAAGACTCCAATTAAATAAATAAGTAATAATTGGTGCTATATGAAAAGCAGCTAGCTTTAAGAATTTACCTTCCAGACAATCACTACCAAAAGCCTTATGAGCATTTATATTTTGAAGAATTTTATATACTTTAGTGACTGTTAAAATTTTAAATCTAAATGGAGGAAATTTATTTTGTATAAACTCTACATTAGTTTGTTCTAAGTCTAATTTAGAAGGAATTTCACAATTTGGGAGATCTACAAAAAAATTATTTAAGACATTGCAAATTTCCTCCAGATTTTCAGTAATGATATCCCCATTTTTTAATCTTAATATCTCCTCTGAGGAATCAAACCTGGTTTAGTTAATTTCTTGACCACTCTCAAAACTCTCTGAATCTATACTTGAGTCTATTTTATTTCTGTAAAATAAAATTTTTGAAGCCTTAAATAACCTTTTACATTTATTTCTAGCAACCTTAAAAGAAATCCTATCATTTTCTAATTTTGATCTCAATGTTTTTTTTTCCAAATTCTATTTTTGATTCGAATTTGTTTCAATAGTCTATCATTTATCCACGGTAATTTATTTAATTTCTTCTTTGCTTTAACTCTTGGTGCGTGAAAATCACATACTTCTTCAAAAGTTTGGCTAAAATATTTAATTGAAGTGTCAATATCTGGAAT
Organism: Neoceratodus forsteri; assembly: GCA_016271365.2. Lineage (NCBI taxonomy): Eukaryota > Metazoa > Chordata > Ceratodontiformes > Ceratodontidae > Neoceratodus > Neoceratodus forsteri. The sequence continues at coordinate 89,004,268 of JADMNL010000024.1, forward strand.
TAATTTACATCTATCCCATTTTATTTTACTAACACTATCTAAAAATCTAGATTCTGAAAATCTTCTAAAGTCCCTATTCCAATTTTTATTTTCATATACCCAATTTTGATTAAATTGAGACCTCGGCAAAGTAGCCCAGATCAAATTATGGTCACCATGACATGGTGATAAAACACACACTGCTTCGACTTCAATTTGAGTGAGATACAAAATCAAATCTGATATGGATCCAATTGTCATATTTGATGTGTACCTGGTAGTTTTTTTTTATGAGTTGTTTTAATCCTAGGTTAGTTACTATATCTTTTAATTGTCTCCTCTAATATTTTTCCAATCACAATTTAGATCTCCCATCAAAATTAATGGTCTACTTCCTACTTTATCTGCTATCTTAGAATTATCTCCAGGTCAGTTATTTTTACCCTTGGGGTGAATAAATTATCAAATGACCAATCTTAGGTGTCCCAGGTATACAGCTAAAAATTCTATATTATTTTCACTACCCTGTATTATAATTTCGACAACCTAAAGTACATTTTAAAAGAAGCATCACACCCCTCTAGTTTTTCTGTACTCTCCATACTTTATAATCCTGAGTGCCAAATTCTTCATCTCGATGTTTGTTTGAGAGCCATGTTTCACTTAACCCTAATATTCGTGGATCCTTATCTTTCAGTAAAGTTGCTAAAAGATCAGATTTAGACCTAATGCCATGTGCATTATCATGAAAAATTTAAGTTCTAAATTTGAAGGCCCTGGATTCACTTCAATATCTCCCCCAGTATTAGTAAAAAAACAACTTGCCCCAGATAAATTTGATATATCATTATTAGGCCTAAAAGGATTTAGAGGCCCATAACATCCTCCCAAAGTTTGATTTCTTAATATTCTCTGAAAAGTATTCCTTCTTGGTTTGTTACAATTGTTTTTTGTGATTGCTTAAATAAAAATAACCAATTTACCAAATATTTTTGTTTGCAGATTTTTTGCAGTGATGAATTCTTCTGAGTTACAACACTCAAAAGACAGCAAAGAAATAAACATCTTAAAAATTAAACATCAACATGTTTCAAAGAAATTTCCACATCTAAAATATGTCTAAAAAATTTTTAAAATTAGAACCCCTATTCTAATTTACAAAGAAATTATCCTAATATCACCTTGACTTTAACATAAAATACTTCTAACCAAACATTTTAAAGTAAAACATTTCCAAATTACCAAACTAATCTGAACCTAAAAGTCTCCCAGTTTAGAAGCAGCCTTTTTCTCTATGGAGTGGTGCTCGTGCCACTCACACTTGCACCACAGTGCTCGTGTCTGTGAGCAGCGCAAGATTTTATAGCACTCTGCCCCTCCACTTCTCTGATGCATGACCCGGTTCTTCTCCACTCACTGCCCCAGGTGTAAAAGTCACAATTCTCTGGTTTACATGAGTTTTAACAGGCAGGTAACAATGCTGTCCCACAGAGAGAGGAGCACTAGCACAAATTAAGCACACAGCAAACGGTGAAACAAAGTACACAGTTCAAAGGCAGATGATCTTTTTGTTCTCAAACTGCAGGCTTTAAACTTGATGAAAAGGGAGATAGAAAACAGCTGAAGCAGATGTAAATTTGCAGCATACCTGGCTGTGAGCAGCACAAGTTTTTATAGCACTCTGCCCCTCTTCTCTGATGTGCGGGACCCTGGTTCTCCTCCCACACTGCCCCAGGAGTAAAAAGTAACAATTCCTCTGGTTTACTGGAGGTTTATCAGGCAGGCTACAAGGCTGTCCAACAGAGAGTGAGCACTGGCACATATTAAGCACACAGCAAAAGGTGAAACAAAGCACACAGTTGAAAGGCAGATGATATTTTTGTTCCCAAACTGCAGGCTTTAAACTTCTGATGAAAAGGGAGAGAGAAAACAGCTGAAGCAGATGTAAATTTGCAGCATACCTGGCTGTGAGCAGATCTTGTACTGAGACCTTCAATGTAGGGTAAAAGCAGTTGGTGTGCTTGTCAGACGCAGGTGAAGTAAATTTTTATCTGTTATATGTGTAATCTGTGTACTTATCTAGGTGCTTATCACAGGTGTCAGAAGGAACTGTTATCTGTGAAATTAACTAAGTGTAGACAGATTTGCAAAAGTAGAGGAGTGGCTTAGCTAGAAGGAGCCAGGTTAAGATCACATATAAACATTGCCCTAGATAGCATCTGCCCGAGAACAGACAGAACACCATAAGAAAGTAGTTCGGTATAACTAAAACTTCACTACTGGAACTAAGAACCAGACCTCTTGTACTGGAATCTTCAATTTAGGGTAAAAAAAGGAGTTGGTGTGTTTGTCAGAGGTAGCTGAAGTAAATTGTTATCTGCTATTTGTGTTATCTGTGTACTTATCTACGTGCTTGTCTCAGGTGTCAGAAGGGAATTGTTATCTGCGAAATTAACTAAGTGTAGAAAGATTTGCAAAGTAGGGGGAGTGGCATAGCTAGAAGGAGCCAGATTAAGACCAGATATGAACACTGCCTAGATATCTTCTGCCAAAGAACAGACACAAACACCAGGAGGAAGGAGTTACTGGCATAACTAAAACTTTCTTTGGGACTAAGAACAATATCTCTTGTACTGGGACCTTCAATTTATGGTAAAAAGAAAAAATAAAAAGGAGTTGGTGTGTTAGTCAGAGGTTATTGTAATAAATTTTTATCTGTAATCTGTGTTATCTGTGTACTTAGCTAGGTGCTTGTCGCAGGTGTCAGAAGGAATTGTTATCTGAAAATCAAAAAAGTGTAGAAAGTTTTCCAAAGTAGGGGCAGTGGCATAGCTAGAAGGAGACAGGTTAAGACCAGATATAGGCACTGCCCTAGATAGCTTCTGCCAGAGAACAGACAGAACACCAGGAAGAAGGACCTACTGGTATACCTAAAACTTCTACTATGTCGTAGAACTAGATATATTATACTGGCACCTTCAGTCTAGTGTAAAAACAAACAAAAAGGGTAGGTGTGTTTGTCAGAGGTAGTTGAAAGTAATTTATCTGTTACGTTTTTACTTTATCTTGGTGCATGTCACAGGTGTCAGAAGGGAATTGTTATCTGTCAAATTACACTAGTGTAGAAAGATTTGCAAAGTAGGGGGAGAGGCTTAGCAAGAAGGAGCCAGATTAAGACCAGATATAAACACTGCCGTAGATAGCTTCTGCCAAGGGAACAGACAGAACTCAAGGAGAAATGAGCTACTGGTATAACTAAAACTTCTCCTCTTGGACTAAGAATTACATTTCTTGTACTATGACCTACAATTTAGGGTAAAAATAAAGGAATTGGTGTGTTTGTCAGAGGTAGTTGAAGTAAAATGATACCTGCTATCAGTGTTATCTATGTACTTATCTAGGTGCTAGTCAAAGTGTCAGAAGGGAATTGTTATCATTGAAGTTAACTAAGTGTAGAAAATTTGCAAAAGTAGGGAGTGGCTTAGCTAGAAGGAGCCAGGTAAAGGCTAGATATAAATGCTGAACTAGATAGCTTCTGCCAGAGAACTGACAGAACACCAGAAGGAAGGAGCTACTGGTATGACTAAAACTTATCAAGTGGGACTTAGAACTCAGGTGGTAGGTAAGTAAAATTTAATTTTATACAGGTAATACATCTCATTTGGACATAATCCAGTTTACAAAACAGACCTGTGTAAATTCCTAACTAGTTACATACAACAAGTTCCATGTTAAATACATATAAATACAAACACCACAATATGCAAACAACATGGTATACTAAAAGACTTACAATAGCTGGATTATAAAATCTCAAAAATTCCAAGGAACCTAGAGAGAAAAAATAAACATTTAACACTCACAAATGTGAGCATATAGCTCCTTTATAGTGTGAGTAAAACAATGAATAACTTTAATTTCTCTTACCTCATCTGGCAGAGAATTCCAAAACTAGCAGCCTGATATAGCAAAGACCTGTCCCAATGTTTATTATAAAGTTTACCTACAACTATCTTATTTAAGTGAACTGGTCTTGTCAATATCCGTTTTGATAGTTATTCACTGTAAATAATATTAAAAAACTGGATGATTTTCAGATGAACATTTCATTTTGGTATTAAAGATAACCAATGACACTTATGATTTATGTCTAAAGGTGACCAGCTCACTTTCTTCAACAATAAACAGTGATAAATCCAATAGTTTCCTTGTAATACATATCTTGCTCGATAATAAGTTCTATCTATTCTAGACAATAGGGTTTTATTTGCATTTCTATATATTAATTCTCCATATCTGAGCACTGGAATAATTAACTGATCTGCCAGTTTTTTTCTATCTAAAAAAGATAAACAATCGGTACTTCTTCTTAGTGCCCCACCTTTCTATTTATTTTTTAATCAATGCAATAAAATGATTTGAAAGGACAGATGTTCATCAAATATAATCCCTAAATAACTATATTCTTTAACTTGTTCTAATTTAGTTTGATTTCCTGTATAAATGGATAAACATAAACAAGTTCACCACTTTTTCAATGGGAAATTCATGCACTTTGTTTTTTTCTGTTCATTATCAGCCTGACCTGCTTGAACTACCCCTCAATTCTTTTGAAAATCAGGCTGCAAATTAGTTTGTGATATTTCTTCCATTTTCAGACACACTATAAATCAGATCATCGTATAAAGTCGAATCTCTGATTTTTTAAGTCGATGGTGTTATTTATGAATATTAGGAACAAAAGAGGTCCTAAAATTGATCCCAGGGAACTCCTCTGTATACTTTCCTCTTTCTTGACAAACATCCCTGTACCTCGACTCTCTGGGAACAATTATCCAAATAAGATTTTACCCAATTTAAGGGATCTTCCTCATGCCTATTTCATGAAGTCTTTTCAATTAGTAAGGGGAGGTCCACCAGGTCAAAAGCCTTTGTAGGATCTTTCAAAATAACAGCTGTCTCCCTATTTTCCCCAATGACCTATTTATTTGGTCTAAAATTCCAAAAGCCTGTTGTAGTAGATAGTTTTTTGAAAACCAGATTATTTAGTTGTCAACAAACTGTATCTGTCCAAATATTCCATTATCTGGCTGAGAGACAAGTTTTCAAAACATTTCTTGACAAAAGAGGTAATAAGGCTATGGGCCTATAATTATTAACTTCCACCAGCACCCTCCTTGAAAATAGGCTTTACTCTACTCTCTTTCCAAGATAAGGAAACATCCAATTTGAAGACTCCAATTAAATAAATAAGTAATAATTGGTGCTATATGAAAACAACTCAGCTTTAAGAATTTACTCCAGACAATCACAACCAAAAGCCTTATGAGCATTTATATTTTGAAGAATTTCATACTTTAGTGACTGTTAAAATTTTTAAAATCTAATTGGAGGAAATTTATTTTGTATAAACTCTACATTAGTTTGTTCTAAGTCTAATTTAGAAGGAATTTCACAATTTGGGAGATCTACAAAAATTATTTAAGACACTGCAATTTCCTCCAGATTTTCAGTAATGATATCCCATTTTTTAATCTTAATATCTCCTCTGAGGAATCACATCCTGGTTTAGTTAATTTCTGACCACTCTCCAAAACTCTCTGAATCTATACTTGAGTCTATTTTTATTTCTGTAAAATAAAATTTTGAAGCCTTAAATAACCTTTACATTTATTTCTAGCAACCTTAAAATAAATTCTATCATTTTCTAATTTTGATCTCAATGTTTTTCCAAATTCTATTTTTGATTCAATTTGTTTCAATAGTCTATCATTTATCCACGGTATTTATTTAATTTCTTCTTGCTTTTAACTCTTGGTGCGTGAAAATCACATACTATTCAAAGTTTGGCTAAAATATTTAATTGAAGTGTCAATATCTGGAATTAATTTACATCTATCCCATTTTATTTTACCAACACTAACTAAAACCTAGATTCTGAAAAATCTTCTGAAGTCCCTATTCAATTTTATTTCATATACCAATTTTGATTAAATTGAGACCTGCAAAGTAGCCCAGATCAAATTATGGTCACCATGACATGGTGATAAACACACACTGCTTGACTTCAATTTGAGTAGATACCAAAATCAAATCTGATATGGATCCAATTGTCATATTTGATGTGTACCTGGTAGTTTTTTTATGAGTTGTTTTAATCTTAGGTTAGTTACTATATCTTTTAATTGTCTCCCTCAGTATTTCCAATCACAATTTAGATCTCCCATCAAAATTAATGGTCTACTTCCTACTTTTATCTGCTATCTTAGAATTATCTCCAGGTCAGTTATTTTTACCCTTGGGGTGAAATAAATTATCAAAATGACCAATCTTAGGTGTCCCAGGTATACAGCTAAAAATTCTATATTATTTTCACTACCCTGTATTATAATTTCTAACAACCTAATGTACATTTTAAAAGAAGCATCACACCCCTCTAGTTTTTCTGTCTACTTTCCATCTTTATAATCCTGAGCGCCAAATTCTTCATCTCGATGTTTGTTTGGAGAGCCACAGCCAATTTCATAACCCTAACATTCTGGATCCTCATCTTTCAGTAAAGTTACAAAGATCAGATTTAGACCTTAATGCTATGTGCATTATCATGAAAAATTTTAAGTTCTAAATTTGAAGGCCCTGGATTCACTTCAATATCTCCCAGTATTAGTAAAAAAACAACTTGCCCCAGATAAATTTGATATATCATTATTAGGGCCTAAAAAGTTTAGAGCCTCATAACATCCTCCTAATGCTTGATTTCTTAATAGCCTCTGAAAAGTATTCCTTCTTGGTTTGTTACAATTGTTTTTTTTTGTGATTGCTTAAATAAAAATAACCAATTTACCAAATATTTTTTGTTTAGAGATTTTTTGCAGTGATGAATTCTTTCTGAGTTACAACACTCAAAAGACAGCAAAGAAATAAACATCTAAAAAATTAAACATCAACATGTTTCAAAGAAATTTCCACATCTAAAATATGTTCAAAATTTTTTTAAAATTAGAACCCTATTCTAATTTACAAAGAAATTATCCTAATATCACTCTGGACTTTAACATAAAATACTCTAACCAAACATTTTAAAGTAAAACATTTCCAAATTACCAAACTAATCTGAACCCAAAAGTCTCCCAGTTTAGAAGCAGCCTTTTTTCTCTATGGAGTGGTGCTCGTACACTCACACCTGCACCTACACAGTGCTCGTGCTATGAGCAGCGCAAGATTTTATAGCACTCTGCCCCTCCACTTCTCTGATGCATGACCTGGTTCTTCTCCCACCACTGCCCCCAGGTGTAAAAGTCACAATTCTCTGGTTTACATGAGTTTTAACAGGCAGGTAACAATGCTGTCCCACAGAGGTGGAGCACTGGCACAAATTAAGCACACAAGCAAAAGGTGAAACAAAGTACACAGTTCAAAGGCAGATGATCTTTTTTTGTTCTCAAACTGCAGGCTTTAAACTTCTGATGAAAAGGAGAAAGAAAACAGCTGAAGCAGATGTAAATTTGCAACATACCTGGCTGTGAGCAGCACAAGTTTTTAAGTAGCACTCTGCCCTCTTCTCTGATACGGGACCCTGTTCTCCCCTCCCACTCACTGCCCCAGGAGTAAAAGTAACAATTCTCTGGTTTACTGGAGGTTTATCAGGCAGGCCAAGGCTGTCCAACAGAGAGTGGAGCACTGGCAATACATACACACAAGCAAAAGGTGAAACAAAGCACACAGTTGAAAGGCAGATGATATTTTGTTCCCAAACCGCAGGCTTTAAACTTGATGAAAAGGAGAGAGAAAACAGCTGAATCAGATGTAATCAGCCATGTACCTGGCTGTGAGCAGATCTCTTGTACTGAGACCTTCAATGTAGGGTAAAAAAAAAAAGCAGTTGGTGTGCTTGTCAGACGATGGTGAAGTAAATTTTTATCTGTTATCTGTGTAATCTGTGCACTTATCTAGGTGCTTATCATGAGGTGTCAGAAGGAACTGTTATCTGTGAAATTATTAACTAGGTAGACAGACCAGATTTGCAAAGTAGAGAGGCTTAGCTAAAAGGAGCCTAGGTGTTAAGATCACATATAAACATTGCCCTAGATAGCATCTGCCTGGAGAACAGACAGAACACCATAAGGGAAGTAGCTCGGTATAACTAAAACTTCACTACTGGAACTAAGAACCAGACCTCTTGTACTGGAATCTTCAATTTAGGGTAAAAAAAGGAGTTGGTGTGTTTGTCAGAGGTAGCTGAAGTAAATTGTTATCTGCTATTTGTGTTATCTGTGTACTTATCTACGTGCTTGTCTCAGGTGTCAGAAGGGAATTGTTATCTGCGAAATTAACTAAGTGTAGAAAGATTTGCAAAGTTCGGTGAGTGGCATAGCTAGAAGGAGCCAGATTAAGACCAGATATGAACACTGCCTAGATATCTTCTGCCAAAGAACAGACACAACACCGGGAGGAAGGAGTTACTGACATAACTAAAACTTCTCTTTTGGGACTAAGAACAATATCTCTTGTACTGGGACCTTCAATTTATGGTAAAAGAAAACAATAAAAGGAGTTGGTGTGTTAGTCAGAGGTTATTGTAGATAAATTTTATCTTTAATCTGTGTTATCTGTGTACTTAGCTAGAAATTGTCACAGGTGTCAGAAGGGAAATGTTATCTGAAAAATCAACAAAGTGTGAGAAAGTTTCCAAAGTAGGGGCAGTGGCATAGCAGAAGGAGACGGGTTAAAGACCAGATAAGAGGCACTGTCCCAGATAGCTTCTGCCAGAGAACAGACAGAACACCAGGAAGAAGGACCTACTGGTATATCTAAAACTTCTACTATGTTCATAGAACTAGATAGTATACTCGGCACCTTCAATCTAGTGTAAAAACAAACAAAAAGGAGTAGGTGTGTTTGTCAGAGGTAGTTGAAGTAATTTATCTGTTACGTTTTTACTTATCTTGGTACATGTCACAGGTGTCAGAAGGGAATTGGTTATCTGTCAAATTAACTAAGTGTAGAAAGATTTGCAAAGTAGGGAGAGGCTTATGCAAGAGGAGCCAGATTAAGACTAGATATAAACACACTGCGTAGATAACTTCTGCCAAGGGAACAGACAGAACTCAGGAGAAATGAGCTACTGGTATAACTAAAACTTCTCCTCTTGGACTAAGAATTACATTTCTTGTACTATGACCTACAATTTAGGGTAAAAATAAAGGAATTGGTGTGTTTGTCAGAGGTAGTTGAAGTAAATTGATATCTGCTCTCAGTGTTATCTATGTACTTATCTAGGTGCTAGTCAAGGTGTCAGAAGGGAATTGTTATCATTAAAGTTAACTAAGTGTAGAAAATTTGCAAAGTTGGGGGAGTGGCTTAGCTAGAAGGAGCCAGGTAAAGACTAGATATAAATGCTGAACTATATAGCTTCTGCCAGAGAACTGACAGAACACCAGGAGGAAGGAGCTACTGGTAAGACTAAAACTTCTCTACTGGAACTAAGAACTAGATCTCTTGTACTGGGACCTTCAATTTAGAGTAAAATAAGGAGTTGAAGTGTTTGTCAGAGGTAGTTGAGGTAAATTGTTATCTGTTATCTCTGTTATCAGTGAACTTAACTAGGAGCTTGCCACAGTTGTCAGAAGGGAATTTTCTGTGAAATTAACTGAGTGTAGAAAGATTTGCAAAGTAGGTTTAGTGGCTTAGCTAGAAGGAGCCAGGTTAAGACCAGATATAAACACTGCCCTAGATAGCTTCTGCCAGAGAACAGACAGAACACCTGGAGAAATGAGCTACTGGTGCAACTAAAACTTCTTCTCTTGGACTAAGAACTAGATTTCTTGTACTATGACCTACAATTTAGGGTAAAAATAAAAGAATTGGTGTGTTTGTCAGTGGTAGTTGAAGTAAATTGATACCTGTTATCAGTGTTATCTATGTACTTATCTAGGTGCTAGTCAAGGTGTCAGAAGGGAAATGTTATCGTAGAAGTTAACTAAGTGTAGAAAATTTGCAAAGTAGGGGGAGTGGCTTAGCTAGAAGGAGCCAGGTAAAGACTAGATATAAATACTGCCCTAGACAGCTTCTGCCAGAGAACTGACAGAAGACCAGGAGGAAGGAGCTACTGGTATGACTAAAACTTCTCTACTGGGACTAACAACTAGATTTCTTGCACTGGGATCTTCCATTTAGGTAAAAAAATGAATTGATATGTTTGTCAGGGTTGTTGATTAAATGCTATCTGTTATCATTACTTAGCTAGGTGCTTGTCACAGGTGACTGAAGGGAATTGTTATCTGTGAAATTAACTAAGTGTAGGTACATTTGTAAAGCAGGGAGAGTGGCTCAGCTAGAAGGAGCCAAGATAAGACCAGATATAAACACTGCCCTAGATAACTTCTGCCAGAGAACAGACACAACACCAGGAGGAAGGAGCAACTGCTATAACTGAAACTTCTCCACTGAGGACTAAGAAGTGCATCTGTTGTACTGGGACCTTCAGTTTATGGAAAAAAAGAAGGAGTTGGTGTGTTTGTCAGAGGTAGTTGAAGTGAATTGTAATGTGTTATCTGAGTTATATGAGTACTTATCTAGGTGCTTGTCACAGGTGTCAGAAGGGAATTGTCATCTGTGAAGTTATCTAAGTGTAAAAAATATTTGCAAAGTAGAGTGAAGCGCAGTAGAAGGAGCCAGGTTAAGACCACATATAAACACTGCCCTGAATAGCATCTGCCTGAGAACAGACAGAACACCATAAGGAAGGAGCTCCTGGTATAACTAAAACTTCTCAAGTGGAACTAAAAAATAGATCTCCTGTACTGGAATCTTCAATTTAGGGAGAAAAAAGGAGTTGGTGTGTTTGTCAGAAGTAGCTGAAGTAAATTGTTATCTGCTATTTTTCTTATCTGTGTACTTATCAATGTGTTTGTCTCAGGTGTCAGAAGGGAACTGTTATCTGTGAAATTAACTAAGTGTAGAAAAATTTGCAAAGTAGGGGGAGTGGCTTAGCTAGAAGGAGCCAGATTAAGACCAGATATGAAGACTGCCCTAGATATCTTCTGCCAAAGAACAGTCACAACACCAGGAGGAAGGAGTTACTGGCATAACTAAAACTTCTCTTTTGGGACTAAGAACAAGATGTCTTGTACTGGGACCTTCAATTTGTGGTAAAAAGGAAACAATAAAAAGGAGTTGGTGTGTTAGTCAGAGGTTGTTGTAGTAAACTGTTATATGTAATCTGTGTTACCTGTGTACTTAGCTAGGTGCTTGTCACAGGTGTCAGAAGGGAATTGTTATCTGAGAAATCATCAAAGTGTGGAAAGTTTTCCAAAGTAGGGGAAGTGGCTTAGCAAGAAGGAGTCAGGTAAAGACCAGATATAGACACTGCCCTAGACAGCTTCTGCCAGAGAACAGACAGAACACCAGGATAGATAGGACCTTCTGGTATATCTAAAACTTCTCTCCTTTGAATAAGAACTAGATATCTTGTATTTGGACATTCAATGTAGGGTAAAAAACAAACAAAAAAGGAGTTGCTGTGTTTGCCAAAGGTAGTTGAAGTAATTTGATATCTGTTACCGGTCTACTTATCTTGGTGCTTGTCACAGGTGTCAGAAGGGAAATGTTATATGTGGAACTAAGTGTAGAAAGATTTGCAAAGTGGGGGAAGTGGCTTAGCTAGAAGGAGCCAGGGTAAGACCAGATATAAACACTGCCCTAGACAGCTTCAGCCAAGAGAACAGACAGAACACAAGGAGAAATGAGCTACTGGTATAACTAAAACCTCTCTACTTGGACTAAAAACTAGATTTCTTGTACTATGACCTACAATTTAGGGTAAAAAAAGGAGTTGGTGTGTTTGTCAGAGGTAGTTGAGGTAAATTGTTAGCTGTTTTCTCTGTAATCTATGTACTTATCTAGATGCTTGTCACAGGTGTCAGAAGGGAATTCTTATCTGTGAAATGAACTAACTGTAGAAAGATTTGCAAAGTGGGGGGTGGCTTAACTAAAAGGAGCCAGGTTAAGACAAGATATGAACACTGAACTAGATAGCTTCTGCCAGAAAACAGACAGAACAGCAGGAGAAAGGAGCTACTGGTATAACCAAAACTTACCAAGTGGGACTAAGAACTAGATCTCTGTACTGAGACCTTCAATGTGGTGGTGGTAAAAAAAGGATTTAAGTGTGTTTGGAATGAGGCAGTTGAAGTAAATTTTTATCTGTTATCTGTGTACTTATCTAGGTGTTTGTCACAGGTGTCAGAAGGGAATTGTTATGTGTGAAATCAACTAAGTGTAGAAAGATTTCCAAAGTAGGGGAAGTGGCATAGCTAGAAGGAGCCAGGCTAAGACCAGATATAGACTCTGCCCTAGATAGCTTCTGCCAGAGAACAGACAGAACACCAGGAGGAAGGAGTTACCTGTATAACTAAAGCTGGTACTGAGAACAAGAGCTCTTGTACTGGGACCTTCAATTTATGTTAAAAAGCAAACAATAAAAAGGATTTGCTGTGTTAGTCAGAGGTTGTTGCAGTAAATTATCAGTATTATGTGTTATCAGTGTACTTAGCTAGATGTTTGTCACAGGTGTCAGAAGGGAATTATCTGTGAAATCAACTAAGTGTAGAAAGATTTCCAAAGTAGGGGGAGTGTCTTAGCTAGAAGAAGCCAGGATAAGATCAGATATAGACACTGTCCCAGATAGCTTCTGTCAGAGAACAGACAGAACACCTGGAAGAATGAGCTACTATTATATCTAAAACTTCTCTACTCTGAAGAAGAAGAACTAGATCTCTTGTACTTGGACCTTCAATGTAGGAGTAAAACAAACAAAAAACAGGAATTGGTGTGTTTGTCAGAGGTAGTTGAAGTAATTTGTTATCTGTTATTTGTGTACTTCTCTTGGTGATTGTCATAGGTGTCAGAAGGGAATTGTTATCTGTGAAATTAACTAAGTGTAGAAAGATTTGCAAAGTAGGGGGAGTGGCTAAGCTAGAATGACACAGGTTAACACAAGATATAAGCACTGCCCTAGATAGCTTCTGCCAAGAGAAAAGACAAAACATAAGTAGAAAAGAGCTACTGGTTTATCTAAAACTTCTCTACTTGCACTAAGAACTACATCTCTTATACTGGGACCTTCAATTTAGGGTAAAAGAGAAGGAGTTGGTGTGTTTGTCAGAGGTAGTTGAATAAATTGTTAGCTGCTATCTGTGCTATCTGAGTACATATCTAGGTGCTGGTCAGAGGTGTCAGAAGGGAACTGTTATCTGTGAAATTAACTAACTGTAGTAAGATATGTAAAGTAGGGGGAGTAGCTTAGCTGAAAGAAGCCAGGTTAGGAACAGATATAAACACTGCCTTAGGTAGCATCTGCCAGAGAATACACAGAACACCAAAAGGAAGGAGCTACTGGTATAACTAAAACTTATCAAGTGGACTTAGAACTAGATCTCTTGTGCTGAGACCTTCAATGTAGGGTAGAAAAAAAGGAGTTGGTGTGTTTGTCAGATGCAGGTGAAGTAAATTTTCCTCTGTTATCAGTGTTATCTGTGTAATCAAGGTGCTTATCACAGGTGTCAGAATGGAATTGCTATCTGTGAAATCAACTAAGTGTAGAAAGATTTGCAAAGTAGGGGGAGTGGCTTAGCTAGAAGAAGCCAGGTTAATACCAAATACAAAACACTGCCCTAGATATCTTCTGCCAAAGAACAGACACAACACCAGGAGGAGGGAGTTACTGGTATAACTAAAACTTCTCTTCTGGGACTAAGAACAAGATCTCTTGTACTGGGACCTTCAATTTATGTAAAAAGCAAACAATAAAAAGGAGTTGGTGTGATATTCAGAGGTTATTGTAGTAAATTGTTATCTGTAATCTGTGTTATCTGTACTAAGCTGAGGTGCTTGCTCACAGGTGTCAGAAGGAATTGTTATCTGAGAAATCAACAAAGTGTAGAAAGTTTTCCAAAGTAGGGGCAGTGGCTTAGCCAGAAGGAGCCAGGTTAAGACCAGATATAGACACTGCCCTAGATAGCTTCTGCCAGAGAACAGTCAGAACACCAGGAAGAGGGACCTACTGGTATATTTAAAACTTCTCTTCTCTGATGAAGAACTAGATACATTGTACTGGGACCTTCAATGTAGGGTAAAAAACAAACAAAAAAGGAGTTGGTGTGTTTGTCAAAGGTAGTTGAAGTAATTTGTTATCTGTTACCTCTGTACTTATCTTGCTGCTTGCCACAGGTGTCAGAAGGGAATTGTTATCTGTGGAACTAAGTAAAGAAAGATTTGCAAATTAGGGGGAGTGGCTTAGCTGGAAGGAGCCGGGGTAAGACCAGATATAAACACTGCCCTAGATAGCTTCTGCCAAGAGAACAGGCAGAACACAAGGAGAAATGAGCTACTGGTATAACTAAAACCTCTCTACTTGGACTAAAAACTAGATTTCTTGTACTTTGACCTACAATTTACTGTAAAAAAAGGAGTTGCTGTGTTTGTCAGAGGTAGTTGAGGTAAATTGTTATCTGTTATCTCTGTTATCTGTGTACTTAACTATGTGCTTGTCACAGGTGTCAGAAGGGAATTGTTATATGTGAAATTAACTAAGTGTAGAAAGATTTGCAAAGTGGGGGGGTGGTGGCTTAGCTAAAAGGAGCCAGGATAAGACAAGATATGAACACTGCCCTAGATAGCTTCTGCCAGAAAAGTGACAGAACACCAGGAGGAAGGAGCTACTGGTATAACTAAAATGTATCTAGTGGGACTAAGAACTGGATCTCTTGTACTCAGACCTTCAATGTAGCATAAAAAAAGGAGTTGGTGTGTTTGTCAGAGGCAGTTGAAGTAAATTTTTATCTGTAATCTGTGTTATCTGTGTACTTATCTAGGTGCTTGACACAGGTATCAGAAGGGAATTGTTATCTGTGAAATCAACAAAGTGTAGAAAGATTTCTAAAGTAGGAGGAGTGGCATAGCTAGAAGGAGCCAGGCTAAGACCAGATATAGACACTGCCCTAGATAGTTTCTGCCATAGAACAGACAGAACACCAGGAGGATGGAGTTATTGGTATAATTATAGTTGGGATGAGAACAAGATCTCTTGTACTGAGACCTTCTATTTATGTTAAAAGGAAAACAATAAAAAGGAGTTGGTGTGTTAGTCAGTGGTAGTTGTAGTAAATTGTTATCTGCATTCTGTGTTATCTGTGTGCTTAGCTAGGTGTTTCTCACAGGTGTCAGAAGGAAATTGTTATCTGTGAAATCAACTAAGTGTAGAAAGGTTTCCAAAGTAGGGGGAATGGCTTAGCTAGAAGGGGCCAGGTTAAGACCAGATATAGACACTGCCCTAGACAGCTTCTGTCAGAGAACAGACAGAACACCAGGAAGGAGGAGTTACAGGTAAAACTAAAACAACTCTTCTGGGACTAAGAACAAGATCTCTTGTATTGGGACCTTCAATTTATGGTAAAAAGCAAACAATAAAAAGGAGTTGGTGTGTTATTCAGAGGTTATTGTAGTAAATTGTTATCTGTAATCTGTGTTATCTGTGTACTTAGCTAGGTGCTTGTCACAGGTGTCAGAAGGGAATTGTTATCTGAGAAATCAACAAAGTGTAGAAAGTTTTCCAAAGTAGGGGGAGTGGCTTAGCTAGAAGGAGCCAGGTTAAGACCAGATATAGACACTGCCCAATATAGCTTCTGCCAGAGAACAGAGAGAACACCAGGAAGAAGGACCTACTGGTATATCTAAAACTTTTCTTCTCTGATGAAGAACTAGATATCTTGTACTGGGACCTTCAATGTAGGGTAAAAAGCAAACAAAAAAGGAGTTGGTGTGTTTGTCAAACGTAGTTGAAGTAATTTGTTATCTGTTACCTGTGTACTTTTCTTGGTGCTTGCCACATGTGTCAGAAGGGAATTGTTATCTGTGAAACTAAGTGTAGAAAGATTTGTAAATTAGGGGGAGTGGCTTAGCTAGAAGGAGCCGGGGTAAGACCAGATATAAACACTGCCCTAGATAGCTTCTGCCAAGAGAACAGACAGAACACAAGGGGACATGAGCTACTGGTATAACTAAAACCTCTCTACTTGGACTAAAAACTAGATTTCTTGTACTGTGACCTACAATTTAGGGTAAAAAAAAGGAGTTGGTGTGTTTGTCAGAGGTAGTTGAGGTAAATTGTTATCTGTTATCTCTGTTATCTGTGTACTTATCTAGGTGCTTGTCACAGGTGTCAGAAGGGAAATGTTATATGTGAAATTAACTAAGTGTAGAAAGATTTGCAAAGTGGGGGGGTGGCTTAGATAAAAGGAGCCAGGCTAAGACAAGATATGAACACTGCCCTAGATAGCTTCTGCCAGAAAAGAGACAGAACACCAGGAGGAAGGAGGAGCTACTGGTATAACTAAAACTTATATAGTGGGGCTAGGAATTAGATCTCTTGTACTTGGACCTTCAATGTAGGGTAAAAAACAAACAAAAAAAAGGAATTGGTGTGTTTGTCAGAGGTAGTTGAAGTAATTTGTTATCTGTGTACTTATCTTGGTGCTTGTCACAGGTGTCAGAAGGGAATTGTTATCTGTGAAATTAACTAAGTGTGGAAAGATTTGCAAAGTAGGGGGAGTGGCTAAGCTAGAATGACACAGGTTTACACAAGATATAAGCACTGCCCTAGATAGCTTCTGCCAAGAGAAAAGACAGAACACAAGGAGAAAGGAGCTACCGATTTATCTAAAACTTCTCTACTTTTACTAAGAACTACATCTCTTGTACTAGGACTTTCAATTTAATGTACAAAAAAAGGAGTTGGTGTGTATGCCAGAAATAGTTGAAGTGAATTGTTTTGTGTTATCTGTGTTATATGTGTACTTATCTAGGTGCTTGTCACAGAAGTCAGAAGGGAATTGTTATCTGTGAAACTATCTAAGTGTACAAAGATTTACAAAGTATGGGGAGTGGCTTAGCTAGAAGGAGCCAGGGAAAGACCAGATATAAACACTGCCAAAGACAGCTTCTGGCAGAGGACAGACAGAACATCAGCATTAAGCAGCTACTCGTGTAACTAAAACTTCTCTACTGGGACTAACAAATAGAGCTCTTGTACTGGGACCTTCAACTTAGGGTAAAAAAACAAAGAAAAAAAGGAGTTTGTGTCTTTGTCAGAGGTACTTGAAATAAATTGTTATCTGTTATCAGTGTTATCTGTTTACTTATCAAGGTGTTTGTCCCAGGAGTCAGAAGGGAATTGTTATCAGAGAAATTAACTAAGTGTAGAAAGATTTGCAAAGTATGGAGAGTGGCTTAGTTATAAGGAGCCAAGTTAAGACCAGATATAAACACTGCCCTAGATAGCTTCTGCCAGAGAACAGACAGAACACCAGAAGGAAGGAGCAACTGGTACTCTACTGGGACCTTCAATTTAGGATAAAAAAGCAGTTGGTGTGTTTGTCAGAGCTAGTTGAATAAACTGTTATCTGTTATCTGTGTAATCTTGTACTATGTAGGTGCATGACACAGGTGTCAGAAGGGAATTGTTATTTGTGAAATTAACTAAGTGAAGAAATATTTTCAATGTAGGGGCAGTGACATAGCCAGAAGGAGCCAGGTTAAGACCAGCTATTAACACTGCCCTAGATAGCTTCTGCCAAAGTACAGACAGAACACTAGGAGGAAGGAGCTACTGGTATAACTAAAACTTCTCTACTGGGACAAAGAACTAAATCTCTAGTACTGGGACCTTCAATTTATTGAACAAAAATAAATGAGTTGGTGTGTTTTTGTCAGTGGTAGCTGAAGATAACAATTTACTTGTTATCTGTGAAATTAACTAAGTGTACAAATATTTGTAAAGTAGGGGAGTGGCTTAGCTACAAGGAGCCAGGTTAAGACCAGATGTAAACGCTGCCCTAGATATCTTCTGCGAGAGAACAGACACAACACCAGGATGAAGGAGCTACTGTTATAACTAAACCTTCTCTACTGGGACTAAGAACTAGATCTCTTGTACTGGAACCTTCAATTTATGTTTTAAAAAAGGAGTCGGTGTGTTTGGCAGAGGTAGTTGAATAAATTATCTGTTATCTGTGTACTTATCTAGGGGCCTGTCACAGGTGTAAGAAGGGATTAGTTATCTGTGAAATTAACTAAGTGAAGAAAGATTTGCAAAGGGGGGGAGTGGCTTAGCTTGAAGGAGACAGGTTAAGACCAGATATAAAAAGTTCCCTAAATACCTTCTGCCAGAGAACAGACAGAACACGAGGAGGAAGGAGCTACTGGTATAACTGAAACTTCTCTACTGGGACAAAGAACTAGATCTCTTGTACTGGGACCTTCAATTTATTGTACAAAAAAAAAGGAGTTGGTGTGTTTGTCAGTGGTAGTTGAAGTAAATTGTTATCTGTGTTATCTGTGTACTTATCTAGGTGCTTGTCACAGGTGTCAGCACGGAATTGTAATCTGTGAAATTAACTAAGTGTAGAAAGATTTGCAATGTGGGGGAATGGATTAGCTCGAAGGAGCCAGGTTAAAACCAGATATAAACACTGCCATAGATAACTTCTGCCAGAGAACAGACACAACACCAGGAGGAAGGGGTTACTGGTATAACTAAAACTTCTCCTGCTGGGACTAAGAACTAGATCTCTTGTACTAGGTCCTTCAACTTAAGATAAAAAACAAACAAAAAAATGGAGTTGGTGTGTTTGTCAGAGGTAGTTGAAGTAAATTGTTATCTGTTATGTGTGTTATCTATTTTACTATCTAGGTGCTTGTCACAAGAGTCAGAAGGGAATTGTTATCTGTGAAATTAAGTGTAGAAATATCTGCAAAGTATGGGGAGTGTCTTAACTAGAAACAGCCAGGTGAAGACCAGATATAATAAGTGCCATACATAGCTCCTGCCAGAGACAGAGAACACCAAGAGGAAGGAGCTACTGGTATAACTAAAACTTCTCTACTGCACTAAGAACTAGATCTCTTGTACTGGGACCTTCAATTTAGGGTAAAAAAAAGGAGTTGGTGTGTTTGTCAGATGTAGTTGAAGTACATTGTTATCTGTTATCTGTGTTATCTGTGAACTTATCTAGGTGCTTGTCACATGTGTCAGAAAGGAACTGTTATCTGTGAAATTAACTAAGTGTAGAAAGATTTGCAAAGTATGGGTAGTGGCTTAGTTAGAAGGAGCCAGGTTAAGACCAGATATAAACACTGCCCTAGATAGCTTTTGGCAGATAACAGACAGAACACCAGGAGGAAGGAGTAACTGGTGTAACTAAAACTGTTGTACTGGTACTAAGAACTAGATCTCTTGTACTGGGAGCTTCAATTTAGGGTATAAAAAAGGAGTTAGTGTGTTTATCAGAGGTAGTTGAAGTAAATTGTTATCTGTTATCAGTGTTATCTGAGTACTTATCTATGTGCTTGTCACAGGTGTCACAAGGGGAATTGTTATCAGTGAAATTAACTAAGTGTAGAAAGATTTACAAAGTATGGGACATGGCTTAGCTGGAAGGAGCCAGGGTAAGACCATATATAAACACTGCCCTAGATAGCTTCTGCCAGAGGACAGACAGAACACCAGGACGAAGGAGCTACTGTTATAACTAAACCTTCTCCACTGGGAGTAAGAAATAGATCTCTTGTACTGGGACCTTCAACTTAGGGTAAAAAAATAAACAAAAAAAAGGAGTTGGTGTGTTTGTCAGAGGTAGTTGAAATAATTATCTGTTATTAGTGTTATCTGTGTACTTATCTAGGTGTTTGTCAAAGGATTCAGAAGCGAATTCTTATCAGTGAAATTAACTAAGTGTAGAAAGATTTGTAATGTAAGGGGAGTGGCTTAGCTATAAGGAGCCAGGTTAAGACCAAATATAAACACTGCCCTAATACCTTCTGCCAGATAACAGACAGAACACCAGGAGGAAGGAGCAACTGATATTACTAAAACTTCTCTACTGGGACTAAAAACTAGATCTCTTGTTCTGGGACCTTCAATTTAGGGTAAAAAACAAAGAAAAGAAGGAGTTGGGGTTTTAGTCAAAGGTAGCTGAAGTAAATTGTTTTCTGAGTTATCTGTGTACTTAGCTAGGTGCTTGTCACAGATGTTAGAAGGGGAACTGTTATCTGTGAAATTAACTAAGTGTAGAAAGATTTGCAAAGTGGGGGAATGGATTAGCTAGAATTAGCCAGGTTAAGTCCAGATATAAACTCTGCCCTAGATAGCTTCTCCCAGGGAACACACAGAACACCAGAAGGAAAGAGCTACTGGTATAACTAAAACTTATCAACTGTGACTAAGAACTAGATCTCCTATACTGAGACCTTCAACGTAGGGTTAAAAAAAAGGAGTTGGTGTGTTTGTCAGAGGTAGTTGAAGTAAATTGATATCTGTTATCAGTGTTATCTATGTACTTATCTAGGTGGTAGTCACAGGTGTCAGAAGGGAATTGTTATTGTTCAAGTTAACTAAGTGTAGAAAGGTTTTCAAAGTAGGGGGAGTGGCTTAGCTAAAAGGAGCCAGGTTAAGACCAGATATAAAAACAGCCCAAGATAGCTTCTGCCAGAGAACTGACTAAACACCTAGAGGAAGGAGCTACTGGTATGACTAAAACTTCTCTACTGGGACTAAGAACCAGATTTCTTGTACTGGGACCTTCAAATTAGGGTATGAAAAGGAACTGGTGTGTTTGTCAGTGGTAGTTGAATAAATTGTTATCTGTTATCTTAACTTATCTAGGTGCTTGTCACAGGTGACAGAAGGGAATTGTTATCTGTGAAATTAAGAAAGTGTAGATAGATTTGCAAAGCAGGAGAGTGACTCAGCTAGAAGGAGCCAGGTTAAGACCAGATATAAACAATGCCCTATATATCTTCTGCCAGAGAACATACACAACACCAGGAGGAAGGAGCTACTGTTATAACTAAAACTTCTCTACTGAGTACTAAGAACTACATCTCTTCTACTGGGACCTTCAATTTACAGTAAAAAGAAGGGGTTGGTGTGTTTGTCAGAGGTAGTTGAATAAATTGTTAGCAGTTATCTGTGTTATCTGAGTACTTATCTAGGTGCTTATCACTGGTGTCAGAAGGGAATTGTTATCTGTGAAATTAACTAAGTGTAGAAAGATTTGCAAAGTAGAGGGAGTGGCTTAGTTAGAAGGAGCCAGGTTTAGCTCAGATTTAAACACTGCCCTAGATAGCTTCTGCCAGAGATCAGACAGAACACCAGGAGGAAGGAGCTACTGGTATAACTAAAACTTCTCTCCTGGGACTCAGAACTATATCTCTTGTACTGGGACCTTCAATTTAGGGTAAAAAAAGGAGTTGGTGTGTTTGTCAGAGGTAGTTGAAGTGAATTGTTATGTGTTATCTGTGTTATATGTATACTTATCTAGGTGCTTGTCACAGGTGTCAGAAGGGAATTGTTATCTGTGAAATTATCTAAGTGTACAAATATTTGCAAAGTAGGGGAGTGGCTTAGCTAGAAAAAGCTAGGTTAAGACCACATATAAGCACTGCCCTAGATAGCATCTACCAGAGAACAGACAGAACATCAGGTGGAAGGAGCTCCTGGTATAACTAAAACTTCTCAACTTGAACTAAGAACTAGATCTCTTGTACTGGGACCTTCAATTTAGGGTAAAAAAAGGAGTTGGTGTGTTTGTCAGAGGTAGCTGAAGTAAATTGTTATCTGCCATTTGTATTATCTTAGTACTTATCTAGGTGCTTGTCTCAGCTGTCAGAAGGGAATTGTTATCAGTGAAATTAACCAGGTATAGAAAGATTTGTAAAGAAGGGGGAGTGGCTTAGCTGGAAGAAGCCAGGTTAGGACCAGATATAAACACTGCCCTAGATAGCTTTTGAACAGAGAACAGACAGAACACCAGGAGGAAGAAGCTACTGGTATAATTAAAACTTATCTAGTGGGACTAAGAACTAGATCTCTTGTACTTAGACCTTCAATGTAGTGTAAAAAGAAAAGGAGTTGGTGTGTTTGTCAGAGGCATTTGAAGTAAATTTTTATCTGTAGTCTTTGTTGTCTGTGTACTTATCTAGGTACTTGACACAGGTGTCAAAAGGGAATTGTTATCTGTGAAATCAACTATGTGTAGAAAGATTTCTGAAGTAGGGGGAGTGGCATAGCTAGAGGGAGCCAGGCTAAGACCAGATATAGACACTGCCCTAGATAACTTCTGTCATAGAACAGACTGTACACCAGGAGGAAGGAGTTACTGGTATAACTAAAGCTGGGACTGAGAACAAGATCTCTTGTACTGGGACCTTCAATTTATGTTAAAAGGAAAACAATAAAAAGGAGTTGGTGTGTTAGTCAGTGGTAGTTGTAGTAAATTGTTATCTGCATTCTGTGTTATCTGTGTGCTTAGCTAGGTGTTTGTCACAGGTGTCAGAAGGAAATTGTTATCTGTGAAATCAACTAAGTGTAGAAAGGTTTCCAAAGTCAGGGGAATGGCTTAGCTAGAAGGGGCCAGGTTACGACCAGATATAGACACTGCCCTAGACGGCTTCTGTCAGAGAACAGACAGAACACCAGGAAGGAGGAGTTACAGGTAAAACTAAAACAACTCTTCTGGGACTAAGAACTAAGATCTCTTGTACTGGGACCTTCAATGTAGGGTAAAAAGCAAAAGCAAACAATAAAAGGAGTTGGTGATTTGTTAGGAAGTAGTAGAAGTAATTTGTTTATCCGTTATCTCTGTACTTATCTTGGTGCTTGTCACAGGTGTCAGAAGGAATTGTTATATGTGAAAATAATCAAGTATAGAAAGATTTACAAAGTAGGGGAGAGTAACAGCTAGAAGGACCAGGTTAAGACCAGATATAAGCACTGCCCATGATAGCTTCTGCCAAGAGAACAGACAGAACACAAGGAGAAAGGAGTTACTGTATAATTAACACCTTCTACTGGTACTGAGAACTACATCTCTTGTACTGGGACCTTCAATTTAAGGTATAAAAGAAGGAGTTGGTGTGTTTGTCAAGAGGTAGCTGAATAAATTGTTAGCTGCCATCTGTGTTATCTGAGTACATATCTAGGTGCTTGACACAGGTGTCAGAAGGGAACTGTTATCTGTGAAATTAACTAAGTAGAAAATATTGTAAAGTAGGGGGAGTAGCTTAGCTGGAAGGAGCCAGGTAAGGACCAGATTTAAACACTGCACACAAGAT
The DNA here is from genome assembly GCA_016271365.2 of Neoceratodus forsteri. NCBI lineage: Eukaryota > Metazoa > Chordata > Ceratodontiformes > Ceratodontidae > Neoceratodus > Neoceratodus forsteri. The sequence goes on from JADMNL010000024.1 coordinate 89,027,416, forward strand.
TAAGCTTCTGCCAGAGAACAGACAGAACACCAGAAGGAAGAGAGCTACTGGTATAACTAAAACTTATCAAAGTGGGACTAGAACTAGGTAGGTAGGTAGGTAAAATTTATTTTATACAGGTAATACATGTCATTTGGACATAATCCAGTTTACAAAACAGACCCGTGTAAATTCCTAACTAGTTACATACAAATAAGTTCCATGTTAAATACATATAAATACAAACACCACAATATGCAAACAACATGGTATACCTAAAAGACTTGCAATAGCTGGATTATAAAATCTCAAAATTCCCAAGGAACCTTAGAGAAAAAAAACATTTAACACTCACAAATGTGAGCATATAGCTCCTTTATAGTGTGAGTAAACAATGAATAATTTAATTTCTCTTACCTCATCTGGCAGAGAATTCCAAAACTAGTAGCCTGATTATAGCAAAGACCTGTCCCAATGTTTAGTATAAAGTTTACCTACATCTATCTTATTTAAGTGAACTGGTCTTGTCAATATCCGTTTTTGATAGTTATTCACTGTAAATACATAAAAACTGAATGATTTTCAGATGAATATTTCATTTTGTGTATTAAAGATAACCAACGACACTTATGATTTATGTGTCTAAAGGTGACCAGTTCACTTTCTTCAACAATAAACAGTGATAAATCCAATAGTTTCCTTGTAATACATATCTTGCTACATGATAACAAGTTCTATCTATTCTAGACAATAGGGTTTTATTTGCATTTCATATATTAATTCTCCATATCCGAGCACTGGAATAATTAACTGATCTGCAAGTTTTTTTCTATCAAAAAGATAAACAATCGATGCTTCTTCTTAGTGCCCTACCTTTCTATTTATTTTTTAATCAATGCAATAAAATGATTTGAAAAGGACAGATCTTCATCAAATATAATCCTAAATAACTATGTTCTTTAACTTGTTCTCTAATTTAGTTTGATTTCCGTAAAATGGATAAATCATAAACAAGTTCACCACTTTTTCAAAGGGAAATTGATCACTTTGTTTTTTTGTGTTCATTATCAGCCCTAACCTGAACTTCCCTCAATTCTTTGAAAATCAGGCTGCAAATTAGTTTGTAATATTTCTTCCATTTTCCAGACACAATTATAACCGTATTTATCGGCATAAAGTCGAATCTCTGATTTTTTTATAGTCGATGGCAAGTTATTTATGAATATTAGGAACAAAAGAGGTCCTAAAATTGATCCCAGGGGAACTCCTCTGTTTACTTTCCTCTTTCTTGACAAACATCCCTGTACCTCGACTATCTAGGAACAATTATCCAAATAAGATTTTACCCAATTTAAGGGATCTTCCCTCATGCCTATTTCATGAAGTCTTTCAATTAGTAAGGGGTGGTCCACCAGGTCAAAAGCCTTTGAAGGATCTACAAAAATAACAGCTGTCTCCCTATTTTCCCCAATGACCTATTTATTTGGTCTAAAATTCCAAAAGAGCTGTTGTAGTAGTATAGTTTTTTGAAAACCAGATTATTTAGTTGTCAACAAACTGTATCTGTCCAAATATTCCATTATCTGGCTAGAGACAAGTTTTTTCAAAACATTTCTGACAAAAGAGAGGTAATAAGGAGCTATGGGCCTATAATGTTATTAACTTCTACACTTTCGCACCCTCATTGAAAATGAGCTTTATACCTACTCTCTTTCCAAGATAAGGAAACATCCAATTTGAAGACTCAATTAAATAAATAAGTAATAATTGGTGCTATATGAAAAGCAGCTAGCTTTAAGAATTTACCTTCCAGACAATCACTACCAAAGCCTTATGAGCATTTATATTTTGAAGAATTTTATATACTTTAGTGACTGTTAAAATTTTAAATCTAAATGGAGAAATTTATTTTTGTATGAAGTCTACATTAGTTTTGTTCTAAGTCTAATTTAGAAGGAATTTCACAATTTGGGAGATCTACAAAAATTATTTAAGACATTGCAAATTTCCTCCAGATTTTCAGTAATGATATCCCCATTTTTAATCTTAATATATCTCCTCTGAGGAATCAAATCCTGGTTTAGTTAATTTCTTGACCATCTCAAAACTCTCTTGAATCTATATACTTGTTCTGTCAAGAGAACAGACAGAACACACCAAGGGAGGATGAGTTACTGGTATAACTAAAACAACTCTTACTTGGACTAAAAACTAGATTTCTTGTACTGGACCTTCAATTTATGGTAAAAAAGAGAGTTGTGTGTGTTTGTCAGAGAGTAGTTGTAGGTAAATTGTTATCTGTTATCTCTGTTATCTGTGTACTTGTCTAGGTGCTTGTCACAGGTGTCAGAAGGAAATGTTATATGAAATTAACTAATGTAGAAAGATTTGCAAAGTGGGGGTGGCTTAGATAAAAGGAGCCAGGCTAAGACAAGATATGAACACTGCCCCAGATAGCTTCTACAGAAAAGAGACAGAACACCAGGAGGAAGGAGGACACTGGTATAACTAAAACTTATATAGTGGGGCTAGGAATTAGATCTCTTGTACTTGGACCTTCAATGTAGCAGGTAAAAAACAAACAAAAAAAGGAATTGGTGTGTTTGTCAGAGGTAGTTGAAGTAATTTGTTATCTGTGTACTTATCTTGGTGCTTGTCACAGGTGTCAGAAGGGAATTGTTATTCAGAAATTAACTAAGTGTGGAAAGATTTGCAAAGTAGGAGTGGCTAAGCTAGAATGACGACAGGTTTACACAAGATATAAGCACTGCCTAGATAGGCTTCTGCCAAGAGAAAAGACAGAACACAAGGAGAAAGGGAGCTACCGATTTATCTAAAACTTCTACTTTTACTAAGAACTACATCTCTTGTACTAGGACTTTCAATTTAATGTACAAAAAGTGGAGTTGGTGTGTATGCTAGAAATAGTTGAAGTGAATTGTTTTGTGTTATCTGTGTTATATGTGTACTTATCTAGGTGCTTGTCACAGTATTAGAAGGAATTGTTATCTGTGAAACTATCTAAGTGTACAAAGATTTACAGTGCATGGGAGTGGCTTAGCTAGAAGGAGTTTAGAAAGACCAGATATAAACACTGCCAAAGACAGCTTCTGGCAGAGGACAGACAGAACATCAGCATTAAGCGAGTTACCGTGTAACTAAAACTTCTACTGGGACTAACAAATAGAGCTTTGTACTGGGACCTTCAACTTAGGGTAAAAACAAAGAAAAAGGAGTTTTGTGTCTTTGTCAGATGTACTTGAAATAAATTGTTATCTGTTATCAGTGTTATCTGTTTACTTATCAAGGTGTTTGTCCCAGAGTCAGAAGGGAATTGTTATCAGATAAATTAACTAAGTGTAGAAAGATTTGCAAAGTATGGAGAGTGGCTTAGTTATAAGGAGCCGTTTAAGACCAGATATAAACACTGCCTCTAGATAGCTTCTGCCAGAGAACAGACAGAACACCAGAAGGAAGGAGCAACTGGTACTCTACTGGGACCTTTCATTTAGGATAAAAAAGCAGTTGGTGTGTTTGTCAGGAGCTAGTTGAATAAACTGTTATCTGTTATCTGTGTAATCTTGTACTTATGTAGGTGCATGACACAGGTGTCAGAAGGAATTGTTATTTGTGAAATTAACTAAGTGAAGAAATATTTTCAATGTAGGGGCAGTGACATAGCCAGAAGGAGCAGGTTACAGACCAGCTATTAACACTGCCCTAGATAGCTTCTGCCAAAGCATGGAACAGAACACTAGGAGGAAGGAGCTACTGGTATAACTAAAAACTTCTACTGGGACAAAGAACTAAATTCTAGTACTGGGACCTTCAATTTATTGAACAAAAATAAATGAGTTGGTGTGTTTTTGTCAGTGGTAGCTGAAGATAACAATTTACTTGTTATCTGTGAAATTAACTATGTACAAATATTTGTAAAGTAGGGGGTGGCTTAGCTACAAGGAGCTGGGTTAAGACCAGATGTAAACGCTGCCCTAGATATGTCTTCTGCGAGAGAACAGACACAACACCAGGATGAAGGAGTTACTGTTATAACTAAACCTTCTCTACTGGGACTAAGAACTAGATCTCTTGTACTGGAACCTTCAATTTATGTTTTAAAAAGGAGTCGGTGTGTTTGGCAGAGGTAGTTGAATAAATTATCTGTTATCTGTGTACTTATCTAGGGCCTGTCACAGGTGTAAGAAGGATTAGTTATCTGTGAAATTAACTAAGGAAGAAAGATTTGCAAAGGGGGGAGTGGCTTAGCTTGAAGGAGACAGGTTAAGACCAGATATAAAAAGTTCCCTAAATACCTTCTGCCAGAGAACAGACAGAACACGAGGAGGAAGGAGCTACTGGTATAACTGAAACTTTCTTACTGGGACAAAGAACTAGATCTTGTACTGGGACCTTCAATTTGTATTATACAAAAAAAAAGGAGTTGGTGTGTTTGTCAGTGGTAGTTGAAGTAGAATTGTTATCTGTGTTATCTGTGTACTTATCTAGATTGCTTGTCACAGGTGTCAACGGAATTGTAATCTGAGAAATTAACTAAGGTAGGAAAGATTTGCAATGTGGGGAATGGATTAGCTCAGAAGAGCCAGGTTAAAACCAGATATAAACACTGCCATAGATAACTTCTGCTGAGAACAGACACAACACCAGGAGGAAGGGTTACTGGTATAACTAAAACTTCTCCTGCTGGGACTAAGAACTAGATCTCTTGTACTAGGTCCTTCAACTTAAGATAAAAACAAACAAAAAAATGGAGTTGGTGTGTTTGTCGGGAGGTAGTTGAAGTAAATTGTTATCTGTTATGTGTGTTATCTATTTTACTATCTAGGTGCTTGTCACAAGAGTCAGAAGGAATTGTTATCTGTGAAATTAAGTGTAGAAATATCTGCAAAGTATGGGGAGTGCTCTAACTAGAAACAGCCAGGTGAAGACCAGATATAATAAGTTCCATACATAGCTCCTGCCAGAGAACAGACAGAACACCAAGAGGAAGGAGCTATTGGTATAACTAAAACTTCTCACTGCACTAAGAACTAGATCTCTTGTACTGGGACCTTCAATTTAGGGTAAAAAGGAGTTGAGTGTTTGTCAGATGTAGTTGAGTAACATTGTTATCTGTTATCTGTGTTATCTGTGAACTTATCTAGGTGTCATATGTGTCATAGAACTGTTATCTGTGAAATTAACTAATGTAGAAAGATTTGCCAAGTATGGGTAGTGGCTAGTTAGAAGGAGCCAGGTTAAGACCAGATATAAACACTGCCCTAGATAGCTTTTGGCATAACAGACAGAACACCAGGAGGAAGGAGTAACTGGTGTAACTAAAACTGTTGTACTGGTACTAAGAACTAGATCTCTTGTACTTGGGAGCTTAATTTAGGGTATAAAAAGGAGTTAGTGTGTTTATCAGGGTAGTTGAAGTAAATTGTTATCTGTTATCGAGGTGTTATCTGAGTACTTATCTATGTGCTTGTCACAGGTGTCACAAGGGAATTGTTATCAGTGAAATTAACTAAGTGTAGAAAGATTTACAAAGTATGGGACATGCATTGCTGGAAGGAGCCAGGGTAAGACCATATATAAACACTGCCCTAGATAGCTTCTGCCAGAGGACAGACAGAACACCAGGACGAAGGAGCTACTGTTATAACTAAACCTTCTCCACTGGAGTAAGAAATAGATCTTTGTACTGGGACCTTCAACTTAGGGTAAAAAATAAACAAAAGGAGTTGTGTGTTTGTCAGTAGGTAGTTGAAATAATTATCTGTTGTTAGTATTGTCTGTGTACTTATCTAGGTGTTTGTCAAGATTTAGAAGCGAATTCTTATCAGTGAAATTAACTAAGTGTAGAAAGATTTGTAATGTAAGGGGAGTGGCTTAGCTATAAGGAGCCAGGTTAAGACCAAATATAAACACTGCCCTAATACCTTCTGCCAGATAACAGACAGAACACCAGGAGGAAGGAGCAACTGATATGACTAAAACTTCTCTACTGGGACTAAAAACTAGATCTCTTGTTCTGGGACCTTCAATTTATAATAAAAAACAAAGAAAAGAAGGAGTTGGGGTTTTAGTCAAAGGTAGCTGAAGTAAATTGTTTTCTGAGTTATCTGTGTACTTAGCTAGGTGCTTGTCACAGATGTTAGGAACTGTTATCTGTGAAATTAACTAAGTGTAGAAAGATTTGCAAAGTGGGGGAATGGATTAGCTAGAATTAGCCAGGTTAAGTCCAGATATAAACTCTGCCCTAATACCTTCTGCCACAGAACACACAGAACACCAGAAGGAAAGAGCTACTGGTATAACTAAAACTTATCAACTGTGACTAAGAACTAGATCTCCTATACTGAGACCTTCAACGTAGGGTTAAAAAAAGGAGTTGGTGTGTTTGTCAGAGGTAGTTGAAGTAAATTGATATCTGTTATCAGTGTTATCTATGTACTTATCTAGGTGGTAGTCACAGGTGTCAGAAGGGAATTGTTATTGTTCAAGTTAACTAAGTGTAGAAAGGTTTTCAAAGTAGGGGGAGTGGCTTAGCTAAAAGGAGCCAGGTTAAGACCAGATATAAACACTGCCCTAGATAGCTTCTGCCAGAGAACTGACTAAACACCTAGAGAGGAGCTACTGGTAAGACTAAAACTTCTACTGGGACTAAGAACCAGATTTCTTGTACTGAGACCTTCAAATTAGGGTATAAAAGGAACTGGTGTGTTTGTCAGTGGTAGTTGAATAAATTGTTATCTGTTATCTTAACTTATCTAGGTGCTTGTCACAGGTGATAGAAGGAATTGTTATCTGTGAAATTAAGAAAGTGTAGATAGATTTGCAAAGCAGGAGTGACTCATCTAGAAGGAGCCAGGTTAAGACAGATATAAACAATGCCCTATATATCTTCTGCCAGAGAACAGACACAACACCAGGAGGAAGGAGCTACTGTTATAACTAAAACTTCTCTACTGAGTACTAAGAACTACATCTCTTCTACTGGGACCTTCAATTTATGGTAAAAAGAAGGGGTTGGTGTGTTTGTCAGAGGTAGTTGAATAAATTGTTAGCAGTTATCTGTGTTATCTGAGTGCTTATCTAGGTGCTTATCACTGGTGTCAGAAGGGAATTGTTATCTGTGAAATTAACTAAGTGTAGAAAGATTTGCAAAGTAGAGGGAGTGGCTTAGTTAGAAGGAGCCAGGTTATGATCAGATTTAAACACTGCCCTAGATAGCTTCTGCCAGAGATCAGACAGAACACCAGGAGGAAGAGAGTTACGGTATAACTAAAACTTTCTCCTGGGACTAAGAACTAGATCTCTTGTACTGGTACCTTCAATTTAGGGTAAAAAAGGAGTTGGTGTGTTTGTCAGAGGTAGTTGAAGTGAATTGTTATGTGTTATCTGTGTTATATGTATACTTATCTAGGTGCTTGTCACAGGTGTCAGAAGGGAATTGTTATCTGTGAAATTATCTAAGTGTACAAATATTTGCAAAGTAGGGGAGTGGCTTAGCTAGAAAGAGCCAGGTTAAGACCACATATAAACACTGCCTAGATAGCATCTACCAGAGAACAGACAGAACATCAGGTGGAAGGAGCTCCTGGTATAACTAAACTTCTCAACTTGAACTAAGAACTAGATCTCTTGTACTGGGACCTTCAATTTAGGGTAAAAAAGGAGTTGGTGTGTTTGTCAGAGGTAGCTGAAGTAAATTATCTGCCATTTGTATTATCTTAGTACTTATCTAGGTGCTTGTCTCAGCTGTCAGAAGGAATTGTTATCAGTGAAATTAACCAGGTATAGAAAGATTTGCAAAGAAGGGGAGTGGCTTATCTAAGAAGCCAGGTTAGGACCAGATATAAACACTGCCTCTAGATATCTTTTGAACAGAGAACAGACAGAACACCAGGAGGAAGAAGCTACTGGTATAATTAAATCTTATCTAGTGGGACTAAGAACTAGATCTCTTGTACTTAGACCTTCAATGTAGTGTAAAAGAAAAGGAGTTGGTGTGTTTGTCAGAGGCATTTGAAGTAAATTTTTTTCTGTAGTCATTGTTGTCTGTGTACTTATCTAGGTACTTGCCACAGGTGTCAAAAGGGAATTGTTATCTGTGAAATCAACTATGTGTAGAAAGATTTCTGAAGTAGGGGGAGTGGCATAGCTAGAAGGAGCCAGGCTAAGACCAGATATAGACACTGCCCTAGATAACTTCTGTCATAGAACAGACTGTACACCAGGAGGAAGGAGTTACTGGTATAACTAAAGCTGGGACTGAGAACAAGATCTCTTGTACTGGGACCTTCAATTTATGTTAAAAGGAAAACAATAAAAAGGAGTTTGTGTGTTAGTCAGAGTTAGTTGTATTAAATTGTTATCGGCATTCTGTGTTATCTGTGTACTTAGCTAGGTGTTTGTCAACAGGTGTCAGAAGGGAATTATCTGTGAAATCAACTAAATGTAGAAAGATTTCCCAAGTAGGGGGAGTGGCTTAGCTAGAAGGAGCCAGGCTAACACCAGATATAGACACTGCCTAGATAGCTTCTGCCCGAGTACTGACTGAACACCAGGAAGAAGGAGCTACTATTATATCTAAAACTTCTCTACTCTGACATAGAACTAGATCTCTTGTACTGGGACCTTCAATGTAGGGTAAAAAACAAACAAACAAAGGTATTGGTGAGTTTGTTAGAAGTAGTTGAAGTAATTTGTTATCCGTTATCTCTGTACTTATCTTGGTGCTTGTCACAGGTGTCAGAAGGGAATTGTTATATGTGAAAATAACTAAGTATAGAAAGATTTGCAAAGTAGGGGAGTGGCTTAGCTAGAAGGACACAGGTTAAGACCAGATATAAGCACTGCCCTAGATAGCTTCTGCCAAGAGAACAGACAGAACACAAGGAGAAAGGAGTTACTGGTATAATTAACACTTCTCTACTGGTACTGAGAACTACATCTCTTGTACTGGGACCTTCAATTTAGGGTAAAAAGAAGGAGTTGGTGTGTTTGTCAGAGGTAGCTGAATAAATTGTTAGCTGCTATCTGTGTTATCTGAGTACATTCTAGGTGCTTGACACAGGTGTCAGAAGGAACTGTTATCTTGAAATTAACTAAGTGTAGAAATATTTGTAAAGTAGGGGAGTAGCTTAGCTGGAAGGAGCCAGGTAAGGACCAGATTTAAACACTGCACAAGATTGCTTCTGTCAGAGAACAGACAGAACACCAGAAGGAAGGAGCTACTGGTATAACTAAAACTTATCAAGTGGGACTTAGAACTAGGTAGGTAGGTAGGTAAAATTTATTTTATACAGGTAATACATGTCATTTGGACATAATCCAGTTTACAAAACAGACCCTGTAAATTCTAACTAGTTACATACAAATAAGTTCCATGTTAAATACATATAAATACAAACACCACAATATGCAAAACAACATGGTATACCTAAAAGACTTCAATAGCTGGATTATAAAATCTCAAAATTCCAAGGAACCTTAGAGAGAAAAACATTTAACATCACAAATGTGAGCATATAGCTCCTTTATAGTGTGAGTAAACAATGAATAATTTTTAATTTCTCTTACCTCATCTGGCAGAGAATTCCAAAAACTAGCAGCCTGATATAGCAAAGACCTGTCCCAATGTTTATTATAAAGTTTACCTACATCTATCTTATTTAAGTGAACTGGTCTTGTCAATATCCGTTTTTGATAGTTATTCACTGTAAATAATAATAAAAAACTGAATGATTTTCAGATGAATATTTCATTTTGTGTATTAAAGATAACCAATGACACTTATGATTTATGTCTAAAGGTGACCAGTTCACTTTCTTCAACAATAAACAGTGATAAATCCAATAGTTTCCTTGTAATACATATCTTGCTATGCGATAATAAGTTCTATCTATTCTAGACAATAGGGTTTTATTTGCATTTCTATATATTAATTCTCCATATCTGAGCACTGGAATAATTAACTGATCTGCCAGTTTTTTTCTATCTAAAAAAGATAAACAATCGGTGCTTCTTCTTAGTGCCCCTACCTTTCTATTTATTTTTTTAATCAATGCAATAAAATGATTTGAAAAGGACAGATGTTCATCAAATATAATCCCTAAATAACTATGTTCTTTAACTTGTTCTAATTTAGTTTGATTTCCTGTAAAAATGGATAAATCATAAACAAGTTCACCACTTTTTTCAAAGGGAAATTGATGCACTTTGTTTTTTTTGTGTTCATTATCAGCCCTGACCTGGTGAACTACCCCTCAATTCTTTGAAAATCAGGCTGCAAATTAGTTTGTAATATTTCTTCCATTTTCCAGACACAATTATAACCGTATCATCGGCATAAAGTCGAATCTCTGATTTTTTATAGTCGATGGATGTTATTTATGAATATTAGGAACAAAAGAGGTCCTAAAATTGATCCCAGGGAACTCCTCTGTTTACTTTCCTCTTTCTTGACAAACATCCCTGTACCTCGACTATCTAGGAACAATTATCCAAATAAGATTTTACCCAATTTAAGGGATCTTCCCTCATGCCTATTTCATGAAGTCTTTCAATTAGTAAGGGGTGGTCCACCAGGTCAAAAGCCTTTGAAGGATCTACAAAAATAACAGCTGTCTCCCTATTTTCCCCCCAATGACCTATTTATTTGGTCTTAAAATTCCAAAAGGGCTGTTGTAGTAGTATAGTTTTTTTGAAAACCAGATTATTTAGTTGTCAACAAACTGTATCTGTCCAAATATTCCATTATCTGGCTAGAGACAAGTTTTTCAAAACATTTTGACAAAAGAGGTAATAAGGCTATGGGCCTATAATTATTAACTTCTACCGCACCCGCACCCTCCTTGAAAATAGGTTTACCTACTCTCTTTCCAAGATAAGGAAACATCCAATTTGAAGACTCAATTAAATAAATAAGTAATAATTGGTGCTATATGAAAAGCAGCTAGCTTTAAGAATTTACCTTCAGACAATCACTACACAAGCCTTATGAGCATTTATATTTTGAAGAATTTTATATACTTTAGTGACTGTTAAAATTTTAAATCTAAATGGAGGAAATTTATTTTGTATGAAGTCTACATTAGTTTGTTCTAAGTCTAATTTAGAAGGAATTTCACAATTTGGGAGATCTACAAAAAAATTATTTAAGACATTGCAAATTTCCTCCAGATTTTCAGTAATGATATCCCCATTTTTTAATCTTAATATCTCCTCTGAGGAATCAAATCCTGGTTTAGTTAATTTCTTGACCACTCTCCAAAACTCTCTTGAATCTATACTTGAGTCTATTTTATTTCTGTAAAATAAAATTTTTGAAGCCTTAAATAACCTTTTACATTTATTTCTAGCAACCTTAAAAGAAATCCTATCATTTTCTAATTTTGATCTCAATGTTTTTTCCAAATTCTATTTTGATTCGAATTTGTTTCAATAGTCTATCATTTATCCACGGTAATTTATTTAATTTCTTCTTTGCTTTAACTCTTGGTGCGTGAAAATCACATACTTCTTCAAAAGTTTGGCTAAAATATTTAATTGAAGTGTCAATATCTGGAATTAATTTACATCTATCCCATTTTATTTTACTAACACTATCTAAAAACCTAGATTCTGAAAATCTCCTGAAGTCCCTATTCCAATTTTTATTTTCATATACCCAATTTTGATTAAATTGAGACTCGGCAAAGTAGCCCAGATCAAATTATGGTCACCATGACATGGTGATAAAACACACTGCTTCGACTTCAATTTGAGTAGATACCAAAATCAAATCTGATATGGATCCAATTGTCATATTTGATGTGTACCTGGTAGTTTTTTTATGAGTTGTTTTAATCCTAGGTTAGTTACTATATCTTTAATTGTCTCCTCTAATATTTTTCCAATCACAATTTAGATCTCCCATCAAAATTAATGGTCTACTTCCTACTTTATCTGCTATCTTAGAATTATCTCCAGGTCAGTTATTTTTACCCTTGGAGGTGAATAAATTATCAAAATGACCAATCTTAGGTGTCCCAGGTATACAGCTAAAAATTCTATATTATTTTCACTACCCTGTATTATAATTTCTGACAACCTAATGTACATTTTAAAAGAAGCATCACACCCCCTCTAGTTTTTCTGTCTACTCTCCATACTTTATAATCCTGAGTGCCAAATTCTTCATCTCGATGTTTGTTTGAGAGCCATGTTTCACTTAACCCTAATATTCGTGGATCCTTATCTTTCAGTAAAGTTGCTAAAAGATCAGATTTAGACCTAATACTATGTGCATTATCATGAAAAATTTTAAGTTCTAAATTTGAAGGCCCTGGATTCACTTCAATATCTCCCCCTAGTATTAGTAAAAAAAAGAACTTGCCCCAGATAAATTTGATATATCATTATTAGGCCTAAAAGGATTTAGAGGCCTATAACAACCTCCCAAAGTTTGATTTCTTAATATTCTCTGAAAAGTATTCCTTCTTGGTTTGTTACAATTGTTTTTTTGTGATTGCTTAAATAAAAATAACCAATTTACCAAATATTTTTTGTTTGCAGATTTTTTTGCAGTGATGAATTCTTTCTGAGTTACAACACTCAAAAGACAGCAAAGAAATAAACATCTTAAAAAATTAAACATCAACATGTTTCAAAGAAATTTCCACATCTAAAATATGTCTAAAAAATTTTTAAAATTAGAACCCCTATTCTAATTTACAAAGAAATTATCCTAATATCACCTTGACTTTAACATAAAATACTTCTAACCAAACATTTTAAAGTAAAAACATTTCCAAATTACCAAACTAATCTGAACCTAAAAGTCTCCCAGTTTAGAAGCAGCCTTTTCTCTATGGAGTGGTGCTCAGTACACTCACACTTGCACCACAGTGCTTGCTGTCTGTGAGCAGCGCAAGATTTTATAGCACTCTGCCCCTCCACTTCTCTGATGCATGACCCTGGTTCTTCTCCCACTCACTGCCCCAGGTGTAAAAGTCACAATTCTCTGGTTTACATGAGTTTTAACAGGCAGGTAACAATGCTGTCCCACAGAGAGTGGAGCACTGGCACAAATTAAGCACACAGCAAAAGGTGAAACAAAGTACACAGTTCAAAGGCAGATGATCTTTTTGTTCTCAAACTGCAGGCTTTAAACTTCTGATGAAAAGGGAGATAGAAAACAGCTGAAGCAGATGTAAATTTGCAGCATACCTGGCTGTGAGCAGCACAAGTTTTTATAGCACTCTGCCCCTCTTCTCTGATGCGGGACCCTGGTTCTCCTCCCACTCACTGCCCCAGGAGTAAAAGTAACAATTCTCTGGTTTACTGGAGGTTTATCAGGCAGGCTACAAGGCTGTCCAACAGAGAGTGGAGCACTGGCACATATTAGCACACAGCAAAAGGTGAAACAAAGCACACAGTTGAAAGGCAGATGATATTTTTGTTCCCAAACTGCAGGCTTTAAACTTCTGATGAAAAGGGAGAGAGAAAACAGCTGAAGCAGATGTAAATTTGCAGCATACCTGGCTGTGAGCAGATCTCTTGTACTGAGACGTTCAATGTAGGGTAAAAAAGCAGTTGGTGTGCTTGTCAGACGAGGTGAAGTAAATTTTTATCTGTTATCTGTGTAATCTGTGTACTTATCTAGGTGCTTATCACAGGTGTCAGAAGGAACTGTTATCTGTGAAATTAACTAAGTGTAGACAGATTTGCAAAGTAGAGGAGTGGCTTAGCTAGAAGGAGCCAGGTTAAGATCACATATAAACATTGCCCTAGATAGCATCTGCCCGAGAACAGACAGAACACCATAAGGAAGTAGCTCCGGGTATAACTAAAACTTCACTACTGGAACTAAGAACCAGACCTCTTGTACTGGAATCTTCAATTTAGGGTAAAAAAAGGAGTTGGTGTGTTTGTCAGAGGTAGCTGTAGTAAATTGTTATCTGCTATTTGTGTTATCTGTGTACTTATCTACGTGCTTGTCTCAGGTGTCAGAAGGAATTGTTATCTGAAATTAACTAAGTGTAGAAAGATTTGCAAAGTAGGGGAGGGTATAGCTAGAAGGAGCCAGATTAAGACCAGATATGAACACTGCCTAGATATCTTCTGCCAAAGAACAGACACAACACCAGGAGGAAGGAGTTACTGGCATAACTAAAACTTCTCTTTGGGACTAAGAACAATATCTCTTGTACTGGGACCTTCAATTTATGGTAAAAAGAAAAATAAAAAGGAGTTGGTGTGTTAGTCAGAGGTTATTGTAATAAATTTTTATCTGTAATCTGTGTTATCTGTGTACTTAGCTAGGTGCTTGTCGCCAGGTGTCAGAAGGGAATTGTTATCTGAAAAATCAACAAAGTGTAGAAAGTTTTCCAAAGTAGGGGCAGTGGCATAGCTAGAAGGAGACAGGTTAAGACCAGATATAGGCACTGCCCTAGATAGCTTCTGCCAGAGAACAGACAGAACACCAGGAAGAAGGACCTACTGGTATATCTAAAACTTCTCTACTATGTCGTAGAACTAGATATATTATACTGGCACCTTCAATCTAGTGTAAAAAACAAACAAAAAAGGAGTAGGTGTGTTTGTCAGAGGTAGTTGAAGTAATTTATCTGTTACGTTTTTACTTATCTTGGTGCATGTCACAGGTGTCAGAAGGGAATTGTTATCTGTCAAATTAACTAAGTGTAGAAAGATTTGCAAAGTAGGGGGAGAGGCTTAGCAAGAAGGAGCCAGATTAAGACCAGATATAAACACTGCCGTAGATAGCTTCTGCCAAGGGAACAGACAGAACTCAAGGAGAAATGAGCTACTGGTATAACTAAAACTTCTCCTCTTGGACTAAGAATTACATTTCTTGTACTATGACCTACAATTTAGGGTAAAAATAAAGGAATTGGTGTGTTTGTCAGAGGTAGTTGAAGTAAATGATACCTGCTATCAGTGTTATCTATGTACTTATCTAGGTGCTAGTCAAGGTGTCAGAAGGAATTGTTATCATTGAAGTTAACTAAGTGTAGAAAATTTGCAAAGTAGGGGGAGTGGCTTAGCTAGAAGGAGCCAGGTAAAGACTAGATATAAATGCTGAACTAGATAGCTTCTGCTAGAGAACTGACAGAACACCAGGAGGAAGGAGCCACTGGTATGACTAAAACTTATCAAGTGGGACTTAGAACTAGGTAGGTAGGTAAGTAAAATTTAATTTTATACAGGTAATACATGTCATTTGGACATAATCCAGTTTACAAAACAGACCTGTGTAAATTCCTAACTAGTTACATACAAATAAGTTCCATGTTAAATACATATAAATACAAACACCACAATATGCAAACAACATGGTATACCTAAAAGACTTACAATAGCTGGATTATAAAATCTCAAAATTCCAAGGAACCTTAGAGAGAAAAAAATAAACATTTAACACTCACAAATGTGAGCATATAGCTCCTTTATAGTGTGAGTAAACAATGAATAATTTTTTAATTTCTCTTACCTCATCTGGCAGAGAATTCCAAAAACTAGCAGCCTGATATAGCAAAGACCTGTCCCAATGTTTATTATAAAGTTTACCTACAACTATCTTATTTAAGTGAACTGGTCTTGTCAATATCCGTTTTTGATAGTTATTCACTGTAAATAATATTAAAAAACTGGATGATTTTCAGATGAACATTTCATTTTGTGTATTAAAGATAACCAATGACACTTATGATTTATGTCTAAAGGTGACCAGTTCACTTTCTTCAACAATAAACAGTGATAAATCCAATAGTTTCCTTGTAATACATATCTTGCTATGCGATAATAAGTTCTATCTATTCTAGACAATAGGGTTTTATTTGCATTTCTATATATTAATTCTCCATATCTGAGCACTGGAATAATTAACTGATCTGCCAGTTTTTTTCTATCTAAAAAAGATAAACAATCGGTACTTCTTCTTAGTGCCCCTACCTTTCTATTTATTTTTTTAATCAATGCAATAAAATGATTTGAAAAGGACAGATGTTCATCAAATATAATCCCTAAATAACTATATTCTTTAACTTGTTCTAATTTAGTTTGATTTCCTGTATAAATGGATAAATCATAAACAAGTTCACCACTTTTTTCAATGGGAAATTCATGCACTTTGTTTTTTTTTCTGTTCATTATCAGCCCTGACCTGGTGAACTACCCCTCAATTCTTTGAAAATCAGGCTGCAAATTAGTTTGTAATATTTCTTCCATTTTTCCAGACACAATTATAACCGTATCATCGGCATAAAGTCGAATCTCTGATTTTTTTATAGTCGATGGCAAGTTATTTATGAATATTAGGAACAAAAGAGGTCCTAAAATTGATCCCAGGGGAACTCCTCTGTTTACTTTCCTCTTTCTTTTTTTTTTTTTTTCATCTTTATCCTCCTTCCCTACCCCAGTGCCCCCTCCTTCCATCCGCTCATGTCCCCCGACACCACCCTTAGGGTTCTGCCCCTAGAGTGCCCTTCCTCCTCTCCCTGGCACATTGGGGTCTGTCCTTGTAGGTGGTCCGGGTAGACTTAGGGCGGAGTTCATCTAGGGCAGCTGGAGATGTTTTTCCGGTTTTCCCCTTACGCCACGCCCCTGGGACGCCGTGCGCTTGGGACGTATGTCCCGAGTGATATGCTGACGCACACCAGCCCCCGCGCGCGACGTCTCTCTCTCCCCGGCTCCGGCAAGCGAGCCGCTTCCATCCCTTCCTACTGTCGGTGCTTCCACCGGCTATGGAGGATGCAGAACGCAGAGCTGCTCTGGTCACCCACCCTGAGGGAGGAGAGCATCCGCTGGGACGCCGATCCTCCCTCCCCACCGACCCCTGGCTGCCCGAGTCCTGCTCTCGAACCCGGGCCGCCGTGAGCACAAGGTGTGGCGCCTAGCGCCTCAACCCTCAGCACCACCGGCCACCCTTTCCTCTTCTTGACAAACATACCTGTACCTCGACTCTCTGGGAACAATTATCCAAATAAGATTTTACCCAATTTAAGGGATCTTCCCTCATGCCTATTTCATGAAGTCTTTCAATTAGTAAGGGGTGGTCCACCAGGTCAAAAGCCTTTGTAGGATCTTCAAAAATAACAGCTGTCTCCCTATTTTCCCCCCAATGACCTATTTATTTGGTCTTAAAATTCCAAAAAGCCTGTTGTAGTAGTATAGTTTTTTTGAAAACCAGATTATTTAGTTGTCAACAAACTGTATCTGTCCAAATATTCCATTATCTGGCTAGAGACAAGTTTTTCAAAACATTTTGACAAAAGAGGTAATAAGGCTATGGGCCTATAATTATTAACTTCTACCGCACCCGCACCCCTCCTTGAAAATAGGCTTTACTCTACTCTCTTTCCAAGATAAGGGAAACATCCAATTTGAAGACTCCAATTAAATAAATAAGTAATAATTGGTGCTATATGAAAAGCAGCTAGCTTTAAGAATTTACCTTCCAGACAATCACTACCAAAAGCCTTATGAGCATTTATATTTTGAAGAATTTTATATACTTTAGTGACTGTTAAAATTTTAAATCTAAATGGAGGAAATTTATTTTGTATAAACTCTACATTAGTTTGTTCTAAGTCTAATTTAGAAGGAATTTCACAATTTGGGAGATCTACAAAAAAAATTATTTAAGACATTGCAAATTTCCTCCAGATTTTCAGTAATGATATCCCCATTTTTTAATCTTAATATCTCCTCTGAGGAATCACATCCTGGTTTAGTTAATTTCTTGACCACTCTCCAAAACTCTCTTGAATCTATACTTGAGTCTATTTTATTTCTGTAAAATAAAATTTTTGAAGCCTTAAATAACCTTTTACATTTATTTCTAGCAACCTTAAAAGAAATCCTATCATTTTCTAATTTTGATCTCAATGTTTTTTTTTCCAAATTCTATTTTTGATTCGAATTTGTTTCAATAGTCTATCATTTATCCACGGTAATTTATTTAATTTCTTCTTTGCTTTAACTCTTGGTGCGTGAAAATCACATACTTCTTCAAAAGTTTGGCTAAAATATTTAATTGAAGTGTCAATATCTGGAATTAATTTACATCTATCCCATTTTATTTTACTAACACTATCTAAAAACCTAGATTCTGAAAATCTTCTGAAGTCCCTATTCCAATTTTTATTTTCATATACCCAATTTTGATTAAATTGAGACCTCGGCAAAGTAGCCCAGATCAAATTATGGTCACCATGACATGGTGATAAAACACACACTGCTTCGACTTCAATTTGAGTAGATACCAAAATCAAATCTGATATGGATCCAATTGTCATATTTGATGTGTACCTGGTAGTTTTTTTTATGAGTTGTTTTAATCCTAGGTTAGTTACTATATCTTTTAATTGTCTCCCTCTAATATTTTTCCAATCACAATTTAGATCTCCCATCAAAATTAATGGTCTACTTCCTACTTTATCTGCTATCTTAGAATTATCTCCAGGTCAGTTATTTTACCTTGGGGTGAATAAATTATCAAAATGACCAATCTTAGGTGTCCCAGGTATACAGCTAAAAATTCTATATTATTTTCACTACCCTGTATTATAATTTCTGACAACCTAATGTACATTTTAAAAGAAGCATCACACCCCCTCTAGTTTTTCTGTCTCTCTCCATACTTTATAATCCTGAGTGCCAAATTCTTCATCTCGATGTTTGTTTGAGAGCCATGTTTCACTTAACCCTAATATTCGTGGATCCTTATCTTTCAGTAAAGTTGCTAAAAGATCAGATTTAGACCTAATGCTATGTGCATTATCATGAAAAATTTTAAGTTCTAAATTTGAAGGCCCTGGATTCACTTCAATATCTCCCCCCAGTATTAGTAAAAAAAACAACTTGCCCCAGATAAATTTGATATATCATTATTAGGCCTAAAAGGATTTAGAGGCCTATAACATCCTCCCAAAGTTTGATTTCTTAATATTCTCTGAAAAGTATTCCTTCTTGGTTTGTTACAATTGTTTTTTTGTGATTGCTTAAATAAAAATAACCAATTTACCAAATATTTTTTGTTTGCAGATTTTTTTGCAGTGATGAATTCTTTCTGAGTTACAACACTCAAAAGACAGCAAAGAAATAAACATCTTAAAAAATTAAACATCAACATGTTTCAAAGAAATTTCCACATCTAAAATATGTCTAAAAAATTTTTAAAATTAGAACCCCTATTCTAATTTACAAAGAAATTATCCTAATATCACCTTGACTTTAACATAAAATACTTCTAACCAAACATTTTAAAGTAAAAACATTTCCAAATTACCAAACTAATCTGAACCTAAAAGTCTCCCAGTTTAGAAGCAGCCTTTTTTCTCTATGGAGTGGTGCTCGTGCCACTCACACTTGCACCACAGTGCTCGTGCTGTGAGCAGCGCAAGATTTTATAGCACTCTGCCCCTCCACTTCTCTGATGCATGACCCTGGTTCTTCTCCCACTCACTGCCCCAGGTGTAAAAGTCACAATTCTCTGGTTTACATGAGTTTTAACAGGCAGGTAACAATGCTGTCCCACAGAGAGTGGAGCACTGGCACAAATTAAGCACACAGCAAAAGGTGAAACAAAGTACACAGTTCAAAGGCAGATGATCTTTTTGTTCTCAAACTGCAGGCTTTAAACTTGATGAAAAGGGAGATAGAAAACAGCTGAAGCAGATGTAAATTTGCAGCATACCTGGCTGTGAGCAGCACAAGTTTTTATAGCACTCTGCCCCCTCTTCTCTGATGCGGGACCCTGGTTCTCCTCCCACTCACTGCCCCAGGAGTAAAAGTAACAATTCTCTGGTTTACTGGAGGTTTATCAGGCAGGCTACAAGGCTGTCCAACAGAGAGTGGAGCACTGGCACATATTAAGCACACAGCAAAAGGTGAAACAAAGCACACAGTTGAAAGGCAGATGATATTTTGTTCCCAAACTGCAGGCTTTAAACTTGATGAAAAGGAGAGAGAAAACAGCTGAAGCAGATGTAAATTTGCAGCATACCTGGCTGTGAGCAGATCTCTTTACTGAGACCTTCAATGTAGGGTAAAAAAGCAGTTGGTGTGCTTGTCAGACGAGGTGAAGTAAATTTTTATCTGTTATCTGTGTAATCTGTGTACTTATCTAGGTGCTTATCACAGGTGTCAGAAGGGAACTGTTATCTGTGAAATTAACTAAGTGTAGACAGATTTGCAAAGTAGAGGAGTGGCTTAACTAGAAGGAGCCAGGTTAAGATCACATATAAACATTGCCCTAGATAGCATCTGCCCGAGAACAGACAGAACACCATAAGGAAGTAGCTCTGGGTATAACTAAAACTTCACTACTGGAACTAAGAACCAGACCTCTTGTACTGGAATCTTCAATTTAGGGTAAAAAAAGGAGTTGGTGTGTTTGTCAGAGGTAGCTGAAGTAAATTGTTATCTGCTATTTGTGTTATCTGTGTACTTATCTACGTGCTTGTCTCAGGTGTCAGAAGGGAATTGTTATCTGTGAAATTAACTAAGTGTAGAAAGATTTGCAAAGTAGGGGGAGTGGCATAGCTAGAAGGAGCCAGATTAAGACCAGATATGAACACTGCCTAGATATCTTCTGCCAAAGAACAGACACAACACCAGGAGGAAGGAGTTACTGGCATAACTAAAACTTCTCTTTGGGACTAAGAACAATATCTCTTGTACTGGGACCTTCAATTTATGGTAAAAAAAAAATAAAAAGGAGTTGGTGTGTTAGTCAGAGGTTATTGTAATAAATTTTTATCTGTAATCTGTGTTATCTGTGTACTTAGCTAGGTGCTTGTCGAGGTGTCAGAAGGAATTGTTATCTGAAAATCAACAAAGTGTAGAAAGTTTTCCAAAGTAGGGGCAGTGGCATAGCTAGAAGGAGACAGGTTAAGACCAGATATAGGCACTGCCCAGATAGCTTCTGCCAGAGAACAGACAGAACACCAGGAAGAAGGACCTACTGGTATATCTAAAACTTCTACTATGTCGTAGAACTAGATATATTATACTGGCACCTTCAATCTAGTGTAAAAACAAACAAAAAGGAGTAGGTGTGTTTGTCAGAGGTAGTTGAAGTCATTTATCTGTTACGTTTATTTATCTTGGTGCATGTCACAGGTGTCAGAAGGGAATTGTTATCTGTCAAATTAACTAAGTGTAGAAAGATTTGCAAAGTAGGGGAGAGGCTTAGCAAGAAGGAGCCAGATTAAGACCAGATATAAACACTGTCAGAGATAGCTTCTGCCAAGGGAACAGACAGAACTCAAGGAGAAATGAGCTACTGGTATAACTAAAACTTCTCCTCTTGGACTAAGAATTACATTTCTTGTACTATGACCTACAATTTAGGGTAAAAATAAAGGAATTGGTGTGTTTGTCAGAGGTAGTTGAAGTAAAATGATACCTGCTATCAGTGTTATCTATGTACTTATCTAGGTGCTAGTCAAGGTGTCAGAAGGGAATTGTTATCATTGAAGTTAACTAAGTGTAGAAAATTTGCAAAGTAGGGGGAGTGGCTTAGCTAGAAGGAGCCAGGTAAAGGCTAGATATAAATGCTGAACTAGATAGCTTCTGCCAGAGAACTGACAGAACACCAGGAGGAAGGAGCTACTGGTATGACTAAAACTTATCAAGTGGGACTTAGAACTAGGTAGGTAGGTAAGTAAAATTTAATTTTATACAGGTAATACATCTCATTTGGACATAATCCAGTTTACAAAACAGACCTGTGTAAATTCCTAACTAGTTACATACAAATAAGTTCCATGTTAAATACATATAAATACAAACACCACAATATGCAAACAACATGGTATACCTAAAAGACTTACAATAGCTGGATTATAAAATCTCAAAATTCCAAGGAACCTTAGAGAGAAAATAAACATTTAACACTCACAAAGGTGAGCATATAGCTCTTTATAGTGTGAGTAAACAATGAATAATTTTTAATTTCTCTTACCTCATCTGGCAGAGAATTCCAAAAACTAGCAGCCTGATATAGCAAAGACCTGTCCCAATGTTTATTATAAAGTTTACCTACAACTATCTTATTTAAGTGAACTGGTCTTGTCAATATCCGTTTTTGATAGTTATTCACTGTAAATAATATTAAAAAACTGGATGATTTTCAGATGAACATTTCATTTTGTGTATTAAAGATAACCAATGACACTTATGATTTATGTCTAAAGGTGACCAGCTCACTTTCTTCAACAATAAACAGTGATAAATCCAATAGTTTCCTTGTAATACATATCTTGCTATGCGATAATAAGTTCTATCTATTCTAGACAATAGGGTTTTATTTGCATTTCTATATATTAATTCTCCATATCTGAGCACTGGAATAATTAACTGATCTGCCAGTTTTTTTCTATCTAAAAAAGATAAACAATCGGTACTTCTTCTTAGTGCCCCACCTTTCTATTTATTTTTTTAATCAATGCAATAAAATGATTTGAAAAGGACAGATGTTCATCAAATATAATCCTAAATAACTATATTCTTTAACTTGTTCTAATTTAGTTTGATTTCCTGTATAAATGGATAAATCATAAACAAGTTCACCACTTTTTTCAATGGGAAATTCATGCACTTTGTTTTTTTTTCTGTTCATTATCAGCCCTGACCTGGTGAACTACCCCTCAATTCTTTGAAAATCAGGCTGCAAATTAGTTTGTAATATTTCTTCCATTTTTCCAGACACAATTATAACCGTATCATCGGCATAAAGTCGAATCTCTGATTTTTTTATAGTCGATGGCAAGTTATTTATGAATATTAGGAACAAAAGAGGTCCTAAAATTGATCCCAGGGGAACTCCTCTGTTTACTTTCCTCTTTCTTGACAAACATCCCTGTACCTCGACTCTCTGGGAACAATTATCCAAATAAGATTTTACCCAATTTAAGGGATCTTCCCTCATGCCTATTTCATGAAGTCTTTCAATTAGTAAGGGGTGGTCCACCAGGTCAAAAGCCTTTGTAGGATCTTCAAAAATAACAGCTGTCTCCCTATTTTCCCCAATGACCTATTTATTTGGTCTTAAAATTCCAAAAGCCTGTTGTAGTAGTATAGTTTTTTGAAAACCAGATTATTTAGTTGTCAACAAACTGTATCTGTCCAAATATTCCATTATCTGGCTAGAGACAAGTTTTTCAAAACATTTTGACAAAGAGGTAATAAGGCTATGGGCCTATAATTATTAACTTCATCAGCACCACGCACTCCCCTTGAAAATAGGCTTTACTCTACTCTCTTTCCAAGATAAGGGAACATCCAATTTGAAGACTCAATTAAATAAATAAGTAATAATTGGTGCTATATGAAAAGCAGCTAGCTTTAAGAATTTACCTTCCAGACAATCACAACCAAAAGCCTTATGAGCATTTATATTTTGAAGAATTTCATATACTTTAGTGACTGTTAAAATTTTAAATCTAATTGGAGGAAATTTATTTTGTATAAACTCTACATTAGTTTGTTCTAAGTCTAATTTAGAAGGAATTTCACAATTTGGGAGATCTACAAAAATTATTTAAGACATTGCAAATTTCTCCAGATTTTCAGTAATGATATCCCCATTTTTAATCTTAATATCTCCTCTGAGGAATCACATCCTGGTTTAGTTAATTTCTTGACCACTTCCAAAACCTCTTGAATCTATACTTGAGTCTATTTTATTTCTGTAAAATAAAATTTTGAAGCCTTAAATAACCTTTTACATTTATTTCTAGCAACCTTAAAAGAAATTCTATCATTTTCTAATTTTGATCTCAATGTTTTTTTCCAAATTCTATTTTTGATTCGAATTTGTTTCAATAGTCTATCATTTATCCACGGTAATTTATTTAATTTCTTCTTTGCTTTAATTCTTGGTGCGTGAAAATCACATACTTCTTCAAAAGTTTGGCTAAAATATTTAATTGAAGTGTCAATATCTGGAATTAATTTACATCTATCCCATTTTATTTTACTAACACTATCTAAAAACCTAGATTCTGAAAATCTTCTGAAGTCCCTATTCCAATTTTTATTTTCATATACCCAATTTTGATTAAATTGAGACCTCGGCAAAGTAGCCCAGATCAAATTATGGTCACCATGACATGGTGATAAAACACACACTGCTTCGACTTCAATTTGAGTAGATACCAAAATCAAATCTGATATGGATCCAATTGTCATATTTGATGTGTACCTGGTAGTTTTTTTATGAGTTGTTTAATCTTAGGTTAGTTACTATATCTTTTAATTGTCTCCCCAATATTTTTCCAATCACAATTTAGATCTCCCATCAAAACTAATGGTCTACTTCCTACTTTATCTGCTATCTTAGAATTATCTCCAGGTCAGTTATTTTTACCCTTGGGGTGAATAAATTATCAAAATGACCAATCTTAGGTGTCCCAGGTATACAGCTAAAAATTCTATATTATTTTCACTACCCTGTATTATAATTTCTGACAACCTAAAGTACATTTTAAAAGAAGCATCACACCCCCTCTAGTTTTTCTGTCTACTCTCCATACTTTATAATCCTGAGTGCCAAATTCTTCATCTCGATGTTTGTTTGAGAGCCATGTTTCACTTAACCCTAATATTCGTGGATCCTTATCTTTCAGTAAAGTTGCTAAAAGATCAGATTTAGACCTAATGCTATGTGCATTATCATGAAAATTTTAAGTTCTAAATTTGAAGGCCCTGGATTCACTTCAATATCTCCCCCCAGTATTAGTAAAAAACAACTTGCCCCAGATAAATTTGATATATCATTATTAGGCCTAAATGGATTTAGAGGCCTATAACATCCTCCCAAAGTTTGATTTCTTAATATTCTCTGAAAAGTATTCCTTCTTGGTTTGTTACAATTGTTTTTTTGTGATTGCTTAAATAAAAATAACCAATTTACCAAATATTTTTTGTTTGCAGATTTTTTGCAGTGATGAATTCTTCTGAGTTACAACACTCAAAGACAGCAAAGAAATAAACATCTTAAAAATTAAACATCAACATGTTTCAAAGAAATTTCCACATCTAAAATATGTCTAAAAAATTTTTAAAATTAGAACCCCTATTCTAATTTACAAAGAAATTATCCTAATATCACCTTGACTTTAACATAAAATACTTCTAACCAAACATTTTAAAGTAAAAACATTTCCAAATTACCAAACTAATCTGAACCTAAAAGTCTCCCAGTTTAGAAGCAGCTCTTTTTCTCCATGGAGTGGTGTCTGTCCACTCACACTTGCACCACAGTGCTCGTACTGTGAGCAGCGCAAGATTTTATAGCACTCTGCCCCTCCACTTCTCTGATGCATGACCCTGGTTCTTCTCCCACTCACTGCCCCAGGTGTAAAAGTCACAATTCTCTGGTTTACATGAGTTTTAACAGGCAGGTAACAATGCTGTCCCACAGAGAGTGGAGCACTGGCACAAATTAAGTACACAGCAAAAGGTGAAACAAAGTACACAGTTCAAAGGCAGATGATCTTTTTGTTCTCAAACTGCAGGCTTTAAACTTGATGAAAAGGGAGATAGAAAACAGCTGAAGCAGATGTAAATTTGCAGCATACCTGGCTGTGAGCAGCACAAGTTTTTATAGCACTCTGCCCCTCTTCTCTGATGCGGGACCCTGGTTCTCCTCCCACTCACTGCCCCAGGAGTAAAAGTAACAATTCTCTGGTTTACTGGAGGTTTATCAGGCAGGCTACAAGGCTGTCCAACAGAGAGTGGAGCACTGGCACATATTAAGCACACAGCAAAAGGTGAAACAAAGCACACAGTTGAAAGGCAGATGATATTTTTGTTCCCAAACTGCAGGCTTTAAACTTCTGATGAAAAGGGAGAGAGAAAACAGCTGAAGCAGATGTAAATTTGCAGCATACCTGGCTGTGAGCAGATCTCTTGTACTGAGACCTTCAATGTAGGGTAAAAAAAAAGCAGTTGGTGTGCTTGTCAGACGCAGGTGAAGTAAATTTTTATCTGTTATCTGTGTAATCTGTGTACTTATCTAGGTGCTTATCACAGGTGTCAGAAGGGAACTGTTATCTGTGAAATTAACTAAGTGTAGACAGATTTGCAAAGTAGAGGAGTGGCTTAGCTAGAAGGAGCCAGGTTAAGATCACATATAAACATTGCCCTAGATAGCATCTGCCCGAGAACAGACAGAACACCATAAGGAAGTAGCTCCGGGTATAACTAAAACTTCACTACTGGAACTAAGAACCAGACCTCTTGTACTGGAATCTTCAATTTAGGGTAAAAAAAGGAGTTGGTGTGTTTGTCAGAGGTAGCTGAAGTAAATTGTTATCTGCTATTTGTGTTATCTGTGTACTTATCTACGTGCTTGTCTCAGGTGTCAGAAGGGAATTGTTATCTATGAAATTAACTAAGTGTAGAAAGATTTGCAAAGTAGGGGGAGTGGTATAGCTAGAAGGAGCCAGGTTAAGACCAGATATGAACACTGCCCTAGATATCTTCTGCCAAAGAACAGACACAACACCAGGAGGAAGGAGTTACTGGCATAACTAAAACTTCTCTTTTGGGACTAAGAACAATATCTCTTGTACTGGGACCTTCAATTTATGGTAAAAAGAAAACAATAAAAAGGAGTTGGTGTGTTAGTCAGAGGTTATTGTAATAAATTTTTATCTGTAATCTGTGTTATCTGTGTACTTAGCTAGGTGCTTGTCACAGGTGTCAGAAGGGAATTGTTATCTGAAAAATCAACAAAGTGTAGAAAGTTTTCCAAAGTAGGGGCAGTGGCATAGCTAGAAGGAGACAGGTTAAGACCAGATATAGGCACTGCCCTAGATAGCTTCTGCCAGAGAACAGACAGAACACCAGGAAGAAGGACCTACTGGTATATCTAAAACTCTCTACTATGTCGAGAACTAGATATATTATACTGGCACCTTCAATCTAGTGTAAAAACAAACAAAAAGGAGTAGGTGTGTTTGTCAGAGGTAGTTGAAGTAATTTATCTGTTACGTTTACTTATCTTGGTGCATGTCACAGGTGTCAGAAGGAATTGTTATCTGTCAAATTAACTAAGTGTAGAAAGATTTGCAAAGTAGGGGAGAGGCTTAGCAAGAAGGAGCCAGATTAAGACCAGATATAAACACTGCCGAGATAGCTTCTGCCAAGGGAACAGACAGAACTCAAGGAGAAATGAGCTACTGGTATAACTAAAACTTCCTCTTGGACTAAGAATTACATTTCTTGTACTATGACCTACAATTTAGGGTAAAATAAAGGAATTGTGTGTTTGTCAGAGGTAGTTGAGGTAAAATGATACCTGCTATCAGTGTTATCTATGTACTTATCTAGGTGCTAGTCAAGGTGTCAGAAGGGAATTGTTATCATTAAAGTTAACTAAGTGTAGAAAATTTGCAAAGTTGGGGGAGTGGCTTAGCTAGAAGGAGCCAGGTAAAGACTAGATATAAATGCTGAACTAGATAGCTTCTGCCAGAGAACTGACAGAACACCAGGAGGAAGGAGCTACTGGTATGACTAAAACTTCTCTACTGGAACTAAGAACTAGATTTCTTGTACTGGGACCTTCAATTTAGAGTAAAATAAGGAGTTGAAGTGTTTGTCAGAGGTAGTTGAGGTAAATTGTTATCTGTTATCTCTGTTATCAGTGAACTTAACTAGGCGCTTGCCACAGTTGTCAGAAGGGAATTTTCTGTGAAATTAACTGAGTGTAGAAAGATTTGCAAAGTAGGTTTAGTGGCTTAGCTAGAAGGAGCCAGGTTAAGACCAGATATAAACACTGCCTCTAGATAGCTTCTGCCAGAGAACAGACAGAACACCTGGAGAAATGAGCACTGGTCAACTAAAACTTCTTCTCTTGGACTAAGAACTAGATTTCTTGTACTATGACCTACAATTTAGGGTAAAATAAAAGAATTGGTGTGTTTGTCAGTGGTAGGTTGAAGTAAATTGATACCTGTTATCAGTGTTATCTATGTACTTGTATCTGGGTGCTAGTCAAGTGTCAGAAGGGAAATGTTATCGTAGAAGTTAACTAAGTGTAGAAAATTTGCAAAGTAGGGGGAGTGGCTTAGCTAGAAGGAGCCAGGTAAAGACTAGATATAAATACTGCCCTAGACAGCTTCTGCCAGAGAACTGACAGAAGACCAGGAGGAAGGAGCTACTGGTATGACTAAAACTTCTCTACTGGGACTAACAACTAGATTTCTTGCACTGGGATCTTCCATTTAGGGTAAAAAATGAATTGATATGTTTGTCAGAGGTTGTTGATTAAATGCTATCTGTTATCATTACTTAGCTAGGTGCTTGTCACAGGTGACAGAAGGGAATTGTTATCTGTGAAATTAACTAAGTGTAGGTACATTTGTAAAGCAGGGAGAGTGGCTCAGCTAGAAGGAGCCAAGATAAGACCAGATATAAACACTGCCCTAGATAACTTCTGCCAGAGAACAGACACAACACCAGGAGGAAGGAGCAACTGCTATAACTGAAACTTCTCCACTGAGGACTAAGAAGTGCATCTGTTGTACTGGGACCTTCAGTTTATGGAAAAAAAGAAGGAGTTGGTGTGTTTGTCAGAGGTAGTTGAAGTGAATTGTAATGTGTTATCTGAGTTATATGAGTACTTATCTAGGTGCTTGTCACAGGTGTCAGAAGGGAATTGTCATCTGTGAAGTTATCTAAGTGTAAAAAATATTTGCAAAGTAGAGAAGTGGCTTAGCTAGAAGGAGCCAGGTTAAGACCACATATAAACACTGCCCTAGATAGCATCTGCCTGAGAACAGACAGAACACCATAAGGAAGGAGCTCCTGGTATAACTAAAACTTCTCAAGTGGAACTAAAAAATAGATCTCCTGTACTGGAATCTTCAATTTAGGGTGAAAAAAGGAGTTGGTGTGTTTGTCAGAAGTAGCTGAAGTAAATTGTTATCTGCTATTTTTCTTATCTGTGTACTTATCAATGTGTTTGTCTCAGGTGTCAGAAGGAACTGTTATCTGTGAAATTAACTAAGTGTGAAAATTTGCAAAGTAGGGGAGTGGCTTAGCTAGAAGGAGCCAGATTAAGACCAGATATGAAGACTGCCCTAGATATCTTCTACAAAGAACAGTCACAACACCAGGAGGAAGGAGTTACTGGCATAACTAAAACTTCTTTTGGGACTAAGAACAAGATGTCTTGTACTGGGACCTTCAATTTGTGGTAAAAGGAAACAATAAAAGGAGTTGGTGTGTTAGTCAGAGGTTGTTGTAGTAAACTGTTATATGATCTGTGTTACCTGTGTACTTAGCTAGGTGCTTGTCACAGGTGTCAGAAAGGAATTGTTATCTGAGAAATCATCAAAGTGTGGAAAGTTTTCCAAAGTAGGGAAGTGGCTTAGCAAGAAGGAGTCAGGTAAAAGACCAGATATAGACACTGCCCTAGACAGCTTCTGCCAGAGAACAGACAGAACACCAGGATAGATAGGACCTTCTGGTATATCTAAAACTTCCTCTTTGAATAAGAACTAGATATCTTGTATTTGACATTCAATGAAGAAACACAAACAAAAAAGGAGTTGCTGTGTTTGCCAAAGGTAGTTGAAGTAATTTGATATGTGTTACCGGTCTACTTATCTTGGTGCTTGTCACAGGTGTCAGAAGGGAATTGTTATATGTGGAACTAAGTGTAGAAAGATTTGCAAAGTGGGGGAAGTGGCTTAGCTAGAAGGAGCCAGGGTAAGACCAGATATAAACACTGCCCTAGACAGCTTCAGCCAAGAGAACAGACAGAACACAAGGAGAAATGAGCTACTGGTATAACTAAAACCTCTCTACTTGGACTAAAACTAGATTTCTGTACTATGACCTACAATTTAGGGTAAAAAGGAGTTGTGTGTTTGTCGAGGTAGTTGAGGTAAATTGTTAGCTGTTTTCTGTAATCTATGTACTTATCTAGATGCTTGTACAGGTGTCAGAAGGGAATTCTTATCTGTGAAATGAACTAACTGTAGAAAGATTTGCAAAGTGGGGGGTGGCTTAACTAAAAGGAGCCAGGTTAAGACAAGATATGAACACTGAACTAGATAGCTTCTGCCAGAAAACAGACAGAACAGCAGGAGAAAGGAGCTACTGGTATAACCAAAACTTACCAAGTGGGACTAAGAACTAGATCTCTTGTACTGAGACCTTCAATGTAGGGTAAAAAAAAAGGATTTGGTGTGTTTGAACGAGGCAGTTGAAGTAAATTTTTATCTGTTATCTGTGAACTTATCTAGGTGCTGGTCACAGGTGTCAGAAGGGAATTGTTATGTGTGAAATCAACTAAGTGTAGAAAGATTTCCAAAGTAGGGGAAGTGGCATAGCTAGAAGGAGCCAGGCTAAGACCAGATATAGACTCTGCCCTAGATAGCTTCTGCCAGAGAACAGACAGAACACCAGGAGGAAGGAGTTACCTGTATAACTAAAGCTGGTACTGAGAACAAGAGCTCTTGTACTGGGACCTTCAATTTATGTTAAAAAGCAAACAATAAAAGGATTTGCTGTGTAGTGAGGAGTTGTTGCGATAAATTATCAGTATTATGTGTTATCAGTGTACTTAGCTAGATGTTTGTCACAGGTGTCAGAAGGGAATTATCTGTGAAATCAACTAAGTGTAGAAAGATTTCCAAAGTAGGGGGAGTGTCTTAGCTAGAAGAAGCCAGGATAAGATCAGATATAGACACTGTCCTAGATAGCTTCTGTCAGAGAACAGACAGAACACCTGGAAGAATGAGCTACTATTATATCTAAAACTTCTCTACTCTGAAGAAGAACTA
Organism: Neoceratodus forsteri; assembly: GCA_016271365.2. Lineage (NCBI taxonomy): Eukaryota > Metazoa > Chordata > Ceratodontiformes > Ceratodontidae > Neoceratodus > Neoceratodus forsteri. The sequence goes on from JADMNL010000024.1 coordinate 89,058,210, forward strand.
GATCTCTTGTACTTGGACCTTCAATGTAGGGTAAAAACAAACAAAAAAACAGGAATTGGTGTGTTTGTCAGAGGTAGTTGAAGTAATTTGTTATCTGTTATTTGTGTACTTCTCTTGGTGATTGTCATAGGTGTCAGAAGGGAATTGTTATCTGTGAAATTAACTAAGTGTAGAAAGATTTGCAAAGTAGGGGGAGTGGCTAAGCTAGAATGACACAGGTTAACACAAGATATAAGCACTGCCCTAGATAGCTTCTGCCAAGAGAAAAGACAAAACATAAGTAGAAAAGAGCTACTGGTTTATCTAAAACTTCTCTACTTGCACTAAGAACTACATCTCTTATACTGGGACCTTCAATTTAGGGTAAAAGAGAAGGAGTTGGTGTGTTTGTTAGAGGTAGTTGAATAAATTGTTAGCTGCTATCTGTGCTATCTGAGTACATATCTAGGTGCTGGTCAGAGGTGTCAGAAGGGAACTGTTATCTGTGAAATTAACTAACTGTAGTAAGATATGTAAAGTAGGGGGAGTAGATTAGCTGAAAGAAGCCAGGTTAGGAACAGATATAAACACTGCCTTAGGTAGCATCTGCCAGAGTAATACACAGAACACCAAAAGGAAGGAGCTACTGGTATAACTAAACCTTATCAAGTGGACTTAGAACTAGATCTCTTGTGCTGAGACCTTCAATGTAGGGTAGAAAAAAAGGAGATGGTGTGTTTGTCAGATGCAGGTGAAGTAAATTTTCCTCTGTTATCAGTGTTATCTGTGTAATCAAGGTGCTTATCACAGGTGTCAGAATGGAATTGCTATCTGTGAAATCAACTAAGTGTAGAAAGATTTGCAAAGTAGGGGGAGTGGCTTAGCTAGAAGAAGCCAGGTTAATACCAAATACAAAACACTGCCCTAGATATCTTCTGCCAAAGAACAGACACAACACCAGGAGGAGGGAGTTACTGGTATAACTAAAACTTCTCTTCTGGGACTAAGAACAAGATCTCTTGTACTGGGACCTTCAATTTATGTAAAAAGCAAACAATAAAAAGGAGTTTGTGTGTTATTCAGAGGTTATTGTAGTAAATTGTTATCTGTAATCTGTGTTATCTGTGTACTTAGCTAGGTGCTTGTCACAGGTGTCAGAAGGGAATTGTTATCTGAGAAATCAACAAAGTGTAGAAAGTTTTCCAAAGTAGGGGGAGTGGCTTAGCTAGAAGGAGCCAGGTTAAGACCAGATATAGACACTGCCCAATATAGCTTCTGCCAGAGAACAGAGAGAATACTTGTGAAGAAGGACCTACGGTATATCTAAAACTTTTTCTTCTCTGATGAAGAACTAGATATCTTGTACTGGGACCTTCAATGTAGGGTAAAAGCAAACAAAAAGGAGTTGGTGTGTTTGTCAAACGTAGTTGAAGTAATTTGTTATCTGTTACCTGTGTTCTTTTCTTGGTGCTTCACATGTGTCAGAAGGAATTGTTATCTGTGAAACTAAGTGTGAAAAGATTTGTAAATTAGGGGTAGGCTTAGCTAGAAGGGCAGAGGTGATAGTATGTTACTGCCTAGATAGCTTCTGCAAGAGAACAGACAGAACACAAGGGGACATGAGCTACTGGTATAACTAAAACCTCTCTCTTGGACTAAAAACTAGATTTCTTGTACTGTGACCTACAATTTAGGTAAGAAAAAAAGGAGTTGGTGTGTTTGTCAGAGGTAGTTGAGGTAAATTGTTATCTGTTATCTCTGTTATCTGTGTACTTATTCTAGGTGCTTGTCACAGGTGTCAGAAGGAAATGTTATATGTAAAATTAACTTATGTAGAAAGATTTGCAAAGTGGGGGGTGGCTAGATAAAAGGGCCAGGCTAAGACAAGATATGAACACTGCCCTAGATAGCTTCTGCCAGAAAAAGAGACAGAACACCAGGAGGAAGGAGGAGCACTGGTATAACTAAAACTTATATAGTGGGGCTAAGAATTAGATCTTTGTACTTGGACCTTCAATGTAGGGTAAAAAACAAACAAAAAAAAGGAATTGGTGTGTTTGTCAGTGGTAGTTGAAGTAATTTGTTATCTGTGTACTTATCTTGGTGCTTGTCACAGGTGTCAGAAGGGAATTGTTATCTGTGAAATTAACTAAGTGTGGAAAGATTTGCAAAGTAGGGGGAGTGGCTAAGCTAGAATGACACAGGTTTACACAAGATATAAGCACTGCCCTAGATAGCTTCTGCCAAGAGAAAAGACAGAACACAAGGAGAAAGGAGCTACCGATTTATCTAAAACTTCTCTACTTTTACTAAGAACTACATCTCTTGTACTAGGACTTTCAATTTAATGTACAAAAAAAGGAGTTGGTGTGTATGCCAGAAATAGTTGAAGTGAATTGTTTTGTGTTATCTGTGTTATATGTGTACTTATCTAGGGTGCTTTGTCACAGAAGTCAGAAGGAATTGTTATCTGTGAAACTATCTAAGTGTACAAAGATTTACAAAGTATGGGAGTGGCTTAGCTAGAAGGAGCCAGGAAAGACCAGATATAAACACTGCCAAAGACAGCTTCTGGCAGAGGACAGACAGAACATCAGCATTAAGCAGCTACTCGTGTAACTAAAACTTCTCTACTGGGACTAACAAATAGAGCTCTTGTACTGGGACCTTCAACTTAGGGTAAAAAAACAAAGAAAAAAAGGAGTTTGTATCTTTGTCAGAGGTACTTGAAATAAATTGTTATCTGTTATCAGTGTTATCTGTTTACTTATCAAGGTGTTTGTCCCAGGAGTCAGAAGGGAATTGTTATCAGAGAAATTAACTAAGTGTAGAAAGATTTGCAAAGTATGGAGAGTGGCTTAGTTATAAGGAGCCAAGTTAAGACCAGATATAAACACTGCCCTAGATAGCTTCTGCCAGAGAACAGACAGAACACCAGAAGGAAGGAGCAACTGGTACTCTACTGGGACCTTCAATTTAGGATAAAAAAGCAGTTGGTGTGTTTGTCAGAGCTAGTTGAATAAACTGTTATCTGTTATCTGTGTAATCTTGTACTTATGTAGGTGCATGACACAGGTGTCAGAAGGGAATTGTTATTTGTGAAATTAACTAAGTGAAGAAATATTTTCAATGTAGGGGCAGTGACATAGCCAGAAGGAGCCAGGTTAAGACCAGCTATTAGCACTCCCCTAGATAGCTTCTGCCAGAGTACAGACAGAACACTAGGAGGAAGGAGCTACTGGTATAACTAAAACTTCTCTACTGGGACAAAGAACTAAATCTCTAGTACTGGGACCTTCAATTTATTGAACAAAAATAAATGAGTTGGTGTGTTTTTGTCAGTGGTAGCTGAAGATAACAATTTACTTGTTATCTGTGAAATTAACTATGTACAAATATTTGTAAAGTAGGGAGTGGCTTAGCTACAAGGAGCCAGGTTAAGACCAGATGTAAGCTGCCCTAGATATCTTCTGCGAGAGAACAGACACAACACCAGGATGGAAGGAGCTACTGTTATAACTAAACCTTCTCTACTGGGACTAAGAACTAGATCTCTTGTACTGGAACCTTCAATTTATGTTTTAAAAAGGAGTCGGTGTGTTTGGCAGAGGTAGTTGAATAAATTATCTGTTATCTGTGTACTTATCTAGGGCCTGTCACAGGTGTAAGAAGGATTAGTTATCTGTGAAATTAACTAAGTGAAGAAAGATTTGCAAAGGGGGGGAGTGGCTTAGCTTGAAGGAGACAGGTTAAGACCAGATATAAAAAGTTCCCTAAATACTTTCTGCCAGAGAACAGACAGAACACGAGGAGGAAGGAGCTACTGGTATAACTGAAACTTCTCTACTGGGACAAAGAACTAGATCTCTTGTACTGGGACCTTCAATTTATTGTACAAAAAAAAAGGAGTTGGTGTGTTTGTCAGTGGTAGTTGAAGTAAATTGTTATCTGTGTTATCTGTGTACTTATCTAGGTGCTTGTCACAGGTGTCAGCACGGAATTGTAATCTGTGAAATTAACTAAGTGTAGAAAGATTTGCAATGTGGGGGAATGGATTAGCTCAGAAGGAGCCAGGTTAAAACCAGATATAAACACTGCCATAGATAACTTCTGCCAGAGAACAGACACAACACCAGGAGGAAGGGGTTACTGGTATAACTAAACTTCTCCTGCTGGGACTAAGAACTAGATCTCTTGTACTAGGTCCTTCAACTTAGATAAAAACAAACAAAAAATGGAGTTGGTGTGTTTGTCAGGAGGTAGTTGAAGTAAATTGTTATCTGTTATGTGTGTTATCTATTTTACTATCTAGGTGCTTGTCACAAGAGTCAGAAGGGAATTGTTATCTGTGAAATTAAGTGTAGAAATATCTGCAAAGTATGGGGAGTGTCTTAACTAGAAACAGCCAGGTGAAGACCAGATATAATAAGTGCCATACATAGCTCCTGCCAGAGAACAGACAGAACACCAAGAGGAAGGAGCTATTGGTATAACTAAAACTTCTCTACTGCACTAAGAACTAGATCTCTTGTACTGGGACCTTCAATTTAGGGTAAAAAAAAGGAGTTGGTGTGTTTGTCAGATGTAGTTGAAGTACATTGTTATCTGTTATCTGTGTTATCTGTGAACTTATCTAGGTGCTTGTCACATGTGTCAGAAAGGAACTGTTATCTGTGAAATTAACTAAGTGTAGAAAGATTTGCAAAGTATGGGTAGTGGCTTAGTTAGAAGGAGCCAGGTTAAGACTAGATCTAAACACTGCCCTAGATAGCTTTTGGCAGATAACAGACAGAACACCAGGAGGAAGGAGTAACTGGTGTAACTAAAACTGTTGTACTGGTACTAAGAACTAGATCTCTTGTACTGGGAGCTTCAATTTAGGGTATAAAAAGGAGTTAGTGTGTTTATCAGAGGTAGTTGAAGTAAATTGTTATCTGTTATCAGTGTTATCTGAGTACTTATCTATGTGCTTGTCACAGGTGTCACAAGGGAATTGTTATCAGTGAAATTAACTCAGTGTAGAAAGATTTACAAAGTATGGGACATGGCTTAGCTGGAAGGAGCCAGGGTAAGACCATATATAAACACTGCCCTAGATAGCTTCTGCCAGAGGACAGACAGAACACCAGGACGAAGGAGCTACTGTTATAACTAAACCTTCTCTACAGGGAGTAAGAAATAGATCTCTTGTACTGGGACCTTCAACTTAGGGTAAAAATAAACAAAAAAAGGAGTTGGTGTGTTTGTCAGAGGTAGTTGAAATAATTATCTGTTATTAGTGTTATCTGTGTACTTATCTAGGTGTTTGTCAAAGGATTCAGAGCGAATTCTTATCAGTGAAATTAACTAATTGTAGAAAGATTTGTAATGTAAGGGGAGTGGCTTAGCTATAAGGAGCCAGGTTAAGACCAAATATAAACACTGCCCTAATACCTTCTGCCAGATAACAGACAGAACACCAGGAGGAAGGAGCAACTGATATTACTAAAACTTCTCTACTGGGACTAAAACTAGATCTCTTGTTCTGGACCTTCAATTTAGGGTAAAAACAAAGAAAAGAAGGAGTTGGGGTTTTAGTCAAGGTAGCTGAAGTAAATTGTTTTCTGAGTTATCTGTGCACTTAGCTAGGTGCTTGTCACAGATGTTAGAAGGAACTGTTATCTGTGAAATTAACTAAGTGTAGAAAGATTTGCAAAGTGGGGGAATGGATTAGCTAGAATTAGCCAGGTTAAGACCAGATATAAACTCTGCCCTAGATAGCTCCTCCCAGGGAACACACAGAACACCAGAAGGAAGGAGCTACTGGTATAACTAAAACTTATCAACTGTGACTAAGAACTAGATCTCATATACTGAGACCTTCAACTTAGGGTTAAAAAAAGGAGTTGGTGTGTTTGTCAGAGGTAGTTGAAGTAAATTGATATCTGTTATCAGTGTTATCTATGTACTTATCTAGGTGTAGTCACAGGTGTCAGAAGGAAATGTTATTGTTCAGATTAACTAAGTGTAGAAAGGTTTTCAAAGTAGGGAGTGAGCAGCTAGAAGGAGCCAGTGTTAAGACCAGATATAAACACTGTCCTAGATAGCTTCTGCCAGAGAACTGACAAAACACCTAGAGGAAGGAGCTACTGGTATGACTAAAACTTCTCTACTGGGACTAAGAACCAGATTTCTTGTACTGGGACCTTCAAATTAGGGTATGAAAAGGAACTGGTGTGTTTGTCAGTGGTAGTTGAATAAATTGTTATCTGTTATCTTAACTTATCTAGGTGCTTGTCACAGGTGACAGAAGGGAATTGTTATCTGTGAAATTAAGAAAGTGTAGATAGATTTGCAAAGCAGGGAGAGTGACTCAGCTAGAAGGAGCCAGGTTAAGACCAGATATAAACAATGCCCTATATATCTTCTGCCAGAGAACATACACAACACCAGGAGGAAGGAGCTACTGTTATAACTAAAACTTCTCTACTGAGTACTAAGAACTACATCTCTTCTACTGGGACCTTCAATTTATGGTAAAAAGAAGGGGTTGGTGTGTTTGTCAGAGGTAGTTGAATAAATTGTTAGCAGTTATCTGTGTTATCTGAGTACTTATCTAGGTGCTTGACACTGGTGTCAGAAGGGAATTGTTATCTGTGAAATTAACTAAGTGTAGAAAGATTTGCAAAGTAGAGGGAGTGGCTTAGTTAGAAGGAGCCAGGTTTAGCTCAGATTTAAACACTGCCCTAGATAGCTTCTGCCAGAGATCAGACAGAACACCAGGAGGAAGGAGTTACTGGTATAACTAAAACTTCTCTCCTGGGACTCAGAACTATATCTCTTGTACTGGGACCTTCAATTTAGGGTAAAAAAAAAGGAGTTGGTGTGTTTGTCAGAGGTAGTTGAAGTGAATTGTTATGTGTTATCTGTGTTATATGTATACTTATCTAGGTGCTTGTCACAGGTGTCAGAAGGGAATTGTTATCTGTGAAATTATCTAAGTGTACAAATATTTGCAAAGTAGGGGAGTGGCTTAGCTAGAAAGAGCTAGGTTAAGACCACATATAAGCACTGCCCTAGATAGCATCTACCAGAGAACAGACAGAACATCAGGTGGAAGGAGCTCCTGGTATAACTAAAACTTCTCAACTTGAACTAAGAACTACATCTCTTGTACTGGGACCTTCAATTTTGGGTAAAAAAAGGAGTTGGTGTGTTTGTCAGAGGTAGCTGAAGTAAATTGTTATCTGCTATTTGTATTATCTTAGTACTTATCTAGGTGCTTGTCTCAGCTGTCAGAAGGGAATTGTTATCAGTGAAATTAACCAGGTATAGAAAGATTTGCAAAGAAGGGGGAGTGGCTTAGCTGGAAGAAGCCAGGTTAGGACCAGATATAAACACTGCCCTAGATAGCTTTTGAACAGAGAACAGACAGAACACCAGGAGGAAGAAGCTACTGGTATAATTAAAACTTATCTAGTGGGACTAAGAACTAGATCTCTTGTACTTAGACCTTCAATGTAGTGTAAAAAAGAAAAGGAGTTGGTGTTGTTTGTCAGAGGCATTTGAAGTAAATTTTATCTGTAGTCTTTGTTGTCTGTGTACTTATCTAGGTACTTGCCACAGGTGTCAAAAGGGAATTGTTATCTGTGAAATCAACTATGTGTAGAAAGATTTCTGAAGTAGGGGAGTGGCATAGCTAGAGGGAGCCAGGCTAAGACCAGATATAGACAGTGCCCTAGATAACTTCTGTCATAGAACAGACTGTACACCAGGAGGAAGGAGTTACTGGTAACTAAAGCTGGGACTGAGAACAAGATCTCTTGTACTGGGACCTTCAATTTATGTTAAAGGAAAACAATAAAAGGAGTTGGTGTGTTAGTCAGTAGTAGTTGTAGTAAATTGTTATCTGCATTCTGTGTTATCTGTGTGCTTAGCTAGGTGTTTGTCACAGGTGTCAGAAGGAAATTGTTATCTGTGAAATCAACTAAGTGTAGAAAGGTTTCCAAAGTCAGGGGAATGGCTTAGCTATAAGGGGCCAGGTTAAGGCCAGATATAGACACTGCCCTAGACGGCTTCTGTCAGAGAACAGACAGAACACCAGGAAGGAGGAGTTACAGGTAAAACTAAAACAACTCTTCTGGGACTAAGAACAAGATCTCTTGTATTGAGACCTTCAATTTATGGTAAAAAGCAAAAGCAAACAATAAAAAGGAGTTGGTGTGTTAGTCAGGGGTTGTAGTAGTAAATTGTTATCTGTAATCTGTGTTATCTGTGTACTTGGCTAGGCGCTTGTCACAGGTGTCAGAAGGGAATTGTTATCTGAGAAATCATCAAAGTGTAGAAAGTTTTCCAAAGTAGGGGGAGTGGCTTAGCTAGAAGGAGCCAGGTTAAGACCAGATATAGACACTGCCCAATATAGCTTCTGCCAGAGAACAGACAGAACACGAGGATGAAGGAGCTACTGTTATAACTAAAACTTCTCTATTGGGACAAAGAACTAAATCTCTAATACTGGGACCTTCAATTTATTGAACAAAAATAAATGAGTTGGTGTGTTTTTGTCAGTGGTAGCTGAAGATAACATTTTACTTGTTATCTGTAAAATTGACAAAGTGTACAAATATTTGCAAAGTAGGGGAGTGGCTTAGCTACAAGGAGCCAGGTTAAGACCAGATATAAATGCTGCCCTATATATCTTCTGCCAGAGAACAGACACAACACCAGGATGAAGGAGCTACTGTTATAACTAAACCTTCTCTACTGGTACTAAGAACTAGATCTCTTGTACTGGGACCTTCAATTTATGTTTTAAAAAAGGAGTCGGTGTGTTTGGCAGAGGTAGTTGAATAAATTGTTATCTGTTATCTGTGTACTTATCTAGGGGCCTGTCACAGGTGTCATAAGGGATTAGTTATCTGTGAAATTAACTAAGTGAAGAAAGTTTTGCAAAGTGGGGGGAGTGGCTTAGCTTGAAGGAGACAGGATAAGACCAGATACAAAAACTGCCCTAGATACCTTCTGCCAGAGAACAGACAGAACACGAGGAGGAAGGAGCTACTGGTATAACTGAAACTTCTCTACTGGGACAAAGAACTAGATCTCTTGTACTGGGACCTTCAATTTATTGTACAAAAAAAAGGAGTTGGTGTGTTTGTCAGTGGTAGTTGGTAATTGTTATCTGTGTTATCTGTGGCACTTATCTGGTGCTTGTCACAGGTGTCAGGAGGAATTGTAATCTGGCAAAAATTAACTAAGTGTGAAAGATTTGCAATGTGAGGGAATGGATTAGCTCGAAGGAGCCAGGTTAAAACCAGATATAAACACCGCCATGAGAAACTTCTGCCATAGAACAGACACAACACCAGGAGGAAGGGTTACTGGTATAACTAAACTTCTCCTACGGGACTAAAGAGACTTGATCTCTTGTACTGAGGTCCTTCAACTTAAGATAAAAAAAACAAATAAAAAATAGGTTGGTGTGTTTGTCAGAGAGTAGTTGAAGTAAATTCATTATCTGTTATGTGTGTTATCTATTTTTCCTATCTAGGTGCTTGTCACAAGAGTCAGAAAAGGAATTGTTATCTGTGAAATTAACTAAGTGTAGAAATATCTGCAAAGTATGGAGAGTGTCTTAGATGAAACAGCCAGATGAAGACCAGATATAATAAATTACCACACATAGCTCCTGCCAGAGAATAGACAGAACACCAAGAGGAAGGAGCTACTGGGTATAACTAAAACTACTCTACTGCACTAAGAACTAGATCTATTGTACTGGGACCTTCAATTTAGGGCAAAAAAAAAAGGATGTATGCGTTGTGAGATGTGGGTAAAGTACATTGTTATCTATTATCTGTGCATATCTAGGTGCTTGTCACATGTGTTAGAAAGGAACTGTTATCTGTGAAATTAACTAAGGGTAGAAAGATCTTAAAAAGTACGGGCAGTGGCTTAGTTGAATAAAGCTTCAGGTTAAGACCAGGATATAAACACTGCCCCAGATAGCTTTTGGCAGAGAAATTTCAGACAGAACACTAGGAGGAAGCGAGTTACTGGGTGTAACTAAACTGTTGTACTGGTACTAAGAACTAGAGCTCTTGTACTGGGACTTCCAATTTAGGAATATAAAAAGGAGTTGGTGTGTTTGTCAGAGGTAGTTGAAGTAAATTGTTAGCTGTTATCAGTGTTGTCCTGAGCACTTATCTATGTGTTTGTCACAGGTGTCCAGAAGGAATTGTTATCAGTGAAATTAACTAAGTGTAGAAAGATTTACAAAGTATGGGACATGAAAGCTTAGCTAGAAAGGAGCCAGGAGTAAGACCAGATATAAACACTGCCCTAGATGAAGGCTTCTGCCAGAGGACAGACAGAGACCAGGGCGGAAAGGAGCTACTGTTATAACTAAAACCTTCTCTACTGGGAGTAAGAACTAGATTTCTTGTACTGGGACCTTCAAAATGGGTAAAAATGAATTGGGTGTGTTTGGTCAGTGGTAGTTGAATAAATTGTTTATCTGTTTATCTTTACTTATCTAGGTGCTTGTCCACAGGTGACAGAAGGGAATTGTTATCTGTGAAATTAAGAAGTGGAGATAGATTTGCAAAGCAGGAGAGGTGACTCCAGCTAGAAGGAGACAGATGTTAAGACCAGATATAAACAATGCTCCTATATAGCTGCTTCAGAGAACATACACAACACCAGGAGGAAGGATCTACTGGTTATAACTAAAACTTCTCTACTAGTACTAAGAACTACATCTCTTCTACTGAGGACCTTCAATTTATGGTAAAAAGAAGGGGGTTGGTGTGTTTGTCAGAGGTAGTTGAATAAATTGTTAACAGTTATCTGTGTTATCTGAGTACTTATCTAGGTGCTTGACACTGGTGTCAGAAGGGGAATTATTATCTGTGAAATTAACTAAGTGTAGAAAGATTTGTAAAGTAGAGGGAGTGGCTTAGTTAAAAGGAGCCAGGTTATGATCAGAATTTAAACACTGCCCTAGATAGCTTCTGCCAGAGATCAGACAAGAACACTAGGAGGAAGGAGCTACTGGTATAACTAAAACTTCTCTCCTGGGACTCAGAACTATATCTCTTGTACTGGGACCTTCAATTTAAGGGAAAAAAAAAGGAGTTGGTGTGTTTTGTCAGAGGTAGTTGAGTGAATTGTTAAGTGTTATCTATGTTATATGTATACTTATCTAGGTGCTTGTCACAGGTGTCAGAAGGAATTGTTATCTGTGAAATTATCTAAGTGTACAAATATTTGCAAAGTGAGGGAGTGGCTTCGCTAGAAAAGCTAGAGTTTAAGACCACATATAAACACTGCCCAAGATAGCATCTACCAGAGAACAGACAGAAACATCAGGTGGAAGGTGCTCCTGGTATAACTAAAACTTCTCAACTTGAACTAAGAACTACATCTCTTGTACTGGGACCTTCAATTTGGGAAAAAAAGGAGTTGGTGTGTTTGTCAGAGGTAGCTGAAATAAATTGTTGTCTGCTATTTGTATTATCTTAGTACTTATCCTAGGTGCTTGTCTCAGCTGTCAGAAGGAAATTGTTATCAGTGAAATTAACCAGGTATAGAAAGATTTGCAAAGAAGGGGAGTGGCTTAGCTGGAAGAAGCCAGGGTTAGGACCAGATATAAACATTGCCCTAGGATAGCTTCTGGAACAGAGAACAGAGCAGAAAACCAGGAGGAAGAAGCTACTGGTATAATTAAAACTGATCTAGTAGGGACTAAGAACTAGATCTCTTGTACTAGACCTTCAATATAGTGTAAAAGAAAAGGAGTTGAATTGTGTTTGTCAAGAGCAGTTGAAGTAAAATTTTATCTGTAGTCTTTGTTGTCTGTGTACTTATCTAGGTACTTACCACAGGTGTCAAAGGGAATTATTATCTGTGAAAGTAACTATGTGTAGAAATATTTCCGAGAAGTAGGGTGGCATAGCTAGAGGGAGCCAGGCTAAGACCAGATATATAGACACTGCTAGATAACTTCTGTCATAGAACAGACTGTACACCAGGAGGAAGGAGTTACTGGTATAACTAAAGCAGGGACTGAGAACAAGATCTCTTGTACTGGGACCTTCAATTTATGTTAAAAGGAAAACAATAAAAAGGAGTTGGTGTGTTAGTCAGTGGTAGTTGTAGTAAATTGTTATCTGCATTCTGTGTTATCTGTGTGCTTAGCTAGGTGTTTCTCACAGGTGTCAGAAGGAAATTGTTATCTGTGAAATCAACTAAGTGTAGAAAGGTTTCCAAAGTCGGGGGTATCGCTTAGCTAGAAGGGGCCAGGTTAAGACCAGATATAGACACTACCTTAGACGGCTTCTGTCAGAGAACAGACAGAACACCAGGAAGGAGGAGTTACAGGTAAAACTAAAACAACTCTTCTGGGACTAAGAACAAGATCTCTTGTATTGAGAACTTCAATTTATGGTAAAAAGCAAAAGCAAACAATAAAAAGGAGTTGGTGTGTTAGTCAGGGGTTGTAGTAGTAAATTGTTATCTGTAATCTGTGTTATCTGTGTACTTAGCTGGCGCTTGTCACAGGTGTCAGAAGGAATTGTTATCAGAGAAATCATCAAAAGTGTAGAAAGTTTTCCAAAGAGTAGGAGGTAGACTTAGCTAGAAGGAGCCAGGTTAAGACCAGATATAGACACTGCCCAATATAGCTTCTGCCAGAGAACAGACAGAAGACGAGGCGGAAGGGAGCTACTGTTATAACTAAAACTTCTCTATTGGGACAAAGAACTAAATCTCTAGTACTGGGACCTTCAATTTATTGAACAAAAATAAATGAGTTGATGTGTGTTTTGTCAGTGGTAGATGAAGATAACATTTTACTTGTTATCTGTAGAAATTAAAAGTGTACAAATATTTGCAAAAGTAGGGAGTGGCTTAGCTACAAGAGCCAGGTTAAGACCAGATATAAGCTGCCTATATATCTTCTGCCAGAGAACAGACACAACACCAGGATGGAAGGAGCTACTGTTATAACTAAACCTTCTCTACTGGTACTAAGAACTAGATCTCTTGTACTGGGACCTTCAATTTATGTTTTAAAAAGGAGTGCGGTGTGTTTGGCAGAGGTAGTTGAATAAATTGTTATCTGTTATCTGTGTACTTATCTAGGGGCCTGTCACAGGTGTAAGAGGATTAGTTATCTGTGAAATTAACTAAGTGAAGAAAGATTTGCAAAGTGGGGGGAGTGGCTTAGCTTGAAGGAGACAGGATAAGACCAGATACAAAAAATGCCCTAGATACCTTCTGCCAGAGAACAGACAGAACACGAGGAGGAAGGAGCTACTGGTATAACTGAAACTTCTCTACTGGGACAAAGAACTAGATCTCTTGTACTGGGACCTTCAATTTATTGTACAAAAAAAAAGGAGTTGGTGTGTTTGTCAGTGGTAGTTGAAGTAAATTTTTATCTGTGTTATCTGTGTACTTATCTAGGTGCTTGTCTGAGGTGTCAGCAGGGAATTGTAATCTGTGAAATTAACTAAGTGTAGAAAGATTTGCAATGTGAGGGGAATGGATTAGCTCGAAGGAGCCAGGTTAAAACCAGATATAAACACTGCCATAGATAAATTCTGCCATAGAACAGACACAACACCAGGAGGAAGGGGTTACTGGTATAACTAAAACTTCTCCTACTGGGACTAAGAACTAGATCTCTTGTACTAGGTCCTTCAACTTAAGATAAAAAAACAAATAAAAAATGGAGTTGGTGGGTTTGTCAGAGGTAGTTGAAGTAAATTGTTATCTGTTATGTGTGTTATCTATTTTCCTATCTAGGTGCGTGTCACAAGAGTCAGAAGGGAATTGTTATCTGTGAAATTAATAAGTGTAGAAATATCTGCAAAAGTATGGGGAGTGTCTTAGATAGAAGCAGCCAGGTGAAGACCAGATATAATAGTGCCATACCATAGCTCCTGCAGAGAATAGACAGAACACAAAGAGGAAGGAGCTACTGGTATAACTAAAACTTCTCTACTGCACTAAGAACTAGATCTCTTGTACTGGGATCTTCAATTTAGGGTAAAAAAAGGAGTTGTGTGTTTGTCAGATGTGGTTGAAGTACATTGTTATCTGTTATCTGTAGTACTTATCTAGGTGCTTGTCACATGTGTTAGAAAGGAACTGTTATCTGTGAAATTAACTAAGTGAAGAAATTTGCAAAAGTATGGGTAGTGGCTTAGTTAGAAGAAGCCAGGTTAAGACTAGATCTAAACACTGCCTAGATAGCTTTTGGCGAGAGAACAGACAGAACACCAGGAGGAATGAGTTACTGGTATAACTAAAACTGTTGTACTGGTACTAAGAACTAGAGCTCTTGTGCTGGAGCTTCAATTTAGGGTATAAAAAGGAGTTGGTGTGTTTTGTCAGAGAGTAGTTGAAGTAAATTGTTATCTGTTATCAGTGTTGTCTGAGCACTTATCTATGTGCTTGTCACAGGTGTCACAAGGGAATTGTTATCAGTGAAATTAACTAAGTGTAGAAAAATTTACAAATTATGGGATATGGCTTAGCTAGAAGGAGCCAGGGTAAGACCAGATATAAACACTGCCCTAGATAGCTTCTGCCAGAGGACAGACAGAACACCAGGACGAAGGAGCTACTGTTATAACTAAACCTTCTCTACTGGGAGTAAGAAATAGATCTCTTGTACTGGGACCTTCAACTTAGGGTAAAAAATAAACAAAAATTAGGAGTTGGTGTGTTTGTCAGAGGTAGTTGAAATAATTGTTATCTGTTATTAGTGTTATCTGTGTACTTATCTAGGTGTTTGTCAAAAGGATTCAGAGCGAATTCTTATCAGTGAAATTAACTAAGTGTAGAAAGATTTGTAATGTATGGGGAGTGGCTTAGCTATAAGGAGCCAGGTTAAGACCAAATATAAACACTGCCCTAATACCTTCTGCCAGAGAACAGACAGAACACCAGGAGGAAGGAGCAACTGGAATAACTAAAACTTCTCTACTGGGACTAAGAACTAGATCTCTTGTACTGGTACCTTCAATTTAGGGTAAAAAACAAAGAAAAGAAGGAGTTGGGGTGTTAGTCAGAGGTAGCTGAAGTAAATTGTTTTCTGAGTTATATGTGCACTTAGCTAGGTGCTTGTCACAGATGTTAGAATGGAACTGTTATCTGTGAAATTAACTAAGTGTAGAAAGATTTGCAAAGTGGGGGAATGGATTAGCTAGAATTAGCCAGGTTAAGACCAGATATAAACTCTGCCCTAGATAGCTCCTCCCAGGGAACACACAGAACACCAGAAGGAAGGAGCTACTGGTATAACTAAAACTTATCAACTGTGACTAAGAACTAGATCTCATATAGTGAGACCTTCAACTTAGGGTTAAAAAAAAGGAGTTGGTGTGTTTATGTCAGAAGTAGTTGAAATGAGTGATATCTGTTATCAGTGTTATCTATGTACTTATCTGGGTGTTAGTCACAGGAGTCAGAAGGGAAATGTTATTGTTCAAGTTAACTAAGTGTAGAAAGGTTTTCAAAGTAGGGGGAGTGGCTTAGCTAGAAGGAGCCATGTTAAGACCAGATATAAACACTGTCCTAGATAGCTTCTGCCAGAGAACTGACAAAACACCTAGAGGAAGGAGCTACTGGTATGACTAAAACTTCTCTACTGGGACTAAGAACTAGATTTCTTGTACTGGGACCTTCAAATTAGGGTAAAAAAGGAATTGGTGTGTTTGTCAGTGGTAGTTGAATAAATTGTTATCTGTTATCTTTACTTATCTAGGTGCTTGTCACAGGTGACAGAAGGGAATTGTTATCTGTGAAATTAAGAAAGTGTAGATAGATTTGCAAAGCAGGGAGAGTGACTCAGCTAGAAGGAGCCAGGTTAAGACCAGATATAAACAATGCCCTATATAGCTTCTGCCAGAGAACTACACAACACCAGGAGGAAGGAGCTACTGTTATAACTAAAACTTCTCTACTGAGTACTAAGAACTACATCTCTTCTACTGGGACCTTCAATTTATGGTAAACAGAAGGGGTTGGTGTGTTTGTTAGAGGTTGTTGAATAAATTGTTAGCAGTTATCTGTGTTATCTGAGTACTTATCTAGGTGCTTGTCACTGTTTTCAGAAGGGAATTGTTATCTGTAAAATTAACTAAGTGTAGAAAGATTTGCAAAGTAGAGGGAGTGGCTTAGTTATAAGGAGCCAGGTTAAGATCAGATTTAAACACTGCCCTAGATAGCTTCTGCCAGAGATCAGACAGAACACCAGGAGGAAGGAGCTACTGGTATAACTAAAACTTCTCTCCTGGGACTCAGAACTATATCTCTTGTACTGGGACCTTCAATTTAGCATAAAAAAAGGAGTTGGTGTGTTTGTCAGAGGTAGTTGAGTGAATTGTTATGTGTTATCTGTGTTATATGTATACTTATCTAAATTACTTGTCACAGGTGTCAGAAGAATTGTTATCTGTGAAATTATCTAAGTGTACAAATATTTTGCAAAGTAGGGGAGTGGCTTAGCTAGAAAGGGCTAGGTTAAGACCACATATAAACACTGCCCAAGATAGCATCTACCAGAGAACAGACAGAACATCAGGTGGAAGGAGCTCCTGGTATAACTAAAACTTGTCAACTTGAACTAAGAACTAGATCTCTTGTACTGGGACATTCAATTTAGGGTAAAAAAAGGAGTTGGTGTGTTTGTCAGAGGTAGCTGAAGTAAATTGTTATCTGCTATTTGTATTATCTTAGTACTTATCTAGGTGCTTGTCTCAGCTGTCAGAAGGGAATTGTTATCAGTGAAATTAACCAGGTATAGAAAGATTTGCAAAGAAGGGGGAGTGGCTTAGCTGGAAGAAGCCAGGTTAGGACCAGATATAAACACTGCCCTAGATAGCTTCTGAACAGAGAAAGACAGAACACCAGGAGGAAGAAGCTACTGGTATAATTAAAACTGATCTAGTGGGACTAAGAACTAGATCTCTTGTACTTAGACCTTCAATGTAGTGTAAAAAGAAAAGGAGTTGGTGTGTTTGTCAGAGGCAGTTGAAGTAAATTTTTATCTGTAGTCTTTGTTGTCTGTGTACTTATCTAGGTGACTTACTACAGGTGTCAAAAGGAATTATTATCTGTGAAATCAACTATGTGTAGAAAGATTTCTGAAGTAGAGTGTAGCCTAGCTAGGAGCCAGGCTAAGACCAGATATAGACACTGCCTAGATAACTTCTGTCATAGAACAGACTGTACACCAGGATAAAGGAGTTACTGGTATAACTAAAGCTGGGACTGAGAACAAGATCTCTTGTACTAGGACCTTCAATTTATATTAAAGGAAAACAATAAAAGGAATTGTGTGTGTTAGTCAGTAGTAGTTGTAGTAAATTGTTATCTGCATTCTGTGTTATCTGTGTACTTAGCTAGGTGTTTGTCACAGGTGTCAGAAGAAATTATTATCTATGAAATCAACTAAGTGTAGAAAGGTTTCCAAAGTCAGGGAATACATCTAGCTAGAAGGGGCCAGGTTACGACCAGATATAGACACTGCCCTAGACGGCTTCTGTCAGAGAACAGACAGAACACCAGGAAGGAGGAGTTACAAGTAAAACTAAAACAACTCTTCTGGGACTAAGAACAAGATCTCTTGTATTGAGAACTTCAATTTATGGTAAAAAAGCAAAAGCAAACAATAAAAGGAGTTGGTGTGTTAGTCAGGGTTGTAGTAGTAATTGTTATCTGTAATCTGTGTTATCTGTGTACTTAGCTAGGCGCTTGTCACAGGTGTCAGAAGGGAATTGTTATCAGAAATCATCAAAGTGTAGAAAGTTTTCCAAAGTAGAGGGTAGGCTTAGCTAGAAGAGGCCAGAGTTAAGACCAGATATAGACACTGCCCAATATAGCTTCTGCCAGAGAACAGACAGAACACGAGGATGAAGGAGCTACTGTTATAACTAAAACTTCTCTATTGGGACAAAGAACTAAATCTCTAGTACTGGGACCTTCAATTTATTGAACAAAATAAATGAGTTGGTGTGTTTTGTCAGTGGTAGCTGAAGATAACATTTACTTGTTATCTGTGAAATTGACAAAGTGTACAAATATTTGCAAAGTAGGGGTGAGCTTAGCTACAAGGAGCCAGGTTAAGACCAGATATAAACGCTGCCCTATATATCTTCTGCCAGAGAACAGACACAACACCAGGATGAAGGAGCTACTGTTATAACTAAACCTTCTCTACTGGTACTAAGAACTAGATCTCTTGTACTGGGACCTTCAATTTATGTTTTAAAAAAGGAGTCGGTGTGTTTGGCAGAGGTAGTTGAATAAATTGTTATCTGTTATCTGTGTACTTATCTAGGGGCCTGTCACAGGTGTCAGAAGGGATTAGTTATCTGTGAAATTAACTAAGTGAAGAAAGATTTGCAAAGTGGGGGAGTATTAGCTTGAAGGGAGACAGGATAAGACCAGATACAAAAATGCCCTAGATACCGTCTCGCAGAGAACAGACAGAACACGAGGAGGAGGAGCTACTGGTATAACTGAAACTTCTCTACTGGGACAAAGAACTAGATCTCTTGTACTGGGACCTTCAATTTTTGTACAAAAAAAGGAGTTGGTGTGTTTGTCAGTGGTAGTTGAAGTAAATTTTTATCTGTGTTATCTGTGTACTTATCTAGGTGCTTGTCACAGGTGTCAGCAGGGAATTGTAATCTGTGAAATTAACTAAGTGTAGAAAGATTTGCAATGTGAGGGAATGGATTAGCTCGAAGGAGCCAGGTTAAAACCAGATATAAACACTGCCATAGATAACTTCTGCCATAGAACAGACACAACACCAGGAGGAAGGGGTTACTGGTATAACTAAAACTTCTCCTACTGGGACTAAGAACTAGATCTCTTGTACTAGGTCCTTCAACTTAAGATAAAAACAAATAAAAAATGGAGTTGGTGTGTTTGTCAGAGGTAGTTGAAGTAAATTGTTATCTGTTATGTGTGTTATCTATTTTCCTATCTAGGTGCTTGTCACAAGAGTCAGAAGGGAATTGTTATCTGTGAAATTAACTAAGTGTAGAAATATCTGCAAAGTATGGGGAGTGTCTTAGATAGAAGCAGCCAGGTGAAGACCAGATATAATAAGTGCCATACATAGCTCCTGCCAGAGAATAGACAGAACACCAAGAGGAAGGAGCTACTGGTATAACTAAAACTTCTCTACTGCATTAAGAACTGATCTCTTGTACTGGGACCTTCAATTTAGGGTAAAAAAAAGGAGTTGTGTGTTTGTCAGATGTAGTTGAAGTACATTGTTATCTGTTATCTGTGTACTTATCTAGGTGCTTGTCACATGTGTTAGAAAGGAACTGTTATCTGTGAAATTAACTAAGTGTAGAAAGATTTGCAAAGTATGGGTAGTGGCTTAGTTAGAAGAAGCCAGGTTAAGACTAGATCTAAACACTGCCCTAGATAGCTTTTGGCAGAGAACAGACAGAACACCAGGAGGAATGAGTTACTGGTGTAACTAAAACTGTTGTACTGGTACTAAGAACTAGAGCTCTTGTACTGGGAGCTTCAATTTAGGGTATAAAAAGGAGTTGGTGTGTTTGTCAGAGGTAGTTGAAGTAAATTGTTATCTGTTATCAGTGTTGTCTGAGCACTTATCTATGTGCTTGTCACAGGTGTCACAAGGGAATTGTTATCAGTGAAATTAACTAAGTGTAGAAAAATTTACAAATTATGGGATTGAGCTAGCTAGAAGGGCCAGGGTAAGACCAGATATAAACACTGCCCTAGATAGCTTCTGCCAGAGGACAGACAGAACACCAGGACGAAGGAGCTACTATTATAACTAAACCTTCTCTACTAGGAGTAAGAAATAGATCTCTTGTACTGGGACCTTCAACTTAGGGTAAAAATAAACAAAAATTAGGAGTTGGTGTGTTTGTCAGAGGTAGTTGAAATAATTTTATCTGTTATTAGTGTTATCTGTGTACTTATCTAGGTGTTTGTCAAAGGATTCAGAAGCGAATTCTTATCAGTGAAATTAACTAAGTGTAGAAAGATTTGTAATGTATGGGGAGTGGCTTAGCTATGAGGAGCCAGGTTAAGACCAAATATAAACACTGCCCTAATACCTTCTGCCAGAGAACAGACAGAACACCAGAAGGAAGGAGCAACTGGAATAACTAAAACTTCTCTACTGGGACTAAGAACTAGATCTCTTGTACTGGGACATTCAATTTAGGGTAGAAAACTAAGAAAAGAAGGAGTTGGGGTGTTAGTCAGAGGTAGCTGAAGTAAATTGTTTTCTGAGTTATATGTGTACTTAGCTAGGTGCTTGTCACAGATGTTAGAATGGAACTGTTATCTGTGAAATTAACTAAGTGTAGAAAGATTTGCAAAGTGGGGGAATGGATTAGCTAGAATTAGCCAGGTTAAGACCAAATATAAACTCTGCCCTAGATAGCTCCTCCCAGGGAACACACAGAACACCAGAAGGAAGGAGCTACTGGTATAACTAAAACTTCTCTATTGGGACAAAGAACTAAATCTCTAGTACTGGGACCTTCAATTTATTGAACAAAAATAAATGAGTTGGTGTGTTTTTGTCAGTGGTAGCTGAAGATAACATTTTTACTTGTTATTTGTGAAATTGACAAAGTGTACAAATATTTGCAAAGTAGGGGAGTGGCTTAGCTACAAGGAGCCAGGTTAAGGCCAGATATAAATGCTGCCCTATATATCTTCTGCCAGAGAACAGACACAACACCAGGATGAAGGAGCTACTGTTATAACTAAACCTTCTCTACTGGTACTAAGAACTAGATCTCTTGTACTGGGACCTTCAATTTATGTTTTAAAAAAGGAGTCGGTGTGTTTGGCAGAGGTAGTTGAATAAATTGTTATCTGTTATCTGTGTACTTATCTAGGGGCCTGTCACAGGTGTCAGAAGGGATTAGTTATCTGTGAAATTAACTAAGTGAAGAAAGATTTGCAAAGTGGGGGGAGTGGCTTAGCTTGAAGGAGACAGGATAAGACCAGATACAAAAAATGCCCTAGATACCTTCTGCCAGAGAACAGACAGAACACGAGGAGGAAGGAGCTACTGGTATAACTGAAACTTCTCTACTGGGACAAAGAACTAGATCTCTTGTACTGGGACCTTCAATTTATTGTACAAAAAAAGGAGTTGGTGTGTTTGTCAGTGGTAGTTGAAGTAAATTTTTATCTGTGTTATCTGTGTACTTATCTAGGTGCTTGTCACAGGTGTCAGCAGGGAATTGTAATCTGTGAAATTAACTAAGTGTAGAAAGATTTGCAATGTGAGGGAATGGATTAGCTCGAAGGAGCCAGGTTAAAACCAGATATAAACACTGCCATAGATAACTTCTGCCATAGAACAGACACAACACCAGGAGGAAGGGGTTACTGGTATAACTAAAACTTCTCCTACTGGGACTAAGAACTAGATCTCTTGTACTAGGTCCTTCAACTTAAGATAAAAAAACAAATAAAAAATGGAGTTGGTGTGTTTGTCAGAGGTAGTTGAAGTAAATTGTTATCTGTTATGTGTGTTATCTATTTTCCTATCTAGGTGCGTGTCACAAGAGTCAGAAGGGAATTGTTATCTGTGAAATTAACTAAGTGTAGAAATATCTGCAAAGTATGGGGAGTGTCTTAGATAGAAGCAGCCAGGTGAAGACCAGATATAATAAGTGCCATACATAGCTCCTGCCAGAGAATAGACAGAACACCAAGAGGAAGGAGCTACTGGTATAACTAAAACTTCTCTACTGCACTAAGAACTAGATCTCTTGTACTGGGACCTTCAATTTAGGGTAAAAAAAAGGAGTTGTGTGTTTGTCAGATGTAGTTGAAGTACATTGTTATCTGTTATCTGTGTACTTATCTAGGTGCTTGTCACATGTGTTAGAAAGGAACTGTTATCTGTGAAATTAACTAAGTGTAGAAAGATTTGCAAAGTATGGGTAGTGGCTTAGTTAGAAGAAGCCAGGTTAAGACTAGATCTAAACACTGCCCTAGATAGCTTTTGGCAGAGAACAGACAGAACACCAGGAGGAATGAGTTACTGGTGTAACTAAAACTGTTGTACTGGTACTAAGAACTAGAGCTCTTGTACTGGGAGCTTCAATTTAGGGTATAAAAAGGAGTTGGTGTGTTTGTCAGAGGTAGTTGAAGTAAATTGTTATCTGTTATCAGTGTTGTCTGAGCACTTATCTATGTGCTTGTCACAGGTGTCACAAGGGAATTGTTATCAGTGAAATTAACTAAGTGTAGAAAAATTTACAAATTATGGGATATGGCTTAGCTAGAAGGAGCCAGGGTAAGACCAGATATAAACACTGCCCTAGATAGCTTCTGCCAGAGGACAGACAGAACACCAGGACGAAGGAGCTACTGTTATAACTAAACCTTCTCTACTGGGAGTAAGAAATAGATCTCTTGTACTGGGACCTTCAACTTAGGGTAAAAAATAAACAAAAATTAGGAGTTGGTGTGTTTGTCAGAGGTAGTTGAAATAATTGTTATCTGTTATTAGTGTTATCTGTGTGCTTATCTAGGTGTTTGTCAAAGGATTCAGAAACGAATTCTTATCAGTGAAATTAACTAAGTGTAGAAAGATTTGTAATGTATGGGGAGTGGCTTAGCTATAAGGAGCCAGGTTAAGACCAAATATAAACACTGCCCTAATACCTTCTGCCAGAGAACAGACAGAACACCAGGAGGAAGGAGCAACTGGAATAACTAAAACTTCTCTACTGGGACTAAGAACTAGATCTCTTGTACTGGGACCTTCAATTTAGGGTAAAAACAAAGAAAAGAAGGAGTTGGGGTGTTAGTCAGAGGTAGCTGAAGTAAATTGTTTTCTGAGTTATATGTGTACTTAGCTAGGTGCTTGTCACAGATGTTAGAATGGAACTGTTATCTGTGAAATTAACTAAGTGTAGAAAGATTTGCAAAGTGGGGGAATGGATTAGCTAGAATTAGCCAGGTTAAGACCAGATATAAACTCTGCCCTAGATAGCTCCTCCCAGGGAACACACAGAACACCAGAAGGAAGGAGCTACTGGTATAACTAAAACTTATCAATTGGGACAAAGAACTAAACTCTAGTACTGGGACCTTCAATTTATTGAACAAAAAATAAATGAGTTGGTGTGTTTTGTCAGTGGTAGCTGAAGATAACATTTTACTTATTATTTGAAAATTGACAAAGATACAAATATTTGCAAAGTATGAGGAGTAGCTTAGCTACAAGGAGCCAGGTTAAGGCCAGATATAAATGCTGCCTATATATCTTCTGCCAGAGAATAGACACAACAATTCAGGATGAAGGAGCTACTGTTATAACTAAAACCTTCTACTGGTACTAAGAACTAGATCTCTTGTACTGGGACCTTCAATTTATGTTTTAAAAAGGAGATCGGTGTGTTTGGCAGAGTGTAGTTGAATAAATTGTTATCTGTTATCTGTGTACTTATCTAGGGGCCTGTCACAGGTGTCAGAAGGATTAGTTATCTGTGAAATTAACTAAGTGAAGAAAGATTTGCAAAGTGGGGTAAGCTTAGCTTAAGGAGACAGGATAAGACCAGATACAAAAATGCCCTAGATACCTTCTGCCAGAGAACAGACAGAACACGAGGAGGAAGGAGCTACTGGTATAACTGAAACTTCTCTACTGGGACAAGAACTAGATCTCTTGTACTGGGACCTTCAATTTATCGATACAAAAAAAGGAGTTGGTGTGTTTGTCAGTGGTGGTTGAAGTAAATTTTTATCTGTTATCTGTTGTACTTATCTAGGTGCTTGTCACAGGTGTCAGCAGGGAATTGTAATCTGTGAAATTAACTAAGTGTAGAAAGATTTGCAATGTGAGGGAATGGATTAGCTCGAAGGAGCCAGGTTAAAACCAGATATAAACACTGCCATAGATAACTTCTGCCATAGAACAGACACAACACCAGGAGGAAGGGGTTACTGGTATAACTAAAACTTCTCCTACTGGGACTAAGAACTAGATCTCTTGTACTAGGTCCTTCAACTTAAGATAAAAAAACAAATAAAAAATGGAGTTGGTGTGTTTGTCAGAGGTAGTTGAAGTAAATTGTTATCTGTTATGGTGTTATCTATTTTCCTATCTAGAATTAAGTGTCACAAGAGTCAGAAGGAATTGTTATCTGTGAAATTAACTAAGTGTAGAAATATCTGCAAAGTATAGGGAGTGTCTTAGATAGAAGCAGCCAGGTGAAGACCAGATATAATAAGTGCCATACATAGCTCCTGCCAGAGAATAGACAGAACACCAAGAGGAAGGAGCTACTGGTATAACTAAAACTTCTCTACTGCACTAAGAACTAGATCTCTTGTACTAGGACCTTCAATTTAGATAAAAAAAGGATTGTGTGTTTGTCAGATGTAGTTGAAGTACATTGTTATCTGTTATCTGTGATACTTATCTAGGTGCTTGTCACATGTGTTAGAAAGGAACTGTTATCTGTGAAATTAACTAAGTGTAGAAAGATTTGCAAAGTATGGGTAGTAGGCTTAATTAGAAGAAGCCAGGTTAAGACTAGATCTAAACACTGCCCTAGATAGCTTTTTGCAAGAGAACAGACAGAACACCAGGAGGAATGAGTTACTGGTGCAACTAAAACTGTTGTACTGGTACTAAGAACTAGAGCTCTTGTACTGGGAGCTTCAATTTAGGGTATAAAAGGAGTTGGTGTGTGTTTGTCAGAGGTAGTTGAAGTAAATTGTTATCTGTTATCAGTGTTGTCTGAAGCACTTATCTATGTGCTTGTCACAGGTGTCTAAGGGAATTGTTATCAGTGAAATTAACTAAGTGTAGAAAAATTTACAAATTATGGGATATGAAGCAGCTGAAGAAGAGCCAGGGTAAGACCAGATAAAACACTGCCTGAGATAGCTTCTGTGAGGACAGACAGAACACCAGGACTGAAGGAGCTACTGTTATAACTAAAACCTTCTCTACTGGGAGTAAGAAATAGATCTCTTGTACTGGGACCTTCAATTAGGGTAAAAATAAACAAAAATTAGGAGTTGGTGTGTTTGTCAGAGAGGTAGTTGAAATAATTGTTATCTGTTATTAGTGTTATCTGTGTGCTTATCTAGGTGTTTGTCAAAGGATTCAAAACGAATTCTTATCAGTGAAATTAACTAAGTGTAGAAAGATTTGTAATGTATGGGGGAGTGGCTTAGCTTATCAAAGAGCCAGGTTAAGATCAAATAAACACTGCCTAATAATACCTTCTGCCAGAGAACAGACAGAACACCAGGAGGAAAGCAACTGGAATAACTAAAACTTCTCTACTGGGACTAAGAACTAGATCTCTTGTACTGGGACCTTCAATTTAGGAGTAAAAAACAAAAGAAAAGAAGGAGTTGAGAGTGTTAGTCAGGAGTAGCTGGAAATGGAATTGTTTTCTGAGTTATATGTGTACCTAGCTGGGTGCTTGTCACAGATGTTAGAATGGAACTGTTATCTGTAGAGATTAACTAAGTGTAAGAAAAGATTTGCAAAGTGGAGATGGATTAAGCTAGAATTAGCCAGTTTAAGACAAGATATAAACTCTAACCTGACTGATAGCTCCTCCCAGGACACACAGAACACCAGAAGGAAGGAGCTACTGGTATAACTAAAACTTATCAATGAGACTAGAACTAGATCTCATATACTAGAGACCTTCAACCAAGGTTAAAAAAAGGAGTTGGTATGTTTGTCAGAGGTAGTTGAAATAAATTGATATCTGTTATCAGTGTTATCTATGTACTTATCTAGGTGTTAGTCTGCAGCAGTCAGAAGAAATGTTATTGATCAAGTTAACTAAGTGTAGAAAGGTTTTGCAAAGTAGGGGTAAAGCATAGAAGGAGCCATGTTAAGACCAGATATAAACACTGTCCTAGATAGCTACGCAGAGAACTGACAAAACACCTAGGGAAGGAGCTACTGGTATGACTAAAACTTCTCTACTGGGACTAAGAACTAGATTTCTTGTACTGGGACCACTTCAAATTAGAGTAAAAAAGGAATTGGTGTGTTTGTGAAGTGGTAGTTGAATAAATTGTTATCTATTATCCTACTTATCAAATTGCTTGTCTGGGTGACAGAAGGGTGTTATCTGTGAAATTAAGAAGGTGTGATAGATTTGCAAAGCAGGGAGAGTGACTCAGCTAGAAGGAGCCAGGTTAAGACCAGATATAAACAATACCTATATAGCTTCTGCAGAGAAACATGCAACACCAGGAGGAAGGAGCTACTGTTATAACTAAAACTTCTCTACTGGTACTAAGAACTACATCTCTTCTACTGGGACCTTCAATTTATGGTAAACAGAAGGGGTTGGTGTGTTGTTAGAGGTAGTTGAATAAATTGTTAGCAGTTATCTGTGTTATCTGAGTACTCATCTAGGTGCTTGTCACTAGTGTCAGAAGAAATTGTTATCTGTGAAATTAACTAAATGTACAAAGATTTGCAAAGTAGAAGGAGGACTTATTAGAAGGAGCCAGGTTAAGATCAGATTTAAACACTGCCCTAGATAGCTTCTGCAGAGATCAGACAGAACACCAGGAAAGGAGCTACTGGTATAACTAAAACTCTCTACTGGGACTCAGAACTAGATCTCTACTGGGACCTTCAATTTAGGAGTAAAAAGGAGTTGGTGTGTTTTGTCAGAGGTAGTTGAAGTAAATTGTTATGTAAGTATCTGTTATATATATTCTTATCTAGGTGCTTCGTCACAGGTGTCAGAAGGGAATTGTTATCTGAAATTATCTAAGTGTACAAATATTTGCAAACTAGGGGAATCGGCTTAGCTAGAAAGAGCCAGGTTAGGTCCACATATAAACACTGCCCTAGATAGCACATCTGCTGAGAACACGCAGAACACCAGAGGAGGAGCTCCTGGTATAACTAAAACTTCTCAACTGAAACTAAGAACTAGATCTCTTGACTGGGACCTTCAATTTAGGGCAAAAAGGAGTTGGTGTGTTTGTCAGGGCGGCACTGAGTAAATTGTTATCTGCTGTTAGTATTGTCTGAGTACTTATCTGGAGGTGTTTGTCTCAGCTGTCAGAAGGAATTGTTATCAGTGAAATTAACCAGGTATGAAAGATTTAGCAAGAAGGGGAGTGGCTTAGCTGGAAGAAGCCAGGTTAGGACCAGATATAAAGCACTGCCCAGATAGCTTCTGAACAGAGAACAGACAGAACACCAGGAGGAAGAAGCTACTGGTATAATTAAAACTTATCTAGTGGGACTAAGAACTAGATCTCTTGTACTTCAACCTTCAATGTAGTGTACAAAAGAAAAGGAGGTATGTTTGTCAGAGGCAGTTGAAGTAAATTTTTATCTGTAGTCTTTGTTGTCTGTGTACTTATCTAAAGTACTTACCAACAGGTGTCAAAGGAATTATTATCTGTGAAATCAACTATGTGTAGAAATATTTCCAGTAGAGGGGAGCATAGCTAGAGAGCCAGGCTAAGACCAGATATAGACACTTCCCTAGATAACTTCTGTCATAGAACAGACTGTACACCAGGAGGAAGGAGTTACTGGTATAACTAAAGCTGGGACTGAGAACAAGATCTCATGCTGGGACCTTCAATTTATGTTAAAAATAAAACAATAAAAAGGAGTTGGTGTGTATTAGTCAAGAGGTAGTTGTAGTAAATTGTTATCTGCATTCTTTGTTATCTGTGTGCTTAGCTGAAGTGTTTTGTCACAGGTGTCAGAACGAAATTATTATCTCTGTGAAATCGACTAAAATGTAGAAAGGTTTCCAAAGTCGGAGAATGGCTTAGCTAGAAGGGGCCAGGTTATGACCAGATATAGACACTGCCTTAGGCAGACTTCTGACAGAGAACAGACAGTACACCAGGAAGGAGGTTACAGGTAAAACTAAACAACTCTGGGACTAAGAACAAGATCTGCTTGTATTGAGACCTTCAATTTATGGTAAAAGCAAAAGCAAACAATAATAAAAAGAGTTGAAGTGTTAGTCAGGGGTTGTGAGTAAGTGTTATCTGTAATCTGTGTTATCTGTGTACTTGGCTGAAGCTGTCTAGCAGGTGTCAGAAAGGAATTGTTATCTGAGAAATCATCAAAGTGTGAAAAGTTTTTCCAAAGTAGGGGAGTGAAACTTAGCTACAAGGAGCCAAGTTAAGACCAGATATAAGCAGCTGCCCAATATAGAACTACAGATAACAGACAGAACACGAGATCGAAGAGAGCTACTGTTATAACTAAACCTTCACTACTGGTACAGAACTAGATCTCTTTTACTGGGACCTTCAATTTATGTTTTAAAAGGACTAAGTGTGTTTGGCAGAGGTAGTTGAATAAATTGTTATCTGTTATCTGTGTACTTATCTAGGGCCTGTCACAGGTGTCAGAAGGATTAGTTATCTGTGAAATTAACTAAGTGAAGAAAGATTTGCCCAGTGGGGGAGTAAGCTTAGCTAGAAGGAGACAGGATAAGACCAGATACAAAAACTGCACCTAGATACCTTCTGCCAGAGAACAGACAGAACACGAGAGGAAGAGCTACTGGTATAACTGAAACTTCTGTACTGGGACAAAGAACTAGATCTCTTGTACTAGGACCTTCAATTTATTGTACAAAAAAGGAGTTGGTGTGTTTGTCAGTGGTAGTTGAAGTAAATTGTTATCTGTGTTATCTGTGTACTTATGCTAGGTGCTTGTCACAGGTGTCAGCAGGGAATGTTAATCTGTGAAATTAACTAAGTGTAGAAAGATTTGCAATGTGAGGGAATGGATTAGCTCGAAGGAGCCAGGTTAAAACAAGATATAAACACTGCAGATAACTTCTGCCATAGAACAGGCAGCAACACCAGGAGGAAGGGTTACTGGTATAACTAAAACTTCTCCTACTGGGACTAAGAACTAAATCTCTTATACTAGGTCCTTCAACTTAAGATAAAAAAACAAAAAATTGAGTTGGTGTGTTTATTCAGAGTAGTTGAAGTAAATTGTTATCTGTTATGTGTATTATCTATTTTCCTATCTAGAGTGCTTGTCACAAGAGTCAGAAGGAATTGTTATCTGTGAAATTAACTAAGTGTAGAAATATCTGCAAAGTATGGGGAGTGTCTTAGATAGAAGCATGCAGGTGAAGACCAGATATAATAAGTGCCATACATAGCTCCTGCCAGAGAATAGACAGAACACCAAGGAAGGAGCTACTGGTATAACTAAAACTTCTCTACTGCATTAAGAACTAGATCTCTTGTACTGGGACCTTCAATTGAGTTAAAAAAAAAAAGAGGTTGTGTGTTTGTCGGACATAGTTGAAGTACATTGTTATCTGTTATCTGTGTACTTATCTAGGTGCTTGTCACATGTGTTAGAAAGGAACTGTATATCTATGAAATTAACAAGTGTGAAAGATTTGCAAAGTATGGGTAGTGGCTTAGTTAGAAGAAGCCAGGTTAAGACCAGATATAAACACTGCCCTAGATAGCTTTGGCAGAGAACAGACAGAACAACAGAGGAGGAAGGAGTTACTGGTGTAACTAAAACTGTTGTACTGGTACTAAGAACTAAACTCTTGTACTGGGAGCTTCAATTTAGGGTATAAAAAGAAGTTGGTGTGTTTGTCAAAGTGGTTGAAGTAAATTGTTAGCTGTTATCAGTGTTGTCTGAGCACTTATCTATATGCTTATCACAGGTGTCTACAAAGGTATCAGTGAAATTAACTAAGTGTAGAAAGATTTATAAAGTATGGGACATGGCTTAGCTAGAAGAGCCAGGATAAGACCAGATATAAACACTGCCTAGATAGCTTCTGCAGAGGACAGACAGACACACCAGGACAGAAGAGCTACTAACATAACTAAACCTTCTCTACTGGGAGTAAGAAATAGATCTCTTATACTGGGACCTTCAACTTAGGGTAAAAATAAACAAAAATAAGGAGTTGAGTGTGTGTTTGTCAGAGGTAGTTGAAATAATTATCTGCTATTAGTGTTATCTGTGTACTTATCTAGGTGTTTGTCAAAGGATTCAGAAACGAATTCTTATCAGTGAAATTAACTAAGTGTAGAAAGATTTGTAATGTATGGGGAGTGGCTTAGCTATAAGGAGCCAGGTTAAGACCAAATATAAACACTGCCCTAATACCTTCTGCCAGAGAACAGACAGAACACCAGGAGGAAGGAGCAACTGGAATAACTAAAACTTCTCTACTGGGACTAAGAACTAGATCTCTTGTACTGGGACCTTCAATTTAGGGTAAAAAACTAAGAAAAGAAGGAGTTCGGGTGTTAGAGGTAGCTGAAGTAAATTGTTTTCTGAGTTATCTGTGTACTTAGCTAGGTGCTTGTCACAGATGTTAGAAGGGAACTGTTATCTGTGAAATTAACTAAGTGTAGAAAGATTTGCAAAGTGGGGGAATGGATTAGCTAGAATTAGCCAGGTTAAGACCAGATATAAACTCTGCCCTAGATAGCTTCTCCCAGGGAACACACAGAACACCAGAAGGAAGGAGCTACTGGTATAACTTAAACTTATCAACTGTGACTAAGAACTAGATCTCCTATACTGAGATCTTCAACTTAGGGTTAAAAAAAAGGAGTTGGTGTGTTTGTCAGAGGTAGTTGAAGTAAATTGATATCTGTTATCAGTGTTATCTATGTACTTATCTAGGTGGTAGTCACAGGTGTCAGAAGGGAATTGTTATTGTTCAAGTTAACTAAGTGTAGAAAGGTTTTCAAAGTAGGGGGAGTGGCTTAGCTAGAAGGAGCCATGTTAAGACCAGATATAAACACTGTCCTAGATAGCTTCTGCCAGAGAACTGACAAAACACCTAGAGGAAGGAGCTAATGGTATGACTAAAACTTCTCTACTGGGACTATGAACTAGATTTCTTGTACTGGGACCTTCAAATTAGGGTAAAAAGGAATTGGTGTGTTTGTCAGTGGTAGTTGAATAAATTGTTATCTGTTATCTTTACTTATCTTGGTGCTTGTCACAGGTGACAGAAGGGAATTGTTATCTGTGAAATTAGGAAAGTGTAGATAGATTTGCAAAGCAGGGAGAGTGACTCAGCTAGAAGGAGCCAGGTTAAGACCAGATATAAACAATGACCTATATATCTTCTGCCAGAGAACATACACAACACCAGGAGGAAGGAGCTACTGTTATAACTAAAACTTCTCTACTGAGTACTAAGAACTACATCTCTTCTACTGGGACCTCCAATTTATGGTAAAAAAGAAGGAGTTGGTGTGTTTCTCAGAGGTAGTTGAATAAATTGTTAGCTTTTATCTGTGTTATCTGAGTACTTATCTAGGTGCTTGTCACTGGTGTCAGAAGGAATTGTTGTCTGTGAAATTAACTAAGTGTACAAAGATTTGCAAAGTAGACGGAGTGGCATAGTTAGAAGGAGCCAGGTTAAGATCAGATTTAAACACTGCCCTAGATAGCTTCTGCCAGAGATCAGACAGAACACCAGGAGGAAGGAGCTACTGGTATAACTAAAACTTCTCTACTGGGACTCAGAACTAGATCTCTTGTACTGGGACCTTCAATTTAGGGTAAAAAAAGGAGTTGGTGTGTTTGTCAGAGGTAGTAGAAGTGAATTGTTATGTGTTATCTGTGTTATATGTATTCTTATCTAGGTGCTTGTCACAGGTGTCAGAAGGGAATTGTTATCTGTGAAATTATCTAAGTGTACAAATATTTGCAAATTAGGGGAGTGGCTTAGCTAGAAAGAGCCAGGTTAAGTCCACATATAAACACTGCCCTAGATAACATCTGCATGAGAACAGACAGAACACCAGGAGGAAGGAGCTCCTGGTATAACTAAAACTTCTCAACTGGAACTAAGAACTAGATCTCTTGTACTGGGACCTTCAATTTAGGGTAAAAAAGGAGTTGGTGTGTTTGTCAGAGGTAGCTGAAGTAAATTGTTATCTGCTATTTGTATTATCTGAGTACTTATCTAGGTGTTTGTCTCAGCTGTCAGAAGGGAATTATCAGTGAAATTAACCAGGTATAGAAAGATTTGCAAAGAAGGGGGAATGGCTTAGCTGGAAGAAGCCAGGTTAGGACCAGATATAAACACTGCCCTAGATAGCTTCTGAACAGAGAACAGACAGAACACCAGGAGGAAGGAGCTACTGGTATAACTAAAACTTATCTAGTGGGACTAAGAACTAGATCTCTTGTACTTAGACCTTCAATGCAATGTAAAAAAAAGGAGTTGGTGTCTTTGTCAGAGGCAGTTGAAGTAAATTTTTATCTGTAGTCTTTGTTGTCTGTGTACTTATCTAGGTACTTGCCACTGGTGTCAAAAGGGAATTGTTATCTGTGAAATCAACTATGTGTAGAAATATTTCCGAAGTAGGGGGAGTGGCATAGCTAGACGGAGCCAGGCTAAGACCAGATATAGACACTGCCCTAGATAACTTCTGTCATGGAACAGACTGTACACCAGGAGGAAGGAGTTACTGGTATAACTAAAGCTGGGACTGAGAACAAGATCTCTTGTACTGGGACCTTCAATTTATGTTAAAAGGAAAACAATAAAAAGGAGTTTGTGTGTTAGTCAGAGGTAGTCGTAGTAAATTGTTATCAGCATTCTGTGTTATCTGTGTACTTAGCTAGGTGTTTGTCACAGGTGTCAGAAGGGAATTATCTGTGAAATCAACTAAGTGTAGAAAGATTTCCCAAGTAGGGGGAGTGGCTTAGCTAGAGGGAGCCAGGCTAAGACCAGATATAGACTCTGCCTAAATAGCTTCTGCGAGAGAACTGACAGAACACCAGGAAGAAGGAGCTACTATTATATCTAAAACTTCTCTACTCTGACATAGAACTAGTTCTCTTGTACTGGGACCTTCAATGTAGTGTAAAAAACAAACAAACAAAGGTATTGGTGTGTTTGTCAGAGGTAGTTGAAGTAATTTGTTATCTGTTATCTGTGTACTTATCTTGGTGCTTGTCACAGGTGTCAGAAGGGAATTGTTATATGTGAACTTTATTTATTTATTTTTATTCAGCTTTTGTTGACTGGGTTAGTGCACTAGACAAATCCTGCCTATTTTCAGGCATGACCTGGGGGAGGGGGATACAGATGAATGCCAACTGACCTTGAACCAGATTAAGCTGTTGGTGGTATTTTTTTTAGTGAATGAGGGAAATTTGGCCAGGACACCGGGGAAATTCCCCTACTCTTTTTGATAAGTGCCATGGGATCTTTAACATCCAGTTGAACTACCACCAATCCAGGCAGATGGGACCTCAGTTTAACGTCTCATCCGAGAGACGGCTCCTCAGAAGTGCAGCACCCCTCTCATGCTGCACTACAGTGTCAGTACTGGGATATTAACCCAAGTGCCAGATGTGGGAACTGAACCCACAGCCCTCTGATCTCCCAGCCTCAGAGGCGAGTGTGCTACCTTCTGAGCCACTGACACTGCTAAGTATAGAAAGTATAGAAAGATTTGCAAAGTAGGAGGAGTGGCTTAGCTAGAAGGACACAGGTTAAGACCAGATGTAAGCTCTGCCCTAGATAGCTTCTGCCAAGAGAACAGACAGAACACAAGGAGAAAGGAGCTACTGGTATAACTAAAACTTCTCTACTGGTACTAAGAACTACATCTCTTGTACTGGGACCTTCAATTTAGGGTAAAAAGAAGGAGTTGGTGTGTTTGTCAGAGGAAGCTCAATAAATTGTTAGCTGCTATCTGTGTTATCTGAGTACATATCTAGGTGCTTGTCACAGGTGTCAGAAGGGAACTGTTATCTGTGAAATTAACTAAGTGTAGAAAGATTTGTAAAGTAGGGGGAGTAGCTTAGCTGGAAGAAGCCTGGTTAGGACCAGATTTAAACACTGCACTAGATAGCTTCTGCCAGAGAACAGACAGAACACCAGAAGGAAGAAGCAACTGGTATAACTAAAACTTATCAAGTGGGACTTAGAACTAGGTAGGTAGGTAGGTAAAATTCATTTTTATACTGGTAATACATGTCATTTGGACATAATCCAGTTTACAAAACAGACCTGTGTAAATTCCTAACTAGTTACATACAAATAAGTTCCATGTTAAATACATATAAATACAAACACCACAATATACAAACAACACAGTATACCTAAAAGACTTACAATAGCTGGATTATAAAATCTCAAAATTCCAAGGAACCTTAGAGAGAAAAAAAAACATTTAACACTCTCAAATGTGAGCATATAGCTCCTTTATAGTGTGAGTAAACAATGAGTAATTTCGAATTTCTCTTACCTCATCAGGAAGAGGATTCCAAAAACTAGCATCCTGATATAGCAAAGACCTGTCCCAAAATTTATTATAAAGTTTACCTACAACTATCTTATTTAAGTGAACTGGTCTTGTCAATATCCGTTTTTGATAGTTATTCACTGTAAATAATATTAAAGAAACTGGATGATTTTCAGAAGAATATTTCATTTTGTGTATTAAAGATAACCAGTGACACTTATGATTTATGTCTAAAGGTGACCAGTTCACTTTCTTCAACAATAAACAGTGATGAATCTGATAGTTTCCTTGTAATACATATCTTGCTGCGTGATAATAAGTTCTATCTATTCTAGACAATAGGGTTTTATTTGCATTTCAATATATTAATTCTCCATATCTAAGCACTGGAATAATTAACTGATCTGCCAGGTTTTTTCTATCTAAAAAAGATTAACAATCAGTACTTCTTCTTAACGCCCCTACCCTTCTATTTATTTTTTTAATCAATGCAATAATATGATTTGAAAAGGACAGATGTTCATCAAATATAATCCCTAAATAACTATATTCTTTAACTTGTTCTAATTTAGTTTGATTTCCTGTATAAATGGATAAATCATAAACAAGTTCACCACTTTTTCAATGGAAAATTCATGCACTTTGTTTTTTTTTGTGTTCATTATCAGCCCTGACCTGGTGAACCACCCCTCAATTCTTTGAAAATCAGGCTACAAATTAGTTTGTAATATTTCTTCCGTTTCTCCGGACGCACTTATAACCGTATCATCGGCATAAAGTCGAATCTCTGATTTTTCTATAGTCGATGGCAAGTTATTTATGAATATAAGGAACAAAAGAGGTCCTAAAATTGACCCTTGGGGAACTCCTCTATTTACTTTCCTCTTTCTTGACAAACATCCCTGTACCTCGACTCTCTGGGAACAATCATCCAAATAAGATTTTAACCAATTTAAGGGATCGTCCCTCATGCCTATTTCATGAAGTCTTTCAATTAGTAAGGGGTGGTCCACCAGGTCAAAAGCCTTTGAAGGACCTACAAAAATAACAGCTGTCTCCCTATTTTCCCCCAATGACCTATTTATTTGGTCATAAAATTCCAAAAGGGCTGTTGTAGTAGAATAGTTTTTTTGAAAACTAGATTGTTTACTTGTCAACAAACTGTATCTGTCCAAATATTCCATTATCTGGCTAGAGACAAGTTTTTCAAAACATTTTAACAAAAGAGGTAATAAGGCTATGGACCTATAATTATTAACTTCTACAGCACCCGCACCCCCTCTTGAAAATACGTTTTAATCTACTCTCTTTCCAAGATAAGGGAAATATCCAATTTGAAGACTCCAATTAAATAAATAAGTAATAATTGGTGCTATATGAAAAGTAGCTAGCTTTAAGAATTTACCTTCCAGACAATCACTACCAAAAGCCTTATGAGCATTTATATTTTGAAGAATTTTATATACTTTAGTGACTGTTAAAATGTTTAAATCTAAATGGAGGAAATTTATTTTGTATAAACTGTACATTAGTTTGTTCTAAGTCTAATTTAGAAGGAATTTCTAATTTGGGAGATCTACAAAAAATTATTTAAGACATTACAAATTTCCTCCCGATTTTCAGTAATGATATCCCCATTTTTTAATCTTAATATCTCCTCTGAGGAATCGCATCCTGGTTTAGTTAATTTCTTGACCACTCTCCAAAACTGTCTTGAATCTATACTTGAGTCTATTTTATTTTTGTAAAATAAAATTTTTGAAGCCTTAATTAACCTTTTACATTATTTTTAGCAACCTTAAAAGAAATCCAATCCTTTTCTAATTTTTTCCACATTCTACTTTTGATTTGAATTTGTTTCAAGAGTCTATCATTTATCCACGGTAATTTATTTAATTTCTTCTTTGCTTTAACTCTTGGTGAGTGAAAATCACATACTTCTTCAAAAGTTTGGCTAAAATATTTAATTGAAGTGTCAATATCTGGAATTAATTTACATCTATCCCATTTTATTTTACTAACACTATCTAAAAACCTAGATTCTGAAAATCTTCTGAAGTCCCTAGTCCAATTTTTATTTTCATATACCCAATTTTGATTAAATTGAGACCTGGGCAAAGTAGCACAGATCAAATTGTGGTCACCATGACATGGTGATAAAACACCCACTGCTTCAATTTCAATTTGAGTAGATACCAAAATCAAATCTAATATGGATCCAATTGTCATATTTGTTGTGTACCTGGTAGGTTTTTGTATGAGTTGTTTTAATCCTAGGTTAGTTACTATATCTTTTGTCTCCCTCTAATATTTTTCCAATCACAATATAGATCTCCCATCAAAGTAATGGTCTACTTCCTACTTTATCTGCTATCTTAATTAGAATTATCTCCAGGTCAGTTATTTTTACCCTTGGGGGTGAATAAATTATCAAAATTACCAATCCTGGGTGTCCCAGGTATACAGCTAAAAATTCTATATTATTTTCACTACCCTGTATTATAATTTCTGAAAAACCTAATGTACGTTTTAAAAGAAGCATCACACCCCCCTCTAGTTTTTCTATCTACTCTCCATACTCTATAATCCTGAGTGCCAAATTCTTCATCTCGATGTTTGTTTGAGAGCCATGTTTCACTTAACCCTAATATACATGGATAATTATCTTTCAGTAAAGTTGCTAAAAGATCAGATTTAGAACTAATGCTAGGTGCATTATCATGAAAAATTTTAAGTTCTAAATTTGAAGGCCCTGGATTCACTTCAATATCTCCCCCAACATTAGTAAAAAACAACTTGCCCCAGATAAATTTGATATAGCATTATTAGGCCTAAAAGGATTTAGAGGCCTATAACATCCTCCCAAAGTTTGATTTCTTAATATTCTCTGAAAAGTATTCCTTCTTGGTTTGTTACAATTGTTTTTTTGTGATTGATTAAATAAAAATAACCAATTTACCAAATATTTTTCGTTTGCAGATTTTTTTGTAGTGATGAATTCTTTCTGAGTTACAACACTCAAAAGACAGCAAAGAAATAAACATCTTAAAATATTAAACATCATCATTTTTCAAAGAAATTTCCACAACTAAAATATGTCTAAAAAATTTTTAAAATTAGAACCCCTATTCTAATTTACAAAGAAATTATCCTAATATCACCTAGACTTTAACATAAAATTCTTCTAACTAAACATTTTAAAGTAAAAACATTTCCAAATTACCAAACTAATCTGAACCTAAAAGTCTCCCAGTTTAGAAGCAGCCTTTTCTCTATAGAGTGGTGCCTAGCACCACCACGCTACCACAGTGCTCGCACTGTGAGCAGCGCAAGATTTTATAGCACTCTGCCCTCCTCTTCTCTGATGCAGGACCCTGGTTATCTCCCACTCACTGCCCCAGGTGTAAAAGTCACAATTCTCTGGTTTACCTGAGTTTTAACAGGCAGTAACAAGGCTGTCCCACAGAGAGTGGAGCACTGGCTACAAATTAAGCACACAGCAAAAGGTGAAACAAAGTACACAGTTCAAAGGCAGATGATCTTTTTCTTCCCAAACTGCAGGCTTTAAACTTCTGATGAAAAGGGAGATAGAAAACAGCTGAAGCAGATGTAAATTTGCAGCATACCTGGCTGTGAGCAGATCTCTTGTACTGAGACCTTCAATGTAGGGAAAAAAAAAGCAGTGTGCTTGTCAGACCCGGGTGAAGTAAATTTTTATCTATTATTTGTAATCTGTGTACTTATCTAGGTGCTTATCACAGGTCACCAAAGTACACACAACACCAGGAGGAAGGGGTTACTGACATAATAGAAACTTCTCTTTTGAGACTAAGAACAAGATCTCTTATACTGGGACCTTCAATTTATGGTAAAAAGCAAACAATAAAAGGAGTTGCGTGTTAGTCAGAGGTTGTTGTAGTAAATTGTTATCTGTAATCTGTAGTTATCTACGTACTTAGGTGCTTGTCACAGGTGTCAGAAGAGAATTGTTATCAGAAATCAACAAAAGGTAGAAAGTTTTCCAAAGTAAGGGGGTAGCTTAGCTAGAAGGAGCAAGGTTAAGAGCACTGCCCTAGATAGCTTCTGCAGAGAACAGACAGAACACCAGGAAGAAGGACCTACTGGTATATCTAAAACTTACTACTCTGATGAAGAACTAGATATATTATACTGGCACCTTCAATGTAGCATAAAAACAAACAAAAAGAGTTAGTGTGTTTGTCAGAGGTAGTTGAAGTAATTTGTTATCTGTTACGTTTGTACTTATCTTGGTGCTTGTCACAGGTGTCAGAAGGGATTGTTATCTTGTGAAATTAACTAAGTGTAGAAAAGATTTGCAAAGTAGGGGAAGCTTGAAGAAGGAGCCAGGATAAGGCCAGACATATACACTGCCCTGGATAGCTTCTGCCAATAGAACAGACAGAACACTAGGAGAAATGAGCTACTAGTATAACTAAAACTTCTCTACTTGGACTAAGAACTAGATTTATTGTACTATGACCTACAATTTAGGGTAAAAAAAAGGAATGGTGTGTGTTTGTCAGAGGAGTTAGTAAATATTTACCTGTTATCAGTGTTATCTATGTACTTATCCAGGTGCTATTCAGCGTCTCAGAAGGAATTGTTATCTTGAAGTTAACTAAGTGTAGAAAGAGATTTGCAAAGTAGGGGAGTGGCTTAGCTAGAAGGAGCCAGGTAAAGACCAGATATAAACACTGCCCTAGATAGCTTCTGCCAAGAGAACTGACAGAACACCAGGAGGAAGGAGCTACTAGTATGACTAAAACTTCTCTACTGGGACTAAGAACTAGATTTCTTGTGCGGAACCTTCAATTTAGGGTAAAAAAAAAGGAGTTGGAGTGTTTGTCAGAGGTAGTTGAGGTAAATTGTTATCTGTTATCTCTGTTATCAATGTGTACTTAACAGGCTTGTCACAGGTGTCAGAAGAATTATTATCATTGAAGTTAACTAACTGTAGAAAGATTTGCAAAGTAGGGGGAGTGGCATAGCTAGAAGGAGCCAGGTAAAGACCTGATATAAACACTGCCCTAGATAGCTTCTGCCAGAGAACTGACAGAACACCAGGAGGAAGGAGCTACTGGTATGACTAAAACTTCTCTACTGGGACTAAGAACTAGATTTATTGCACTGGGACCTTCAATTTAGGGTAAAAAAAAAGAATTGTTGTGTTTGTCAGAGGTAGTCGAAAAAAATGTTATCTGTTATTGTTACTTATCTAGATACTTGTCACAGGTGACAGAAGAAATTGTTATCTGTGAAATTAACTAAGTGTAGATACATTTGTAAAGCAGGGAGAGTGGCTCAGCTAGAAGGAGCCAGGATAAGACCAGATATAAACACTGCCCTAGATAACTTCTGCCAGAGAACAGACACAACACCAGGTGGAAGGAGCAACAGCTATAACTAAAACTTCTCCACTGAGGACTAAAAACTACATCTGTTGTACTGGGACCTTCAATTTATGGAAAAAAAGAAGGAGTTGGTGTGTTTGTCAGAGGTAGTTGAAGTGAATTGTAATGTGTTATCTGTATTATATATGTACTTATCTAGGTGCTTGTCACAGGTGTCAGAAGGGAATTGTTATCTGTGAAATTATCTAAGTGTACAAAGATTTGCAAAGTAGAGGTAAAGCTTAGCTAGAAGGAGCCAGGTTAAGACCACATATAAACACTGCCCTAGAATAGCATCTGCCTGAGAACAGACAGAACACAATGAGGAAGAAGCTAATGGTATAACTAAAACTTCTCAACTGGAACTAAGAAATAGATCTCTTGTACTAGGATCTTCAATTTAGGGTAAAAAATGGGTTGGTGTGTTTGTCAGAGGTAGCTGAACTAAATTGTTATCTGCTATTTGTATCTGTGTACTTATCTACTGCTTGTCTCAGTAGTCAGAAGAATTGTTATCTGTGAAATTAACAAAGTATAGAAGGATTTGCAAAGTAGGGTAGTGAAACTTAGCTGGAAGAAGCCAGGTTAGGACCAGATATAAACACTTCCCTAGATAGATTCTGAACAGAGAACAGAGAGAACACCAAGAGGAAGGAGCTACTGGTATAACTAAAACTTCTCTAGTGGGACTAAGAACTAGATCTCTTGTACTGAGACCTTCAATGTAGGGTAAAAAAAAGGAGTTGGTGTGTTTGTCAGAGGCAGTTGAAGTACATTTTTATATGTAATCTGTGTTATCTGTGTACTTATCTAGGTGCTTGACAAAGGTGTCAGAAGGGAATTGATATCTGTGAAATCAACTAAGTGTAGAAAGATGTCAAAAGTCGGGGGAATAGCATAGCTAGAAGGAGCCAGACTAAGACCAGATAGAGACACTGCCCTAGATAGCTTCTGCCATAGAACAGACAGAACACCAGGAAGAAGGAGGTAAAGCAGGGAGAGTGGCTCAGCTAGAAGGAGCCGGATAAGACCAGATATAAACACTGTCCTAGATAACTTCTGCCAAAGAACAGACACAAAACCAGGAGGAAGGGCAACTGCTATAACTAAAACTACTCCACTGAGGACTAAGAACTACATCTGTTGTACTAGGACCTTCAATTTATAAGAAAAAAGTAGTTAGTGTGTTTGTCAGAGTAGTTGAAGTAATTGTAATGTATTATCTGTGTTATATATGTTACTTATCTAAGTGCTTGTCACAGGTGTCAGAAGGAATTATTATCTGTGAAATTATCTAAGTGTACAAAGATTTGCAAAGTAGAGGAGTGGCTTAGCTAGAAGGAGCCAGGTTAAGACCACATATAAACATTGCCCTAGATAGCATCTGCCTGAGAACAGACAGAACACCATTAGGAAGGAGCTCCTGGTATAACTAAAACTTCTCAACTGGAACTAGGAACTAGATCTCTTGTACTGGGATCTTCAATTTATGTTAAAAGGAAAACAATAAAATGGAGTTGGTGTGTTAGTCAGAGGTTATTGTAGTAAATAGTTATCTGTAATCTGTGATATCTGTGTACATAGCTAGGTGCTTGTCACAGGTGACAGAAGGGAATTGTTATCTGAGAAATCAACAAAGTGTAGAAAGATTTCGCAAAGTAGGGGGTGAACAGCCAGAAGACAGGTTAAGACCAGATATAGACACTGCCCTAGATAGCTTCTGCCAGAGAAAGACAAAACACCAGGAAGAGGGACCTACGGTATATCTAACACTTCTCTTCTCTGAGAAGAACTAGATACCTTATACTGGGACCTTCAAGGTAAAAAAAACAAACAAAAGAGTTGGTGGCTGTTAAAAAGGTAGTTAAGTAATTGTTATCTATACCTCTGTACTTATCTTGCTACTTGCCACAGGTGTCAAACGAATTATCTATAAAACTAAGTGTGAAAAGATTTGCAAAGTAGAGTAGCTTAGCTAGAAGGACCAGGTAGACCAGACAAAAACACACCACAAATAACTTCTGCCAAAGAACAGCAGAACACAAGAAACTGTGCTACTAGTATAACTAAAAACCTCTACTTAGACTAAAACTAGATACCGTATACCAAATACAATTTAGGAATTAAAAAAATTTAGTGTATTTTGTCAGAATGTCTCCCAATGGCAGCATATAAACAGCGAACAACATGGTGCCTAAATGGTACCCCACAGGACAGGAAGATGGCATCAGAGGAATAAATTCCGGTGATAACCCTCTGTCTCTGACCCATGAGGAAAGATCGAAACCAATGCAGAACTGTACCAGACAGTCCGAAATAAAGCCACAGGTGTTCCAGAAGCACACCATGGTCCACAGTATCAAATGCTGCAGAGAGATCAAGAAGGACTAGAATAGTACGAGCCTTTCGATCTCTCACAATCAGGAGATCATTTAGAACCCGGACAAGAGCAGTCTCAGTACTATGTCTTTTCCTAAATCCGGATTGAAGAGTAGCATAGATATTGTGATTTGTAAGATGGTCATCTAGTTGTAGCGCAACCACCTTTTCAATAACCTTACCCAAAAAGGGCAGGTTAGAATCAGGTCTGTAGCTAGCTGGACAGTCCGGATTCAGTGAAGGCTTTTTCAGGAGTGGTCGAACGACCGCCTCCTTTAGGGGATCAGGAAAGACCCCCTGCTCCAAAGATTTCCAGACAATTTCAGCAAGGATCGGGCAGATAGTATCTACGCAACCTAATAATAGTGACGTAGGCCCCGGATCCAAACTACAGCTGGTAGGACGTACAGTCTGGACAATCCTCACAATATCCATGAATTCTGGCTTACCAAAGTCACACCAGGTGACACAGGTGTTTGTTTCCCCTCGCCGATCACCGCAAACCCTTGAAGAGTGAGCCTGGCCAATATCCAACCTAATGCCGGCAATCTTATCTGTGAAAAACCGAGCAAGCTCATTACACTTTATTTGGGAAAAATCTCTTCCAGACTGTAGACAGAGTGGATTGCACAATCTGTTGACAGTCCGAAAGAGTTGAGCTGGTCGGTTTCGTGCAGCAGCAATCTCCCTGGACAGGAATTCTGCCTTCTTACGGGTGATTGCTGATTGATAGATACCATAATGATCCATCAACCTAAGTCTGTCAGCATCCAGGCCGGACTTCCGCCAGGCCCTCTCTAGTTTTCACCCACCTCCTCAGTTCCTTCAAAGACTCATCAAACCATAGAGTCTTAGGGCACTGAGTGAGTGGGTGAACAAGGACAGGAGCAACTAGGTCCAGGGCCTCGCTCACCGCCTTATTATAGGCAAGAACGAGGCCTCCTGGACCTATGCTCTAGCCAGAAATACCCGATAGGTCCAGTACCACTAATAGACCCTCTGGGGTAACTCCCCTTAAAGGGCGATACTGAACCATCTCCGTAGAGGCAGCCCTATTAGGGGGTGCCCCAAAGCTGAATCTTATGGTGTGATGGTCTGTCCACACATTCGGTTCCACCCCCAAATGCGTGATATCCAAATCCAGTAGGAACACTAGATCCAATGAGTGACCTCCTATATGGGTAGCAGAGGTAACTACCTGTGACAGGCCCAACATAGTCATAAGTTGGAGGAAATTCTTTCCAAAATGCGAGAGAGTTCATCGTCGACCCAGGCATTGAAGTCACCCAGTATTAACCATCTGGGCGACTCCAATGCCATGTCGACGATGAAGTCTGCGAACTCCTTCAGGAATTCTCCACCAT
This sequence comes from Neoceratodus forsteri, assembly GCA_016271365.2. Lineage (NCBI taxonomy): Eukaryota > Metazoa > Chordata > Ceratodontiformes > Ceratodontidae > Neoceratodus > Neoceratodus forsteri. The sequence continues at coordinate 89,101,612 of JADMNL010000024.1, forward strand.
CACCAGGTGGACAGTAGATGAGGAGAATCCTAAACCCTGCACCTGTTGCCTGGATACACTCAAAGGATCTAGTGTTACCCACTGGCACATCCACAAGATTCAGATCTGTTCTAAAAAAGATGGCTACTCCCCCACCCCTATGATCCAATCTTGGGCGATGCATCACCGAGAACCCAGCCGGAGCAACAGAGTCTAATACAGGACCTGCGTTCTCATCCAGCCAGGTCTCAGTGATACATGCCAGGTCAGATGCTGCAACAAGATCTGCAATAATTGCAGTCTTGTTCCTAATGGACCTGGCATTACATAGCACCGCCCGGGTTGGATGGGTTTTCGGAGAGGAGCGCAGTACCTGCCCACAATCTGTGGAGCCCTTGGGTATGGGAATCAGGCAGGGGAGGACCCCTCTCCTGATCCCATTTCACCCCAGGGTGTCTCCTCATCCCAACTACCCCTATCTTCCCACTCCTTTCCAGTCTCCCACTCTGTCCAGTCCAACCATCCTTCAAGTGCCTTCTCACTATCCCCGCTGCACGACACCTATTAAAGACATCAGCAGACAAATGGGGACAATGAAAAGGACAGAGGCTATGGAGCAGAGCGGGAGAATAGTGCCTGACCATCGTAAGGGCCATCCAACACATATTAATTAACCAGTATCTAACAAAACTAACTTAACTTAAGACAAACCTATCTTAAATAAACAAATAGTGTTATACTAAAACAAACAAAACCTGTAATAAAATAAAATAATAAATTATATTTAGAGTTTAAACTATTAAGCCGGCATCAAGGTTTTGACTCAAATAGCATCATAAAAGGTCTATATAACCATAAAAAGGTGGGTAAAGAAACTACAAAACCAGAGAATGTAAATTTTTTTTAAACTCAGCAGAATTCTCACTGCGGTGTGAGAGTAGATACAAGCAGTCACGGTCTTTTAAACCCCACAACTCTCACTACTAAGAGAGATAGGGCATATTCAGAGTCAAAGCATAAAACTAAAAGCATCCAGTATTCCAGATTTAGGAACTCCAGCCTATCTAAAACCCAGGCGATCAGAGTCAGGCTGACTTGTCAGCAGAATAAAACTTTAGACAATTCTAGTCCAGGAGCATCAGTATCGCCGCAATCGTGTGAGGGAGAGTAGCAACCCCAAAGTGGACCACTGACCCAGGCTGGACCCAAACTTCTCTACTGTTACTAAGATATAGATCTCTTGTACTGGGACCTTCAATTTAGGGTAAAAAACAAACAAAAAAAAGGAGTGGGTGTGTTTGTCAGAGGTAGTTAAAGTAATTTGTTATCCGTTAACTGCGTCCTTATCTTGGTGCTTGTCACAGGTGTCAGTAGGGAATTGTTATCTGTGAAATTAACTAAGTGAAGAAAGATTTGCAAAGTAGGGGGAGTAGCTTAGCTAGAAGGAGCCAGGTTAAGACCAGATATAAACACTGCCTTAGATAACTTCTGCCAGAGAACAGTCAGAACACCAGGAGGAAGGAGTTACTGGTATAACTAAAGCTGGGACTGAGAACAAGATCTCTTCTACTGGGACCTTCAATTTATGTTAAAAGGCAAACACTAAAAAGGAGTTGGTGTGTTAGTCGGAGGTAGTTGTAGTAAATTGTTATCTGTATTCTGTGTTATCTGTGTACTTAGCTAGGTGTTTGTCACAGGTGTCAGAAGGGAATTGTTATCTGTGAAATCAACAAAGTGTAGAATGATTTCCAAAGTAGGAGGGAGTGGCTTATCTAGAAGGAGCCAGGCTAAGACCAGATATAGACACTGCCCTAGATAACTTCTGCCAGTACAGTATCTTATGAGAATGAGTACATCAGTGCTCTTATCCCAGTACACAATCTAATGAGAATGGCTATATCAGTGCTCTGATCTCAGTACAGTATCTTATGAGAATGTCTATGTCAGTGCACTCATCCCAGTACAGTATCTTATGAGAATGGTTACATAAGTGCTCTCATTACAGTACAGTATCTTATAAGAATGGCTTCATCTGTGCTGTAATCTCAGTAGAGTTTCTTATGAGAATGACTTCATCAGTGCTCTCATCTCAGTAGAATATCTTATGAGCATGACTATATCAGTGCTCTCATCCCGGTACCGTATCTTATGAGAATGGCTATATCAGTGCTCTCGTCCCAGTTCAGAATCTTGTGAGAATGGCTATATCAGTGCCCTGACCTCAGTACAGTATCTTATGAGAATGGCGATATCGGTGCTCTCATGTCAGTACAGAATCTTATGAGAAAGGCTAAATCAGTGCTCTCTTCCCAGTACAGTATCTTATAAGAATGGCTTCCTCAGTGCTCTCATCTCGGTAGATTATCTTAAGAGAATGTCTATTTCAGTGCTCTCAACCCAGTACTGTATCTTATGAGAATGGCTGTATCAGTGCTCTCATCCCTGTACAGTATCTTATGAGAATGGCTGTATCAGTGCTGTTATCCCAGTCTAGCATTATATGAGAATGGCTATTTCAGTGCTCCCACCCCGGTACAGTATCTTATGAGAATGGCTGTGTCGGTGCTCTTATCTCTGTACAGTATCTTATGAGAATATCTATATCTTTGCTCTCATCCCTGTACAGTATATTACGAGAATCCCTATGTCTGTCCTCTCATCCGAGTGCAGTATCTTATGAGAATGGCCATAACAATGCGCTTGTCCCAGTGCAGTATCTTATGAGAATATTTATATCATTGCTCTCATCCCTGCACAGCATCTTATGAGAATGGCCTTATCAGTGCTCTTATATCAATATAGAATATTATCTGAATGGCTATGTAGGCGCTCTTATGCCAGTAAAGTACCTTATCAGTATGGCGATGTCGGTGCTCTTCTCACATTATAGTATCTTATGAGAATGGCTATATCGGTGCTCTCATCCCAGTACAGTATCTTACAAGAATAGCTATATCAGTGCTCTCATCCTAGTACGTTATCTAATGAGGATTTCAATATCAGTGCTCACTTCCCAGCACAGTATCTTATGTGAATGGCTTCATCAGTGCTCTCGCTCATTATAGTGTCTTATGAGAATGGCTTCATCAGTGCTCTCATCTCAGTACAGTATCTTTTGAGAATGGCTATATCAGTGCTCTCATCTCAGTTCAGTATCTTACAAGAATGGCTATATCAGTGCTGTCATCCCAGAACAGAATCTTATTAGAATGGCTATATCAGTGCTCTCATCTCACTAGAGTATCTTTTGAGAATGGATATATCAGTCCTTTCATCCCAGTACAGTATCTTATGAGAATGGCTATATCAGTGCTCTCATCTCAGCATCTTATGAGAATGGCTATATCAGTCCTCTCATCCCAGTACAGTATCTTATGAGAATGACTATATTAGTGCTCTCATTCCAGTACCACACCTTATGTGAATGGCTATATCAGTGCTCTCATCCCAGTACAGTATCTGATGAGAATGGCTATATCAATGCTCTTATCATAGTACAGTATCTTATGAGAAAGGGCATATTAGTGCTTTTATCCCAGTACAGTATCTTATGAGAGTGGTTTCATCAGTGCTCTTGCTCAGTATAGCGTCTTATGAGAATGGCTTCATCAGCACTCTCATCTCAGTACAGTATCTTTTGAGAATGGCTATATCAGTGCTCTCATCTCAGCATCTTATGAGAATGGCTATATCAGTGCTCTCATCTCAGTACAGTATCTTTTGAGAATGGCTATATCAGTGCTCTCATCTCAGCATCTTATGAGAATGGCTATATCAGTGTTTTCATCTCAGTACAGTATCTTACGAGAATGGCTGTGTCGGTGCTCTTATCTCAGTACAGTATCTTATGAGAATATCTATATCATTGCTCTCAACCCCGTACAGTATATTATGAGAATGGCTATATCAGTGCTCTCATCTCAGCATCTTATGAGAACGGCTATATCAGTCCTCTCATCCCAGTACAGTATCTTATGAGAATGACTATATCAGTGCTCTCTTCCCAGTACCGCATCTTATGTGAATGGCTATATCAGTGCTCTCATCCCAGTACAGTATCTGATGAGAATGGCTATATCAATGCTCTTATCATAGTGCAGTATCTTATGAGAAAGGGCATATTAGTGCTTTTATCCCAGTACAGTATCTTATGAGAGTGGTTTCATCAGTGCTTTTGCTCAGTATAGTGTCTTATGAGAACGGCTTCATCAGCGCTCTCATCTCAGTACAGTATCTTTTGAGAATGGCTATATCAGTGCTCTCGTCTCAGTAAAGTATCTTATAAGAATGGCTATATCAGTGCTCTCAGCCCAATACAGTATCTTAATAGAATGGCTATATCAGTGCTCTCATCTCACTAGAGTGTATCTTTTCAGAATGGCTATTTCAGTTCTCTCATCCAAGTACCGTATCTTAAGACAATGTCTATATCAGGCTCTCGCCTCAGCACAGTACCTGATGAGAATGGCTACATCAATGCTCTTAACCTAGTACAGTATCTTAGGAGAATGGGTATATCAGTGTTCTTATCTAAGTACAGTATCTTATGAGAATGGCTAAATCAGTGCTCTCATCTCAGTACTGTATCTTATGAGACTGGATGTGTCAGTGCTCTTATTTCAGTACAGTATCTTATGAGAATATCTATATCACTGCTCTCAACCCCGTACAGTATATTATGAGAATGGCTATATCAGTGCTCTCATCTCAGTACAGTATCTTATGAGAATGACTGTATCATTGCTCTCTCATCCTGCACCACGTGATTTATGTGAATGGCTATCAGTGCTTCTCATCCCAGTACAGTATTTGATGAGAATGGATATTTCAATGCTGTCTTCCCAGTACTGTATATTATGAGAATGGCTATATCAGTGCTCTCATCTCAGTACAGTATCTGATGAGTATGGCTATATCACTGCTCTTATCCCAGTACAGTATCTTATGAGAATGGGTATATCAGTGCTCTTATCCCAGGACAGTATCTGATGAGAAAGGCTATATCAGTGCTCTCATCTCACTACAGTATCTTATGGGAACGTTGATGTCACTGCACTCATTCCAGTAAAGTATCTTATGAGAATGGTTACATAAGTGCTCTCATTACAGTACAGTATCTTATAAGAATGGCTTCATCAGTGCTGTAATCTCGGTAGAGTATCTTATGAGAATGGCTTCATCAGTGCTCTCATCTCGGTAGAATATCTTATGAGCATGACTATATCGGTGCTCTCATCCCGGTACCGTATCTTATGAGAATGGCTATATAAGTGCTCTTGTCCCAGTTCCATGTCTTATGAGAATGGCTATATCAGTGTTCTCATCTCAGTACAGTATCTTATGAGAATGGATAAATCAGTGCTCTCTTCCGAGTACAGTATCTTATGAGAATGGCTGCATCAGTGCTCTCATCCCTGTACAGTATCTTATGAGAAAGGCTATTTCAGTGTTTTCATCTCAGTACAGTATCTTACGAGAATGGCTGTGTCGGTGCTCTTATCTTAGTACAGTATCTTATGAGAATATCTATATCATTGCTCTCAACCCCGCATAGATATATTATGAGAATGGCTATATCAGTGCTTTCATCTCAGCATCTTATGAGAATGGCTATATCAGTCCTTTCATCCCAGTACAGTATCTTATGAGAATGACTATATAAGTGCTTTCATCCCAGTACCACATCTTATGTGAATGGCTATATCAGTGCTCCTATCCCAGTACAGTATCTGATGAGAATGGCTATATCAATGCTCTTATCATAGTACAGTATCTTATGAGAAAGGGCATATTAGTGCTTTTATCCCAGTACAGTATCTTATGAGAGTGGTTTCATCAGTGCTTTTGCTCAGTATAGTGTCTTATGAGAATGGCTTCATCAGCGCCTCATCTCAGTACAGTATCTTTGAGAATGGCTATATCAGTGCTCTCGCCTCAGTAAAGTATCTTATAAGAATGGCTATATCAGTGCTCTAAGCCCAATACAGTATCTTAATAGAATGGCTATATCAGTGCTCTCATCTCACTAGAGTGTATCTTTTCAGAATGGCTATTTCAGTTCTCTCATCCCAGTACAGTACCTGTTGAGAATGGTTACATCAATGCTCTTAACCTAGTACAGTATCTTATGAGAATGGGTATATCAGTGTTATTATCTGAGTACAGTATCTTATGAGAATGGCTAAATCAGTGCTCTCATCTCAGTACCGTATCTTATGAGACTGGATGTGTCAGTGCTCTTATTTCAGTACAGTATCTTATGAGAATATCTATATCACTGCTCTCAACCCCGTACAGTATATTATGAGAATGGCTATATCAGTGCTCTCATCTCAGTACAGTATCTTATGAGAATGACTGTATCACTGCTCTCATCCCGGTACCGTATCTTATGTGAATGGCTGTATCAGTGTTCTTATCCCAGGACAGTATCTGATGAGAAAGGCTATATCAGTGCTCTCATTTCAGTACAGTATCTTATGGGAATGTCGATGTCACTGCATTCATTCCAGTTAAGTATCTTATGAGAATTGTTACATAAGTGCTCTCATTACAGTACAGTATCTTATGAGAATGGCTTCATCAGTGCTCTCATCTCGGTAGAATATCTTATGAGCATGACTATATCAGTGATCTCATCCCGGTCCCGTATCTTATGAGAATGGCTATATAAGTGCTCTTGTCCCATTCCATATCTTATGAGAATGGCTATATCAGTGCTCTCATCTCAGTACAGTATCTTATGAGTATGACGATATCAGTGCTCTCATCTCAGTACAGTATCTTATGAGAACGGATAAATCAGTGCTCTCTTCCGAGTACAGTATCTTATGAGGATGGCTGCATCAGTGCTCTCATCCCTGTACAGTATCTTATGAGAAAGGCTATATCAGTGTTTTCATCTCAGTACAGTATCTTACGAGAATGGCTGTGTCGGTGCTCTCGCCTCAGTACAGTATCTTAAGAGAATGGCTATATCAGTGCTGTCATCTCAGCATCTTATGAGAATGGCTGTATCTGTCCACTAATCCCAGCATAGTATCTTATGAGAATGACTATATCAGTGCTCTTATCCTGGTACCGTATCTTATAAGAATGGCTATATCAGTGTTCATGTCCCAGTACAGTATCTGATGAGAATGGCTATATCAATGCTTTTATCCCAGTACAGTATCTTATGAGAATGGGTATATCAGTACTCTTATCCCAGTACACTATCTGATGAGAATGGCTTTATCAGTGCACTAATCTCGGTAGAGTATCTTATGAGAATGGCTTCATCAGTGCTCTCATCTCGGTGGAATATCTTATGAGCATGACTAAATCTTTGTTCTCATCCCGGTACCGTATCTTATGAGAATGGCTACATCAGTGCTCTCGTCCCAGTTCAGTATCTTATGAGAATGGCTATATCAGTGCTCTAATCTCAGTACAGTATCTTATGAGAATGGCAGTATCGGTGCTCTCATCTCAATACAGTATCTTATGAGAATGGCTAAATCAGTGCTCTCTTCCGAGTACAGTATCTTATAAGAATGGCTTCATCAGTGCTCTCATCTCGGGAGATTTTCTTAAGAGAATGTCTACTTCATTGCTCTCATCCCTGTACAGTATATTTTGAGAATGGCTATATCAGTGCTCTCATCTCAGTACAGTATCTGACGAGAATGGCTATATCAGTGCTCTCATCTCAGCATCTTATGAGAATGGCTATGTCTGTCTCCTCATCCCAGTGCAGTATCTTATAAGAATGACTATATCAGTGCTCTCTTCCCAGTACCGTATCTTATGAGAATAGCTATATCAGTGCTCTCGTCCCAGTACAGTATCTGATGAGAATGGCTATTTCAGTGCTCTCATCCCTGTGCAGTATATTATGAGAATGGCTATATCAGCGCTCTTATCCCAGTACAGTATCTTGTAAGAATGGCTATATCAGTGCTATCATCTCAGTACAGTATCTTATGAGAATCTCTATATCACTGCTCTCATCCCAGTACGGTATCTTATGAGAATGGTTACATAAGTGCTCTCATCCCAGTACAGTATCTTAGAAGACTGGCTTCATCAGTGCACTCATCTCGGTGGAGTATCTTATGAGAATGTTCATGCTGGTGCTCTTATCTCAGTACAGTATCTTATGAGAATATTTATATCATTGCCTCATCCCTGCTCAGTATCTCATGAGAGTGGCATTATCAGTGCTCTTATCTCGGTATAGTATCCGATTTGAATGGCTATATCAGTGTCTCATCTCAGTACAGTATCTTATGACAATGGCTATGTTGGCGCTCTTATGCCAGTAAGGTATCTTATGAGTATGTCGATGTCGGTGCTCTCCCCCTAGCTCAGTATCCTATGAGAATGGCTATATCAGTGCTCTCTTCCCAGTACCGCATCTTATGTGAATGGCTATATCAGTGCTCTCATCCCAGTACAGTATCTGATGAGAATGGCTATATCAATGCTCTTATCATAGTGCAGTATCTTATGAGAAAGGGCATATTAGTGCTTTTATCCCAGTACAGTATCTTATGAGAGTGGTTTCATCAGTGCTTTTGCTCAGTATAGTGTCTTATGAGAACGGCTTCATCAGCGCTCTCATCTCAGTACAGTATCTTTTGAGAATGGCTATATCAGTGCTCTCGTCTCAGTAAAGTATCTTATAAGAATGGCTATATCAGTGCTCTCAGCCCAATACAGTATCTTAATAGAATGGCTATATCAGTGCTCTCATCTCACTAGAGTGTATCTTTTCAGAATGGCTATTTCAGTTCTCTCATCCAAGTACCGTATCTTAAGACAATGTCTATATCAGGGCTCTCGCCTCAGCACAGTACCTGATGAGAATGGCTACATCAATGCTCTTAACCTAGTACAGTATCTTAGGAGAATGGGTATATCAGTGTTCTTATCTAAGTACAGTATCTTATGAGAATGGCTAAATCAGTGCTCTCATCTCAGTACTGTATCTTATGAGACTGGATGTGTCAGTGCTCTTATTTCAGTACAGTATCTTATGAGAATATCTATATCACTGCTCTCAACCCCGTACAGTATATTATGAGAATGGCTATATCAGTGCTCTCATCTCAGTACAGTATCTTATGAGAATGACTGTATCATTGCTCTCATCCCGCTACCGTATCTTATGTGAATGGCTATCAGTGCTCTCATCCCAGTACAGTATTTGATGAGAATGGATATTTCAATGCTGTCTTCCCAGTACTGTATATTATGAGAATGGCTATATCAGTGCTCTCATCTCAGTACAGTATCTGATGAGTATGGCTATATCACTGCTCTTATCCCAGTACAGTATCTTATGAGAATGGGTATATCAGTGCTCTTATCCCAGGACAGTATCTGATGAGAAAGGCTATATCAGTGCTCTCATCTCACTACAGTATCTTATGGGAACGTTGATGTCACTGCACTCATTCCAGTAAAGTATCTTATGAGAATGGTTACATAAGTGCTCTCATTACAGTACAGTATCTTATAAGAATGGCTTCATCAGTGCTGTAATCTCGGTAGAGTATCTTATGAGAATGGCTTCATCAGTGCTCTCATCTCGGTAGAATATCTTATGAGCATGACTATATCGGTGCTCTCATCCCGGTACTGTATCTTATGAGAATGGCTATATAAGTTCTTGTCCCAGTTCCATGTCTTATGAGAATGGCTATATCAGTGTTCTCATCTCAGTACAGTATCTTATGAGAATGGATAAATCAGTGCTCTCTTCCGAGTACAGTATCTTATGAGAATGGCTGCATCAGTGCTCTCATCCCTGTACAGTATCTTATGAGAAAGGCTATTTCAGTGTTTTCATCTCAGTACAGTATCTTACGAGAATGGCTGTGTCGGTGCTCTTATCTTAGTACAGTATCTTATGAGAATATCTATATCATTGCTCTCAACCCCGTACAGTATATTATGAGAATGGCTATATCAGTGCTTTCATCTCAGCATCTTATGAGAATGGCTATATCAGTCCTTTCATCCCAGTACAGTATCTTATGAGAATGACTATATAAGTGCTCTCATCCCAGTACCACATCTTATGTGAATGGCTATATCAGTGCTCTCATCCCAGTACAGTATCTGATGAGAATGGCTATATCAATGCTCTTATCATAGTACAGTATCTTATGAGAAAGGGCATATTAGTGCTTTTATCCCAGTACAGTATCTTATGAGAGTGGTTTCATCAGTGCTTTTGCTCAGTATAGTGTCTTATGAGAATGGCTTCATCAGCGCTCTCATCTCAGTACAGTATCTTTTGAGAATGGCTATATCAGTGCTCTCGTCTCAGTAAAGTATCTTATAAGAATGGCTATATCAGTGCTCTAAGCCCAATACAGTATCTTAATAGAATGGCTATATCAGTGCTCTCATCTCACTAGAGTGTATCTTTTCAGAATGGCTATTTCAGTTCTCTCATCCCAGTACAGTACCTGTTGAGAATGGTTACATCAATGCTCTTAACCTAGTACAGTATCTTATGAGAATGGGTATATCAGTGTTATTATCTGAGTACAGTATCTTATGAGAATGGCTAAATCAGTGCTCTCATCTCAGTACCGTATCTTATGAGACTGGATGTGTCAGTGCTCTTATTTCAGTACAGTATCTTATGAGAATATCTATATCACTGCTCTCAACCCCGTACAGTATATTATGAGAATGGCTATATCAGTGCTCTCATCTCAGTACAGTATCTTATGAGAATGACTGTATCACTGCTCTCATCCCGTACCGTATCTTATGTGAATGGCTGTATCAGTGTTCTTATCCCAGGACAGTATCTGATGAGAAAGGCTATATCAGTGCTCTCATTTCAGTACAGTATCTTATGGGAATGTCGATGTCACTGCATTCATTCCAGTTAAGTATCTTATGAGAATTGTTACATAAGTGCTCTCATTACAGTACAGTATCTTATGAGAATGGCTTCATCAGTGCTCTCATCTCGGTAGAATATCTTATGAGCATGACTATATCAGTGATCTCATCCCGGTCCCGTATCTTATGAGAATGGCTATATAAGTGCTCTTGTCCCATTCCATATCTTATGAGAATGGCTATATCAGTGCTCTCATCTCAGTACAGTATCTTATGAGTATGACGATATCAGTGCTCTCATCTCAGTACAGTATCTTATGAGAACGGATAAATCAGTGCTCTCTTCCGAGTACAGTATCTTATGAGGATGGCTGCATCAGTGCTCTCATCCCTGTACAGTATCTTATGAGAAAGGCTATATCAGTGTTTTCATCTCAGTACAGTATCTTACGAGAATGGCTGTGTCGGTGCTCTCGTCTCAGTACAGTATCTTAAGAGAATGGCTATATCAGTGCTGTCATCTCAGCATCTTATGAGAATGGCTGTATCTGTCCACTAATCCCAGCATAGTATCTTATGAGAATGACTATATCAGTGCTCTTATCCTGGTACCGTATCTTATAAGAATGGCTATATCAGTGTTCATGTCCCAGTACAGTATCTGATGAGAATGGCTATATCAATGCTTTTATCCCAGTACAGTATCTTATGAGAATGGGTATATCAGTACTCTTATCCCAGTACACTATCTGATGAGAATGGCTTTATCAGTGCACTAATCTCGGTAGAGTATCTTATGAGAATGGCTTCATCAGTGCTCTCATCTCGGTGGAATATCTTATGAGCATGACTAAATCTTTGTTCTCATCCCGTACCGTATCTTATGAGAATGGCTACATCAGTGCTCTCGTCCCAGTTCAGTATCTTATGAGAATGGCTATATCAGTGCTCTAATCTCAGTACAGTATCTTATGAGAATGGCAGTATCGGTGTTCTATCTCAATACAGTATCTTATGAGAATGGCTAAATCAGTGCTTCTTCCGAGTACAGTATCTTATAAGAATGGCTTCATCAGTGCTCTCATCTCGGAGATTTTCTTAGAGAATGTCTACTTCATTGCTCTCATCCCTGTACAGTATATTTTGAGAATGGCTATATCAGTGCTCTCATCTCAGTACAGTATCTGACGAGAATGGCTATATCAGTGCTCTCATCTCAGCATCTTATGAGAATGGCTATGTCTGTCTCCTCATCCCAGTGCAGTATCTTATAAGAATGACTATATCAGTGCTCTCTTCCAGTACCGTGATCTTATGAGAATAGCTATATCAGTGCTCTCGTCCCAGTACAGTATCTGATGAGAATGGCTATTTCAGTGCTCTCATCCCTGTGCAGTATATTATGAGAATGGCTATATCAGCGCTCTTATCCCAGTACAGTATCTTGTAAGAATGGCTATATCAGTGCTATCATCTCAGTACAGTATCTTATGAGAATCTCTATATCACTGCTCTCATCCCAGTACGGTATCTTATGAGAATGGTTACATAAGTGCTCTCATCCCAGTACAGTATCTTAGAAGACTGGCTTCATCAGTGCACTCATCTCGGTGGAGTATCTTATGAGAATGTCTGCGTCGGTGCTCTTATCTCAGTACAGTATCTTATGAGAATATTTATATCATTGCTCTCATCCCTGCTCAGTATCTCATGAGAGTGGCATTATCAGTGCTCTTATCTCGGTATAGTATCCGATTTGAATGGCTATATCAGTGTCTCATCTCAGTACAGTATCTTATGACAATGGCTATGTTGGCGCTCTTATGCCAGTAAGGTATCTTATGAGTATGTCGATGTCGGTGCTCTCCCCCTAGCTCAGTATCCTATGAGAATGGCTATATCAGTGCTCTCATCCTTGTACAGTATCTTACAGGAATGGCTATATCAGTGCTCTTATCCCAGTAAGGTATCGTATGAGGATTTCTATATCAGTGCATGCATCCCTGCACAGTATCTTATGAGTATGGCTTCATCAGTGCTCTTGCTCAGTATAGTGTCTTATGAGAATGGCTTCATCAGTGCTCTCATCTCAGTACAGTATCTTTTGAGAATGGCTATATCAGTGCTCTCGTCTCAGTACAGTATCTTATTAGAATGGCTATATCAGTGCTCTCAATCCAGTACCGTATCTTATTAGAATGGCTATATCAATGCTCTCATCTCACTAGAGAATCTTTTGAGAATGGCTATATCAGTGTTGCCATCCCAGTACAGTATCTTATAAGAATGGCTATATCAGTGCTCTCATCTCAGTACAGTATGTTGTAAGAATGGCTATATCAGTGCTCTCATCCCAGTACCGTTATCTTATGAGAATGTCTATATCAGTGCTCTTGCCTCAGTACAGTATCTCATGAGAATGGATACATCAATGCTCTTAACCCAGTACAGTATCTTATGAGAATAGGTATATCAGTGTTGTTATCCCAATACAGTATCTTAAGAGAATTATTACATAAGTGCTCTCATCTCAGTTCAGTATCTTATAAGAATTTCTATATCAGTCCTCTCGTCTTCTTATCTTATGAGAATTTCTATATCAGTGCTGTCATCCCAGTACAATATCTTATGAGAATGGCTGCAGCAGTGCTTTCATCTCTGCACAGTATCCTATCAGAATGGCTATATCAATGTTCTCATCTCAATACAGTATCTTATGAGAATGGCTTCCTCAGTGCTCTCATCTCAGAAGAGTGTGCTATGAGAATGGCTTTATCAGTGCTCTCATCTTAGTACAGTATCTTATGAGAATCTCTAGATCAGTGCTCTCATCTAAGTACAGTATCTTATGAGAATGGCTAGATCAGTGCTCTCATCTCAGCATCTTATAAGAATGGCTATATCAGTCCTCTCATCTCAGTACAGTATCTTGTGAGAATGACTATATCAGTGCTCTCATCCCAGTACAGTATCTGATGAGAATGGCTATATCAATGCTCTTATCATAGTACAGTATCTTATGAGAAAGGGCATATTAGTGCTTTTATCCCAGCACAGTATCTTATGAGAGTGGTTTCATCAGTGCTTTTGCTCAGTATAGTGTCTTATGAGAATGGCTTCATCAGTGCTCTCATCTCAGTACAGTATCTTTTGAGAATGGCTGTATCAGTGCTCTCGTCTCAGTAAAGTATCTTAAAAGAATGGCTATATCAGTGCTCTCAGCCCAATACAGTATCTTAATAGAATGGCTATATCAGTGCTCTCATCTCACTAGAGTGTATCTTTTTAGAATGGCTATTTCAGTTCTCTCATCCTAGTACCGTATCTTAAGACAATGTCTATATCAGGGCTCTCGCCTCAGTACAGTACCTGATGAGAATGGTTACATCAATGCTCTTAACCTAGTACAGTATCTTATGAGAACGGGTATATCAGTGTTATTATCTGAGTATAGTATCTTATGAGAATGGCTAAATCAGTGCTCTCATCTCAGTACCGTATCTTATGAGACTGGATGTGTCAGTGCTCTTATTTCAGTACAGTATCTTATTAGAATATCTATATCACTGCTCCCAACCCCGTACAGTATATTATGAGAATGGCTATATCAGTGCTCTCATCTCAGTACAGCATCTTATGAGAATGACTGTATCACTGCTCTCATCCTGGTACCGTATCTTATGTGAATGGCTGTATCAGTGCTCTCGTTCCGCTACAGTATTTGATGAGAATGGCTATTTCAATGCTCTCTTCCCTGTACAGTATATTATGAGAATGGCTATATCAGTGCTCTCATCTCAGTACAGTATCTGATGAGTATGGCTATATCACTGCTCTTATCCCAGTACAGTATCTTATGAGAATGGGTATATCAGTGCTCTTATCCCAGGACAGTATCTGATGAGAAAGGCTATATCAGTGCTCTCATCTCAGTACAGTATCTTATGGGAATGTCGATGTTACTGCACTCATTCCAGTAAGGTATCTTATGAGAATGGTTACATAAGTGCTCTCATTACAGTACAGTATCTTATAAGAATGGCTTCATCAGTGCTCTAATCTCGGTAGAATATCTTATGAGCATGACTATATCAGTGCTCTCATCCCGGTACCGTATCTTATGAGAATGGCTATATAAGTGCTCTTGTCCCAGTTCCATATCTTATGAGAATGGCTATATCAGTGCTCTCACCTCAGTACAGTATCTTATGAGAACGGATAAATCAGTGCTCTCTTCCGAGTACAGTATCTTATGAGAATGGCTGCATCAGTGCTCTCATCCCTGTACAGTATCTTATGAGAAAGACTATATCAGTGTTTTCATCTCAGTACAGTATCTTACGAGAATGGCTGTGTCAGTGCTCTTATCTTAGTACAGTATCTTATGAGAATATCTATATCATTGCTCTTAACCCAGTACAGTATATTATGAGAATGGCTATATCAGTGCTCTCATCTCAGTACAGTATCTTATGGGAATGACTATATCAGTACTCTCATCCCAGTACAGTGTTTGATGAGAATGGCTATTTCAATGCTCTCATCCCAGTACAGTATGTTACGAGAATTGCTATATCAGTGCTCTCGTCTCAGTACAGTATCTCAAGAGAATGGCTATATCAGTGCTGTCATCTCAGCATCTTATGAGAATGGCTGTATCTGTCCACTAATCCCCGCATAGTATCTTATGAGAATGACTATATCAATGCTCTTATCCCGGTACCGTATCTTATAAGAATGGCTATATCAGTGTTCATGTCCCAGTACAGTATCTGATGAGTATGGCTATATCAATGCTTTTATCCCAGTACACTATCTGATGAGAATGGCTTTATCAGTGCACTAATCTCGATAGAGTATCTTATGAGAATGGCTTCATCAGTGCTCTCATCTCGGGTGGAATATCTTATGAGCATGACTAAATCTTTGTTCTCATCCCGGTACCGTATCTTATGAGAATGGCTATATCAGTGCTCTAATCTCAGTACAGTATATTATGAGAATGACTATATCAGTGCTCTCATCTCAGTACAGTATCTTATGAGAATGGCTAAATCAGTGCTCTCTTCCGAGTACAGTATCTTATAAGAATGGCTTCATCAGTGCTCTCATCTCGGGAGATTTTCTTAAGAGAATGTCTACTTCAGTGCTCTCAACCCAGTACTGTATCTTATGAGAATGGCTGTATCAGTGCTCTCTTCTCGGTACAGTGTCTTATGAGAATGGCTATATCAGTGCTCTTATCCCACTCTAGCATCTTATGAGAATGGCTATTTCAGTGGTCCCATCCCGGAACAGTATCTTATGAGAATAGCTATATCGGTGCTCTTATCTTAATACAGTGTTTATGAGAATCGCTATATTGGTGCTGTCACCTCAGTACAGTATCTTATGAGAATATCTATATCATTGCTCTCATCCCCGGACAGTATATTATGAGAATGTCTATATCAGTCCTCTCATCTCTGTACAGTATATTATGAGAATCGCTATGTCTGTCCTCTCATCCCAGTGCAGTATCTTATGAGAATGGCTATATCAGTGCACTTGTCCCTGTTCAGTATCTTATGAGAATGGCCTTATCAGTGCTCTTATATCAGTATATGTCTTATTTGAATGGCTATATCAGTGTCTCATCTCAGTACAGTACATTATGAGAATGGCTATGTTGGCGCTCTTATTCCAGTAAAGTATCTTATGAGTATGACGATATCGGTGCTCTCGTCCCAGTGCAGTATCTTATGAGAATGGCTATATCGGTACTCTCATCCCAGTACAGTATCTTACAAGAATGGCTATAGCAGTGCTCTCATCCATGTAAGTTTTCTAATGAGGATTTTAATATCAGTGCTTGCATCCCAGCACAGCATCTTATGTGAATGGCCTGCTCAGTGCTTTCATCTCAGTAGAGTTTCTTTTGAGAATGGCTATCTCTGTGCTCTGGTCTCAGTTCAGTATCTTATAAGAATGGCTATTTCAGTGCTCTCAACCCAGTACAGTATCTTATTCGAATGGCTATATCAGTGCTGTCATCTCACTAGAGTATCTTTTGAGAATGGCTATATCAGTGCTCTCATCCCAGTATAGTATATTATGAGAATGGCTATATCAGTGCTCTCATCTCAGTACAGTATTTATGACAATGGCTATATGAGTGCTCTTGTCTCAGCATCTTATGAGAAAGGCTATATCAGTCCTCTCATCCCAGTACAGTAACTTATGAGAATGACTGTATCAGTGCTCTCATCCCAGTACCGTATCTTATGGGAATGGCTAGATCAGTGCTCTCATCCCAGTACAGTATCTGATGAGAATGGCTATATCAGTGCTCTTATCCCAGTACAGTATCTTATGAGAATGGGAAAATCAGTGCTTTTATCCCAGTACAGTATCTTATGAGAATGGCTCTATCAGTGCTCTCATCTCAGTACAGTATCTTATCAGAATGGATAAATCAGTGCTCTCATCCTAGTACAGTATTTTGTGAGCATGACTATATAAGTGCTCTCATCCCGGTACCGTATCATATGAGAATGGCTATGTAAGTGCTCTTGCCCCAGTACAGTATTTGATGAGAATGGCTATATCAATTCTCTTATCCCAATCTAGCATCCTATGAGAATATCTATTTCATTGCTCTTAACCTCGTACAGTATATTATGAGAATGGCTATATCAGAGCTCTCATCTCAGTACAGTATCTTATGAAAATGACTGTGTCGGTGCTTTTATCTCAGTACTGTATCTTATGAGACTATCTATATCATTGCTCTCATCCCTGTACAGTATATTTTGAGAATGGCTATATCAGTGCTGTCATCTCAGTACAGTATCTGATGAGAATGGCTATATCAGTGCTCTCATCTCAGCATCTTATGAGAATGGCTATGTCTGTCTCCTCATCCCAGTGCAGTATCTTATGAGAATGACTATATCAGTGCTCTCTTCCCGGTACCGTATCTTATGAGAATAGCTATATCAGTGCTCTCGTCCCAGTACAGTATCTGATGAGAATGGCTATTTCAGTGCTCTCATCCCTGTGCAGTATATTATGAGAATGGCTATATCAGCGCTCTTATCCCAGTACAGTATCTTGTGAGAATGGCTATATCAGTGCTATCATCTCAGTACAGTATCTTATGAGAATCTCTATATCAGTGATCTCATCCCAGTACAGTATCTTAGAAGAATGGCTTCATCAGTGCACTCATCTTGGTGGAGTATCTTATGAGAATGTCTGCGTCGGTGATCTTATCTCAGTACAGTATCTTATGAGAATATTTATATCATTGATCTCATCCCTGCTCAGTATCTCATGAGAGTGGCATTATCAGTGCTCTTATCTCAGTATAGTATCCGATTTGAATGGCTATATCAGTGTCTCATCTCAGTACAGTATCTTATGACAATGGCTATGTTGGTGCTCTTATGCCTGTAAGGTATCTTATGAGTATGTCGATGTCGGTGCTCTCCCCCTAGCTCAGTATCCTATGAGAATGGCTATATCAGTGCTCTCATCCCTGTACAGCATCTTACAGGAATGGCTATATCAGTGCTCTTATCCCAGTAAGGTTTCGTATGAGGATTTCTTTATCAGTGCATGCATCCCTGCACAGTATCTTATGAGTATGGCTTCATCAGTGCTCTTGCTCAGTATAGTGTCTTATGAGAATGGCTTCATCAGTGCTCTCATCTCAGCACAGTATCTTTTGAGAATGGCTATATCAGTGCTCTCGTCTCAGTACAGTATCTTATTAGAATGGCTATATCAGTGCTCTCAATCCAGTACAGTATCTTATTAGAATGGCTATATCAATGCTCTCATCTCACTAGAGTATCTTTTGAGAATGGCTATATCAGAGTTGCCATCCCAGTACAGTATCTTATAAGAATGGCTATATCAGTGCTCTCATCTCAGTACAGTATGTTATACGAATGGCTATATCAGTGCTCTCATCCCAATACGGTTATCTTATGAGAATGTCTATATCAGTGCTCTTGCCTCAGTACAGTATCTCATGAGAATGGCTACATCAATGCTCTTAACCCAGTACAGTATCTTATGAGAATGGGTATATCAGTGTTGTTATCCCAATACAGTATCTTATGAGAATTATTACATAAGTGCTCTCATCTCAGTTCAGTATCTTATAAGAATTTCTATATCAGTCCTCTCGTCTCCTTTTCTTATGAAAATTTCTATATCAGTGCTGTCATCCCAGTACAATATCTTATGAGAATGGCTGCAGCAGTACTTTCATCTCTGCACAGTATCTTATCAGAATGGCTATATCGATGTTCTCATCTCAGCACAGTATCTTATGAGAATGGCTTCCTCAGTTCTCTCATCTCAGAAGAGTGTGCTGTGAGAATGGCTTTATCAGTGCTCTCATCTTAGTACAGTATCTTATGAGAATCTCTAGATCAGTGCTCTCATCTAAGTACAGTATCTTATGAGAATGGCTAGATCAGTGCTCTCATCTCAGTACAGTATCTTATAAGAATGGCTATATCAGCACTCTCATCCCAGTACAGTATATTACGAGAATGGCTGTATCAGTGCTCTCATCCTAGTACAGTATCTTATGACACTGTCTATACCAGTGCTCTCATCTCAGTACACTATCTTATGAGAGTGGCTATATCAGTGCTCTATTCCCAATCCAGCACCTTATGAGAAAGGCTATATCAGTGCTCTCATCCAGGTACAGCATCTTATGAGAATGGCTCTATCGGTGCTCTTATCTCAATACAGTGTCTTATGAGAATCGCTATATCGGTGCTGCCATCTCAGTACAGTATCTTATAAGAATGGCTGTGTTGGCGCTCTTATGCCAGTAGAGTATCTTATGAGTATGGCGATGTTGGGGCTCTCCTCCCAGTACAGTATCTTATGAGAATGGCTATATCAGTTCTCTCATCCCAGTACATACGTGTCAATAAGGGCAATAGGGCAAAAGGGCCAGTAAGGTGAGTTGCACCGCGGTGTTACAGTAGACAAGATAAAATGGATCTACTGAAAATAGAAGACTATCTAACTAACATATGTTGCAATTGTCAAATGTTCTCACTGGGTGAGTGTACAACTAACTTAATTTGTGCAAAATGCAAACTAATAGACTCCTTGCAGGCTAAAAACGTAGCACTCAGAAACAGACTGAAAATATTAACACATATAAGTAGCTTAGAAGATTATATAGATAATGTAGCTGAAGAGGTAGGTACCAGCAGCATACAGGAAGCTACAAGCCCATGCAGTGATGTTCAGGCAGTATCATCACATGCAGAGGAGACTGCACAACAGTGGAGTATAGTCCCCCAGAAAAACAGGAAAGGGAGGCGAAACATTGGAGGGTTATCAAATGTGTTAACACCAAATAAATATAGCCTTTTAGTACAAGATGATATCACAGTACAGGAGACACATCAGCAAACCCAGCAACTAGATTACACCAAAGTAGTTCATCACAAAAAACAAGCAGAACATGTTGACACTGAAATCAGCTTAGCCAAAAGGGATGTCTTGGTGATAGGAGACTCAATGCTCAAATATACAGACTCCATTTTATGTAAAAATAGGATAACCTCAACCACTGTGAGTGCATTACCTGGTGTAAAAATCTTAGACATAAGACGTCTTATACCTGGTCTTTTGGAACATAATGAGCAAGCATTGGTGTTGATTCATGTAGGCATAAATGACGTGGGCAAAAGAAGGATGCTTGACATTCAATGGGACTTTGAGTATATAGGCGCAGATTTAAAAGCTAGAGGATGTGACCTGATTATTTCAGGTATTATACCAAGCCCCAGGGTAAACTTTCACATGAAATCAGAAATTGAGAGCTTAAATGGGTGGTTAAAAAGGTGGTGTCTTAGAGAAGATTATGATTATTTTGATAACTGGGGAAACTTTTTTGACACAAGGCTATTTGCAAGGGATGGCATTCATTTAAATAGAGAAGGGAAACGTCGCTTCTCAAGATCACTAAAACAGAAAATTGACAATTCTTTAAACTTCCTGAGTTGCGGAGGGGTATATCCCAAACATCAATAAAGCAAGGGTTAGTAAAATCAAAACACTGGAATTGTCTGTTATTAAATGCAAAAAGTCTCAATAATAAATTGGATGAACTGGTATTTACACTAAATACATACAATATTAGTTTATGCCATTACTGAAACATGGTGGAAACTGGAAGATTCATGGGACAAACAAATCCCCGGTTTTCATCTCTATCATAGAGATAGGCCACACCAAAAGGGTGGGGGTGTTGTCCTTTATATAATGGATCATATTACATCAGAAAGTGTAGAAATTATTAATAAGGATACAACCGAGTTGATTTGGGTTAAGTTAGCCCCCCCAAATGCCCAAATTAAATGTGGGTGTGGTATGTAGGCCGCCAGCTAACACACAATTAGATGACCTCAGACTTTTAGAATGCTTAGATAACCTCACCCAAGCTGGAAATTCCTTGTTAGTGGGTGATTTTAATCTATCAGGGTTGAGTTGGGACCCCCCAAAAGCAGAATCACAAAAGGAGCAAAGATTCTTAGAATTTTTTCCGCTAAATAATCTTGAACAATATGTTAAAGATCATACTCGGGAAAATCATACTCTGGATTTGGTACTCAGTAACCTGGGTTATGATATACAGGATTGTAGAGTCTTACATCCCTTAGGTTCCAGTGACCACAACATGGTGAAATTTAGTATTAATGAGGTTTCATCAAAGATGATTAGTAGGACAGTGGTACATAATTTCAGTAGGGCAAACTTTAATGATATTAGCAAACAATTAGTTTTATGGAACTGGGAGGTAGATTTTAGTGGACTGATGATACAGCAAAAGTGGGATATTTTAAGTAGCAAAATTAAAGCCCTGGTACAGGAATTCATTCCTAGTCTTAAAAAGACTACAAACTCAAAAAAAAAAAAAAACATGGTTTACACCACAAACAATTAAAAGTATAAAATGTAAAAATAAGGCATACAGAAATGCAAAAAAAAGTGGGCAGCCAGAAAGATGGGTTGAATTTAAGTTTGAACCGAAAAAATGTAGATCAAGCATACAAAAAGCAAAAGAGGCCTATGAATATAACTTGGCAACCAAAGTCCAAAATAATTATAAATCTTTTTTCTCATACATAAATAATAAAAAGGGTGTAAATAAATCAATAGGGCCCATAAGGGGACCACATGGTGATTTGTTATTGGACGATAAAGACATGGCATGCCATTACAATGCATATTTTGCATCAGTGTATGATCCAAAAACCCAAAACACCTTACATCATCAGGTAAAAGACGTAGCTTTTCCCCTTAAAATTGAGGTCATTGATGCCAGAGATAGATTAAAAGCCTTAGACCAGAATAAGGCACAGGGACCAGATGGCCTCCACCCTAGGGTGCTTAAGGAGCTGGCTGATGTATTGGTCCCCCCCAGTAGCCCACTTAGTTCAGCATTCTACAGATAAATCTGAAGTCCCGGTTGAATGGCGGCAGGCAGATATTATTCCAATATATAAGAAAGGGTCAAGACAGGAGCTATCAAATTATAGACCCATCAGCCTGACATCAATATTGGGAAAAACCCTGGAAGCCATCATCAAAACCCATATTACCAACATGATGGTTATGTCAGGAGATCTAGACCAAAATCAGCATGGTTTTAGAAAGGGTAGGTCCTGTCAGACAAACTTGTTGGAGTTTTATGATAAAGTGAATCAAGCACTTGACACCCGAGTAGCAGTGGCTGTTATTTTCTTGGATCACTCAATTTGATAAAGTACCACATGGCCTCTTGATTGAGGCCCTAATTAAGCAGGGTATACATGCCAATATTTCCCTATGGATTGAGAACTTGTTGACAAATCGGAGGCAGAGAGTATCAGTGAAGGGATCCTTGTTGGATTGGGTAACAGTGACTAGTTGGGTGCCGAAGGGCTCAGTTCTGGGCCCCTGCCTTTTCAACTTATATATTTCATCTATGCAAACTTCAACAAATATGTGGTTGTCAAAGTTTGCAGACGATACAAGAATAGGGTATCGGATAACTTCTAAGGAGGACTCGGATACCTTACAACTAACATTAAGAGAAATCGAAAACTGGGCAATAATAAATAAATCTACATTTAATGTAGATAAATGTAGGGTTATGCACCTGGGGAAAAATAACACCCATTATGAATATACACTAAATGGAGTAGTGTTTCAGGAAACATCAGAAGAAAAGGACCTGGGGATTTATATTACTAATGATCTGAGCTTTAAGACACACTGTAATCACATTATCAGAAAATCTAGTGGTCTCCTACATTGCATAAACAAGCATATTAAAAGTAGAGACAGATCAGTGGTAATGCCTCTGTATAAGGCTCTGGTCTGTCCGCATCTGGAATATTGTGCCCAGTTTTGGTCACCTGGGGAAAAAGGGACAATAAAATCACTGGAACAGGTACAAAGGAAAGCAACACGACATGTGACATACCTTGAGGGGTTAACCTACCAACAGAGACTGGTAGAATTGAAACTGTATTCATTGGAATTCCGGAGGCTCTGAGGTAATATGTGCATGGTATACAGAGCACTATCAGATGATGACCTGTGGCATAAACTGGGATTGGAGTTAAGGATGCAGCCATACGATATAAGAGCTCACCCATTTCAAATCCTGATCAGCTCTTTTTGTACAAATGCTACGAAAAACTGGTTTAGTAAAAGGATAACTAGTATATGGTATGGCTTACCATTGGATATAGTGGCAAGTTCGTCAATTAATATTTTTAAAAATTCTTTGGACGAATACCTGATTAAACAAAATATAACTGGATATTAACTAGGCAGGCCGTTATGGACTTTGTCTTCTTGGCCTTGTAATAACCTATGAGACCTATGATACAGCATCTTACAAGAATGTCTCTGTCAGTGCTCTCATCCCAGTACAGTATCTGATGAGGATTTCTATATCAGAGCTCGTATCCCAGCATAGAAACATAGAAACATAGAAACATAGAAGTTGACGGCAGATAAGGACCGCAAGGCCCATCCAGTCTGTCCATTTCTTTTTCTACCTTATAAATGTGCCATCGGCCTTTGCTATGTCAGTGACCTATCTATTCATAGTCATTTGTATTGCTCCCTTATGCCTATCCCATGCCTGTTTGAAGCCCTGCACTGTATTCATAGCCACTACTTTGTGGTAAGCCATTCCATGCATCTACCCACTCTTCTGTGAAAAAGAATTTCTCATATTCCCCTTAATCGGCCTCCCCTAATCTCATGCTGTGTCCTCTTGTCCTGCTATTTTCTTATATTTAAACATGTCAGACTCTTTCACCTTTGTTTATGCCCTTAAGGTGTTTAAATGTCTCGATCATATCACCTCTCTCCCTCCTTTGCTCAAGGGTATACATATTGAGCTCCGTTAATCTGTCCTCATATGTCTTCTGATGCAGTCCCTGCACCATTTTGGTTGCCCTTCTCTGGACTGCCTCAATTTGGTTAATGTCCTTGTGAAGGTGTGGCCTCCAATACTGCACGCAGTACTCCAGATGGGGCCTAACCAATGTCTTGTACAGAGGGATTATTACCTCTTACGACTTGTGATACCTCTACTAATACACCCTAACACCCCTAGCCTTACCTACTGCTTTAGAGGTCTGCTTGGATGATTTCAGGTCATCAGTGATGATGATGCCCAAGTCTCTTTCTTCCTTTGTGACTGCTAGCAACTCCCCTCCCAGCCTATAAGTGGCTTCAGGGTTTCTCTTCCCTATGTGCATGATTTTGCACTTCTTTGCATTAAATCCCAGTTGCCACTCTTCTGACCATTCTGCTAGTTTATCCAGACACAGTATCTTATGAGAATGGTTTCATCAGGGCTCTCGTTCGGTACAGTGTCTTATGAGAATGGCATCATCAGTGCTCTCATCTCAGTACAGTATCTTTTGAGAATGGCTATACCAGTGCTCTCGTCTCAGTACAGTATCTTATAAGAATGGCTATATCAGTGCCCTCATCCCACTACAGTATCTTATTAGAATGGCTACAGTATATCAGTGCTCTCATCTCACTAGAGTATCTTTTGAGAATGGCTATATCAGTCCTCTCATCCCAGTACTGTATCTAATGAGAATATCTATATCATTGTTCTCATCCCTGTACAGTATATTATGAAAATGGCTATATCAGTGCTCTCGTCTCGGTACAGTATCTTATGAGAATGGCTATATCAGTGTTCTCGTGTCAGCATCTTATGAGAATGGCTGTGTCTGTCCTCTCATCCTAGTGCAGTATCTTATGAGAATGACTATATCAGTGCTCTCATCCCGATACCATATCTTATGAGAATGGCAATATCAGTGCTCTCGTCCCAGTACAGTGTCTGATGAGAATGGCTATAACAATGCTCTTATCACAGTACAGTATCTTATGAGAATGGGCATATCAGTACTCTCATCTCAGAACAGTATCTTAGGAGAATGGCTATATCCGTGCTCTCATCTCAGTACAGTGTCTTATGAGACTGGCTAAATCAGTGCTCTCATCCTAGTATAGTATCTTATGAGAATGACTATATCAGTGCTCTCCTCCCGGTTCCTTATCTGATGAGAATGGCTATATCAACTCTCTTATCCCAATACAGTATCTTATGAGAATGGCTATATCAGTGCTCTCATCTCAGTACTGTATCTTATGAGAATAACTATATCAGTGCTCTCGTCTCAGTACAGTATCTTATGAGAATAACTATATCAGTGCTTTTGTCTCAGTACAGTATCTTACGAGAATGGCTGTATCAGTGCTCTCGTCTCAGCATGTTATGAGAATGGCTATATCTGTCCTTTCATCCAAGTACAGCACCTTATGAGAATGACTATATCAGTGCTCTCATCCCAGTTCAGTATCTTATGAGAAAGGCTATATCAGTGCTGTCATCTCAATACAGTACTTTATGAGAATGGCTTCATCAGTGTCCTCATCTTAGTACAGTATCTTCTGAGAATGGCTAGATCAGTGCTCTCATCTCAGTACAGTAATTTATAAGAGTGGCTATATCAGGGCTCTCATCCCAGTACAGTATCTTTTGAGAATGGCTAGATCAGTGCTCTCGTCTCAGTACAGTATCTTATATGAAAGGCTATATCAGTGCTCTCATCCCAGTACAGTATACTATGAGAATGGCTATATCGGTGCTCTCATCCCAGTACAGTATCTGAAGAGTATGGCTATATCAGTGCTCTCATCTCAGTAGATTACCTGATGAGAATGGCTATATCAGTGCTCCTATCCCAGTACAGAATCTTATTAGAATGGGTATATCACTGCTTTCATCTCAGTTCCGTATCTTATCAGTATGGGTATCTCAGTGTACTCATCTCAGTACAGTATCTTATGAGAATTTCTATATCAGTGCTCGCATCCCTGCTCAGTATCTTATGAGAATGGCTTCATCAGTGCTCTCATCTCAGTACAGTATCTTTTGAGAATGGTTACATCAGTGCTCTCATCCCAGTGCAGTATCTTATGAGAATGGCTATATCACTGCTCTCATCTTACTAGAGTATCTTTTGAGAATGGCTATATTAGTGCTCTCATCCCAGTACAGCATATTATGAGAATGGCTATATCAGTGCTGTCATCTCATTACAGTATCTTATGAAAGTGGCTATATCAGTGCTCTCATCACAGCATCTTATGAGAATGGCTATATCTGTCCTCTCATCCCAGTGCAGTTTCTTATGAGAATGACGATTTCAGTGCTCTCATCCCAGTACAGTATCTTATGAGAATGGCTATATCAGTGCTCTCATCCCAGTACAGCATCTTACGAGAATGACTATATCAGTGCTCTCATCCCAGTACCATATCTTATGAGAATGGCTATATCAGTGCTCTCGTCTCGGTATAGTATCTGATGAGAATGGCTATATCAATGGTGTTGTCCCAGTACAGTATCTTATGAGAATGGCTACATCAGTGGTCTCATCCCAGTACAGTATCTTATGAGAATGGTTACATAAGTGCTCTCATCTCAGTTCAGTGTCTTATGAGAATGGCTATATCAGTGCTCTCATCCCAGTACAGTATCTTATGAGAATGGCTACAGCAGTGCTTTCATCTCAGCACAGTATCTTATCAGAATGGCTATATCAGTGCTCTCATCTCAATACAGTGTCTTATGTGAATTTCTATATCATTGCTCACATCCCTGCACAGTATCTTATGAGAATGGCTTCATCAGTGCTCTCATCTCAGTACAGTATCTTTTGAGAATGGCTATATCAGTGCTCTCATCTCAGTTCAGTATCTTATAAGAATGGTTAAATCAGTGCTCTCATCCCAGTACAGTATCTTATGAGAATTGCTATATCAGTGCTCTCATCATACTTGAGTATCTTTTGAGAATGGCTGTATTAGTGCTCTCATTCCAGTACAGTATAGAAGCATAGAAACATAGAATTTGACGGCAGATAAGGACCACTTGGCCCACCCAGTCTGCCCATTTCCCTACCTAATGGATAAGCTGCAGATCCTAGTTAACGAGCAGCCTACTTCTTCCTACCCCCACCCCCTAGAATTACCTTTTGACTGTCCCATGCATGCTTGAATTCCACCACTGTTCAGTATCTTTTGATAATGGGTATATCAGTGCTCTCATCTCAGTACAGTATCTTATAAGAATGGTTATATATTATGATAATGGCTATATCAGTGCTGTCATCTCAGTACAGTATCTTATGAGAGTGGCTATATCAGTGCTCTCGTATCAGCATCTTATGAGAAAGGCTATATCTGTCCTCTCATCCCAGTACAGTACTTTATGAGAATGACAATTTCAGTGCTCTCATCCCAGTACAGTATCTTATTAAAATGGCTATATCTGTCCTCTCATCCCAGTACAGCATCTTATGAGAATGAATATCAGTGCTTTCATCCCCGTACCATATCTTATGAGAATGGCTTTATCAGTGCTCTCATCCCAGTACAGCATCTTATGAGAATGACTATATCAGTGCTCTCATCACAGTGCCATATCTTATGAGAATGGCTATATCAGTGCTTTCGTCTCAGTATAGTATCTGATGAGAATGGCTATATCAATGGTTTTATCCCAGTACAGTATCTTATGAGAATGGCTATATCAGTGCTCTTGTCTCAGTATCTTATGAGAATGGCTATATCAGTCCTCCCATCCCAGTACAGTGTCTTATGAGAATGGCTATATCAATGCTCTCATCTCAGTACAGCATTTTATGAGAATGGCTATTTTGCTGCTCTTATCTCTGTACGATATCTTATGAGAATTGCTATATCGGTACTCTCATCCCAGTGCAGTATCTTATGAGAATGGCTATATCAGTGCTTTCATCCCAGTACAGTATCTTACAAGAATGGCAGTATCAGTGCTCTCATCCCAGTACGGTGTCTTATGAAAATGGCTATATCAGTGTTCTTATCTCAGTACAGTATCGTATGAGAATGGCTATATCTGTGCTCTCATCCCAGTACGGTATCTTATGAGAATGGCTATGGCAGTGCTCTCATCTCAGTACATCCACTTAATTAGTTCATTTCAGACTTTTATGAGAATGGCTCTACCAACATTCTTATCTCTGTTCACATCAAGAGGAAAATGACTGTCAGTTCTCACATCCCGCTGTAGAGCAGGCACCCATGTCATGGGTAAGGGGAGCCCCTTGTTGTCACCATCTGTAATATTACTCTGTCCTATTCCTTTCAACATTTCTGCTTCTCTTAGCAAGCATGCCAGATAACCTCTCTTGGTTCATCTTTTTTTATCCACCCACTCTCGAGACTACCTTGTGGTCTCATTTGGCCCAAGTCATAATCATGTAGATTACTGTAGTACTGTATCTTGTTCTTCTCCCCTACTGGCAATTGGATGTGAATGCAGGTGTGTACATTAGGCATAGCAGTTGGATCTATAATACTTCACAGCAGTGGCTATCCCCCCCCCCATGCTTTCTTTAGCATGTCTCTGCTACTTCAAAGCATGCTTGACTTGTGGTCAGTAAAGTTCCTTGTCCCCAGAACACAGCCAATAAATAAAGACACGGACTAGTAATGTGAGGTTGCTCAGTCTTGGCAATAATTTTGCTGATTTTGATATAATTTGATAATTCACCATTTGTTCTTTTTGGTACATTTTTCTTCATATTTTCCATCATCTGTACATAACTTACATTTCCATTTGGTGCATACATTATATCATTTTCTTATTGTTATTCTTAATTTAATAGCCAGCTCTCTCATTCTTCCTCCCCCGACGTACATCATGGGGGGTTATCCTGGCCTCTTATTCTTCTGTCCTGCACCAGGGGCATGGGCATACACACCATGCCCCTACTTCTTCTTTCTCTTCTCCCCCATTTTCTTGCCGGTCCACCTTCGCCATACCCATAGTCATCACTGAGATCCATCTTTCCCAGTGTCACACTGTGCTCCACCTTCCACAGTGCCCTGCTCTCCTGTTTTCTGGGTGAGGTGGGAAATCCTTATGGAGCAAAATTGTGAGCTCCCCTTAGTGTACAGCCTTTTGGCTGCTCCTTTTCCCCACCCTTTTCTCCTTGCCCAATCCTATGTTGCCACCTCATTGCCCTTTGTCCTATTGTCTATCCTCTTGTGATGTCACTGTACCTCCCTCTTCCTATCCCCACCCCCTTTCACCCTCCCTTCCTCACTGAGCCTCACATTTTGGCATAGGCCATGGGACAATGGGTCCTGCCCTTTTTAAATTGGGCAAACCTCTTTATCTTAGTAAGATTCATACGAAAGTATGTGGTGAAGCATAGAAGGCGTTGTCCATTATTTGCTCCTTCAGTCATTGTACCTTTATTGTCTCCCATCTAGTAAGTATTTGTCTAGTCTGTTTTTGAACTTCTGTTTTGATTTGCTGCTGATAATTTCTTGGGGAAGAGAATTCCTAGGGTTAGTTATCCTTTGTGTGAAATAATACTTTTTTTGTTATATTAAGGGGATACTGTCAACTACTTTTGCATCATACTATTTCAAGTTGAAAATCCACATCTTATGATTACTTACCTTCTTTAAAAAACTGCATGCTAATGATTAAATTATACTCACCCTTGTTTGGTTTCAGATCCTTGATTTACTGTAATTGCATACTTCGTGAAAACTAGGAACACCCCCATATTGCTTAACCACGCATGATGCAATAGTCTCCTCTCATCCCACTGCATCTTTAGTGACTAGAATGTGTTAGGGTACTCCCAAGGTCAAGAAAGATGCAGTGGGAACTGATTAAGGAATGTAAACAAACATATTTTTGTGTGATAACACCAGTATGGTGGGCAGTTTGTTTTTCAGATTTAGAAAGAAAAAATGAATCAAAATCAAACTACCAGCTACATCAGCACATTCTACAGAATGTAAACAATCATAAACTGTGTTTTTACAGCTGCATTGTGCCACGTGCAATTATGTATTAGTTCCCCTCCCTGGCCAAAAATTGTACAATAAAATAAAACTGGAGCTAAGTTGTGACTAGTTGCTGGCCCTGGTCTGCTCTTAGCAAGAGCCTCCTTTGAAAGGGTGCAAAAAGTATGCAACAGACCAAGAAAGTGTTCAGGGTAACTAATACTTATATACTTCAGGTAATATTTTGGGTCGCTGTCTCCTGCCCCTCACTCACTCTCAGAGCAGAACTCCTGTAACTTCCTAACTGTTGTACCCCAGCCCTGTTGGGTTTCACAGCTCTCACACTCATGACTGAACTTGGAAGTCCATTTGCTGTGTTTGCGACAGCCTAGTGATCTCCTGCCATTTGGTTGTGGCTCCTG
This sequence comes from Neoceratodus forsteri, assembly GCA_016271365.2. NCBI lineage: Eukaryota > Metazoa > Chordata > Ceratodontiformes > Ceratodontidae > Neoceratodus > Neoceratodus forsteri. The sequence continues at coordinate 89,132,268 of JADMNL010000024.1, forward strand.
CTTAGACCAGAGGCATCTTCTTCACCCTCCCCCCCAGTATAGGATGGATACTGGATCATGCCACAACACTGATTTCTGGTGTCAGTGTTTTGCTGCTGCCATTGGTGGCTGCTTTCCTCACCCCAACCCCGTTGCCTGCCTTGGGGTCAGGGACCAAGTAAATGCTGATGCCATTAGCAGTTTCTTTCCTCCCCTGATCCCACTGCCTGCCCTGGGGTCAGGGAGCAAGTAATCCCTGCCGCCATCAGCAGATTTGTTCCTCCCCTGACCCTGCTGCCTGCCCTGGGGTCAGGGAGCAAGTAATCCTTGCCACCATTGGTGACTTCTTTCCTCCCCTCGATCTACTGCCTGCCATAGGGTCAAGGAGCAAGTATAGCATGGGCGAGCATCAGGGAGCTAGGTTTTGAGATCAGGGCCAGATAAGTACATTCAATACCAAGTCTGAAGTCATCATCAAGCTAAAAGGCAGTGCAAAGAAGCTATCCAAAAACTCGATGAGTGGAGTGCCCTGAGAATTTTCAGGTGTTCCATAGAGTTGGATGTTTTCCTCCTGATCCAATTTTTCAGATTCTCCTGCCTCACCTTGATCTGTGCCTTATTGTCTTAAGATATCTTTAATTTGAGCCACTAACTGGTCCACCCTGACCTCAGTTGCTGAAGCCTGTTTCTCCACTGAATCTGTGTGTTGCACTGAGATGGACACATCTTTGGTAAAATCTTGAAAAGCATCTGTGAAATCCACCTGAAAAGCTTGGATTTCCTTAAAGATGGTGTGCAGCTTGACTTTTTTGGCTGAAACTCATTGTAAATTAGCTAGGGAGCCCTCACAAGCCTGCACTATGCTGGATGCCTAGGATAGCTCTGAGTCTGATGGCTCCGGGTGGGATCCAGCTGCATCCTCAGTCTGTATGTAGTCTATTTAACACTTAATATACACATAGTCTTCATCTTGCATTTATCCTGATTAAGTTTATCTGGCAATACGTTTTATTTGATGTTCATAACGAATAATGTTTAAGTGGTAGCCTGAACTGGTTTTACCTGATTTTGTTCCATTTTTGCCTTTTTGCACAGTTCTGTCTCTCCATCCTTAAATGGTACCAGTGCTGTGTTGATGTTACTGCCTCACCAGCTGTAACAGTGTGCAATGAAGCAGGTTAAAACAAACTGCTCCTACAGACAGGGATCCTGTTAAAGCATGAAGAAAAGCACTTGTTACACTCTATCAGACATAAAACCCAGGGTGTTCTTCAGAATAGAATAGGATCCCTAGCATCACAGCTGAACCTTTCTCACCTGCTGCGCTGCACACTGTTAACATTGGTGAGGCAGTGACATCATCACAGCAGCCTTCCTGTCCAAAAAATGGATGCCTCCACATCCCTACTTAAAAAGTATTTTTCAGTGTTTTATTAAAGTTATTTTCTAAATGCATCCTTTTCAATCAATTTCTGCACCACTAGGGTAACTGTTGAAATAATCAAATAGGTAATCATATGTATTCCCTTTAATAAAATTGAATGGATTTTTTCTCAAAGGGAGTTAATTTGTTCTGCAGCCTCATGTTGGCCTTCCCAGGGATCCCCTGTAAAGCAAGATGCTGCATGTTATAGACTCTTTTCCCAGCATAAAAAGTTATCTGCTACTACAGTAAAGCCCCATTAATAAAATCCATATACTGTTCAGTTAAAGGCATATTCCACAGAATGTAAAGCATTATACCATAGCAGTAAAATCCATATACCCAGGCAAACACATCTCTACCCTTCAGCAGCAATATAAAACAAAACCATGTTTTATTAATTAGTAATGAAATGCATTAACACCTAATTAATTTAACAGCAAAAAAGCAGTGCTACAGGTTTTCAGAACAACACCCTTAAAGCTGGGAGTAGCTTAATCAATAATTTATTTTAAATTGAAATGAACAGTAGCAGCTACCCCCAACAAATCACCAGTGTTGGTAATTAGTGGGTTAGGTGCTATTGCTCAGTTGAATTTTTGATAAATTATTGATTAAACTACTCCCAGCTTTAAGGGTGTTGTCCTGAAAAACCATTAGTACTGCTTTTACTGTTACATCGAATTATGTTGCAGTAGCTCTAGTTTATTTCTTTTGAGCTACCTCCTTGGTTCTGTAACACCTAATTAACACTTAATTTTATGAGAAACTGTCTTGCAATTAACAGTTTAAGACTAATTTTGATTTAGGAAATAAAGGTATTTCTGTGCTGTGTGTACTATGTTCCTTATGTGTTACATGAGCCAAACACTAGAAACATGCAGTGTAGTCAAGGAATAATGCAATTTCAGGAGGATAATGACATTATAATCCCACTCAGCCACCTCAAAATCCTAAATTGGCCACCTCATTAGCCCTTTATAATGGAATTATTTCCTTAAGTAATGCAAATCCCTAGCATTTATTCTATCTGCCTGTCTGTCTGTCTATCTATCTATCTATCTATCTATCTATCTACCTATCTGTAAATCTAATAAAGAAAACATTTAACATAGTAGGATCTAGCCAAATTTAGAACTGCCTTTCTACTTAGAAGTATCTACAATACAAAATGAAGATTAAAAGCAGTTGTAAATTCAGTGCAGTCACCCTCGCTCGTGTTTGCTGGAGCTGCTGACACTGCATACGGCGGTATGCTAGAGGTCCCGCTGATACTGCTTGGGGACCTAGCACCGCATATACGCCAGGAAGGACACCAGGATCAGAGGGACACAGCACTACTGTCTTCCATACAGCAGGCACACAAACATTTACTGCAGGTCCACAGGTTCGGAGGCTGGGACAGCAGTAACAGAACTCTGCCGCTGTTTCCTCAACTGAGTGGCTCCCTACACAAGGTAATAGACAGTGCTCTGCAGTGGAGGAGGATAGTGGTGTTTTTTAGGGATTACTAGGGAGGATACTATGTGTAGTGCAAATGGGAGGCTGTGAAAAGGGTAAACACAACTGATGCCTACCTGTTGTGGCTAATTGTTTTTTCTTTCAGTTGATTTTCTTGCACGGTTCTTTTTTTTTTTTTCTGCAGGGATATACGGTACAGAATACTCAACCTAGGCATACGGGACCCCTCAGATGTCTGAGATAGCTTATCCAGTAGGGGTGCTTGTTAAAAAGATGTCAAATTCAAACAAAGGACTTAGATCCTTAAATACTGGGGAGTGGGGTTACATTACAGCAGACCTCAGGAAGCATACAGTGCCTGGCTGTTAAGCAGCTCACCCTTGCTCATGCCTGCTGAAGCTGTTGACACTGCATATGGTGATCTGAAAGTGATCCTGCTGCTACTGCATCAGGACCTAGAGCCTCATATACACCAGGAAGGACACCGGGATCCGAGGGGCTTGGCACTATTTTCTTCCGTATTGCAGACACACAAATATTTACTGCAGGTCCACAGGATCAGAGGCTGGGATGGCAGTAATGGAACTCCACTGCTTTTTCCTCGACTGAGCAGCTCCCTATGCAAGGTAAGGGACAGCACTCTGCAGAGGAGGATAGTGACAATTTTTAGGGTTTACTAGGGAGGATACTGCATGTAGTGTAAATGAGAGGTTGTGAAAAGGGTAAACACAATTGATGCCTACCTGCTGTGGCTGATTGTTTTTTCTGTTAGCTGATTTTTTCTTGCACTGTTCTTTTTTTTTTTAGCAGGGGAGAGGCTCGCCCACCCACCCCCATCTCCAATCACCCCGTGCTGCTCACCTTTTATAGTGGGGGACCTGATCAACTGTTTCCTGATGTTGCACAGGAAAGGGAGGCCCCAACTATATTGTTGCACATCTTGCACATAGGAAGGAAACACTAAACAAACAAAACAAATGATTTCTTCCTTTTCAATTTCTGTCCATTATATACAACACAGACACAGACAGGATGGACATTGTAAATTGCTGGCACTGTGGGACAGTCTTCTGCAGGGCAGTTGTCCAAGGCTTGGGTCACTGTCCTACATGCTGGACACTTGAGGATCTAAGGGCTCAGCTTGGAGCAGCATGGACAGAAATATCTTGCCTCCAATCTCATGTACAGGGGAGAAAATATTATGAGAATCACCCACCATTCCCCTAGCATCAAACTAGTGCACCTCATCCACAGAGGGTAGTTGTCCTGGAGGTTGGCAGGTGGTTGGGAAAGGCAAATCAAGCACCCTAATATCAATCAATCAATCAACTTTATTTAACCAGGCGTAAGCACCATTAAGCAAGCTAATTTTCAAGGTGGTCCTGGACAACAAGTTTCAGACACAGGTAAACAATCACAGAGTACATAAGGAGGTAGTACATATCAAAACATATAGATAACAATATTACACACAGTTATCAAGATATCACAGAACAATAAGTTTTCAAGATATCACAGAACAATAAGTATAGGCCTGTGTGTACACATATATATATATAGGGGATACATGATGAGCATGAGTGTGATATGGCAAATATTGTCACTCCTGCAGAGTGAGATATCCAAGCTCACGATGCAGGAGTGACAATATTTGTCATAGCACACGATCTGCCCATCATGTATTCCATATATACAATAGGGCAAAGAGTTTTAGAAGTTTTGTTATGCTCTCTTGTGTTCTGTTCCTGTTAATGTGTTTGCTCATTCTGTGTGTGAGCATTTCTGAATGGGCTGGCAGTGTTATAAACTCTGAGAGACACATGAGTGTGTTTTGCAATGCTAAATGTGTTAGTTTTAGATAGGAATGAGAAACGTACTTTTGTGAAGCTGTATTGTTTAGCAGTCTGGCTGCAGTGAAGTTAAAAGCATCACAGTAATTGTAATGAACTGAGATGCAGAGTGTCAGAACAGCTGATACTGTTTTCAGTGGTAATTAAGTTAGCTGCAGGCAGAGTGCAGAGTGTTCTGTGAAATTGTGCTCTTTAGGATTCTGGCTGCAGTGAAGTTGAAATTGTCACAGTAATTGTAATGGGTGAGAATCAGAGTTTGAGGAACAAGTGAGAGTGTGTTTCAGTGGTAGTTGAGTTAGCTGCAGGCAGTAGTTTAGACTGTTCTGTGAAGCTGTGCTGTTTGGAATTCTGGCTGCAACAAGTTGACAGCATCACAGCAATGAGCTGGAAGTTAGGGGGGATAGGTGTGTTTTGTAATGCTCACTGAGTTATCTGTAGGCAGCAGTGAGACCTCTCAGGTAGTTCTGCATTTGTGTCTATGGTAACAGCACAGGTGTTTCTTTCATGGTGAGGGGAATGCTGCCTAGAGTGATAATATCAGTGACCTTTTGTGATCTGTGTGTGCAAATGTCTCATATCATCACAGTAGAGCAGAGGGTAAAAATATCACACTGCAGTGGATGATACGCTGTTTTATCTCACTCATTTACCACTCACCCCTATTGTATATATATATAGTGTATGTGTGTGTATATATATATATATATATATATATATATATATATATATATATATATTATGGTAGCACGGTAGTGCTACCATAGTTAGGTTGAGGAGCCATTTACATGTTAAACCTAAAATTTTGCACCTTAATAACTTTGCAACCATTCAACAGATTTGCCTGAAATTTTGCATACTTAATCAAGAACCATACACATCTTGGGATCCGCCAACTTTCATATTGTTTGGATATATGGCTGTGGAGTTATTAAGCATGCTCTGCATGCACGTTTACGCTTTTTTGGAATTCTTTGCTCGTCTCTACAGGTTGCACGGTTTGCTCGACCGTTCCAAAATCTTCAGAGAACATGCAGCCAGGGTCCCAGATGTGCCTTTTGAAGATTTCATGAAAAAATATTAAACAGTTCAACTATTATTCAAAATATAATTTCCCATTATAAGGCAATGGGAAAAGTTAACAAAATGTTTGACAGTGTCGCAAATGCAGTTTTTACTTTCGCAAATGGCCCTTTTACTGTCACAAATCCGCCATTTTGTTTTCAGTTGGTCATCAGAAAAATGCTTGGTATTTAAATTTGGGACCCTCTAGCAACCTAATTCTTTTTGTATTCACCTAGTTGGACCCTGAGGATGCTAGACATGTCTTTATTTAGGGTGAAACACCTCAGAAATATGTTTTTTAAATTTCTGGAAAAAGCACTTTTGCAAAGTACTTTCACATTTGCGACACTGTCGAATGAATTTGCGAAAGCTTTCGCAAAGTTCGACAGTACTTTTCCAGGCTGTGGGAAAATGACAGCAATTCTTTGCCACCCTGCTACAAAAGAACAGTTTGGTCTTTTAGGCTGAAATTTGAAGGGAACGCAGCCAACATCTCACAGATGTGCCTATCAGTGGTTTGGTGAAAACTATTACAGGGTGTCAAAGTTACAGTACTCCAAAATTGATGCTTTTTCCCATAGGATAACATTATTGCGTCCGCCGCATTACAGGAATCCTTTGCCGCCCTTCTGCAAAATAACAGTTTGGTCTTTGGAGCTGAAATTTGGAGGGAAGAAAGCCAACATCCCTCAGATGTGCCTTTCAGTGGTTTAGCGAAAAAAATATTACAGGGAACCAAAGTTATGGCACTCCAAACTTCTCTTTTTTTCCCATAGGATAACATTACGGCATTCACTGCGCCTTTCAGGGCCAGTATCTCAGAAATGGTGTGAGATAACTTTTCATCAGAAAAATGCTAAGCCCTCTGACAGGAGCTAAGTACAAAACTGCCAGGAAAATCATAAATCATATGACTTTAAAATGTTTTTTCCTACGTTGCACGGTTCCTGAGATATAAGCAATTTAGTATTCCAACTCCTCATTTTCTGCTCCGAGACCCATTATTATGCATACATTGTTTGTACTCACTGTCTTTCTCTATGCAGCTTTTGGGGAAAACCAGCCTGTGCGCTTACATTACTGTTACCCTTACTGCTTCTGCTTGCGGTTCCATAACCGTTTCACTTACTGTTCCCGTCTACGGCACCATGTGCGTTACTCTTCATGTTTTCATTTGCACTTGTGTTTGCATTACTTTAACCATTTGTGTCTACAGTACTGTTTCTCTTTCTGTTTTGCTTTGTGTCACCATGTGCATTACCATTTGCGTTTGCGGGCACTGTGTTACTATGTGACAAGACATCATGTGGCGACCCCGTGCTCCTGCCACCACATTACATTCACTATTTCTCATTATCCTTCTCAAAAAGAAGGGAAATTAGAGCCAAAAAAATCCATTTAATGCATTAGTTAGGGTTGTTCCACAGCAACAAAATCGAGGAAGTTCGGTGTTAGGGTTGAGAGCCCCCCTTGGGCCTCACGTCCACACCCCCAACTGGCATCAGGCTACGCATTGAGGTTGTCGGTCCTAACTCTCACCCATTCTCCTATATCTCTGCTTCTGCACACATCTGATGGGGTGAGAGTTAGGGCCAGCAACCCCAATGTGCACCCCGATGCAGGTTGGGGATCTGGGCAGGGTGGGTCCAAGGGGGGGCTTTCAACCTTAGCACCAAATTTCCTTGCTTTTGTCACTGTGGAACAAACCCTAACTAATGCATTTACTGGAGTTTTGCCTCTATATATATATATATATATATATATATATTAGAGGGTAAAATTTTCATCGCATTAGTTAGGTTGTCCCACAGCAACAGTGAGGAACTTGGTGTTAGGTTGAAAACACCCTGACCCCCGTTCATCCCTCAACTGATAGATAGTGCGACAGATCATCAGCCCCAACTCCTCACCCCATGACATGTATAAAGCAGCAGAAGTATAGGAGAATGGGGTGAGAGTTAGGACCCACAATCCCAATGCGCACCCAATGCCGGTTAGGGGTTCAATGGGGTCCAAGGGGTTTTCAACCCTAACACCGAATTTCCTCACTTTTGTCGCTGTGGAACAACCCTAACTAATGCATTAAACAGAGTTTTTTGCCTCTAATTTCCCTTCTTTTTGAGAATGATAATGAAAAATAGTGAATGTAATGCAGCGATGGGAGTGCGGGGGCCCTTCGGGCCCCGCGCTCCTGCCACATGATGTCTTGTGGCATAGTAACAGGAACAGCCATACAAACAGAAGTGCTAACAGTGGTGCACATGGTAACACAAGTGCGAATGAGAACAGAAAGGGTAACTCACATGGTGGCGTAGACGGGAACAGTCTGCCACGTGATGTGTTGTCACATAGTAACATGGTGCCTGCAAATGGAAATGTCAATGGGCATGGTGACGCAAAGTGAAACAGAAAGAGAAACAGTACTGTAGACAGAAATGGCTAAAAATAACAGAAACACAAGCGCAAATGAAAACGCAAAGGATAACGCACATGGTGGCGCAGACGTCAACGGTAAGTGAAATGGGTACGGAACCGCAAGCGGAAAGGGCAACAGTAACAGTAATGTAAGCGCACAGGCTGGTTTTCCCCAAAACCTGCATAGAGAAAGACAGTGAGTACAAATAATGTATGTATAATAATGAGTATCGGAGCAGAAAATGAGAACTTGGAATACTAAATACGTTATATCTCAGGAACCGTACGACGTAGAAAAAAAATTTAAAAGTCGTATGATTTACAACTGTCCTGGCTAATTTTGCACTTAGCCTCCCTAAGCACTTTCTGACGAAGTCCGTATCTCGCACCATTCCGAGATCACGGACCCTGAAAGGCGCGGCGGACACGTAATGCTATCCTATGGGAAAAAGAAAGTTCGAGTGCCATAACTTTGCCTCCCACTAATATTTTTTCACCAAACCACTGAAAGGCACATCTGTGGGCTGTTGGCTGTCTTCCCTCCAAATTTCAGGAAAAAAGACCAAACCGTTATTTGCAGCAGGGATCCAAAGGATTTCTGTAATGCGTCGGGCGCCGTAATGTTATCCTATGGGAAAAAACATCAAATTTGGAGTGCCGTAACTTTGCTGCCATGTAATATTTTTTCAATACAACACTGAAAGGCACATCTGTGAGATGTCACTTCGTTCCCTCCAAATTTCAGCCCAAAACTCCCAACGGTTCTTTTGCAGCGCAGTGCCAAAGAATCGCTGTCACTTTCCCACAGATGAAAAACTACTGTCGCAATTTGGAAAGCTTTTGCAAAAAAGTTTGACACTTTCGTGAGCACAAAAGTAATTTGTGAAAGTACTTTTTCCAGAAATTTGAAAAACATATTTCTGGGGTGTTTTACCACAAAATAAAGACATGGTAAGCATCCTCAGGGTCCGACTAGGTGAATACAAAAAGAATTAGGTTGCTAGAGGGTCCCAAATTTAAATGCCAACCATTTTTCTGATCACAAACTGAAAACAAAATGGCTGATTTGCGAAAGCAACAGGACCATCTGCGAAAGTAAAAATGCATTTGCGACACTGTCGAACTTTTTGTTAACTTTTCCCATTGACTTATAATGGGAAATTGTTTTTTGAATAACTTTTGAACCGTTTAATATTTTTTCACCAAATCATTGAAAGGCACATCGGAGACCCCGGCCACACATTCCCTGAAAATTTCGGGCCGGTCGCGCAAACCATGCGACCTGTACGCACGACTGTAGAATTCCAGAAAAAGTGTAAATGTGCATGCAAATCATGCTTAATAACTCCACAGCCGTGTAACTGACTGGTACAAAACTTGGCAGATGCCAAGGCCTATGGTTCTTGATTGTGTATTCCAAATTTCAGCCAAATCTGTCATATGGTTGCAAAGTTATTAAGGTGCAAAATTTGGGGGTTTAACATAGAAATGGCTCCTCAACCCTAACTATGGTAGCACTACCGTGCTACCATAATATATATATATATACATACACACACATATATATATACATATACACATACATATATATACACACACACACACACATACACACACATATCCACTAGGCCACCATATAATACAGAGGAGCATAAATGTAGGACAGATAAAGAGTTGGAGAAGGAGTTTGAGAGAGAGGGGGAAGGGAAAAGTGAGAGAGGTAGTGATAGGGAGAGGGACGGTGCTTGCGCAGATGAGAAAGTGGGAGAACACAATAAAGGGGGGACGGTAGTGAAAGAGAGCAAGAGGGGAGAGGTGCATGAAGAGAAGGAGAGGGAGGGGGAGAGAATAAACAACACACACCAGCGCAATGCCTCCAGGAATCCAATAACAACAACAAACAGATTCCTACCTCTAACACCAAAGCCAATTGCCGTGGCAGAGGATGCTGCAGAACAGCAGCAACCACTGCAGAAAATGATGACCATAAAACTAAACAGATCAAATAAGGCAAAAAAGCATACAAAAAACCTTGTGATCATAGGGGACTCTATGATTTGGAGAGTTGATACCCACCTTCACCCTGAAGTAATGGCCAGATGTCTCCCAGGGTCATCCGCATGGAGAGACACTGAATGCATTGCTAAAATCATACAGCACGCAGGAAACAATATAAATGTCCTAATCCACCTAGAAGCAAACAACCTCACCAGTCGGTCAGTAGAGGAGACCAAGGAACACCAGACCAGGCTGGGAGAGTGGTTGGCATTTATTTCATCCAGCATCTCCTTCTCTGAAGTTCTGCCTATCTGTGAGAGGGATGTGAGCAGGCAGAAAATCAGGGAAAGAGAAATAGGTGAGCTAAACGCTTGGGTCAAGGACTAGTGTCAAGAGAAAGGACATCAATTGGTAGGAGAGTGGCAAAATTTCTGGGAGAAGAAGTTCTTTAAATTCAGTGGCCTGCATCTGACAAAGGAGGGAGTCAGTGCACTGGGACAGAAGTATTACATTTTTGCAGGTCATTTAAACTAGCAGAAGGGAAGAGAGGTCTGGCACCCATTATGTCATATGGGGAAAAAGTCACCCCTCCCTCCTTAGCTAGCAAACCACCAGAGGTTCAATATTTTTGCAAGTCATTTACACTAGCAGATGGGGAAAGGGGTCCAGCACCCATTACGTCACATGGGGAAAATGTCACCCCTCTTCCCTTAACTAGCAAACTGACATCAAGTACATGGAAAGTCATGTACACAAATGCCCACAGTCTGGGAAACAAGGTCCCAGATCTGGAGGCTATAATGACAGAGGCTAAACTTGACAAAGTAGCCATAACTGAGACATGGTTCACCAGTAACCACACATGGGAGACAAATGTACCAGGTTATGTACTGTTCAGAAGGGACCAGGAGGGAATGGGGGGGGTTGCTTTATGTCAAAGAACACATGTAAGCAACCATAATTCAGAACAGGCATGAGGAGGCAGAGGAATTGTGGGTCACCCTCAAAATAGGCTATGGAACAGCCATACAAACAGGAGTGGTCTACAGGCTTCTAGATCAGGGGGAGAAAGTTGACAGATTACTGATGGAGGACATACAAAATATGGCAGCAAAGGGGTAGGCTCTACTGATGGGAGATTTTAACATGCCAGATGCAGGCTGGTCAATACCAGCTAAAGCAACAGCCAGGACTCGAGACATAGTGGATTCCCTGCAGGAGGAGGGCCTCAAACAACTGGTGCAAAAACACACCAGAAATAGGGCAATCCTGGACCTGGTGTTGACAAATGGAGAAAGAATCACAGATCTCCAAGTCAAAGATCACCTGGGTCCAGCGATCATCACATAGTATGGTTCAATGTGGGCACAGGCAACTCATATAAAGACAAAAATCTTAGATTTTGGGGGCTGACTTTGATAAGATAAGAGAGAGAATGTTAAAGAAGCCCTGGCAAAGAGAGAGAGAGAGATACAGGAGAGGGCATTGAGGGGAAATGGGCACATATTAGGGAGGCAATTGTTGAAGTAACAGCCCAATGTGTTAGGGAGAGAAAAAATGGCAAAAGAAGGAGACAATCACTTTGGTTCTCGAATGCAGTAGCATAAAAGGTCAGGGCCAAAAGATTGGCCTTCAGGAAATATAAGGGAACGCAAAGAGACGAGGATAGGGAGGTGTACCAGAATTGTCAAAGGGAAGCAGGGAAAGCAATGCAGAGCTCAAAAGCACAAACTAAGGAAACATTAGCTCAAACAATGAGGAAAGGAGACAAGACATTCTACAGGTACATTAGTGATAAGAGAAAGTCAAGTGAGGGAATTGCTAAGCTCAGAGGAGATAAGGGAGAGTGTGTGGAGGGGGATCTAGGAAAGGCATCTATCCTAAATAGATATTTCTGCTCAGTCTTTACTGAGAAGAAAGAGGGACAGTGCCCACAAATAGACACCATATCCACAGAAGGGAGGAAGGTTAACACCGGACCTTTTATAAAAGAAAGGGTCCTAGAAGAGCTTAATAAGCAAAAGGTGGACAAAGCAACAGAGCCAGATGGCATTCATCCCAGGACACAAAAGGAGCTCAGAGGGGAACTAGCAGAACCATTGGAAGAACTGTTTAGCGAGTCACTGAGCACAGGAGTGGTATCAGAGGACTGGAAAAGGGCCAATGTGATCCCTCTTCATAAGAGTGGCAGCAAGGAATAGGTGGGGAACTACAGGCCAGTTAGTCTCACATCAGTTGTGGGTAAGATGATGGAAACACTCCTTAAGGAAAGGATCATGAACACCTGGAATCCATAGGAGCATAGGATCCAGGGCAACATGGATTCACAGTGGGAAGGTCTTGACAAACTAATCTGATAGATTTCTTTGACTGGGGGACCAGAGAGGTGGATCAAGGGGGTGCAGTTGCTGTTGACTACCTTGATTTCAGTAAGGCCTCCAATACTTTTCCACATAGAAGACTGGTAAACAACATAAGTGGTCTAGCGGTGGGCCAAAAGCTGGTGAACTGGTTGGGAAACTAGTTAAGGGACAGAAAGCAGAGTGGTGGTAAATGGAACACAGTTAGAAGAGATGCAGGTCACTGGTGGGGTACCTCAAGAATCAGTTCTGGGGCCAGTCGTCTTCAATGTCTTCATCAGCGACATTGCAAATTAGCTGAAGGGGAATGTTTGCCTGTTTGCAGATGACACCAAGATCTGCAACAAGATAGATACTCCAGAGGGGTGGACAAGATGAGGAAAGATCTGGAAAAACTGGAGAGATGGTCTGAAGAGTGGCAGCTGTGGTTTAATACAAAGAAGTGCAAAATCATGCATGCGGCGAGGAGGAACCCTGAAGCAAGCTATAGGTTGGTGGTGGGGGAGTTGCTGACAGACACTAGAGAAGAAAAAGACTTGGGGGTCATTATCACAGATGACCTGAAAGCCTTCAAGCAGATCACAAAGGCAGTAGGGAAGGATGTTGGGGTGTATTAGAGGGGTATCACAAGCCGCAGGACAAAGGTAATGATTCCACTCTACAAAACGCTAGTTAGGCCCTATCTGGAATACTGCATGCAGTACTGGAGATGCATTTGCTCAAAGACATCGACAGGATAGATACAGTACAGAGGAGGGCAACCAAGATGGTGCAGGGTCTACAACAGAAGGCATATGAGGACAGATTAAAGGATCTTAATATGCATGAGCAGAGGAGGGAGAGGGGTGATATGATCTAAACATTCAAATATCTCAAGGGCATAAATAAGGTGAAAGGGACAAACATTTTCCAGTATAAAAAGAATAGTAGAACAAGAGGTCATGACATGAGATTAGATTGAGACTGATTAAGGGGAAATGTGAGAAAGTTATTTTTCACTGAGTGGGTAGTGGATGCATGGAACAGCCTTCTCCAGGAGGTGATGGGAACAAGCACGGTTCAAGGCTTCAAACGGGCATAGGATAGGCACAAGGGAACCATAGAGACAGGGAAGATTAGCTAAGGCCAATGACTAAGTAGAATCAGCTGGCATAAACACAAGTAGGATAAATGGGCAGACTGGATGGGCCTTGCTGTCCTTATCTTCCGTCAACTTCTATGTTTTTATGTTTCTATTATAAACTCTGTTGGCCAATTATTTTTTCAAAGTTCTGAGTCTTATTGGTATAACCCACTTGTTCCCAGGGGTTACTAGAATCCTGGTTAGAATCAGTGGTAGGCAGGAAAGGCAGCTAGTGAAATGCCAGTTAAATGGATTTCACTCTTGTCTCACTCTGTTCTCAGTCTCTGCTGAGCTCTGGAGGGATGATGTCATTTAGAACTGTCACAGCAGCATAAGCCACATTTGCTAACAGCTGCTAGAGCTAGTTTTAGAATGTTCAGTCAGTAGTCAATAGCCTGTAGGAGTAGTCTGCAGGAGTCCAGTGGAGGAAGCTGTGGAGTGTAGTGCAGCTCCTCAGTCAGCTCTGGTATAGATCTACCAGTTTCTTTTGAAAGTTTTAGTTCTCACCCTAGTGGATGACAACTGTTCCAGTCTGTGGAAGTGGTGGAGACCTGTGCCAGTGGGTTTCCCTGTGCTCCATTCCAGGAGGGATGGGGTTGAACTCCAGGATGCAGGGGCAATCCCAGGGTCCATCTGGACTTTTGAAGCTGCCTTGATACAACTTCTCTGTGAGTACTTTCTTGTTTTCTGTGTAAACCCAGGAGTACCTACATTCCTGTTAATGGTGGATTCTCTGACCATGGGACCCTGTCACCTGAGACTTTTTGTATAAAAGTTATCTGCCTACATTTGGAGTCCAGTATGTGACCGTCCATGTACAGAACAAATTTAATGTACATATTGTTTGTACTACCCACATATTATTATAACTGATCATCCATCACAACCCTATGTAACCTGCTCTCTGGTTAGTACTTCATGAGACGAGTAACTTGTCCAGTGTGCCCGTCTGGTGAAATATTTCAATAAATTCATAAATAAATGTCTGACATCCCTGAGGTGTGTGTAGTATGTTAAGTGTGATATACATTTGAGACAACATCTACAGTTTCTGCAGTTGTGTGGTGTTATTAACCAGATGAATGGCCGAGTATAAGCTTGGAAACAAAAGGTGGGAGACCCCCATCTGGAGCAACCAGTTTACCTCTATGGGTTCTGAAGAGCACCTATTTCTTTTCTGTCAGTGCATGTGGCCAATGCCTAAGGAAAGTGTTTACCCCTGTATGTGGGTTTGCTTCTTCCAGTTTACCCCAGTATACTGAGTTCTGAAAGTCCTGAGCCAGTATGTGCTCGTTGTGGTCATGTGTGCCAAATTCACTCCTGTGTAATATGGGAACAGTACCAGTACCTGGCCAGATGTGCCAATTTCCAGAGGGAACCAGTGTGTTCACTAGTGTGTGTGTTTTCTTCATCCTATGCTAAATGGGAATTCAGGAATGTCTGTACCTCAGTAATCTGCATTACAAGTATGTGTAACCCTATGGGGGTCCATCTTCACTTTGTGATTATTCCTACTCTGTTACGTGAATAAAAGCCACACTCTAGAATCCCAACAGGGTTTGGAGAGTCATGTTTTTGCTTCCTATTGTCTGGAGTTACTTGGGTGCCCCTGTCCAGAAGTACAAACCTAGCATAGCCCTGAGCAAACGTTTTCTCCCAAGGACCTAGATTGTTGGCCATGGTAATTGATCCCTACCAGGTGTGTGCCAAGCAGTTGCCACACTTGTGTTTTGTATAACAGCCTTTTCCATCTGGCATATACCACCTTGTATATGGTGGCTTGCTTTATTGTGGGTTCTTTTTTACAATGTAAATCCCCACCCCTCTCTTTACCCCTAGATGTTTGGTGAGCCTTCTAGTTAAATAAGGGGCTGGTGGGGTGGGGGAGAGCTACATTAGGAAAATACCTTTTAGCTCATCTATATGAGCCCTAGTCTTCAAACAAATCTTCCCTGAATAAGAATAAAATGGGGCTGGCAGTATAGCCTAGAGGTTAGAGTAATGAGTTGTGAATGAGCCTCATACATCCAGCAGACATGGATTTGATTCCCACAACCCCCACTTGCATACTTTGTTACTATGAGCAAGTCACTTAACCTCCCCTGTGCTCCTGGGTGTTGCCTCTGAAAATAGGTACTGTTTTATGTGTTTCCCTGTGCTCCATTCCAGGAGGGATGGGGTTGAACTCCAGGATGCAGGGGCAATCCCAGGGTCCATCTGGACTTTTGAAGCTGCCTTGATACAACTTCTCTGTGAGTACTTTCTTGTTTTCTGTGTAAACCCAGGAGTACCTACATTCCTGTTAATGGTGGATTCTCTGACAAAGGGACCCTGTCACCTGAGACCATGTGGAACCTGTATGCCTAGTAGGCCTTACTTTGTTTACAAAGAATTAAAAAAAAATCAGAATAAAATTATTCTTAAAAGTTAAGCACCTATCAAATACATAAATAAAATATAAGTAGTCCCTACTACAACCACGAATTAGCAATACACTTTCAAAGTAATCTGCTGAAGGCTATGAATATAGGTTGCATTTATTTGTTTCACCATGTGGAACTCTGTTATAAGCACATCTAAATGCCAAGCAAAAATGTTCTAATAGCTGGGATGTTCTTATAAGAGGGCTACACTGAAAACAATGAAACTCTATGTAAAGTCTATGGTCAACATGATGAAACTGGGCTCAGACTACATTTTGGAGAACTCAATATTAAACGTAGTATAATATAACTTTTTAAAAGAACTGTTGCACAAATAGTTAAGAGTATTGTGAATTTCATTCAGTGTCTCACCTAACTATGAAGGAATATGTGCTATCTTCTTCATATGGTATCTTTCCCACCTCCATTCACTACTTAAGTGACTGTTAATGAGGAAACTAGAGGATTATTCAGACCTGGCTTCATATAATCTGAGGGGATAATGACCATCTACCACTACCTCTGGAAAAAAAACTGTTCTTATAAACAGGCTGACTGTTTTTCTAAAGGGCTTTACTGCCATTGAAAATAATGGGCAAAAATCGGGACATACAACAAATGTTTTTATGAAATGGATATTCTTATATCCAATGTTCTTATAAGTGGGCTCCACTGTATTGCATGCATATTTATGAAATATACCTGGTAGTCTAGTGCCCCCCCAAGCCCTGATCACCTGTTATAGTAAGTAAAAAGCCCTGGTAGTCCAGAGCCCCCTCCCTCAAGCCCCAATCGCCCATCATAGTTTTGAAACTAGTCCTGGTAGTCTAGCGCCCCCCCTTCCCCTGATTGTCCATTATAATATGTAAAAAGCCCTGGTAAGTCTAGTAGCCCCCCAAGCCCCCTTTTCCGATCACATTTTTGAAAATATCCCCAGTAGTCTAATGGCACCCCCCCAACTCTGATCTCCCGTTATAAAAATTAAACTATCTAGTGGAGCACTCCAGCCCTGATCCCCTATTAAAAGACATTCTGAAATAGATGGTGGTCTAGTGGGCCCCTCCATCACATAGTGCCCCACCACCCCACTCTCTCCCCATCCTGTAGCTGAGCCAGTGACTGGCACAGCCCACTGCTCACTACCACAGCAAGCCACTGACTGAGCTCTGAATGAGCACATACTATATACAGTACGAGCTCAGTGATTGACATCTGCTGTCAATCACTGAGCATGTACTATACACAGTATGCACTCATTCAGAGCTCAGTTGGCAGCTGGCCATGATAGTGAGTGGTGGGCTGTGCCAGTCGTTGGCTTGGTGATGGGGGAGTGGGGTGGTAGGGCACTGCGGGGTGAGGGGTCCACTAGACCACCAGATATTTCAGAATGTCTCTTAATGGAGGATCAGGGCTGAAGCGCTCCACTAGATCACCAGGGATAGTTTAATTTTATAATGGGAGATTGGGGCTTGGGGGGGGCCACTAGACTACCAGGGATAGTTTCATACATATGACAGGAGATCAGGGCTCTGGGGGCACCTAGACTATCAGGGATATTTTCATAATTATGATGGAAGATCAGTGCTTGGGATGCACTAGACTACCAGGAAAGGGATCAGGGCTGGGGGGGGTGGCACACTGCAGCACCGTCCCAGAGGATTTCTAAGGACCATTAGACCAGCCCTTTGCTGGTCTACCAGTACTTAGACCTTTGACCTCTGAGAGAGTTTTGAGAATAGCACCTTAGGGGATATGGCAGCCTGCATCTGCCTCAAGCCCCCTAGTGCTATGCCACAGCCCATTATATGGTGCAAGGCTGCTGCAAGCCCCTTGGTGCCATGCCGCAGCCCATTATATGGTGCAAGGCTGCTGCAAGCCCCCTAGTGCCATGCCGCAGCCCATTATATGGTGCAAGGCTGCTGCAAGCCCCCTGGTGCCATGCCACAGCCCATTATATGGTGCAAGGCTGCTGCAAGTCCCCTGGTGCCATGCCGCAGCCCATTATATAGTGCAAGACTGCTGCAAGCCCCCTAGCACCATGCAGTATATGGTGCAAGGCTGCTGCAAGCCCCCTAGTGCCATGCTGCAGCCCATTATATGGTGCAAGGCTGCTGCAAGCCCCCTGGTGCCATGCTACAGCCCATTATATGGTGCAAGGCTGCTGAAAGCCCCTGGTGCCATGCCGCAGCCCATTATATGGTGCAAAGGCTCTGCAAGCCACCTGATTATGTCACGGCAGCCATTTAGTGGTGCAAGGCTGCTGCAAGCCCCCTAGCGCCATGCGGTATATGGTGCAAGGCTGCTGCAAGCCCCCTAGTGCCATGCCGCAGCCCAATATATGGTGCAAGGCTGCTGCAAGCCCCCTAGCGCCATGCAGTATATGGTGCAAGGCTGCTGCAAGCTCTCTAGTGCCATGCTGCAGCCCATTATATGGTGCAAGGCTGCTGCAAGCCCCCTGGTGCCATGTCGCAGCCCATTATATGGTACAAGGCTGCTGCAAGCCCCCTGGTGCCATGCTGCAGCCCATTATATGGTGCAAGGCTGCTGCAAGATCCCTAGCGCCATGTGATATATGGTGCAAGGCTGCTGCAAGCCCCCTAGTGCCATGCCGCAGCCCAATATATGGTGTAAGGCTGCTGCAAGCCTCCTAGTGCCATGCAGTATATGGTGCAAGGCTGCTGCAAGCTCTCTAGTGCCATGCCGCAGCCCATTATATGGTGCAAGGCTGCTGCAAGCCCCCTGGTGCCATGTCGCAGCCCATTATACGGTACAAGGCTGCTGCAAGCCCCCGGGTGCCATGCCGCAGCCCATTATATGGTGCAAGGCTGCTGCAAGCTGCCTGGTGCCATGCCACAGCCCATTATATGGTGCAAGGCTGCTGCAAGCCCCCTAGCACCATGCGGTATATGGTGCAAGGCTGCTGCAAGCCCCCTGGTGCCATGCCGCAGCCCAATATATGGTGCAAGGCTGCTGCAAGCCCCCTAGCGCCATGCAGTATATGGTGCAAGGCTGCTGCAAGCCCTCTAGTGCCATGCCTCAGCCCATTATATGGTGCAAGGCTGCTGCAAGCCCCCTGGTGCCATGTCACAGCCCATTATATGGTACAAGGCTACTGCAAGCACCCTGGTGCCATGCTGCAGCCCATTATATGGTGCAAGGCTGCTGCAAGCCCCCTGGTGCCATGCCGCTGCCCATTATATGGTGCAAGGCTGCTGCAAGCCCCTGGTGCCATGCTGCAGCCCGTTATGGTGCAAGGCTGCTGCAAGCCCTGGTGCCATGCCGCAGCCCATTATATATGCAAGGCTGCTGCAAGCCCCTGGTGCCATGTCAGCAGCCCAATATGGTGCAAGGCTGCTGCAAGCCCCCTAGCGCCATGCAGTATATGGTGCAAGGCTGCTGCAAGCCCTCTAGTGCCATGCCGCAGCCCATTATATGGTGCAAGGCTGCTGCAAGCCCGCTGGTGCCATGTCACAGCCCATTATATGGTACAAGGCTACTGCAAGCCCCCTGGTGCCATGTGCAGCCCATTATATGGTGCAAGGCTGCTGCAAGCCCCCTGGTGCCATGCCGCTGCCCATTATATGGTGCAAGGCTGCTGCAAGCCCCCTGGTGCCATGCTGCAGCCCATTATATGGTGCAAGGCTGCTGCAAGCCCTGGTGCCGTGCGCAGCCCATTATGGTGCAAGGCTGCTGCAAGCCCCCTGGTGCCATGCCGCAGCCCATTATATGGTGCAAGGCTGCTGCAAGCCCCCTGGTGCCATGCCACAGCCCATTATATGGTGCAAGGCTGCTGCAAGCCCCCTGGTGCCATGCCGCAGCCCATTATATGGTGCAAGGCTGCTGAAAGCTCCCCTAGCACCATGCCGCAGCCCATTATATAGTGCAAGGCTGGTGCAAGCCCCTTCTGGTGCATACAGCCTGCATTTGACACAGATTGTTTTTGGGAATTGCTCAGGGTGTCTTTTTTGATGTAAAGATGCCACTTGCATAATTTATGTTTGACACAGGCACCTTGCGTCAATCTAAGTCTTTTGAGAATCAGGATCCAGGTGACTAAAAGTATCTGATCAGAGCCTCCATGGCTGCTAATGCAGTCCCTTGATAAGGACCATTTCACAGACTTTTTATCCCAGTATCAGTAGTCAGTACATGTCAAGTTTTTAAATGCTGACATCACTTACCTATTTACATGAGTTGAGTGATGTCAGCATTCACTTTCAATATTGCTGACTTCCTAATCTGAAACTGATACTGCAAAATGGTCTTTATCAAGTGACTGAATTAGCAGCCGTAGTGGCACTGACCAGAGTTTGTTAAATTCGGGACAGTTTGAGGCCTAAGGGGAGTTGACAGTGTCCCTTTAAATCAGTTTCCAGTAATTTGTAATGGGTGACCTCTTGTGCAAGTGTGAATTTGTATGTAATCCAGGTTAAATTCTTGCAATGGATAGGGGACTGGATTCTCAAAACATTTTGGGACTAAGTTCCACACTTGAACTCCAATTGAATACCAAAATCTCCACAGCTGTGGAGATTGGTATTCTCATCCACAGCATCTGTGGAATATGTTATGGCTGGTCCCACCAGCCATAACATTGTTCCTCAGCTGTGCGGATTTGTATTGCAACACCACCCACAAGCCGTCATAGATCATGGAGCCAGTCATAAACTGGAACCACTTTTGAGAATATGGTAGCTGCAGGAGAAATGAATTTTCTGCAAGTGGCAATCCATTTGTGCTGATTTTTTCCCACAGATGCAGGATTTTCAAGAGTTTTGAGAATCTGGCAGCCCAGGGTCATTTACAATGCCATGCATATTGGCATCTGCATTTCAGCCCTGATGACCTAACAACACTACAGCTATTTACATTTGTGAGGTAGATAAATTTCAAGACTCAGGTTTGACTTGCATAATGGCACATTTGGTAACAAAAGATCTCCTACCTTTCAGCAGGACTCTTCTTGTCTGGCACTCCACATGGTGTCTTCGTGTCCCTAGTACTTTACCTTGGCTTCTTTCCATATATACCCTCCACCCTACAGGTACCCCTTTGAGGCTTTGGAGAGCTGTCCTCAAGCCAGCTAAACATCAAGTCCTCAGCATCAGAAAACCCCTCTTTTTGAGAAGAAGGTGTAGAGCAGTTTGCATTACAGCCATCAGAATCAGCGTCCATCATGATCTCACTCCATAGTTGTAAGGAGTCAAATCTATTTTCCAGCGTAAGTGGCTCAAGCAAGACCACATGCTTTTTCCCTTTCTTGCATTTCCCTGTACCCACCAGCTGAAAGAGATCAATGGGAGGGGAATGGGGAAGCATAACTGAAGTAGCAGTAACAGAAGGAATGTCAGGTCCGGATGGAGACTCTGGGAATAGGAGGGGTGCATCTGGAGAAGCACCTGTCTCAGGGGTAGTATTAGGCTGTGCCATGGGAACCGAAGGATGGAGAGGGTGAGTACAGCAGCAGCAGGGTGGTCAAAAAGGGACTCTAAACTAGGCAGAGATGCAGGATCCAGAGCTGAGGGAAAGCAATCACTCGAAACCATCTTGGAGGCTGTATGAAGATAAAAGTTATGTGCCAAGAAATCAGAGGTATTGTGAAAAGCCCAAGGGCAGGAGTGGAAAGTGTGCTCCTCCCCATCACACAGGTTGCACTGAGGAAGAATGGTACGATGCTGACCAGAGTGATCAAAATCTTCACAAAAGTTACATTTGATCTTATCACAGGTATTATTGAAGTGTGTCAGAGAACCACACCTATAACATGATTTTGTCTGACCAGGGTAGAACTATTTGTCTCTATCCCGTTCCAGAAAAAAACAACTTTCTAAGTGATGCATCCCTGAGTCTATATAGCACAACTGGACTCTGAATTTCCACCACCCTGTCCAAACATTCACCGCATCCATAATGGGGTCTGAACTGCCTTGCATGGCACATCGTTTCTCTAGTCAGTATATGATATCATTCACATTGACGCCTTCATGCTTAAAATAAGATAGCAACTGTTTTGAAAGTGGGTTTAGTGAGGGGAGTTGCAAGAAAAGAGATCCAAAGCTGGGTATCCTTGAGTGAATGGCACAGGTTCCAGAAGCATTCCAACAAATCCTGAAACTGACATCAAAATGAAAATCACCCAGGGCATGGATGAAAGTGTATACATCAGAGGTAGAAAAATGGAGGTTGTTTAAGTAAGGATTTCCCCACAAATGGTCTATCAGAGTGAACCTCCAAGCCACCCCAATAACATAAGTGGACTGCATTCTGCCTCTTTGCTAGTTCCACCTGGTGGTGGAAGAGGCTGGCATAACTAAAAAGTTGCCAAGCATCTAACTGTGCTGTAGAGGAGGGAGTAGCTGCAGTATTAGTGGAAGAAGTCAGGTCAGTGAAAGCCGACTGTCCACCTAAATTAGTAAGCAGAGAAACTAATTGTTCAAGTGGTAGCAGAGAACCTGAAAGAATATCAACAAGCAGCCCTGGCAGAGGTATGTCAGTAGGTGGAGGAGGGAGAGCAACATTAGAAAATTAGAAGAAATAACAGTATCACCTGAGAAAGGTGGAACCACATTCAGATCACTCAGGCATGGCATAGCAGCGGCAGCTGACGGCGGCGTTCTGTGATATTGAGTCAGCTAAGTAAGACAGGCTGCGATGTCCAAAACAGTGGGAGAAACATCACTCAAAACAGGTATAGGGATAACAGGATCATGATTCTATGCACCCTTAGTGAATTGGACTCCCTCAACAGAGTGCTGCATAAGTTTTCCCTGCTTGGCACCAAAATCAGATTCAAGTCGAAAGTGATGTACTGGATTGCCAGGGAGTCTTGAAGAACAATTTGAAATCCAGTTATGTCTGCTGTCCTCATAATGTTTATTTTTCTTAGCCATAAAGATCAGTTCAGCCTTGGAGATCATAACAAGAATTTGTGGTTTCCTCTCATTCAGAGCAGCCTGAAGCCATTTCTCAGTGGCAGAAAAGACAGTATCCAAACCAGTGCTGAACATAAAAGTAGCAGGTATAACATTCACAGCTCCCAACTCAGGAGCTCCACCACCATCCTCGTCCTGCATCTCCTCCAGTTGGGACCCCTCCATCCTGTACACAGGAAGCAGACATCGCCTCCTGGAGCAAGAGTAGGGGTGTTTTTATTGAGGACATAGAATCTTGTACAATACATACAATCAAATAGAACAACTTAAACCATTTCACATATAGAACTTCATTTTGTACATCAAAAGTACCAAGACAAGAAAGTAAGGAAAAAAGCCTGTCTTAACACATTATTCAAAGAAATATAAAAACTATAAACACTTCATGAAGAAATTAATGATTAAAGAAATAATAAAGAAAATGCACCTTGCATATTCAACCATTGATAACATTTCTCCTAAGGTGGTTCATAACACCAGTTTGCACAGTATTTCCATTTTGATTCAAAGTTATTTTAAGAAAAACATTTCTGTTCCTTTAAATATAAGCCAGTAACCTGTCTGTGTATACAACTGAATACTTCATCTTGTGTCCAATATTTTTGCTGAAATACCCATTTACATATGGCCTGCCATAAGCAGTATTTCAAAAATCCAAAAAGAACTCTCAAGGTGCTAGGATCGTTTTTCCTCCTTGTACCCATGTATACTCCTAAAACTAGAGTATCATATGTAATAGTTTTGTATTCAGCTGATTTCAAAATTCTGGCTACCAGTGGCAAAATGTTTGTTCATAAATGCAGTCTAGACATACTGTAAATGTTGCTGGGTTTCTAAAATGCCATTGCACATGTCCCTAGGGAAGTATCTTTCTGTAATTTGTTTGTGCTTAAGGGTATCCCTAACTCCCAAATGTCCATGACAGAAGAGTCATACTATTTCCCAATACTGGTAGTCTTTTCTCACTTAATTGTGCCAAAGTGAGTTTAGTAGTACTTTGTGTACCCTGTGGAAATATTAGTGTAACCACCCAGTCCCCTGGGGTTACTAGAATCCCATCAGTATTAGACCATGTAAGTCTCTGGGCAGCAGTAGGGAGGTTTTTTTAGAAATTCTCTACACACATTACCTCATTGTTTACCTAGCTAGGCCAGGCAGAGAATGATTGATGTCATTTATAAGTGTTGCAGCAGCATAAGCCTTTTAAATCAGCTGCAGGGGAAGCAGTTTAGAATCTTGGGGAGTTTGGTGTATGTGTTCCAGTTTAGAGATTGAAGAGGAAGGAGATATCTGTCCAGTGGAGGGCAAGGGGTACCTGCCAACCTCCCTGGCCTGGGTGAAGGAACTCTGGTCATCATTTTTCTCACCCTTTTGTGTGGAACAACAGTGTTGCCTTAAGAAGTGGTGGAGACCTGTGCCAGTGGAACCCCAGTGAGTTAATTTTCACTCAAAATGTGAGAAGTAACTAAGAAATCTGTGGTTCTAATCAGCAACCCCCGGATGGATTGAAGATTGTCACAGTTGCTCAGAGAAAAGAGACTAAGAGAGTTTCTGTAAAAGCTATGGACTTTGAGGAAGAAATGCTTCCTGAGGTGTTGTCAAATGCCTGAAACAAAAGGAATACCAAACTGTGAGTACAGTGTGCATTTGAGAGAGACTTTTGGGTTGTCTGGTGTTGTATGTGTCCCTACGATGGCTAGATTACAGACACTCTGGACCTAGTTCACCACAGATATGAGCTGTTAAAGTATACTGAAGATAAGGATGCCTTTAGCAATCCAGGATGGGTTGAAGGATCCACTTTGGTGTGTCCTAAATGTAATGGCAGAGTCTGACTGGGGCCAGGTTGGGCAGAACTTAACTTTTAGTCACAGTTAAGAGCTAACTGGTTACCAGATAGGCACAGTTGCCTGAAGATGTTAACAATGGTCCATCTCGTCAGGAGTTTCAAGTTAAAAGTGTGGCAATTCCCACTATATATACACGCTTGGTCAGAAATCCAGAGATCCCTAAGAAAAGGGGTGGATAGCTCATTTGTAGGAAAAGTTCATGCTGGAATGTACAGTACTGCTTGTGTTTCTGTGTGGAAAAATATTTCTTCAACTGCAAGTTGTGTCATCTGTTCTGGACAGTACAAACTTGGGGAACCCCCCCCCAATTCTGCTTAACATCTTGTCAAAACATAAAGCCGTACAATACAGTCCCAAATTCTGGTTGTGGACAGTCCATCTGTGAGTTTGAGTGAAATGTTTTGGGGCCCCCTCAGATAGGAGACCCAGCATAGCCTTGGCACCTCTCTCTCAGACTCGGAGTGAAAATAAATGTTCTTTTGTGCTCTAACCCCCTGACCTCTTAGATGCCTGAGCCAAATATTTACCCTAATGCCAGGGGTGATACTTATTTTCTGCCAACTTGTGGTTTGTTGCCTTGTCTGTGTAACAAGTAGGTGGGTCCTGGTTGCAAGATGTCACTCTTGACCTGGGTAAGGGTTGCATTAGTGTGTCAGAGTGTAGTTTTCTAGTATAATCTGCTGGTATAGTGTTTTCCTTGAGGAAGTAACTATGGTTATTCGAGTCAGATTCCATACTTTATTTTTTTCAGAGCTTCAATAACATATTGTAGTAATTGTTTTTTCCAAAATATATGGAAATTTTTCTTGTCAATTTCCCAATAAGGTAACACATTCTTCAACATGTCTTTTACCCATATTTGCCATAACTTTGGTGGGACTGAATAGAACCCAACAAAATCTATACAGAAAACATTTGTGTAAAAAAATACTAATGGGCTCACCATATTGAGACCTCCCAAAATTATTGATTGATTCATGGACTGAATCAGGACATTGGATTTATGACACACTGTGGTGAACTGTAATTCTCTTGCTATTGTTTTTTTCTGAGTTCCTGCCTGCTCTGTTTTTATTACCCCTTCCTTCCTTCCTTCCTTCCTTCCTCTTCTACAAATTCTTCAGCTTCAGTCCTACACCCCCCCCCGATTAGTTCTCACACCTCACTGTTTATACTAACCTCACGCTCTGTTTATCTGGGCCTTTGTTGTTTTGTTTCTTCTAATTTCTAAGCTTTTTTTGCATTTCTTAAACCTTTCCTACCTATTCTACCCCTACTGCCTACCTTCTACTCCTTGTTTCTCAGATCTTTCTTATCTGTGTTCCTGTCTGCTCATTTTTCTTACCCTTTCTAGCATTCTTTTATCTTCACCTGACTGGTTTCCTATTAATTGCCCCCCAGTTCTTCTCACACATCTTTTTTACTTTGCTACTTATATATACTTTATCTCAAGTCCCCTTTTATCATTTTTTTACTACACTTCCTGACATTCTACCCTTTAAGTAATTCTTTTCAACTTTTTTTATAAATTGCTCCACAATAGATATAAATACTGCTTGTGTTACCCCAAAGGGCTGGGAAGCTAAGTTTCAAGAAAATACAGAATCACACATGCTCACACAATGCAAAGCATCATGGGCTGCATATGCAAATCACCACAGAATGTTATGCTGGTCCAACTTTAAGCAGAATTGCATGGTGCCGAAAGACCTCTCACACAGTTTGCAAAGGGTGCTAACAGAAGACATAGACACGTGTTTCGTCCTACCAGGACTCATCAGTATGCCTCGTCTGTTTGACACCCCAGTGGAATGGACCAGCTACCCTAAGACATTGTGTCTTGGATATGTTTTGGTGAACCCATTAAAATAAAAAACTATTTAAAAGACAAAGAACCTCTGTGTGCAAACACTGAGGCAAGGGTTACCCCAAAGGACATTTGGCTGGGAAGCCAAGTTTCAAGAAAATACAAAATCACACATGCCCACACAATGCAAAGCATCATGGGCTGCATATGTTTGCTGTAATCCATCAAGAGGTTCCTGTGACTTCATAAACCTCAAGAGCGAAACTCAAGAGTTTATGACATCACAGGAATTCAGAGATTATGCCTGTGTCTTTTGATATTCAGGTTTCAGTGTAAACAAAGGCTGCTCGGCTGACTGCATGCTCGATTTATTATTAAAATATCTGGCTAAAAAAACTGCCTTCTGACAAGTAATGCATGACCACCCAGCATCTTCACCTTGCACATTGAATACAAGTTGCCTACTATTTTTTTGCCTTTTTTCACAACAAAATGTTTAGGCAACATTTCATGGCTGTGAGGTGCCATTTTTTGTAGCCTTGCTGATATTCAGGTTTGCATAGTCGCGGTGTCTAGGTATTATGAGCTGCCAGAGCTATGCGGTGGTGTAAACCCATGGCACAACAACTGGAGCAAAGACATGCAGCCTTATAGTGTTTAGCCTAGGAATTTTGACCTAATACTGGTTTGCCCTATGAAATTTTTGCTGTAACACAGTGGCTATGACTACAAGATAGCCTTATTGATCATACCACTGCTTTCTACACGGTTACAGTCCCAATGCCGGCAGGTGTCGGGGTTGTTTTTTCCAGTTGCCTCATTACAGAAAGTTGTTAGGCTGAATGGCTCTGGAGAGGTGTCATTATGCTGGGTGTCCTTGTACCAATTGTCACAGATCTGGTGCAAATCACTGGCCCCTACATTTTGAGTATTTCTTTGATCTGTAGAAAATAAAAATGAGTGTGCACATATAGCTTTCACCTTTCCACCTTCTTACTAGGTCCTGTTAATTAGTCCCCACCTAATGACTCCTCAGCTCATTGACTTCTACTATGCCTTTTCATATATATCATCACCTTTTCATTTTCCAGATTCTATTCTCACCTTACCTATTATCATTTTTTCTCCTATAGCCTCCTCTATTTTCTTTCCTCACATATATCTACTGTTAATCTACTGTCATATGATCTACGTCCCTGAGACAATCCTATAATCTTGTATGCCCCAAACACAATTCTGTACACTGGAATATTATTTATTGTCTGTATTCTGCTCCCCTTCCCCCTTCCCCCAGGATGCATCTGGAATTGAGCGGTATCTCCACTCAGTATGCCTTCCTGGTGAAACGCTTAAATAAAGAAATAACTATATTTATCTTATTTCCCTTACTGCTTTTTTCTCTTTTAGATAATTCCTGAAGAAGACCTACAGTTGAAGCATAAGTTCTAGCTTTTTTTCTATTTTCAGCATGCATTTAATATTACCATTTGATTCCATATCTGTAACATGTGCTGTGCAAATAAAAGTCAGAAAACACCATGTTGTTGGTTTATTATTAAACATATAATTTTGCAACATTTGCTATATAAATTATACTACTTATGCATCACTACGTGGTACAGCTAAGAATCACTATAGGAATTGATGAAATTTGTTTGAGGGGGCAACTGATTGGCCAGAGGATGCACAATTTATAGATAGCTAGCTACATCCCTGCATGTCATCAGCCGTAGCCCTCTATAATAGCCATTGTAAACCCAGAGGAAATCAGGGCCAGCCTAGCTGTTGTAGGGAAAATGGCAAGTAGTCCATCTGCAGGCAGGGCTCAGGGTCTATTTCCACCAACACTGCATACACTGAACTGCTATAGCAGGTTAATTGATTGTCCATCAGACCGCCCAACTGCCAGGTCTAGCACCATCATCCAACCCATCTCAAAGAAAATCCCCATCCAAGGGGAATGTACTGCAGTGCAACAAGTGTGCTGTGTTGGGTGATAATTTGATTGTAAGTGACACTGTCTGAATTCAGTTGTGGCATACTGGTAGTGGCATAATAGTCATGGCAGACTTAGTTATAATTATAACTGTGTCGCAGTGTCAGGTCAAGGCTCAGTTGTGAAAAAGAGTGCTTAAATTGTGTGTTGGGGTAAGCAGGTGTGTGCTGGTGTAATTTATTGTATGTGATGTGGGGTGGATCTGTGGCTGTGTGTGCATTGGAGGGTGAGTGTCGGTGTTATGGAAATGAAAAAGGTCAGGGACAGTAGTGGATGGCAAAGTCAGGATTCAGCTGTGGGGGAAAATATTGCAGAGGGTAGCAGTAGATGCAGGGTGTATGTTTGAGTGTGTTTTTTTAGAGGGCTCTTAGTTATGGAAATGTAAAGGGATTGTTGAGGCTGGAAAGTCAAATGGTTACTGCATTATAAATTAACATATTAATTGCCTTCAGAATCTGTCTTATTTCTTTTATACACTTCTTGGGATTTCATGAGCACATAGCTATGTTCAATGAGTAAATACAATCATGTTATCAAATGTAATATGAAAAGTAGTATGCATTACAGTTACAGTAATTTTACTTTTTATATAAAAGTAATACGTAACTATAACTGATTATATTTATTTTAAAGTAACTAGTAACTGTAACTGATTACTTTTTAAAAGTAACTGACCCAACACTGGTAAGTAGCTATACTACCCCAAAATCCTACTGCATACGGGCACTGCAAGAACAAATGTTTTTGTGTTTCAAATGTTGTCTCACAACCAGGACGTGGGCAGTATCCTTCTGTCACATGTTTATGCTTGTGTGCATTCCTTACTTCCAGTCTACCATGTACATTCATCCATAGGATATCACAGGCATAATCTGGTATTTTCAGGTTATTTAGATATCCTAATACTGTTCCTTGTTCTTCTGCAGGGCAAATTCAAAATGGGAATGTTACAGACTCTCTGAAATTATGTACCATGATTTCCTCATACAGTTGTTTCCTAGTACAGGTTAACATCATTGTGCATGTTATACTCCATTGTTTTAGCTTAGTAAATGCTAAAATTATATACTCTGGCTGAAAGTGCTGTTTCTTAATTTTAGAAAGCTTATTTGCCTGCCAATCTGACCATAAACATTAGCACCATTCCAAGGCACTCTCATCCCATCCTGGTCTTTGTGCTTTACACGTTATGCTGATATTGTCCCAGATTCCCCCCTTTTCCCTCACAAAAAGACAGAGACCATTGTTTGTTGTTGTGCTCAGATTGGCAATTAATTTATTTATATATCATAATTCCATGTTCCATTTCATCATCTTTTATTATTCTCTCTCTCACAATTTCATTTATTTCCATCCATATATCAATCTCTGATCATCCCTCTTTCTCTTTTTGCTCCCCCCAGGTGAAAACCTGGGTGCCTTCTTCTTCTCCTTTTCTGTTAGGTAACGGAGAAAACCAAGACCACTTTTCTCCTTCAGCTTCTTCCTCTTTTAGACTTATTCCTTTCCCCCCTTCCCCCCTCTTTTTCCCCCCTTTTCTGCCATCCACCTTTGGCAGTTCAATAACCATATTATTTTCTGCCATCCACCTTTGGCAGTCCAATAACCATATTATTTTCTACCATTCACCTTTGGCAGTCCAATAATTGTCCACCGGACACATCTGTCATCCACCTTTGACAGACTTACCACACAGTCCCTTTTTGACTGTTTTCCCCTCTCGCTGTATATTGTAGGGTGGGTGGGAGGAATCAAAACTCCAGCAAAAGTGGCTGAACCACTCTTGTGTTGCCTGTTATGTACCTCCACTTGCCCCTTTCCTTCCTGTTGCTTGGCCATTGTTCTATCCCCTGGCCTTCCCCTCCCTGTAGAAAATTTGGTTTGCTGGCCAAGGCACCTAGCTTCACCTGAGCTCTTTCCTTCTAAGACTGCTTGAAAGGCAGAGTAGAGAAACTTACCAGAGCAAGGGAGAAGGATTAAGACTTAGATTGGCTAAGCAGATTTACTGTGTGGTGGTGTTTTTATTTTTTACTCACAGGGATTGCTACTGTTTGTTGCTAACATTTCATTGCTTTATTTTTTCTCTGATTCAAATTGTTGTTGCTGGTATACCTTCTTCTGCATTATTACAAGGTGTGCCTACAGGTGTGCTAACAGATTACTGCTGTAATCTTCTGATTCAAATTGTCTTTTGCAAGGTATATCTTCTGTTACTGCTTTATTTTTCTCTGGAGCAAAGTGTTTCTTACAGGGTATATCTTCTCTGAAATTATTACAGGTGGTGCTTTACAGGTTTTACAGTTTTATCTAACATTAGGATAAGCTTTCAGGGTTACTGCATTTGTTGTTGACTGATTGTTTCTGCTCTTACCTCCTTGTTCTTTCATCCGTGGTTCTTCTTTTTAGGCAGGGGAAGGGCCCAGCCACCCACCCCCATCCCCAACCACCCCACGCTACACTCCTTTTATAGGGTACCACAGTTGTGACATTTCCTGTGGCAGAGCAGGAAGGGCGGATCAGTGGGGCCTCAAAAGGTGATCTCATTTACAGGGCACTAGTAATTTAACTTGTTATAACAAGTTAAACAAAGCACAATTAAACCATTACTTGCATTTTTTTTCCTTCTAATTACTCTGACTAGGTTACAAACCCAGCAACTTATTTGGAATGGATTTCATTAACTGCAGGTACTGTGGAACAATTTTCAGAAGGACAGTCTTACAGGATTTAGGACACTGTCCTACATGCTGGGCCTTTGGAGATCTTAGGTCTCAGCTCAAGCAGCATGGGCAGAGATTGCACGCCTCAGATTTCATATTGAAGAGGAAATACATTATAAGAACCACCCTCCATTTCCCCAGCATCCAACAGAAAAACCTCGACCGCAGAGGGTAGTTGGTCCAGGAGGTTGGCAGGTGGTTAGGAGAAGCAAATCTGGTGCCCCATCACTCTCTGCTCTCCAACACATTACCTCCAAAACCGTATAAACACTACAACAGGTATCTGCCTCTATCTCTGAAATCAAATAAAGAGGCAGAAGACACTGCAGAGCAGGACACTGCAGCACAGGAGCTAGCACAACAATACTCACCCAAATCAGAACCAAAACTAAACAAGCACAAAGGAAATCAAAAACTTCTGATCATAGGAGACTCCATGATTCGGGAGTTGACACCCATCTCCAGACAGGGTGATGGTCAGATGTCTCCAGGTACATCAGCATGGAGAGACACTGACCGCATTGCTAAAATTGTTCACAAAGCAGGAGAAAACATTGATGTCCTAGTCACATAGGGACTAATGATCTCGCCAGCTGGTCAGTTGTGAGACCAAGGAACACCTGACTAGGCTGGGTGACAAACTATCATCTATTTCATCCGGCATCTCCTTCTCTGAGATCCTGCCAGTCTGGGAGAAGGGAGCAGATGGACGGAAGGTCAGAGAAGGGAGATAGGGGAGCTAAACACGTGGCTCAAGGACTGGTGCCAGGAAAAGGACACAGATTTGTAGGGAACTGGCAACAGTTCTGGGAGCGAAAGTTCTTTAAATTTGATGGACTGCATCTGACTAAAGAGGAGTCAGTGCATTGGGGCAGAAGTTTGACGTCTTTGCAGAATATTTAAACTAGAATGGGAGAGGGGCAGCACCCCATACGTCGAATGGAAGAACACCCTCCCCTCAGCTAGTAGTCAAACAGGAATTCAGCGTGTTTGCCGTTCATTTGCATCACCAGGTAAGAAAAAGGTTTGTCTCCCCATACGATGCACAGGGTAATGCCAAACTTCACCAACAACTAATACACCAAAATCTGGCCAATGGAAAATCATGTACACAAATGCTCACAGCCTGGGAAATAAGATCCCAGACCTGCAGGCAATAATGTCAGAGGCTAAACTGGACATAGTAGCAATTAGTGAGACGTGGTTTACCAGTAACCACACTTGGGAGACTTCAGTTCCTGGCTATGTATTGTTCAGAAGAGACCGAGGTGCAAAAAGGGGGGGAGGAGTGGCCCTGTATGTTAATGAAAATATCAAAGCTACAGAAATTCAGAATACACATAAGGAGCCAGAAGAACTGTGGGTCACCCTGGAAACAGGAAATGGGACAGCCATAAGAACTGGGGTTGTCTACAGGCCCCAGACCAGAGGGAGGACATAGACACATTACTGTTAGAAGATATACAAAACATGACAGCTAAAGGGAGGTTCTGATAATGGGAGACTTCAACATGCCAGATACAGATTGGTCAATACCAGCAGGAACATCTGCAGAACTAGACTCATAGTGGATTCCTGCAGGAGGGCCTCAAACAACTGGTACAACAACCCACAAGAGACAGGGCTATCCTAGATCTAGTACTGACTAACAAAGAAGGGATCACAGATCTCCAGGTAGAAGGTCACCTGGGGGCCAGTGACCATCACATGGTATGGTTCAATTTGGCTACTACATCTAAATCATCCCATTCCAAGGCAAAAATATGGGACTTCAGAGGAGCTGACTTTGATAAGATGGCCAACAGAGTTAAGCTAGCCCTGGCAAAAAGAAACACAGGTGAGGAGGTACAGGCAAAGTGGGCAAGCATTAAGGATACAATATTTGAAGCAACATCCCATTGTGTTAGACAGAAAAGGAAGTGCAAAAGAAGAAGGAAACCACTTTGGTTCTCAAATACAGTAGCAGAAAAGTCAGAGCCAAAAGGCTGGCCTTCAGAAATATAAGGGAACACAGCGGGATGAAGATAGAGGCATACCAAACTGCCCTATGGGAAGCAGGTAAGGCAGTAAGGCAGGCAAAGTCCCAAACTGAGGAAACACTAGCACGAACAGTAAAGAAGGTGACAAGACTTTCTATAGATACATTAGTGAAAGGAGAAAGTCCAGAGGGTATTGCTAAGCTTAATGGAGAAAAGGGAGCATGTGAGGAGGAGGACCCTGTAAAGGCATCTATCCTAAATAGATACTTTTGCTCAGTATTTACTGAAAAGAAGGTAGGCAGGGCCCACAGCTCAGCATCATGGACACAGGGGAGGGAGGTGAGCACTACTCCTTCACAAAGAAAGGGTCCTACAAGAGCTTGCTAAGCTCAGGGTGGATAAGGCAATGGGACCTGATGGCATACATCCCAGGGTACTTAAGGAGCTAAAGGAGGAACTAGCAGAGCCATTAGCAGAATTGTTTAGTGAATCTCTGAGCACAGGAGAGGTCCCAGAAGACTGGAGAAGGGCTCATGTGATCCCACCACAAGAGTGGTAGGCAGGGAGGAGGAGGGAACTACAGACCGGGTCAGTCTTACCTCAGTAGTGTGCAAGATTATGGAGGCACTCCTTAAGGAAAGGATAGTGCAACACCTGGAATCCATAGGGGCACAGGATCCAAGACAGCATGGATTTACAAAAGGAAGGTCCTGTCAAACTAATCTCATAGATTTCTTTGACTGGGTAACCAGAGTGGTGGACCAAGGGGAGCAGTTGATGTCGCCTACCTTGACTTCAGCAAAGCTTTTGACACTGTTCCATAGAAGATTGATAAATAAGCTAGGTAGGCTCGGGTGGGTCAGAAGTTGGTCAACTGGGTGGCAAACTGGTTGACTGGCAGAAAACAGAGAGTGGTGGTAAATGGTATACAGTCAGAAGAGATGCAAGTCACAAGTGGGTACCTCAGGATCAGTCCTGGGGCCAGTCCTATTCAACATCTTCATTAGTGACCTCGCAGATGGACTAGAGGGTAAGGCTTGTCTGTTTGCAGATGACACCAAGATCTGCAACAGAGTAGATGATCCAGGTGGGGTGGGCAAAATGAGAAGAGATCTGGATAAACTAGCAGAATGGTCAGAAGAGTGGCAACTGGGATTTAATGCAAAGAAGTGCAAAATCATGCACATAGGGAAGAGAAACCTGAAGCCACTTATAGGCTGAGGGAGTTGCTAGCAGTCACAAAGGAAGAAAGAGACTTGGGCATCATCATCACTGATGACCTAAAATCATCCAAGCAGACCTCTAAAGCAGTAGGTAAGGCTAGGGGGTGTTAGGGTGTATTAGTAGGGGTATCACAAGTCGTAAGAGGGAGGTAATAATCCTCTGTACAAGACATTGGTTAGGCCCCATCTGGAGTACTGCTGTAGTATTGGAGGCCACACCTTCACAAGGACATTAACCAAATTGAGGCAGTCCAGAGAAGGGCAACCAAAATGGTGCAGGGACTGCATCAGAAGACATATGAGGACAGATTAACGGAGCTCAATATGTATACCCTTGAGCAAAGGAGGAGAGAGGTGATATGATCGAGACATTTAAACACCTTAAGGGCATAAACAAGGTGAAAGAGTCTAACGTGTTTAAATATAAGAAAATAGCAGGACAAGAGGACACAGCATGAGATTAGAGGGAGGCTGATTAAGGGGGAAATGTGAGAAATTCTTTTTCACAGAAAGGTGGTAGATGCATGGAATGGCTTACCACAAGAAGTGGTGGCTATGAATACAGTGCAGGGCTTCAAACAGGCATGGGATAGGCATAAGGGAGCAATACAAATGACTATGAATAGATAGGTCACTGACAGAGCAAAGGCCGATGGCACATTTATAAGGTAGAAAAAGAAATGGGCAGACTGGATGGGCCTTGCGGTCCTTATCTGCCATCAACTTCTATGTTTCTATGTTTCCCTTCCCCCTCCCCTTCTGAGCACACTATCTTGATAAAAAAAAAACTAAAATAAAATATGAAAAGGGAAGGGGCACCAGGACAACCTGGTCTGCCCCTTAAAGGGCAAACTCCATTGTCCGGGATTCCCCTTTTTTCCATCACAAAAAGACAGAGACCATTGTTTGTTGTGCTCAGATTGGTAATTAATTTATTTATATATCATAATTCCATGTTCCATTTCATCATATTTTATTATTATGTCTCTCACAGTTTCATTTATTTCCATCCATATATCAATTTCTGATCGTCCCTCTTTCTTCCTCTTTTTGCTCCCCCAGGTGAAAACCTGGGTGCCTTCTTCTTCTCCATTTCTGTTAGGTAACGGTGAAAACTGAGACCACTTTTCTCCTTCAGCTTCTTCCTCTTTTCGTCTTATTCCTTTTTCTTTCCCCCTTCCCCTCCTTCCCTCCCTTTTTCCCCATTAGACAGTCTCCAGCTTGTGTTGGACAACTGGCTTTCCCCTCACTTAGGGTATGATTCCCCCATACCTCAGGGAACCTCCTTCCTAATCTTTTTTTTTTTGCATGCCTACTCCATGCTCCTATAAAATCCATCAATTCTGTATTGAACATGTCTATGGCTAGATCTGACAGATGCATGCCGTCTAACCTGTAGAAATCATCTACCCACTCTTCCACACCCGCAGTATTGCCTGTCCTCCCATTTTCCTTGTCAGTGTCCCTACCCTTCTGTTCATCTTTTTCCTTGCCCTATCCACAGCTCTTTGGCTGTGCTTATGTCTCCAAACCCTCCTTGGCATCATATCTGACCAGGCAAGGCATACCCTAGGTCACCACTGTTGTATTGTCTCTAGGTCCCTTTTTACCTGCATGTATGTGTCCACCCATGGCTTACCCCAAGGTCATTACCCCCTAGATGTATAATAATTAAGTTTGGAATGGGTCACCGCTCCTTCAGCTCTTTCAGGGTAGGGAGCAGTTGTGCCTGTCTCATCCCCCATATGCCATGCCACACCAATCTACATTGTTTCACATCTTGGTAAAGCTGCTTTCCCCCAGCCTTTTTCTCAGCTCTCTTTCTGCCCAATAAATTTAAGAGTGGCCGCAGATCCAGACTTCCATGATCCTCCCTCTTCCTATAGGGTTTAAAACAAATAAATGTCTTATATATGGTCTTAGCTTTGTTACCATAATATCCCACTCCACATCCCTCCCCCCATGTGGCTCCAGATCTGTAACAAAACATATGTGATACGTTAGTCTCCACACTGCAGTGTTCGAATGTATCTCTTATAAGTGGCAGACCGCCAGCACCCCTTTTCCACAATATTATTCACAGTCTCACCTGCCGCTGCCCACTGTGAGGCAGCCCCTATCTGTAAGGAGTGGGATGAATAATTAATTGGATCCTCCCCCAGGAATTGCATGCCTTTTCTGAGTAATGCTGTGACTTGATAACTTATGACCCTTTTTCCATTACCATGCACAAATAACCTCCCCTTTCCTGTTCCAATACTCTGCGGTGAAAGCCCACAAAGTCTGCGCTGGGCACACTGCGCCCTCTACATGTTTCTTTAGTGTTACCATGCAACCCTGTCCCCTTTGATCCGTCTTTGACTTCTTAATCAAGATCTGTATCTCCTTCACCCCCCAGCTTATATCTTCCCACCCTAATCCCCCTTCCTTGTCTTTTCTGCCATGGCCTACCACCTCACTCACTCTCATGGCCCCTACAAACATTATAACATAAATCGTGTGAAATGGCCTTTGATCTGCATATTGCCGGTAACACATCTTTTAGTTTCGCCAGCCACTGTTCCCCTATTGGTCTTCTCTTTATCCACCATCCCTTGTTTTAATCTACCCCAGCCCTGCATCATTCTTCTAATGAACATTGATTTTGTCCGGTCCTTCCATCCTTTTAAACTGCAAATAACACTAATCCCTGCCAAATAGACCCTCATTGTGGTGTGGGCTGTTTCTTTTTGCCATTGCTCCATGGTGAACTTCCCCAGTTCTTCTTCTGTGAGTGGCCTATTTACCTCCATATGGTGTGTTGCCCTGAATGTTTGAAACACTAGCAAGGCCCCATCGTAGGCCTTCAGAGTCCGTGGTGCCCATGAACTGCAAAACAACAGTTCTGCTCTGTCTTGCCAATGTCCCAGATGTTCATTGGTATGGGCGTTTTTGTTCCTCCACTGTTGGTGCCAGCTTCCGGAAATGATCCAGCTACAGACAGGAAAGGTTGTCAGCCAGGGTATTGTGTACCCCTTCTATGTGTTTTGCTCTGAATGACATGTTCAACTGCAAGGCTCTTAGCACCAAAAGTCGCAGACTTGCATGACCGTTACTGACCTGGCTCTCCTGTTGTTTAGGATCTCTACCACTGCTCTATTGTCCCACCAGAATGTCACTTTCTGATTCCGTAATTCTTCCCCCCAAGCCAGGGTGCATGCCCAGATGGGCATGATCTCTAGCAATGTTATATCTTTTACCTGATTGCCCCTCACCCAGTCTGATGGCCACAGTTCTGCAAACCATCTGCCCCTCAGATAGCCCCCCCATGCCTAGGCCCCCGGCTGCATCTGTGTAGAGATCGAGGTCTGTGTTATACACCCATGCTTCCTGCCAGAAGGAGCAGCCATTATATTCCCTGAGGAATTCCTCCCATACTTTAAAATCCTCCTTGACTCCTTTTGTCATGTCTACCAAGTGATGTGGTCTGGTCACTCCGGTTGTAGCCCTTGCTAATCTTTTGGTGAAAGCCCTCCCTGGCCCAATAGCCCTGCATGGGAAGTTCAGATGTCCCAGTACTTATTGTACCTGTTTTAGTTGTACTCTTCTTCTACTGGTATGTATCTGAATCAGGTCCTTCAGTTTTTCCACTTTTTTGTCTGGCAGCTGAAATATTTCCCCCAGAGCATCTGTCTCATTACCTAGAAATTCTAACACTTTACTGGGCCCTTCTGTTTTTTCAGGTGCCAATGAAACCCCCAGTTTGTTACACAGCTCCTGGAAGCTGGCTAACATTTTTTTTTTGTCTCTCTTTTCCCACTGCCTATAAAAAGGAAATCATCTGAATAGTGAATCACTGTTTTATAACCAGTTCTTTCTTGAAATATCCATTGCAAACCTGTGCTGAAAGCTTCAAATGTCACACATGCTATGGAACAACCCATGGGCATGGCTCTGTCAAAATAGTACTGTCCCTTCAATTTAAAAACCCAACAGATCCCAGTCCTCTTTCCTAACCGGAAGTAATCTAAAATCAGACTCTATGTCTGTCTTTGCCATCCATGCATCCGTGGTTGCCCGGATGATTCGGACTGCATCTTCCAAAGTGGAATATGTCACTTTACTATACTCCTCCCTGATAAAATCGTTCACCAAGGGGACCACATGATGCAAGCTACCAGATAGTCACTCCTCAGTACAGCTCCAGCCTCCCGTCTCTTTATATCTGTTTTCTGGTATATTTTCTTGATCTCTAAACCTCTAATTTCATGTTATTCTGGTTCCCTACAACTTTGTGCCCCTTCGGGGTGATTTTGAGAGAGAATGGATGTTTACATGAAAAAGCAACAGCAGAAACACCCAATCACACCAGTTACACCAGAGAAGGCCTCAAAAAAATCCCGGGCCTCGAGTGGAGCAGAAAAGGGAGATGTTTTGAATCCAGGGGCGGATCAGGAGCTGCTCACATTGTCTAGATTTCTGAAAGAATTTAAACCATTCAGAGATGAGATTAAGGAGATGGCATCAGAAATGAAATTGCTTACGAGAAAAATAGAAGAGATCCTTCTAGCTACCTCAGACAACACGACTAGGATCTTCTCTTTAAAGAAGCAAGTGGAGAGATTTGAGCCTGAGATGGCAGCAATGCACCAGAAATTGTCCAGATTTGAGGTTAAGCTTGAAGACCTTGAAGGTCTTAGCTGGAGAAATAATGTTGTGATTCTTGGGTTACTAGAGGGAGAGGGGGGCCAGAATACCATTGCTTTTACCCAGAAGCTGGTGGAGAAGATTGTAGGCCCTTCCCCATTTGGGGCCAAAAATATCATAGAGAGAGCCCACAGGTCATTAAGACCAAAGCCCCCTCCCGGAGCAATGCCCTGACCTATAATTTGTCGTTTCTTAAATTTCTTAGAGCGACAACATTTCCTGTACAAAGTGAGAGAACTCCAAGAAGTCCGCTGGGAGCAAGCTAAGCATAGAATAGGGCAAGATATTTTGGGTTCAGTCCATTTGAAGTGTGTGGCATTTCATCCTGTGGTTTCAAAAATCTTCGCGACTGGACTTAAATTTCGTATGGGATACCCGGCCAGACTACAGGTACAGGTGGGTGGTTCCTGGGCTACCTACGAAGATCCGGAGGCAGCATTTGCTGGTTTAAAATTAGCATTACCAGATCTCTTCAGGGACATATGAAAGGCCTCAGGTCTCTCCCGATAAGATGAGAATCGTTTTGAGAAGGCTGGGCATTCATGCAAAGGGATCTTCTGGAAAGAAGTGGTTGAACATTCTTGGACTCTCATTTCAGCCCGAATAAGGGGCAGAAAGGACTTCTTTCTTTCCAGAGTGATCTAGTTGTGGATACATGTTCTGATTTGTTTTGTTTGGGTCTGGGGTTTCGGGCCCTTCGGTTTTCACAGTGTTCCAATCACAGAAGTATATTCTTATTTGTTCTGTCTGGGTCTGGGGTTTCAAGTAATTAAGTGATTTTTCATTAGTTTTCGTATTGGGAGAAAACAAAGTCTATTCAGCAATATTTGGTCTCCCCTTCCCCTGTGAGAGTTTGGTAAGGATGGGTTTGGTGGAAGGCTATAGCTTTTGGGGAAATCCAATTACAAGGGCTGTGTTGTCCTTTCCCTTGTAAGGCATCAGGGTGTAGTTACACACTTGCAACACAGGAGCGAGCTTGTGTTTCATGCGTGTTAAGTGATAATGGTCGCTAAGGCAGGAGAAAAGTTGGGATTTATTGGGGCAAAGGCACAGCAAATGGGAGGAGAGGAATGGGAGCCTGTCCCTATGGGACTGGAGAGCTTATTGAGACAAAGGCCTGCACAGTGAATGTCATGTTTGGCTGAGGCCGACTTCCTGATCTCACGCCATGAGGTGCCTTTTCACATCCAACAAGCCATATGCCCTTGCAAGCCTTGATTTTTCTGGTGGCGATGTTTTATCGATACTGGCTTGCTCCCAATGGTCCTCATTAGGGGATAGGCGATGGACACAAGGGCTTGTATTGTAGGGATGTTGCATCCTGTCTCTTTCTTTATTACTAACATCTCAAAAAGGGGGAATGTATTATAAATAATACAGGGTTTGGGCGACGGTTTTTCGGGGGGCTGGAGGAGGAGTATTAAATGGAGTATTGTTGAACGTTGTTAGTGATAAGAGGGGGTTTGGGTGGATGGCTTTTTGGATTATGTTTTGGAGTTACTGAAGCTGCGAATTGTTCGAGGGGTAATCGGAGGGGTGGGGAGGGACAGGGGGCTTAATGGGGGGTGGGAGACTGGCACAGCAGATTCAGGGGAATAGAATCACCTGTGGCTGCAGTATATGTTAGATACCTTATCTGTATTTATACCTGACATAATAGATGGCTCAGAATATTAATATTGCTACATGGAACATGAAGGGGATCAGGAAAAAACTGAAACAATATCAGGTACATAAGCACCTGAGTCTGTTGCATGCCCAGATATCATTTTTACAAGAATCTCATTTAGTGGATTCCGAAGTATTACAACTTCGGAGACAACAGATAGGTCAGGTTTTTTATGCCTTAGTGGAAACCAATAGTTGCGGGGTCATGATACTGATTAACAGAGATATCCCATTTGTCCCTTCTCAGGTATTTAAGGACGTGGATGGCAGATATGTCTTAGTTCAGGGTACTATTTGGGCCATGCTGTTGGTTCTAGGTAGTATTTACGAACCAAACACAGATGATCCCTCTTTTTTTATGAAACTGATTTCTACGATCCTTCCTATAATCCCTATTCCAATTATTTTAGGGAGAGATTTTAATTTGGTCTCGGATCTGAATGTGGATAGATGGAGCATTGGGTCGAGGGGACTGTCACCTGGACACAGGGCCTTTAAGGAAATGATGGATCAGTGCAGATTGTGCAATGTCTGGAGGGTCACACATCCTAAGATTAGGGAATATACCTATTGCTCGCCAGCGCATGGCACGCAATCTCACGTTGACTACCTATTAGTTTCTCATGAGCTCTTGCCAGGGGTATTATCCACCTCGATCCAACCAGGTCCAATATCGGATCATTCCTTAGTCTTGGGTAATCTAGCTTTTCTTAACATTCCCAAAAGAGAGACCAGATGGAAATTAAATGAACAATTATTAAAAGATGAAAAGTATCAAGGATTGGTGAAAGAGCAGATAGAGGTTTTTGTTTTCCACCAACACAATAGATAGTGCAAGACCGGATATTTTATGGTGAGCCTTTAAGGCTTATATAAGGGGCATTCTCATTAGTCTAACTACAAAGAGGAAGAGGGCACAGGTAACGGAGTTACTCTTCTTATTGTCTCAGATACGGGCATTAGAAAATATACACCCAGATAAAATTTCTCAAGAGGAGTCAGATAAATATTTGGGAATGTTAAGAGAAAAGGCTAAGCTGGCTATAATCCATACAAAGGCCTGTTTTACAGATCAAGGAGAAAAAGCGGGGTGTCTGTTGGCTCTATGTTTAAAACAACAAGAATCAGCAAGTTTTATACCCCAATAAGGTCACAGTCAGATGGGACTCTGAAGGTATCCCCCTCAGAGTTAGTCCAGGAATTTGCTACCTTTTATGAGCAATTATATAGGGACATGGATAGTCCTCCACCCATTCAAAAACTGGAGGAGTATCTCAGGGAAGCACATCTTCCGTTACTATCTGACTCTCAAAATAAATTTATATCTTCCCCTTTATCAGAGGAAGAAATAGCTGCTGTTATAAAGGACTTGCCTTTGGGTAAAGTCCCAGGTCCAGACGGGTTTTCGGCCTTATTTTATAAAGTTTTCATGAAGCAATTACTATCCATGTTGCATCATCTCTATTTGCATATTTTATCTGGAGAGATGGCAGATGCACATCTGTTTGAAGCATTGATAGTTTTGTTACCTAAGCCGGACAAAGACCCAGAAATGATTCAGAGCTATAGGCCAATATCTGTGCTGAATCAAGATGTCAAAATTCTCTCGAAGATACTGGCAGATAGACTAACCCTGGTTCTTCCGGATCTTGTGGGTATGTCTCAAGTGGGATTGATGAGAGGACATGCATCTTCAGATCACCTGCGTACCCTCTCGCATGTCTTCTTGGAGTCCAGGGATGTCATATATACTGCGGGGCTGGTCTCCCTGGACGTCGAGAAGACATTTGATCAGGTTAGTTGGACTTTTCTATTTCAAGCCCTCAAGGCATTTGGATTCCCATCCATGTTCATAGATTGGATCAGGGCAATTTACCGGTCTTCTACAGTGAGGATTTCAGGGAATGGGACCTTCTCCAAGTCTTTTACACTGTGGTCAGGTATGAAGCAGGGATGCCCTCTCTCTCCATTACTTTTCAGTCTTTATCTGGAACCCCTTATTCAACATATTCTCAATAATGAAGGAATACAAGGTATTCCCATTAGGAATGAGGTTGTGAAAATAACAGCGTACGCTGATGACCTCCTCTTACATTTGGCTAATCCAATAATATCTATCCCGAATATGCTAAGGGAGGTTAATAGATTTAGTAGCTTCTCGAATTACAAGTTAAATTCCAACAAGACATCCTTTTCCCCTCTTAACCATGAAGTTTTCAAGACACACATTATTTCTCTGGGACTATGCTGGTCACCCCGGGCTATTAAATATTTAGGCATAAAATTAACGCGTAATCCCTCCTTGTGGTTTAAGGAAAACCTGGACCCT
This sequence comes from Neoceratodus forsteri, assembly GCA_016271365.2. Classification (NCBI taxonomy): domain Eukaryota; kingdom Metazoa; phylum Chordata; order Ceratodontiformes; family Ceratodontidae; genus Neoceratodus; species Neoceratodus forsteri. Next base: position 89,175,552 of record JADMNL010000024.1, read on the forward strand.
CTTTTGCAGGGGATTACTCAGGATCTAGACAGATGGGATAAACTCCCGTTATCTTTATGGGGTTGTATTAATATAATTAAGATGAATGTGTTTCCCCATTTATTTTACCCTCTGTCGCATCTTAATTCATTTGTCCCCCCTAAGTTGGTTTCAGAAAACACATAAACTCTTTACCAAGTTTATTTGGTCGAGTAAGACTTCTAGGCTGGCATACCACAAACTAGCCACACCCAAAAATGAGGGGGGGCTGTGGATTCCTTATTTGCCCATCTACTACTGGACTAGTCATTTGGCTAAATAACTGAGATGGGTAAGACCGGGTCCAGATAACATGAACCCGGTTTGGCTTAAGATTGAATTAGATTTTTTCCAATCTGTGAACATGGACCCCCTGACTATGCTCTATCTAAAAATTTCTCAGTTGCAAAATATTAATAAATGTCCCACCATCATGACTTCGCTAAGAGTACATTTGCAATTGTGCTCTTTTCTGCGTTACAATCAAAGTAAAGATCTCCCTCAATCTATTTGGAATTCCCCGGCCTTCACCATAAACAAACAGAAAATTTCCCGTTCATGGTTGCCTCATTTAGGAGAGGGGATAGTATCCTCATTTTTGGATGAAGTTGGAGAGTGGATCTCATTTTCTCAGTTCATATACAAGTTCAAAATTCCAGAGTCTCAGGTTTTTAAAGTGTTTCAATTGAGGCACTTGTTAACCACAGTTCTTGGGGCCACTCCACCCTATCCAGTGGCCTTTGCATTGGTATCTGAACTTACTCCTTTTTTTGTCTCCTCTGGTGTGATTTCTAAGATTTATCAAGTGTTGTTCCAATGGAGGTTTGGATGCAGTGGTGGCCCCACCAACTTCTGGGTTTCATTTTTTTCCCATTATACTTTTAAATGGTCCGTCCTCTGGATGTACTGTCATAAATATGTATCCCAAGATAGATTACGTCTCATGCAATTTCACATTCTGCATAACTTATACTATACCCCAACTAAACTGGTGAAATGGGGCCTTCTTGATACTGATAGGTGTAATAAGTGTTCCCAGGACACAGGGTCACTTTTTCATCTTTTCTGGTTGTGTCCCCAGATAGCATCATTATGAGAGCATATAAAAAACAATCTGGATCCTTTATTGGGTTTACAAGATTATTTTACACCGGATATTTGTCTGTTGGGGGATTTGTCCTCCATAAAGGTTAAAATCTGGAGATTTCACATATCCATGGTTGCGCTCTCGGCTAAAAAATCAATCTCAGGCATTGGAAGGAAAGGACCGGTCCAACATATCAGGAGTGGCTCAATGAGATTTTAGCAAATATACATACAGAGAAGGCTATTGCTAGCCTTCAAAACAGACTACATAGGTATAAGGTTATCTGGGATCCCCTTCACTCTTTAATTACGGTGGCTATGAAGTAATGTGTAGTCAAGGTTACCACCTTAATTATTGTTGGTAAGGTAGTTAGTGGTGATAACAGTGCCAGAATGAATCAGGTGCTGGGAGGGGGAGGGAAGGGTTAAAGTATGATTTGTCTTATGAATCCTATGTCAAAGTGTTCATTACTTCCTCCTGTAATGTGGAAAATGTAGTGAATAAACTTTGAATTGAAAAAAAATAAATAAATAAAATCATTCACCGAATCGCCTTCCGGAAAGGATAGGTGATGAATCACCCTGTATTCCCCTTCTTGTTTTTTGTAGGACCAAACCCCGATGGAGAAATCCTCATATTCTGCAATGGAGGGTATCATATGGGCTCTCTACTCTCCCTGCTGCCTTTTCCTTCTCTATCTTTTGTCTTAACATTTCTTCCCTCCCTTATTACTGAACCCAGATTGTTCACCTCTCTGGCTTGCCTTGGGCCCTCATACTGCAACGAAAAACCTGTGCAAAAAACCTTTTTTAATCATCTCTGCTGTTTTCCTATTCAGGTATCTGTCTAACCATTCTTTCCATGCCTCTATCCTGATGGGGTTCTAGCTTCTTTAAATTGCTCCCCTGTCTTCTTTTCTTTTTCTCTGCCAAGGTCTCCCCCTCTGATTGATGTCTGGCCTTGCTGATCAATGATTCTGATTCCCTCTATTTGCATGTCCCCTGCCCCTCCCATCTCTATTCCATGTCTGCCCTTTATATCCCTGGCCTTCACGAAAAACTATTGACCTGACCCTTGCCCCCCAGACCCTTGGGCTCCCTGGACCCATGTCGTCCTGCATCTGCTCGCTGGATGTGATTCCCCACATTTTGAACATGCATGCCATAAATGGCATTGCAGCCAGGAGCAAAAGGGGGCCTATTGTAGGCCCAGCAACATCTCTGTAGCATGGCACCTTTCTTCCCAAACTCTCCCTCTGGCATGGACTGATTGGTTACGTAGTCTGTCCAAAAGTCTAGTTGTTTCGTGTCCCATCTTACATCCCCATATGTCACCATTCTCTGCCGAAAGAATTCATCCTAGTATATCCAACCCACACCACCTTTTGCTTTTGCTCTGCTTATTATCAAGGAGTATGTGATGAGTGGGATACCCAACTCAGGCCTCTTTTCCAATACTATGGCTGAGAATGTGGCAAAACTTACAAACCACCCTTCCCAGGTCCTTCCTTTAGTGAATTTGTCCTCCTCCTTCTTGCCTAACAAAACTACCGCTGCTGCCATTTCACTCTTCCCTATATTCTCTGCCTTCTCATATTTTACTGCTGCTTCCTGGCTTACCAAAGCAAAGATATCCACATACTCTCCCTTCCATATTTTCTCTTTCATGGCCAATGGTACGTGTTCACCTACCCTCATCCCAGAAGCTCCTATCTCCCTTGTTCCTTTTTCTTCTTTCTCCAACCCTCCATCCTTTTCTTTACCCCAGAGAAAAAGGGGGGGATGTAATCTCCACCTGGGGATGCAAGGAGGTAGCAGGGAGGTTGGGGGAGGGGGAGGGGTCTGTTTTCAAGCCATGTGGTAAATCTCTGTGGAGAGCTGCTCAGCCAACATAACTGGAAGCATCAAGGGAGAGAGATTCTCCCCAGACTTGGCCACTTTGGGACTTCTTTAGGAAAAACGAGTACAAAAGGCTCTGTTATAAAGAGCGAGTGATGCTCCATTGGACCTGCAGACCAGGGGGCTCTTTTCCATTAAATTCCTGATGCCCAAACAGCTGGAATCCCCCAAACAATTTAGAGTAAGAGCCTACCAACACTGTAAGGCTTCAAAAAAAATCCTATTCCCACCGACTAGCACAAGCTCTACTCAACAATCAATTTAAAAGGCCCCCATGGAGTCCTAGTCAACTAGCTTCTTAAACAATCAGACTTTCACCATAAAATAAGCTCTGCTTTTTAGCTGAATGGCCCTTCTCTTGGCCCAAAGCACTTTTTCAACAAACCTCACTCATTTAAACCAATTTGCCTCGCAATTTAAAAGCCAGAGCAGACAAACACAGTAAAGTTTCCAAATTCTGCTCCAACTAACTAACATCACATTTACTCAAGCCAGCAATGCTAAAGACCAGTGGAGGCCTATTTAATACAGCTTCCTAGACAATCTGCATTTAAAAAGAAAACTAATCTCATGAAGAATCTTCACACACTGCTCCCAACAAACCATCTCCACCAAATTTCATTAAAGCAACTTCATATCATTTTTTTTACTTGTCTAACCTGTTGTAGCTGTTAGTTTCTTACCTGCTGTATGCTGTTGCACAAATCTTCCAAACAATATGCCAATCTGATGTGCTGCAGTTTTTTGTAAATCAAAACTCCAGCAAAAGTGGCTAAACCACCATTGTGTTGCCTATTATGTACCTCCACTTGCTCCTCCACTTCCTGTTGCTTGGCCATTGTTCTATCCCCTGGCCCTCCCCTCCCTTCCTCTCTCCTCTTCTGAGAACACCATCTTGATGAAAAGGGAAGGGGTGCACCAGGACAACCTGGTCTGCCCCTTCATGGGCAAACTCCATTGGTATATAGAAAGATGCTATAATAAAAAGCAATTGGATTGATCATTCCTAGACTCCCTTGTTTTTTGTGAGGCAGGTGGTATTCCTCTTAACAGGATTTAATCTGCTTCCCCACAGGCCTGTAAAAAATATACTGTAGAACTTAACATCTAGTAGCTTGAGTGGGGGATAAATGTAAGTTACGCACAGAAAAACTGGTAGCAGAAGAGTTTTTATTAGCATGACCCTTTTCAGTTTAGATATTTTTTTTCCTTGCCATATGCTAGATGCTGAGTATAAGGCAAATTCCTCTATTTCTCTTTTTAAGTCTATCCCTGAGGCCTCATCTGCAAGGACAACCACAATGCCATCTGTGTAGGCCATTGCTTTTATGGTAGGGCAGTGTGGTGAAAGCTGTACCCCTATAATGCTTTCATTTACCTGTATTTTCTGAAGCAGTGGATCTAAACCAAAGATGTATAATAAGGGACTCAAGGGGCAACCCTGCCTCACCCCCCTCCCAAGTGTAAATGTACCACCAAACCACCCATTCACTAATGGGGTCACATAGGCCATCCTATAGAGGCTGATAACACAATCAATGAATTTAGCTGGTATCCTGTAGGCTTCCAATACCACCCATAAATATTTGTGTGATAATCTGTCAAATGCTTTCTCCTGGTCCATGCTCAGGAGGAAGCCACTTATATTGTTATTATATCCTTTTTAGAACAATTCTCTTATTGCTAAAAATTCTCTTGTATCCCTCAATTTTGTATTGCACACATTTGCATAGGACAGATAATCCTACTTGCTACTTTGATCAAATGCTGTGTCAGTATTTTTGCCAATATTTTACAATCTACATTCGAGAGGTTTAGGGGTCTCCAATTACTTAGCATTGTCTCATCCCCGTTTTTATGAATAAAAATCATTATGCCTTGTGACATAGTGTATGAAATGTTATCAGTCTCAAAGCAGCTATTAAAAACTTCTGGTAAGGGAGCTGCCAGCTGATCTTGAAAAGTTTGGTATAATTCAGTACTCAGATCATCCAGACCTGGTGCAATGTTCTTTTTCAGTGCCTTAATGCTATCTCTTACCTCCTGAGTTGTAATAGGTAATACTAAGCTATCAGTTTCTTTCTTAGTTCAGGAATGTGTAGGTTGTCAAAGTAAAATAGATCAGGTTCTACTCCCCCACTAACACTAAAAGTATTATTTACACATATGTTCACTTCCTGCAATATATCCTGCCTACTGCACACTGTATGTCCAGTATTTGTCTGTAAGCGGGTGAAATTTCTATCTTCTACTCTCTCTTCTGACAATCTATAAATGGATCAAGGGTCTGTTTTTTTCTTCTGGGTTCCAAACTGCATTGCTTGCTGAAGGGACTGTCCTCTATCATATTTTAACTGCCTCATCTTTTTAAGAAGATTAGCCACCAATGTGCTATTGTCACATTGATACTGGTTAGCTTGGGAAATAGCCTTGTGAAGCATAGTTCTCAATTGTAGGTACTTAAGGTAAGTGTCTGTAGCCTTCTTCCCTGAATACTGTTTTAGGAGATCCCTCATGGCTTCTTTACTTTCTTCCCACCAATCTACTAAGTTTTCATAAAAACATATGACAGATTCTCTAGCTAGGTAAGTGTCTGTAGCCTTCTTCCCTGAATACTGTTTTAGGAGATCCCTCATGGCTTCTTTACTTTCTTCCCACCAATCTACTAAGTTTTCATAAAAACATATGACAGATTCTCTAGCTTGCCACATTTGGTGCCATTCTCATACAAATTCAGATTCTACCAAAACCTGAACATTCATCCTCCAAGATCTTTTACCAGATGGGGGCATCTGTCCCCATTCCATAGTAACTTCCAGCCTCTTATAATCAGAGATTTCTGTAGTTGTCAGTGTTGCTCCTTTAATACATAAAATGGAGAAGTGAAAATAAAATCAATTCTGGTCTATGGGGGCCTTTAAAAAAGGTGTAACCCCTGTTTTATGTATCATACGGTAGGAATCCTTTAAGGAGGATTGTTGTAAAATTCTACTCAAACTGTTCAAATCACAAAACAGTTTATCTGTTCTCAGGCCTCTATCTTCACTCTCCAACCCACAGTTGAAATCCCTTCCCCATACTACCATCCTTGAAGTATGTAAATAGCATTGTATTTTCTGAAACAAGCCTACTCTTGTTGCCTTTGTCTGGGGGGCATAAATATTTATAAACCAAAATCTAGTTGCCATGTATGTAACACCTAGAAACTCACCCGGGAACCATATCTATTACTTTAGTTACCTGACACCCCACTCCTGCCATAAGTTTCCCTACCCCATCACACCTATCTACCCCAACAGACCAAATAGCCAGGCCTTTTGTCCATTACTTAGTAGCCAGTGCTAACTCAAAGTTAGTTTTTAATCTAATATCTTGTAAAAAGATCACCTGAGCATTATTATCTTTTAGTTTGGCAAAGGTTATTAATAATTTTCTAAAATTCTTAATACTGTTCACATTTAAAGTATGTATTAACAGTGTCCCCATATGTGAGCAACACAACCTACCATCACTTTTAACTTATCCTTACAGTTTCCCCCAGTTTTGTAACAGATCTAGTTATTCTCCATGGCATTTTCCTTGAGTTTCTGTATTACTCAGTATTACTCAGTGCTAAAAGGTGAAAGAAGGCAAAGCCCATCTAGATCACCTTCCCTACACTGGTAGGGGGAATTTATTCCCTTATGTCGATTAACAAAAATCTATCCAGTGTCTCTTTAAACTTATCTTGCATTTTTTATATTAATCAAGCACTCAGGTGGAGAATTCCAGAGTCTACATGCTCTGATAGTAAAATAATTAAACCTTCTTTTTGTGTTTACTTTTGAGATACAAAGTTGCTTGTTGTGAGATCTGAGTGCTACTGGCTTGGTTGTCCATGTGAGATTATACTCTCTCATGATATTTGGATTCTTTGAGATGTTCAAAACCAAAAGTAAATCACCCCTTTCTTTTTGAAGATTCAGGTTGTATAAATTAAGGACTTTTAACCTTTCTGGATATGGGGACTCTTGTAAGGGTGAAATTAATTTAGTGGCCTCCTTTGTACTGACTTGATCAACTTGATGTATTTATCTAAATGAGGTGTCCAAAAGGATGCTGCAAAATCAACATGTGGTCTTACATAGATAGTATATATGGGAAGTATACAAGCTCTATTTCTGTTAATGAATGCTTTCTGTATTGAACCCATTATTCTATTTGCTTTTGCAGCAACTTGTCTACATTGATCGGAGGGTGTCAAGTCTTTATTGACAATAACCCCCAGATCTCTGTCAAAATAGATTGCTTTAATACTGGTCCCTTCTAAATAATAGCTAGCCTTTGGGTTTCGTCTTCCAAAATGGATAACGGAGCACTTATCGATATCAAATTAAATTTTGTTTTTTGTGCCCAGTTTTGTAATCTGATAAGATTTGAATGGATTAAATCAACCTTATGTTGGGAATCAACTTCAAAACTTAGCTTTGTATCATCCACAAATTTAAAAAGTCTACACTGTCAGTGTCAGTTGCTCAGTAGGTAGCACACTTGCCTCTGAGGCCGGGAGATCAGAGGGCTGTGGGTTCAGTTCCCACATCTGGCACTTGGGTTAATAGATCAATACTGACACTGTAATGCAGCATGAGAGGGGTGCTGTACTTCCAAGATGCCGTCTTTCAGATGAGATGTTAAACTGAGGTCCCATCTGCCTGGATTGGTGGTAGTTCAGGTGAATGTTAAAGATCCCATGGCACTTATCGAAAAGAGTAGGGGAATTTTTTATTTTGAAATCACACAAATAATCTGATACATCAAAAAAAGACAAACCATACGATCCATATATAATTAATTAACATAAAAAAAACTCTTCTTAACCCATCTTATGTTATTGGCACATCAGTATCTGTAATCCATAATAAATTTCTCCAACAATTTTGCAGTCTTCTGTTCTGTTATCCATTTGTTTTGTTTCTGTAAAATAAAAACCTTTTAGATCTGTAAGAATTTTATTATACAAATCATCATAAGAAAACTCAATTTGTTGTAGGGTAAATAAACACCTTGAATTCCAAATATGCCATTTACTTACTACAAAAATGATTCTCAAGGTACTTTTATCCCATTTCACCAGGACTGCGGATACTCCCCCATACACCAAAGAATTATAAGATAATTGCTGAAACATTATCCCTTTAGTTTTCTGATACATAAAATCCTAAAACTTTTCAATATAAGTACAAGTAAAAAATAAATGCATTATTGTTTCCAAAAAGTTAAAACAGTTTTGTCTTGAACAACTTCTTTCTTCTAATTTTTAATTTTTTTAGTTAACTTTAACATTTAGTCGCTCATGACATGTCAGCCAATGTATATCCTTGAATTTTACAGGGATTCTTTTTTCTGTGACAAATTCCAAAAGGATATCCTTATTATTAAGAGGACATTTAGGAAAGGTGTCTTGTTCTCTGAAATATGTTTCACATATGAACCCATATAGTTGTTTTTTTGGATTGCAATAATATTCTCTCCCTTCTTATCCCCCATAATCTCAGCTTGAAAAATATCTCTCTTAAATATAATGGTGTCCAGGGTGAGATTTTAAGTGCTTTCAACTGATCCTTTTCCCAATCTGGATACCAAGGTGACATTGTTTGTCATAGGAGAGAACCCCACATTTTGTAGTCTGTACTAGTAAAGGTTTGAGATTGATGTATAAAAACTGACAGAAAAAAAGATAATATGATTAATCATGTTTAATTGGTAAGTAAAGTATGTTATGTTTGATGTGATTTAGTCTACTTCCCTAAAAGGATTGAAAAAAAAGACTATAAAGCCTGACCTCTCTTCTTTTAGGAACTGGAAAAATTGCACTTGTGTATGTAAAAATTGGAATGAGATATGTTTTAATAAGATATACTTGTTTCTGAAAACTATTTTTTTTCTGATTCCAGCTCTGTACCATCTGAGTTCCACTTTGTAGTTTAGCATCCCAATTATCTTTATCCACTTGTGTTCCCCCAAAATTTATCCCTAGGATTTTCACCTTTTCTTATGTAAGAGAGAGATTCCAGCTATGTTATCTGGAGAACTACCTTCATTACTGACAAGCATTCCAGTGCTTTTAAGGAGATTCAAACTTGTTCCTGAATAGGTTCCCTATTCATGGCATGACTCTACTGTTTTTTCTGCAGAGTAACTAACTCCTACCAATATTACTACACCATCTGCACAGGCCATAGCTTTGAATGGGAGTTCTGTATTTCGTAATTGTAATGGCTGAATGTTAGTTGTTGTATTAAGTATCATTAGAAGTGGGTCAATACTGAAAACATACAGCAGGGGGCTTATTGGACATCCCTGTCTAACTCCTTTTTGTATGTGAATATATTGTCCAAGAAAACCATTAACACAAGGCCTAACTGTGGCTGTTCTGTATAAAGCTTGCAACCAAATCACAAAAGTGGCTGGTATGCCATAATACAGTAAGGTTTGTCATAGAAAATTGTGATTAACATTGTCAAAGGCCTGTTTTTGATCTAATGACAATATATAGCCTTTTAGAGTATTTAGATTGTGTCTGTCAAATAGTTCTCTTAATAAGATTAACTGATCTGTGATACTAGCTCCTGGCACTGTATATGACTGTGCAGGTGATAGTAACAATTTAGAAACAGCCAATAGTCGTTTATTTAACATTTTAGTCAAAATTTTAAAATCATTATTCAATAGACTAATTGGCCGCTAATTGGTTAACTCTTTTCTATCTCCTTTTTATGTAAAAAAATAAGTATACCAGAAGCTATCTGTAATGGTACCTTATTTTGTTGTACAATAGTATTATAAACTTCCATAAGCTCTCGTAAGATATTGTAAAGTTCTGCAGTTAACCTATCATATGCTGGAGATGTCCCTTTAGTAAGTGATGTAATGACTTCCAAGATCTCTACTGTAGTAAACGGTTGGACTAAGCCATTTATCAGGTCTTGAGGAACAATAGGTAGTTCTAGCTTTTGAAATAAAGGTTGAAAATCAAAACAGGCAGTTTCAGATTTTTTAAACAAAGATTCTGCATAATTGGAAACAATATGTAAAATTTTCAATTTAGAAGTTTGAATCATCATTTGTGTATCATATATTGCCTCAATTACTTTTTTTTTAATCCAGTCCTGATTCCTAATAAGGGGGAAAATATTCTCAAACGTGTCTTGCACCCCAAATTGTTTAAGGTTTTCTGTTAGTTTCCCATAATAATGCATCATTTTTTGTTTCAAATTTGTTATTTGGTCAGAAAAATCATATGTTGTTGTCTGTGAAAGTGTATATAGGTACTGTAATTGTTTCCTGTCTTGTGAATATTCCACGTAATCATTATTTTTTAGTTGTTTACAGTTCCATATCAGAAGGGCCCACCAAGTAACTGGATTATCATACAGATCAAATAAGGATTTTTTACATGTAAGGAAATACGTGATATTTTGTAAACATGCAGTCTCTAACAAAATTTTAGGGTTAAGTTTCCAGTACCCTGGATCAATTATTACTTCTATGGAACCACAATTTATTGATAATAGTTTATGGTCAGAGTATTCTACCAAAGTGACTGAGGAGGTTAGAATATGTATGGATTTAGAGATAAAGAAAAAATCAATTCTTGTGGATAGAATCCCTTTGAAAAATATTTTATCCCTCACATCCCTATGTGTAAGCATAGCATCCTTTAGATTAGCAGTATGTACTACATTATATAAGGCCGTCATATCTCCAAATATTTTTGTTGTTTTGGTACCCTCACTCCTGTCTTACTTACTCAACCCACAATCAAAATCACCTCCAAAAAACACTTTTTGAGCTGTATGTAAGTATGGACTAATTAGCTGGAAGAGAGTGGTATGATCAGCCATTGATTGAGGGGCATAAATATTCACTACATGGAAAGACACATTCTGTAATCTAAAATTAATTAATAACACCCACCCTGGTAGCAAATCTATTAGTTTGACAATAGTAGGTTGTATGTGATGAAAAAGAATAACGACCCCTGTGCATCTTTCAGTACCTAAAGACCAGAAAGAGACTCCAGTGTATTATTCTTAAGTAGCTACTGCTATCTCAGGAATAGTATGGAATCTGATATCCTGAATAAAAAAAAAAACTGCAGGGAGGTATGATTGTAGATGATGAAAGACTGCCCCTCTTTTGTAGTTATTTTTTATACTATTAACATTGGAAATATAAAACTGAAGTGGTGATGCTAAGCACATTTTAAAAAAATTGAGGTAATTCTACCTTCTCCTTTTCTTTTTAACTTTCCCTTTTTGATTCTTACCCTTAGGTTCCACTTGTGTTTCTCCTGTCTTGTCTCTTTCTACTAGAATCTCTTGTGTATGAGAATCAATGGTGGAGCCCACAGAATCACTATCAGAGGCCTCAGCATCAAAAAGAGCTTGATATCTGGTGGAAATTTCAGTCTGTGTAGTTATAGGGACTTTGGGAACTGGTAGGGACCAAGATTGATGTCTCCTAGTAGGCATCCTTTTCTCCTTACCCTCATCCTGTTTAGGGGTGGCATATAAACTGTGGAAACCAAATCTTCCTCTAGACAAGTATCTACCTGTAACACCCCAGAAACATTTTCTGTAGATTCCACTAGTGGAGTGGAAACCTCACTCATCCTCTCTATTGTAGCATTTGTGTTCTTGTCCCCAACTAGTTCCATGATAGGCCTTGTCAATACTTTTGGTTGTGATGTGGATGCTAAAGTGTTCTCAAAAATCTTTTTGTTGTGTGCTCTCTGGGCAGTAGTTACCAGGAGTCTTTGTTCCTCACTATCTGCGGAGGAGTGTTTGCTATGTGCAGCTTCTAGACAGGCTATGTAAGAATGACCTTTAATCCCACATAAATTACATGTCACAGTACTCCTGTACTGACTACTAGTATGCCCCACTTCCTGACACAAGGTACATTTAATTCTATCACACACACTACTTATGTGACCTATTTGACCACATTTATAGCAGGGATTTTGGCTGCCCTGGGTAAAGCAAGATTCCTCTATCTCTTCCTAAGAAAAAACAATTAGGTAGATGTTGGACCTCCTCCTCTTCATTTCTTAAAATAATATGTATTTTCCACCTTCCTGTCCAAATCCCTTCTGTATCAAATATAACTTCAGGAGTATTTGTCACAGAACACCTTTGTTTCAACCAAAAAAGCAAGTCAGCAACACTAACCCCCTCATTTCTGAACAAAACAGTGATAGTTTTGTGTGTAGGCCTGGACAAAGGGATAACTTCAAAGGGGGCCCATAGAGGTGAATTCTTGGCCTGGTGATACCAGGCCCAAAATTTATCCAGGCCACTCCCTAATTTAAAACTAACATCAAATATATTCTCTCCAGAGACATGTATAAGGACATTTAATTCTGTAACAGAAAAATGCATGTTTTCTTTTAACAACTTTCTTCCTACATAGGTTCTATCTGGAAAATTATCAAGACCACTCTTGTAAATAAGTCTTACTGCATTGTGTCTTGTGGCTAGGTAGACTGTAATAGAAAAAAATGAAGCATAAGATTTCTTTGATTGTTCTGAAGAAGAATGAAAAAAGCCCTCTTCTTCTAGAGGTGCAAGCCTGTTCCTAATTTTGGCAGGTGTATTTCTAGGAATATCAGAAACATCTGAAAAATCACTCATAGGGTCCTCTGGAATGTCCTGCACAACAGTCTCCTCTACTACCTTCTACACAGCACCTAAAACTGGATGTTGTATGAGTTCCAATTATTTAGGCAGGGCTACAGGGGAAACAGAGTCTATGCCCTCAGTTATTAATAAGTCAGAAGCTTCATTAACAGTAACAGTTCAGGAAACCTGCTGATTACTCACTGGGGTAGAAGATTTTTGTTGCGGTGTCAACACCCCTGTAATCTTTATAGGAGCAAAACCAGAAATCCTTTTATTGGAATCAGTCGAGTGCACCCTCCCTGCCGCCCTTGAAGAATCTTCAGCTGACCATGCACTTTCAGTAATCGTCGGTTCATCCGCCTACCGTAACTTTCTTGATTTCTCTTTTGATAGTTGTCTTTCTTTTGGGAGAGTTTCTTTAGAAGCCGAAAAGTAAAGGTCGTTGCCATCGTTTGATCGCCGTCCTTCCCACAGTAAGCAACGCTCAGTTCACTCTGTGTTTCAAAAGGGACCATTGCCATGACTACCTCTGGCAGCTGTGGTCCTGTATGCAAGTTTCAGTCTCCGTCCAGTTGCTCGGTCACAGGAGAGAAGCACCTCAACAAGTCCTGCTTCTCTGCTGAAACAATGTTTCGTCTCTCGACAAAAGCTGTTGCAAAGTAAGTTCAGCATCCATTTTTTTGCCATCCATATTCCGGTAATTTACATTTAAATCTGATGTAGCTACTGCAGTAGTCATTTCCTTATGAGCTGAATCCATGACTTTAGCTACTGGCACATTTGTAGCGGCATCGAAAAAAACTTCAGTCTCCATAAACCCCATCGTGGATGAGGAGAGCAATTCCCCAACTTGTTGCACGACCTTCTCCTCACACAGCAGTCCAGAGACTGACTCGGCCATCCAGAAATGGCCAGAGGTTCCCCCTACTGCAGAGTAGGGGAATTTCCCCAGTGTCCTGGCCAAATTGACCTCATTCACTAAAAATACCACCAACTGCTTAATCTGGTTCATAAATTCAGTTGCTTACCATCTGTATCCTCCCGGTCGCCCTGAAAAAGGGACTTCTAGGCCCAGTGGATTTACCGGTTCAACAAAATTCAACAACAACAACAACAACAACCATTGGATATCTGTATTCATATCACTTATAAAGATCCCAAACAATACTGAACCCAATATGGATCCTTGTGGTACATCACTGATAACTTTGATATCATCTGATAACTGGTTGTAACCCAAACTTTCTGAGATCTATCAATTAACCATTCAGGAATCCATGTAATGAGATAGGAATTGAAACCCAGTTCTGTTAGTTTGACTATTAGTTGAGTGTGTGGAACTTAATCGAAAGCCTTTTTGAAGTCAAACAAGAGAAAATCAACTGGTATACATTTATCAATACTATTGCTAACTGATTTGTAAAATGAAATTAAATTGTTGGTGCATGATTTTCCCATTTGGAAACCATATTGGGTTGGGTCACTTAAGTTTTTGTCTACTATCTCTTGTTCTATTCTATTCTTTAATATCCTCTCCATACACTTGCATATGATAGAAGAAACACTAATTGGCCTGTAATTATTAACCAAACCCTTGTTACCCTTTTTATGTTGATAGCACGCATGCGCAAGAAACATATTGCAGCAGCTTTCCAGAAGCAGGATGTGGAGGCGCTGCACTGTAGTGGCCAATGCCCCCACAGCCTTTAAAGGCTTGGCCTGCTTTCCCCAATGCCATGGCATGCTGCTGCTGACATTAGTTCAGCCAGCATGCCACAACCTTGTAAGGTTTCAGCCACTGCAATCAGGGGCCACCTCATCATTGCAACGTAAGCCATTCGCTGAAATGAGGGAGTGACCCGTCATTGCTGGGTGGAACCTTGTTACAGTGATAATGTTTGTGAGCATGGCGGCGGCTTGCTTCTGTACTCACAAACAATATTAAGCCCCCCTCACCGAGGGGTGCCCAATCCCTCTCGACAGCATGCCTCTAATCAGGTTTGCTCGACAGGGTCCCAACCTCGTCAGCTTCAGTGTCCCAAGGTTGATGTTGCCGACAGGGGAGCCCACTCCCCTTTGGCATTATGTAACCCCTCTGCTTTTGTTGTGTGCTGATGGGGTGCCCAATCCCCAACTGCATAATGTCACCCACCACCGCTTTTGTTGAGTGCCGACAGAGGTGCCCAATCCCTTATTGGCTACAGCTTCCCCCCCAAAAAAGACTCTGTTGGCATGCTGGGAGTCCACCCCAGTGTGCCACATACCCCTGTAAAACCAAAAATGGTCCTGCAATGTTTTTTTTTCCCCCTGTGGAAAAGGAACTCTCCCTGCCCCCCTCCTACAACCTGCTCCCACCCACTGTGCACACTGCCTCCCCACACCCCCCTCACCCCATACTTACCTCTGGAGTCTGGCGCAACCATCTTCGGTGGACCGTAAATATATCTGCACTCTTTAAAGCCGACCACGAACTGAGGAGATGCCAGTAAGCTGTATAATGGAATAAATAGGTTTTTTTTCAACTTTGATGCATATCTCAGGCATTATTTTTTAATTTTGGCACCAACTTTTCAACATGGGTTTTTGGGACCCCTCCTCATGAATTCTGCCACTGTCATGGCATTATTCGGCCCCAAAAGGTGATTTCACGGTCACTGTGTGAATCCCTTCGGACTCGATTAACAAAACAGCAGTGCCAGTGTTCATGAGGCGGGCTCTCAAAAGCTTATGTTGCAAATTCCAGGAAAAATAAAAATGACTGTTTTACAAGCATGCGTTATGCATTAAGCATGCGCACGCTCGTAACTTTGTGAATTTGCAATACTTTCATGCCAGATTTTCAACATTGGCATTTTTTAAGACCTCCTTGAAAACAGTACAGCTTTCATTTTCCACATCCTGGCTGAAATGTGTTTACGCACTTCCGGCGCAGAATAGTGCGGTTGCTGTGGGAAATCAGTGTTCGGGACAGATTAAGAAAATGACAGTGACACTGTTTATGAGCAGACATCCTAAAAATGCCTATGTTGAAAATTTGGTGATGATACTCCATAAAATGACTGTATTACGAGCGTGCATTGCGCAGTTTGCACGCACACTCGTAACTTCGCGAATTAATAATATTTTCACTCCATATTTTCAACATTGCCATTGTTCTGTACCTCCTTATGAACAGTACAGCTGTCATTTTTCACATCCTGGCTGAAATGTGTTTTTACAGTTCCAGTGCAGAATAGCGTGGTCACTGTGGGAAATCCATGTTCGGGACACATTATGAAAATGACAGTGACACTGTTCATTAGCAGAGGTCCTAAAATACCTATGTTGACAATTTGGTGATGAAAGTCCATAAAATGAGTGTGTTACAAATGTGCACTGCACAGTTTCCACGCAAGCTCGTACCTTCGTAACTTTGCAATATTTTCACTCCAGATTTTCAACATTGCCATTTTTCCACACCTCCTTATGAACAGTGCAGCTGTCATTTTTCACATCCTGGCCAAAATGTGTTTTCACTCTACTGGTGCACAATTGGGCGGTCGCTGTGGGAAATCAGTGTTCAGGACACAGTAAGAAAATCACACTAACACTTTTCATGAGCAGAGGTCCAAAAATGCCAATGTTAATAATTTTGTGATGAAACTCCATGAAATGACTGTGTTACGAGTGTGTGTTGTGCAATTTCCATACACCCTTGTAAGTTCGCAAATTAGTAATATTTTCACACCAGATTTTCAAAACTGGCATTTGTTCGCACCTCCTTATGAACAGTACAGCTGTCATTTTTTACATCCTGGCAGAAATGCGTTTCCACACTTCCAGTGCAGAATACCACAGTCACTGTCAGAAATCAGTGCTTGGTACAGATTAAGATCAAGTGACTGAGAGGGGGGTTGGGACCAAGCTCAACTGAGCTCCATCGGCACTGCTGCAGATTTCTTTGTGGGCAGGAAAAGGCACCAATGCAGGCAGGAGCCCAGTACAAAAAGGCAGCCTGCAGCACCGGGAGACACAGAATGAGTGAGTGAGGGAGGGGGAGTGAGTGACCTCAATGGAGCTCTGTTGGGACTGCTGCAGATTTCTTTGTGGGCAGTAAAAGGCAGCAATGCACACAGGGGCCCAGTACAAAAGGGCAGCCTGCAGCGGTGGGAGAAACAGAATGAGCAACTGAGAGAGGGTGAGTGAGCGAGGTCAACAGAGCTCTATCATGACTGCTGCAGATTTCTTTATGGGCAGAAAAGGGTGGCAATGCAGGCATGAGCCCAGTACAGAAGGGCAGCCTGCAGCACTAGTAGAAATGAAATGAGAGAGTGAGACAGGGGGAGTGAGTGAGTGAGGCCAACGGAGCTCTGTTTAGACTGCTGCAGATTTCTTTGTGGGCAGAAAAAGATGCCAACAGAGGCAGGAGCCCAGTTCAAAAGGGCAGCCTGCAGTGCCAGGGAAACAAAATAAGTGAGTGAGACAGGGGGAGTGAGCGACCTCAATGGAGCTCTATCATGATTGCTGCAGATTTCTTTGTGGGCAGGAAAAGGTGCCAATGCAGACAGGAGCCCAGTAAAAAAGGTCAGCCTGCAGCACTGGCAGAAATGGAATGAGCGAGTGAGAGAGGGAGAGTGAGCGACCTCAATGGAGCTGTGTCAGGACTGTAACAGATGTCTTTGTGAGCAGAAAAAGCCACCAACACAGGCAGGAACCCAGTACAAAAAGGCAGCCTGCAGCAGTGGGAGACACAGAATGAGCGAGTGAGGGAGGGGGAGTGAATGAGCTCAACGGAGCTCTATTGGGACTGCTGCAGGTTTCT
The DNA here is from genome assembly GCA_016271365.2 of Neoceratodus forsteri. Taxonomy (NCBI): domain Eukaryota; kingdom Metazoa; phylum Chordata; order Ceratodontiformes; family Ceratodontidae; genus Neoceratodus; species Neoceratodus forsteri. The sequence goes on from JADMNL010000024.1 coordinate 89,193,018, forward strand.
TTGTGGGCAGAAAAAGGCAGCAATGCACACAGGGACCCAGTACAAAAGGGCAGCCTGCAGCAGTGGGAGAAACAGAATGAATGCGTGAGAGAGGGGGAGTGAGTGAGCGAGCTCAATGGAACTCTATCAGGACTGCTGCAGGTTTCTTTGTGGGCAGAAAAAGGCACCAACAGAGGCAGGAGCCCACTACAAAATGGCAGCCTGCAGTGCCAGGAGAAACAGAATGAGCGAGAGAGACAGGCGGAGTGAGCAACCTAAACAGAGCTCTGTCGGGACAGCTGTAGATTTCTTTGTGGGCAGAAAAAGGTGCCAACAGAGGTAGAAGCCTAGTACAAAAGGGCAGCCTGCAGCACTGGGAGAAAGTCTATGAGCAAGTGAGAGCTGGGGACTGAGAGAGCTCAATGGAGCTCTATTGTGACTGCTGTGGATTTCTTCGTGGGCAGAAAAAGCCGCTAACAGAGGCAGGAGCCCAGTACAAAAGAGCAGCCTGCAGCGCCAGCAGAAACAGAATGAGCGAGTGAGAGAGGGGGAGTGAACCACCTCAATGGATCTCCATCGGGACAGATGCAGATTTCTTTGTGGGCAGAAAAATGTGCCAATGCAGACAGGACCCCAGTACAAAAGAGCAGCCTGCAGCACTGGGAGAAACAGAACGAGCGAGTGACACGGGGCAGTGAGCGAGTTCAACGGACCAACGCAATCAACATTCGGCATTGACAAATGTTTGCTATATATAGGCACCACAGTAGCATTTTTCCAATTGTGTGGGATTTCACCAGTTGACATTGATGTGTTAAATATAATAGTGAGTGGTACTGTCAATTCACTAGCTGTTTCTTTTATAAATTTTGCATTTATTTTGTCTGGTCCTGGTGATGAATTTCTTTGACCTCTGTTTCCATGTCTTCTGATTCTCATGTAGGGTCCTGATCTGATGAAGCCAGTGAGGAAGTTTCTGTCTCATTATTTTCCTCCTCTGAGTCATCCCACTCTTTTGGCATATGATCTCCCTCTTTTTTCCCCCTGGATGTAGGGGTGGAGCCTGTCCTTGCTCTCTTCTTCTTACCCTTTGGCCTTACCACGGTGAATGCATTCAGGGAAGGGGGAGGGGGCATCTGGCCTGAAGTCCCTAGAAGGGTCTGTATCAAATCCTGATCTGGGGTTTCTGGTGTAACAGTTCCTTCATCCTCCACTACTGTATTACTTTCCTCTGTTGCATGTACATCCATTATTTCTATTTCTACTCTACATGGTGCATGAGTCTGTGCTTCTTCTTGGGCATGCGGGGAAGGGGGGGTTCCTGTGACTGTGCTGTAGCCTGAGATTGTTTGTGTATTTTCTCCATATGCCTTTCTGATGCTCTTGCACAGACTTGCTGTTGTGCTCTAGTCACTATTTCTTCCTGCAACATTCCAGTACCTTTGTTGTGTGATGCCCATGGACACTTAGCAAAGGAGTGTCCCTGTTTATCACACAAATAGCACCGGAAAGCTCTTGTGCATGCTGACGTCACGTACCCATGCTCCAAACAATGACCACACCTGGTACTGTCACACACATTGCTAAGGTGAGATGGAGAACCACATTTAAAACAAGATTTTGGTGCACCAGGATAAAACAGCATACCCTTGTCCCTTCCTAATATAAAACTATTTGGTAAGTGAGCAACCCCATAGTCTGTTTGTAACAGTTTAACCTCCACTTTCCACCCCCCCAGTCCAAATTAGTTTTGAATCTATTATGGGTTCAGGTTTGTCCAGTACTTTGCACCTCTAACGCAACCAATATAAAATGTCTAAAATATTGGCACTTTCAGTGCAAATGAAAATATTGCTCATGCGCAATGGTGGCCTTGTCAACAGGATTGCCAGAAAGGGCAGCCATAAGGGAGTATCTTTGAGTTCATTATAACCACCTGCTTGAAACTAGTACCATAGTTTGAGTCCCCCACATGAATCATAGATCTCTGATGAGGCATAACATTTTAAGGAGTCTTTGATTAGTTTTCTTGCTACATAGACTCCGTCCAGCAGCCGGTCCAAGCCCCCTTTATAAATCAGGCGCACAGCATTTGGCCAAGGTGCTGGTTCACCAGTGGGTCTAAAACAATCAGAATACTGTCTGGGCACTGTATTGGCATTTCTAGAACTTGAGAAATTGTCATTATTCAGAGGTACCTCCCTTTGATTTGTAGATGCACCAGTATCTGTTTTTCCTTGACTTAAATTTACAGACTCATCCTGCACATTAGCTGCAGTGTTCTGCATGTCAAAGTTAGTTACTTGGTCACAGGTAGCTGTCCCTATTGTCTCAAAATTTCTACCCTCTTCATTTGTATTACCAACAGAAAGGTCAGAAAGCACACCATGTGCCAATGTCTCTGCTGTCTCTTGTCTTTGTGCCCCAGCTGCTGCTTGCAGCTGTTCCTGACTCTCTTCTCTCTTTGATGTTTCTGATGCTGGTTGGATGCCCTGTGATGCTCTGTAGCACTGCACTCGTCCTTGTCATCCCAGATCAACTCACCAGATGCCACCTGCACCCACCCGGCTTCCTTTAAAGCTTTTTCAGGGGACCAAGGAATATTATGCTCTGCATTGTTACTTTCTTTTTGGTTGCAACCTTTCTTTGACAGCATTTCCCTAGTAGTAGTATCTTGTAGTTGTTTAGAAATGCCAGTGGCCAAACTCAGAGGGTATTGGCTCCACAGATGCTGCCATTGCATCAAACTCTCTGCTTGACAGTACTTTCCCCATAATGACAGCTGTTTTTGCAATTACGATCCATCGTTCCTCTTCCCGCAGTTGAGCCAGAAGCATAGCTCTGCGGTGTTCATGCTGTTCTGCATCATATACAACTTCAAGGGCTATTTCCAAATTTCTTAGTTGTAAAGTCCTGCCTTGGTCACATTCCTTGATAGTTGCGCACCTTCTGGCTCAAACTGTGTATATTCCATGTTGATGTCTGCTGTGTCCTATTGCTTTCCTGCCAGGGTTTCTGAGGTTTGAACCTCTAACCCTTCCTCTCCATTCTGCTGCTCCAATTTAGCTCCTTCTCCTCCAATGACCAGAGCCCCACTGGGCTCCTCCATCTTCCTGCAGAAAGACAGTGCCCCCTGCAAAAAGAGCAGGGGAATTTTATTGGGGGAATAGGGTAGTAAAATTCAAATCAAAATTCAAAACAATTACAACAGAATGTATCAGGTGATAATATCTCTTCACACAAAAGTCATAGCATCCTGTTATGCATTTTCAAATATTTACATCTTTATGATGTTCGCAAATTAACTGCACTCTCTTCTCTCTTTTGTCCTATGTATCAAAAAGCATAGTATGACATTGTTTCCATAACATTTCTGTTTTTTAGTGACTTTTTTTCATCCGCTTCATATAGTTTCAAAAGAGCTACCTGTGCATTTTTAAATATGTTTTCTGGAGTAACATTCTCTTGCTTTAAAACTATTTTACACCTGGTCTGCCAAATTGAGTATTTGAAAACTGCAAATATAACCTGTAGCGTTCCCTTGTGAAAACTGTCCCAAGGTTTAGAATAGATACCTAGTACTAGTATGTCATATGTTAGTGACTGAAAGTGTCTGTTTTTCCACTGCTTTGTTACATGTGACCAAAAGAGCTGTACAAAGGAGCATGTCAAAAACAAGTGATCTTGGGTTTCCAAAATTTGGTTACATTCTGGTCTTAAACAATATCTTTCTTGTATTGGCTTATGTTTATTGTTGTTCTTAACATTTAAACGGCCATGTATACTTAACCACAATAAATCCCACATATATGTTGATATTCTAAAAATCCCTAACTGGGAAATTGCCACCTGATTGTGGGATTTGCAATTCTGGTGAGCTTGTGGCATCTGTCAGGGCTTCATATAATTATTTCCCTGGGAGGGTGCATTTCTCTATATGCATCCTATAGTTTGGGCAGTGGATAGAATTTATGAGAGTGCATTGGCATCACAAAATAATTTCTTTGTTTTTGCCCCTCTATCTGATGTGTGCAGAACACAATTAAAATCCTCTCCCCATAATACCAACCTAGAAGTGTGCAGGAAAGGCTGAATTTTCTTGAATACTTCAATTTTTTTCATTTTTACATGAGGTGCATAACTATTTATAACTCTTAGCCTCACTGTATTATTGTACATCTGATATTAATGATCTGCCTGGTACCAGGTCTATGAGCCTAGTGACCTTTAGATTTGGGTTTTTAAACAAAATGCCCAGCCCATCACAAGCGCTTTCCCCTATTGACCAGAAGGTGGAGCCAGCAGACCACAATTTTGTGACTTGTGAGATTTCTGATAAAGATTTTAATTTGGTGTCTTGAATACATAATATGTCCACATTATATTTGGCTAATTCTGTTAAAGCGGTTAGCATTCTCTTCTGGCTCTTCATGCTATTTACATTTGAAGAGAGGAGCTGTAATGATGACATGAGGATAGCTGTTAATGGCTCTCAATCTATACATTTGTTTATCTTGTGCACCATTGTTTCTTTATGTCATCTCCTCCTCCAGTATCCTCCCTCCCAGAAGACTGTTCAGGGATGGACAATGCTATGGATGATGAGTCTGATTCTGCATCTTCATCTTCTGTGTCGCCCCTCTGTCTTCTCTAGTCTTAAGACAGTGTATTTATTGTTTATGGGCAGTGTCTTTTTCTTTCTTAACACTTTTCTTTCTTTTTCTTTTGGGCCTTTACCATTTTGTAGTTTTACTCTTGGCCTTTTTTTTGAATAACTGGCCTATACCTTTCCTCATCTGGTGGAAAGGATACCACTGGGGGGGGGGGGCATCTGCCTATCTTCTTCTCTCCCCTTCCCATTTGCATTTTCAGGTATAGGTATCCCTCCTTGTTTTTTTCATGGTCTGAAACTTCTTTTTCATGTTCTAAGATTTCTGTTTTTCGCCATTATATTTGATTCAGCTGTATTGCTAATGTCCTTAGCCTCTGTTGGTACTGTTCTTTCTTCTGGTATTCTGTTCTCCTACTTTTCTTTCTCCTTTTGAATTGCTGCCATCCTATGCTCTGAGGATTGGTCACAACTCTTTTTTGTGACTGTGTGATCAACCCTTCATGTGACACACTGCCCTTCTTGTTATAAGAGGTCCATGGACATCTTACATATGAGTGCCCTTTCTCCTAACACAAACTACACCTAAATGCATTAATGCAATTTGCTGCCAAATGTCCTAACTCTAAGCAGTGTGTGCATTTTGGGGTGTCACAAGCATTACTTAAGTGTGATCTGGAGCCACACTTGTGGCAAGATTTTGGCTGTCCAGGATAAAATAATGAGCCTCTGTCCCTTCTTAAGTAAAAGCTGCTGGGGAGGTGTATGATGCCCATATTAGACATTATGAGCTGTACTTTAACCCTTCAGCCCCCCATCCATATCTGCTTGGAGTCTGTGATAGGCTGTGGATGAGCTAAGCCCTCGCACTTTTTTTACCACAGCATAACATCTGACACATTTACCCCTTCATTCTTAAACAGTATCATAAAGGTTCTTACTGCTGGTTTTGTTTTTGGTATTGGAATTGCTAGGAATGGTAACCAAAAGGGGGTACCATTCAATGCATTGTATTTTACCCAAAACCTATCTCAAGCTTCCACAGATTTAAAACGTATATCTTAATTGCGCTCATCAGTGTGAATTAGAGCAAATACTTCTATTCTGATGCATAACATTTCAGAGAGTTTCTAAGTAATGTCTGAGCAATAAATGTTCTATCGGGGGGGGTCCTCCATACCCCCTTTATAAAGCAGACATATGGAATTCCTCCTAGGTGCAGGTTCCCCACAATCTTTAAACAAGTCTGGCATTCGAAGTAATGGCTTCATGAAAGTTTGTTTGCAAGGATCCTTCAAAACTGATTCACTTAGTCCTAGTGAAAGTCCTTCTTCTTCCTACACCATGGTGTTTGTTGCTGGTACTTGCTTTGTATTAATAGTTTTATCCACAGAGACAGGAGCCCCTGTACTTGAATCTTAATTTTTAATGAAAATCTTTATTAAACCAGGTAGAGACATTGTTGAGCAGAAGCTCATTTTCAAGATGGACCTAGACAATAGTCATATTCAGTACACAGAGCAAAATACACAAACAGCAACTATATACAGTACACGAGGACAGTTATATATACAGCACTGAAGTTCCTTAAACAAAGTAGGACATATACCAGTATACATGTTCAATATGCAGAATAAATTACATACACAGTGCATATGTTGAAACACAGAATAGGTTATGCAAACAGTATACGTGTTCAGCACACAGAGTAAGTTATACATACAGTAATATTTTCAGATCCCAGGGTAGAATATGCTCAAAACAGTTTACACTGGAGCAATGTCCAAAGAGGATAACCATGGAGTATATGCAATATACAGGTGGAATGAAGAAGGCAGATACCTGGTAAATAATATGTACAGAGTACACAAGAGAATGAATGATAGCCATGGATGATGAGAACTAAGGTGAGAATGGGGACGGATATTACATAAAGCAGGCCTGAAACAGTACCGGCATTCGACAAAGTCCCACACAATAAACTTATGGTGAAAATGTATAATTTGGGGCTGTCCCCTGGTTTAGTAAGGTGGACTTCTGACTGGTTGGCCAGCAGAACACAAAGGGTTAGAATTAATGATGTACTGTCTGACTGGGGCACTGTGTCAAGCAGAGTCCCCCAGGGATCCGTTCTGGGGGCTACACTATTCAATCTTTTCATAAGCGATCTACAGCCAGGGCCTAATAATTATATGTCAAAGTTTGCTGACAATCCAAAACTGGGGCCAGGGTTAACAATCATGACAATCTAGTATCTTTAGTGAGCAATAGGCCAAACATAATGATATGTATTCCAATCAGGACAAGTGTGTTGTCATACACTTTGGTAAAAATAATCCTAACAATGTTTATTATCTGAACAAATTACCACTGAAAACATCTATATGTGAGAAAGATTTTGTCATATTTACTAATAACAAACTCACACCAAGGGATCACTGTACTAATACCACCAACATGGCAAATAGACTGTTGAGGCAAATTAGGCGAACATTTATTAATCATTCTGAGCAATGTCTTATACCTCTGTATAGGACCTACATTAGGCCTTACTTGGACTATGGGTCTCTCTTTTGGAACCCCAGTCTCAAAGGTGATAAGGCTTGACTGGAGCAGGTCCAAAGGAAAGCCACCAGAATGGTACCCATGCTGGCATGGCTTGATTACCCCCTATGATTTAAAACTACTGGACTCCACTCACTACAAAATAGGAGAATAAGAGGTGATTTGCTCCTAGTTTATAAATTACTTCATTCACCTGATCTCATGAAGCATTGCGGGTTATCACATTCTAATAGAAGATTAGTTCCAAGGCTACATAATAAACAACTCGAGGTGAAATCATTTAAAACTAATAAAAGGGGTAATTGTTTCACAATTAGAGCCCCGAGAATATGGAACACCCTACCACAAGATTTGTTTTATCTAGAAAATATCATCTCTTTTAAAAGCAAATGTGATGATTGGATTGGGGACAATTATTAATACTTCTATAAGTCCCACAATGTGTGGGGAATAGTGTCAATGGGCTTCGGCCTTCTTCTGTTCTTTTATACCAAGTTATACCAAGTTAAATGGTGGGCAGGAGTGGGCAGCACTCCTTGGTGAGGAAGAGGACCAGAATGGTGAGACTTAGAATGCAAGGGACAAGTGGCAACAATCAGTAGGATATAATCACATGGCTCCATGACTGAACACCCTTGTAACGTTATGGGAACCAGTGGATGGGGAGAAGGTAAGAGGGTCTGATAGGTAGCGGGTGTCAGGTTGATTCTGTTGCTTTGTGTTAGGAGACAGGTTGCTACTTAGGGGAGCCAAGTACTAGATTCCTTGATGGAATGAGCATAAAGCATTTTGAAAGCTGTGAAATTGATAGGGAGAACCAATTTCAAAGTATTTTGCAAGTCATTCCACAGTCTGGGTAGCACATAACTTATGGAAGACCTGCCAAAGCACAATTTAACCCTGGGTACAATAAGGGATATATAGGAGGCACTTCTCAGGGCATATTTACCTACCACACTTAGTGGAAGACAGTCTGAAATGTATATATTCTCAACCTCGATGAAAGGCTCCGCTACCAGTTTTGCATACTGTCCAAGAAAATACTGCTTGGACTCTCTCCCCCTGGGGTCTCCACCTCTCTTCATCCGGCCACCCCCACTATCTCCACCCGCAACTCACAGAAAGAACCCCTGGTTGTGCCCAGGGTAAAAACCTCCCTTGCCCCAAGATCTTTCCACTCCAGGGCCCCCACATGGTTTAATGCACTCCCAAACACTATCACTAGTGCACCCAAGATCACCCACTTCAAAACCACTCTTCGCAACCACCTCTTCAATATCCGCTCCTGTAACTGCAACTAACATTTCACTCTCTCACCCTCTCTGATTCTAATTCTCTGACAAAGTCCATTATGGATTGCAACCTACGTCAAGAATTACCAAACCCATGAATAGGACTAACTACTCTGTTTAGATGCTTTCTTAAGCTAATAATGTCTCTCTGCTGTGATGATGTAAATATCATCAGCCAAATATTGTAAATAAAGTCTGTACTTACTGTAAATACTGTAAATAATGTCTGTGACAAATGTCTGTAGCACATGCTCTATGTAACTTTTGTTATACCCTGTCTGTATTACCTTCTGTCTTACATGTGACGAGGTACCTTTGGAAATGAACCTCTGGCTCAAAGGTTGTAAACCGATATATCAAATAAATAAATAAAAAAATAAATATTGGGGTAATTTTTCAGTGATAGCTCTGTAAGTCCAGTACATGACATTTCCCTGCCTTCTATACTTGAGAAAAGGCCACTCTACTACAGAATATAAGGAGCAGTGATGAGTGGAGTACGGAGCCCCAGTGATGAAGCTTATGACTCTATGGTAGAGTATATCAAGTTTGTCTAGTGCAAAGGCAGGGCCTTGGCAGTACAAGAAGTCAGCATAACTGAGCAAGGACAGGAATGTGATTTGCACCAACTTCTTTTTATTCTCCTGAGTGAGCAGATGTTTGATTCTGAACAGGCTGCCCAAAACATTGCAGCAGCCATCCCTTTGTCCAGGGGCCCCATCCCCCCATGGTCAAATGGCCAGAGGCTGCTGGAACCACCCCAGGGGAGTGGTCAGCATCTCTGGACATAAGCTACGATAGGTTAGCTAGCCCCTCCAAAGGGGGGTCTGAGGGGAGCACAGGAGTATAACCAGCAGGCTGCCCAAGATTCAGCCTTCTTATTCTTCCTCCTCTCAGATCAACAGCTCCAGCTCCTGGATTCAGCAACTCAGGTAAGGTAGCTGGGGCCAAGGGAGGGTGGCCTTTCCCTTGGCCATCCTTGGTCTCTCGCACTAAAGATGAAATAAATTAAATAGGGCTTAGCAAAACATTTGGGTGCATTAGAGATATTAGATTGGACTGCTAGGGAGGGATTAGTTGCTTCCCTGCTGGAAGCTTGTGGCAAGAAGACTGGGCTGGGGCAGAACTGTCTGGCACCATGTGGCTGCTCAGAACACGGGTCCTCTGGAGCCTCTGGGGTCTCTATACTTTCCCTGGTTGCAGTGCATAGATAAAAAGCAGGCATAGAAGGCTCACCTGGCTGGTTGCAGTGTGGTTGGATTCTGATGTGGAGATCAGTGCTTCCGCAACCTCTGGCTGGTTGGTGCGGGGAGTTTCCTGGGCCTGCTCATTAGTCCATATGGGGAGGACCCCTTGTGCATTGCAGAGTCTGATCCACCCAGAGTTTCAGGTTGCCAAAAGGGAGACAGTTTCAGTGAGCAGAGACTCTGGGCTCATGCCCGGGTTGCTCTGGCAGCTGGATCTTCATATCCCATGTTTCTTGGGCCCCAAGCAGGCCTGCAACCAGCCGCAACCCTCGCTTGGCTACCTCCATGGTGAAGGAGGTGCTTCTGAGGCAGGGGGGAAAGAAGGAGGTGGACTAGAGACTCATGGCCCGAACACCCTGCGAGGTAGGCTGGTGATGGATAGGCCTTTCTGTAGACCAGGAGGGCAGCAGAGATCCCTCACATGGTGTCACGCATCTTGCAAAATCTGCTGCAGTTGAGTGGGTGGGCCTTTGTCCAACTCAGGCCCCACATGGCTTAGGTCCCAATGCATCCGTAGCAGGCAGATGCGCAGCTGGGGGGGTCGCATGATCAGGCGCCAGGCCTTGATTCAATGGAGCTCCCATGGGCAGGCCATGTTCCGCAGGCATCTCTAACCCCCCCCACGTTGCCTGTTGTCTGAATGACAAAAGGGAAAATGGAACCCGGGTAGCGTTCAGTGAGCTGCTCTCGGGGCAGGGAGGGTTAAAATGTGTGCAGGCTATCTGGTATAGAATCGGAGATCTGGGTCTGCTCCTTGGCCCCAGCGCATGTTTCCATGTCCATGGTGCTTAGAGCACACAGCAGTCAGCTTCAAGACTCGGCAGTTCAGGGTTTGTCTCCCACAATGGCCTTCAGACTGGGCGACCCTAAGCAACTCTAACCTCCATGATCTTACTTGTTCAAGCATCGGCATGTGCCCCCCCCACACTGGAATTCATAAAAAACAAATAAATAAATAAAGGGTGTCAGCATAAGTAAGGGACAACTCATCAGTCTGGTGGACAAGAGGGTGAGCTGTATCTGTGTAGGCCCCTTCAGCCTATTGGAACTGTCAGCATGGGGGGTATCTAGCACCATGGGACTCAGGGGATGCGCAGTGGCTCATGAGAGCATAGAGCCCTCACCTCCCCTTCCTCCACCACCCTTCCCCCACCAGATGGTGTTTGCTCCCAGGTCTGGGGGGAGCGGGGGGGTTCGGGCAGTGGAGTGCCAAGAATGGGGCCACAGGCTAGTCGTGGGCTGCTGGAGGGCCTCAGCCCCCGGGCAGTACTACAACGTGTACTGGCTGCAGGCACACTACATCTATTCCCCCCCCCCAACAGCACGGTAGGGGCCATGCTCTGGGGCAGGTGTGGATGGCTCAGGGTGGGTTTTTGAGCAACAGGGAGGCAAGGTGCTTCCTCCCACCACTATAATATCAGGAGTGGTCAGGACGGAACTCTCACTAACCATGTTTTGTGGGGGGGGATTAGTTGTCATTTCAGATCATGTCAGCCAGGAAGCGAGTGCCCACATCTAAGGCAATGGCAGCAGCCGAAGACAAGTTACAGACTCTCTGCAGGGAGAATGGAGCGGCCTGGGTGTGGGCATGCCTGGAAGGGCTGGAGGACTCTACTACACCCAATAGGAAGAAGAGAGGAGGGGTCCGGAAGTCACTGCCACCAGTGAAGCTGTCTCATCCAGCAGGTAAGGCAGGATTCGAAGGTCCCCAGGTGGGGGCCAGCCAGATAAGGAGGTATTGGGGCAGTGAGGGGAGAGCCCTCAGTGGAAGACTTATCAGATAGCAAGGGCAAGGTTGCACTAATGGCAGATTCTCCTGATTCGGGCAGTGGTGAATCCGGAAGGGCCCACGATGGGTCAGAAGGGGAGGAGTTTGAGGGACCCCAGCCCCTACCAGATGACAGTCGGTGGGCAGCGATGGATGAGCAATTGAAACAGTTGGTGGGGGCAGTAACGGACCTAGTATTGGAGATTAGGAATCAGCAGTTGCCTGGGCATGGGCGTTGGCAGCCAGGCACTGGATAAATCGGCATCTCCTCCTCCAGTGATCCCATACATGGGGCTAGACTCCCCAGTGGAGACCCACCTGACCAACAAGGTCAAGCAGCAGATCAAGGGCAGGGAGTATGTAGATATATTTTCCCCACTCAATCGCCCCACTAATGAAGCAGAGAAGAAAAAGGAGAAGACAAAGGGGACGACCGAGAAAAAATGAAGGTTAAGGTTCCCCAGACATATGACAATTGGGTGGTAACCTTCCTGATCTACGTTACAGTAGTGTTGGAGGGTGACGACAAACAAGGGTAGAACTTCTTCTTAACTATATGCATTGCATCTCTTTGATGCATTGCAAGAAGGGCGGGACAGCTTGGCTGGACTACGATGAAGAATTCACCAAAGACAGCAGGCAGACTATGTCATCAGCTGGGGCAAGCTGGACATGCCATTGCTAGTGGACATGATGCAGGGCATGGGGGTGCAGCAGACAGATAGCAAGCTCCCGATCTGTTCTCTGGCGCCACGAGCGAGGAACAACAGCTCCTTCCAGCTGTGCTATGCATATAACCAGTCATCTTGGTCACACGCCAGCTGCCAGTTCAAGCACGCATGCTTGGCATGCAGCTGGCAGCACCCCTTTCTACAGTGCCCCTCCCCCAGGGGAGGGAGGGGTTTGGGAAAGTGGGTAGGAGCAAGTACAGGAAGCCTCCAAGTGGCAGGCCTTCCCACTCTGGTACGGATAAAAAAGATTAAGCCTTGGCTGGACCAGTACCCAGACAGAGTAGCCACGCAATTGTTGGAGGCAGGGTTTTTGGAAAATTGGCAGTACAAGGCGGAGAACTTGAAGTCAACCAGAGACCTGCCTCACATTGTCCAAGGGAAACTGGAAAAAAGAGCGGTGGCTTGGGCGGGCCCCTTTTCCAGGCCACCACTGCTGAACCTAAGGGTTTCACCAATTGGGCCAGTGCCCAAGAAGGTTCTGGGGAATATAGGCTTATCAGTCACCTGTTGTACCCAGTAGGGGACTCGGTGAATGATCACATTGACCAGCAGTACACTTCAGTTCACTACCATTCGTTTGACTGGGGCAGTGGCTGTGGTGCAAGCAGCAGGGCCTAGCACACTGTTGGCGAAGGTGGACATCGAGTCCACATTCAGGCTACTGCCAGTGCCAGGAAAACAGGGTACTGCTGGGCATAAGGTTCAAGAATGAGTACTATCTGGACAAATGCATGCCCATGGGCTGTTTGGTGGCCTGTGCTATCTTCGAGAGTTTTAGCACCTTCCTGCACTGGGTTACTGGACGGATGTCGGGCACCAACTGCATGGTGCACTATCTCGATGACTTCTTGTTTGTGGGCCTGGCAGGGTCCCTGGTGTGTGGGGGACTTAGCCAAGACCTTTGAATGCATGTGCAGGGAATTCGGAGTTCCTTTGGCAATGGAGAAATCTGAATCCCCAGGAACCTCCCTTACATTCTTGGGCATAGAAATTGATTCCATTAACAGGCTGTGCCACCTGCCACAGGACAAACTTGACCACACTTTGGGCCCTGTTGGGTAGGATGGTAAGGAGCAAGAAGGTACTGAAGGTGTTAACAGCAGCTAGTTGGACACCTCAACTTCGCATGCCGGGTCATACCTGTGGGGAGAACTTTCATGCAGCAGTTGTGTAGGAGAGGGGCTGGCTGCACTAGACCCCATCACAGGATTTGGATCACCCAGCAGTTCCAGGAGGACTTGCAGGTTTGGCAGCTGTTCCTAGACCACTTCAATGGGACAGCCTTGTGGCAAGCACCACAGGGCGGTGCCCTCTTGGTGTTGTACACCGACACTGCTGGGGGCCTGGGTTTCGGGGCTTATTTTCAGGGGCAGTGGTACACAGGCCAATGGCTGTCCACCTGGCTGGAGGCTGGGTTGGGGAAGGATATCATGATACTGGAGTTCTTCCCGGTTGTAGTAGTACTGTGAATCTGGAGCCCCAGACTCTGTGACCAGGTACTGCACTTTAAGTCAGAGAACTTCGGGGTGGTCCACACCATCAACAGGCAGTTGGATCATTTGGGACCTATGGGGGACTTAATGCGAGTATTTGTTCTAAAATGTATGCTGCTTAACATGACATTTCAAGCTATACATGTCCCAGGAATTGACAACGGCATTGTAGATGCACCATCTCCAATAAACTCCTGTTCAACTACAAAAAAATGAAGTGTATGCTATTTTCTGTCCTCCAAACCAGAAGAAGTTTAGACCGCTGCAAGTCATGAGTCACAAAGGTGACATATTAGAACAGGTCTGCACCTTTAAATACCTGGGGATACACCTGGACAAAACCCTTTCATTCACAGCGCACGTAGACCATGTCGTCAAAACTGCAAACACAAAACTTGGTATGCTCTATCGGCACTGTCACTCCATGACCCCTGAAGCTCTAAAGCTTTTCACAAGTTGCTCTGTACTAACAGCCATAGATTACGGCCTGGTGATCTACGGGGCTGGTGCTGATACTGCTTTAAAAAGGGTGAAAACACTACTTAACAAGGCTTGCAGGCTGGCCCTGGGGGCCGACCATTGGACCCACACCTGTGCTTTATACACAGTGACTGGTTGGCTCCCTCTCCGCCTTAGGATCCTAAACCAATTTTGCCTGATTGCCAAAAAAAACATGAATCTACCTCCTCTCTCTTCAAAGTCACCCACCCAACCGTCTCCACAAGAAGATCGGCGAGGGAAGGACTAGTAGTTCCTTTTAAGAGTACAACAATAGGCCAGAGATCACTCTCCTTCCATGGACCTAAGTGGCTCAATGACCTCCCCACTGACCTACTAGAGTGCAGAAAAATTAGTCTATTTAAATCTGGTCTCTACTCCCTCTGTGAATGTCTGTAGCTGTGTTATCTAAACGCCGGACCTTAACACAGCACACGGTGATATAAAAGCACCAGGACCCTCTTCAACAAATCCCGGCACTCCTACATACCTGTCTCCCCCCCTCCTCCCACTCTAACCCCCTTGATGATTCAACCCTCCTACTCCTGCCTTTAACCCTCCCTTCACCCTCTCCTCCCAACCCCAACACTTGCACCCTCATCACCCCCCACCCACCAGTCTACTCCTCTCCTTCCCATTGCCCCCTGCCTTCCCTCTTCCCACTGCCTTATCCCCAGCCCTCCCACTCCTTCCACCCACCACTTGACAAAGTCAGCAATGGCTACTTTAGTTAACGTGGCAGGTATCTACTATCCAAAGTAATGCACCTTAGAAACAAAAACCCAGGAGAAGAGTACACAATAGCAGGGGAGGTACTAACAACATCAAAAATGGAAAAGGACCTGGGCTAGTCATATCAGATGATCTAAAGATTGATAAGCAATGTGAGAAGTCAGTAAGGAGAGCCAGGGGGATACTGGGATGCATAGGAAGGGGCATCACAAGTAGAAAAAGGAAGTGGTTATCCCTCTGTACAGACCAGTTGGTGAGACCCCATCTGGAGTACTGTGTGCAGTTTTGGAGACCCTCATCTACGCAAGGACATAGACAGGATGGAAGCAGTCCAGAGGAGGGCAACTAAAATGGTGCAGGGTCTGCATCAGAAACCATATGAAGAGAGACTGAGAGAACTTAATATGTATACCCTTGATGAAAGGAGGGACGGGGGGACATGATAGAAATGTTCAAGTACCTGAAGGGAATCAGCAAAGTCCAGGAGGGTAGCATCTTTCAGAAAAAGAGATGTGTAAGAACAAGGGGGCACATTTTAAAGATAATGGGGGGATGGCTCAGGGGTAATGTGAGGACATTTTTTTTCACAGAGAGAGTGGTGGATGCATTGAACCGCCTTCCTGGGGAGGTTGTTGGATCTAAAACAGTGAGGGAATTCAAACATGCATGGGACAGACATAAGGCAATTGTAGTGGGGAGGGTGGAAGGAAGTAGGCTGTTGGTTAACTAGAATCTGCAGCTTATCCACTAGTAGGGAAATGGGCAGACTGGGTGGGCCAAGTGGTTCTTATCTGCTGTCAGTCTATGTTTCTATGTTTCTATTGTGCTACATTGCACTTAGATGGAACTTGCAAATGAACTGTCTACCAATGATACATATTACAGTACAATGTTGAACTGTCTCACCATTGATCTCCTGATGCATTGCACACCTACTAAGCTTTCCAAACTAATGTAACAGAAATGTAATCTTTGTAATGTCCATGTAATCAATGTTTCATTGAGATGTTCATGTCTTTGTATGTCTGACCTTGAATCTTTGTAAATGAGTCTTCTGGCTCAAAGGTATTAATCCTAAACTTAAATAAATAAATAAATATCTCATTCACAGTGGGACAGATTCTTTAGGCTGGCACCAGAAGGAGCCACAGGAGGTGCCTCCCTGCCTGTGGGAGGTTGTGAACGACAGGCTTGGAAATGCATAGGTAACTCCATTGCGCCCAGTACCAAAGAGGTGTACTGCCGGGGGATTGAATGTTACCTAGCCATGCAAAAGGCAAAGGGGTGGCAGGATGTCTGGCCCATTCCAGTAAATCAGCTGTGAAGTTATGTTATGGTAGGCAGAGCAGAAGGCACGTCACCTCACGGGGTTGTCCTGGGTGATGAAAGCCATGGGTTTGGCAGACACTACGTGAGCCTTTAAGGTGAGGAAACTATTGAAAGGTTGGCACAGGGAGGTCACTTCCACCCCGGATGCCAGACAGCCCATTATGCCAAGAAAGTAAGAAGCCATCTGGAGGGTTTTGCCTAAGGTCTGTAGGAATGAGCATGAGGCTCAGCTGTTCAGCACCATGTTCCTGGTAGCTTTTTGTGGGGCTTTCCGGGTTTTGGAGTTAATGAAAACCTTCCAGGGACTGGGGCACCCCAAGCCTGATGTCACAGGATGTGGTGACAGTGGGGAGCAGGGTTTTTCTGCATCACCGCAGGTCTAAGATGGACCAGAGTGGGGCAGGCTGCTGGCATGAAATGAAGACCCCTGCCAGGGAGCAGTGGCACGTAGCCCGTAGGCTAGCTGACTATAGGGTGCACTGCTCCGTGACCGAGGAGGCCTCCTTCAGGCATCGGGATGGCAGTGCAGTGATGGCTTACAAATTCCGGTTCATCCTGCGGAGGGCTATCTAGGAACTGGGCCTACCGGCCGGGGATAATGGGACGCATTCATTCTGTATTGGGGCAGCAATGGCTGCTAGAGGCAGGGGCCTATCAGATTCTGAGATTCAAGCCTTGGGATGCTGGCAGTCACAGGCATTCCTGCATTATGTGAGACCACACCTATAGTAACTATTCATTGTCTCTTACAGGCCCGGAGAAGACATGATGTGCATTTGGATACTTGGTCATGCATTCATCTGGTGGGCAGCTCACAGGGTAGTCAATCAGCCAGGGGGAAGCAACATGTCTCTGCCATGAGAGGTCACCCAGGTTAAGTGGCTGAGGACCAAGGGTTTGCACTGGGAGGAGTTGCTTCCAAGCTTACAAAGGGAGGCTGACCGGGGGTCCACACCTCAAATCTTGTTGATCCACTTGGGCGGAAAAGACCTGGGCTGCAGGAAGATGGTGAATATGCTGTTGGCAATGAAGGATGATTTGCAAACCATCAAGGGTTGGTGGCCTGGTACCACTATCATTTGGTCACACTTGCTGATGAGGAAGCATTGGGCTCAGGTGCATAGGGTACCCACACTGAATCAGGCTTGTCTGCGCATCAGCAAGGAGACGGGAGCATTTATGAAGTCCCTGGGTGGCTCTGTATTGAGACATGACAACATTTACCTTACCTACCAGTGCCTGGTGGTGGGCCTGGAAGGTCAGTTGCAGGTTTAGGTTTTAGATAGTTTGCTAGGCAATGTTAAGATAATACTGGAGAAAAGGGTTGAACAGAGGGCTTGGGGGGTCAGACAGGGTAGAGCATGTGGTGGCGTGAGAGGAGTGCATGAGGGAAGTAGCAGGGAAATAGGGGACAATGCCAGTTCTCCCAAAGGTTTTGGGGCCCCTGTGTGGCATGAGGATGGTGGATCACAAGACCTGTACCCACACGGGGGGGGGCTCTAGAGCCAGCCTCAGCAGCAGAGACTGCAAGATCGGTGACGCCAGACAGGTGGTGCCCACCAGAACCTTGGCCATATGACCTGTCTCGCTACTGTGCATGGACACCTCGGCCTGCACTGACAGGGCTCCTAGAATTAGGGCGGTGCAGGGGGCCCGGGGTATGCGCTTCTTCCCTGCAGCACCCGCTGATCAATATTAATAGGTCAGGTATTACTTTAGTATAAAATTGAAAGTAATTGATGATTCAATAAAGATTAATACCTAAAAATTGTAAATAAATAAAACATGGCTGCAGCCATTTTCCTCCAAGAATGGTGTTGTGTCTTTCTTGACCATGGAAAGGGGGGAGGAGTTATGGGGGCCTACTGGATAATGAATAGGCTGCCCAAAACATTGCAGCTGCCATCCCTTTGTCCTGGGGCCCCCTTCCCCCCCTCCATGGCCAAATGGCCAGAGGCTGCTGGAACCAGCCCAGGGGAGTGGTCAGCAACCCCTGGACATAAGCTATGATAGGTCAGCTAACCCCTCCAAAGTGGGGGGTCTGAGAAGAGGAGAGGAATGTAACCAACAGGCTGCCCAAGCTTCAGCCTTCATGTTCTTCCTCCACTTGGATCATCCACCCTCCCATCCCATGGCAATTCAGGAGGTGAAGTGGCTCAGTAGGGCCCCCCTTTTTGACCCTCTAGGGGTGACTGCATTAGGGGTTGGGGAATGACTTTTCCCGGTTTTTTCCTACTAGGGTTTTTCCTGGGTTTTTCACCTCCCCCAAAAAGGGATGTTAAGAGAAGTAGGTATCAGGTACCATAAACAACAAAAATGCAGGTCAAAATAATGGTAATAAAATACATTTAAATATGGGTACACTTAGAGAAGTAGAAAGTTACTAGACTGTAGTAAGAGAGCCAGAAACAAATGATTTGATACCTTTTATTGGACCAACATGGATGTTACAGAAAAGAACAAAGTGCTTTAGCGTTCGAACCAACCAGGTCCTTCTTCAGAAGCTTTGTGGCAGTTTTTTCAAATATCCCATACTATTAACACCAGGTTATATAGAAAAAGCAGAAATAATTCTCATTGGTTTAACATATACATTTAAAACATAATAGAAGATTACGTCAGAGAAGCTAATTAACACCAGTATGCCTTTATCCGAGGAGCCTCAGAAGGGCAAAGGTTATCAAGAATTCTCTACAGCCAAAGAGTTCTTGTCACATAAATTTAAATGTCTCAGTATGCCAAGAAAGCATTCTAGTGATAAAAAACCTTGAGTGGCATTCTTCTAATACATATAAGATGAGCTTACAACTTACATTCCAATTGTCCTGGTATATTAAAGGACAGATAATGAGAGACAAAATCCTGAAATTAGGTATAACTGCAAGTTGAAATCAAGCCTCAAATTAACCTACACATATAAACATGATGCATGAAAGTATCACTTGTCAGTGTAAGTGCAAAAAAAAAAACAAAAAAAAAAAAACTTGTCAATGACCCCCAAGAAAACGAGACCATAAGCCTGCTAAATGCAGATTTCAACACAGAGTCTGTGCATAACAAAAATGCACAGAATCAGTCTAAGCAATCTAAATGAAAACCCAAAAGAATTACACCTTTAATGAACCCCCAAGTAAATGAGATATGCATCTTAATATGGGCAGTTAAAGATGTGACAGTGTGAAATCCACCCACTAACAACTAATAGAAGGAAATAAATGCACACTATGTGAAAATTAAGTGTTCTAGCCACATAACAACTGCCCCATGCCACGCTCCACCCACACATATGTGTGTACATACACCACACCACCACCCCCCACACACACACACCTGCACACCCCACACAACAAATATAGCAAACACATTCCACACACACCACACCACACCACGCACAAACAAACACACATACACACCATACCCACAACACACAAAAAACACACACCAAACACACACAAAACACACACATACATACATACATACATCAGTATACACACACACACACACACACTCAAATGCACTCACCACAGTGTTAAGGTGAAAAGTCAACAATGTAGATAACCATAAACTTACAAAATCAAAGGCCCGTTGAAGAACTAAACTGTTCATGTCCATCTTTTAAAGTAAAGGTCTGTGTAAGTTTAAGTGGAATAATGTGTCATGTACCCAACATCAATGTTCAATCCATCTGCCACCATATTGAGAAGTAAAATAAGTCTAATTTCAGAAGCCCGTCTCTGTTGTGTACTGTTGAAATGTCCTTTTAAGACCATCACAGACATATCTGAGATTGAGTGGTCATCCTGGGAGAAGTGCTGGGCTACTGGTTTCTCAATCTGGTGTGGTGTGGTGTGTGTGGAATGTGTTTGCTATATTTGTTGTGTGGGGTGTGCAGGTGTGTGTGTGGGGGGGGTGTGGTGTGGTGTATGTACACACATATGTGTGGGTGGAGCGGCATGGGGCAGTTGTTATGTGGCTAGAACACTTAATTTTCACATAGTGTGCATTTATTTCCTTCTATTAGTTGTTAGTGGGTGGATTTCACACTGTCACATCTTTAACTGCTCATATTAAGATGCATATCTCATTTACTTGGGGTTCATTAAAGGTGTAATTCCTTTGGGTTTTCATTTAGATTGCTTAGACTGATTCTGTGTATTTTGTTATACACAGACTCTGTGTTGAAATCTGCATTTAGCAGGCTTATGGTCCGTTTTCTTGGGGGTCATTGACAAGTTTTTTAGGTTTTTTTAGTACTTCATACACTTACAAGTGATACTTCATGCATCATGTTTATATGTGTAGGTTAATTTGAGGCTTGATTTCAACTTGCAGTTATACCTAATTTCAGGATTTGTCTCTCATTATCTGTCCTTTAATATACCAGGACAATTGGAATGTAAGTTGTAAGCTCATCTTACATGTATTAGAGAGAATGCCACCAGTGTTTTTTTTATCACTAGAATGCTTTCTTGGCATACTGAGACATTTTAAAATTTATGTGACAAGAACTCTTTGGCTGTAGAGAATTTTGATAACCTTGCCCTTCTGAGGCTCCTCGGATAAAGGCATACTGGTGTTAATTAGCTTCTCTGACGTAATCTTCTATTATGTTTTAAATGTATATGTTAAACCAATGAGAATTATTTCTGCTTTTTCTATATAACCTGGTGTTAATAGTATGGGATATTTGAAAAAACTGCCACAAAGCTTCTGAAGAAGGACCTGGTTGGTTCGAAAGCTAAAGCACTTTGTTCTTTTCTGTAACATCCATGTTGGTCCAATAAAAGGTATCAAATCATTTGTTTCTGGCTCTGTTTTTAAAAGGACCAATACGGCACCTACAACATTTTTTAGACTGTAGTAAGGAATGGTATTCTGTGAGTTGCAGCTGGGTAGCGGCGCAGGAGGAGCGCACGAGGGAAGTAGCAGGGAAATAGGGGATGATGCCAGTTCTCCTGAAGGTATTGGGGCCCCTGGGTGGCGTGAGGATGGTGGATCACAAAACCTGTACTCACGCGGGGAGTCTAGGTCCAACCTCAGCAGCAGAGACTGCAAGGTCAGCGATGCCAGACTGGGGCGGCTGCCAGAACCTTAGCCATGTGACCTGTCTTGCTACTGCACAAGGATGCCTCGGCACGCACCAACAGGGGTCCTGGAATTGGGGTGGTGCGGGGGCACTTGTGATATTCGCTTTCTCCCTGTAGTGGCCGCTGCTCAATATTAATAGGTCAGGTATTAATCAAGAGTATAAAATTGAAAGTAATTGATGATTCAATAAAGATTAATACCTAAAAATTGTAAATAAATAAAACATGGCTGTAGCCATTTTCCTCCAAGAACTGTGTTGTGTCTTTCTTGACCATGGAAAGGGGGGAGGAGCTATGGGGGCCTACCGGATAATGTAAAAGAGGCCAAGCCTCTGCCTGAGTTTTTTCATCAGCTCTTCAATGTGATCAAGGAATAAAAGTTTCTGATCAATCCACACCCCAAGGTATTTAAATTTGTATACGTGTTCTAATGGTTTGCCTAAAAGTGAGGTAATCTGGGGTATGGTTCCTAGTGTTGCAGGGTTGGTAACATTAATAAAAGGCAAAAAAAAAATAGCATTTTTTTGCATTCAATAGAAGTTTCTGATTCAGTAGTTGTAATTGCAATTGATTAAAATCCTATTGTAGATCTGTAGATGCTGCTTCAGGAGTAGGTCTGCCAACGTATATTACCATATCATCAGCAAAGAGATAAATGTTGGCAGACTTGATGCCTTAGTCAATATCATTTATATAAATTCCGAAGAGCAGTGGACCCAGAATGGAGCCTTGTGGTATGCCCCACAGCAGGGGATTCAGCAATGTGAACTCCCCTTCAGCTTTCACCTCCTGAGAGGTACTCTGAGAACTATCTCAGGGATGTAGAGTCCACGCCAATATTGCAGAGGGATACCAGTAAAAAGTCATGGTCAACATTGGTGAACACCTTGCTTAGGTCCAAAAACACTGCGCACATGAAGTTCTTTGAGTCCAGGGCCCCCTGCCAGTCATTCATGACCTTTGCAAGGGCTGAAATTGTGCTATGGCATTGCCTAAATCCTGATTGTAGAGGGTTTAGCAGATCTGCTGATTCTAAAATAGTGCCTGAGCTGTGCATTTACTATTTTCTCTAACATTTTGGATAGAACTAGAAGTAATGAAATTGGACTATAGTTGTTGAGATTACAGGGGTCTCCAGCTTTGAATAAAGGGATCACATGGATGGTTTTCCAAATGGGTGGAATGTCGCCATGCAGGAGAGATAGGTTGAAGAGATGCATAATTGGTACAGCCAGGAAGTGGATACTAATTTTTAGGAAATGGGTCTATAAGCTCAGCTCCAGCACTCTTCCAGGCATCCAGGTGTAAAAGTAGCTCTTCAACTTCTTTTAGGGATGCGCGCTGCAAGAAAAATGCTGCATTATTGCATTACTGACCAGGGCCGCTAAGTCCAGTGTACCTAGTTGTAAGTGGAGGTTATTGGCTTGGGAAGAGTCAAAGGTAAGCTAGCAGTAGTGAAATTATTATTAAAATAGTCAAGGATTGACTGTTTATCTATGGCTGTGATACCACCCTTGGTGACTTTTGTGGGTAAAGAGTTAGAAGATGCATGACCCTCAATACCTTTGAGGGTTTTCCAGAATTAGCCAAACACCTGGAAGAAGCGTCAATTTCTGCCCTAAAATATATTCTGTTGTATAGCTACTTGTTGCACTGGTATCTCCGTGACAATCTTATTGTTTAAGATTGTTTGCATTTATTGGTCAGTTTCTGAATTTGTTATCTGTACAACAGTTGTTCTGCTGCCTTTTATTTGCTCATGCATTCCCCTTGCTTGTTTTGTTAGCGTTAGGCCTACATATTCCATTTCAGCTGGTTTCCAGTCACCCTCTGTCATCTGGGCCCACCCTGCTCCTTGCAACGCTTTATCAACTGACCAGTCCTCAGGCGGATAATTACTCTTTTTTGACATTTTTTTACTCAAACTGGGAGTTGTTCTAATCCACAAAGTTCTTCTCTGTTGTACATCTTTAGCTGTCCACTCCGATGATATTGCAGCTTTCGGCATTTCTAAGTCGGGTATGTGTATAACATTTGCACTCGTATTCACACATTCAGTTGGAACTGCCTCTCCCTTTTTGGTGCTTGAATAAATTTTTACGTGACTGACCTGCTTCTAAGCCTTGCTGGGTGTCATCTTCCTCCAGTTGTGTTATTAGTAGTTTCTTTTTTTCCTCAAGCACTTCTTGTAAAATGCACTCCTCGGCTGTCACTTCTGTCAAATTCTGTTCTGACAGCTCCGTCGGCTCTGACAGCTCCATCTGTAGCTCATTATCTGAGCTGCTGTCATCCATGGTAGTAGAGATTTCCTGTTCCTGTGCAACACCAATTGCTATATGAAGACCTTGCTCCGTTTGTTGAGTTACACCCTCCATAGGTGAAAACGAAAGGTCTTCAGCGTTTTCATCAGCATTTCTCTGTATTTCTTCATCCCCTAGCTGCTCCCTAACTGGAGTCAGGGACCAAACCCTAGCTGGCTCCAAAGCGTCCTCCTCCTCTATTCTCTTTCCAGAGACTGCCAACCAGAAATGGACAGCAGCTGGAGAGAGTAGGGTTTTTCATTAGGGAGAGAAAATCAAACAATGTTACATCACAAAGTACATACATAATTCTCATGATACATAATTTCCCTAATTTTTAACAGAACCGAAAAAAAGAGAAACAAGAAAGGGAGTGCTGTAATATTTATACAAAACTAAGGTAATGGTTTGCTTAACTTCAGCAAAAATTTTGTTTAGACACATATAAGAGAAAAGGGTGAGAAGCAAAAAAGGAGCAAATCAAGTCTTTGTCTACAAATTGCAAATCATCTTATGTCATATATCTAGCTCATCACTGATTTTGACACTCTGTCATGTATTCCATCTGAGGCTTTGCTCAAGTAAGTGGTATATCAGAATTTGTAACCCATGGCATGTTTCTCCAAACTGTAGCAAGCCATCTGATATTCATAGTTTTTGCTTCTTTAAAATACATTGACTGCAATTCTACTGTAATTTTTTTAATTATTTCAATATGGGTAATCTGTTTCTGCTGTAGTGTAAATAAACTCCTTATATTCCAAATATTCCATTGTATGGTTAAAGTGCCCACCAGGTTCCCCTAAATGCCTTTTTCACATAGTATGCCATTGCCATGCTTCAGATGTTGAAGCTGCAAGTCATTTAGTAAAACATTCTGTCATATTCATTTCTTAATGTTTTATCAGCACTTTTTTCTGCCTGCCCCCAATATTTTGTGTGTGGCCACACCCCCAGAATGATGTCATGCAAGGTATGTTTTACATACAGCAACAAGGAATTCTGGGTAAATTGTAAAGGTGACTTAAATGTTCGTTACTCAGAGGTGCAGTCCCTTATTTTGGTACTGGCCACTGCAGTACAGCACCTAATACAGCACCTAATATGTAGACATATTTATTTATGTATTTATTTAAAGGTTTCACCTGGAAAGACATACTGAGCAGACAAGCTAGTTTCCAGATGTGTCCTGGGGGAGAGGGGAGAGGGGAAAGGGGCACACAGTAGGTACAAATGTAGCAAGGCACTATGAGTACAGTACATAGTTGATTTTTCTGTCTCCCTACTCCTATTTTGCTAAAATACCAAGAATGACCAACAGTGGTCTCTGTTCCAAACCCGCAGAGGTTTACTACTAATAGAGAGAATGCAATCGTATTTATTGTATTTTGACGTGATGGCAATTACTTTTTACGTTAATGATAAAATATCTGTTATAATGCAGTGACACAAGTGAATTTTCACCTGTGTTTCTCACACTGATGGTACAAAGGAATTTAGCCGACTTCTGGTATTATCATGTCGGAAACTGCCAGCTATTTAATTGGATTCTTTTCTCAATAGTAACTGGTGACATACAAATAAGATTTTGGAAAAGTAAGTAAAGAAACAAATAAAAGAAAACTGACTGACTGCAGAGCCATCTAACAGCATCAAACCTTCATTTGCTCTTACTAAGAAATAGCTCTTTAGAAGCTTTGTTTACCTGGCATGATGTCACAGTTGTGGGCTGCAGCACTGAGAAAAAAAAGGAGTGAGTTATGCAAATGTGGTAGAGCACAGAAATAAAAGCATTTTTTCATGGAAAACAGCACTTTGGGGCAGTTTGAATGTTTGCCAATATCGATGGTAGGGTGTGTATGCTAGATAACGCCATGCCTGGGATGATTAGGCATGATGTTATCCCGGCACACCACACACCCTGGAGTGCATTATTGCTATTATACAATGGCTTGTGAGTCAAAAAAAAAAGATGAAGAAATATGTTTAAAACTAGTTTGTTTGCTGTTTTTTTTAATGAGGAGTTGTACTGCTGAAAGAAATAGTGCTTATTTCTTGCCAGTAGGTGGAGCTTCTCTGTTTATCTGTGGCTCTGCAGTCCCAAGTCTGCACATCAATCTTTATATGTTGTTTTTTTCTTTTGTGTCATTGCTTTGGTTAGGTGTACTGTTAAGTCCAGTGTTTTTTTTTCCAGCTTTCATTTTTTTATGTTCTGTTTAAGTCTTTCCCCATCTGTCGATCCTGCGGTGTTAACAGCGAGTGGGAATGATCAGGTAAGACACATTGAGGCATGCTCTCACACTTGCAGTTAGTGTGTGTGTAGGGTTGTAGCGAAGAATGCCGTGAGTGGAGCTGTTAGACTGGGGGGGTAGCAGATTGAGCTGAGAGCTTCTTAAATGTTTTAATTTGTGTACGGGAGCCACAGTTTCCAGGGGAAAAAATGTTTGCTGTGAAGCTCACAGTTACAGCATGAGGCTGTGTGCCCTATGAGCGGGAGACTGCTAATGTGAAGGCAAACTTAGTGTGGTGTGAACTGAGAGGTATTAGGATGTTTTATTGTTTCTTTAATTTTTTTCGGTAGTGAGAAACAGTTTTTTTACTGAAATTAATCGGTGTTGTTTTACTGTATCCTTTGTTTCGGGGAAGACCAGGAAGTGAAAAAGATAGTGGTGTCAGCAGGGTGACAATAGGGCAAACAATCACGGCCGTGAAATGATTCATTTTATTTTTATTTTTTACATTTGATGCGGTTGTTTGTGTACTGGGACTAGACCCGTGATGTTGTACTGGGATAACATCATGGGGTCCAGTCCCAGACTGACCAATCAGAGGTAAGCATTCTTTCTTACCATTTTATAATAAGAGATTAAATCACAACTCTTACAGGTTACTATTGTCATTTGTTATGGTACATGTTGGTAGGTCCCTTTAATAAAATTATATGTAAGGTGGTTCTGTTCCATTTGGTTGTTTGTCTTGGGTATTGTCCGAACATTAAAACATCTGAGTTAATTTTGGTAAACCATGGTTCCTGCCATTCCTGTGATAATGTTCCCCAAAACTCATTTATATATGAACAATCAAAGAAAAGGTGATCTATGGTTTCTATTTGTTGACTGCACTGTGATATATACTGCACATCCTGTCCTCTTGCTGCTTATGTTTATGGTTAGCTTTTACATTAATTTTGGCATGGCAACTTAGCCAGTGCAAGTCCCACATCTTTTCTGGTACTCTCTTTTCTCTCAGTAAGTGCAATAGTGCTGAAATGTGTTGCGCTCAACATAGTGGGAAAGTAGTTTCTTCCTGATAATACTGAGTCTGGATCCAGTAATATAGCTCTTTCCTATGTTTGGTTAATACCATTTGGCATGTAATTTTCTGTTTTTCAGTTTAAAAAAAGGTTTCTCTAATGTATTCTGGGGTGTTAGCTGCGCATCTCAGAAGACCTATTCGGCCTTGTTCCCACTGATGGAACCATTGCATGCATGTTGCATATAGAAAAGGGGTCCACCCTTGTCCCGTATACACTATCATGGGTTCTAAATTAGTTTTAATAAATACACTAAAAAAGAATGTGATCAGATTTATCATCCCAAGTCCCCCTTGTAAAATGTGTAAATAGGTTATATTTTGCTTTATGTGGTTGAGTCGACTTCCCCAGATTGCTTAAAAAAATATACTGAGTATGGTTGTCTCTAATAACTTTGGTGGGGGGAATAAATAACTGATATATAGAAATATTGGTACCAAGAAAGTTTTAACAAAGTGAACTTTTTTTTTATCAAGTTGCCATCTATTCCATTGTGCTACAATTTGTTTCCCTTGCTGTATTTTAGGTTCCCAGTTTATCATATCTAAATTTGCTGTGGTATAGGAGATGTATAATATCTGTATGGGCTCTTTTGTAACTGGTATACCTGCTCTTTTGGTATCTCTAAGTTCTTCATTTCCTATTTGTCTCCCTGAACTTTTTATGAAATTTAGTGTAGCTCCTGAGTAAGACCCATATATAGTGCATAACTGGATTGCCTCTTCAACCGATTTTTTGTCCTGCTCATTCACTGTGTATAGGGTGTGTATAGAGTTAAGGCAGAGCTAGATAGACTGAGGGTGAATAAGGCAATGGAGTCTGATGGGTTACACCCTAGGGGGATCAGGGAATTGAAGGAGGAGTTGGCTGCACCCTTAACACAACTCTTCAACTTGTCCCTGGATATGGGGAGAGTGCCGGAGGACTGGAAGAGGGCAGACACAGTGCCTTTACACAAGGGCGGTAGTAAGGAGGTGAAGGGGAACTACCGACCTGTCAGCCTCACGTCAGTGGTGGGGAAGGTAATGGAGGCATTAATCAAGGAGAGGGTGGTGGATGACTTGGAGGAGAGTGGCTTGCAGAACAGCAGACTGTATGGCTTCATGAAGGGGAAGTCTTGCCAGACAAACCTAATTCAGTTCTTTGATTGGGTGACTCAGGTGACTGATTGGGGGGGCAATGGACATGATCTAGCTAGACTTCAGTAAGGCATTTGATACCATCCCCCATAGGAGGCTGGTGAGCAAGATGGAAAGCCTGGGGTTGGGTGGGAAAATAACAAGCTGGGTGGAGGCCTGGCTGTTAGGAAGAATTCAGAGGGTGGTGCTCAATGGAGTGCACTCCAGGACAGTGAGGATGAAGAGTAGAGTGCCACAGGCATCAGTTTTGGGTCCGCTTCTCTTCAACATCTACATCAGTGATATTGCTGAGTGTTTGAGGGGGAGGGTGTGCCTATTTGCTGATGATATGAAAATATGTAATAGGGTGGACACCCGGGGGGGGTGGAGGGCATGAGAGAGGACTTAAAGACACTTGAAAAATGGTCTGAGACATGGCAGCTGAAATTTAATGCCAAGAAGTGTGCTGTGATGCACTTGGGGAGTAGGAATAGAAGAGCAGGGTACACCCTAGGTGGGGAGGAAATTAAAGTAACAGAACAGGAAAGGGATCGGAGGAGCATAGTCTCCTCGAACCTTAAGGTAGGAATCCAAAGAAACAAGGCAGTGGGAAAGGTCAAGGGAATGTTGGCATGCATAGGCAGGGGCATTATTAGTAGAAGGAGGGAGGTAATAATGCCCATTTACAAAGCCATGGTGAGGCCGCACCTGGAGTATGGGGTTCAGTTCTGGAGGCCACATCTCTGCAAGGATATAGATGCATTGTAGAGGGTTCAGAGAAAGGCAACCAAGATGGTGCAGGGTGTGCAGGGAAAGTCATATGAGCAGAGGTGTAAGGAGCTGGATCTTTACATGCTGGAGACAAGGAGGGAAAGAGGAGACATGATTGAAACTTTAAAGTATGTAAAGGGGCTCAGTAAAGTGGGAGAAGAGTGGTTACTGTATCCTTTGTTTCGGTGCAGACCAGGAAGTGACAAAGACAGTGGTATCAGCAGGGTGACAGTAGGGCATGCAATTGCGGCCGTGGAATGAGGGGGGCAGAACTAGAGGGCACAGCCTCAGCCTGCAAGGAAAAAGATACAGGGGTAATGTGAGAGGGCATTTCTTCACAGAGAGGATGGTGTAGCCCTGGAACAGACTACCAGATGGAGTGGTGGGGGCTAAATTGGTGGAAGAATTCAAGAGGACATGGGACAAGCATATGGGGCTGAGTATCAGGTAGAGGGCGGGGGCTGGCAGGGATTGGGAGGTGTAAGGGGGAAAAAAGGGCAGACTAGATGGGCCAGTATGGTACTTTTCTGCCATCAAGGTTCTATGATTCTATGACTGACCAAGATGCAGAGGTCATCTGTGTATGCTGTGGCTGCAAGCGTGGGGAGGGGGGGAATTCTACACTGATTAAGTACTGTATATTTGGAGAGGAGTTTATTAGTCTTAGCAGTAGATCTACGCAGAATACATACAGTAAAGGGCTTAGAGGACAGCCTTGCCTAAAACCTCTAACTAATGGGATCATAGGGCCTCGCCAACCATTTACCATGGGTGTAATAGTAGCTGTTTTATACAGACATTGTATCCATCCAACAAATGTTGCAGGTGTACCATATACTGTATGCTTGCAAGACTGTCCAAAGAAAATCATGTGAGATATAATCAAAAGCTTTCTGCTGGTCTAATGATATCACAAATCCAGACAGGGCCCTTTTATTCCCAAATTCAAAAATGTCTCTTAGTAAGATTAAACAGTCAGTAATTCTTCTCCCTGGTGAGGTGCATGTTTGTGCTGGAGTAATCAACTGCTGTGCTACAGCTAGCAGTCTTCAGTTTAAAATTTTAGTTAGTACTTTAAAATCTGTGTTAAGAAGGCAGATTGGATGCTAATTCTGGATGTCCTGCTTATCCCCAATTTTGTAAATGTATATTAATTGTCCATTAGTCATCCTCAGGATGGGGATTTTCTGTTTAATATGCATGTGAATACTTGTGATATTTCTACTGAGAGCTCTTTCCCTATTATTTGTACAATTCCCCTGTTAAACCATCTGCCCTGGGACTTTATCTGATGGTAGAGATTTTACAGATTTGTCTACTTCTTCTGGAGTAATTGGTTGTGCTAACTGTGCTGCTTCTTCTAGTGAGCATGTGGGATGCTGAAGTTTATGTAAAAAATCTTTTGATTTGCGGAACTGGGTCGGTGTCACTTTGTATAATTGGGCTGTATGTTGTGTTACTATGTTTTTCATATCTGCCACATTTGTATATAAAATATGATTAGAGTCCCATAGTTCATCCATCTGTTTTTGTTTACTGTTATCATTACAGTGTTCATAAGGGCAAATCTGACATCTGTTTCCCTGCTTTCCAAATTTTTGTTGATGCTGTAGGTTTTGTGCTTGCCTTATATGAAATTCTGTCATTAATTTTTTCATATTGATAATTTGTGAAGTGAAGTTTTGCCCTGTCATGTAAGAAAGAGTTAAATGTTTTTGTAATTGTTTTCTGTGTTGTAAATATTGGTAGTAGGTGTCATTCCTGAATGTTCTATTGTGCTGTTTTAGTAATAATGTAATATCTGCTATGGTGTCCTCCCACCACATTATAGGGTCCTTGTACATAATATATACTGATTTCCTTGCTGACAAAAAAGACTGTATTATGTGTTTGGTCTCTGTGTTCTGTAATAAGGATGAGTTAAATTTCCATGTGCCTGGTGCATGTGACGGTCTACGCACATTCCCTAATAGGACATATTATGGTCTAAGAGTTCTGCAGTTTGAGTTTGGATGTTCTGTATTTGTAGAGATGGGGTAATAAAAAAAAGAATCTATCCTCATTGCTAAGGGGTCCTCATGAAACATTGGCTCTGGTTTTCCCACTGCCTGCAAATAGGCATCTTGCAAGTTAGTAGTTTTAATCATTTTCTGGAGAAATGCAATATCACAGTATATTTTTTTGTTTTTGTGTTACTCCTTCTATTGGTGAGGGAGAAGCCACAATTAAAATCTCCCCCAAACACAATATTTTGTGCTGAATGCAGGTAAGGTTGCACTGTCTGGAAGCGTTCAATCCTTTCTGCTTTTGTTTGACCTGTATAAATATTAATGAAACAAAATAATACATCCTGAATTTGTATGTCCAGTATTAGTGCCCTACCTGGAACCAAATCTACCAGCTTAACAAGTTTGAAGGAAATATCAGCAAACAATATAGCCACCCCAGTGCATGTTTCCATCCCCAAGGACCAGTATGAAGGCCCTATGTGCCACTATGATATTGCCTGGCGTAATTCAGTCACTGTATGAAGTCTGGTGTCCTGTAAGAAAAATATTCCTTGTTTTAGTGATAGCAAGTGTGGAAAGACTGCCATCTTTTTCCTGGCTCTCTTGATACTATTGACATTGATGGTAAGTAGTGGAATATTAGGTTCCATTATAGTGGGGTGTACAGGGTAACCTGTATTTTAGCTATTCTTGATTCAGGGTGGCTTTGTTTTACTACTTCTGGTCTGCCTAGTATTCTTTTGCTTGGATTTAGCTTTCTTTCCAGTATGTGTTAAAGCTGGAGTTGGGTTGTCTTTTTCAGTACTGACTGGGGGAGAGGTGGTCCTCCCTGTCAGAAGTTACATCTGGCAGGGAAGACCAGACAGAGGAGTCATCCATTTCATTTCTTGAGTTGTATGCTGCATCTGTCAGGGCTTCATACCTATTGGAGGTAGGAATTTCTGTTGTTCGTAAAAGTTAAGGGTATGGTATGGTCCAAGATTGTCTATGTCTCATGGCTAGTTTACCTGGGCCGCTTCTTTTGTTTTAGCCTGAGGAAGGAGGGCATTTCCTATGGTTCTACTAGGAGGGGTGTCCTGTCTTACTTCATTCAGATTAGCCATTTCTGACTCTTGTACTTCAGGGTTTATGCGTGCTTGCTGTACCTCTCTAGGGTGGGGGGATATAGTCGGTCTGTCTTCCTGTATGTCCTCATCCCTTGTGGTGGAGGGGCTGGGGGTGGTTGGGGTGCACTAGTTGTTTTCTTTGTACTATGGCTATGAGTAGCCTTTGCTCCTCATTGTCATTCTGGTCTGGCTAATTGTGCACTGCCCCAGAGCATGAGTGGTACGAATGTCCTTGTTGCCCACATAGATTACACACTTGTTCACGTCTACAAAAACTGCTAGTAGTCCCAATTCATTACACAATGTACAATTTAGTCTGTCACACAGACTGCTAATATACCCAGTTTCCTTACAGCAGTAACATGCTTTGGGTTATCCGGCACACAATAACACTCCTCTGTCTTTACCCAAAAAGAAACAGTTCAGAAGATGTTGAAGTCCCTCTTCAGTTGTATTTAGAACTACCTTGATTTTTCACCCTCCAGTCCAGATTCTCTCTTCATCAAAGACGGCTTCTGGGTGCCCCAATACAGTAGTACATCTCTGATTAAGACAGTAGAGGAGGTTTGTAACACTGACCCCCTCATTTCTGAACAGGACTGTAATAGTGCTATGTGCTGGTTTGGTGAGTGGTATGACATGGAAAGGAACCCATAAAGGTGTATCTTTTAGGGTTTGACATATTGTTCAGAATTTATGTAGTCCACTGCCGAGTTTGAAGCTTACTTCGAATGTTGATTCTCCAGATACATGGATAAGGGAGTAGATTTCAGCCACAGAAAAATTAATGGAGCCCCTTAGTAAAGTTCTTGCTATGTACACTCTATCTGGGAATGTATCTAGACCCCCTTTATAGATGAGGTGGATGCCATTGCGCCATTTTGATGGATGTTCAGGTTGTCTAAAAAATGAAGCATAATACCTGGATCTTCCTGCATTTGCTCCAGGTATGGAGTTATCAGAGTGTGTTTGGTTTATACCAGGTTGATTATTGAAAGTACTGGGTTCTGGCAGATTGTTTTCAGATTGCACCCCTGCAACCTCTGTATTCACTGCCAGGGGTGGGAGAGCCCCATAGCATTAGCCTTGGGTTTTGGGTTAAGTTCAGATTACTTGTAAAATGCAGTGGTGATTCACAAGTTAAAGTTTCCCCTTCATCTGCATTATTTATTTTTCTCTTTGTTTTCTTTATTTTCCACTTGTTACTGTGTCAGTGCCATTTAAGTTTTTACTTTGTTACTTTCTCTCCCTGGTATATCAATGGGAGAGGGGCCTGACACCCATTGTCCCGTTTGGGATTTTCCCCATCCCACAGCTGCTAGGGCAGAGTCTACCAATTCTCAGCACTTGTCGCTGTAAGATTAGGGTCTCATCTTAGGCTGAATATTGTAGTCTACATTTTTACCATTCCTGGTGAGACCCTTACATTTTGCTGTGCTTTATTCCCCTCAAATAGAAATAAAGGTTTGGTACCTGTTGTAAAATTGAAGATCTTGGTGGTCATTTCACCATTTTTTCTGCTCTCCATAGGGTGCAGTTGCTGTACTGGTTCTGGGCATGGTGTTTCAGTCACACTGGAGGTTTGCAGCTGAACTGAAGCATCTGTAGGAGTTTGAAGCTCCATGGTGTGCATCTGCATTTGCTGTTCTGCAGTCACTTTCTGAATGTCTTGCTGTATCTGCCGAAAGTGCTCTTCTTCCATTTGTAGGAGTGCTTGTAGTTTTTCCATTGTATCATCTAAATTGGTAGTTCCCCTTTCAATTCACTGGTAGGATATACTGTTTTCTGTTCAGTTTTACCTGAGTCACTGCCCTCATTCATTATATTGTGTTGGTCTATTTCTAGCACTTCTGACAACAGTGATTCTTCCACAATTTGATTTGCAGCATCAAAGACTTTCTCAGTCTCTAATATGGAGGATGTAGAGAAGGAGACTGGGTCCTCCACCTCCTGCACATC
This sequence comes from Neoceratodus forsteri, assembly GCA_016271365.2. Lineage (NCBI taxonomy): Eukaryota > Metazoa > Chordata > Ceratodontiformes > Ceratodontidae > Neoceratodus > Neoceratodus forsteri. The sequence goes on from JADMNL010000024.1 coordinate 89,226,924, forward strand.
CATCCTCTCCAGAGGATCAGTCGAAGTGTCTGGCTTCAAACTGGACTCCTCCATCCTTGTTCATAGGAAAAAGAGTCCCCTGCTGCAAGAGTAGGGGAATGTTGGGGGTTATAGGAAATATAATTCAAACACAGTCATCTTCTATCTTTCTCAGTCACAGCAGTATTCACTTTTTACAAACAATATCCTTGGTATTCCTCTGTCCTTTCCCACTTTTCATTGTCCTTTCCACTTTATTTTCCCTTGGCAGCAACCATACTTCATACTATGCATTTCCCAGTATCCTACTGGTACTTTAATCACCCAGGAAACCATTGTCTATTTCCTTTCCATAAGTCCATTATTTTATATCTTACTTTATTCTTCTTATCCTTATCATATCCCTGTTGCATAATTTTGAAAAATTCCTTCATGGGACATTATCATCTGTGGCAGGGATAATTTGCATCTAGCCTGCCAGATTTAATACTTGATAATGGCAAAAAAGACTTGTAAAGTTCCTTTATGAAATATATTCCATCTATGAGTGTACACTGCTAACACCAACTCCTGGTATGTCAGGGATCTTAACTATGGTATAGTCCATAATGCCACTGCCTTATCCCATAACTGCACAACATATCCACATTCCAAAAACAAATGTTCCTGTGTTTCCAGAAGTTTTTGACAATCCTGTATTGAGCAATAACGTTCATCTACTGGCTTATGTTTGTTATTATTTTTCACATTCAGGCATCTATATATTGATAACCACACCAAATCCCATACAAATACAGGTATTCTTTCATTTATCAACTGAGACAGAATTCAGGGGTCTGATTCATCTGACAAGGTGGTATAATCATCTCTCCCATCATGAAACAAGATTTGAGTAACTCATATCTTCCTTGTCTGCTACTTGATTGCATTGCCACATATGGGACCTTCCACTTTATGAGTTTCTGAATCATATTTTTCACATGTATGGAGACCCATAAGGCTCCTATTAGTAATCTCCCTTTACCCTGTGTCCATGCCAGAATACAAACCCCAACCCACTCCTTTACCATTATACTGGGTTATACTGGGTAAAGGATAGAAGAAGGCATAACTGTCCATTTTAACCATCCACCCACATCAGCGGGTCAAAATACATCCACGATTCAACAGAAATACATCTAAATTCTTTTTAAACAGATTCACATTATCACTATTTATAAGACTTTCAGGTAATGAATTCCAGTATCTTCATGTTCGTTGAGTATAGAAATTAAATCTTTCATTCTTTTTGGAAAAATCTACTTTTAATTGCTGCTTGTATGATCTTAAGCCACTGGGTTTCAGCTGGGGGATAATGTCTAATTTTTGCACTAAGTCCCCATCCTTCATGATTTTGTGTAGCATTAATAAGTCTCCGCTTAATCTTCTGGTCTTCAAACTGAACAATCCAGATCTCTATAGCCTAGTTTTGTAATTAAGATTTTTCCAACCTGACACCATCTTTGTAACTCTTCTCTGAACACTCTCCAATCTATCAACTTCACCCCTAAAGTAAGGACTCCAGAGCTGAGACCCATAGTCCAACAAGGGTATGACATATGCCTTATACAATTGTAGTATCACAGCTACCGACCTACTCATAAAATATTTTTTTATATATCTAATCACAAAGTTCACTTTCCTGAGAACACTTGAACGCTGCTCTCTAAAATTCAATCCACTGTCCACAATGATCCCACAATCCTTTTCTGAACACACCTTTTTTAATCTTACCCCATTTAAACTATAATCATAATTATTATTTAATTTACCCATGTATAAAACAGAGCATTTATCTACACTAAAACTCATCTCATTTAATTTTGCACGTCTCTATTTTTAACATGTCTTGTGACAGCTGTTCAATTCCCTTGACTGTATTAACTGGCCCTCCTAATTTTATGTCATCTGCAAATTTTACCAACCAGCTGTCCACATTCAAATGCAAATCACTTATATAAACAGAAAATAGCACCGGGCCCAGGACAGACCCCTGCAGCACCCCACTCAACACTTCACCCTCATCTGACAAACGGCCTCTTATCCTCACCCTCTGCTTTCTACCCAACAACCAAAATTTCACCCCACTTAAACTCCCAAATATATTATAATGTAAGTATATACTATAACAAAAAGCCAAGGGGTGGTTCATCCCCAACCTCCTTCCTTAATTGACCCATACATGGTATCCCTTTTAACTGGGTTTAAATGACACCCCCACAATGCTCTGAAAAACACACTAAACAATCTGGTCTCCAACTGAGCTGGAGGGGGAAAAATAGCATTCAGGTGTAAAAAATGGAACTAACAGATGTTTTATTAGGAGTACCCTCTTCCTCTTGGATATCTGTTTATGAATCCAACTTTTTGAATAACTGTCTGCTTGCTCAATTTTCAGTTGCCAATTCAAAACTGCCAAATCCCCATGTCCAAACACTATCCCCAAGATTGACATAGGTTCTGCCACTATGGGACTACCTGCATAACACTGTTTCTGACAAGTTGAATTCCCTAGTAGCATACCGTTACTTTTATCCCTATTCATTTTGGATCCTGATCCTCTTAAGTATTCCTTTATCTGTTCTTCTATAACAGTCTCTTTAGTGGTATTATGTATGACCAGCACCATGTCATCTGCATAAGCTAATACCTTAAGTGACACACTCGGTGTTCCCCACAACATATCCCTTATTTTTGGATCCCCATAACTAAACATAAAAAGGGGTCAATACAAAGCACATACAGTATGGGACTCAATGGGCAACCCTGTTCCCCCCGTATCTGAAATATGTCCCCCTGCCACCCATTCACTCTAGGCCGCATTTTCACCACGCCATAAAAAATCTTTATCCAATCAATAAACTGGATTGGAATGTGAAAGGCATCCAGAACCAAAAACATAATCATGGGAAACTGAATCAAAAGCCCTTTGTTGATTCAAACATAACAGAAAACCATCTCCCCCACCCACTCCTTGACAGCTGTGAAAAATTTCCCTTAGTATTATAAAAGTATCTTAAATACCTCAACCTGACACTGTACAAGCCTGATACTGACATATCTGTGTCTCTGCACTACTAGCCAACCTCTTTGCTAATATTTTCCCCAGACTTTTGATATCCCCAGTTAATAAACTGATCGGCCTCCAATTACTTAACAATCGCCTATCTCCCTTCTTACAGAGCAATATCTAATCTGCTATGGTCATCGATTCAGGCATAGTTTGCAGTCTCAGTGGTTCATTGTATACCTCCATAAGATTTGGCACTAACTCTACCAAACTTTTTTATAAGACTCAGCAGTAAGCCCGCCCCCCCCCGAGCAGTATTACTTTTCAGGTCCCTAATTGCCTTCGTCATTTACTCTTACTTCACAGGCTGTATTAGGAGCTCTATCTGAGCCTGTGACAGGGGGGAACCTGAAATTAATTTAGATATTCTTTACACCCAGAAATTAGGGCAGAAATTCCTATAGTCTCCCTCACATAGTTATTTGTAACCTACAACAATCCTTCTTTCCCTCTCTGTTCACCTCCTACCTCATCTTTTAAATCACCCATTACTTTTTTACCCACCCTTTTTGAGTATCCAAGAAGGGATCAAAAGTCTGCTTTTACTTTCTGTACCAAGCCTTACCTCCTGCTGTAATGTCTTTGCCCTATCATATTGTGTTAAAAACATTTCCTTTTTTACTTATGCTATTTGTGCTCCAAAATTCTGTTTTAAAGTTTCTGTTCGGGAAATCAAAGTGTGTAATTGTTTCCTTAAGTTAAGGTATGTTAGAAATGAATCCAGTGTCTGCTTATGTGCCACTTTCTGGAAAAAGGATCTAAACTCCTTCTTAGAATCCTCCCACCAGTCTAACACCGAATCATACAGACATCTGACTGACTTCCGTGCCTCCCATACACTCCTCCAATCTCTACATGTTTTCTCTTTAACCATCAGTTCTGCATTTAATCTCCAAGGCCCTTTCCCCAATATTACAGTGTCTCTTCCTTGAATGTGTCTTTCAATACCCCTATGATCTGTGAAGGCCCAATCATGCATATCCACCTTAGTCACTTCCAAACCTTGGGAGAGAAAAAAGAAATCTATATGTGTGAGAATAATGCCTCTGTTATAAAAAAAAAATCCTGCTCATGATAAGATCTATAAGCATCCTTCAATTTAACCACTTCAAGTATATCCATCAGAGCATTAGTATCACAGTAAAGTTTCCGGTTACTGGATCCTCTATCTAAACTGTGTAATCCCCAATTAAAATTCCCACCCCAGATAACCACCCTTGATGTATACAAGTATGGCTGAATTTTTTTAAACATTTCTACTTTTTTAACCTTTATCTGTGGGGCATAGGAATTTATAACACGGTATCTTGCTTCTTTTATCTGAATATTTAGCAGTAGAATCCTCCCTGGTTCCAATTCTAAGAATCTTGTGACTCTAATATGTGGACTAAGAAATAAAATCCCCACCCCATCACATTATTCCAAACCTTGGGACCAAAAGGATACTCCCCCCCCGTCCACAGTCTTGTTGCTCGAGTCACTTCTGCCAATGTTTTTAATTTTGTGTCTTGGATACACGCTATATCCACTTTTTGTTGCTGTAACGCAGATAAAATAGTTAGCCTCCATTTGGTGTTTTTATAATGTTCACATTAACAGTGAGCAGGCCAAGGTTTGAAGATGCCAAAAATGCTGTAAGTTATGCCTCCCTCTCATGTCATTTGACACTGTTAGATCTTGTTGTCCATTTCTTTTTCACTGTGTCACTGACACCTTGAACCTCTATGCCAGATAAGAGGTCTTTGGTGGACGAATATATAGAAGAGGAGTCAGATTCAGAACTATCCTCCTCTGACTCCAAGGAGACCTGCTCCATCAGTAAAACCTGGTATTTGTTTGCCATACTCAGTTTTGGTTTCCCTGTGACTAGCCTTCTCTCTCTTTTCCTTTAGGTTCTTTGCAGTTTCCTGCTTTTGCCCTTGGTCTCTTTGAATACTTTATTTGTTGAAAAGCTGGTTCTTTTAACTCTTCAGGAGGAGGAGGGTGGCATTGTGTTTATGACCTCCAGAGCTTGTATTTGACCTTCCATTATCACAGGCTCCTCTTCTTCTTCCACTACTACCTCTTTCTCCTGCATACCCACTTCCAGTATGGGGTTTAACCCTTGAGCTGATATTGCCTCAGGCCCCTCCTCTAGACTTTGGCCTTCCAATGGCTCTCCTATCATCCGCTCCTCTCTGTGCTCTACTTGTTCCACTTCTTTATTTCATACTGCTTCATTCTGCTTTTGTTTTGCCTGTCTCTGTTTTTCTTTAGTAATCTCTTGTATGCATTTGTCAGATGCCTCAGCACAACTTTTTTTCTGTGCTTGGGTGATAATAGCATCATGGTTGCCCCCATCTGCCCTGTTATGAGAGGCCCAGGGGCATCTCACATATGAATGGCCCTTCTCCTCACACATATTGCATCAAAAAGAATTAGTACATACTGCAGCCTGATGGCCTATGTCCAAACAGTGTGTACACTGCTGCATGTCACAGGCATTACTCAAATGAAGTTGAGAACCACACCTATGACATGACTTAGGCTGCCAAGGGTAAAATAATGACCCTCTGTCTTTTCCCAAATAAAAACAGCTAGGGAGGTGAATTATGCCATTTGTTGGACATGATAAGTTTGCATTTCACCTTCCAACCCCCAGTCCATATTTATTTCTAATCCATAATGGGCAGAGGCTGTTCCAACACTTCACACCACTTCTTTAACCAAAACAAAATATCAGCTATCTGTACCCCTTCATTTTTGAATAGGATGTTTATTGGCCAGACTGCAGGCTTTGTAATGGGAATGGCCAGGAAGGGTGACCATAAAGGTAATTCTTTCACTGCATTATACTTCTCCCAAAAATGGTCCTGTGCTTCCACTGTCTTAAAACTGATGTCATAATTATAGTCATCAGTGTAAATAAGGGCATAAATCTCAGAGGCATAAAACTTTAGGGAATTTTTTAGCAAAGTTCTTCCCATGTACGCTCTATCTGGGAAGTCTCTAAACCCCTTTATACATCAACTGAATAGCATTTTTGTGAGGGGGAGGTTCACCTTTATTCTTAAACAGATCAGCCATCCATAATAGGAGTTTGAAATGCTAGCGTTTAGTTTGATTGCTAAATTCTGCTCTCCTAGACCAATAGTCAAAACTTTCTCTGGAGTCTGGTGGTCCTCTTGAGTGCCCAAAGCTGACTTACTTGTATGGGCCCCTTCATTTACTTTCCCCATACACATCCCTCTTTCAAGTCAGGTCCTCTTCTGAGTATCCCTCCATAGAGCTTTAAGTCTCTGTACCTGTACAGGTTCTGCCAGTTTTAAGGATGTTGGCACCCCTCCTTCAGCATGAATAATATCCACTGTCCCATTTCCCCCATCAGTACCGGTTCCCAAATGTCCCAAACCTTTAACATACCCCCCTTTCTTGGACTGATCTGCATCTTGATTCATTCTTTTAGGAGATAAAACAATGTTACCTGTACTGCTGATTTATTTGTCCAAAAGAAATTGTACCCTGGGGTCAGATGGGTCAGGCTTCCACAAACTGCCTTTCTCTGCAATCCATCCTGCATCACACAAAGCTGTCTTGGCTGACCAATCTGTCTCCACCACATTAATGGATTGAATTCCACACTTAGGTTCTGTATTGCAGGTATTAGTCCCAAAATGCTTCCATCATGGCAGCCCCTTCACTGGCTCCCAACCTGATTCTGTGTTCTCCATTCTCACACTGTACTGCCCAGCCTCGTTTGACTGTCCATGCAGCTCAGTCCTCATTATGGGTGCGGCAGGCTGACGCAGTTGCTGACTTTCTTCTGCCCCATCTCCATCGGGATTTCTCATCGCTTGTCCTTGCCTCTGTATCTCTCCTTCTTGACGTCCCATAAGGTCCTCCTTACAAACATTCTCCTTGTCTTCTATACGCATCAGCTCCATTACGGAAATTACCATGTCCATATCTCCTTCCATCATTTGCTCACTCTCCTGAATCTCCAGAATCAACTCTGGTTCTACTGCTTCAGTCTTCAGCTCCACTTCCATTGGTAAAATATCTGATTCAAAAGTCTGCATAGTCAACATCTCCTGGCTATTACCAACCATAGGAGAATAAGTTATTTCACTCATATGCACGGTCTCTTGCTGGTTAGAGGCCAAGGAGGAGACCTACTCCCCACCATCCCGAACATCCTTCTCCTGTCATAGCACACCAGGACTGGCCATCATGATGGTCAGAGGTGCCCCCATCTCAGAGTAGGGGAAGTTTTTATTAAGAAATCATACAAACCATACAAAAAAATCAAGCCAGAGACAACCAGAAAAAAATAATAGAAATAAGCAACAAAACATGCAACAATTAAGTAACAGGTACATCACTATCAGTGATCCAAGGTAAGTTCCTCCACAGTTGCAGTAATTTAGTGCCATCCAGAGTTTTCAGTTCCTGAAAATAAATCTGTTGTAATTCATACAAAATTTTCCCATAAAGTGCTTCATAGGAAATATTTAGTTGTTGCAAAGTAAAAAGGAATCATGTATTCCAGAGGAACCATTTAATAACCACAAAAACAATATTTAAAGTACTTCTGTCCCAGTGTGTCCACGTAAGTGGATAATCCCCATACAGTAACCTGGGATAAGAAACCTGCTGAAAAATAGACATGCCAGTTTCTACAAACAAAAAGTTCCAAAATAAAGAAATATATGAACAAGAGAAAAATAAATGGTCAAGAGTTTCAGGTTGAGAAGTACACAACGGGCAAGCACAAATCCACTCTTCCACTTTATATGTTTTTGGTTAGCCTTCACATTCAAGTATTCATGGCATGTCAACCAGTGAACATCAAGCATCTTAAAAGATATTCTGCATTCTGTAAGGAAATGTCCCAAAGCTATACGGGAAGTCTATTGACATTTGGGAAATGGATCCAATTCATAGAAATGGATTATAAGAACATGAGAATAAATGTGTTTTTTCGATCCAGATAAAAGAAAGGCTGGAGTGAGACCCCATAATTTAAGTTTGAGAAAGATCTCACAAAAATATGTCAGGGCAGGATTCGAATTCCTAAGCTGTCTCTGTTGACCAGACTGCCAATCAGCATACCAGGGAGTCAAAGAATGCAATAAACTAGTACACCAATATTTAGTAGGGGAAAGTAGCAAGGGTTTGCTTGTAAATTAGCTTGTAGAAACTGGCATAAAAAAAAGAATAGGATTTATCATATTTTAATCCCCCTTAAATAAAGAATATTATGACGTAAGGGTTTCAACCTACTACTCCAAAACGATTGAAAAAAAAAAGACTGTAAAGTCAAGCTTCCCTAGATTTGGGCATTGGGAAGATGGCACTTAAAAACAAAAACATGGGAACCAGATGAGTTTTAATCAAATAGACCTTCTTACGAAAATACATTTTCTGTCTAGACCAAGTTTTCATTAAATTAGTTCCCAACAAAAGTTTCTTATCACAGTTCAGAACATCCATTTGAACACCGCCCCAAAAAAAATCTTCAAAATACGAAGGACATCCTGAGTAACTGGAATCCCTGCCACAGTAGAAATAGAAGTGTCAGGAGCCCCCAGGAATTTAATTTGGCTTTTCAAAATGTTTAAGCAAGACCCTGAAAAGGACCTAAATTCAGTACAGCGGCGTATGACAATGTCAGCTCAGATGACATCCTTAGAATAACTAGGTCATCAGCATATGCAAGGGCAACATAAGGAACAACCTGGCAAGGCAAACAAATAGGGCAAACATCAGTAGCCAACTTTAAAAGATGTAAAAGAGGGTCAATACTAAAAATGTATAATAAAGGGCTAAGAGGACAGCCCTGATGTGCACCTTTACGAATAGGGATATATGGACCTAAATACCCATTAACACACGGTTTGACCGTTGCAGTTCTATATAGAATTTTCAGCCAATCAACAAAAGAATCAGGGATTCCATAACGTTGCAAAGTAAACCATAAAAAAGAATGGTTGACATTATCAAAAGTCTGTGTTTGGTCCAGAGAGAAAACCAAACATCTATCGAATCTGACAATCAAATACCTCTCGGAGGAGAATTAGAGGATCAGTGATAGAGACACCCAGGACCGTACAGGATTGGGCCAGGGAAATCAAATGGTGTGCCACAGTCAGAAGTCTATTATTGAGAAGTTTTGTGAGCAATTTGAAATCAGTGTTCAAAAGACTGATCGGCCTCCAATTTGAAATATTCAATTTGTCACCTTTTTTATAGAGAAAGATGAGCACACCAGTAGCAATGTCTAAGGGGACAGAATGTTGTTGCAAAAGGCAGTTATATACCACAGTGAGTTCAGAACAAATCTCTTGTCCCAGGATGGCAAATAATTCCACAGATTACCATCAGGGCCAGGAGTTTTATGAAGAGCAAAAAGATTTGATAGTAGCCAGAACTTCAGAAATTGGAAAAGGAGATGTCAGAGCCAAAAGAGAATCTTGGGGCAAGGAAAGAATCGGGAATTGCTGAAACAAAGTCTCAAAATCAGTCCAGGTAGAAGTCCGACTGTCAAATAAGGAAGTAGCATGCTCTGACACTATCTGAAGGAGCACAGTCTGGGAAGAGCGAACCATCCCCTCCGGGTCCTGCAGAGCCATTACGACCTTCTGTGCAAGGTAGTCTTGGTTAGTGAGTAGGGGGAAAATAGTAGAAAAGAAGCTAACCATACAGTACCACTGCTTATAATGAAGTCCAGCATTCTGAGCAGTATGATACTGCAGCATAGATTGTTTTACAAGGGAAATTTGGTCTGAAAAATTATGGTTAGTCGACTGAGAAAGGGAGTACAAATGCTGCAATTGTTTCCGATTGTTTAAATAATCCACATATTCAGCAGAGCAGATACACTTTCCAGCATGCATGAGGAGGGACTGAAGCTCAGCTTTAGTGTCTAACCACCAAGTTATTGGAGTCTCGTAAAGATCAAAGAGTGACTTTCTATGAATCAAAAATGGACAATCTGTTGGGAAATACAGATGCGGTCCAAAAGTGTCTAGTTTAATTTCAAGTAACCTAGACCAAGAGGAGCCACAGGATCCCCAACAGAAGAGACAGAGTACAATGATCAGAATATTCCACGGGCTGAACTAACATGTGACAAATTTTTAAGGATTTAGAAAGAAACATAAAATCTATTTTGGTGGACAAGTTTCCCTTATAAAAAGTTTTCTCTCTTTTGCCCAAAAATTCCAAAAACACATCTCCAAGTCCAGCCAAACGTGTAACAGAACCAAAAGCAGTCATATCTTCAAAAATCTTACCAGTGGACGTAAAAGACCACATCAAGTTTACTAGTCCCACAATTAAAATCTCCACCCCAAATAATATGATGGGCAACATGCAGATACGGACTGAGAAGGTGAAACATTGTCGTATGCTCAGCCTTTGTTTGGGGGGCATAGATTGAGAGGACACGATAAGGGATACTATGGAGCTGAAAATCCAATAAAAGCACTCTACCAGGGATTAAATCCAGGAGTTTAGTCACAGTAGGTTGTAGGTGGTGAAAGAGAATACTAATCCCAGAGCAGCTTTCAAGAACAAGGGACCAGAAAGAGACACCAGAGGCCCATTCTGAAGTAACCTTAGAGACTTCAGGAACTGAATGGATCCCGGTGTCTTGCAAAAGAAAAATACCCAGGGGATGAGAACAGAATAGATGAAAAACAGTTCCCCATTTTCTATCATTTTTAATGCTGTTCATGTTAGACATCAAAAAGAATAAAGAGGGGAATAAAGACAGAGCGAGAGAGAAAAGAAGCAGTAGCTATGTTTTTTCTTCTTAATACGGCCCTTCCAGAGAGAAGATTTCTGTCCAGTGTCAAAAATATCTGAAGGGACTATCTCACTGGTAACATCCTGAGTGTGAGAACCAACAGATGAGGTAAGGGATTCAGCATCGGAGGCCACATCTTCCAATAAAGCTAGATATCTATTAGAAGTAGAAGGAGGGTCTGGTTTGGGATCCTTAGATTTAGGCTGGGACCAAGCTTGTCTTTTCCTAGTAACCATGTTCCCCCAGCTGGTTCCTCAACACTTGGAGCGGGGGCATAACTGGTTGCAGATCACCATCCTGTACTAACTGAGGGGGCTCTAACACCACAGGAGGCATGGCTACGACGAGGTCAGCAGGCATGGATGGGGAGTTGAGGGTGGGTGGGAGGGTTGGAACAATCATAGTTGACTGTGCTGTGGTCTCCCAAGGGATAAGGATCACCCGCCACCCCAGCAGTCTCCGGGAGTACCGAGATGGGGCCCCTATTAATTTCTGTTTATTGAATTCCCTTTGGGCGGTGGTAACCATCAGTTGCTGTTCCTCGGGATCTGCAGAAGCAGGCTTCCTGTATGCTGCTTCAGGACAGGATGCATAAGCATGACCCAAAGCCCCACACAAGTTATACCTCACAGAATTACAACATTGAGCACTGGTATGCCCTGTCTCTTGGCAGAAAGTACATTTACTCTGACCATAGGCATTACTAATATGTCCCAATTGCCCACACCTATAACAGATCTTAGGCTGAGCAGGGTAAAAGAGAACTCCCTGATCTCTTCTTAAAAAAAGCTGTTATGGAGAGATTGAAACCCATCATCATCAGATTGCAAAATAACTCTTATTCTCCAGCCCCCCGTCCAGATACCATCTGAATGAAAAATAGCCTCAGGATGCCCAGCGACAGTGCATCTCTGCTTCAAACAAAAAATAAGATCAGTGACACTAACACCCTCATTTCAGAATAGGACAGTGCTGGTTTTGTGTGCAGGCCTAGTTAAGGGAACAGCCTCAAGGGGGCCCATAAAGGCCCATTTAGGCTTTTTTTTTCCCTGATGGTATCTGGCCCAAAATGTATACAATCCACTTCCCAACTTAAAACTAATATCAAAGGTGGATTCACCCGAACATGGATCAAAGTGTACAATTCAGAGACATTAAATTGCAGACAGTCCTTCAAAAGTCTTTTTCCCGCATAGACACAGTCAGGAAAGGTATCCAGACCACTCTTATAAAGAAGTCAGATGGCATTATGCCATTTAGCAGGGTAATTAGTTTGTTGAAAAAAAGAGGCATAAGACTTCTGGTATAGAGTAGGAACCTGGAGGGGTGAAACAGGGTCATTCGGAACGGTCCGTTTCTGACTTCGACAGGGATGTGCCTAGGAATATCTGAAAAATCTGAAATGTCACTCATGCCATCCCCAGGAGTGTCCTGAAAGGAATCCAGAGGTTTACTAGGAAGTGCAGTGGGCAAAACAGGGGGTTGGGTCAGCTCAAATTCTGCAGGTAGATGCAAAGGGAATGGAACAGACTGGGCCAAAGGAACAGAATGCTGGGATGAAGAATCCTGCGGTATCAACAAGTCAGGAGAAGGTTGCACATTAGAGCCAGAGGTAGAAACTATACTCACTGTGGAAGGAGGGTGCTGAGAAATCAAAGAAACTCCCGGTATTTTAATCAGAGCAAACCCAGAAATCCAACGTTTAGTGTCAGGAGAGCGGACCCAGCCCTCCGCTGCAAGAGAGCATTCAACAGTCCATGGCCCGACCTCCAGCAGGGGAGTATCAGCCCAACAAAGTTTACTTGGGGTCCTCTTTTTGAGTACACGTTCAGACAAAGGAGTAGCAGCCGAAAAAGAGACAACCGTAGCAGAGTCCTGAATTATAGCATCAAAAATAAAAATCCGCAGTTTCTGTTGCTTAGCCTCAGGAATAGTAGCCTCGGAAATGGTAGTCATAGGAACCCCGGTTAGCAGAGGTTCAGCATCTGAGCTAGGCTTCTTCACAGTCACCAAAGTGGGTGAGGAAAACTGGACCTTCAATTCCTTTATTCTCTGTTGATGTTCAGCAGCTTCACGGAGCAGAAGCTGTTCCAAAGTGCAGTGGGAGTCAGCCTGTACCCTTGGCTCATCCACAGTTGACGTTTGTCAATCCATGGCCTGGTCACAAGTAATACCAGATGCAGGTAATATGATGTCCATATCACCAGCAGTTTGGGAGACTGTAGATGCATCAAAAAATTATTCTGGTTCCAGCAAATCTGGAGCTGAGGAGGAGACAGAAACCTTGACCTGCTGCCCCTCCATCTCCTTGCTCGTCAGCACAGCAATTGACTCAGCCATCCTCCGATGGCCAAAGGGTTCCCCTACTGGAGAGTCAGGGAATTTGGGGGGGAATAGGAAAATCATAATTCTGTTTCTATTCATACTGTACTTTAGTGGCCATTTCTTTAAAAGGATCATTACATATTGTTCTCCACCAGGTCTTATGATCATTTCATAAGTACTTTCTTCTCTTCCTTTTTTTTTTATTTTTATGTCTCACCAGCTTCATCTGTACTTAATACATGCTTTTTTCATTTTCCACCGATTATTCTCTCTTTTTTTTTCTTTTATAATAAATTGGTAGAGGCAAACCATAACAGATCCATTCTCTGTTTTGAATGTCTCTTCTCATCCGCTTTGTAAACTTGTCTTAAAGAGATCTGTACATTTTTTTGAAATACTTCTGAACACACATAGCATTGCTGTAATACCCATTTACATCTTGACTGCCATACGTAATACTTATTAATAGCAAAAATGATGTGTAGAGTTTTTGCCGAACAAGAGTCCCAACATGAAGAATATACTGAGAAAATCACTTCTACATATGTTAGTGATGTAAGCCATGGTATTTTCCAGATACGAATTACTTCATCCCATAACTGTTGTACATTTGTATGCTCCAAGAAAAGATGCTCCTTTGTCTCCAATATACCTTGACATGAATCCCTTGGACAAACTTGCTCTTCTCTAGATTTATGTTTATTGTTGTTTTTCACATTTAATATTCCATGGATGGTTAACCAAAGTAAATCCCAGGCAAAATCATGTATTCTTTCATTTGTCAATTGTGAAATAACAATATTCGTTCCTCCCACTGGACAATTTGGTAGAACAACTACCTCTTGACAAATCGCTTTCATGAGTATCTCATATACCCTTTGTTTAGGAGCAGCCATAACTTGATTACAAGGGACTTTCCATTTTATTAATTTCTGAAATATTGGTTTAACATACGTCAGTACTATATTCACTCTGGATAGTAATCTACTCTTCCCCTGTACCCATGCAGTTATACAAATATCTACCCATTCAGATATACTCTCCTGCCATACCTTATTCTTCTGACCCTGCCAGCTTATTATATTAACGTATAAAAATAAACTGTAATAAAAGGCTACAGGATTTACCACTCCTTTTCCTCCTTCTTTAATTGGCCTATATATAACATCCCTGTTGATTGGGTTCAGACGACTCCCCCAAAAGGCTCTAAAAAAAGGGAGGCAGTATACGCAGTGGTTTAAGGCTCTGAGCTGCAAATCTGGAGACCTGGGCTTGAATTCCACAGCCCCCACTTGCATACTGTGTGACCCTGAGCAAGTCACTTAACTCCCCTGTGCTCCCAGGTTGCAAATTTGAACAGATAACTATGAGCTACAGAATCAAAAGCCTTCTGCTGATCCAGGATCCACAAAAACCCTTCCACTGTATCCAGAGTTTTTTGAAACAGTTCCCTCAAACTAATTAGATTATCAACTATTCCACATTTTTCCATAGAACATGTTTGAGCCATGCTTATTAAAGTTCCAGAGACCTGGCTCAACCTTTTAGCCAGAATCTTCCCTAAAATTTTAAAATCCATATTCATACTACAGATAGGCCTCCAATTCTTCAATAATTCCTTGTCACCTTTTTTATTTAAAAAATCAACTCAGCAATAGACAAATTATCCAATATCTGCTCAGACTGTAACAATTCATTAAACATTTGAGTCAATTCTGGTAGTAACTGAACCATCAACCCCTGGAGAAGTACCTTTTGTCAAGGAGGAAATCACTTATTGTACCTCCAGTTGTGATACTGGTACTATTAATGCCTTTTTTTGCTGTTCTGACAATTTTGGAAGCTGGATTTTAGGTAAATAAATTTTCAAATTCTTCACTTCTGGGGATGTACCTAAGGTATCAGTAACATACTGGTGTACTGTATTCAAAATGCCTATCTTGGTACTTTGTATATTCCCCACATTATCTCTTAATTGTGTTATTTTCTTATTCCCCACCTTCTTTTTATTATCTTTGTAGGGGTCAAAAGTTTGTTACCTTCAGTACCAAATCTTAACTCCTGCTGTAAAGTTTTTGCTCTATTACAGTATATTGTAGCTTATACATTTCTTTTTTTATAAGTGAGATTTGATTTGTATAATCTATTCCTAAAGTTTCTGTTTTGGAAATTAAAGAATTAAGTTGCTTTCTTATATTTAAATAGTTCAAATAGAGGTCTGGGTTGTGCTTCCCAGCCACTTTCTGAGAAAAAGTCTTAAAATTCTGTTTAGAATCTTCCCACCAGTCAGCATATGAATCATAGAGACGTATAACTGATGTCCTTGCAAACCACAGCTGTTCCCATTTCATATTTATATAATCTACCTACAATAGTTTAGCATTCAGTCTCCAGGGGCTTTTCCAACAGGGTGTTATAATACTCCAGCCTATCACAATTTCTACAGCCCTATGGTCAGAGAAAGCCATATTCCATACCTGCCCTCTTATGACCTCTAAAAAACTAGAAGTGAAAATAAAGTCAATTCTAGTAGAATGAGACCCTCTAATACAAGTGAATCATCCCTGCTTCTGTATCACCCAGTAAGAATATTTTAAGTTGAATGCAGAAATAATATCCTTCAAGGCATTGCTGTCACAATATATTTTGTTTTCCCCTATCTTCTTTTGTCATACTACAATTAACCCCCAAAATAATTATTCTAGTAGTGTGTAGATAGGGTTGGATTTTCTTAAATAAATCTATCCGATTTGTCTTACCCTGGGGCACATACATGTTTATCACTCTAACTCTTGTTTGAACATATTGAATATCTATAAGTAAAGCCCAATCAAATTCTATCTCTCCCAATTTAGTGACTTTTAAATCTGGACTAAGAAATAGAATACCCAACCCATCGCATGTATCCAGTCCTTATGACCAAAAAGAAACTCCCTGTTTCCATAACCTAGTAGCTTGGGCAACCTCATATAAAGATTTAAGCCTGGTGTCTTGTATGCATATAATATCCATCTTCTGATGTGAGAGAGCTGACAATACTGTCAACCGTCTTGTATTGTTTTTTTATACTGTTGACATTTAGAGTCAAAATACTAAGGGATGTCATTTTGTAGGCAAAGGAATTTTCTTTTGCATTTCCACAAATTAACTATGCCTTTAAGACTGAGATCTTGTTAACCATTTTTTTCTTATGGTGTCTTCAGAACCAATATCATCCACCCCCGATGAATGATCTTTGGTAAAGGAAGAGACAGAAGAAGAATCTGAATCTATTTCATCAGAATCCTCAGTAGTCAAAGCTTTGTACTGATTCATTGTAGTCCATTTAGGCTTGCCCTGGGTAATTTTCCTGCCTTTTCCTCTGGATCTGAGTGTACTGTCTGTCTTAGCTTGTGGCCTTTTTTTATAGGCTACAGTCTTAAATGGAGGATCTATATCTACCGGGGGGGCATGGATTCTGGGACAACAGATGGTTCCATTTCCTGTTGTAGCACTGTAAGATCAGTATTGTCAACCATCTCCATTTCCCATTCTGTGAGATACTTTACCATCCTGTGGTAAGTTAGAATGTTCCTGAGATGTAGGTCCAGTGCTTTGTTGCTGACCCTCCTGGAGTGCTGGTTGTATCTTGTCCTCTGTTTTTCTTTTGTGTCTGAGTCTGGTAGTAACACTGTTTCTTTTTCTTTGTCCTTTTGTTTCTGTTTATAAATGTCAAGCATTCTATGTTCAGAAGCCACAGCACAAACTTTTTTCTGTGCCTGAGTGATTAATGCTTCATGTGTAGATACATTCTCTCCATTATGTGAGGCCCAGTGGCACCTAACATGTGAATGACCTTTCCCCTCACATAAATTACAGCGAAACACGTTCATAAAAGATGTTGCAAGATGACCAAGTTCCAAATAGTGTGTACACTTTTGGGTATCACAGGCATTACTTAGATGTAACCTGGAACCATATCGGTGGCATGATTTTGGTTGACCAGGGTTAAAAAAAAGGATCCTCTGTCCTTTCCCAGAAAAAAAACAACCTGGGAGATGCCCAATACCTGTATTTAACATAAACAATTTGCACTTTACCCTCCATCCTCCTGTCCAAATTTGCTCTGAGTCAATCACTGGAATTAGCTGTTCTAATACTTCACATCTCTTTTTTAACTAGTACAAAATATTTGATATATTCACACCTTCATTCTTGAAAATGATAGTTATAGTATGTACTGCAGGTTTTGTGATAGGTATGGCAAGAAAGACTGAGGCAAATCTACTTCTATTTCCATTTGGACATCTTCCACTAGATGTAGATCTTGTTCTGCCAAATTATTAGAATCCTCCACAATAACAGGCAAAAATGAAATATTCTCCTTTTCTTCAGTCTCTAGAAAAGTAGAGGTAGGGGAGGAGACCGGCTCCCCAGACTCCCGCACATCCTCACTCTCCAAGGACCGGTGAGAAGTAGCCATCTTTCCAGACAGCAGTGCCCCCTACTACAAAATAGGGGAATTTCCCTGGTGTTCTGGCCAAATTTCTCCATTCACTAAAAATGCCATCAACAGCTTAATCTGGTTCAATTTTAGTTGGTTACCATCTGTATCTTTTCCCCACCCCTGGGATGAGGCTGAAAATAGACAGGATTGTCTAGCCCTCCTTTCCCATTCAACAAAAACTAAATAAATAAACAAATAACTACGGCGACTGCATGGTACTCCATTATTAATAAAACTTGGTGAACAGACATTTATCTGATTACCAAACAAAAAAAAGAGAAGAAAATATAGTAAATGTGATAACTTGGAAACACCTGTTCAGGTGTCAGGTTTATTTTTATTTTCAAAGAGTGATTACCATGGAGTGAGTCAGTTAGTTAGTCAGTTTTTGTTGACCAGATAGTTGCATTAGACAATTAAATACCTATTTTTTAGGCATGACCTGGAAGGTTACAGAGGGTCAGGGACAGTAAACAACAGGCAGAGCACAGTAAAGGTAAACTACATTGACAGCAGCGTATATGACAGACTACATAGCATATAAAGTACATAGATGAGAAGAAATGACAAATGTTACAAGGTGCTGGAGGTGCAGACCAACTGCTTATAGTGTATGGTAGAGCATTGTTGTGTATGAAAATCGGTTACTGGAACAGCGTTGTTGTGCTGCACTAGTGATGTCAGGATGTTGTTGTGCTGCACTAGCTACATCACTACTGCAGCACAACAAGATGGAACTCCATCGTGCGTATTACTCTGTGACCCTGTGGCTCCGACTGCCAACTGAGACAAACAGAAAGGCATTGGAGATCATTGGAAGCCGCATTTCTTTCTTTTTTTTAAAGTCTTCAGTAATGGTGATCCTGGTGTGATTAACAGTTGGGCTGCAGCGGTGAGAACAGAAAGTCTGAGAAAGAGCGGCTACCGCAGTAAGAGAAAGTAGGACCTTGAACTGAGTTTCAAGAAATAATCGGAAAAGTAAGAATGGGAGCTCAGTGGGGGTGGGGATGAGCAGGTGACACTCTTAATTTACAGGCTTTTGTTTAATGGTGACCATACACTATAAAAGATTGTGTATGGTCACCCATACACAGATAAGCCTGTTTATGACTCTCGAGGCTGCCGTGGCAACCAGTAGACCTCTCGAGCTGTGCTCTCTAGGTCTCTGGTTGCAATGTCAACCTCTCGAGTCATACACAGACTTATTGTGTATAGGTGACCATACACAATCCTCTATATTGTAGAAAACTGTCAATATAAATAGCCTGGCTGTTAGTCACTGCAAGGCAAGCTTTGATAGCATAAAGGCAAACAACAGTTAGGGATTTAAGACAGTACTCAAACAAAACAACCAATTCAAAATTGGTAATCTAGACACAGAATCATACACAGGACTTAAGGATGTGTCTATTTAGTATCTCTTTTTGAAAGATGTAATAGTCTGGCACAAGCATAGGTTAGACATTATAGAGTTCTTTGGTCTTGGGGCAATGACAGAGAAAAACTATGTCTCCTAGATCTGTCCTGGTTCTAGGAATAGGTGATACATTACTAGTAGAGGACCATAGTAGACAGGCACCAACAGAAAATAAGAAAAGGCTAGAGAGTGAATAAAGGGACTGGTTCTGAAAAACATTATAAATTACCCCACCTAGTGCTAGGTCACATGGGGCAGTGGGAGGAAGCCATCCCAGTTTAGAGTATAAAATGCAAAGATGGGTATGACGGCTTATGGACATGGCAAATCAACAGATGTTGTATGTAACATCCCACTTTTGCAAGTTCATTTTGGAAGCTGCATGGATAAGACACCCCATACCTAAGCTTAGGAAACAGAACTCCTTTGGAGTTATAATGCAAGTTATAAAGGTTGATACTGTGATTACATGTGAGCTCTGCTATTTACATACAGGTAGTCTGAGAGCCACAGCCGTGGTTCTCTGATGAACCCAACCTGCCAGACTACCACCCGCAGTCTAGGTCTGAAGCCAGCAGCCCCTCACAGAAATGTAGGTAGTCTGAGAACCACACCCGTGGTTCTCTGATGAACCCGACCTGCCAGACTGCCACCCACAGTCCAGGTCTGAAGCCACCAGCCCTTCACAGAAACACAGGTATGGGCTTGCCCTCAGGGACTGATTACCTCCAGGAAGGGAGCCCTAGCTGCCAATTTTTGCTTTCTTTACATGAGAACAGTTGTCTCTGGGTTTAAATTCAGAGTCTTTTACTGCTGTGGCCCACTGGCTCCAGTCAGCCTCAGGAACGCTCCGATTGGCTCCATATAGCTCTGCACTGTTAACGTTTGATTATATTGTGCTAGATTATGTTTTCTGTTAAAACTATCTTGTTTGTATTTTATAGCTGAAGTTTTCTGATTTAATGTAAATGCCTGTATTGTGTTCTTCATAAGACCAGTAGCGATCTCAGCTCAGGCCTTTGAAACCCCCCTTCACCTTTTTAGGCTAGTATTATGTTTTAAATAGCCCTGTTCTTGCCCACTCAGACTTGGAGGCACCTTGCCTAACATTTTGGTCTGTAACCCCCCGTTTAATCCAGTCTGCATTTCTTTTTAGCTCCATGAGCAGCCCCACCCCCTCTGACTTTCTTCTTTAGTTCTCCTCTGCCTTCTCCTTCCAGGTAGTCTGAGAGCCACAGTCATGGTTCTCTGATGAACCCAACCTGTCAGACTGCCTCCCTCAATCCAGGTCTGAAGCCACCAGCCCCTCACAGAAACACAGGTGTGTATTTGCCCTCAGGGACTGATTACCTCCAGGAAGGGAGCCCTAGCTGCCAATTTTTTTGCCCACTCACCCACTCACCCCCCCGTCCTGATTAAATACACATAAACCCTGCCCTGGCTTTCTAGCTGACTCCTACTGGCTATTGCCAGCCACGCTTCATTGGTTATCTAGGCCTTAATTTTCACTGGTACCCCATCTTCCAACAGGAGCCACTAATTTCCCTGGTCTCTCAAGGAACTGTTGCAAATCCTGTGTTTATTACTGGTAAAAGGAAATAACTCCATGTTAAGAATGCCATCTGTGCCTATCCTTCTCTATAGTTGCCTTATATTACTAAGTTATGCTCTACTCAAAATTTCGGTTTGCAACTTGGACAAAGGCCAGTTTCCCCCCTCTATCATCTATCAAGATATAGTCTCCCACATTAGACCATGGCATCCTACATCAGGGACGTCTCCTCTATGGTCATGCCCCTCCTCCCACCAGGCCATAACTATAGAACACATATAATTCCCAAGGATGGTATCGGCCCTATCAGTTCTCTATGTTTTATCCCTAGCAAATAGCAATCCTGCCCTTAACACAGCCACCGCTAAAGCAATGTATGCTAGAAGGAGTAACAAAAGACTATTTAGCAGGCTAAGACACCACCTTAAAAAACTACTACTGCTTCTCCAACTCTGTTCGGGAAATGTTGAATTAAATCCAGGCCCACCTATTTCTCTGGACGCCCCTGCAGACCTCCCTCAATATAAAGGGATTAGCTTTCTCCATATCCATGTCTGTAGTTTGCTAAAGAAGATTGACTCTATACAGACCTGGGCTTTAGATGCATCTCCTGATTTCTTCATGATAACTGAATCCTGGCTCACACCCTCGACCCCGAACAAATCTATCAACATACCCGGATATATCATCTACCACTGTGATAGACCGCCTAGAGGGGGAGGGGTTGCAATATATGTCAAAAGCAAATTCACAGTCACAGTCTTTGACTGTACCTCAAAGGTTAAGGAATTTGAATGCCTTGCTCTAAAATTATCACTTTCCAGTGAGAAATCACTCATTATGGCAGCGTGCTACCGACCACCATCTGGTGGCTGTACACTTCTGCCACACCTTCAAAACCTCCTTGACTCTGCTAATAGTGAGTGTATTCTAATGGGGTATTTCAGTCTAAATTGGAATGATGACAGCTCTAAGAAATTGAAGGAGCTATGTGATGTTAATGGTCTGATACAAATGGCGACTGTTATAACCAGACCTAACAGAAAAAACCCTGAGCGCAGCACCCTCCTGGACCTCATGCTTGTAAACAAACCTCACAATATCTCGCATACTGGAGTATTTTTCAATGATATAAGCGACCATTGCACTACTGCAGTGTCAGTGGCTCAGTAGGTAGCACACTCGCCTCTGAGGCCGGGAGATCAGAGGGCTGTGGGTTCAGTTCCCACATCTGGCACGTGGGTTAATATCCCAGTACTGACACTGTAGTGCAGCATGAGAGGGGTGCTGCACTTCTGAGGTGCCGTCTTTCAGATGAGACGTTAAACCGAGGTCCCATCTGCCTGGATTGGTGGTAGTTCAGGTGGATGTTAAAAGATCCCATGGCACTTATCGAAAAGAGTAGGGGAATTTCCCCGGTGTCCTGGCCAAATTTCCCTCATTCACTAAAAATACCACCAACAGCTTAATCTGGTTCAAGGTCAGTTGGCATTCATCTGTATCCCCCCTCCCCCGGGTCGTGTCTGAAAATAGGCAGGATTTGTCTAGTGCACTTACCCGGTCAACAAAAGCTAAATAAATAAAAAATAAAATACTGCCTGCATCAGACGTCCTTCCCAAATAAAAATGGCCTCCAAATTCAAACTGAAAAGATGCCTGAAGAAGTTCTGCCAGTACACTTTCCTGAAAGATCTAAGCAACATTCATTGGCAGGATTTCTATCTAGCCCCCACCTTTAACGAGGCATTTAACATCTTTCACAGCCTCTTACTGGGGCTAATAGACAAACACACCACACTAAGACTGATCAAATCAAAAAATAAAACTCCTGGCTGGTTCTTTCCCATCCTGAAGAAAGCACTTAGGGATAGGGACTACTGGTGGAAAAAAAGACATGGAAATCCCACCTGGAGGCTGATTGGTTAGCATTCTGTACCGCTAGGAATGCTTGTACCAAGCTAATTAGGTCAGAAAAGGCTAGGTACTTCCAAGAAGAACTAGAAGACAATAAAAACAATTCAGCCAAATTTTGAAACATCCTCAAAGAAGTCAAAGGTCAGTCCACTGCAATATCCCTTCCAAACAAAATTGTATCTGATGGTACAGTACCACCTATACGGACAAAGCTGATGTACTAGAGAAGTTTAATGATCACTTTGCTACTGCAGGGCTTGCCTTTTACACCTCACCTATCAGCAAACTTAGCCCAGAAAGAGACTACACTGTTGGCTTCACTGATAACCACAATCATAACCAACTGCATCCCAGCCCCTTCAGCTTCCTCACAATTACGTTCAAGCAAGTGGAGGACTCCTTCTTTCTCTAGATACAAAAAAGAGTGCAGGTGCAGATAATATTGAACCTTACTTCCTAAAATTTGGCCATACCTATCTGACTGCCCCATTACACACTTATTCAACACCTCTCTGATTCAAGGTGAGCTACCTGTCTTGTGGAAAACTGCCCACATCCTACCATTATTCAAGACTGGGGATCCGAGTGATCTGAGCAATTACCGGCTTATTTCTATACTATCCATTCTCTCTAAATTACTTGAAAACATTGTCAACATCCAACTTAGAGAACATTTGGATTCACAAAAGTTGCTAAACCCAGCTCAGTCTGGCTTCAGAGCCAAACACAGTACAGTATCAGCTCTTGCCAAAGTAACTATGACTGGCAAATGGTCTTGGACTCTAAGAAGCATGTATTTGCCCTCTTCCTTGATCTAAGTAAGGCCTTCGATACTGTGGATCATACCATCATGCTTACTGCACTGAGTAAAATTGGACTTGATAGTTCTGCCATTAAATGGTTCACCAGCTACCTAACCAATAGTTTACAATGAGTGAAAGCCATAGGAGATCTGTTCCCACAAAAATCCTTGTTACGAGGAGTCCCACAAGGGTCCATGCTGGGCCCTATCCTCTTTGCAATATACATCAATAATCTGGACTCACAGCTGGGCACAGAAAATGTGCACTTATTCACAGATACAGATACTGTACTCTATACCACAAATTCATCCTTGGATTTGACCCACGAGTACTTACAGAAAGACTTCGTCACCCTCCAATACAACCTTCACACTCATAGGCTCCTCCTCAACACCAAAAAGACTAAAGCAACGATTCTCTCACCAAAGTCTACTTCCGGATGTCCACATATCACACAGACCCCAAACACTCTTAGATGAACCCCTTGAAGTAGTTGATACCTTTAAATACCTAGGGTTCTGGCTGGATAACAAGCTCAACTTTCTGTGCCACTTAAATGAAACCTCGAAGAAACTAAGACAGCAATTAGGTTTATTCTATCGCATTGAACACCTACTTACATTAGAATCCAGAATGAGACTAGTACAAACTACATTCCTACCTATACTGGACTACACTGACTTCCTTTACAGTCATTGCCCATCAACGATGCTAAACAAACTGGACACCCTTTACCACCGGGCTTTACGATTTATCCTAAATCTACTCCGTGGTACACATCACTGTCATCTATACCAGGTTTCAGGATGGACCTCACTCTCAACTAGAAGAAAAAGGAATGCTCTCCTCTGGTTTTAGAGCATTATCTGATAACCTCCCTGCATACATCTCGAACCTCTTCAAATGGGCTAAAGGTTCCTATGACCTGAGCTGGTTCTCCATAATCTGCTTCCAGATTCCTAGAGTGAAAACTACCCTTGACTCAGCAGCAATCAACTTCTCACTTCCATCACTTTGGAACACTATGCAAGACTCATTAAAATTATCCTCACTTCCAAGCATTTTCACATTCAAAGCTCTATTAACGGATTATCTGAAGGAATCATGAAACTGTTTCAGACGTCAATGACCCCAAAGCCCCAGGTGCCACTCTCAAATCCTACACCTAAGTATCTCATCCACCCCACATTCCTAACAACAGAAACCTAGGACCTACAAGCCTAGTTCCCTTAATCCGAGATGGCCCTGCCTATTCTCTACCTTTTACCTATTCTGTCCTCCCTCTTGGCTACCTACTCTTTCACCCCAATTTCTACCATATTCCTTACTGCCTCCTTATATTTTATCATTTAGGTATGAGCTCTTACTTAGTGGAGACTATATGGGAGTGTTGCCTCTTCTTATTCCAGTAAAGCTTATCATTGTGTACCTTTGCATGTTAATTATGTTGACCGGTATGTATAGGCCCATATTGACCAGCACCTTCACAATGTGTTTTTTTTTTTTTGCACCACTGTCCACCGTAATTGTAATCTTATGAAGTGTACTGTATTGTATTAATGTCCAGGACCACCTTGAAAATGAGCTTGCTCAATGGTGTTTATGCCTGGTTAAATAAAGTGATTGCTTGATTGATTGATTGATACAAAACAGGAATAGGTGGGTCCTCTTCCAATGTTATTTTTTCATATGTGTATCTGGGCTGGATAACCAGAAAAGTCCAAATGAAAAAAGTTAAATGCCAGCACCAATTTCACCTTTCAAGCTAATGTTTATTTTCAGTGTATTTATAGAGCCACGATTCCCTGGAATGCCTAATGTTTCACCCAGTGGGCTTCCTCAGGAGCAAGGATCTAGGTATAAATCAACACACTTAAAAATGCCCAGATATAGCCCCTGATCATGAATCCTAACTGCAAAATAGATGGGAAGGTGATTCCTCCTACCTGGATCCCACAACTGGATATTGTAACAGTGGATAAGTTGCTTAGGAACAATGTTGAGTGGTTATCGTCAGCAGAAATTATGACCAAATTTACCATCAATCATAAAATGGTTTTTAAGGTGTACCAGCTTAGGCATATGTTGGCTAAGTGTTTTAACCCCCGATTATACCTCCACAGTCAGCGGAATCAGTATTAAATATCCTACCCTTTGCTTCTGCTCCACATGCTGTCTCCAGTATATATGCCAATCTATATGGAAATGTTTTTCTGAAGGTGGACAGTATCCCGAGATATTGTTCCTCTCTTTTCCCTCAGACATTGCCCCATTGGCAGATAATCTGGAGGGAATGCCACCAGTATGTCATCCAGGACAGACTAAGACTCATGCAACTCCAAATCCTTAAAGACATGTATTTGACACCATATAAACTATACAAAATAGGTAAGGCGACGACTCCCTTGTGTACTCATTGCAAGGAGGACATAGGTACTTTATAGCATATATTCTGGGAATGTAATAGAGTAGCCCCTTTATGGAGACTCATTCAAACTAAAGTGGATCCTTTGTTGGGGCTCCATGATCCCTTTACCCCTGAAATTTGCCTGGTGGGTAACTTGGGTGGCATTCCAGTTAAGGAACATAGATACCACATTGCCATGATTGCCCTTTCAGTGAAAAAACTGGTCCTCCATCATTGGATGAATGTAGAATCTATTTCTTATTCAGAATGAGTACAAGAGCTACTCTGCAACCTTTGCTCAGAAAAGATGGTTGTCAGTCTTTATAATTGCACCCATAAATACAAACAAATGTGGAAGAAACTCCATGTCCTATACTCATTATAATGCCCCTTTTCTGATAGATCCCTACAAGCTTCTATTATGCCCGAGGTAGTGCTTTGGTGCCATGGGGAGGGTGGGGGTTGAGGAGAGAAATGAGGGGAGGGATGGGGGAGTGGAGGGGGGAGGGATTTGTATATCACGTCATTGTTTGCCTGATTGCAAGATTTGTATTTTAAAATCAATAAAGTTTAAATAAAAAAAAGAAATGCCCAGATATCCCTGCTGAAAGTAGATATTAAAGACTGTATTTGTCATGATGTGTATGTTTAGAAACCTAGACAGTGGTATGACGTCATTAGCCAATTATGGTAAAGGCAGGGTTTAAAGTCTACGCTAATCAAAATGGAATAGAACTTTAGACAAAAATAAAAACTGAACAATTCATTAACTATGACAGCGATACTATGAAGTACACTCATGAATTCCTTGCTAGCAATAGGTTGTAAACATATGAATATAATCTTTTACCTATGTAGGAAGTTTGAACTTCTTGAACAAATGATTGATGAGAAAAAAAGTACTTAAAATACACATTGATTCAAGGTATGAATATCTGAGGAAATTAGTACTGTAAAACTTGGGAAAATAACATTTTTTAATTCTTTAGAGCTAATATTGAATGACCAGGTGAAAATTAAATAATATGGGTACAAACAATGTTAATGAATTAAGTGTAGTGCATAATTTAGATACACGGTGGTGGCACAGTGTAAATGCAGGTAGTAACATATACCTGAAATTAATGTGAACTGGATAATACAACGTTGTTTATATGAAGGTGTTAATTGTTGTGTACATTCTTGATTTAAGCCTAGATCCTTGCTCCTGAGGAAGCCCATTGGGTGTAATATTGGGCATTCCAGGAAGGCTCTATAAATACATTGAAAATAAACATTACCTTGAAAGGTAAAATTGGTGCTGGCATTGAATTTGTTTTCATTTAGATCTGTTATTTAGACAGACTATTATTTTTACAACTTAGTAACCCAGTAATATATTTCCACAAACACAGTTTCTGTGTCAAATTACTTCACTGTAATGTTGCTAATGTTACCTCTGGGAAATAATCACAAAAACCACTTGTGAGCACTACGTAGGATCGATTTTTATGTTTGCTTGCACGCATGTGCAAGAAACATAGTGCCACCATACGAGTTTTCATAGGTGTGCCTCTCCCACTTCCAATGCCCTGCTCCCTTTCGCAGGTGTGGCCGCACCAATCCAATGAATGTCCAAGCTGTCTATGACAGTGGCGTACAGTTGAAAGTGAAAAACCACTGTAATCAGCGGTTGTAACATGTAGGCAATTTGCATACTGCTGTTTGCAGGTAATTTACATACTGCCATCAGCAGTATGCACAGTGCCTGCACTCAGCACTGCATCTTGAACACAGCTGTCATAGATAGCTCCCTTGTCCTCCCCCAAACACTCAAGTAGCATGTTGGGAGTCCACCCCAGCATGCTTATGCACTCCCCCAGCACACCGTATGGCTGACCGGTGTGCCCAATCCCCCGTCGGCTCCACTGACCCCCCCAAAAAAAAACAGACTTGCAGTTGCCACACTGAGAGCCCACCCCAGTGTGGCAAACACCTGTATGGCCATTGGCTCTACTGACCCCCCCAAAAAAAACCTTTCAGCTGCCATGCTGGGAGCCCACCCCAGCGTGGCACAAGTCCCGCATATGTTAGTTATAGTATAACTCACTTACTTATAAATGCTGCTTGCAATCACCTCCATTTGTGACCCCCCCATCAGCCAGTGTCTTTGTGCAATATCTTTGTCTCCCCCTCCTGATTTGATGCAAGCATCCTCGAGGAGTTCAAAGTGGTGTTAGGGGGTTAGGGGTCAGTGACGGGGCCTTTTGGCACCTATATTCAACTGTATGGCTCTTACTAATTTATATTCACTGTATCTGTAAGTTCAATAAGATTCTCCATTTTAGCTTTACCAGTGGAGTGAGCTGAATTTTTTTTTAGCCGGCATGGAATGTACACGTAAAGTGAAGTAATCTCATTGCTGTCCTGACTTACCTAGTTGACAAAGAAAATGTCAGTTAATGTGTGTTTTATTGACTTTTTTCAACTGTGTTCTAAGAAACATCTGAATCAAGGCAAATATTTGTTTGTTTTATGTTAACTTCTGCTTTTCCCACAAGAGTACATTGTTGCTTTCACTATACCTTGCATTTCTTTGTATGAAAAAATAAGTTTGTTGGCTGGTTAAAATTAACTGCAAAAGAAAAATTTCTATGATGATTTTCACAGTTTTAAAGCATGTCTGACTGTTACTGTATTCTCTCTGGCAGTGAATTATTTATGGTGTTGCTCCTTCCAATAAACAGTTTTTTTTTTTTTTTTTTGTTTTAAACTTAAAGAACGGAACTGCTGGTAATTCTAAGACTGTATCTGGTGCTGTTTTGTTTTTGTTTTGTATTTTTTTGTGGCTGAAATTAGTCCACGTTGTGTTTGCAGCAACCAGAGTGTGAAGCGGGATGTGGAATATGACAGTTGTTGGTGGCTGGTGAGCTTTCAACTGTGTCAAGACTACTGCTTTAAAAAAAACAGATGAATGCAGGCAATAGTTTCTGAATTATTTCTAGTCCTTTTGGACTATTTTCCATTTTGGGGGCTGCTGAGAGCAAAAGTACCTGCCAGTTTTAGTCGTACAGATTTTAGCCAATAAGTAAGTGTGTGAGTGTGTGTGTGTGTGTGTGTCTGTGTGTGTTTAAAAACTGACCATCACTTAAAACATAAACATTATCACTTCCCATTATAACAGTGGACAAATAGACAGACAGACAGACAAGGATAGACAGACAGAGAGAAAGAGATAGCTAGATAGATAGATAGATAGATAGATAGATAGATAGATAGATAGATGGAGGTAAGTATATAAATAGACAGACAGACAAACTGGTAGATAGATGACGGACTGACAGATGGATGGAGGGCAGCAGGCAAACAGGCAGATACTCCTTGATTATCACTGTGCAATACATAACATCAGCTGAATATGAACAGCCTCACAAAACATTATATAACCATTGTCATGCTATCATTGACAAAGATTATTAGAAAATGAAACATCCAGAGATCCCACCCTGCAGAGATGGGTTATATCCCTGATTTAAATTGATTTGAACATCTTCCCAGCTGTATATCCGGTTAAGATGATCAAGGACATTGTGTTTACCAGGATTATTTTATTATTTAATATGGTTCTGTGAATGGCTTATACATGGTATAATTTTTATAAACAGTAATTGAATATATCCATCTCACCCATTAAAGCTGTTAGTCAAAAATGGATGGACTCACTTAATGCACTTAAAACTGTTGCAAAACGAGTCACTCTTGAACTAATAACATCTGTTTTCCTTCTGTTTTGGTTCACAAACAATATTTTAAAGATACAAAAATTATACACAGAAAAAAATACACTTGGTCAACTTGTTTACTGGTAAAAGATCATAGATGACTTAAAATATATTGTATTATTTTAACTATAACCATTCACTTATAGTAAAATAGTTTAACTTTAGAAAACGACATTGTTTTTATGTTTGCTAGACCATGCAAATATGAGTTTTGTGGACTACATCCAAGGTTTTGTTTGGTTATGTTTGCTACATATTATCAGAAGTCACGGATTCTGATACTTGGCTTTGTATTTAAAAAAATGTATACTGCTTGACTAGGAAACCAATGCACAAATATTGATTACTTGCAGAAGAAATGTGTGCTCCACTCTGATGAGTGCATCAGTTATTTTATTTTTTGTTTGTTTTTTTGTTTTGTCACTTACCACAGTGCCACTTGCAATTCCTCCCTGTGTCAGTCAGTATCTTTGCCTCTGCTGCCCTAATCTGAGTGAAGCACTGCAGTTGCAGGTAAACTTAGGCAGCAAGTTTCGTCTTATAGATTGTTTTTTTTTAGTTTTGCCAGATATACAAATAAATTCAGTAACTGAAAAAATTAAACGGGTGGGCTGCCTATTAAAAAATGACTGACATTCATTGCAAGGAGAAAGTAAAAAAAACAAAACAACCTGCACTAATGTGTTGCAGATAAAACTTCTCACCCCCCCGCCCCACAATCTCACTGACTGAAGCACCCGCAATCTTCAACCGCAAATAAAGTTCATCAGTAGGTTACATAAATTACATTACATTTTTTTAATAAATGCCTCTTGCAATTCCCTCAGGTGTCAATATCTGTCTCGATCAAAGTTCCAAGGAAAAGTTGTACTCTGGATATAAAAAAATAAATGGGTGGGCTAGCCATTAAAAAAAAAACAAGCAAAACTCAGTGCAAGCAGAAAAGAAAAAAAAAACCTGCAGACATGATCCCTTCCCCCCCCCCATGAAGCACCCACAATCCAGAACTGCAAGTAAAGTCTGGCAGTAGGTTGCATAAATCACATTTTTTTTTTATAAATGCTGCTTCCGATTCCCTCTGGTGTCTGGCAGTAGCTGGGCTATATAATTCAGTCAGATAGCATTTCTTAAGAAATGTCACTTGCAATTCCCTCCGATGTCCTTATCTTTGTAAATACAAGGCCCACAGCAAAAGTTGCACTCCGGACTGGAAGGCTCACTCATAGTTGGGTAAGGTCTGGATCACGCAAAACCATTTTACAGAAGTTACTGTTGGGCTGCTGTGTATGGTATGTGTCAGAGTTCAAGAGAAGTCCTGGTCTGTCTGCCCTATATTTCAGTTATGATCAATTTATACCTGTATGGGTACACCATGGGGAGAATACTCCAAAAGCTGCAGTCCAAATATGGAAAACTAAACTGGCGCGCTGCCTATCAAACAGCTAGGCGGTGAATGCCCCCCGCCCCCCAATATGATCTCAATGAGTCAAACACGGCAGTCCGCAATCAAAAACAAAGTCCGGCAATAGGTTGCATCAATCACATTACATTTTTTTTAATAGATTCCACTTGTGATTCCCTCTGTTGTCAACATATTTTCCCCACTCCCGATCTTACTGAAGAAGTTCCAGCAGAGCAACCACAAGTCCTGTCTGGCAGCAGGTTTCAGCTGTTGTATGCCAATGAATGAATAATGTAACATTACAACAAATGGTTTTGGTCTTGGATTAAAGAGATCTTTCCAAACATTGTAACACTCATTCTCCCACTAGACCACACAAATATGAGTTTTGTGGACTACATCCAAAGTTATGTTTGGTTATATTTGCTACTTATTATCAGAAGCCATGGATTCTGATACTTGGCTTTGTATTTTAAAAAATTGATGGTGCTTGACTGGAAAACCAATGCACAAATACTAATTGATTGCAGAAGAAATGTGTGCTCTACTCGAATGAGTGCATCAGTTATTTTATTTATTTTTTTGTTTGTTTTTTCCTTTTGTCACTTAACACAGTGCCACTTACAATTCCCCCGTGTCAGTCAGTATCTTTGCCTCTGCTGCCTTAATCTGACTGAGTGAAGCACCGCAGTTGCAAGTAAACTTAGGCAGCAAGTTTGAGCTTATAGATCATTTTTTTTAGTTTTGCCAGATATACAAATAAATTCAGTAAATAATCTTTAGTTCACTGAAAGGCAGATACTGCAGTTCGATTGCAAGTAAAGTCAAGCAGCAGACGTCACTCTGTTAACTAATGTCCTGTATCAATAATTTTACATTTTAATAAATGTCCTTTGTCTCTCCTGTCCCGATCTGACTGGGTGACACACTGAAGTTGCAAGTAAACTTGAGCAGCAAGTTTCAGTCTATGGGAGCCAATGTATGGATTATACAGTGCAATTTAACCCTATAATAGTAATCAGCACTTGAGCCAGCAGAAATTTCCTGTCCTGATTCTGCTGCAATGTCCCACTGCCAGGTTAGTCCCTTCTTCTTATGGCTTGGTTCTTCTGTGAAGGCAAGAAGGGTGGCAGACACCAAAGTCTCACTGGCTGCATGTTTCTTTTAATAAAATATTTGTACTTATGAGCATGTGCTCAGGGCTTGGCAATTGCTACAGAATTTGAATGCAGCTACAGAATTGCTGCAGAATGGCCACAAAATCAGCAGTTGCCATGCTGCAGAAAATATGATGCCCTGTCACAAAAGGTAGATCGACTATGCCGCAGTAAGCACAGGGTCCTGACTATGACACAAGATTAAACTGAGTCTAAAACAGCAGAGGCAGAATTGAATAAAACAATAGAAAAGATCAAAAATAAATTAGCAGATTTTGAGTAATCAGTTAAGAAAACAAAAATAATAAAAACATAAATGGAATGATTATAGATATAAGAGGTTTACAGCTGGAAAGTATAACAACCTTTTAATAGATACAGAAGACAAGAGTATTTGGATTCAGTCAATTCTGGAAGTTATACACAGCCTAGCAACAGACAGAAACCTAGGCTTTCAGCCAATCAGGTCAGATTAAATCAAGATTAAGAGGCTCCATTTAATATAGGAGTCCATCGTAACCTAAGTGACTCCATTTCAATGTAAGAGACCCTCTTCTTATTTGAGCAATATGATAACAGGATGACTTTTTTTTAACCAGGACAGACACACTAAGCTGAAAGTTTGCTTACAGTTGCAACCTGGGAGCACAGAGAAGTTAAGTTACTTGCTCAGGGTCACACAGTATGCAAGATGGAGCTGTGGGATTCAAACCTAGGTCTCCAGGTTTGCAGCTCAGTGCCTTAAATTACTGCACTATACCACCTTCACTCCACAATAACCAATCCTTTCAAATGTTCTAAACCTTTTTTGTCGAATAGTTAAAAAAAGCGCCAATTAAATAGTTTTATTCAATATGGTCAATTACGTTCAATGGGGAAGTTTTCGATCTCCACTCAGTACTACAGTTTCAAGGCCAAACCAATCATTCTCTAAGCAAGAACTGGGTTAGAACATACCTCTAAAAAGAGTCCTCAGCCCAATCCCGTCAAATAGGCATGAAACATTACCTCAATATTTGTAGACAGGATTGGTTTACTATTAACAAAGAGCCTCTGCTGATTTTATTGTTCAGCTGTTCTGAGTCTCCCCAGTGGTCTAAGGCTCTGAGCTGCAAATTTGGTGACATCCAGCAGGCCAGACCTGGGTTTGAATCCCACAGCTTCCACTTGCATACTGTGTGACCCTGAGCAAGTCACTTAACCTCCTTGTGCTCCCAGGTCGCTCCTGTAAAAAAGCTTTCAGCTTAGTGTGCTATACCTGGTTAAACAACTAAATAAATTCTGAGGGTCCTTATCACTTTTCTCAACCCTTTTCAAAATCCAAGGCATAGCAATGACAGCTTACAAGCAGGAATCTGGTTGACTTTCCATCGTTTTTTAATTAACAGATGAATATAAGGGAGTGGAGAGGTGGAGAGGGGGCAGAAATACAAAAGACTGGTGTAAAAAAGGAATGTGCTGATCAGCTATTTATTTAGCCTAAAAAAAGTCTCTGACATGGCAGTACTAAAACCCAGACTATGTGACAAAAAAACAAAAACAAACTGGCACATGACACCTTTACCCTTTGCACAATTTGCATGAGCAACTTCTGCTCTGCATCTGTTTTTTACGGCTGCATGGGTAGAACCCTGCAGATGTTTTGCATGTAGAAAAGGGCTGACATAATGTTTTCCATCTGTGGAACTGGCTGAAGGTGTGAATAGTCTCCTCCGCCTGACCCTCCTCCAAGAAATGATTTCTGCCCTCAAATAAATACACTTTCATGTTAGTCAATGGTTGCAGAGTGCTATTTTCTTTCTTAATTGAGAGGTACATGAACTGGAACCTTAGTAGTGGGAGGGAGCATTCGTTTTTTTTTTTTTTTGTTTGTTTGGTAAGAGTATGTTTGACCCACCCCAACTCCACCCCACCCCCATTGTATTTTGCCGACACCTTAGCATTCCCACTGCAAGCAGACTGCAACCCAATAACATTAATGCAGCTCAGCCAGACAGCAAATGGAAGAAAAAAGTGTTCTTTTAGTCAGAAGCCATCCTTCCCCTACATACTGTAGATCAATTGTTATAAATACCAGCACTTCTCTTAGCATTCTGCTGAAATCAACATGGCCTTGAGACACTACGGCTGCTACTCTGGTTTTTAATGCAGTCTTTGCCAAAGTCAGCCTGGACACTAGCGCAGGTATTTTAAACATGTTTGCTCCATATGCAGGTATGTTAAAACATGCTCACTCTGTAAAATGCAGACTGAATTTAAACGAACTAAAATAATGTATAAGAAAACAACTGTTTTCCAAAATGGTAGTGCTCTAAATCTTATATACTGATCGAAAGGTCTGAGTGCTAAATAGCAGGGTGCTGTATATTAAATCAGTGGGCTGGACTCAGCAATGCAGTATCATCTATCTGCAGCCTAAAAAATATAGGGCTCCAACACCAGTATATCTTTTGACGCATCTTCACTCTTCAGAGCCAGACAGCGAACAGAAAAAACAGGTTCTGTTTTAGCCAGAAGCCTCCCTCCCCCCATGCATTGCAGATCAATTGTTATAAGTACCAGCACTTCTTTTAATTCTGCTGAAATCAACATGGTGTTGCGTCTTTGCCAAAGTCAGCCTGGACACTAGTGCAGATATTTTAAACATGCTCACTCCGTTAAATGCAGACTGTATTTAAAAGCACTAAAATAATGTGTAACAAAACAAATATTTCCAAAGCTATAATGCTTTAAATCTAATTTACTGACTGAAAGGTCCGGGTGCTAAATAGCAGGGTAATTAAATCAAGGGGGTGGACTCTGTGATGCAGTGTCATCTATCTGCACCCTACAAAATATAGGACTCCAACACCAGTATATCTAACCAAAAATGTGTTATTTTTCATGCAATTTAAAAATAGGCTTGTAATCCAAAACATGTGGTTTTGGCATTTTAAGTGAAGTTTTGTCTTATGTGTTCTGAGGCCAAAGTTTTTAAACATGCTTATTCTTGGCTCATTTGCCTGATCCATAAGTGTGTTTTCCACTGCAATTCTCTGTAGAAGCAACTTCTGTGGGCAGCTAGTGACCTGTGCAGTCCCCAGACGGTAACCTGTGGCTTCAGCCGCTCCCAATCCACCTGTCCTCAACAAATTAATCTAAACACTTCATAAACACTTAAACACTTTCTGATAATAGTACTGTTTTTCTACATTCTCTGTGACACTATTTCTTAGTAATCCTATGCTGCTTAGCTACTTTTCTTGTGCAGACATTCCTTTCTTAAAAAAAAAAAACATTCTCCTACTTTCTTCATTCCTGATCTGTTCCTTGCTGCAGTTTATTTTTATTCTAAGTATTTGACCAAATCATGTTTTCTCTTGAGTGCTTGCTTTGGGTAATGGCTCTCAATGTAATATAGTATTCTGATCTGGGAATCACGGTTACAGTACCCATTTGTAATTTTTGAATACATTTTTGTAAAGGAAGAGAGATCATATTTTGCAGACGTTAAGATCTAGCTCAGTTAGAGAGGCCACAGAGAATGTAGAAAAACAGTACAGTTATCAGAAAGTGATTTAAATGTTGAAGTGTTTATGAAGCATCTTGATTTGTTACATGTGATGTCAATGGTTTCTGTGGATATAATGGAGCATAAAGTGATCATTTACTCCACCATGTGTCAGCTCTGAGGATGGATTCATGACATCAGCATGGATTCCAGTAAGCACACCTGAGGACAGGTGAATTGGGAGTGGCTGAAGCTCTAGGCTACCCTCCAGTGGACTGCATAAGTGAATGGCCACCAACTGAAGTTGCTTCCACAGAGGATTGGAGAATGCAGTGGAAAACACACTTAGCTGGAGACTACCAGAGGGCAAGCAGTTTATTGATTTGCTGACAAAGTCAAGGAGCCATCTTTAAGCAAATGGTGCAGAAATTAAATAATTTCTTGAATAAATAAATGAATCTTGTTCACTAAGTCATGACCATGAGGTAAAAAGTCACCCACCAGTTAGAGCTGCATACAGGTTAGAACAAATCAATGCGACAGTGAGAAGAACCCTCGCAAACTCACCCCAGGTCAGAAAAGGAGCTCCAGATAAATATGTGCAGAAAATAAATTATTTATTTCAAATATTCACACTTATATAGTATACGAAAAAGAACCAGTTGATGTCAACCCCCTGAAGACCAGCACAAAAAAAAAGCATTTCACCCCTATCATGGGAGCGTTTTCAAATGCTAGTGAACACATTTAGAAAAATGGTTTAAATAATACTGGTGTCCTCACATCCTCATGATGAGCCCTAGTTAACAAACAATTAAATGTTCTAACAAAAAGTACTCTCTACCCTTATACAACCCACCAATTAAAAATCATATGAAATTACCACTCACAGATTACTGAATCATTACCACATCCTTCATATTTTATTTATTTAGTATCACAATCCTAAGGAATTACAAGGAATCCTAAGTATCCTAAGGAATCTCCCTAATCGGGGTAGCCCGGGTTCAGATGGCCTCTCACCTGTTCTGCTCAAATTCATCACCCCTGCCATCATCAAGCCTCTCATGCTTATTTTCACTTTGGCTCTGTCTACCTCCACCATGCCTGATATGCGGAAGTCAGCAAAAAGTATCCCTATCTTCAAAGCAGGGGACTCCCACTCGTTCGATAATTACCACCCCATTTCTATCCTACCACACCTAAGCAAACTTTTTGAAAAAATCATCCACTTCCAACTGTTGGAACACATAAATACATACAATCTTATGTGTAGCCAACAGCATGGCTTTCGCAAATCTCACTGCACCACCTCTGCTCTGGCACTCTTTACCGACCATGTCCTTTATTTATTTATTTAGTTTTTGTTAACTGGGTAGGTGCACTAGCCATAAAATGACTATTTTCAGGCATGACCCGGGAGAGTACAACAAAAGGAAAACAGTTGAACAACAGCAACATGGGTACAATAATACAAATAGAGGAACAGTACAGCAGTGCTACAAAAATACAATGGGTAGCAACAACAAAAAATAATGGCAAGCATTATACAGATAATGACAGTAAGATATATAATAAGTGCAGAAACCATGGACCCGGCCTGTGGAGTGAAAGGGATAATAAGATAGTAAGGTTATATAGAGAGAAATGTGAGGAATGTTCAAACATAACAAGAAAGATTGACAGAAGGAAGGTCAGGGGTGGTAATTTCCTTATTAGCATGGATCGCGGGCATGCTACTGGGGCTGTCTTTGTGGATCTCACAAAGGCCTTTGGCATAGTAAACCACGCACTCCTCCTCTCCAAGCTACACCTCCTTGGCTGCTCCACTGAGACAACAAATTGGTTCAAGAGCTACCTCTTGGGCTGCTCTCAATCAGTGTGCATGGGTTCTGCCATCTCTCTGACTTTCCTTGTCTCAACTGGCATCCCCCAGGGTTCCATCCTGGGACCACTGCTTTTCTCCATCTTCATTATTTCACTCCCAGCTGATAGCCTAAACTGTAAATCACTTCTGTATGCAGATGACCTTGTCATTTACCACAGCAATAAGTCCCTCGCCCAGGTCTCCTCAGTTCTTACCCAGAACTATGGCAGTGCTTTTAGCTGGTTCACAGCAAACCTGTTATTGGTAAATGGAAAAAAGACCAGATCTATGCTATTCGCATCCAAACTGCACCTCACTAAATTTCATAGTTCCGGCTCCTCACCCCAAATACTACTCCCTGATGGTCTGACTCTTGAAGATGTTACCTCTTTCAAATATCAGGGGGTGACACTTGATCCATCATTAACCTTCTCAGACCACATCAACACTGTGGTTCACAGGGTCAATCAAAAACTTGGAGCTGCTTACCATCTACGCCACATACTAACCCCAGAGGCTCGAATAGCAATTGTCCAGGGTAACCTACTTCCTGTTTTTGACTACTGGTACCCAATCTACTCTCAAACATCCTCAGCCCTCAGAACCAGGCTCACATCAGCTTACAACAGTGCCTGCCATTTTGCTCTCATGGCACCTTTCCCAGCTCACAATTGCACCCTCTACAGTTCCCTTGGCTGGCTACCTCTCCAAGGGTACTTTGATTTTGCCCTTGGTTGTATCGTGGATAGTATCATCAGAAGTGGTGATGTGTCCCCTCTCTTCCCCCTGCTCAAGGTCAGAACTCTACCCAGGTGTCTCAGCTGCTCTACTGTCCCTCCCCTACATGTACCAAGGGTGTCCACTGGTATGGGAGGGAAAGCACTATTCTTTGCCACCCCTACACTGTGGAACAGGATTCCTGCTCCCCTCCACTCCTCTAACACCCACTCAGCTTTCAAATCCCTCTACAAATCCTGGCTAGTGGATAGAGCAATTTGCTCCTGCCTATAAGGGGTAGACTCCCCCTGACACCTAACACTATCTGTCCTGCAATAACCTGACTCCTCAGGGAGTTACTTAGCTGGTCTCCCCAAGCTTATTTCTGGCTCCTGTTCTCTGCCTCTCTCTTCTCTCTGTCTAGATGTGACTTTCAAAGGTGGGGTGAATCAAGGGGGAATGATAGGGTTTGTTTGTACCCTCCCATTGTCTCACCTATTGTACCATGATTTCCACCATTTGTTCCTGTATGTATTATTCCCTGTATGTAAAAATGTTCTTGACCTCTGTTTAACCTGTAACATCCATGTGCCTTGTGATTTAAATTGTTGCCTAGCTATGCCATCTTTTATGGCCCAGGTCGTGCCTAAAAACAATTCCTCGGACCAGTGCACCTACCCGGTAATCAAAGACAAATAAATAAATAAAAAACAGTAATTGGAATGCAAAGATTTCTTCAATTTAACACAAGCATGCATAACTTGCAAGTACCTCATTATTTTCAATTTAATTTTCCATTAATATTTCCTGTACATGTGTTCTTTAACACACGCAATAAGTTATTCATACAAGCTTTAATATATCTTCAAGATGTTGTTAAGCATTTATCTTGCAGGGTGAAATGTTGTGACTCAGTCCGGGACAATAAACTAAAATCTGTTACAAGATTCTCCCACATTATAAAAGATACAGCATCCACTTGATCTGGAGAAATAAAAATATTTATTTAGTTATATATTCTAAACAGATGGACCACTGACTGCAAATCTAGCATGCATTTGTACATGAATTTTATTTTATATTTCCTCTATGCATATATTTATAAATGTGCATACACATTTGAACATTTTCCAAACATGTCAGTTGCCATTTGGAAGAGGAAAGGGGGGAGATAAACTATACAATAATTTCTATGAAAAGAGGGTCTTACAATCTATATACGAGAGCAAAGTAGCATATAGGAGGGCAATCATGAAGGAGATGGAGTTGGATCTGAATGTGTGTATTCGGTCCGAGAAAAAAGTATTAAATAACCGAATTAAATAAAAAGACATTTTCCTCATATGTAATAACCCCACTATTTATTTTGATTCCAATAAGTTTATAAAGCACAAGCACCATGAGGTTTGATTGCTCTTTGTGTTAAAAAATGAACCACATTGAATAATATCACCATGGTTAGATATAAACATGACCTATAACTATTCAAGAACCAGAGGGCATCAAATATAATAAAACCCTCGAGTTAGGTAATC
The DNA here is from genome assembly GCA_016271365.2 of Neoceratodus forsteri. Classification (NCBI taxonomy): domain Eukaryota; kingdom Metazoa; phylum Chordata; order Ceratodontiformes; family Ceratodontidae; genus Neoceratodus; species Neoceratodus forsteri. The sequence goes on from JADMNL010000024.1 coordinate 89,266,634, forward strand.
ATTGCTGAAGGGGGGGATAAAAACAACAGAACTGGGAGCAGTTGAGATATAACTGTCACAAATTCACTCAGCAGGTCAGGCCCTCTACTCCCAAAGTGCCAACCTCTGAGCGCAGTCTTGTGAACAGTGTAACAGACAGGCCTTGTCTGTTTTGATGAGTTAGGATCGACCTTTGGTCTCAGTTCTGGAGGGATTCAAACTGTAACCTCTTGCTAGCATACCCAATGCACAGGTTCAGATATATCTGTCTTCAGGGGAGCCAGATATCTTTGCCTACAGGCACCTAACCAGGTATTCAGAGATGAACCCTTAAAACGTAATAAAGACCTCAGATTTAAAATGCTTCTGTTTCCAGTTTGGTACCACCATACAAGCTATATGTCTGCTGAACCATAAATATTTCTTAGCAAAAGAAAGCGATTCAAAGACAGACCAGGTTTACTCTAAAATTAGAGTTTTTACTAAAATATATAATAATATGTCAAACATACATTACAGTACTCTTGTAACACAAGACATACATATCTTTAAACAAAACACGGTTTAAAACAGTACAATTCCTACAACTATATTTAGATTTTGTCTAGCTTTCTAAATACCTGTTTTCAGTGCTCAGATGTTTCCTTAGTCAGTGTCAGATACAAAATGCCTCTCTATAGTGAAAGAGAAATAATCTTTTCAAGCAGTATTGGCCAACCCCTTTCTGATGAAATCATCCAGCCCCTCCTCTGGTCAAATATCTAATAAAAATATATTTTTGTACAACCACAGGATGTAATTTTATTAATCTATACTATACAGCTATACAGGATGTATTAATTCTGCAACCTTAGCATAACTCAAGTTTCAAGTACACCTCTTTTGATCTCATGCTGTACCCTTTTCACACAGGCTTCATAGGGTCATTTACAACCTTACACCTCTATGTAACATCCTAGCTTCCCTTATTTTAACATCATAAACCTAGTTTATGATTTATCTCTTAACAAAATTAACTTAAGAACTCTGTAATTAGCTCAGAGAAACAGGATCCTTAATAAAAGTCTTCCAGTAACACATTGGGTGGGATATTCAAAAGGGTTGCACCATGCGCAATAGGGTTGCACCAGTGCAAGTCCGAAATTGAGCTATTCTGCGATATTCAGCAGGAGGCAGTTGTGCCACAGAAAACATGCTGAGCAACAGCACAATGCTAATGAAGGTATGCGCAACCGAAGGGGGTGGAACCATGCATAAAGTGCGCAATGCGATATTCAAAGGCTTGCACAATGCACAACAGTGGATCAGGCGGAAGTTGCGCCATAGCGGAAATGAGCCCAAATAAAAAGGCTCAAGGAAGAGGTGCAAGAACGCTACAGGGAAGCCACATGAGGCAGGGAGACAGAGAAGGCCAGAGTGACAAACAGTGCAGGCCAGGGAGAGCACAGGACAGAAGAGAGGCAAGGGAAGGTGTGTGGGGCCACAGAGTGCAGAGGCCAGTAGGTATACCCGGTGCAGTGGAGGTAGCAGTCAGGACAGCGGGGGTAACAGAGCAACAACAGCCGGGGGGGAACACAAGCCAGGGACATGGACAGTGCCAGCTTCCACATGGAAGCTGTAATGAGGGGGAAGAGAAGGCATGCTGCAGGGGGACGTGGCCGTGGAAGGGCTCGTCGGCTGTACGCCCCCAACAGGCAGTACCGAGCCCACATCAGCTTTGAGCTCTATTCAGATATAGAGATTGTGGGCCAGTACCACCTGAACAGGGCAATACTGAGGCAGCTCTGTGAGCTGTGCAGTGATGTGATGCAGGCACCCTCATGACGGAGTCACGCTCTGTCAGTGGAGACAAAGGTAACAGCTGCATGTGCTTGCTCGCCATGGGTACCTTCCAGAGACCAACAGGGGACACCACAGGCATAACACAGTCAACCACATCACGCATCCTCACCCAATTCCTCAGTGCACTGCTGCCACATGCTGCAGAGTACATCCATTTCCCCAGCACTGCGGCGGAGTGTACAGCAAACATACAGGAGTTCCACAGGGTAGCACGTATGCCTGGCATGCTAGGGGCGATAAACTGCACCCATGTAGCCATTCGCACACCACCTGGCCCCGATGGGGCTGCCTATTGGAATTGGAAGGGATTTTCCAGTGTCAACTGCCAGGTGGTGTGTGACGCCAGAGGGCGCATCATCAATGTCTGTGCCACGCACCCTGGCAGAGCACAAGATTCATTCATATGGTACCAATCAGCACTTTGCCATTGATTCGAGAGTGGAGACATCCCTACAGGACATCTAGTGGGTGAGTATGCATGTAGGATTGGCAAATCAGGGGCAAGGGTGGGTAAGCCACAGGTGCCATGGGTGTGGCACACAGGGTTAGGGGCAATATGAGCCTGAACAAGACATTAACCTCCACTATCTCCACACAGGTGACAGTGGATACCCACTCCATCCCTGGCTGCTCATACCCTACCAGCGGCCCACGACCCCATCACAGCAACACTTCAATGAGGCACACGCCACCACACGCAACATCATTGAGCGGGTGTTTGGGATGCTGAAGGCATGCTTCCAATGCCTAGACACCTCCAGCGGTGCCCTACAGTATAGCCCCTCAAAGGCCTGTAGGATATTCCTGGCCTGTTGTATCCTGCACAATATTGCCAAAGACTGTGGGATAGCCATACAGGTCGAGGAGGGGGACAGCGATGGGGACACCGGTGACGCCGGTGATGATGGGGATGAGCAGCCCCCCCTTGGATGGTGTGACCCCCGACTGATCCAGCTGGCCCAGCTGCACCGGGACACCATCACAGAGGAGCACTTCACCCAACACAGGTAAGTCATGGGGCCATGTGCAACCAACAGTGGCTAGGGCACAACCCACATACACACAGGGAAACACACCAGGGGTGTATGACGGCAAGGGAAGTGGCAGGGCACAGAAGCACACACATACAACCAGGGAGGGGTGAACAATAACATGCCACATGGACAGAGACACACACACACACACACAACAGGCACAAAGTGCACAGGGGTCAGGTGCACAACAGAGCAGTAACACAGACACTAAAAACACACATGTCCACAGGCCACCACCACCACCTTTACTGTCTATGTATGTGTGTCAGATGCTGGGCACCTTTGCACTTTGGTGTACGGCGCAATGCAGGCATCATCATGCACACGCACCTGTGGACAGCAGTCGGGAGCGTGTGCAGGTGGTCCATGTGTCTGCGTGTAGGGCAGGGCACCCACTGGTGCACTGCCCACTGAAACACACATTGCACACAGGGCAGCACCAGATAGGGCCCACACTGGGAGACAGCTCAGTCATGCGGCACAGTGCCACGGCCACCTCGGATGCGTGGGCAGCCCAACCGAGACCCAGCAGCACTGGCAGGCTGAGCATGGGCTACATGGGGTGGCACCGATGGACCACCGGGGGTCCCACTGTGTGAACGCAACTTTGCCCGCAGAGGGGTCTGCAGCATACCGAACATACCTCGACCAGGGGTGCTCGGGGTGCCCACAGCTGAACCCGGTGTTGACAGGGTGGGTGTCACATGACACCGGGAACAGGGAGTGGATAGTGTACTGTGCGGTGTGAGTGGCACAGGGGCACCTGACTGTGTGCCCAATGTGGCCACGACACTGACCACTGCCTGTGTCAGCCTGTCGATGGCGGCAGTCACATCCACCCGCAAATGGTCAATCCGGGACAGGATCCTCTCGGTGTCCCTGCTGTGCCACTGCAGAGCCACACACAGTGCCTCCATGGATGTTGCAACCCGCATCTGCTGCTGTACTGATGCCTGCAGCAGGTGGGTGTGCTCATCAAAGAGGTCGTCTGCCACATCGGCAACCTGTCCCTCAGGGTATGGAAAGGCCTGATGTACAGCACCCCTTGAGGGTGGGTGCTGCTCACCAGGACCAGATATGGGCAAGTCCACAGGCGGTGCACCTACATCACCGCTGAGCCCTGTACCCCCAGTCCCGGTGGGCAACTGCTGCTGCTGCCCCTCCGCCTGCTGTGCCCACAGGATCAGTGGTTCCACTGCTGTGGCCACAACAGTGCCAGTGACCTGCACAGCCACCAGTGCTGCCCCACTGGTGCTGACAGGCACAGCCTGGGACTGTGCTGACATGCTGGTACACACATCAGAACCAGCTAGGTCCATGGGCGTGAGCTGTCCTGCTGTGTGTCCATTCTGTGACACACACATGTCAATGCCCATAGTGGTCGGTGCATCATCAATGGTGCAGGTCTGTGCCACAACCACAGCCGCAGTGTGCTGGCATGCTTGCATGCCAGACTGCTGAGACACAGGAAGGGCACTCCCCACACCTGTCTCAACATCAGTGAAGGTAGCCAGGCATGCACACTGGCACAGTGCATGCCAGCAATCTGTGGAGGTGGATGGTCCCTCCTCCAACTCCAGATGGCTGTCCGCAGTGGACAGGCCCTCCACTGCTGACCCCTGCAGACACACAGGATCTATAACAGAAAGGAAGGACACGTTAGTGCATGTGAACTACCTTTCCCCGACCATGACATACCATGCAATGATGGGCTACCACCTGTCTGGAAGCCACCTCCAGGAACACCCTCAATGGCACTGCGCTGCATGCTTGCAGTGAGCATGTCCTCTGCCGCAGTCAGCTGCACCACCTCCAGCTGTCCCCCGCCTGTTGCAGTACATGCCGCCCTGATGGCTGCAACCTTCTCCTTCACCCTCCTCCTGTCGGTCCCCATCTTCTTTTTACACTCCTGCAGAGAGCGCTGGTGGCTGCCGTGCAGGTTGACGGGACGTGCCACCCCCTCCCATGCAGCAGCACGGGCCTGAGGGGTGCCCCACCATCCACTGAGAAGTGGCTCCTCATCCAGGTAGGCCTCGAACAGTGCCTCCATCTCAGACTTCGTAAAGTTGGGCCTCCTCTTCCTCCCACCATCATCCTCCTCACCCAGTCCCTGCTCGGTCATTTCACAGCCTGTATGGGTGAGAGTGGTCACCTGTGACTGTGCAGTACACAGCAATTCTCTGAGGCCATGGTCCAGAACAGCACAATGCATGCAACTCACCTATCAACTGCAGTAACCGAATATGGCCACTGCAGAACAGTGTCGCATATTTATAGCGCAATGCTTGCAAATTAGGACTGGAGCAACTTTAATGAGATGCAAATTACGTGGCTACACCATTGAATGGCTGATCAGATGATTTGCATATGACGGCTGAATATCGCGCTGTTGCGCTTTGCGCAATATGGTTGAACCAGCTGAGCCAATGGCGCAGTTCTGTGACTGCGTAGTACACCACACTGTGCATGCCCAGGTAGCTTACACAGGCATCTGCTGCACTGATGATGTGCTGTGCACGATAGGCAATTCAGGACATGGCCACCATTGTGCCAGTGGCGCTACAGCGAGGGTCACTACATGGCGCTGTGGCACAACTGTGCAATAGTCCACTGTGGCAATGGCACACAGGTGACCAGTCACGCTGGACACATAGACATCCGATGGTGCTGTGCGTGGCCTTGCGCCAGAGACCCATGACCCTGTGCCCGACCTTTGCCCCCTTGGCGCTGTATGTATGGCATGTCTGCAGCTCTATCACGCTGTTTGGTAACAGCGCGATAGGGACTGGCGGTGCTATACCAACAGCGCAATAGGGAATAGCGGAGTTGTATTGTGCAACAATTCCACTTGGGGTTGCCGTGTTGCGGAGCGCCATATTGCCTACTATACATGCAGGAATGGCACGCAGAAGAGCCCCCCAATGGAGTTTACTCAAACTCACAAACCTGGTGGCCATAGTGGAGCCTCACCATGGCCCACTATTTGGGGATGAACCCCTCAACATGGCCAGGACCCATGCGTGGCAGCAGGTGGCAACTGCTCTTGAGGAGGCCACTGGCCAGCGGAGGTCCACAGAGCAGTGCAGGCGCTAGTATGGGGATCCTGTGGAGGAGGGAGCCAGCACTACTGGCACGTCTTCAGTCACTTGCCAGGAGGGGCATGGTGCCTCGGCCAGGTGGGTGAGCCATCTATGCACCTGTATGGTCCATATGGGTAACACTGTCTATTGTGTCCAGCACATGGGGGAGGGTTGGTCTATGGTTGGCTGTGGTGGTGTTTACAGGATATGTGATGTATGGGTCTGGCTGGGTGGGTGAGCACACTCATTGGGGCAGGGGGATGTCTGCTTTGGGATTTCACTGATGTGTTTCTCACCTTTTGTTTCCCACAGGCATGGCAGAGTGGAGGAGGGCCTGGGCTGAGGTGCAGCAAGAGGTGGCAGCAGTGGCTGTGCGTGGTGTTGGTGGTGGTGGCAACGAACCATGACAGCAGCAGTAGCAGCACGATGAGGGTGAGTGACATGACATCATGAATGCTATTGCATGCTGTGGGGGGGGCAGGGCATGGCCACCATCCATGGACAACACTGCCATGCACGCGACATGTGACAGTCAGCACTGTCCAGTGGCACTGCATGTCTGGGAGTGCATCAATGGTGGTCCATGCGTGCACTGGGCACATGGCTGTGGCACTGCCTTCCCACTGTGTAGCCATGTCACTGTACAGCCTTGGTTGTGCTGTGCTGGACATGGGCGGTGTGTGTGTTTAGTGGCACACATGGCTGTTGCTGCCTGGTTGGGCATGTCTTGTGCACAGTCACTGTGGGTGGGTGCAGTCCATCACAGGAGCGGGGCACTTGGCTGTATGCCATGCATGATGGGTGGGCTTCAGGGATATGGACAGTCACAGCCATTGACTCTGATCCCTTGTCCTAGGTGTCCGGATCCTGCGGTGAATTGAGCGATCAGTTCAGCAGCTCATACAGGTGGCCATGGAGTCCCTCACCATCCTGCGGGACCTGCATCAACATGGTGTTAGGCGCAGGAGGAGGCCCCGGGACCAGCACCAGGTGGATGGAGAGTGGGCTGGCAGGCAGTAGCTGCCCATCACCTCCCCCCTTTACCCATCCCTCACACCCTGCCTTCCCTCTCCCAGTTGTTTACCCCTGCCCCTTACCTACCCCTACCTTGTACCCGTACCCCCACCCCTGTATTGTATATTTGTATATAGCTATGGTTGTTCTTATTGTTATTGTTGTTATATTAATTAGAAATATATATTTTGATATGAATACTGTGGTCATCTCTGATTTGCAGCTGGCTATAGGTGCTCAGTTGCAGTGGTGTGCATGGCATCTAGGGTGGTATTGTCATGGGTATGTGTGTGTGTGTGCGTGGGGAGGTGTCTCTGGTGTGGGAGTGGCTTTCAGTCGGTCTTGCCATGTGCTGCCACCCACTGCTGGGTGCTCATAGTGGGTCTGGCTTGTATGGTTCTGTGGTACACGAGGTTGCAGTGTGATGGGGGGGATGCATGGGGATTCCTGCAGTGATGGTCACTGCTCATGGGTGGTGTCTTGGAGTCACAGTGCAGGGTGTGCTGTGCACAAGGTGGGGCTGATGTGCACTGGGGTGGTCAGCCCCCTTTGTGTGGCAGTCTCAGCTTGCCAGTGGGTGTGCTGGGGCACCATGGCCCGGCTGTGCTTTGTTGGCTTGTCCCCATGGGCCGGTGGATATTCCATTCCCCCCCTACTTATGCTGTGCTTGGGGTGTGGGGGTGCATTGTTAGTTCTGCAGTGTGTTCCTGTGCCCATCTGTGGCATGGGTGGTGGGCCCCTGCCTACCTCCCTGGTTGTGCAGTTCCATTGCTCTGCTGCTGGGAGGCTCCCTGCTTGTGCTATGGTGCCTCTGGACTGCTCAGCTGGGCTGCCCTTCTTGCGCTATAGCGCATTGTATCTGCTCAGCTTTCCCTTCCTGGTTGCGCTATGGCACAGGTTGTGCGATATTCAGACATTGGCTGGTTGCACAATTTGCCTTGCTCTATGTTTGAATATCGCATCTATTGCACATGTGCGCAATGGACTTGTGCATGCTCCTGCTATTGCACACATTTTGGGTGCAGTTTGAATATCCAGCCCATTGTCTCTAAAAAGGCTAAGTGTGTGATACAATGCTGTCAGCAGTTCTCTTGGCCTGCATCTGTCAGCTAAACTCTGGGGGAGGAGGAGTGAGAGAGGTCATTCCTAGAGCATTTGAGTTGTCAGCAGAGACATTAATTCATTTTATATTAAAAAAAATATAATACAGCACTCAGAACTGGCTGTCTTCATCACAATAACATTCCATACATTGCATCTAGTCTTGATTATAACAGCAATCAGATTTTTTATTTAAAAAAAGTTATTTTAAGTTGTGAGTTAAGTCCCTGTGTTTTAAAAGCTCCCATTGTAAATAATGAATTGTTTGTTAATTAGGGCCCATCATGACATTATGCCACCAGTATTATTTAAACCATTTTTCTAAATGTATTCACCTGCCCTTGTAAATGCTCCTCTGGTACGAACAAAATGCAGATGGGCTTTTTTTGTGGTGGTCTGCAGGGTTTTGATATCAACTGGCATTGTTTGATATACTTATAAAAATCACAAAAGTTTGTGCAGAATTTCAGCTACCTGTCTACTATCAAGAAGGTGCATATAATTGCCATGTCTGGCCCACCCATCGTATGCCTGGTGCTTTCAACACATATCTATGTTACTTTACAAGATGATTTTATAATCTCTAAATGTCACTGGAGCAGCAGAAAAAAATGGGTTCTGACTGGGTTCACTGTGGTATCCCAGAGCTTGACATCTAAGGAAAATTGCTTTTGTTAAATACCAAATAATCCTACAGCATTTTGCAGCCCTATAAACAGCTCCTAATGTACTGACATGTAGATGTAGTCAGCAACTCAGCACAGCTATAAGGAATATAATCTCGAGCCCACTGCAAGTAAAACTCAGTAATTGCTACTATTATTAACATTCAACTGAATATAGAATTCTAGCGAACATATGATGTGAGTACAGGGCAATTCTGGGGTAGAAATCCAAATCAACTCACAGGTACTTAAAGACTGCTCTTCTCGGGGTGCTCCTGCAGTGCACATTAGTTGGTGTAGTGCTGCTAATTGAATTTCTGCCTCAGAATTCTACTGTACTAGCACTGTATTTTCAGTGCAGCTTTAATGACGTTAACAATTGTAGTATTACTTGCAGTGCACCGGAGCTTTAAATCTTTTGTACTGTACCTGTACCAGGACAGATTTCTCCAAGTCCTGCTAGCAGCATTATTTTTGTCATGCAATATGGTTCCAGCTCAGCTAATTAATTGCTGCTCCCGCTGCTGTTTGTAACCCATTAACATTTATGCAGCTCTGTTCCATAGCTTGGCTACTTTACTTTTAAAGTAAAGATTTACTTCTTCTGTTCCTCTCTTATGATTGCTGCACAGAGCATTCTTTTGTCACAAAATCTTTAGGAGTGGAAGTTCTTTCTCTTGGAGTGTCCTTCCAATGATAGCACCAGTGTGGAGGCTGCTGCCAGAGTGAGCAAGGGAGAGAGGGGGAGAGAGAGAGAGAGTGAGAGGGAGAGAGAGAGAGAGGGAGAGAGAGAGAGAGAATGCTTGTGTTTTCCACCTGATACAGCTTCCTCCTCACTTTCAAAATGGGAAGACTTTCTGCAGGGCCTCACAAAACACTTTTATTATAAAAAAAAATGTTTTCTTTAGCCCTCTGACTTCAAGGTAACTTTATTTCTCCAATGAACCCATTAAGGACATATCAATGTCTATAACAATTGGGTGCCTCTTAACCTGGACTGTTAAATGTAGATACAGATGTAAATGGTGCAGCCTTGACTTTATTTTACACCGGCGTATGAATGGGCATTTTTTTGTAAGCTAGGAAGAATGTCATACTGAGACAAATACAGCAAAAGTAAAGGGAATCATTAGGAGACATTCAAACACTAAAAAACACAGTTCCCTAACACTTTGATTCCATATAAAAAAAATACCTACTTCTTTACTCATTTTTTATGTCCTGGATACCTAAATGATTTAGACAAATACATATGGCACTGTAGATTACAATTCAGCTTCATGATACTATCACTACCACAGGAAAAAAAAAAAAAGCTGGACTCGCACTATGGTTCCAGCTCAGCTAATTCATTACTGCTCCCTGCTGCTGTTTCAAAAACTGTGATTAGACTGCCTCGATCATTGCCCCTCTCTGACTGACTTCTGCCATCAGACAGCCTCCTGTAAGTTGAAGGGTATGGGAGCTGCAGTGAGGGGGAAGGTGCCTAGATCTTTGACCCTCTTAGACAGAGTTCTGCTGATGAACAGCCTCCTGTGAGTTGCTCTGTAGTGGGGTATGTTGTAGAAAATAGAACTTCAATCAGCAGCAGTACCCCTATTAATATGCGCTGCAGGGGTGTGTAGAAAAGAACAGCCCCAAAGTACTTGTGAGTTGCTCCAAAGAGGGGTACAGGAGGTAAGACATTGTCTGTCTGTGAGATCAACCCATTGCTGTGCACATATAAATATTTAATAACAAGCAGTAGGGGCAACCCAATATATAAAACTGATTTAAAAAAAACAACGCTATTATAACCTCCTGTTTACATTTCAGTAATACTCAATGATCAGCACAGACACCTTGACTGAATCTGCCCTAGAACCAGTCTGTCCAATTTTCTTATAATCCCTGTAACTACGGTGTGAATTTGCACTGTTCTTTTAAAAAAAATTATTGCAGGATCAGGCAAGGAGCACAAGTGGTTAGGCTGCAGTAAATGGAGAGCAGTGAATAGTTTGATCTGTAAAATAGTTCAGTCTATTTACCTAACCCTGACCTACATGTCCCTTCAGCCCATACAGTGTAATGCAACCCATCTGATCACTAAAATCATTCTATCTGAAACAGTCTATAATGCAGGTCATTATATATAGACATACCATGTTGCATAAAAAACTGCAGTATGACTTTTCCCCCAAAGTTGTGCTGTCTTAACAAACAGAAAAAAAAGTCATGGATCATAATCTGCTAAAGACCGCTGTAACTACTTCAAGTTAATGCATGTTGGTACCGTTCAAAATAACAAATATTTATTATTAAATAATTAATTAAATGCATTTTTTTTTTGCTTTTGCTCTCATGGCTAACTCAGTGTTGATATTCAGTAAGTAAAGGTGATGAATTCTGAAGAGCTGGACACAGGTATGCCTCTAGCAGATGTCTCTTAGTCCTTGCTGTGTCCGGCAGTTGTTTGACTGCTGGAGGGATGACCGCAGCAGGGGCTGTTTTTGTAAAGGAGTCTAATTTGCAACAATCAGAAGTGATATGCCTCCAGACCCAGACTCATCTGCTGTTGGTGATTAAAGTCAGCCTAATCCAAATCAAATTGTCAGGCTAAGTCCCTGGGTGGATGCGTTTGTGGATGGGTGTGGAGACCTTATTTTCACTTAATTTACTGTATTTACTTCTGAGTAAGTTCAATGGCCCGCAGTATCAGTGCTTTGATATGACCCCACCCCACCCCCAGGACCCACAAAACAGGCTAACGCATTTTTTACAATTCACAACAAGGTGCTGTTTCACAGGCAGAGAAGAAGGAGTGAAGTTTGACAGTATTTAAAGCAGATGTGATCTCCCTTTCTTCAAGCTGGCAAGTGAAAATAAAAACTCCACCCTGACTGCAAAGTTTTTGTAAAGAAGGGCAGCACCTTACATTGCAATAGAACATGTCCAGCAAGCGGCTCACATCTTGTGTTGAGCAAGCAGAATGGAACTTTTAGGAATCTGACGTAGTAACAGCATCAAACAACATCAAAAAAATACACATTCAGTAAAGTCCAGTTTTCAGCAAGCAGGCAACCATTTGATCGGGTATCCATTTATGTATTTACCAATTTGCTTGCATATTTCATTCAGTGTGTCCCCATAATTTTTTTTTTGAAATTACTCTTTATCTCTCCATACTGCCTGCTGGTCCCAACCCTTCAGGACATTCATTGAGTCATCCTCCTACCTCGCACCCACCAGGACTCACCTCTCTTCCTCCATGGAGCTTCGATTTCCCCCCCAAGTGGGAAAGAGGTGGGGTCCATCGCCCTGTAATCCTACATCTCGTCAGGCCGAGATGGTGGCCCTGGTGAATGGGGCACATCGGAGGCATGCTCTGGGAAGTCCGTCTTCCCGGAGCCAGCAGGTGTTTTTCTCTCTTTTCCCCCCTCCCCTACAGTGCGTAGCCTAGAGGCGTCAAGGCAACAAGCGCCAAAGCCTGCACTGTAAAGTGGCTGCTCATTCCCCTGCAATCAGGGCTTGTAGTACTCTGAGCCTCCACTCAGAGTCAGACAAGTGTTTGGCAGTGGCTGCAACCCTCCCTGAAGAAGGTGAGCTGTCATTGGATGCTCAAGCCTATCTCCCCCTGGCTGACCCACCAGTGACCTGAGTCCGCTCCCAAACCCGGGTCACCAGCATGGAGAGAGGTGTGGCGTCCAGCGCCTCAACCCTCAGCGCCACCGGGCTGGCTGAGTCCCCATAATTTTTAATAACACATAGGTAGCCCTACTTTCTGACGTAAAAATAAAATATAAATAAAAATATTGCTTTTGCAGAATATTTGTTTTGTATCACTGATATAATTGTACTCCATCTTTATAAACCTATTTTTTCATAAGCTGTACATAATTATAAGGACAACGGAGAGGGAACTCCTGTTCTCTTTTTGACACTTTACTATTAGGAAGTTATACATACTGTACATTCCAAACAGCCACAGGTAGACAACTATATGCACTTTGTCACCAGATGGAAAATAAGCAAAGCAGTCCGGAGCTGTACTGTGTCAAAGTCATTCACAAATCTTAACAAAGCCAGAGTCACCCCAAACACAACCTCTTTCTACACATGTGCAGAAATAAATTGATTACTGTGTGTTTGAGGAATGATTGCATCTTTTTAGCTTATGTTCTTTTAATGACAATGACACAGTGCGGCACAAGGAGATTTGCCTAGTTTTGAACCTGCTGACATGATGCACATAAATTACGTTGTAAGCATACTGAAACACGTTACTACAGACACAGTTAACAGATGAAAACCAGATGTTTAATGAAGGAAAGTGTAAAAGCTGATTTTAAAGGGATGGGGGGCAGAAATGATTATGATTTATATACAGCCTCAGTCACAGCTGAGGCAGATTAATATGCTGTGTCATGGTTAAAATAGCAAGTCCCACATTTTACAAGTACAGACAATAAAACAAATTAGGAAGGAGTGTATTTAAAAGGATGGTATACATTTTTTATATTATCATTTTCTATCTTAATTTTATAGTGAGGTTTCAGATTCAGGAAATTATTTTTCTCCCTGTATATAGAGCTCTGACCTCAGCATAATTGCTGTATTACAGTTGTAATATATGTGTGAGTGACATTTATGATTCGGGCTGGCAGTATAGCCTAAAGGTTAGAGGAAAGAGGTGTGAACGAGCTTGATACATCCTACGGACCAGACCTGAGTTTGATTCTCTCAACCTTGACTTGCATACTGTGCGACTCTGAACAAGTCACTTAACTGCTAGTGCTCCCAGGTCGCCCCTGAAAACAGGCACTTGTACCTAGTGTGCCTTACCCGGTTACCAAAGACAAAATTAAAAAAAATAAAAATAAATGATTGCTGAATGCATGAAATACTTCGTAACACAAAGTAGACTTCATGATGAACACAGACCATATCAAGTTCATTTGACCAAGGCTAACAGTAACACTGTTTTACTGAAGCAGTGGTGGGACTGGAACAGCCAATGAATGGTATTACAAATGGTGATGTGTCAATAACACACAAGCACAGTGCTAGCCCTCTTGTAATCTATTGTAGCTCCCTATAGAAAAAAATATATATTTGTGGCATTTTATATTGTTTTGAACATCAGAAACAGCTGCTGTGTTGTGGTCTGGAAAAGAAAATAATATTACAAGGACAGACTACTACTTTTTTGTTAATCAAATGCTCCTGCTTAGTTGATCACCCTGAGAGAGTGCAGTGAAGCAGGAGACTTGCAAATGTTGTCTGACAGGAAGCTGGCTCAAATTGTATATGCTATTATTTACAAGCTTCCTTGTGTTGAAGTTAACCATTTCCAGGTACTCACACTACATGTGTCTACATTACATCCCACCTTGCAATAAATAAAAACAGTAAGGTTCCTATCTACTGGGCACTGTAACTGTTGGATGGGATAGAATACATTTTTCATACACGTTACTTTAAAATGAGTCCTTAAAAACTTTTACAAAAACTATTATTGTGATACTGATAGGGTGAATTTCAGCTGATAATTCCATTTCATTCTAGAATCCCGTTAGCTCTATACTCAAATATCTTTTATCTCAGAACAGTACTGCTGTGGCTGAGTTGGGAGATGGTAGGGGCATGATTCAAAGGAGGCATGTTGTTTTCTGAGTAATTTCTTTTGGTTGTTAGTTTTATGTATTTTATATTTACTGAGTCACAGCTGAAAATCCTCTAATACTGGAAATGAACATGCTGATCCAGAATAGTGACGCTCAGGGCACAAAATAGAAACAATTAAAAGGAAAAAAAAAGGACAGGAATCCCTTCATAGTCACAACATGCACATATTATCTGATATGTGCATTTGCCCTGAGTTTGCCTGTGCTACAGTATGTTAGAAATTACCAAACAAATCAACAGCAGTACTACACTAGCAGTACTCTAAGAAGTTGTGTGCCAGTGTCTGATTTATTTCTGCATCTGTTTAATCAGGTCACTAAAACATTAATTAAATAGTAAAAATAAAATGGCTGCACAAAACATAAAATAAGCTTGCCTGCTGAGGTGGTATCCAGCACTACAATGGAACTGTTCAAAACAAGACTAGATAGGTTTTATGTTAGCAAATACAAGAAGGTTTCGTGGGCAAGCAATCAAAGGACGCAAGTCTATTCTGCTTGATAATCTTATGAAACTTATGAAAGCTACAGATCAGCATTTTCACCAGGTGAACTCAATAGTTCACTAAGATACAAACATGGCACATCTGTCCTTACCCATGGCTCTGGTATCATTATTTGCTGTTATGACACTTATGGGTTCCCCTGCTACCCTCCCCCTCCCTCTTTAAGCTTCACAACTCTCTTCCTTTCCTTATCAGCTTCCTAACTTCCCTTGTTGCCCCTCTAACTCGTGTTTGTTCTTCTGCCTTCACCACACCACAGTGTCCAATCTTGACTATAACCTGTATGTATGTGCTCATGTGTGTATATCTTTCTAAAAATTGCCTGGAGTGTGGGAGAATGTTTAGTGTGCAACCACATAGAAAAACTTAGAAAGGAGATTAAGGGTCTGCAGGAGGAACTAAGACAGGCAAGGCAGATTGGGGGTGGGTTTAGCCCAATACTGGAGGGAGGAAGAAGGGGAGATGAGGGAGGGCAATTTAAGCCAACAGTGGTGAGGAGAGGGTCAGAAGAAGGGAAGCAGAGAGAAAGGGGCCCAGGCCAGGAAGAACGATTGCCACGGAAACCAGGTCAGGAGACAAAAGACAAATGGAAGGAGGAGATAGGGACTTGTGAGGGGAGGCGAAGAAGTGGCAAAAGTCATGGGGTGAAAAGGAGAGAACAGGTTACTATGAAGAGAGAGGGAGCGGGCATTTGTGAAGGGTCTTCAGAAAACAGCTGTGCACTGCTAGAGAGGAAGAAAGTGGAGGAGGGAAATGATGAAATTAGAGGAGTAATTGATAAATGCCTGGACCAAACTGGAGCAGGGGGAAGTTCTGCTGGGAGAATTGCAACAGGGGTAAAAGGGAGAAATAATGTGCAGGAGGAAGAAGAGAAGCTGGAAATGAGAGAGGGAGATGAATGGAAGCAAGCAGGGAGTAAGAGGGGTGGAATCTTAGTGCTGGGGGACTCAATACTAAGAGGAGTCAGGTGGGGTAGCAAGGTGGAGAGGCATAGTCGCATTTGGGCGGAGGCCATGCCAGGAATGACAGCAGAAAGGGTGGGACAGTCTGTTCTGAAATATGCTAGAAGGGGTAGGGACAAGCCTCATTTAATTATACATCTTGGAACAAATGACCTGGCTGACAAGACAGTAGATTTAGTCCAGACGAGGTTTGAGGAACTAGCACAATTATGTGAGGGGGCAGGAAGATCAGTAACTTTTTCCGAGATACTTCTGGTGCCAAAGGCAAGCACAACAAGAAAGCTGAGAATAGAGGAATTTAATGGATGGCTAAGAACCTGGTGTTGTGCTAAAGGGTATGGGCTGTTGGGGGTGGGGAGGGACCTGGGAGGACAGTAGTCTCTCTGTCAAGGACAGACTACACTTGAGTGAGGAGGGAAAGAAAGTGTTAAAACAGAGGATGGAGGAGTATATAGAGGAAGTTGGGAATTTAAACTAGGAGGGGGGGTGGCAGTTGGGGAAGAGATATGCAGAGACCACAGGTTGGGAAATCATATGAGCTTACCCCCCATAACAGTGACAAAGGACAAATGGCAAGTACTGTTGGTGATGCTAGGAAAGGAAGGCAGGATGGGAGGGGGAAAAGGGTGGAAGGAGGTTACCCTTAATGCTAGGAGCCTTGGGAGGAAAACTGCAGAGTTACAGGTTCTCATGGCAGAAGGGAGGTGGACATTGCAGCCATCCACGGGAACATGGGCCACCCAATACAATGACTGGGACCTGTCTGTACCAGGGTACAGGTTATTTCAGAGGGACAGGGTGATTGGGAAAGGAGGGGGGTGGCACTGTATGTGAAGGAAGGACTGAAGTGTGTAAGGGAGGAAGGGGAGGAGGGTAGTATGGAGTCACTTTGGGTGCAAATCCAGGATTCCAAAAATAAGATTCTTAGAATGGGAGTGTTGTACAGGCCACCATCTCAGATGGAGGAGTTAGACAGGGAACTAGCGAAACAGATCAGGAGAACCTGCGAGAAGGGTAGTGTGGTGATTGTGGGGGACTTCAACATGCCAGGAGTGGACTGGAGCACCCCAACAACCAGGAACAGAAGGGAGCAGGTATTTTTGGATGCCTTCCTGGAGAGCCTCCTACTGCAAATGGTCAGTGAACCAACCAGGTTAGGGAATACCCTTGACCTTGTGCTGGCAAATGGGGACTGTGAGAGAAATTACAGTGGGGGAACTGCTGTCAGGGAGTGACCACCACTCAGTATGGCTCACATTGGATATGGGCAAGGAAGGAGTGGAATCTGGCACAAGAGTGCTGGACTTCAGGATGGCCGACTTTGGGAGGATGGGGGAAGTGGTAAAAGGGTACCTGGCCAGAATTCAATCTAGTATGGATACTAACAGAGGTGGGAGCTCATAAAGCTGGGGATAGTGGAGGCAACCAAAACCTGCTGCAAAGCCCAGAGAAAGAAGGCTAGGGCTAAGAAACCAAGCTGGTTGAGCAAGGAGGTCATGGAAAAGGTAAGGTGAAAAAGAACTGCCTTTAGGAAGTACAAGAAAACAGGAAGGGGGGAGGACAGAGAGGAGTACTTGACAGAATCGAAGGAGGTGACAAGGGCAGTAAGGGGAGCCAAAGCATCTACGGAACTCAGGCTGGCACAAGGCATTAAGAACGGGGAGAAGGACTTCTTTAAGTATATCAGGGAGAAAAGGAGCTGTAAGGACCACATAGTAAGGATTAGGAAGGAGGGGGGTTGGGTGGAAACAGGGTGCGATAAGGCGGAAGCACTAAATGAGTACTTCTGCTCAGTATTTACTAAAGAGAATAGGGGGGTGACACCCAAGGTGGGAGAAATGGCAGAAGCAGGGGGAAGTGGTGACAGATGGGGAAATCATGGAGGGCAGAGTTCGAGAGGGTTTGAAGGCACTGAGGGTGGACAAGGCGCCAGACCCAGATGACATCCACCCCAGGGTACTGAAGGAGCTGGTAGAGGTCCTTGCAGGACCTTTGGCAGACCTATTTAATGCCTCACTACATTGGTGTGTACCTCAGGACTGGAGGATGGCTCATGTGGTGCCTCTCCACAAGAGTGGCCCCAAGGATGAACCGGGAAACTACAGACCAGTGAGCCTCACATCCATCGTGGGTAAGCTAATGGAGACTATCCTGAAGGAGAGGCTGGTGGCCCTCCTAGAGGCCAAAGGACTACAGGACAGCAGACAGCATGGCTTCATACATGGCAGATCCTGCCAAACCAACCTGGTCGAGTTCTATGACTAGGTAACTAGGCAACTGGACAGGGGCCATGCAGTGGATGTCCTGTATCTGGACTTCAGTAAGGCATTCGACTCAGTGCCACATGGAAGGCTGGGAAGGAAGTTAGTAGGCACAGGGGAGGGTGCAAAGCTGGTGAGATGGGTAGGAAACTGGCTGCAGGGAAGGCAACAGAAGGTGGTGGTGGGTGGGGAGCTCTCACACCCAAGGGCAGTGATGATCGGTGTTCCACAGGGCTCGGTGTTGGGACCAGTGTTGTTTGGGATATTCATTGCAGACATATCATGGGACATCAAGAGCAAGATCAGTCTGTTTGCTGATGATACCAAGGAAGGCGCAGTGGTGGATGACCTAGGGGGATGGCTGGGGTTGCAGGATGATCTGGCAAAGCTTGAAACCTGGTCAGACACCTGGCAACTGGGGTTTAATGCCAAAAAGTGCAAGGTGCTGCATTTTGGGATGAAGAACCCAAGGAGGAGTTACCAGCTAGGGGGAGTGCAGCTAGCCCAGACAGAGGAGGAGAAGGATCTGGGTGTGCTCATTACAGGGTCAATGAACAACTCGGCACAATGTAGGAAGGCAGCTGCAAAGGCCAACAACATGCTGGGTTGTATTGCAAGGGGTATATCCTCGAGGAGGGAGGAGGTGATTCTGCCACTGTTTAGGTCATTAGTAAGACCACACCTGGAGTACTGCATGCAGTACTGGCGTCCGTATCTGAAGAGGGACATTAAGTTACTGGAGGGTGCAGCACAGGCGACAAAGAAGATCAAGGGGCTGGGGACTTATCATCGACGAGAGGAGGTTGAAGGAGTTGAACATGTACTCACTGGAGGAGAGGAGACAGGGGTGACATGATTGAAACCTTTAAATACATGAAAGGAATAAACAAGATGAGTACAGAGGGGCTGTTCAAAGTAAGGGAGGGGAGGGCCACCAGGGGCCATGATATGAGACTGGAGCAAGGAAGGTTCAGGAGGGAGATGAGGAGACACTTTTTTACAGAGAGGGTGGTGGCTGGGTGGAATGCGTTACCTGCTGAAGTGGTATGCAGCAGAACAGTGGACTGCTTCAAATGAGGATGGGACAGGACAAGGGGGAGGGTTAATGAAGGGGAAGGGTGGAAGGGAGGGGCAGCTGCAGAATAAGGGGTGCTAGCTGCACATTCGAGCAGACTTGATAGACCTCTAGGCCTATATCTGCTGGCAAATGTCGTATGTTCGTATATAGTACTCATGCACTACCACTGTCATTACCCTGTGTATTATATTTAGCCCTGACTATGTTAGTTATTTAAATATTGTGTGATTTTATTGTGTCCAATGTGCTGTGTATTGTTCTTGTATCCTGTCCAGGTCCATCTCGCAAATGAGCTTTGCTCAATGATGTTTGCCTGATTAAATAAAGGTTTTGATTGATTGATAGCATTTGACAGCAGATAAGGACTGCTTGGCCCAACCAGCCTGCATTTCTCCCTGTAACACTTACCACAGATCATCCCCTTTTCACTCCCTCTTCCTTTTGACTATTATTCCCTTGCACTTATCCCAAACATTTTTTATGTCCCACCATCTCTAATGGAAGGTTGTTCCAGGAATCCGTCACTCTTTCTGTAAAGAAGTGCTTCCTTACATCTTTCCTGAATCTATCATCCTCTCACTTCATAGCATGTTTCCTTGTTCTTGAGGATCTTTTCTTCTGAATACTTCCCAATCCTATATCTTATATACCCCCTGAAGTATTTAAAGTTCTGTATCATATCCACCCTCCCTCTCCTCTGTTCCACTGTGTACATATTGACACCACCTCATGAACTAAGTAGAATGCACAAGGATATGATTCTGCTATGTTAAAAAGAAAGGAAAGTAATTGCAAAAAAATTGTGTTAATGCACCAGTTAGGGTTCAAGTTAATGCCACAAAAGTAGGGAAATGTGGTGCTAGGGTTTCCAACTCTAACTACCAATCCCCACACACCAAGCAGCAAAAGGACAAGACCACACAAGCAACCACAGACAGCTATCATCAGGTATGGCAAACAACAATACAACTGTTTTCTGATGACACAAATGCAGTAGCACTGATATGCTACCTTCATGGATTTGGTACCTTATAAAACAAAACTTGTGTATGTTGTAAGAGTGTATATGAGTACATGTGGCTGCAGATGTGTAGACTGAAGGAGCCATGGGGCTTGCATTTCTGTAGAGAGAGGTGTGCATGCACACTGTACGAGGTTTATTACTAGACAGAATGATTCACTAATTGATAGGTTTCTATTTGCAGTTGTTTTAACTGGTAAACTGGTACCCCATGGAAACATTTCTAGATCTGCTGCTGAAATGATGACACCCACATTGCAGGGGTTTGCCCATGTGGAGTCAGAAGTCAGTGTTTGTGACTGACATCTGCGTTCAAGGAGATGAAGGCCCCCCAGGGGCCTGTTCTTCAGCAGACGAAAGTACTGTTGCAGTTTTTGTATCATGGATTTTGTGGTGCCTGTGTTTATGCAGTCAGAGGTCACTTTATGTGTTCAGCTATGATTGCAGAAGGACAGGTCTGTCAAGTGCTGTATGCCTTATAGTGTGCATAATTACCTGAGGGCACAGAAGCGCAAGCGCAATAGGGTTTGGATTTCTGCAGACAAAACAACTCTTGACATTTGGGTATTGCAGATTTGTATCTCTGTCTGCAAGAGCCTGTGTTTCTGCACACAGAAGCAGTGTGGTGATTGGTGTATTGTGGATTTCTATCCGCGACAACAAGCGTGTATGTGTTAACATAGAAACATAGAAACAGACTTTGACGGCAGATAAGGACTGCTTGGCCCACCTAGCCTGACAATTTCCTTACCTACTGGATAAGCTGCAGATCCTAGTTAACCAACAGCATATTTCATCCCACCCCCCCACTAGAATTGCTGTATGTCTGTGCCATGCATTCTTGAATTCTCCCACAGTTTTAGACCCCACAACCTCCTCAGAAAGGCTGTTCCATGCATCCACCACCCTCATATGTTATAGCCTGCGTGCTGCAGATACAAATCCATGAAGATTGCTCATCAGTGCTTCTGAATTTGTGTCATCTGGAAACAGCTGTGTGATGTTTTCGTTACCTGATGATGGTTGTCTGTGGCCACTTGTGTGATCATGTCCTTTTGCTGCTTGGTGGGTGGGGTTGGGTAGTTAGGGATGGAAACTCTAATGCCACTACTACTTTTGAGGCATGGAGTTGACTCCTAACTGGTGCATTAACACAGTTTTTTGCTAAATATATATAAATATATATAAATAATCAGCCTTTTCCAACAAGAATGATGGGCAGAAAAGTAGTGTTTTAAAGTTGGTCCCCCATTGTTTTAAGCACAGTTGCTGTTGTCATTGTTGTGAATACTGAATTCTGAATGCAATCTGATCACGTATTTAGCCATAATGAAAACTGTGAGCATATCAACTGCCATAATCTTGGTGACCTTCCATGATTTATATGGCTACTGCATTGCCTTCTCATCTACAGTCTCCAAATATTTATATATTGTAGGGAAACTCTTTGGTTCTGAACATATTTGAAAGGGATCATGATTTAGAAATAGTTATTTGAGATCCTGCATAGCTGGAATGTCACAACAAATATCAGGTAATTATTTCTCAATCATGAAAACTTTCAAATATGTGTAGAACCAAAGGATATCCATACTATAAATAAATATATTGGCTCCATATAGCAGAATAAAATGGAGTAGTGTGATGAACCATGGAAGGTCACTAAGGTCAGGGTGGCTAATATGCTCACAGTTTTTATATACACTATACAGTGACATATGAGGAGATTGTGCCTTAAATAATTCTGTTGTTTCAGAGTGCAGTGCTGTTAGGAAATTATCTTGTTTGGTTACAGTGATGTACTGTGAAGTACTCTACTAACTTGTGAAATTGTATTGCCTAGTCATGCATCCAAATATGCATTTGATATGTGAAGAGTGTACTTGTCAGCATTATGCTGTTCGGTAAATGTCCAAGGTTGGGGCACATAGTCATTTTAAGATATGCAGCTGCAATCAGCAACTTAGTTTAATGTCATACTCAATGGGCCCTATTCTAGAAGAGTTACACCTGACATAATTGCAGTTGTGCCAAGTAGAATGGCTCATGTAGCAGCTTACACCAGCAGTTACAACAAGCGCAATTCTACATAGTGGCCTGCGACATGGTGCAGGCCGCTTGCGCCAAACAGCAGTTACTCCACATAAACCCCCTGCGACATTGCGCTAGAGGGTTTACAGCAGCAGTTGTGCCCCATTCTAGAAGCCATAAAGTGCCCACATCGGGATTCTACAAGAACCCCCAGAGGAGATCCGGCAACGTAAATTATACCAGCATTTAGCTGCTATAACTTAGGGGTCATGTAGATCCATCAGCCATCCAGTGGACAGTGCACAGTTTCCCTCCCCTCCATGCCCAGCACACCCCAGTGGGGCCCCACAGGGCTACCCATACCCCCAGCCCTCCGAAACAGCCATTGGCAGAAGCCTCGCCGGGCGTAGCTGCCATCCACCCACCCATGCCCTGAACTGCGAGTCACCCGCAACATATGCAGCAATAATCCATCCCTGGTAGTCTAGTGGAGCCCCCCTGAACTGTACAGACATACAGAAAGAATCCCATTTCCCTGGTAGTCTAGTGGCCCCCCACCCCTGAACTGTAAATAATTAAAGAAAAGATTCCCGTGTCCCTGGATGGGAGGGTTGACGCCACCCTGCTGTTGCGACATGACATGCTCACCGGGTGCGCCCCGAGTTTGGCGTACCTGGCTGCATGTTGCATTGTAACTAAGTCACAGGTCTTAGCTACACTGACCCTGCCCCTACTAGAATAGGGCGCAGGGTCAATGTCTCAGGTTTAGGTGGCGCCAGTTGCATTCGGCGGCAACTTTTTGCACCACCCTTCTAGAATCGGGCCCAATAACTGGAATTGTGGTAACTGGAATGTGCTAAGCTGGAAATAATAGGATGCTGTTTGGTGACATGACATGGACAGGACAGTGCCCTCTTTAGATCTATTGTTCTGTTAAAAGACTGAGATACATACATCTTGTGAATAGTTCCAATTAATTTATCTTGGAGACTGACGGTCTATGAGTTGTACCTTTAAAAACTTTTAGATTCACCTCTACTATTGTCTGCTGAACTGGCCTTAAGGCATACTTGTTTTTCAGAAAATGTGATTAACACTGTGTTCTCAATTGTCCTTAAAACATATTGTTTGATAAAGATATAAAAAACACATGGGGCTGGATATTCAAACTGTGTCCAAAAAGTGCGCAATAGCAGGAGCAAGCACAAGTCCATTGCGCTCATGCACAATAGGCGCGATATTCAAAAAAGGTGCAAGCCAAATTGCACCAATAGCCAACATCTGAATATCACACAACCTGCGCCATAGCACAACTAGGAAGGGGAAGCTGAGCAGATACGATGCGCTATGGCGCAACAAGGGCTGCCCAGCTGAGCAGCCCAGAGGTGCCATAGCACAAGCAGGGAGCCCCCCAGCAGCAGAGCAATGTAACTGTACAACCAGGGAGGTAGGTAGAGGCCCACCACCCATGCCACAGATGGGCACAGGAACACACAGCAGAACTGACAATGCACCCCCACACCCTAAGCACAGCACAACTGGGGGAGGGCTGGAATATCCACCGGTCCATGGGGACAAGCAAACAAAGCACAGCTGGGCCATGGTGCCCCAGCACACCCACCGGCAAGCTGAGACTGCCACACAAGGAGGGCGGACCACCCCATGCCACACCAGCCCCCCCGTGCACAGCACACCCTGCACCGTGACCCCAAGACACCCCCCATGAACAGTGACCACCACTGCAGGAAACCCCATGCACACCACCACCCCCACTGTCACACTGCAACCTTGTGTACCACAGAACCATACAAGCCAGACCCGCCATGAGCACCCAGTAGTGGGTGGCAGCACACGGCAATGCAACAACGGCAGACACAGTGCCAACACACACAATCCCCCTGAGGCACAGCTGAGAGACTGAACATGTGTCGGCCCAAGAGGTACCCCACACGGAAAAGGGCGTGCCCCTGACACCACCACCATTGATACAGCACCCTGCTCAGTAGACAAGTGTCACATCCCGACCCACCACAAGCCACAGCAGCCAGCACAGACACCCACAGTGGTGTGTGGAAGCATGCAGCACACTGGATGCAACACAGTGCAGGGGCAAACACACACCCATACCCATGGGGACACTAACACAGGGATGCAGTAGTGTGGCAACAAGCCCCAGTGTGGGCCATGAAACTGTGCACACACAGCCTGCAGTCCTCCATGGCACAGGGGTGACACCCACCCTGTGCATGAACTGTGGCCCTGTGCGCCACCAGCATATGCCTGGAGCACAAGTCACAGACAGTGGTGCACAGCCCCTGCAACACACACACAAGCTACAGCATGGAGGTGGGACAGCAACTGCGGAGGCCACGGTGTCACCCGAGGCAAACATGCACCACACCAGTGACAGGAGGCAACCCAGCATTGTGACGGTCACAGTGGATGACTTGCAGGGACAGCCACCACTGACAAGGCAGCAGACCTTGCAGGCCACAGACATGCAAGGGTGTCAGCTGCACAGGCCAAGAACGGGTTGACAGGGGCACAATGGACACAGAGCATTCACCATGGACCACTGCACATAGTAATGCAATGCACAGGGAACAACACACACACCACAGACACTGACTGATAGCCACTCCCACACCAGAGACACTTCCCCATGCACACACACACATACCCGTGACTGAACCACCCCAGATGCCATGCACACCACTGCCACTGAGCACCTATAGCCAGCTGCAAATCAGAGACCACCACAGTATTCATATTAAAATATTTGTATTCAAAAACATAACAAAAATAACTATATACAACTATGTACAAACATGGGGGGGAGGGACAGGAACAAGGTGGGGTGGGTAAGGGGCAGGGGTGAACATATGGGAGAGGGTAGGTGGGGTGTGAGGGTTGAACAAAGGGGGGTAGTCGCAGGCTGCTCATGCAGATGTCAGTGTCCAGCCTGGTCCTCCGCTGCCTGGGGCTGTTGCCTGGGCTGCCTCCTCCTCCTCACCCCATGCTGCTATAAGTCCCTCAATATGGAGAGGGACTCTTGCGCCACCTGCAGAAGCTCCTGGACAGCCTGCTGGATCCACAGGAGTATCTGCACACCTAGGACGAGGGATCAGAGTCAATAGGTGTGACTGTCCATCCCCCTGCAGCCCACCCATTATGCATGGCATACAGCCATGTGCCATGCTCCTGTGATGGTGTGTGCCCACCCACAGTGACCATGTCCACAAGACATGCCCAACCAGGCAGCAGCAGCCATGTGTACCACTGCACACACCCACCGCCCATGTACAGCACAGCACAACCAAGGCCGTACAGTAACGTGGCTATGCGGTGTGCAGGCAGTGCCACAGCCATGTGCCCAGTGCATGCATGGACCACCATTGATGCACTCCCAGACATGCAGTGCCACTGGACAGTGCTGACTGTCACATGTCGCATGCATGGCAGTGGTGTCCATGGATGGTGGCCATGCCCTGCTTCCCACCCTGTCACACAGCATGCAATAGCAATCATGGTGTCATGGCACTCACCCTCATTGGGACATTGATGGCATTGGGGTTGGTCCCCGACATGCCCCTGTGCAGCATTCTCCTCCCTCTGCTGCTGCTCCACCAGCCACCTCTGCTCGGCCACGCCTGTGGGAGACAAAAGGAGAGAAACACATCAGTACAAACCCAAAGCAAATTCCCCCTTCCCCAATGTGTGTGCCCACCCACCCCATACCCTGTAAACACCACCACAGCCAACCCTAGACTATCCTTCCCCTATGTGCTGAACACATAAGACAGTGTTACCCATATGGACCATACAAGTGTGTAGACATATCACCCACCTGGACGAGGCACCACGCCCCTCCTGGCATGCGACCACAGACTTGCAAGTTGCTCTGGCTCCCTCCTTCTAAGGTCCCCATACCAGTGCCTGCACTGTTCCGCCATTCTCCTGCGGCCAGTGGCTGCCTCCAGGTTAGTGGCCACCTCTTGTCAGACCTGGGTCCTGGCCCTATGCAGTGCCTCCTCACCAAAGAGTGGGCCATAGTGTGGCTCCACACTGGCCACAAGGTTGGCCAGCTCAAGGGCTCTCCACTGAGGGGCTCTCCTGCGTGCCATCTCTAACGCTATAGTAGGCAATATGGCACTCTGCAGCGTGGCACTCCACGTGGAAGTACTGCACGGTATAGCACCGCCATTCCCTATTGCGCTGACACCGAACAACTCGATAGAGGTGCAGCCATGCCAGACATATAGCGCCAAGGGGGCAAAGGTCAGGCACAAGGTCATGGGTCTCTTGCGCAAGGCCACGCACAGCACCATCGGACGTCTATGCGTCTAGTGCGATTGGTTGCCTATGTGTCATCGCCACAGCGAACTATTGCGCAGTTGTTCCACAGCACTATGTAGTGACCCTCGCCATAGCACCACTGGCACAATGGTGCCCATGCCCTGAATTGCCTACCGTGCACAGCATGTCATCAGCGTGGCAGATGCCTGTATAAGCTACCTGGGCATGTGCAGTGCAGTGCAGTGTACTACGCATGCCACAGAACTGCGCCATTGGCTCAGCACGTTCAACACAATTGTGCAAAGCGCAAAAGCGCGATATTCAGCCGTCATATGCAAATCATCCGATCAGCCATGCAATGGTGCAGCAGAGTGATTTGCATCTCATTAAAGTTGCTCCTCACCTAAATTTGCATGGATTGCACTATAAACCTGCGACACTGTTCTGCAGTGGTCATATTCGGTTACTGCAGTTTATTGGTGAGTTGCATGCTGTGTGGTGTTCTGGACTGTGGTATCAGGGACTTGCTTTGTACTGCACAGTCACAGGTAACCACTGTCATCCATACAGGCTGAATAATGACCTAACAAAGTCTGGGTGAGGAGGACAATGATGGTGGGCGGAAGAGGAGGCCCAATTTCACCAAGGCCGAGATGGAGGCACTCTTCAAGGCCTACCTGGATCAGGAGCCACTGCTCAGTGAACGGCGGGGCACCCCTCAGGCCTGTGCTGCTGCATGGGAGGGGGTGGCATGTGCTGTCAACCTGCATGGCAGCCACCAGCGCTCTGTGCAGGAGTGTAAGAAGAAGATGGGTACCGACAGGAGGAGGGTGAAGGAGAAGGTGGCTGCCTTCAGGGTGGCACGTGCTGCAACAGGTGGGGGCCAGCCGGAGGTGGTGCAGCTGACACCGGCAGAGGACAGGCTCACCACAAGCATGCAGCGCAGTGCCATTGAGGGCGTTCCAGGAGTTGGCTTCCAGACAGATGGTAGCCCATCACTGCATGGTATGTCATGGTCTGTCAGGGGGGAGGGTGGATCAC
This sequence comes from Neoceratodus forsteri, assembly GCA_016271365.2. Classification (NCBI taxonomy): domain Eukaryota; kingdom Metazoa; phylum Chordata; order Ceratodontiformes; family Ceratodontidae; genus Neoceratodus; species Neoceratodus forsteri. The sequence goes on from JADMNL010000024.1 coordinate 89,294,208, forward strand.
ATGCACTAACGTGACCTTACTTTCTGTTACAGACCCTGCGCATCTGCATGGGTCAGCAGTGGAGGGCCTGTTCACTGCGGACAGTCATCTGGAGTTGGTGGAGGGACCATCCACCTCCGCAGGTAGCCGGCGAGCATTGTAACAGTGGGTCCACCTGGCTGTCAACACTGATGTCATTGAGACATGTGAGGGGGAGGCCCTTCCTGTGTCTCAGTGTTCTGGCATCCATGGATGCCAGCATGCTGTGGCTGTGGCTGTGGTACAGACCAGCACCAATGATGATGACACGACCGTTATGGGCAGTGAAATGTGTGTGTCATGGAATGGAAACACAGCAGGCCAGCTCATGCCCATGGACCTGGCTGGTTCTGACGTGTGTGCTAGCGTGTCAGCACAGTCCCAGGCTGTGCCTGTCAGCACCAGTGGGGCAGCACCGGTGGCTGGTCAGGACAGTGGCACTGTTGTGGCCACAGCGGCGGAACAACCGATCCCTTGGGCACAGCAGGTGGAGGGGCAGCAGCAGCAGTCGCCCACCGGGACAGGGGGTCCAGGGTTCAGCGGTGGCATTTGTGCACTGCCTGTGGACTTGCCCATACCTGGACCTGGTGAGCAGTGCCCACCCTCAAGGGGTGCTGAACATCAGGCCCTTCCATACCCTGAGGGACATGATGCCGAGGTGGCAGACGACCTCTTTGTCGAGCACACCCACCTACTGCAGGCATCAGTACAACAGCAGATGCAGCTTGCAATGTCCATGGAAGCACTGTGTGTGGCTCTGGAGCGGGTCGAGGAGCGACACAGTGGGGACACCGATAGGATCCTGTCACAGATTGTCCAGTTGCAGGAGGATGTGACCGCTGCCATTGACAGGCAAACACAGGCGTTGATCACTGTCAAAGCCACAATGGGCACACAATCAGGTGCCCATGTGTCACTCACACCGTGCAGTTTGCTATCCACTCCCCATTCCCGGTGTCATGTGACACCCACCCTGTTGATGCCGGGTTCAGCTGTGGGCATCCTGAGCACTCCTGGTGCAGGTATGTTCGGTGTGCTGCAGACCCCTGTGCGGGCACGGTCACGTTCGCACAGTGGAACCCCTGGTGGACCATTGGTGCCACCCCATGAGGCCCGTGGTCAGCCTGCCAGTGCACTGGGTCTCAGCGCGGCTGTCCATGCATCCGAGGTGGATGTGGCACTGTGCCGCAAGACTGACCTGTCTCCCAGCATGGGCACTGTCTGGTGCTGCCCTGTGTGCATTGTGTGTTTCGGTGGGCAGTGCACCGGTGGGTGCCCAGCCCTGCACGCAGACACACAGTCCACCTGCACACCCTCCCGACTGCTGTCCACAGGTACGTGTACATGATGATGCCTGCATTGCGCTGTACACCAAAGTGCGATGGTGCCCAGCATCTGACACATGCACATAGACAGTCAGTGGACATGGTGGCCTGTGGACATGTGTGTTGCTAGTGTATGTGTTCCCGCTCTGTTTTGCACCTGACCCTGTGCACTTTGTGCCTATTGTGTGTGCGTGTGTGTGTGTGTCCGTCCATGTGGCGTGTTACTGTTCACCTCTCCCTGGTTGTATGTGTGTCCTTCTGTGCCCTGCCACATCTCTTGCCAGCATGCACCCCTGGTGTGTTTCCCCTGTGTGTATGTGGGTTGTGCCCTAGCCACTGGTGGTTGCACATGGCCCCATGACTTACCTGTGTTGGTTGAAGTGCTCCTCTGTGATGGTGTCCTGGTGCAGCTGTGCCAGCCGGATCAGTCGGGGTCACACCATTGGCCAAGGGGGGGCTACCCATCCTCATCATCACCGGCATCACCGGCGTCCCCATCGCTGTTCCCCTCTTCAACCTGTATGGCTATCCCACAGTCTTTGGCCATGTTGTGCAGGATACAACAGGCCAGGAATATCCCACAGGCCTTTGAGGGGGCTATACTGTAGGGCACCGCCAGAGGTGTCCAGGCAACAGAAACACGCCTTCAGCATCCCAAACACCCATTCGATGACGTTGCATGTGGTGGCATGTGCCTCATTGAAGCATTGCTGCAACGGGGTTGTGGGCTGCCGGTAGGGTGTGAGCAGCCAGGGACAGAGTGGGTATCCACTGTCACCTGTGTGGAGATAGTGGAGGTTAGTGTCTTGTTCAGGCTCAGACTGCCCCAAACCCTGTCAGCCACACCCATGACACCACTGGCTTACTCCCCCAGCCCACGATTTGTCAGTTCTACATACATACTCACCCACTAGATGATCTGTGGGGATGTCCCCACTCTCGAATCAATGGCACAGTGCCTACTGGTGCCAGATGAAGGAATCATGTGCTCCCCCAGGGTGCGTGGCACAGACATTGATGATGCGCCCACTGGCATCACACACCACCTGGCAGTTGACACTGGCATATCCCTTCTGATTCATGTAGGTGGCCCCATCAGGGCCAGATGGTGTGCGGATGGCCACATGGGTGCAGTCTATCACACCTAGGATGCCAGGCATATGTGCTACCCTGTGGAACTCCTGTATGTTTGCTGTGCGCTCCACTGCGGTGCTGTGGAAATGGATGTACTCCGCAGCATGTGGCAGCAGTGCACTGAGGAATTGGGCGAGGATGCATGACGTGGCTGACTGTGTTATGCCTGTGGTATCCCCTGTTGGTCTCTGGAAGGTACCCGTGGTGAGCAAGCACATGCAGGCTGTTACCTTTGTCTCCACTGACAGAGCATGACTCCGTCGTGTGGGTGCCTGCATCACATCACTGCACAGCTCACAGAGCCACCTTAGTATTGCCCTGTTCAGGTGGTACCGGCCCACAATCTCAACATCTGTGTACAGCTCAAAGCTGGTGCTGGCTCGGTACTGCCTGTTGAGGGCATACCGCCGACGGGCCCTTCCACGGCCACGTCCCCCTGCAGCATGCCTTCTCACCCCCCTCATTTCAGCATCCATGTGGAAGGTGGCACTGTCAATGTCCCTGGCTTGTGTTCCCCCCCCAGCTGATGCTGCTTTGTTCCCCTTGCTGTCCTGACTGCTACCTCCCCTGCACCGGGTACACCTACTGGCCTCTGCACTCTGTGGCCCCACACACCTTCCCTTGCCCCTCTTCTGTGTTGTGATTTCCCTGGCCTGCCCTCTTTCTCCCTCCCTATTTCTCTGTGCCTGTCTCCGACACATGTGGCTTCCCTGTAGCATTCTTGCGCCTCTTCCTTGCTCCATTTTATTTTGGCTCATTTCCACTATGGAGCAACTTCCGCCTGCTCCACTGTTGCGTATTGCGCAAGTCTTTGAACATCGCACTGCGCACTTTATGCATGGTTCCACCCCCTTCGGTTGTGCATGCCTTCATTATCATTGCACTGTTGCTCAGCATGTTTTCAGTGGCACAACTGCCTCCTGCTGAATATTGCAGAATGGCGCATTTTCTGACTTGTGCTGGCGCAACCCTATTGCACATTGTGCAACCCTTTTGAATATCCAGCCCATGAATCTGAAGCTGTAATCAAATGGTTTTGAAAAGCAGTGTCATGCTAAACCAGTTGAGCTGTGCATTGATGTTGCCTTTAAAATGTGGCATTTTCATATTGTCTGCCTTGCAAAGTAATGTAATCATAGTAAAGATTTGTGAGACATACAGTTTTTAACTGAAACATAAGATAAAATGTTGTATTAAGTAACATTACATTGCCATGTAATCTCATCTTGAGTCCCAGTGTAATATTTATTTCACAGTTCCTTATTAAGTGAATCCTACTTGACTTCAAAGATATGTAAATACTCTGTTAGCCAACTCAGCTGACAATTACCTTGAAATGTTTGTGTTAGGATTCCCTCTGAAACAGTTTAATTGCTTAATGCTTAATTAAACTGGCTGTCTTAAAATGTCAACCTGATATCACATAGTAATATTTGTAGCATTGGGGTGATGTTGTGGAAAAACTTCATACATCGACAGTATGCATAAATATCTCGGCTCAGTAGATCTGAATAAAATGAAGTAGCATGATAAGTCCTGGGAGGTCAACAAGGTCATGGTGACTAATTTGAAATTACATGCCTGGAATATGCTTGTTCTGCTGCAGTACTGATGTTATTACATTGTTCTGCTGCAGTACTGATGTTATTGTGTCATTCTACTGCAGTACTGATGTTATTATTTTGTTCTGCTGCAGTACTGATGTTATTATGCTGTTCTGCTGCAGTACTGATGTTATGTTGTTCTGCTGCAGTACTGATGTTATTATGTCATTCTGCTGCAGTACTGATGTTATGTCATTCTGCTGCAGTACTGATGTTATTATGTCGTTCTGCTGCAGAACTGTTATTATGTTATTATGCTATTCTGCTGCAGTCATGATGTTATGTTGTTCTGCTGCAGTACTGATGTTATGTAGTTCTGCTGCAGTACTAATGTTATTATGCTGTTCTGCTGCAGTCCTGATGTTATTATGTTGTTCTGCTGCAGTACTGATGTTATTATGTCATTCTGCTGCAGTACTGATGTCACTACTGTGGCAGAACCACTTGGAATGCTGTCACATTGTTGCTTTCTCTATTTAATTCTGTGGTGACAGTATCCCAGAACCTCAAGAGATTTTTCAAGTCAGTTTCATTATGAAAAAGTGAAAAAAAAAAACACAAAATGCACACATTTCACATAATACACTATAAAAAATACAGGATGACAACTTTATGCACAACCTGTGTGTTCTGTCACCTCAGTATTCTGATTCCCATGGACTTCTTGAGCTTCGGTTTCAAGGTCAGAGGGAATCAGAACCCCTCTGTGGGAAAACACACTGGTTGTGCATAGTTGCCAATCTAGTATTCTCTATGTCTCAACACAAGAGGATAGAGAGCAGTTAGATAAACAAATCCATTTAGAAGTACAGAGTATTTGTTCAAGACAAAAGCTCAGCATTCAGCTGTTCAGTCCCAACTGACTTTTTATGCTTTGCCCATTCTCACAGTACTGCTCAGCAATTGGTTAGCTATAATTTAAGTTTTGCGAATGTGTATAGTAACCTGGCAAGACCCTTCCATTGATCCAGTTCATAATGACATGTCTACAGTGCTTTGGTGTACCATTTCTAGGTTACCATAATGTCACCTGTTACGTATGCATTCTATGGCTCCTAAATGGCAAAACAGTTCATTATACATACATAAAACAGACATGTAAAACATTTTCATTTCATGCAGGAACACGAAGGAAAATCATCTTAAAATTTATTCCATTTCCAAACCTGAAGCTGCAATCAGTAACAACTGCAGCTCTCCCCCTACCCCCACCCCAAGCGTTGTACCTATTAGGATTTGGAAAATTGAATCAGCAATACTGAAGGTCAGTGTGACTATTGTATGTCATAGAACACTTTCTCATTCACAACTTACCACTGTGACAGGGAACTTCTGTTCTTTCAAACTGTACTTTGTGTAAACCTTACTTCAGAAGCTAGGACAGTAACAAATCTTGTTAAAGGGAATCGTGAACATTGTTACACTTTATACATGCTGTATAGCTTACACATTTTTATTTTTTGTTGTTGAAGAAATAGAGAACTCCCTGTTGTGGTGCCAAGTTCAAAATTAGAAATGCTGCTATGACACACAATGGGACAGCACACATGTAATTTCAGTGGAGTAAGCAGACCTCCTTCATTTTCCATTTATGTGGGCTCAGTGATTAACATTGGCACATCGTGTGATACTAGTGCTAAGACAGCTCTTTATTAAAAATGTAGGTGTCGCAATACAAGATGATAAAGAGCAGCTAGAAGCAATAACATCCATGTAGAATTCTTACATATTTAAGACACCAGCTCAGTGTACAGCTGTTAAAATTCCCAACTGATGTTTTACACTTTACGCATCCTCAAAGTACTGTGCAGCAATTTGTAAGCTACACTTTAGGTTCTGCCAATATGTACACTAACCTGGCAATGGGCTTCCATTGATCCAGTTCTTAATTACATGCCTACATTGCTTTGGCATACAATTGCTAGGTAACCATAATGTCACCTGTTACACATTCATTCTTTGGCGCCTAAATGGCAAAACAGTCTATTATACACACCTAAAACAGGCATTTAAAATATGTTCTTTTCAGGTTAGAACAGGAGACAAGATCAACATGATTTTTTTTCCATTTCAAAAATGGAAGCTGCAGTCCCAAACAACCCTTGCCTCCCCCCTCCACAATTGTTGTACCTCTGCACGTCTCATTGGTAGAATGACTGATCTGTGTGTTGTTGTTTTCTTTGTTTGTTTGTTTTTTTATAACAGCCTACTATCTAGCCAGCAAAGGCACACACCTTGCTCCTGGGGACACTTAGCATATCCCAAACCACTGTCATCACTTACATCAGTCAGGTCAGAAGAAAGGTGCTACTTCTTTTTATCATTAAATTAAACAAGCATTTGTCAATGTCGAATGTTAGCTTGCTGGCATTGGTAGTGCAGGAGTTAGAGAGATGCATAATAGGAATGGCAGCGAAGTATTGAATTGATGCCAACACGCTGCAGAGACTGACAGGCATTGGGGTGTCCCTTTGGGTGTTGGCCATAGTGCTCATGCCATTTCACCTCTCCTTATCCTGCAGACACCGACAAGTGTCACAGTGTGCATTGGGGTCTTCGGGCTTTACGCTCACCCCATTCCATAAGGAAATACACTGAGATGGGTACAGTATAGGACAGTGGGGTGAACTTTGGAGCCAAAGCATCCAAGGCACATCTTGATGATTGTCACTGGCTGCAGGGTGGGGGTGGAATGGCGTGAGCATTATGTCTGACAATCCCAAGTCACACCCCTGACACCTGTCAGTCTCTACAGGGCAGGGCGTTACGGTTGGAAACCCTAACGCTCGAGGCATTTTCACTCCAATATTTCAACATGGACTTTTTGTGACCCTACCTCATGAACAGTGGCACTATCAGTTTGTTAGCTGAAAGGTGATTTTTGCACAGCGACTGTGCCATTTGGCGTCACAGGTGTGAAAACACATTTTGCACAGGATGTGAAAAATGACAGCTGTACTTTTCATGAGGAGGTACAAAAAATGGCAATGTTGAAAATCTGGAGTGAAAATATGAAAAATTGGTGAAGTCATGAGTGTGCATAGAAACTGGACAACGCACGCCTGTAATGCAATTATTTGGGGAGGATTTTTTTAACCAAATTTTCAGTATAGGCATTTTGGGACCTCTGCTCATAAACAGTGGCACTGCAATTTTGTTAATCTGTCCCGAAAGTTGATTTCCCACAATGACTGAGCCATTGTGTGTCAGATGTGCGAAAACACAGTTTGGGCAGGATGTGAAAAATGACAGCTGTACAGTTCATAAGGAGGTGTAAAAAATGCCAGTGTTGAAAATGTGGCATGTAAATATAGCAAATTTGCAAAGTTACAATGGTGCATGGGAAATATGCAACACATGCTTAGAACACTGCCAAATTTTCAACATAGGCATTTTAGCACCTCTGCTCATGTACTGTGTCACTGTTATTTCCTCAAAGTGTCCCAAGAAGTGATTTTGCACAGCGACCACGCTATTCTGGGCCGGAAGTGTGAGAACACATTTTGGGCAGGATATGAGAAATGACGACTGTACTGTTCATCAAGAGGTGTGGAAAAATGGCAATGGTGAAAACCAGAGTGAAAATATCACAAATGCACAATGGTACAAGCGTGTGTGCAATCTGCCAATACACGCTCGTAACACAGTCATTTTATGGAGTGTCATCACCAAATTTTCAACATAGGCATTTTAGGACCTCTGCACATGAACTGTGTCACTGTCATTTTCATAATCTGGCCCAAACATTGATTTCCCACAACTACTGTGTTATTGTGCGCCTGAAGTGCGGAAACACATTTTGGGCAGGATGTGGAAAATGACAGCTGTACTGTTCACAAGGAGGTGTACAAAAATGACAATGCTGAAAATCCGGTGTTAAAATATTGCGAATGCACGAAGTTACGAGCCTGCATAGCAACTGCACAACGCTCGCTCGTAAAACAGGCATTTGTTGGATTTTTTCCACCAAATTTGGAACATAGGCTTTTTGAGAGGCCACCTCATGAACACTGGCACTGTCATTTCATTAATGGGTCCCGAAAGGTGATTTCGTGCAGCAACTGCAAAATTACCTTCGAGGCCGATTAACACCATGACAGTGATAGAATTCATAAGAAGGGGCCCCAAAAACCCCATGTTGAAAATTTGATGCCAAAATTCCAATAAATGCCCTAGATATGCAGCAAAGTTAAAAAAAACACTATTCATTCCATTATACAGCTTACCGGCATTTCCTCAGTTCACGGTCAGCTTTGAAGAGTGCAGACGTGTTCCCGGTCCACCGAAGATCATCGCGCCAGAGTCCAGAGGTAAGTATGGGGTGAGGAGAGATGTGGGGAGGCAGGGTGCGCAGTGGGTGGGCATAGGTAGGGAAGGGGGCCACTGAGACCGTGAGGGACCATTTTTTTCTTTCAGAGACTTTTTTTTAAGGAGGATGACATGGGATGTTTGCCATGCTGGGGTGGGCTCCCAGTGTGGTATCAGGAAGGCTGCTTGGGGGGCTGGAGCTGATGGGGATTGGGCACCCCCATCAGCACACAATGACAGCCGGTGGGGGAGGCAATAGCCGAGGGGGATTGGGCACCCCTCTCAGCACATATGAAATGTGGAGGGGGCTGATTTATGCTGACAGGTGGGCTCCCCGTCAGCTCACAATGAAAGCGGGGGGAGGCAAGAACCGAGGGGGATTGGGAACCCCCCTCGGCATATAGGAAATGGGGGGGCTGCTGTATGCTGACAGGGAGTGGGCTCCCCCATCGGCAAATTTCTGTGGCCACAGAAAGCTGGCTGGGGGATTGGGCACCCCCAAAGTCAGCCGTTGGGCTGCCGCCCACCATGCTGCTAATATGGCAGCACGCAGGAAGGGTCTGCTGCATCTGATGTGCTTTTCTCAGATTGCAGCAGACCTTTCCTTAGATGTGCTTGTGACATTAGCATGCATGGTGTGGTGCGGGCATGCAGGCTGATTGGGGAATGAGGGACGCACCTACTGATGCTTTCCCTGCATTTGCCCAACAGTGGCCACGCCTCCAAATCTGCACTGTCCCAAGATGTTGACTTGTGCGCAAGCCCGGCAAGCCAACATAAAAAAAAAAAGAGGAAAGGTCTAATATCTTGAAACAGATTTAAGAAAAATTATTCTGTACTTACTTTGAGACACATTTTTTCAGCTCTTCTCTTTATAATCAGAGCTGCTGATGCCACAGTGAAAACTTTGAAAAACTGAATAACTTGGTACAACTCAGTTTACATTTTAAATATAGTCTATAGATTTCTCCTACCTATCTTTTATTATAGAGGAAATTTGGATGAATAACTGATTTTTATGTTAGAGTTCATCTGCCTCTATAGCTTACTCCCTACTTCAAGTCATAATGCTATGTTGTGACATCACAGTCTGCTGTCATGGGAGCAATTGTGATGTCACAAGCCATGCATTATGACCTCAGGTAGGGTTGAAAGGTAGGGCTGAAAGCACCATAAACACATGAACTCTTCAGGAGCAAAGGTCCTCTTTTCATGCAAATGGACTCAGTAAAAAATTATGAGGGGAAAATATAGAACTAATGTGAAATATAAACTGAACTGTGTCTAAATATTATGTTTTCTTTAAGTTATCCTGAAGGCATCAGATGTTCTTTAAGACTGGCACTCTGCTTGGGGGAGGGTGCTCATTGGAGCAAGGTGACAACATATATGTTACATGTACATTTCAATGATAAACTATAACACAATTGCTTTCAGTGTTTTTCCTGCACTAGAACGGTTTTAAGTCATTCCTATACATGCTTAAACCCATAGGCAATTACTGACTGCAAAATAATGCTGCTTGAAAAGTTTTTCAACCCAAATTAGTGAACATGACTGTGACTCTAGGGGCAGTTGCCTCTCTAAAGTCTGTCATGACTATAACTCTTCCCTCTGTCTGTCTGTCTATCTGTATGTCTATCTATGTAATTATCTATATTTCTATCAATTGCATCTATCCCTATTTTTACCTACTGTATATGTAAAATAAACCTACCAATCACATTTGCCTGCACTCTGAACACATACTTATGACACAGTGCATATTTGTACTCCACTCCTGTATAGACCTTATACTGTCCTGATATTCCCATTATCACAGGCATAACTGCCTTAACCTTATCAACAGCGACCCTTTATAAAAGTTACTATCACATTTTCTCTCCTAATGAAGTTCATCATTACACCTGACTGCCTGACATCAACACATTACTTAAATATAACTTACATTACCACATGGTCAACCCCTCCTTTTGTCTCCATAAAACTGTAAATAATCCCAAGACTGAACATATGCGTGCCATTACTTTTTCATGTACTGCCACCAATTGTACCTGTCAAACCTATATTGCTTACCATTCCTTCCATTGAAATCTACACCTCCATATCTTTTCCTAATAATGTGTCTACCTTCCTTAGAATGCAAAATGAAACACATCTTACTACTGTAGTTAAAAATTATTGTGTTGAGTCTCTCCCCCCATGACTTTACATGAAATAATGACAATGCCTCCCCTGGCTGCTTTACCTCCTGCTAAATTAGTTTCTTAAACCCACAGCACTCACCATATACCTTGGGCTGTACTAAGTGCAATATGCTGTACCTCTATATGAGATAGCTTACAATTGTAAATAGTCACTAATTGCTGTTATTTCTTGTATTTTGTGTCTCTGTGCTTGTGCACCCATACTCTGTACCTACCTTTCTGTGTTGTCCTCTTGTCAAGACATGGAACCTTTGAAAAAGAGCATTTTGCTCAAAGGTTATGTCCAAATGATGAAATAAATAATTAAATAAAAATCATTGTGTTGTTTCTCCATGTCTCCTTACCTCACTAACTTCATTATGCAGCCGTGATGGATCTGACCAGAATTTGTCCACTTTGTTTTGTCTTTTTTATTTACTTATTGTTTTAGAGACTGGTGGTGAAGAGGAAAGGAAAACTGGTCAGTTAAAGACTGCAGTCTGGCTGATAATATCACTACAGTGAAAGCAACTAATAAATGAGCCAGAATGTGAGAGACGGCACCACGTCTTTTTCCTACAGCTTGCTCTGCACAGTGTGTGAAATTGCCTCACACCTTTACCCTTTGCACAATTTGCATGAATAACTTTTACTCTGCATCTGGTTTTCTACTTTGTTTTGCTTTTTTTTATTCCGTTATTGTTTTAGAGACTGGTGGTCTAGAGGAAAGGAAAACTGGCCAGTTAAAGCTAATACATCAGAATAACAGCCTGCTCTGCAAACACAGTGTGTGAAATTACCTTTCCCACTCCCTGCAGCAGCAAATTTAATCAGTTCAAGCTGTGTGTCCTAGTCTTATTTCATTTATTATTTTTAATTAGAAAATGGCAAGAATCAATTAATAAATATGATTGGCTGTCACAGGCTCCAAGCTGGGCATTTATTTTTCAATAAATGCCCAGCTAAAAATAAGAGCCAGTCAAAGTGCCACTTCAAAAAGTACCCTTCTACCCTACTGCCCAGCCTATTTTGTCATTGGCTGAAGATACTTGAAAAAATGTAAAACCCGCCATGTTTTCTCTCAGCTTAGCAGAGACTAGTGACTCTCCAAATTTACTTTTCCTCGTAGCAGCTAGTAGTAAATAAAAGAAAGAGCACACATTTTGCAGTCAGGAGAGTGAAAACAGCTGTATTATTTTAAAACGTCACAACTTTCCTGACTACTATTTTCCCATTGAAGGCATTCTGCACAAGGAAGTCAAAGTGTTTAAGCCAATACCGTGATCAAGCCATCCTTCATGCGCCGCTTAAAAGAAAAAAGCAGGAAACCCCTAAGTTAACCACAAAACAAATGCCCACACGCTCTCCTCATTTCAAATAGAAATAAATCTTGTCTATCTCGCTTACCAGAAACTGGATAGGCAGTAATTACAATGGATCCTATTCCACAGTGACCATTAAAAAAACAAAAAGGACTGTCTCGCTTACAATAAAACAGTATCTCACTTACCAGAAACTGGAGATACAGTAATTAAAATGAACCTGATTCCACCGTGATCATTGAAAGAAAAAAAAAGGACCCAATTGCATCGTGACTAACATCGCATTTTCACCATAAAATTGCAAATCCCACAAACCCTGTTACTCCTCAGTCTCCTAAACATAAACGCCCTCTCCTGGCAAGCATTACACAGTACAGGGGCTCCTTTACAAGAAACACATATTCTGGTTGTTTTTAAACACTCATTATACTTCTTTTTAATACTTTATTTTATTTTATTAAAAATGTTACATGTGGACCATTTTCTAAGTGTAATAATACCTTCCAGGATGGGCATTATTGGGAAATACCGGACTCTCCAGGGACTGGGCGGTCCGGTATTTCCCAATAATGCCCACCGTCGGGTATTATTGCTTACATATTTAAGCAAAAAAAAAAAAAAGAATCTGAGCAAGAGATTGCAATATGTTTTATTCTTCCCCATACAACTTGGCTTCACAGTGTGTGAGATCATTTCTCCACCCACCCCACTGCAGCAAGGTGATCCACAAGCATTGTATGTCACTACTACAGCAGTCTTCTTTATTAACAAAACTTGTTAGCCAGGCAAGGGAATTTCAGTTTTTGTGCCCCCTTCCAGACATGAGCTCCCTCCAAAGTGTGAGCCCCCCCAAGCAGCATTATCAAAAGTGTCTATATAATCTGTTGCTTCTGCTGAGTTAATTCTTTTAGAAAATGTGCTTTATTTTTTAAGAAAAATAAAATATTTAAAGTAACATTGGAAACATTTCCTCCATTGGGGACTATAGGTCCTGTATTGCAGACCAGTGTTTTCCTCAAACTTTATCAGCTCGTGGTTTACTTACAGCCTGAGTCTTGAAGGTACTGATATGTGCTGTTCTTGGCACAATTAAAATCATAAAGTCTAAAACCTTAAGGTCTCTTACAGTGGAAATAAAACATCATTATTTTTTAATACATAAAGCAAGTGTGAGTACAGCAGTATGTATATATGCAGTGTATGTGTATCACTAGTGTCCCCGCTGATTGTGGGCATGTCTTGGGTGTGGTGGCTGATTGGGGGGGTGGAACAGACTGACGAGCAAATATTTAAAAGACACTCTGTATGTGTCAGTAATAAAATATGATTAAAAGATAAATAAAATGCAAAACCTGCTGTGATTAGAACATGATGCCGAGTGTTTTAGCACTGATACAGTGACCATGACCCAGCAAATATACAGTTTCTAACAAAACATACATACTCTAAATAGACTTTTTTTATCAGGAGAGACACACTAAGCTGAAACTTGTTTACAGGTGTGACCTGGGAGCACAAGCAAGTTGAGTAACATGATCAGGGTCACACAGTACGCTGTGGGATTCAAACCCAGGTCACCATATTTACAGATCAGAGCTTTAAACCACTGTGCTATACTGCCATTATACTGTATCAGACTTAAGCATGTCTTTAAAATGCTTTGTGGAGTTTATTTTTTTATTATTTCTTATGTTTTACGTGTTGAACTAAAAAAGAAATATATGCAGCGGTTCAATGGATAATCTAAGAAAAACATCTGGGTTCTTCATTTCCTTTAGGCTGAATTGTCTGACAGTTTAGGATGAGTTCAATGTGTGGGTGTGGTTGTCTGGGGGAAAACAGATGGTGCCAGAGCACAAAGAAACACCTACTGTAATTAGTCTTCCTTACTTCTCCCTGCTATAAACCAGAATGGGGTGAGCATAAGGACCAAAGACCCCAATGCTCAGAGTCTGCAGGGTAGGGTGTGGTGAAATGGCATGGCCGTTGTGCCTGATGACCCAAAGGCACGCCCCAATGTCTGTTGGTCTCTGTAGGGTGGTGGTGGGGTCGGCTTCAGTTCAATACTTCACTACCATTCCTATTATGCATCTCTCTAACTCCTACACTAGCAATGCCAATGCCAGCAAGCAAACATTCAGCATTGACAAATGCTTGTTAAAAGCTGATGCAGTGCTTGTATCAAGCTCTGCATTGAAGCCATTTTTGGTGCAGCTGCACCAAACTTCTTTGCTGCAACTGTACCCGATTTTATATTGCCGGAGCACAATTGCAGCAGTTTCCTCTGATTATGGCAGCTTGTGTCAAATATTTGGTGTGACCCCTGAAAAAAGGGTCTCCTGAATGCCACAAGTTAGATCAGGGAAAAGCTGGTCTAACTTGTGGCATTTGGTGCTCAGAACTTAAAATACCGATTGCCGGCCAAGAGAATGCCTCAGGCCCTGTGCACCAAACGATCAGTGCACCGAGGGCTTGCAGCATTCTTGGGACTTAAAAATATAGCCCCCTGTGTTCACTTGTGAGCTGAGCACATTACCCCAGAAAAAAGCAGGCAAAGTGAAAGTTTAGAGTGTCCTACCAGTTTACTTAGAGGTACACATAAAGTCCAGCATCTGAACACATTTCTTTCTGAAGATATCTTTTAAGTAATACATATTTGATGGACTTACAGAGATGATTTCATGCATTATTTGATGGACTCTTACAGATGATTTAATTTGTCTACTTAAATGAATAATGACTGGTAGAACCTTTACTTACACTGGAATCTATCCAATATTTTGCTTATGTTTAATCTCTGTGTAACCCCTCACTGGCCACTTGTTTAACTACTAAGCACACCTCCCATATTTTTCTGTCTAGAGGAAAGGGAGGGGTGGGGTACAAAGCACAGTATTACAGAACAAATGACCAGTACTAAACCCAGGTCCAGAGGAGAGAACTTTTGCTAGGGGCTATGCTAGGTCTGAACTTCTAGAGGGGTACCCAGTAATTACACACAGGAAGCAGTAACATGATTGTCCATACCAGGTTGGGGTTCTAGAGTGTGGCTTTATTCCACAGTTGGTACACAAAAGCAAAGGTGGACCCCCAAGGGTTTACACTTTGTGGCACAAGGCAATGCAGAACAACATCTGCAGCAGACAGAAACTCTAAACTTCCCATATTGCATAGGACTTCAAACCCTTTTCAGCAGCAAAGCCTCAGCTGAAACATACATCTCTTCTAGTGGCACTGGCCACAACAGAGCACACAAATTCTTCTAGTGGCACTGGCCATGATTTAGAACATTTCCCAAGTGGCATAAGATTTAGAAGTTTGGCAATATGGCAACTAGCCACGATGGAGCACACTGGTTCTCAAGATTCTCACAACACACACAACCCACACTATGGGGTAAACGTTCTCTTCAGGCATTGGCCACCATGTCCTGTAGTGCTGAACTGGTCACTCCAGATGGGGGATTGCCCACCTTTTGCTTCCAAAGTCCATACCCAGCAATTCTTTCAGAGTTACACCTCAACTTTTGCAAACAGTAGAACTAGACATCTTGGAATGACTCTCACATTCAGCCTTAGGAATACACTACTTCTGAGTGCAAATCAAAGTTCTGCACAATGTGTTAAGTCTCACCGGGGACTCCATGATTGCCAGCCAACTTTAGGAAAGGAATAGAGAACAGTCTCAAACAGAACAGAACTTGGTGTAAAAATCCTTTTGTCAGAGTACACCCCGAAAAGAAAACAGGCAGGTACATTTCTCCTGGGATACCCAAAGTCAGATTACTCACGGTTATTACTCACAGTCTGATTACTTCAGTCATATTTGTTGACTTGGCCAAAGCCTTTGATACTGTTGCACCTAGCCCCTCCTTCTGCACAAGCTCATGGCAGGGTGCTTCACTGCTTCCTCAGTCAACTGATCCTGTTCCTACCTTGAGAGTAGGTCTCAAGTTGTCCAGATTGGAAGCATCTTATCGCACCCACTCCCCATTTACTCAGCATCCCACAAATATATATCTTCCTATTCTCTTTTCTATAACCCTAAATGACCTCCCTACTTCTGAGACCTCTATGTTCATTCACATATACACTGATGATGCAATGCTCTTTACCTCAGCCTACTCCACCCCTGATTTTACTGCCCAGCTACAACTGCATTTTGACAATATTCTGTGCTGGTTCTAGTCAAACCAACCCTCCCTCAATAGCAAGTAAATGGTCGCGATGACCTTTGGATCCCAGAAAAGGCTTGCAAGGCTTAGTCTCCTACCATCTTTCCATACTCATGATGGTGCTGCAACTGAAGATGTCTCTTCCTTTAAGTACCTCGGGCTCTGGCTGGACCACCATCTTGATTTCTCAGAACATATTGATGCTATCCACCTTAAGCTCCACTCTAAGCTAGGTACACTCTAAAGGAACAAAGTGTGTATCCCACTTTTTGCCTGCCATAAGAAGGTTTTAAAGATGATCATCCCTATCTTTGACTATGGTGACATTGTCTACTGTACTGCTCCAAAATCCACCCTTGCCAAACTGAACCACTTCTTTCACTCCTTCTGCTGACCAGGGTTTCTCAAATGATGAAGCCAGGCTTCCCAGGGAGGCCCCAACCTGTTCAAGGGAAGGCTCCAACAAGCCTAAAAAAGTGCTTCATTTAAATTTAGAATATTTGCCATTTTGTTTGAAGGGATGAGGCAAACTAGAAGAGGATAATAGTAAGTGAATGTTTGTATTTATTTACAAATCAGTGACTAGAAAAGGCATGCTGAGCAAAGACTCATTTCAAGTGTACCAGGGAAGGGTAGGAAGTGAATACAATTCAAAAGGTAACTGTAAAACAGTCAAGCAATTTATTTATTTTTTTATTTATTGTCTTGGATTACAACCTTTGAGCCAGAAGCTCATTTACAAACATTCCACATCAGAGTGAGAACAAACAACAGGTAGAGCAATAACAGTGAATGGTACAGCAACATGTTTGGAATTTTTACATAGGAACAATGATAAAACAGAATATAAAACATAACAGGTTCAGGTGGCAATAAACACTAATACAATAACACAAGGCTGCAATTGTGTTAGCCAAAAGTATTACAAGACAGGCAATCCTGGTAGAAAAGTGAAAAGGGGATTAATATGCAAGGGGATGGGAGGGGCAGTAAACAGAGGGAATTTGAGAGGGAAAATGGTGGACAGTCTGGATAGAGGGGGGGAGGAGAGGGTAAGGAATCATTGTACAATCCTAGTAAGAGAAGCAGGTTGAAAGGGAGTAGGGAGGGGTAGGTAGAGGTGGATTGGGGGAGGAGGTAAACCAAGATTAGTAGTAGGGCTATATCAGGAGAGTAGTGAGTGGGGGCAGTGGATGGAGTATGTATTTGGGAAAGAGAGGGAGGAGAGGGAGGGAAGGGAAGGATGTACGGGGAGAGAGGCAAGGTGAGTAAAAACATCATAAGTGCTAGGTTGATTGGAAGGGCTGGTTCAGAAGAGGGAAGTAATTAGGAAAAAGAAAGAAAAGGAGGGTATGGGGTGAAATTGAGAGTTGGTACAGAGATAAGGCAGAGCAATAGTGCAAATGGCAGGGAGTGGAGCAAGGATACTAGTAGTCGATATCCACCCCCGTGCTACAGGGAGGAGGAAGCAAGAGGAGTAAGAAATCAAAAAGAGGTGGGACAGGGGTTAATCTGAACAATTGCATCTCCCTCAGTCATAAAGGTGCCATTTAAGATCTGTTTTGAATGGCACAGATTTGGAGTTATTTAGGATATGTCCAGGAGTTCATTGAGCCAGAGTGGGGCCTTATAGGAGAAAGTCGTTTGGGCAAGAGTAGTGCAGTGAAACAGGATCTGCAATGGGTTCCTAGCCTTGCCTCTGGTCCAATGAGAAGTGTGTGCAGGTCTGAGTAATTTATGGACAGTTTTAGGGGTCAGACCTAGTAGGGCAGACTTGGTACTGTAGTCTCCCATGTAAGTTTAGCCACTTTGCTTGTGTGTAAAGATCACATGTATGTGTGAGGGTATTTGCACTTAGCACCAGTCTGCAGACCTCATTTAACACAGTTCTTACTCATTTCATTGTGGTGTTCATGGCTGTGCTGTACACGACAAGGCCATAGTCTACAATGGAAAGAATGGAGCTGTTTACTGCTAGAGTGAGGACCTCAACAGTCAAGTAGGAGTGGTGCCTGTATAGCAGTCCTAACCTGGTGTTGACTGTTTTTACAATTTGGTCATTGTGCTGTGTTTAGGAGAGGGAGCTGTCTATGGTGACACCCAGGTATTTAAAGGCGTTCACTTGTTCCAACGGCTCAAGCCTGCTGTTTTTAAAAGTAAGATAGCTGGATTTTTCCTTGCTCTGGTGGCTGTAGAACAGCATTGTTTTTGCTATTGTTTTGTAGTTTGGGAGAAGATTATTCTGGGTGAACCACTCTTCAAGCCTGGAGAAAATCTCTTGTGATTCTTTTGTTAATGCCGTTAGGTGGGGGCTACTTGCAATGATGACATCATTAACCACGTAGAGGAGAAGCTTGGCCAAGCAAATTTCAGGAAGGGAGTTGAGAGAGAGGCTAAACAATAGTGGTCCATGGATGGATCCCTGGGGTACCCCTAACAATACCTTCCTTTCATCAGAAAGTATGTTTTGTACTTTTGCCTTCTGTGTTCTTTGGGCTAGGCAGCTCTGGAACTAAGTGGCGCCCTCAGTGGATAAACCTAGGGCAAGTAACATTTTTAGGAGGACACTGTGGTTGACTGTATCAAAGGCCTTTGTGAGGTCAATATATATTGACCCCACAAGGTTCCTTTCATCCAATGCCTCATGAATGTATTCAATAAACTCTAAGAGGGCAGTAGTGGTGCTGTGGGATATAAAACCCCATGCTGTTGTGGGCACTTGATATTGTATTTTTCTAAATAGTCTACCAACTGGTCTGAAACCATCTGCTCTAGGGCCTTAGATATAAGGGGTAAGATATAGATTGGCCAGTAGTTTGAGTGGAGTGCATGGTCACCACTTTTATGAACTGAGGTAACTACAGCTGATTTCCATTTTGTGGGAAATTGCACCAATTTGAGGAAGAGGTTAATGATTTTTGTGATTGGATGTACTACTTCATCTAGTGTGAGTGCTATCATTTTGAGATTGAGGTTGTCATTGCTATACCTTGATTTTCTGAGGATTCTAATGAGGTATTTTTTTGCATCAATGGCAGAGATTTCCTTGAAGTAGAAAGGAGGGGTTACAGTGGCAGGCGGCACATGAGCGGACTGTTTGTTGTCCATGCTGTCTGTATTGAATTCTAGATAATCCGGTGGGAGTACTGAGCTAAGATCAGTGAATACCAAGTTAAAAGTGTCTGCAATAATTTTAGGATCTTGTGTAACATCACCATTGACCCTTGAGTAGGATGACTTGCTGACTTTGCAGCGTGATCTTGAGATTATTCAAAAGAATTTTTCCATCATCCCAGGTTTTGTTTAGACAGTCTTCATAGTGCTGTGCTATTGTGAGTCTCATTATGTGGGTATGGCAATTTCTGGCTGCCCTGTATTTCTGCTAGTTTGCAGGTTTCCTGGTCACCTTTGCTCTGTGCCATAGGTGGTCCCTGTCTCTCATTAGTTCAAAGAGGGATTGGGTGACCCATCCATTGTTAGGGTTTTTTAACTTACATTTTTTGGCTGGAGCAAAAATGTCACAGGCTGCATTGAAGGTGCTAATGAAGTACTCCAATGCCTGGTCAACATCACACAGGTGTTAAGGTAGGTCCAGTTGAGCTGCTGGAGGTGGGTTTTGAAAGCTTTTAGCTGCCCTTGTTTTAGTACTCTGCTAGCAGTAAAATGAGGGGGTGGATTTCTGAGTTTTATTAAACCAAAGACTGGTGATGGATGAATGGTCACTGAGTGAGTCCAGGTATACTGAGACCTCATTTATTCTCTCCTGCTGATTTGTTAGGACCCAGTCATTCAGGGTGTGGGTGCCAGTGTGGTAGTTAAGTCTGGTTGGTTCACTCACCATTTGGGTAAGGCAGAGACTGGCCAGGACATCTTTATAGGGTGCTGCATCATTGGAAAATCAATTTATGTTGAAATCACCCATGACAAGAAATTTCTTATCATGGGTGAGGGTATTAAAATAATTAATGAGTCTATTAAAATTGGTAGACTGGTCACTGGGTGGCAAGTTGACAGTAAGGATAGTTAGTGATTTGTTTTGGTGACCAAGTAGGATTCGAATGGCTAGGGTCTGAGCCTCTTTGCCTAAATCTAGTGATTACAGCATGTGGCCATGCAGGGTGTCTTTAAGGTAAACCAGACAACCATCCCCTCTTTTATCTACTCTGTCTCTCCTAAAGATGTTGTAGCCAGAGGAAAAAAATACTTACCACAGTAATGTTTCTTCCCAGTGATACTCAGGTATTCAGAACTCTTTGCAGTGATCCTTTAAGACAGAACTGCCCATAGAAAATGGAACACATGCAAATGATGGAATTCTTTGCATGTGACAACTTTTCAAATGCTGCCTTGAACTAATAGCCTTAGTTCTAAACCCCTCAGATTTCCTGGACACCTGGAAAGACAGGCCACCAAGGACTAAATATATTAAATAACAACAATAATGATAATCATGCCCTTAACCCCCAAATAAACCCTCCAACTGGAGGGTAAAACATTAAGACGTACCCCAAAAATGTCAGAATCACCTTAAAAAGGGGGGGACCACTGTGAACATACTTAGAAAAAACAGTGCCAGGAAGTGGCACTCATATCCCTGAGTACACAGTATTTAGGAGCACAGAGGCTACTGGTTCTAGAAGGGGAGGCAGGGTGGGGAGTTCTGAATACCTGAGTATCACTGGGAAGAAACAACATTACTATGGTAAGTATTTTTTTCTTCTAACTCCAGTAATACTCAGGTATTCATAACTCTTTGCAGACTAAGAAGCAGTACCTTTGGAGGTAGACACAGAACATATTTTGGAAACAGACTCTGCATGACTGCTGTGCCACACCTGGCATCACCTCTGGACTGGATGTCCAGACTGTAATGCTTTGTAAAGGTGTGTACTGTTTTCCAGGTAGCTGCTTTACAGATGTCCACCTTAGGAACATCCCTGGTAGCTGTTGTGGTACAACAACATGTACAGTATAAACCATACACTCACCATCACATATGATGCTGACAACAGCTTGAAGTAAAAAAAGGTTTAATAAAAAGTCATTGCTCAAGGGTGTCTGCCTAACGCGTTTCTGGTCCCCAACTGGACCCTTTCACAAGCCTTCTCTGAGCCTTTGAGAAAGGGTCCAGTTGGGGACCAGAAACATGTTAGGCAGACACACTTGTGCAATGACTTTTTATTAAACCTTTTTTTTACTTCAAGCAGTTGTCAGCATCATATGTGGTGGTGAGTGCCTGGTTTTTACATATTGTTGTTTCTAGTCTTTTAACAAAGAGCACCACAGCCTCGTGCAAACTCCTTCCTTGTCAGCCACTATGGTAGCAGCTGTGCCTCTTGTGGAATGGGCTTTCAATTCTGTTGGGGGTTTCTTTCCAGCCTTAGTGTAACAAGACTGGATACACTGTACTATCCAATGAAAAACAGACCTTTCTGATGCTGGGTTACCCTTCCCACATCCCCATAAGTCAGGAACAGCTGTTTTCTGTCTTGCCTATGGTCCTTAGTGGCTGTCATGAAGTAGCTAAGAGCTCTCTTGACATCCAGACTGTGGAGTCTCCTTTTACCAGAAGTAGAATTCTCAGTGAAAAAGACAGGTAGGGTGATGATTTGGTTCAAGTGGAAATCAAAGACCACTTTAGGGAGAAATTTCCTGTTTGTTCTCACGACCACATTGTCCCTGTGGAATGAAATGATGTCCTGCTTAATGCAGAGAGCCTGGAGCTCACTGATTCTTCTTGCAGAAGTAATTGCCACTAGGAAAACCATTTTCCATGTGACATATTTCAAATGAGCCAAAGACTTGGGCTCAAAGGGAGGCCCCATGAGCTTACCTATGCACACATTTAGGTCCCATGCTGGCAACGGTTGCCTGTGGGGGGGGGGGGGGGTGCAAATGAGCTAGGCCCTAAAAGAACATTTGGAAGACAGGACCTGAAGCTATTGAAACATTCTGTCCCACTGATATGAAAGCAGATGCTGCAGCCGGGTGGACCTTGAGGGTGCTGGACTGCAAGCCCAGAGAATGTAAATAGGTAAGACAGTCAAGCACAGTTATGACCCCTGCATGTGCTGGTACCAGTTCCTGGTTGAACACCAAATAGAAAACCTCTTCCATTTTGAAGCATAGGTTTTCTTAGTGGGGGGCTTCCTGTAACCCCTTAAAATGTCAAAGACACTTTCAAAAAGATGCAAGCCTGCATATTCTAGGTCCTTAAGAGCCATGCCTTGCGTCTGAGTGACCTGGGATTCAGGTACAGGAGCCTCCTCTGGTTGGGGGTTAACAGATTGTGCCTCCAAGGAAGATGTATTGGCTCGGCCACAGACATGGAGGGCAGCAGAGAGTACCATGGCTGTCTGGCCCAGTCTGGTGCTATCAAGATCATTGATGTTGATTAGGACCTGAGCTTGAGCAATACCCTGTACACCAGAGAGAAGTGAGGAAAAGCATATAGGTGCTTCCTTGACCAATTCAGAGTGAGAGCATCCAGGGGGTCTGTTCCCTGATCTGGTGGTCTGCAACAGTATTGTGGCAGGTGGAGGTTCTGGTGGGATGCAAACAAGTCTACCTCTGTGGTGTCCCACCTCCTGAAAATCACTTCCATCACTTGCCTCTTCTGGATCCATTCATGATGAGCCTGGCTGATTCGACTCAGAGCATCTGCGAGGGTATTGTCTTTCCCTGGCAGATGGATTGCTTGTAGGGAAACTCACAGAGAGTATGCCAGGCTCCAGATTTTCATGGCTTCTGTGCAGAGAGGACTTGACCTTGCACCTCCCTGCTTGCTTATGTAGTACATTGTGGTGGTATTGTCCATCCTGACTTGTACCACCTTTCCTTGAACTAGTGTTGTGAAGGCCTTTAGAGACAGAAACACTGCTCTGAGTTCCAGCAGGTTTATGTGCTGGAGTGACTCTGCACTTGACCAAGTGCCTTGGGTTGTGTGGTCCCCCAGGTGGGTGCCCCACCCCAATAGACATGCATCTGTTGTGACTCCTGCTGAAAGGGGACCCCTTCTCTTAGATTGGCTTCCTCTTTCCACCACTGAAGTGCCTGTAACAAGGTTTTTGTTACTGGGATCAGCTTTGAGAAAGGATCTTTTCTCTGACACCAGTGAGCCCTGAGGTGGAACTGGATGTCTCTCATTTGGAACCTGGAACTTAGGACTGTGCCTGTGGCTGCAGCCATGAGGCCCAGGAGCTGTAGGAACTGCCTTACAGTTTTTGGCTTGTGAAGGCTGAATGAGTCTGCAATCAGTTGGATACTTCTTACCCTGTCTAAAGGCAGGTAGGTCCTGCCTTGCAAGGTGTTGATCTCTGCCCCTATGAACTGCAGCACTTGTGCAGGTAGAAGGACAGACTTTTTTGTGGTTTATTAGAAACCCCAGGGACTCCAGAAGCATTTGAGTGATCTGCAGGTACTGTCTGACTTGCTGTGGTGATTTTCCTACCACTAGCCAGTCATCCAAATATGGGAACACTGTGACACCTTGCCTTCGAAGGTGTGCCACAACCACTGCCAAGCACTTTGCGAACACTCTTGGAGCTGAAGTGAGACCGAGTGGCAGGGTTAAGAATTGGTAGTGACCTGATGGGAGTCTGAACATGAGGTATTTTCTGTGAGACTCCCTTATGGGGATGTGGAAATAAGCATCTTTTAGGTCCAGTGATGCCAACCAGTCTCCTTTTTGGAGTGTTGTCAGAATCAATGCCAGTGTTAACATTTTGAACTTTGTCTCTCTCAAATACTTGTTTAGTACCCTGAGGTTTAAGATAGGCCACCACTCCCCATGTTTCTTTGTGGTAATGAAATACCTTGAGAAAGACCCCTTTCTTTTCTGCTGAGCTGGGCCAGGCTCCACTGCCTTTGACAGCAGCAGGTTTCGAACCTCTTCCTTCAACAGCTTCTCTTCTGCGAGGGAGGATGGTTTGAATACTCTGGTTCTCACACTAGGAAGGGATTTGAAACTCAAAGATAGTCCCTGACTCACTACCTCCAGGACCTACTTGTCTGTGGTGATCTCTTGCCTAGCCTGAACCTAATGAGCCAGCCAGCTTCTGACAGGTAGAGAGGAGGCAGCCTGAGAAAACATGTCAGGGCGTTTGTTTACTCGGGGGCTGAGACTGGGGTTGACTTCCCCTCCTGGAGCCCCTTCTGCCCCAATTCCTGAAGTGCCCTTGCTGGGGATACTGCTGGTATTGGGGTGCAGCCATTGTCTGGAAATAGTGCCTTCTATGAAACTGCCCCTGTCTCCCATCCCATAGGGCCTGGTGGATGTGGAGGCCTTCTCGTTGGCTGATATGCTCTCAAAGGTGGCTTTGTACTCGTCCACCTTCTTCATGTAAGCCACTGTTTTGTTACCAAAAAGGGAATTACCCTCCAGAAGGAAATCCATTGCCTTTGTTTGTGTGTCCTAGGTAAGGTTTGTGGCTCTTAGCCAGGCAAACCTCCTCTGAGCCACAGTATTGGCCATCCACCTACTGCAGCTGCTGTATCATTAGTATCAGCAGCTTTTTGAAATGATATTTGGCCACCAAGCCAAACCTAGCAGTTTCTGCAAGATCAGCTGACAAGGGTGATGTGGCCTTGTCTGTCATAGCTGAGACAGATTGCCACAGTGACTTTTGGTACTGTGCTGCATAAGCCTGAAAATTAGCCTGCCTGATGGCCAAGGAGGCTGACTAGTATCCCTTCTTGGACATACTATCAATTTTTCTGGACTCCCTTTCTGGTGGGTGAGATGCCAGTGGCAAATTGGCCTTGTCACATGCTGCTGCTTGCACCATAACCTGGTGATCAGGGTGGGAAAACAGAAATTCTGCACCCTCCCTGTCCAACTGATATTTCTTGTCCAGTCTCTTATCAAGAAGGGGAACAGAGTTTGGAGTCTGTAAAATCTTCAAAGAATCCTTTTTGAAGAATTTATTGACTGGGAAGAGAAGCTTTTTGGTGGGGTTAGCACCATCATCTCAAACTATTCAACCTCCTACTCATCCTCGATTTCCTCACTTGTGGTGATGTCCAGGGCATCAGCCATCCTTCTCACAAAAGTGAAATGTGAGGAATAATCCTCAATATCTCGGGGAGGAGAGACAAAGTCCTGTTCGGGGGAAACCTCAGGCTCAATGGGTTCTCTCTCTTTCTCCTCCTCCTCCTTACACTCCCCATATTCCTCCTTTTCAAAACATGAGGATTTGGCAGAGGGGCCAGCCTGTCCAGCTGGCCAGGAGAAAAAAGTCCCTGCAAGGCTTGTACCACTTTAAAAGCCTGTGCTATCTTCTGAGGAGAGGGGGGAGCCACAGCACCCTCAGAAGTCCCTCCTTTTTTGTCCAGTAGGGGGTTCTGTGTGCTTCAATTTTTTAGATTTGTTTGAGGAAACCAGGGAGTCGGCCAGTTCAGCAAGCCTCTTAGAAGTCACTGTATCACCCTTATCAGAGGTTGAGTGTAAAACTGCAGTGGTTTCACCCACAGCAGTAGAGGGTGTCAGCTGGTCAGAGTCTGAGGGACCCTTAGGTGGAGGAAGTTTTTTCTTTAGCCATTCCAGGCCTTTCTCCACAGTTTTTTCTTGGAATGTTTTACAAATTTCAAAATCTTCATTTAGGTGGTTATAGCCAAGGCAGGCAACAAACAAACCGTGCTTATCTGCCTTGACAAATACTTCCCCACATTCTGTACAGTTTTTAATACCAGGTTCACCGGTTTTCTTTTTAGGCTTTTCAGACATTTTATCAGGTAATCAATAAAAAATGAAAACGCTAATCAGTTTTTTAAAATGTAAGTATTTTTTTAGTGGCTGCAGTCAGTTCCAGAACCGATAAAGGAACTGATCAGAACTGGGAACCGCAGAAAAATTAACCCAGGTTATTAGTTCAGTAACCAATAAAGTGGTTACTAAAATAAAGATTTTTAAACAAAAATAAGCTAAACTAAAGGAGCTTTTTAGTCAGAAAACCCCGATATAAACTAAAATAACTCAGTTCCCCACCGGGTATACTGAACCAGAAGAAACCGATAAAAATAACAATTTAACACTAAAACTATGGTTTAACTAGAAATACAATCAGTAAACGGCAGCAAATGAAAGGAAAAAGATACGTATACGTTTTTTATAAGTTCTTCATGTCACAAATAGATGTTGAGGAGAGGAACTCCGAGTGTGTAGACTTGACAGGCAGAGAGTGAAATCTGAGGGGTTTAGAAATAAGGCAGTTAGTTCAAGGCAGCATTTGAAAAGTTGTCACATGCAAAGAGTTCCATCATTTACATGTGTTCCATTCTCTCTGGGCAGGTCTGTCTTAAAGGGTCACTGCAAAGAGTTATGAATACTTGAATATTACTGGGGTTAGAATCAGGTATTTTGGGGCTGAGCCACATTTCCATCAGGGTGAGGACATCAGGGTTATGATATTGGACCCAAACTTGAACTTGGTCAAATTTAGGTAGGAGACTGCGTATACTGATGGAGGCCAGATTCAAGGATCCCCTATTGGTCTCCTGGGCCTGCTCCAGCCCAGTAGAGCCTGGAATCAGGTGAATATTGCCGATAATAATAATAATAAATAATGAACAATAGTGCAGACAAATGGGAACAATAAACTGAGAGGTAACAACTGACCAATTAAACTTGTGACAGAATAGCCCAAACATAAGGGTTAAACAGAGAGATACGAGAAGCAAGAGTGGGAGAGAGCAAAATGACCCCAGAAAGTTGCTTAAGAGCAGGGTAAGAGGTGAAGATGTAGAGGTGAGTAGAAAGGTTATTCCAGATAGATGGGAAACAGGCAGAAAAAGCAGTCTGATCCATGAAGGTATTACAACAAAGGGTAACAATGGTCTGAGAGTCAAAAAAGCAGAGCAAATATGATAGCCTGGAGAGGGAGTTACAAGGGGGGTTACAATAAACTGAATAAAATTAGAGCCAGCTACTCAAAGGAGTTTCGCTTTATTCTTGGTGTACTGTGCAAAATATGATATTTTTCTATGGGGGGATGCCCACGATTATTTAAATTTTTGGGGGACTCTCAAGATCTTTACCATGCCTTGGGGGAGGCTCAATATGATAAAGTCTAAGAACTAATGCATTAGACTGTCCTCACTGTACTCACCAATGCCCTTGTAACCCCCAGTCAGAGCTAAACTGAGAGGGTTATTACCCCTGCCTGTGTGGCTAGTGAACAGGTTGAGGGGCCTGGGTCCTATGATGCGGTGCCTCCATTTTTATAAGCTGAAAATTTGGGAAGAAAGGTGTCACTTAGCATGGTGATTAGATTTGACTACTCTGCACGGGGGCACCCAAAGTAATCCAGAGACTAGAAGCAATAACATAATGTCCAGTACCATGAGATGGGATTCTAAAGTGTGGCTTTATTCAACAACACTGAATGAAAAGCATAGACAGACCCCCAAGGGGCTACACTCCGTGTAATGCAGATGAGGTGATGACACAGACACATATCCAAACGTGGATCCTAAGCTTCCATATGTCATGGATTCTTTAACTAGTGGCACAATACCACCCTCTACTCTATCCCAACATCTGGGCACCATTTTCAGGCACTGGCCAATATCTGACAGAAAGGTGACTGGTGTTTCAAAGTGAATCTGTAGAGGTGAGCCCTGTTACGCCAGGTGGGGGGTCTCCCACCTTTTGTTCCATAGACCCATACCTGGCCATTCCTTTGTTTACACACACACATCCTTGGCTACTGTAGTGCAGACTGTACATGGCTTTATAATGCAGTAACTGTCTTTCTCTGAATACCCCCCACATACTGTACAGCAGTCATTACATCTCACTGTTCTATAAGCCTCTTCCTTGGCTACTATAGTGCATGTAACTCCCCTTCAAATGAGGGTTCCCAAAGGTTTTCCAGGAGCTGGCTAAGTGCTCCCAGCCTGATTTGTGCTCAGCATCTAAGCTGTTTATCTGTGAGTGCTTTTAGAGCCTCTGGTACTGTGTCTTTAAGAGTTGTCTGCTTGCAGACATAATTAGCTTGTATGGGGGGACTGTGTGTTTCCCTGCTTGAGTCCCACTCGAGCTGCTAACAAGTTGCTCCATTTCTGCCTTTGCTAAGTGGGCAGAGTGAGCACTTTTCAAGGATGTAACTGTTGGCCAGAAACCATTTAGAGAATTAGTGGAAAATGTAGTTTGTCTAACCTACCTTTCTTGCAGCTGGGACTCTGTGTGTTTTGCCCCTCCATTTTGGATCTGAACTACTGAATAGATCCAATCAGTGCAAGGGGGAGCCTCTAAAATGGAGTTTATTTGGACCACCCAGAATCAGGACTCTCTTGGGAGCTGGCTTGCCATAAGACATATAGCTAGTAATTCTGGGAAATGAAGTTCTGGACCTTGGTGCCTATTTGCACCTACAGGGGGAGTTTTGAGTGATTGACAACTGAGTCCACCAATTGGACCAGGTGGCACCCAAATGGAATGCCCTGCCTTGTGTCTGGAGAAGCAGATCCATTGTGACCATGAAAGGAGAAGGAGCTCCGAGCTTCTGCGCTACACAGTTTTGTGCAGGAAGTGCGTGGGAGGCCTAAACTCTAAAGTGGTTTGAAAGAATACAGGGAAGGGAGATTGGTGAATGGCTAGGGTGAGGGAGTTCCAGATTTTAGGAATGCAGTGGTTGAACGTGGCTTTGCCAATGGTTATGGAAACTGAAGAGACTGCTAGGGTTTGAACATTTCAACTTCTGATGGTATGGCTGTGGGGGGGAGATAGGAGGGAAGGGAACTAAACTAGATTTTCCCACAAAGCTGGCACAGCGTACATGGTGTCTGTCCACAAGAGAAGAAAAGGAGAGATTTATACATACAACAGTGATGAGTCCAAGGAGGATAGTCGAGAGTGTAATGGCAGAAATAGTTGAAGAATGTGTCCAGTCTGGCAAGGGTAGTGACTGGGGCTGCGCTGTAGACCACATCATCATAGTCAAAGACTGGGAGGATCATTTTCTCGATAACAGTATGGTGTGCTGAAGGTGGGATACAGATGGTGTGCTGGAGGTGGGATACAGTCACTGTTCCTGTAAAGTGCATCAAATTGGGGTGCAGATTTTTGACTATAGCATCCACTTGTTCAGAAAAGATTAGGTGCTGGTCTAGCTAGATACCAAGATAACTAAAGGTGGTAACATCTTCCACAGAGGAGCCATCCAAGGTATGGAAAGTAGGAAGGGGAGGGAGGGATCCTAGACAGTCTGTGTCTTGTACCAAAGGACATGGAGGCAGTCTTCTTGGCATTGAGGAAAAGCTGATTTGTGCATGGCCAGGGCTGAATGTGATCAAAGTCCAGCTGGAGTATGTGGGCCTGCTGTGAAGAGGACTGTGTTGTCCATGTACATGTGAATGGATGCAGACAAGCATAAAGAGGGAAGATCATTAAGGAAAATGGAGAAAAGTAGAGGACCTAACACAGATCCTTGTGGGACCTAAGTGGATACAGGCAAGGAAGAGAGAGGGGGTTGCCAGTTTTGACTGCCTGGGACCTACCCATACGGTAGGAGTGGAAAAGCCAATGACTGATTTGGAGAGACCTGCAGCCTGGAGTATGGCTAATAATTGTGGTGGGAGACAGGGTTGAATGCTTTGGCTAGATTGACAAAGATAGCAGAGGTGAATAGGCTGTGAGCCATATCATTGTGGATGGATTTGGTGAGCCTGAGCAGGAAGATGGTGGTGGAGTGCTTTTTGCGGAAGCCAGACTTGTATTGGGTGAAGAAGGAAGAGGAGTCCAGAAAGGGAGAGAGTTGTGACAAGATAATTTCTTCCTGTATTTTGGAGGGAGGAGAGAAATTGGTCAGTAGTTGTTAGTAGCAGATGGGTCACCACCTTTTGGAAGAGGAGTAACAGTGACATTCTTCCAGTCAGCAGGGATGGAGGAACAGCAGAAAGAGAGGTTAGGGAGGTCAGCCAATGGGAAGGAGATTACAGAAGCAGAGAGATGGAGGAGCTTGCTATCCAGGCCATCTGGGCTCCTACCCTTGGAAGGATTAAGGCAGGGAAGGGTGTCGGTGATGGGAGGATGGAGTTACTGGAGAGAAAAAAAAACAATAAGGGGAAGGAAGGAGATGACAATCATGCAGGCTGGCAGGGGTGAGAGGGAGTTGATAAAAATGAATTGCACCTCTGTGGTGATGAGAGGGGGGTTAGAGATAGGGGTGTCACCCACTCTGAGGACAGGCAAAGGAGACTGAGTGGGAGGGTAGAAAAGATTGTGGCAGCATTCCAAAATTTAGACAGGTAACCAATGTTGGTAATAAAGGTAGATGTAAAATATTCACCTTTGGCAAGCATTATTGCCCTGGTACAGGTGTTGCAGAGGTGATGATACCTCTGGAAGCCTTGGGGGATGGGTTACATTTCTTTTCTGACATGGCCAAATTCATGCACTTGCAAGCAAGCTGTCAGCTTGGCCATGATCTAGGGGAGGTGGGGTACCTTTTCTCATGTCCTGCTCTGGGGGGAGGGTGGCAGTCCCATATTTTGTGGGATTTTGTTTTGAAATAAATTAGCATGGAGTCAGTGGAGTAGGCCAATGAGATAGGGGACCAATCAGAGCAGCTTAGGTCATGCACACGGGGGGGTCCAGGGATTTGAAGGAAAATATAAGCAGTATTTTGGTGGGGGTGAGGGAGATTTAGTTGAATGAGAGGCAGCAGAGGGTTGTGATTATGGTATCAAATCAGAAGAGAGGGAGGTCATGAGTGGAATGCCACAGGGATCCATCCTGACTCTTGCTCTCTTCAATATGCTCATTAACAATGTTTGAGAATGAATCTGGGTCTGTGTCTCTTTGAAGATGACACCAAGCTCATGGGAGGGTAGATAGTAACAGGGGAAGTAGGAAACTGCAGGGAGACATGTAAAGAGTAGAGAGGTGGCCTAAGGTTTGGCAGTTGAAATTCAATGCCAAAAAATGCAAGGTGATTCACTTAAGGGACAAGAACCCCAGGACAGAGTACTGGATAGGAGGGGTAGAGTTGAGCACTAAAGCTGAGGAAAGGGACCTAGTATTCATCATTAGCAAAGCCACTGTTTTTCGTTTTTAACCGGAAAATCCAGTAAAATTCTGGAATTAGGGCTGCCTGAAAACCGGTAAAAACGAAGATTTCATGGAATCTGGCATTTTCTATCAGATCAGTAAATCTACAAAAAAGTTTGTTTTTCTCTTAATTCCTTCCTGTACTGTTTTTAGTTTGCTTTATTTAATGCTCTGTATATTAAGCCTTCTTTAATTCTAATTATTTATGTACATTCTAAAAGAATGATAACAGAATCCTGGTAAAATCCGGAAATTAGAGTAACAATCACCAGTGAAATTCCGGAATCTTAAGTCTTGAAAACGGAATTTAATTGTTTTAATCACCGTAAATCAGTGGCCTTGATCATTAGTGACTCCCTTAAACAATCAAGCTAGTTCAGTGAGGCATCTAGTAAGGCAAATAGGATACTAGGATGTGCCAGAAGAGGTTCTGATAGTAGAAGAAAAGAGGTTTTCTGCCTCTTTATTGATCATTGATAAGGCCACACCTGGTGTACTGTGCAGGGTTCTGAAGACCTCACCTCAGAAAAGATAAGGACAAAGGGTGATCAGAATGATTTAGAGCTGACAGGATGGATCATATGAGGATCTGCTCAAGGCACTGAACATGTCTTCACTAGAGACCAGACAAGAATGGAGTGATATGATAGAGACCTTCAAGTTCCTGTACGGAATAAAAGTGAACGGAGAAGAACTACTTACAGTAGCATGAGTAACAGTTCAAGGACATGGGGGCACAAGTAGAAACTGATGGGAGGGAGGTTCAAGAGGGATATTGGAAAGTTTTATTTTCCAGAAATAGTAGTGGAAATGTGGAATAGTCTGCCAACTGAAATGGCAGGCACCAAAACCATAAATGGTTTCAAGCATGGCTGTGACAAAGTGAAGGGTATAATGGTTACTCAGGCTGATAGTAGTAGAGAGGGGAACATGGGAGTGGATAGTGAAGGCTAGTACCCTGTATGGAGAGTAGGTTCCAAGGTTTAATAGGGGAAATAAAGGCAGACAGGACGTACCATTTTTTTGCTGCCATCATTGTTTATGTTTCTGTGTTTCTATTTTTCCATGATTCCTGACATCTAGTAGCCTCATCTGCCAGTCGCAAATCTGAGCCCCCTCCCAAAGTCATCCAGCCAGGTCCCTCCACCCCTTCCCCATTGGCCTCCCATTTACCCAAGATTGCAGCCACTTCCCTGTGACTGTGATTGGTACAGCATCTTAGCTCATTACCTTGGCTGACCACTGTCTGAGTGAAAGGGAGTGAGTGCGTATCTGTTTCTATAGTAGGTGTGTGCTCACTCCCTGTAACTCAGAAAATGGCCAACCGAGGTGGTGAGCAGAGGGGCTGGACCTGTCACTGTCACAGTGAGAGGGACTGGCAGCTGGGGTAATTTATGATCCACCTTGGGGAGAGGGGTGGAAGGACCTTAATGGCTGGAATTGGGAGGGGGGGCTCAGACTTACAATCAGGGTGATCTAGATGCCACTGATCCTCTTAATATACTAATCAGAAGCATCTGAATGATGATTGGGGGTGGGGAAATTCTAGATGCCAAGGATCATTTTACTAATTTGGGTTATCTGAATGTGACTTGGGAGGGGAACTACTAGATGCCAGGTATCATTTTATTATAATATCAGAGACATCTGAATTGTGATCAGGAGGTGGGGGCTGGGAATGCTCTGTACAATTCCTCCATGCAGTGATGCACAGAGGCATTGTACAGAGATTTTAGTTAACCCATGTAGGCCAGCAAATGTCCCATTGGCATCTTTCCTGCTGTATGGACTTAGCATGCTGAGAGTTGAAAATGACTCATGGAGTAAAGGTGCAATCCTATTTGGGACATGCTTACTCCCTTTGTTTCTCTGAATCCCTGTCCTACTGGAGGCTGTGATAGTGTCTAGTCATATCACAGTGGGCTACCCAATGGGTACCAGTAATCACTGTACAGTGTGGTTAAACATTACGATGGGTGCAGAGGCACGCCACAAAAAGACGATGGTCCTGAACTTTAGTAGGTTGGATTTTAAAGAATTGGGAGACTTCTTCAGAAGCAGCCTAGCAGGGGAGGATTGTTAGAGGGGGTAGAGGAACAGTGGAGAAAATTAAGTAAAGGCATAGGGAAGGCAACCAGCATCTGTATGAAGGAAGTGAGCAAAAGCAGAAGGAAACAAGCATTTGTCAGTGCTGAATGTTGTCTTGCTGGCATTGGCACTGGTAGTGCAGGAGTTAGAAAGATTCAAAATAGGAATAGCAGTGAAGTATGGAAGTGACGCCAACCCCACACCACCCTGCAGAGACTGACAGGCATTGAGGTGTACCTTTGGGTCATCTGCCATAACGCTCATGCCATTTCACCTCACCCTACGCTGTAGACTCTGACAAGCATCGCGTTGTGCCTTGGGGTCATCGGGCCTTACACTCACCCTATTCTATAAGGAAATATGTTGAGATCTGTGCAGTATAGAAGAATGGGGTGAACTTTGGTGCTGAAGCGAACAAGGCACACTTTGATGCATGTCACAGGCTGAGGGTGGGGTGGAATGGCATGACCACTACAGACAACAATCCAAAGTCACACCCCCAATACCTGTCAGTCTCTACAGGGTGGGACATTATGGTTAGAAACATTAATGCACTGGGCATTTGTTGGTATTTGCACTCCAAATTTCCAACATGGGCTTTTTGTGACCCCACCTCATGAAAGCATTTGGGACCTCTGCTCATGAACAGTGGCACTGTGATTTTGTTAATGTGTCTTGAACATTGATTTCCCACAGCAACTGTGGCATTCTGTGTGTGCAGAAACACATTTTGGGTAGGATGTGAAAAATGACAGCTCTACTGTTCATAAGGATGTGTGAAGAAATGGCAATGTTGGAAATCTGGTGTGAAAATATTAAACATTTTTGAAGTTACAAGCATGCATGGAAGCTGCGCAATGCACGCTCATAACACAGTCATTTTGTGGAATTTGTTCACCAAATTTTCAACATTGGCATTTTGGGAGCCCATCTTGTGAAAAGTGGCACTGTCATTTTGTTATTCGGTCCCAAAAGGTGATTCTGCATAGTGACTGTGAAATCACCATTTTGGACTGAATAACTAAATGACAATGACTGAGTTCATGAGGTGGGGCCCCAGGAACCCCATGTTGAAATTTTTGAGCAAAAAGTTGCAAAAATGGATGAGATATCCACCTAAGTTGCCCCCCCCCACTGATGCCATTATACAGCTTACCAGCATTTCTTCAGTTTGCGGTCAGCTTTGAAGAGTGCAGATGTGTTTCCACTCCACCGAAGATCACAGCGCTGGACTCCAAAGGTAAGTATAGGGTGAGGGGTGTGTGTGGGGAGGTGGGATGTGCAGAGGGTGAGTGCAGGTTGGGGAAGGGGACCCGACAGTGATGGGCCATTTTCTTTGTTTCAGGTTATAATAAAAAAGAAAGAACACCATGGACCATTTTCTTTTTTCACAGGTGTAAGAAAAATGTTCGGCACACTGGAGTGGTTCCCATTGTGTCCCATGAGTTTGCAGTGTGATGTTAGCCACACTGCGGTTGGCAGGTGCAGGAAAATGCTGATGCAATTGGCTTCTGAACATGGAGGCACACTAGGGTGGGCTCCCAGTGTGCCACACAATCTTGTGGGGTGTTAACTATGCCAACAGGGGATTGGGCACCCCTGAAGTCGACTTGCTGGGGATTGTGAGAGGTGGACGGTGACAGCCGCAACCATGTTTATTGAAATGTTACACCAGACAAGGCACAAGGTATGCCCTGCAATGACGGGGAGTACCCTTATTGCAGCAACAAAATTGTTTCAAGATGGTGACATGCTTTTGCAGTGCTGTCATAAACAGTGTGCTGTTTCATTCATGCCACAGAGCCCAGCTCGAGAAAGCAGTGGTGCCATTGGCCACAACATGACTGCAACCTGCCACCACAATATGTTGTCTGAGCTGTGCACACAAGACAATATAAAAATGATTATTATGGTACTGTAGGGAAGTGGCCATGAAGGTGTCTGAAGCACATCTCCCAACCGGTCTGGTTAAGCAATTCCTACTCTGTTTTGGAGGAGTGGGATAGCCCCACAATGGCACCCACAGCTGAGACCAACATGGATGGGCAGATCCTCCAGGATGTAGCACCAGAAAGGGGGAAAGAAAACCCCAGAGGAGGAGGAGGAGGCTTCTTCTGGTAGGGGACTCAGTTGTCCAAGGAGTGAAGTTAAGGTAACCTAGCAGGAAGGACAGGTAAAGTGCATTTCAGAAGGCACTGCATGGTGGGATGAGAAGTGGGTCAATTGGATCACAAGGGTATTGGCAAGGAGGGAGGACCTGGATGTTATCGTCCACCTGGGGATGAATGACCTGGCAGGAGACAAAGTGGAAGTAGCTAGAATCCAAAAGGATTTCAGAAAGTTGGGGGGAGCCTAAAGCAAGTAGAACACTTCAAGGAGGCAGTATAGCACAGTGGTTTAAGGCTCTCTGCTGCAAACCTGGAGACATGGGTTTGAATCCCACAGCTCCCACGTGCATACTGTGTGACCCTGAGGAAGTCACTTAACTTCCTTGTGCTCCCAGGTCACACCTGTAAACAAGCTTCAGCTTAGTGTATCTTTTCTGGTAAAAAAAAAAAAATACTCTGCCTCCTTCTCAGAGGTGCCACCTGTCCATTGCAGGGGAAAAGCTAGGGCACTCCACATCCAGTAATTCAGCTCCTGGTTGAAGGAATAGTGTGGAAGGGAGGGTTATTGCTTCATGGGGGACTGGGACCCCACCTGGATAGATGCAAGCCTGTATAAAGATAATGGAATGCATCCGTCAGGGATGGAGACCCGAGTAAGAAGCATGAATGCTTCGGTGATGAGCATTTAAAATGGCTGGGGAGCGGTCAGGAAGGACAGGCGACTTAGTATCACCCCCCTCCCCCCCAGGCACAAGGTACTTGTAATTCTAGACACAAATAAATAAAAAATAAATAAATAAAAATAAAACATGCAGGAAAATGAGTTGAAGTCTGGAACATTAAGAGCAGAAGGAGAGTGGGAAGCAATGAATTCTAGGCCACACGAGAAAGATAACTGGGAAGGGGGACAAAGCAGAGGAAGGAAGGGGGAAGGAAGCAGGAGAGCAGCAGCAAGAGAAGGAGGGGGATAGGATATAAAACATGGAAGGCATGGTAACAAATGCCCACAGCCTGGGAAATAAAATTCCAGACCTGGAGGCATTGATAGTAGAGGTAGACCTGGACATAGCAGCAATAACTGAGACATGGTACACTGTTAATCATGGGACATTGATGTACCAGATTATGCTCTCTTCAGGAGGGATGGGGGTAAAAAAGGAGGGAGTGTGGCCCTGTATGTCAGAGAAGCTATAAAGGTGATAGAGGTGCAGGGTAGACAGGGGGGAGGCTGAGGCACTGTGGGTCACCCTTGAATCTGGCAAGGGCTCAGCAATATGAATGGGGCTTATCTTCAGGCTTTCGGCACAGGGGGAAGAAGTGGACAGGGAGCTTGTGAATGAATACACAATATGGCAACAAAAAGGTGAAGTTCTGCTGCTGGGGGATTTCAGTATGCCAGACGTCGATTGGTACACCCAAGCAGCTGCTTCAGCCAGAAGCAGAAGCATCCTGGATTCCCTACAGGGGACAGGTCTCAGGCAGCTTGTGACTGATCAAGAGAAAAGGTCATTTTTGACCTGATACTGATCAATGGGGACAGAACACGCATGTCTATGTGGAGGGACAACCGGAATCCAGTGACCATCACTTAGTGTGGTTTAGCATGTGGCCCAGGACCCAGTCCAGTTACACAAGGGCAAACATTTTGGATTTGAAGAAGGCATACTTCATTGATATGGGGAGATGCACCAGAACAGCCTTCTTTGGAAGCTTGTAAAAGGGTGGCATTCAGGAGGTATGAAGAAACACAGAAGAATGAGGATAGAGAGGTGTATCAGGTAAAACAAAGGGAAGCAGGTAAGGTAATGATGGGACCAATGGCTCAGACAGAAGAAAGCATAGCCAAAGGGTATCAATGAAGACCAGACTTTCTTCAGGTACATAAGCAAGGAGAGGAAGGTAAGGGGAAGGATTCTGAGAATAAGGATGACGACAAAGGGAGACTGCACAGAGGGGATGAGAAAAAAATGTACATACTGAACAGATAATTCTACTGTTTTCATAGTGGAGAGAGGCAGGAACAGTCCACCAAGGAGCAGCATGAACACTGGAGGGGGACGTGGAGACAAGTCAATTTTCAAAGGAAAGAGTATTATTGAAGGGACTTCAAATTTTGGGGTGGACAAGGCCATAGGATGGGATGGATATACCCAAGGGTATTAAGGGAATTAGGTAGGGAAGTGCTTGCTGCACTACTCATGGTCTTATTCAACAACTCACTGGAAACAGGAGAGGTTCCAGAGGAGTAGAGGAAAGTAGACACAGTCCCATTTTGTAAGAGCGTCAGCAGGGAGGGGGCCAGTGAATATAGTCTGGTCTGTCTTACTTGAGCCATGGGGAAATTAATGGCATCCATACTAAAAGAGAGACTGTTATGAATATCTTGAATCCAGTGAGCTTCAAGACCACAGGCAGCATACATTCACAGGGGGAAGGTTATGCCAAATGAATTTAGTAGATTTATTTGACTGGATGACCAGGGAAATAGGTAAGGGGAGAGCAGTGGACATGATTGATCTGGAGTTTAGCTAGGCCTTCAGCTCTGTGCCACACAGGAGGCTGATAAAGGAACTGAACGGCCTAGCAGTGGGATCCAAAATGGTTAACTGGGTTCAATGTGCCTGTGCAACTGGTTTTGTGCTTGTGTAACAGATAATCTTTGGCTGTTCACCTCTCTATCCATGGGATATACCACCCTGTATGGGTATGAAGGGAAGGAACCCTAGAGGAAGGTTCCACCTCTTGAGGTGCCGTGGGAGTGATTCCCTTGGCTAAAGGTACCTTAGGATGAAGCCTATGGGAAAGAGAGACATGCCGCTGGAGGAGGGGGGTGGATGGAGGGGCAAGGAAAAAATGCTTGTGAGTGGAGTGAGGAGAGCAGCCCTTAAATGGGCTGAATGGGAGTGTGTCCTGTTGCACCTTCCCCTTGAACTACAGACCATAGCCTTCCAATTAGTACAGTAGCTGGTTAATGGACAGAGGGTGGTCATTAACAGCACTCATTCTAAAGATGTAAGAGTGACCAGTGGGATACCACAGGGCTCAGTACTGGAGCCAGTCCTTTTAAACATAGGGGACACTGCAGAACAACTAAAGGGAAGGTATGCCCTTTTGCAGATTATATCAAAATTTGCAATAGGTTGGGCACCCAGGAGTAGTGGAGAAAATGATCAGGGATTTTGTGAATTTTGAGGAGTGGTAAAAGCATGCCAGTTGGATTCAATGCCAAAAAGTGCAAAATCATATACCTAGGGCATCGGAAACCAAGAGCTGAGTATAGGATGGGGGTGTTATTGACAGTCAATAAACAGGAAAGGCATCTTGGGGTTATTATGTCTGAGGACCTCAAGGTGGCACTGTGACAAAGCAGTGGGTAGGGCTAGTGGGATGCTGGGGTGTGTAGGGAGGGTATCTCCATCAGGAGGATGGAGGTGGTGTTGCCAGACCCCTATCTGGAGTGCGATGTAATTTTGGAGAACAAACCTCAGAAAGAACATAGATAGGGTGGAGGAAGTCCACAGGAGGGTAACTAAAATTGTGCAGGATTTACATGAGAAGCCCTAAGAGGAGAGACAGAGGGATCTCAGCATGTACACCCTAGAAAAGAGGAAAGAGAAAAACGACATGATACAGGCCTACAAGTATTTTACAGGAGTGAACAGGGCCAGAGGAGTCTCTTTGAAATGTGAAAGAGCACCAAGACCAGGGGGGAATGCAATGAAGCTGGGGGGGCAGACAAGAGAGAGAGATATGAGAAAATATTGGTTGATGTCTGTAACAGATTGCCAGCTGAAGTGGTAGAGGCTAAAACAGTAGGGGGCTTCAAGCATGTGTGGTGTAGACATAGTGGTATATTAGAGAAGAGGTGGGGAGGTGGGAGGGTCGATGGAGATCAGACAGCATGTGAGGAGGAAGATGAGGCAGGAAACATCTAGGCAGATTAGGTAGGCCAAGTGGTCCTTTTCTGATGACAAATTCAGTGTTTCTATGTTTCTATGTTTATGATCGCACACGTACTATAGAAACAGCTTTTACTACAGTAGGCATCTGATTGTGAACTGTCATTCAGTTGGTGGCTGCTATGGATTCGAGTGGAGGGTCTGTGCTGGTCGCCATACACCATAGGTTGGGGGAAATTGGGGGCAGTTGTAGTGGTACTGGGTGGGCTGGTCAGGGGGGTAGATATTATACTTATGGGGCAGGTGAATCACTCAACACCAAGGATGTGGTATGGAAGAATTACAGCTCTTGCCAGACTGCTAATTTGGGCACATGGGGAACCCTGGTATGGATATCAGGCAAATGGTACCAAGGAATTACTGATCTTATCAAGTATCTTATTGGGGCCCAGTTGATCAGTGGTGGGGAGTGTGTTGTCTGCCAGACACATGGGACAGATGTTTTATTACACAGGCATGCAATTTGGGGGTTGGGGTACTGGACACAGTTATATCATGTACCAGTGGAGGGACTAGGGCTAGTGGCAAGCTGACATGGCCAGGTGTTGGGAGTGTAGGAATGCACAGTCCGTAACACCTGGTTTGGGGAACCAGTAACTAGTTTTGCACTAATGGATAGCTATACCTCCTCAAACCTCCCAGCACACCAATGTGCCTATGCGCAAGGTGCTGTCAGCTGCTTTACATAGGTGCACAAGGATGGATTAGGGCCACTTATAAATGGGTTAGTGACTTAGTAACCAAGCAATCATATGACCCTGTGCAGTACTATCCTGTTTTAGAGGTGCAAATTGGGATTAGCAAATTGATAGCCTGCCTAACACTCGCAAAAACGCTTGAATATTTTGCCTTAGGGCTTTTTAAAACCATTGTAACTGTTAAATGAACAAGGAAACACCCCAGAGTTGTGGTTGTCGACGATGCACCTCAGACCCATGCCCACTGCCAGACCCCGCCCACCTGAGTCCCAGTCCTCTGCGTGCCTCTTCTACCTGGATGATACTGGATGTCTTGGGTGCTGGAAGGAATGGCGGCCCCGCCCCATGGGTAAGCCAGGGAGGTCTTTCGCCCGGCAGAGGTAGGCATTAGAGGAGCCTCAGAAGGGGACCCAGAGTGGGGGTGGGTCAGGTTGGGTGGGACAGAACTGGGAATGACGCCTGAGAGAGGCCACGTCTTTGGTTATCAGAGGAAAAGAGTCAGTAAAAAAAGAAAAAATATTTCCCAAACAGCATTCCTCCTTTTGATTTTAACCCAAATCACCTTTTGATAATGTAGTCATCAAACTACCTGACTATCTAACTGCTACAAGTATAACCTAACCCAAACCCACTGGTATCAGCTCAGAAAGATGCCCTAAATTTTGTCCCTGGGTACCTAAATGCCAAGTTGCAGGCCTGAGGTGCAGCTGGTCAGCCAGCACTGGCACACCTGCCTAAACCAAACAACCCCTACATGTTCCCCTTGATTGCTTTAAATCTTGAACTGGCTTTCAGCACCAGTGGACTTGAACACAGATAACTACATGCAGTATATATATTTCCCAGGTGCAGGGCAATTCCTGCCCTCACTCACAGCTCTGCTGTATTAGTCCTAGGATGGCACACATGACTGAAGTCCTGGGGTAGATGGATCAGCAAATGCAGAACCGGGCCTGATGCTTAACACTTGAAGGTGTAGAAGCTGCAGCTTGGATCTTCAGTGCAACCCAAGGTCTTGCAGCTTGGCCCCCCCGACACACTGCAGAGCATCACACAAGACCCACCGGCCACAAGGGATCCAGGCATGGGAGCGTCCCCATGATCTGGCTCCCCCACAGCACCACAGCACTGGGCACAAACCCACAATTCCTTGCCACCAGCAGCCCCACTTGATGGGGGTCAGACAGCTCCCCCACCTGGCACATTTAGGATGGATTCTTCAGATCATTTTCATTCTTCTCTGAATTACCTGCTATGGTGTATAGTCAAGCAGTCTCAGCTACCATCTCGAATATCAGGCTCTGGGGGGGAGGGAGTATGCAGAGTCTGCCGCATCTCTGCAGCAGACTGCAAGCACCCACCCAGACAGCACCCGCTCCTCCTCCTGACCCCACAGTCTTCCAGCTCCAACACAGTGGCCACTCTTGTGCTCTGGCTCACACACAAGTTCAGCAACTCTTTTTCAGAAATATGTCAAGAAAGTCCCTTTTCTCATCGTGTAGGTGCTAGTTGACTCCAGACAGAAGAGGCTGTCTTGTCAGCTTCTTAAAACCTGGGTTCAAATCCAGTTTTCATGTCCATCTTCTACAATCCAGTTTCCTCTGGCAAAAAAACAGTCCTTTAACCTTGTCTTTCCCTTTTCCTGTTGGCGCCTTGTCCATTGCCAGGGTCAGACAGAACCTTTTACACTTTTCCTTTTTTATCAACAAATGTTTTTTTCCACCTTGCTGTGGAGCAAGTGGCGGAGGCATCAAGCTTGACCTGCCTGGAGGGCAGCAGGCTCACTCAGCTGACGGGGGGTCGGTACAGCTGTTTCTGACCTGCTGAGAGGCTCCCTATGCCTAACCAGCCAGGCCAAGACCGACCCCCCAGTGCAATTCCATGACAGACCTCCAGGCAGGTCAAGCATGACCATCATGCTGCTCGTTTTTTCCCCAGCCTTTTTCCTCCATTGCCCACTGGAGTATGGACTTGCAGTGATGTCCAGGCACTACATACCGACATCCACCACACTGCTCCATGTACACCAGTGCTGATAGTGCCACCCCCATCACCAGGGGCCACTACAGCACGGTGAAGTCCCTTCACCCTCCCCAGGGATAGGAGAGCAGTCTTACAGATGCTCGATCATATCCTTCCCCTGCTGACCCTGGTTCTTTCCTGAACACGGGTCGCCAGCATAACGCGAGGTGTGGTGTCCAGTGCCTCAACCCTCAGTGCCACTGAGCTGGCTCTTTTACA
Source organism: Neoceratodus forsteri (assembly GCA_016271365.2). Classification (NCBI taxonomy): domain Eukaryota; kingdom Metazoa; phylum Chordata; order Ceratodontiformes; family Ceratodontidae; genus Neoceratodus; species Neoceratodus forsteri. The sequence continues at coordinate 89,336,422 of JADMNL010000024.1, forward strand.
CTTTTTCTTACTTCTCTCATCAAAAATCTTTGATCATCCATGTCTCACCAATGTGGTGCCGATAAAACTGAAGCAGCTTTCTCCCCATCCTCTAGACACAAATCCATTTTCTTAATCCTTTTTCTCAGTCCATTTAACCTTTACTCTGAACAATTTTACCACTGTGGTACAATTTCTCTGGTAGCAACAGAATACTGTAGATCTTCCTCTCTGCAGAGCTGCCTGCAAATCTTTTCTCTCTAGATGGGGAAAGGCACAGCCAGCTATGGGGGACAGGTAGCTGGCAGCTCCCCTCACAGCCCCACAACTCCACCTTCTCCCTAGGGTCTGGAAACCTCCTCCCTGTGGAGAAGCTTCCACCAAACTGACCTAGAAACCAAAATTCTTTCCCCTTGGGAGCTTTCTGGCAGTTCCCCATTGGCAGGAGCAATTGTCAACCAAAATTCACATGTACAAGGTTCCCGCAACACCTCACTGGTTGCTGAAAAAGGTGCCCAGATTGTCCCCTGTATTTCTCCCCCAAGAGTCTTCACAGAAGTTCTGCTGTTTAGCAGCCTCTTCCCTCTGATGGCACAACAAAATATTTAGCATCTTTAATTATTTTCCAGCTGGTTGCTAACACTGAAACTTGTTTTCCCCAGTACCAGACAGGCTGAGAGATATATGTAGTATAACAGCAGCAGGAATGAGAAATAAATGTTCTAGCTCTACCTGGATTAGGTGAGTGGGGAACCACCAGACTACCAAGGAATTATTTTTTTTTATTGTGTCCAGGACTGACAGTGTGTGTGGGGGGTGGGGAGGGGGGCTTTGCTGGAAGGCTGCATGTGTGCAGTTAAAACACTACTCCCAAAACCATTAATTAACACTAACCATGCAGTATCTTAACACTTCCAGAAAATATTTAATATACCTGTACACCTTATATGCATTAGAGTAGCCCCCAGTTGTATGGGCACCTGGTTGCAGTTAGTAAACCTGTGCAAAAAAAAAATAGTGCCACGCTAACAGGTTAGTACTGCACAGAAGAATGCTTTTTAAAACAGTACCAGCCATGCTTATCACAGCACAGTGCTAATCCTGTTACAGTGATATGCGGGCCCCCATTTTCAGATTAGTGTTGTGCACTCCGAAGTGCTGCACCTGAGCTAGTGCACAGCCACAGAAGGTGCTGGTAAATGTGACTCACTCCAATGAGGAGAGAATGAGCAGTAGTGTATCAGAGGGCTCAGTAATGGGACAAGTCCTCTTCAGTGTCTTTATAAGTGGCATAACAGAACTGGAAGGGGAGATATGCCTTTTTGTAGATGACATCACAATCTGTAATAGCATTGATAGGTGCAGATGGAGAGAATGAGCAGGGACCTTAGAAAACTTGTAGAGTGGTATGGGACATGGCAGCTTGGGTTCAAAGCCAAAAAGTGCAAAATCAAGCATCTAGGGAATAGAAACCTAGAGGCTGAGTATAAAATGTAGGGGGATGTACTTATGGTCACTAAGAAAACATTTTATATAGCACTGTGCTCTGCAGGAGAGGATTACTCATTTACATGGCCGCAGTAGTACATATGCAAATGCACATGATCAGGGTAGCATCAGGTGATGCTGAATATGACACCCATCCAACCATGCTGTTCTCACATAGTGTAATGTAGCTCTGCAAGCTAACCTTCTGAAAATGGGGCCCTACTTGACTAAAAATCCTGGCCAGTGCCTCTTAAGATGCAGAAGTTAAACTTAAAAGGGTTATCCTATCTCTTTATGTATTGTTTTATCTTATTTTGCTTGCAAAACTTTTATCCTATTTCAAAACATTGTGATGTGACTTAAAACTATTATGTCAAACTAGTTAAAATAAAGTTTTTTTTTTCTTTTTTATTTAAATGTTGTCTTTATTTACTTATAAAAACACAGTCTGGTGGGCTGGCCTAGCAGCTTGGTGGTGATTGCACTGTCTCCCATGCCAGTGGCCCAGTTTTGGGGGTGGAACTGGGTTGCACAGGGGTTAGCTGGGGGGAGATATGATTGAGCATCTCAGGGAATACTCTCCTCTCAGCGAAGAGAAGTCTGACCACCCTGCTCCTCAACATCCACATAGCTGAGGAGGGCTGGCAGGGCAGTGGAGTTGCATAAGGGGGAGGGCTCAGGCAGACACAAAGCAAGCATGTGCCTTTATATGCAACTGCATCATTGCATGCTTGGCTGCCCAGGGGATGAAACCAAAGGTAGAAACCCCCCAATGGCAACCAATCTGCACTACTATCCAGGCTCTGCTCCTGTCTGAATATGTGTCTCATTGTCATTGGCCCTCCCCCTCCTGGTGTGTGTGTGTGTGTGGGGGGGGGATCTCAGAGCAAGTATGTCCTGGGGATGGTGGGTGATTGGGCTGGAGATGTCAGTGGGCAAAGAGGTTGCAGGGTGACTAAGGAGAAGAAAAATCTCTATGGGAAAAAAAAGAAATAAAACACAGTTTGAGAAGCTCAAACCCCAAAATAGACTGTGAATACCTCCAGTGAGGCATCACAGTAAAGTTACTTAGTATAGAAGCAATGCAAATTATATGCATATCACAGCTAAACTCCTGATGAGAACTGGACACTGAAGGGCAGCAAAAATACATATTTTTGTTTCTTAACCAAGAAACTTTTGGTAAACAAAACATTAAAATAAAAACAAAAACTAAATCAAAAAATAGTCCATAAAGTACAAACTGGCAAAGCTTTTGGCTTACACTATCACAGCTGAAGTGCTTCCCAAGCTTTCAGCTTAGATACAGTAAGTGGCTGGACTAACACAGTAATTAATTACATATAAATCTGATCAAAGATTTAACTTGGAAAAACGCATGCAGACCCTTATGTACTGTATATGTTATGAATATCCAGCACTAGCTTCCTATATAAATGTGTCTAACAGTAAATGAAGGCAACACTTTATTTAAAAGAATAAACAACAGCATTTTAAATTAGTTCCAAAGGTTTCATATCACTTCACAATGTTCTGAAATTTGATTAAAGGTGAGCAAGCAAAACAAGATGTAAAACCCCATGAAGAAGTAGAATAAGAGATAGCCCTGTTTTGTTTAGCTGTTGCTCTGTAGCTTTAGACATCCTCTCATCAAGCCAGCAGCTCCTGAGTGCAACAGGAAATGTGTGCAGAGCCAGGTCATTCAAGGTGGGGGGAGGGGTCATTTCAGAATGTAGTCCATTTCAGTATATAGTTTATTTATTTCAGTATATAGTGTATGTGAATTTTTCAGTCTACAGTGTATGCATTTCAATACATAGTGTATGTGTTTCACCATGTAGTGTATTTATTTCAGTATATAATGTATGTTTTTTTTTAAATATACTGTGTACGTATTTCAGTATATATTTCTCTCAGTATATAGAGTATGCAACATGTTTCAATAGAGAGGGTAAGTGTTTTTAATATATAGTGTATTTGTTTCAGTATATTAGTGTGTGCAGATTTTTCAATGCACAGTGTCTTTATTTCAATATGTAGTGTATGTATTTCAATATAAAGTGTAAATGTTTCAATATACAGTGTATTTGTTTCAGTAGACAGTGAATGTGATTTTTTCAATGTTCAGTGTATGCATTTCAATACATAATGTATGTATTTCAATATATAGTGTATTTGTTTCAGTATATAGTCATAGCCGGTTTTAGGCACCAGCGAACCCTGCGGTTGCTGGGGGCCCCTCCAACCAGAGAAGTTTACCTTATTCATTTTCTAACATTTTTTTATCTTAATATATTTTCAAAACATTAGTAAAAGACTGTGCAGATCCTTCTGGTTCTGTCATGAAATACCTCAACAAGCTGTGATCCAGTCAGTAGGAGGTGGACAGGCAGCAATGGATGGGATGGGAAGAACAGCCCCAAGAACCGACACTGCTGTGTCCTCCTATAATGTTTTTAAAATACTACTGGTTATACTAAAGCTATACATAGAAACAAAGAAATATAACATTTGCTGGCAGATAACTACTGCTTGGCCCACCTAGTCTGCCCATTTTTCTCTGCCTATAGTATCACCACAAATAAAATCTTGCACTTATGGGCTATAGTAAAACACATGGGCTAAAGGTGGGCCAAGTAGAGAGGCCATATGACTTCACTAATTCTGCTGGGGGCCACCAAAACCCTAAAGCCGGCCCTGTATATAGTGTATGCAGATTGTTTTCACTATATAGTGTATGTGTTACAATGTATAGAATATTTGTTTCAGTAGATAGTTTATGTGGATGTTTCAGTCTGTAGTGTATGTATCTCAATAGGTAGTGTATATGTTTCAGTACATAGTACATTTGTTTCAGTATATAGTGTATGTGGATTTTCAGTACTCAGTATGTAGATTTCAGTAGATAGTGTATGTATTTCACTGTATAATGTAAGCATTTCATTATATAGTGTATGTGCTTCACTATATGATATATGCATTTCAGTATACCGTATATGTATTTCACTATATGATGTACATATTTTAATAGATAGTGTATGTGGTTCACTGCATCGTGTATGCATTTCACTATATGATGTATATATTTCATTATATGATACAGTATATGTATTTCACTATGTAGTGTATGAGTTTTACTATACAGCCACAGATTATGAATTATGTCCCTAATGGCTTGCCATATTAGATTACAGCAGCTGGAGACCATGACGTTAAATTAAGTTTGAGGAAATTATCTACCTTTCAGATAAAGAGCAACACATTTTTTTCCATTTTCTAAGCAGTGGCCTAATGCTTCAGTCATCTTTACAGTTTCACATGTGCAATGCTCTCCTCTTCCTTCCAGTCTACTGATAAGGCTATGTGGCTGATCCCTGCAGATGGCTTGTGAATACAGATTCAGTCAAACTGTTGTCATATTTGCCTCAGGAGAACTCTCCATAGTCACTCACACAGGTACATACGAACATACGAAATTTGCCAGCACATAAAGGCCTAGAGGTCTATCAAGTCTGCTCGAATGTGCAGCTAGCACCCCTTATTCTGCAGCTGCCCCTCCTTTCCACCCTTCCCCTTCATTAACCCTCCCCCTTGTCCTGTCCCATCCTCATTTGAAGCAGTCCGCTGTTCTACTGCATACCACTTCTGCAGGTAACGCATTCCACCCAGCCACCACCCTCTCTGTAAAAAAGTGTCTCCTCATCTCCCTCCTGAACCTTCCTCGCTCCAGTCTCATATCATGGCCCTGGTGGCCCTCCCTTCCCTTACTTTGAACAGCCCCTCTGTACCTGTCTTGTTTATTCCTTTCATGTATTTAAAGGTTTCAATCATGTCCCCTGTCTCTCCTCTCCTCCGTGAGTACATGTTCAACTCCTTCAACCTCCTCTCATATGATAAGTCCCCAGACCCTTGATCATCTTTGTCACCCTCGCTGCACTCCCTCCAGTAACTTAATGTCCCTCTTCAGATACGGACGCCAGAACTGCACGCAGTACTCCAGGTGGTCTAACTAATGACCTATACAGTGGCAGAATCACCTCCTCCTCCTTGAGGATATACCCCTTGCAATACAACCCAGCATTTTGTTGGCCTTTGCAGCTGCCTTCCTACACTGTGCCGAGTTGTTCATTGACCCTGTGATGAGCACACCCAGATCCTTCTCCTCCTCTGTCTGGGCTAGCTGACTCCCCCTAGCTGGTAAGTCCTCCTTGGGTTCTTCATCCCAAAATGCATCACCTTGCACTTTTGGCATTAAAGCCCAGTTGCCAGGTGTCTGACCAGGTTTCAAGCTTTGCCAGATCATCCTGCAACCCTGCCATCCCCTAGGTCATCCACCACACGCTACCAATGGTATCATCAGCAAACGGACTGATCTTGCTCTTGATGTCCCATGATATGTCTGCAATGAATATCCCAAACAACACTGGTCCCAACACGAGCCCTGTGGGACACCGCTCGTCACTGCCCTTGGGTATGAGAGCTCCCACCCACCACCACCCTCTGTTGCCTTCCTGCAGCCAGTTTCCTACCCATCTTACCAGCATTGCACCTGCCCCTGTGCCTACTAACTTCTTCCCAGCCTTCCATGTGGCACTGAGTCGAGATGCCTTACTGAAGTCAGATACAGGACATCCACTGCATGTCCCCTGTCCAGTTGCCCTAGTTACCCAGTCATAGAACCCGACTAGGTTGGTTTGGCAGGACTGGCCACATATGAAGCCATGCTGTCTGCTGTCCTGTAGTCCTTTGGCCTCTAAGAGGCCACCAGCCTCTCCTTCAGGATAGTCTCCATTAGCTACCCACGATGGATGTGAGGCTCACTGGTCTGTAGTTTCCTGGTTCATCCTTGGGGCCACTCTTGTGGAGGGGCACCAATGAGCCATCCTCCAGTCCTGAGGTACACACCAGATGTAGTGAGGCATTAAATAGGTCTGCCAAAGGTCCTGCAAGGACCTCTGCCAACTCCTTTAGTACCCTGGGTGGATGCCATCTGGGCCTGGTGCCTTGTCCACCCTCAGTGCCTTCAAACCCTCTCGAACTCTGCCCTCCATGATTTCCCCATCTGTCACCACTTCCCCCTCGTCTGCCATTTCACCCATCTTGGGTGTCACCCCCTCTTCTCTTTAGTAAATACTGAGCAGAAGTACTCATTTAGTGCTTCCGCCTTATATCGCATTCTGCTTCCACCCAACCCCTCCTTCCTAATCCTTACTATGTGGTCCTTACAGCTCCTTTTCTCCCTGATGTACTTAAAGAAGTCCTTCTCCCTTCTTAATGCCTTGTGCCATTCTGAGTTCCATAGATGCTTTGGCTCCCCTTACTGCCCTTGTCACCTCCTACGATTCTGTCAAGTACTCCTCTCTGTCCTCCCCCCTCCCTGTTTTCTTGTATTTCCTAAAGGCAGCTCTTTTCCTCCTTACCTTTCCATGACCTCCTTGCTCAACCAGCTTGGTTTCTTAGCCCTAGCCTTCTTGCTCTGGGCTTTGCAGCAGGTTTTGATTGCCTCCACTATCCCCAACTTTATGAGCTCCCATCTCTGGTTAGTATCCATACTAGATTGAATTCTGGCCAGGTACCCTTTACCACTTCCCATCCTCCCAAAGTCAGCCCTCCTGAAGTCCAGCACTCTTGTGCCAGATTCCCTCCTTCCTTGCCCATATCCAATGTGAGCCAAACTGAGTGGTGGTCACTCCTGACAGCGGTTCCTCCACTGTAAGTTCTCTCACAAAGTCCCCATTTGCCAGCAAGGTCAAGGGTATTCCCTAACCTGGTTGGTTCACTGACCATTTGCAGCAGGAAGCTGTCCTGGAAGGCATCTAGCAGTACCTGCTCCCTTCTGTTCCTGGTTGTTGGGGTGCTCCAGTCCACTCCTGGCATGTTGAAGTCCCCACAATCACCACACTACCCTTCTGAGGTCCTCCTGATCTGTCCCGCTAGTTCCCTGTCTAACTCCTCCATCTGAGATGGTGGCCTGTACACCACTCCCATTCTAAGACTCCTATTCTTGGAATCCTGGATTTGTACCCAAAGTGACTCTGTACTACCTCCTCCCTTCCTCCCTTACACTTCAGTCCTTCCTTCACATATAGTGCCACCCCTCCTTTCCCAGTCACCCTGTCCCTTGAAATAACCTGTACCCTGGTACAGACAGGTCCCAGTCATTATATTGGGTGGCCCATGTTTCCGTGATGGCTGCAATGTCCACCTCTCCCTCTGCCATGAGAACCTGCAACTCTGCAGTTTTCCTCCCAAGGCTCCTAGCATTAAGGGTAACCACCTTCCACCCTTTCTCCCCCTCCCATCCTGCCCTCCTTTCCTAGCATCACCAATAGTACTTGCCATTTGTCCTTTGTCACTGTTATGGGGGGTAAGCTCATATGATTTCCCAACCTGTGGTCTCTGCATATCTCTTCCCCAACTGCCACCCCCCACTCCTAGTTTAAACTCCCAACTTCCTCTATATATTCTTCCATCCTCTGCTTCAAAACTTTCTTTCCTTCCTCACTCAAGTGTAGTCTGTCCTTGGCATAGAGACTACTGTCCTCCCAGGTCCCTCCCACCCCCAACAGCCCATACCCTTTAGCACAACACCAGGTTCTTAGCCATCTGTTAAATTCCTCTATTCTCAGCTTTCTTGTTGTGCTTGCCTTTGGCACCGGAAGTATCTCGGAACAAGTTACTGATCTTCCTGCCCCCTCACATAATTGTGCTAGTTCCTCAAACCTCCTCTGGACTATATCCACTGTCTTGTCAGCCAGGTCGTTTGACCCAAGATGTATAATTAAATGAGGCTTGTCCCTACCCCTTCTAGCATATTTCAGAACAGACTGTCCCACCCTTTCCACTGTCATTCCTGGCATGGCCTCCACCCAAATGCGACTATGCCTCTCTGCCTTGCTACCCCACCTAACTCCTCTTAGTATTGAGTCCCCCAGCACTAAGATTCCACCCCTCTTACTCCCTGCTTGCTTCCTTTCATCTCCCTCCCTCATTTCCAGCTCCTCTTCTTCCTCCTGCACATTATTATGCCCTTTTACCCTGTTGCATTTCTCCAGCAGAACTTCCCCGCTCCAGTTCGGTCCAGGCATTTATCAATTACTCCTCTAATTTCATCACTTCCTCCTCCACCTTCTTCCTCTCTAGCAGTGCAAAACTATTTTCTGAAGATCCTTCACAAATGCCTGCTCCCTCTCTCTGCATAGTAATCTGTTCTCTCCTTTCCACTCCATGACTTTTGCCACTTCTTCGCCTCCCCTCACAAGTCCCTATTGCCTCCTTCCATTTGACTTTTGTCTCCTGACCTGGTTTCCCCGGCAATCGTTCTTCCTGGCCTGGGCCCCTTTGTCTCTGCTTCCCTTCTTCTGAGCCTCTCCTCACCACTGTTGGCTTAAATTGCCCTCCCTCATCTCCCCTTCTTCCTCCCTCAAGTATTGGGCTAAACCCACCCCCAATCTGCCTTGCCTGTCTTAGTTCCTCCTGCAGACCCTCAATCTCCTTTCTAAGTTTTTCTATGTGGTTGCACACCAAACATCCTCCCACTCTCCAGGCAATGTTTAGAAAGATTGGTGCACCGCAGTTGTTGCAGCCTACCACCCTACCCATTGCTGTCATTGCCCACCAGCGACCCCCCACCCTTCCAGATGCAGGATACCAAACACTCCCCCAAGTCCCCACGCTCCCCCCTCTATCAGTGCAAAACATTCTTTATGTCCCTTACCTCCTTTGTTGCACACGTTTAGATATGTTGAGCAACTGCTTTTTATATTCCTATCCACACTCAAAAATACTTTAAGTAGCCATTGCACAACCTTCTTCAACTCCTACTCCTCCTTTACCCAATGCAATAACTATGTGAAGTAGTAATAATGAAAGTGCCTAGATTTGCATTTACTTCCCTTCCACTGAGAGAGCAGTCACCTCTTCACTTGCTGCAGTTCCTTTCCTGGATGTCTGCTTCTGTTATGACAGGTGTAAATCCTTTGCCTGTTTGAGGAAGTGATGTCAGAACCCTAGTACAAAGGGAATAATTGACGAGGGTGGGTGGGGTGAGGAGTTTGGGTGGTGGGACCAGCCCAAGTCCTCTGGAAACAATCAGGTAGCTGAGGCCTCTAGTCAGACAATTAGCACCCTTCCCCACTCAAAACTTTGCAGCTAGTGAAGCCAGCAACAATGAATCAATTCTACTCAAAGCCCCAACATAGGTTTGCTACCCAAAGAAACAGGACACCAATTCAAACAGCTTCACCAACAATACATCAAAATAGGTTTGGAATTATAAGATATAGGTCTCCAATTCAAAGAAACAGACCAGTTAAATTACACCAATTATGTTTAAAAGAGAAGAAATAGGCCTCTACAAATGCAGCCTGCCACACCGTAAAACAAACAAATGAGCCCACTTTTAGCTACCAAAACAGGTTTCAAAATTCCAACAGCCCCAAACAATACCCTGCTAGCCCCTTAGTAGTAAGAAAGAAAATAAACATTCTACCAAGTAGAATCCATGAAAAACAATGTAAAACAAGAAGCTACTGTACTGTAGATCTGATCCTGTCCCCCTTCCAGTTCCTTTACATGTGTACATGTGTTGTTCCCCTCTAGTAGTTAGCCAATCACCCAGGCTGCCAGCTAAATGGACTTAGTTGCTCTAGCAAGTCCCTAGGATCAGCTTAGTAAAGCCAAGATACAGTGTTGGAGTTAGTCTCTTGATAAAACGAAACCCTGTTTATTTCATCCTAAAGATACAAACTGTTCATCCTGTAATAGGCTGACTGATTCCCTTAAAACAACAGTACTTCAAAGTCATAAAACATTTCATCATATATTTTTTTAGCAATATACAGAATAATGGATGGACAACCATATACAGCAAGGCTGTTTCCATCAAGGAGTGAGATGACATCATAAGGACCTTGAGAGTAAAACTTTAGAGTTTTTTATGATTTCACCTCAGCCCAAGAGGGAAACATTTGCTTTGTTGTGAATGCAGATGGATGCCAAGACATTATTTTATATAGTATATGGTTGTTTTGGGCTGGGCAAAACGTATCTTCTGCCAGTGGAATTTCAGCAATATTACGAATTCACTTCTGTGACATTTTACAAAATGTCTGTGAACATTTCATGAAATTTCACCAAAATTGTGATTTTTTCCATCTAATCTAAAAACTATTAATCTAAACTGCATTCAGATCTCTATCTTTACATATGACTGAGTTACAAGCCTCCAAACCTTTGGAAATTTTAAAATTACATGTCACAAGTATGTTAACTGCAGAATTTTAAATCTCTACAACTTTAAAACCAGAGAACTTAATATTGCCAACTCTGTTAGCTTCATTGACATTAAAATGGAGGATGTGTGTGTCAACTCTCTAATCTCCTGCTCAAATGCTGGCCAAGTTTTAAGAAGATTGCAAAATAACATCAGCAATTAAGATTGAATTTCATGAGCTTGTGGGAAAATTTTGAAATTTTGTGATACTTTGGCTGAAGCCATAGCCATACATTTTAACCAGCAATACATTTGAGCTGCTATTTTGGAGAAAGGAAAAGGCTGGGTAGAGAGGTAATCCGGTAGGATCCAGGCTCTATAGTAAAAGTATACTGTAGTAAGGCCAAGTGACAGGTCAGTATCTTGAGTGAAAAGCCATGAAGCATAGTAATAGACACCACTGTCCACTAACCTGTCTTCTTGCAATATGTCAGTTAAACACTGGAACTCACAGATTAAATGGTTTATGGAAGCACATGCATGCACAGCATTGTTTCTGTACAATACCATCTCCTGACTCTTTATCAGTCTGTAGATAATAGTGTATATTTTAAGCATTTGTAAAACAGTGGCACTCAGTGATGCCACGTATTGCTACTAATTGTGATGGAGGCCATCATGAGAGAGTATCTGTATATCTTAAGTCATGTTGTAGCATGAAGCTGGACATCACTGTCACAGGAGTGTTGCAGGAGCATTGCAGGGCCAAGATGGAAGCACCAAGGGAGGTTGACAGTGAAAATGCTGATCTCCCACATAGCGACAGCACAATACTGACACAGGTATTGTGCCATCAGAATGACAAGTGTTTTCTGTGGGGGTCTGTGCCCCCCAAAACCCCATGAGGGGGCTCTGCTCCCAGCACCCCCAGACTTTAAGATTGTCAACTCCAGGTCAGAGTTGTTCCAGGGAGGGGGCAGAACACTGGGGGATGACTACACTCAAAATCAGACCATTACAGTGACTATCGCAGTAATGGTCTTTTTTTAAGTGTAGCTGTTGCGGTGCCGAGCTGGAGGGGGGCACCGGGCAAGATACTAGTGCAGATAAGGTGATGTGCCTGCTGCAGTACAAGTCAAATGAATGTGATCAATAACCAACACAAGATGGACGGATGTTGTGCAAAGAGGAAGGGGGTATGGTCATGTTAATGGAAAAGGGATTTAACCTATAGTGCTAGTGCAGTGGTCACCAGTGACAGCAGTGAGATGCATGTGTTCACAAAGGGAAGTGCTGAAATTGCTGACAGGGACAAAGTAAGCACCCAGCTTTAACCTAGAGGCCATGCCCCTATAGTTAGGGTTGAGTAGCCTGTTTAATGTTAAACCTCAAATTTTGAACTTTAATAACCTTGCAACTGATCAACAGATTTGCACAAAATTTGGTACACTATGTGCTGTCCTGTGCGGTAGATATCTTGATGTGGCAAATTTCGTTCCAGTTGGATGTGTGGATTCAGAGATCTGGATAGTGTCAAAAAGTTAAAAGTCACCACTTTTTCCTCATCGTCTTGTGCCGAGATGGTGTGGAATTTCAGTGTGATTTTTTTTTATGGTAGAAAGAACTTGGGTAACAGAACTGCCAGTGTTTGTTTGGTGGAAAATATTAATCTGTTGCAAAGTTATTCAGTTTTTAAGTTCCCATTATTTCCTATTGGAAGTTCATTTTTCAGGATAGAGGTAAACAGTTTGACAATGGAAATGATCCTGCAAAAAAGTATTCTGTCTCACAAGATAATTTTCGTTTTTGTAAGGACAAAATCCTTTTTCATGTGAGAAAATGCCTTTTTCACCAGCCATCTTGTTTTTTCCCCATGAACTAAAAAGCATGGAAAATAGATACAAATTTTGTCATTTTACTAAACAAACACCAAAACCTAACTAAATGGGCCCTCTTTAGTTACATTCTAGTGTTTGTTATTCCCATAAATACTTTTTCTGGCACCCAAAATCCTGTGTGCCTATCTTAGCGAGAGGAGCCTTACGCCACGTTCTCTGTATGAGAACAGCCAATTCTATTTACTTCTGCAGCTGCAGCTGAACTCCTGCTGCAGGCTGCAGTGTAAGTTGTGAACCCCCATGTTCCCTGGTGTCTAGTGGCACCCCTCATTCCTCAATCACTGTCTCTATATATTCCCTGGTGTCTAGTGGCACCCCCACTCCCATATCACCATCCCTTAGTCTCTTCTTTATTTTATTTATATATTCCATCACCAGGATGCCCATCCCCTGTGTCAGATGACCCCCTCGCAGCCCATTGTTTTATTAATGAGCTGACATCAGGAGGCCCAAACCACCTGTCAGCATTTAAACCCCCTAGCAGTGTGGGACACTGGGGAGCCCACCCCCAGTGTCCCGAAATATTTTTTCATTTAAACCTGCAAAAAAAAAAAGGTTCCAAGTCTTTCTTTTTGTAAAACCTGAAAGAAAAATGGTCCTCATCGCCCCACTGTTCCCTCCCCATCCCAACCTCCCACTGAGCATCCACCAACCCACCACCCCATACCCTATACTTACCACCAGAGGTCATCGGCTGTTATCTTCTGTGGACTGAGACATGTTTGCACTCTTCAAAGCTGAACCATGAACTGAGGAATCAAGGTAAATGCCATATAATGTATTTCAATGGCATTTTGAACTTATGTTCATAACTTTGCCATTTTTAGGAATTTTTTCACCAAATTTTCAAAATAGCTTTTTTGGAACCTCACTTCATGAACACTATCATGGTCATTTTGTTAATCAGGCCCGGAAGGTGATTTCATGGTCACTGTGGTTAATTACCTTTCAGGACTGAATAACAAAATTTCACCACAGTGTTCATGAGGTAGAGTTCCAAAAAGGCCATGTTGAAAATTTGGTGACAAAATTCCCAAAAATGGCCGAGTTATGAGCATTCATTGAAATTGTTCTATGCACATGCATAACTTTGATGATTTTCAATTTTTTGAGTCCAAATTTTCAACATAGCCATTTTTTCACACCAGCTCATGAACAGTACAGCTGTCATTTTTCACATCCTGTCCAAAACATGTTTTCACACCTGTGGTGTGGAATGGCATTTTGGCATGGATTTGAACCTTTTCATTTATGAAGTAAGGTCAAAAGAAGACTATGTTGAAGATTTGGGGTCAAAATATTAAAAAATGCCAAAGTTATGACCATTTGTTACAATTTTGCTACACCCGCTCATAACTTTAGAAATTTTAAATATTTTGACCCTAGATTTTCAACATAGCCTTCTTATTACCTCACCTAATGTATGTCACAGCTCTCATTTTAGAAATTCTGCCCAAAATCTGGTTTTGCACCTGTGGCATGGAATGGCATTGCAATTGCGCAGAATTACAATTTGGCAGGTATTCAAAAATGTTCTGTAATGTGTACATGAGGCGGGGTAATAAGAAAGCTATGCTGACACAGTCTGGTCACTGTTGTAGTATAAATGGAATTCCACAGCTACGCATATTTATATATATATATATATATATATATATATGTATATATGCATCTATGAAGGGATGGGAGAACAGGGTCCAAAGGACCCTGCAGTCCCACAGTTAAATAAGGATACCATTATACTATCTCAAAAAGTAATGAAATAAGTTGCAAAAAACTTTGTTAATGCTCCAGATAGGGTCAAAGTGACAAACACTGGGAAATGAGGCATTAGGGTTTCCCTAACACCCACCTTCCCAAACCAGGTAGGAGAGCAGGTGTGGGGTGTGCCTTGGGCTTCTCAAGCCTAACGCTCACCCCGTTTTCATAAAGTCTACACATTTTACCTTATTTATAGGTGGAATGGGGTGAGCGTTAGGCTTCAGAAGACTAAGGCCCACCCACACCTGCTCTTCTGCCTGGTTCAGGAGGGTGGGGTGTTAGGGAAACCCTAATGCCTCATTTCCCAACTTTTGTCACTTTGAGCCTAACTGGAGCCTTAACAAAGATTTTGCAACTTATATAAAGATATAGACACACATATATATGAATATATATATACAATGTATGGTAAGTGCCTATTAACCACCATAATCAGCAGTCACACAGCTTTGTTATGCACTGTTTAGGATTTTAAAAGTTGTTAACCACACTTCAGAACTTCTGAACAGTAGCATAACAAAAAAGAATGCACCAGAGTTCCATAATTCTCACATATAGAATGCAAACAATGTTTTTTTGACCATATACTATAAAAGATGATGGATGGGGATCAGGTGACAACCATGCTGAAATCACCTCTCATGGTTGCTAGGGGTACAGTAAACCTTTCGGGATGCGCTCTTTAGGTTTACCATGTTACCCTAGCAACCACTCAAGGTGATTACAGCATGGTTATCACCCAATCCCCAGCCATTATCCTCTTTCTCTCTCTCTCTCTCTCTCTCTCTATATATATATATATATATATATATAATAGTGGTGTGGTCACGCCACTATAGTTAGGGTTCAGTGGTCAGTTACATACTAAAGTCAAAAGTTTGGGCATTAATAGCTTTGGACCCATTCAACGGATTTACCTGAAATTCGATATGTCCAGTGGGGCATGGTAGGTCTCTTGATTTGCTAAATTGTGCTTTGGTTGGATGTACGGTCTTTGCGTATGAAAGTGCTGAAAAATGAAAAATTATCAGTTCTTGGAGGCACCTTTTGGGATACTGTATGTGGTCCTGCATGGCTGTTGTGTGATGTGCCACTCTGCAAGATGGCTTGTTTGAAAGAGCTTTGGTGGCCAAACATGCTGCTTTTTATTTGGTGAAAAAATATTAAGGCATTCAAAAGTTATGCCACTTTTAAGTTCTAGTCAATGGGAAAATTTATATATATGTTTTACGAACAAAGAATGGGGTCCTGGCCATCTAGTCCCACCTGGTGATCAAAAAATTTGCAGCCTCATGGTTCAAGAATCTTTGCCACCGAGGATTTTACAAATTCTTTGATCGCAAGGTCTGCCATTTTGTTTTCAGTTTTTCAATCGGAAAAACACAAATATCTCAGCTCAGGGGTCACTTCTGAAGTAAAACTTGGATGGGTTTTACTCAAGGGACCCCGATCTATCGAGCCATGGCTTTGGTTTTCTCCAAAGTGGTCCAAAAATAGAGTTTTGAGCTTTTGTAATCTTCGTTCACGGCTCGCTAACAATCTTTGATCGCGAGCCTGCAAAATCTTTGATCGTGAGATTCTTTGATCGCGATCGTGCATCGCGAGCGAGGGACGAGATGACCAGATTATTAAATGCATTTCTGTTGCCCAGGGGTGTCCCAGACTGTTATATTAGGGTGGGTTTAGTTCAGGAGGCTTCGTTGTGCCCCATTTGAATAAAAATACATACTTTTTCATCATACCTGGTAGTCTAGCGGCCCCTTCCCCCAAGATCATGATACTATACATTAAGATCTGTGTTTCCCTGGTAGTCTAGTGGCCCCCCACCATGTCTATTTATTCATATTTGTTGTTTATATTCCTGGTAGTCTAGTGGCCCCCTGATTTGTATTTTATTATTATTAATATCCCTGGTAGTCTAGCGCCCCCCCATCATTTAAAAAAAAAAGCATTTGCTACTTCCTGGTAGTCTAGTGGTCCCCCACCCTGCCATGCCAGCCAACCCAGTACCCCCCTCCACCGTTCCCCAGATGGTGACTGGCACAGTCCACCTTTCACCTCCACAGCCAGCTGCCGACTGTGTATATTATGAGCAGTAATTCAAACAGGCACTCAGAAATAATTTCAGAGTGCCTGTTTGAGTTAACACTGTAAGCATTTTGAAAAAACTATAGTTAGTAAATTATCAATTACAGGTACTTAGAAAGGAGATGAACGGAGACGAGACTGATGGCGGAAGAATTTAATGATTATAATAATAATCACAGCGAGAAATTACAAGTGGTACATTCTTCAAAATAACAGGATGTACAAGCTTACTTATATAGTAAAAGCAATGTCTCTATTTTTAGAATTTCTTATAATTGGTCAAAAAAACAGCATACACATCAACTTATGAGGTAATAAGATATCTTTCCTTGGTATGTGTATGATCTCACCCCTGGCCAGCACAAATATAGACAGTGTACATTTTATCTACCATATATGGTGGATAACAGCTGTCACCACCAGTTACCGGAGTTCAGAAGAAAGAGATAAGCTTCCAACAAGCACTTTGGACTGTCCATATAAGGACAAGCACTAAAGGTTAATCATAAGGGGAATTTTGGACACTAGTCTGTGTCTGTGCTTGCAGTCACGTAGGCCAAATATTACTTACTTCTGCTAAATTATAATGCTAAAAGGCACATTGGTATTGCAATTGTAGCTCAGCTCTTTTTATAACTGTATAGTATATGTATCTTTGTTTTATAGGCCAGTATCTGTTATATGCCCAAAATGTTTTTAGACCAAAATAAGGTTAGGCCGCAATATAGGGGCACACTCCTTCACCCCTTACTACAAACACCCATAATATACACAGTCAGCAGCTGGCCATGGAAGTGAGAGGTGGGCTGTGCCAGTCACCGGCTGGGGAACAGTGGGGAGGTGCTGAGTGTGGGGGTAGGGGGGCCACTAGACTACCAGGAAGTAGCAAATGCTTTTTTTTAATGATGGGGTGGCCACCAGGGATATTAATAATAAAATACATATGGGGGGCCACTAGACTACCAGGAATATAAACAACTAATATGAATGAATAGACATGGGGAGCCACTAGATGACCAGGGATAAAATAATGACATATTTTTCAAATACACATGGGGCGCCACTAGACTACCAGGAAAAGACAGATCTTAATGTATATTATCACGATCGGGGGGAGGGGGTGGCTAGACTACCAAGTATGATGAAAAATTATGTGTTTGTATTCAAATGGGGCACAACAAAGCCCCCTGAGCTAAACCCACCCTAATATAACAATCTGGGACACCCCTGGGCTACAGAAGTGCATTTAAAAATCTGGCCTTCTCATCCCTCGCTCTTTATTCATGAGTGAGGAATTTCTTTGATCGCGAGCTGGCAAATTGTTTGACAGCAAGATTCTTTGACCGCGATCATGCATCATGAGCGAGGGACGAGATGGCCAAATGAAAAAATCAATTTACTCAGTCTAGGGGTGTGCTAGGAAGACAAATGAGGGCAGGTTTGACTCAGAGGGCTTTGTTCTGATGAACCATGGTGGTGGTTTGCTGCAATTCTGTTGATTTTTTAAATTTGAAGACTTTTTATTCTTTGATCGTGACCCTGCAAATTCTTTGATCGCGAGGCTGCAAATTCTTTGATCATGAGATTCTTTGATCGTGATCATGCATCGCGAGCGAGGGATGAGATGGCCAGATTAAAAAATCCATTTTCTCAGCCCAGGGGTGTCCTAGGAAGACAAATGAGGGTGGGTTTTACTCAGAGGTCTTCGTTTTGTTGAACCATGGTGGTGGTATACTGCAATTCTATCAATTTCTGGATTTATAACATTTTTAATTCTTTGTTTGTGAGCTTGCAAATTCTTTGATCATGAGCCTGCAAATTCTTTGATCATGAGATTCTTTGATCGCCATCTTTGATCGCGAGATAGGGACAAGATAGCCCGATTTTTTATAATGGAATAGATGGGGAATTTTTACCAATATTTAACATTGACTATCTCGGAAACGGTTTGGTCTTTTTACTTGAAATTTGGAAGGTGTTTACGGCATGTCCTGTAGATGTGAATTATGTTGTTTATATGCCAGAGAAAAAAATTTTCAGGGATATTGCGTGATGCACTTTATGTGTTGCGAACAGGCATGGTTTGGTCTTGTCACTTGAGATGTGGAGGGTGTTGACGGCATGTCCTGTGGATGTAAATTACAGTGTTTCCATGTCAGAAAATATTATTCTGGCAGACATATGGTGTGGTGCAGTTTACATTCTGCGGACAGCATTTTGCTTGTGGTGGTGACTTAAAATTCATATGATACCTAGCCTTAGTGTCTTGGATTTTATTTTCATTTGTTGCATGTGTTAAATGTCAACAGGTGTGGAACTGTGGCACTCTACCAAATGAAATTTCAAATTTTGACATTTCATATCTTGGACACAGTTTAGTCTTTTTATTTCTTTTTTTTTTTGAAATTCAATATCTTTATTAAGTTTTAGTAACACGAACCAGCCTTTGACATTAAAAAGCATGGGCTAATATCTGGGACAACAAATATAAAAGGAATTAAATTTAAAGTAACCTCTGAAATGTATCATGGAACCTTAACCCTAGAGAAGAAACAAACCCCGCGCCCCCCATTGTCACCCCACCCTACCCCTCCACTCATAGATCCCCTCCCACCCCCCCAGGGATGTGCCTTATTGGAAAAATATATTAAGACATATACCAAGAGCTAGTCAATGTACAGAAAACAACATCAAAAAAAAGTAATACAAATCAAACAGTCAGGGGGTACATACATAAGGCTTAGTGTAAGTAAAGAGTGTACAATTTGCCCCATTTCCTGTTAAAAGAAGTCAAACAGTTCCGAGAGCTCGCTATTAGCTTCTCAGTCTTGAAGCAAAGAGATATTTCTTTGATCCATTCCTCATATGAAATGACTATTTGGTCCATCCAATGTCTAAGGACCAGTCTTTTAACTGTTATCGAAATTAAAGCCATATGGAACCTGCGTTCCAGAACCTGAATATTAGCAAGTTTCCCTAAAATACAAACTTCAATAGTAAACAAATCTCTTAATCCCAGAAGGGGATCCAGCTTAGATTGAATTAAATACCATAAAGGAGCCACTTTGTCACAGTGCCAAAGAATGTGTACCAGGTTCCCTTCAGCAATGCCACACCTTGTGCAGGTATTCGAAGGCAGTCTACCTAATCTAGCCAGCTTGACCAGTGTGTAGTATAGATTATTTAGGATGTGGTATTGGACAAGCCTGTGTCTGTCTTGGGTAAGGTATTTATGCATGTCCTCCCACATCTGACCCCAAATCAAGGGGGAGTCTGGCAGAAGAGTAGCCCAGATTTTAGAACCACTAAGGGGATCAGGATGTTTAGCATCCAATAAGTAAGAATATATCTTAGAGATGCTATGGGGCTTATTCGCATATTCTTGTATCTGGTTTGGAATAGGCCTGACTTGAGATGGATTAAATGTGGGACCAAAAATAGAGACCATGAGGTGTCTCAACTGAAAAACCTTAAAAATGAATTTCTGAGGTATGTTAAATTTACTCATAATCTCAACTGAGGAGAGAAGGGAGTCCTGAGAAAAAAGTCTTTCCACACAACAATCCAGGATTCCAAGAATAGGATTCTTAGAATGGGAGTGGTGTACAGGCCACCATCTCAGATGGAGGAGTTAGACAGGGAACTAGTGGGACAGATCAGAAGGACCTGTGAGAAGGGTAGTGTGGTGATTGTGGGGGACTTCAACATGTCAGGAGTGGACTGGAGCACCCCAACAACCAGGAACAGAAGGGAGCAGGTACTGCTGGATGCCTTCCAGGACAGCTTCCTGCTGCAAATGGTCAGTGAACCAACCAGGTTAGGAAATACCCTTGACCTTGTGCTGGGAAATGGGGACTTTGTGAGAGAACTTACAGTGGAGGAACCGCTGTCAGGGAGTGACCACTGCTCAGTATGGCTCACATTGGATATGGGCAAGGAAGGAGTGGAATCTGGCACAATAGTGCTGGACTTCAGGAGGGCCGACTTTGGGTGGATGGGGAAGTGGTAAAAGGGTACCTGGCCAGAATTCAATCTAGTATGGACACTAACCAGAGGTGGGAGCTCATAAAGCTGGGGATAGTGGAGGCAACCCAAACCTGCTGCAAAGCCGAGAGCAAGAAGGCTAGGGGCTAAAAACCAATCTGGTTAAGCAAGGAGGTCATGGAAAGGTAAGGAGGAAAAGAGCTGCTTTTAGAAGTACAAGAAAACAGGAGGGGGAGGACAGGAGGAGTACTTGACAGAATCGAAGGAGGTGACAAGGGCAGTAAGGGAGCCAAGCACCTACGGAACTCAGGCTGGCACAAGGCATTAGAAGGGAGAAGGACTTATTTAAGTACATCAGGAAGAAAAGGAGCTGTAAGGACTACATAGTAGGATTAGGAAGGAGGGGTTGGTGGAAGCAGGGAGTATATGGCGGAAGCACTAAATGAGTACTTCTGCTCAGTATTTACTAAAGAGAAGAGGGGGGTGACACCCAAGGTGGGAGAAATGGCAGAAGCGGGGGGAGTGGTGACAGATGGGGAAATCATGGAGAGCAGAGTTTGAGAGGGTTTGAAGGCACTGAGGGTGGACAAGGTGCCAGGCCCAGATGGCATCCACCCCAGGGTACTGAAGGAGCTGGCAGAATTCCTTGCAGAACCTTTGGCAGACCTATTTAATGCCTCACTACATTCGGGGTGTCTACCTCAGGACTGGAGGATGGCTCATGTGGTGCCCCTCCACAAGAGTGGCCCCAAGGATGAACCAAGAAACTACAGACCAGTGAGCCTCACATCCATCATGGGTAAGCTAATGGAGACTATCCTGAAGGAGAGGCTGGTGGCCCTCCTAGAGGCCAAAGGACTACAGGACAGCAGACAGCATGGCTTCATACGTGGCAGATCCTGCCAAACCAACCTGGTCAAGTTCTATGACTGGGTAACTAAGCAACTGGACAGGGGTCATGCAGTGGATGTCCTGTATCTGGACTTCAGTAAGGCATTCGACTCAGTGCCACATGGAAGGCTGGGAAGGAAGTTAGTAGGCACAGGGGCGGGTGCAAAGCTGGTGAGATGGGTAGGAAACTGGCTGCAGGGAAGGCAACAGAGGGTGGTGGTGGGTGGGGAGCTCTCACACCCAAGGGCAGTGATGAGCGGTGTTCCACAGGGCTCGGTGTTGGGACCAGTGTTGTTTGGGATATTCATTGCAGACATATCATGGGACATCAAGAGCAAGATCAGTCTGTTTGCTGATAATACCAAGGTAGGCGCGGTGGTGGATGACCTAGGGGATGGCAGGGGTTGCAGGATGATCTGGCAAAGCTTGAAACCTGGTCAGACACCTGGCAACTGAGCTTTAATGCCAAAAGTGTAAGGTGCTGCATTTTGGGATGAAGAACCCAAGGAGGAGTTACCAGCTAGGGGGAGTGCAGCTAGCCCAGACAGAGGAGGAGAAGGATATGGATGTGCTCATTACAGGGTCAATGAACAACTCGGCACAATGTAGGAAGGCAGCTGCAAAGGCCAACAAAATTCTGGTTGTATTGCAAGGGGTATATCCTCGAGGAGGGAGGAGGTGATTCTGCCACTGTATAGGTCATTAGTTAGACCACACCTGGAGTACTGCGTGCAGTACTGGCATCCGTATCTGAAGAGGGACATTAAGTTACTGGAGGGGGTGCAGCGCAGAGTGACAAAGATGATCAAGGGGCTGGGGAACTTATCATATGAGAGGAGGTTGAAGGAGTTGAACATGTACTCATTGGAGGAGAGGAGAGACAGGGGTGACATGATTGAAACCTTTAAATACATGAAAGGAATAAACAAGATGGGTACAGAGGGGCTGTTCAAAGTAAGGAGGGAGGGCCATCAGGGCCATGATATGAGACTGGAGTGAGGAAGGTTCAGGAGCGAGATGAGGAGACACTTTTTACAGAGAGGTTGGTGGCTGGGTGGAATCGTTACCTGCTGAAGTGGTATGCAGTAGAACAGTGGACTGCTTCAAATGAGGATGAGACAGGAAAGGGAGGTTAATGAAGGGGAGTGTGGAAGGAGGGCAGCTGCAGAATAGGGTGCTAGCTGCACATTCGAGCAGACTTGATAGACTTCTAGGCCTTTATCTGCTGGCAAATTTCATATGTTCGTATGTTCGTAACAATCTCGTAACTGAGGAAGCCAATCTAGAGAAATTGGAGAGATGCCAATTCTGATGTTGGGGCTTAAAGTAAGAGGCTGAGCCGTATCTTTTTTAAATGGAATATTGAAAAAATTCCAGCACTGAGTCAGCATCTTAATAGAAACCCCTATGACACTACTTTGTAAGTGAGAAGGTAAGGCGGAAGTGGAGTAATAGAAAACTCTGGATAACTGAAGATTATGCTTATCCAGGGTCCTTCTCTCCAGCTGCAGCCATATAGGAAGGTATACGTCAGACCTTACATCATACCATCTCCCCATCTTGGACAAATGACTCACCCAGTAATATAACATAAAATTAGGGAGACAAAGTCCACCTCTTTCCTTAGGTAAATTAAGCTTTAAAAAAGTCTGCCTGTACTGTTTGCCCTGCCAAATAAATTTGGAAATAGCAGAGTGGAGCTGATGAAAGTAGGATGTGGAAAGGTAAATATTCAGTAAGTTTAATGGGTAAAAAACCTGGGGTAACACATTCATCTTAATAATACTTATACGACCCCACAGTGACAGAGGAAGGGCGGACCATCTCTGAAAGTCCTGCTGTATCCTTGAGACTAGGTCATCCAAATTGAGTTTTCTGAAGGCCTCAGGATCTCTAGTAAGGTATATACCTAAGTATTTAAATGAGCAGGAAGACCATTTCATACCGAACTGGGTAAAGTTGGCATGAGGTGTACTATCATTTAACAGGAATATAACTGATTCAGATAGATTCAGCTTATAGTTGGCCACCTTACCAAATCGGGCAATAATTTGTAAAATGTGTGTTAAAGATAGTTCCAGGTTAACCAAATGCAGAAGGATATCATCAGCATAAGCCGAAAGGGTCAAATTTTGTTGATGCACTGAGCAACCTGTAACCTGAGGTGAACTTTTAATGCTAAGCAGGAGGGGTTCTAAATATAGGTTAAACAGGAAAGGAGACAGAGAGCACCCCTGTCGAGTGCCAGTAAATAAAGGGAATCGAGAAGAAAAGACCCCATTACAATAGATTCTGTCAGTGGGAAACTTATGTACCGTCCGAATCCATTGGATAAACATATCCAGGAAGCTCATTTTCTTAAGGGTGGCCCATAGAAAATCCCAGTGAACTCTATGAAAAGCTTTTTCTGCGTCTAATGAGACTAGTACCATGGGAGCCTGGGAATCTTGGGCAGACTGGAAAATGTGCGAGAGGGTACGTAAATGATCAGCAGGAGATCTGCCTTGCACAAACCCCACTTGTTCAGGACTCAACCAGTCAGCCCAAATTTGCTTAATTCTGAGGGATAAAATTTTTGTTAGAATTTTCATGTCATAATTTAGTAATGAAATTGGGTGGTAACTGGCTGGGTCATTCTGAGATTTATCCGGCTTCAGGATCAAGACAATCATGGCTTTCAGCAGAGAGTGATCTAGGAGGTCAGAGGTAAACATATACTCAAACAATTTCAAGAGAAGGGGGGCAATCTCCTTATAAAAAAACTTTGTAGAAATTAGAAGGAAAGCCATCAGGACCCAGGGATTTATCCAGAGCTAGCCCCCCGATCGCTTCCTCCACCTTCGCCAAAGTAATAGGGGAGACCAAAAGCTCATGCTGATGGGCCTGCAGGGAGGGGAGATGAAGGCCATCCAGAAATTGTTCAATTTGGGAAAAGGAAGACTGGGAAGGACCAAAGCTGTAAAGGTCCCTATAAAAAGACTCAAAAGTTTGGGAAATATCTCAAGGGGAAGTCTTGAGGGAGCCGTCCGGGGAAGACAAAGCAGGGATCCATCTCGAACCCTCTACCTCCTGCAGACGGAGGGCTAGCATCCTGCCTGGTTTATCCCCTTGGTCAAAATAGCGAGCTTTGGTCTTGAGGATAGCGTACTCCGCCTTTTCTCTTAGCAGGTCTGAGTACTCATTCCTGAGTTTCATTAGGATTTCTAAGTCCGTCTGGGAAGATGTCGAGAATAAAGTATTTTCTACATGTCTAATTTGGCTTGACAGTGCCAGGATTCTAGCCTCTCTCTGTTTCTTTCTTCTGGATGCTAGTTTAATAAATTCCCCCAGATGAAACATTTAAAAGAGCACCAAATCAAGTCCTCCTGACTGATTGAACCTGATGTAATATCAGTGAAGGACGAAATCAATGACTTAATATGAGAAACTGTGCGTTCCTCTTTTAAAAGTTGTGTGTTTAATTTCCAGGACGAATCTCTTTGAGCCTGTGAATCGGGAGAAATCGAGATCCATGCCACAGAATGATCGGATATAACAATTGGTTCTATTCCTGTCTGTGAAATATCAGACAAAAGGGTATTACTAACTAAAATGAAATCGATTCTGGACCATGGCTGATGAACTTGGGAATAAAAAGAAAAAAGTTGGCCAGAGGGATTAAACAAACGCCAAGGATCACATAGCCCCAATAAGTCCATGAAATCCCTTAGGGCAAGCTGTGAAGGGGAAGGTGGTTTTAATGGCCTATAGGATTTATCCAAGTCCTGAGACGGTGCAATATTCTAATCCCCCCCAGTATTAACAGGGAGGGCAGGAAACTATTCAATTTGTCAGCTAGTCTCATGAGGAAGTCTGGATCCCCTCCCACTGGGCCGTAGATAGCACCTAATACCACCCTAACATTATTTAAAGTGCCCTTAACTAAGATGAATCTACCGTCTTGGTCCGCTAGGCACTCTTCTGCCAGAAATGGGATATGTCTTTTCATCAATATAGCCACCCCTCTAATCGCAGAGGACCCACAAGAAGCAAAAATCTGGGAGTACCCCTGCTGGCATAGCCCACCAATCTCCGATGTCATTAAGTGGGTCTCCTGCAACAGAAGAATGTCAATATTCAAAAGGGTGGAATTTTTGAGAACCTGGTATCTCTTGGACAAATCTCTGGCACCTCTGACATTCCACATAGCAATTTTAAACAACACCGTAGCCATGTGATTTATATTTGTAAAGAAAGAGAATAAGCATCAGTGAAAAGGTAAACCATCTCAAAAGGCACATCCCCCTTCCCCCTTCAATCCCTTGAGATATACATGTCTAGACCCCCATCCTCCCCACCTCCCATAAGCACTTATAATAATTAACAAAAGTAAAAGTATCTTCAACCATGAGATAACATCCCCAAACAAAGCGAGGAGAAGGAAAGACAGCGGTGTCCTGAAACCCCCCTCCCCCCCCAATCCCTTCCAACTATATACAAAAGGTCTTCCAGTTGGTACCTGAAATTTAGGAATTTCCTTAAGTTTTGGATCGGAAAACCTAAACCCGTAGACACCCTTCCATTGGGAGACAGATTCTGTACCCAGGTGACAGTGCCAATAGAATATGTGCCTCTTTGTCTCAAACCATGACAACAGGACAAAAATGACAGCACCCAAATCAAGAAGCCCCCCAAGAGGGGTGTCACCCATCCCTCTCTTTGGTGCTCAATGCCGACCCCCCAGAGCGAGCTCCATCCTGGAGCTCCCCTTTCCCCAACCCCCCTAGGTGAATCAGAATAAGCCCTACTATACCATAGAGAGATTGAGAATCGGAAGAGAGACAGTGGAAGCCATGCTATTAATTAGAAACCCTGTACCCTCAATCATTACCCAAACAATAAAACAAATTGTGAGTTGGGTGTTTGAACCTACTTGAAAGTATGAGGTACTGCATCGGAAACCATCGGTTAGGGCCGTCCTGCTCTGATCGGCTTAAACCTAGAGGGTGGGAATCTCCAAAACCCCATTCTGAGTCACTCCATTCCCAAGGGACGCAGGGCACCTTCCCTTAAAGGAACAAGGAAAAAGGTCAGAGGACCGAAAAAGCCGAGGGAACCAAAATGTCTGGTCCACTTAGCGGCCTATGGGAACACAGACTAGAACAAATGTTCCCACCCTCTCACCGGACAAAACAGCTCGCACTTCCCTGGGCAGGCCCTAGGCCTACTAGGCTACTCTCCGGCCTATCCATCCACCACCTCCCACCAATGAGGAGACCAAAAGAGACAGAAAAGGGAAACAAACCCAACTAACAGGTGAGAATATAACTTCCTTGCTACAAGGGACAGTTAACAGTCCAACATTGCGGTAGATGGTCAGCCAGATTTAAACAGGTTCGGTAGCTTGAGCCTGAGGTCATTAAGAGCTTGATCCGGTGAATCATAGGAGTGCCAAATCCCATCGATGGACACCTGTAGCTTGGCTGGATAGTTCATTCTATATTGAACGCCAGCAGCAATCAGCTTGCTGACTATTGGGTGGAAAGCTGATCATTTCTGCCGTGTTTCATAAGGGAGGTCCTGAGTGATATGTAGTTTAGAGCCACTACATAGCAGTGCTTGTAGATCCCTCGCTTTGGCCAGGACATGCTGTTTCTCCAGAAAGCTTAGAAACTTAACAATGGTAGGTCTTGGTGGTGCACCAGATGCGGGTTTTGGTCGGAGGGAGCGATGAGCCCGCTCTATATGGTATTTGGGATTGGGGGGGACGGACCAACAACCCTAATTAAGAACTTCTGGAGGAAAGAGATAATGTTGGCACCTTCCTCAGCTTCTGGGAGGCCTAAAATCAACAAATTGTTTCTCCGGCTTCTCCCCTCTAGATCCTCTGTCTGTTTTTAGCTGGAGTTTGGTAATTTGCTGTCTCATCTGGACAATCTCTGGGTCTGTCTTCTCCCTCCACGTCTCCAGAGAAGAGGTTCTTGTCTCCGAGTTACCCATTCTAATCGTTAACATGCTGAGGTCCCCTAGTAGCGATTTTAGTTCCGCCAAAATATCCTCCAACATTTCTTTAAATGGTAACAGCTCTTGGACAAAGCGATCTTCGGTAAGAGGAATCGGGGAAGCACCGGACGAGGTTGATTTGGGGGTAGTCCCCGAACCTTGACTTTTAGACTTTTTGGTGGATTTCTCAGGAGTTTACGGTGGGATGTGCTTCATGCCAGCCGGCTTCATCTCTGCTTCCATCGCTATTACGGGCCGATAACTGTATTAGACTTAGCCCAAAAACCACTCCGTGAGTGCGATTGTGATGACAAGACTTAAAATAAAAGACCACTGCTCACTTTTTAGTCGAAGTAGGGAAACAAAGCGGTATATAAGAGGGTGGCAGATGGGAGCTCCACAGAAGTGCTGTCTCTAGCTGCCCTGCATCACGTGACCCCCTAGTCTTTTTATTTCAAATTTGGAGTGTGTTGACAGCATGTCCGGTATATTTTAATAGAGGTGTTTATGTGTCCGACAATATATTTTTTGCTGACATATTGTGTGGCACAGTTTACGTTTTGTGGACAGTGTTTCTATTGTTCTATTACATTAACATTTGTTTAGTGGCTGGTTGTGCTGTTGTCAATGTAATTTTTAGTCATTAGCTCTATAATGTGGCCCAGCACTTACAAGTTGGTAGGAACGTGAGGCCCTTCTTAACAACTTGCGCAACTTTCTACTTTTTTATTCTTTCTTAAAAAGTAAGGAAATGAAATGCAAAAAACTTAATTAATGCATCAGTTAGGATTTTCTACAGTGAAAAAGTGAGGAATTCGACTTTGGGGTTCCCACCCTTGCCCCCCCACGTGTCACCACCAACAGGCATTGGGGTGTGTGTTGGGTCATCGGCCTAACACTCACCCCATTCTCCCTCACTGCCACCTCAGCTTCTTTGCACATGGAATGGAGTGAGAGTTGAGTTCAAGCCTAGCACTTTTACCCGATGCCTAGTGGTGGGGGTGGGGGGTGCAGGGTGGGAACCCTAATGTCGAATTTCCTGCGTTTGTCACTGTAGAATAACCCTAACTGATGCTTTAATAAAGTTTTTTGCATTATATATATATATATATATATATATATATGTGGCACAGTAGTGTCACTATAGTTAAGACTGAGTACCCCATTTAAGGTTAAAGTGTGAAATTTTGCATCTTAATAACTTTAACAGTGTATGATGGATTTGCCTGAAATTTGGCAGGCATGTAGCAGTACCATAGATCTCTGGATCTGCTAAATTTAGTAATGGTCGGATATAAGGTTGTGGAGTTATAAAGTGACATTCCATAGCGCATTTATGCTTTTTTGTGCATTCTTTGCTTGTGTTACAGGTTGCACGGTTTGTGCAACCAGTACGAAAACTTTGGTGAACTTGTGGCCAGGGTCCCCAATGTGCCTTTCAAAGATTTCATGAAAAAATATTAAACGGTTCAAAAGTTATTCAAAAAATAAGTT
This sequence comes from Neoceratodus forsteri, assembly GCA_016271365.2. NCBI lineage: Eukaryota > Metazoa > Chordata > Ceratodontiformes > Ceratodontidae > Neoceratodus > Neoceratodus forsteri. The sequence goes on from JADMNL010000024.1 coordinate 89,365,201, forward strand.
TCCCATTATAATCCATGCGAAAAGTTAACAAAAAGTTTGACAGTGTCACAAATGCAGTTTTTAGTGTCACAAATTACCCCTGTAGTACTTGAGTCAGTCATTTATTTTTCAGTTACTGATCACAGAAATGCTTGGCATTTAAATTTGGGACCCTCTAGGGACACAATTATTTTTGTGTTCACCTAGTCGAGCCCTGAGGATGCTAGCCATGTCTCTTTTGGGGGGTTAAACACCCCAGAAATATGTTTTTAAATTTTTTGTAATCCATAGTGTCGCAAAGTAGTGTCAAACTTGTGATACTTTTGTGTTTTTTTTTGCGAAAGTGTCTTGATTTGTGACACTACTTTGCGACACTATGCCCAAAATAACAGGAATTCTTTGCCACCCTGCTGCAAAATAACGGTTTGGTCTTTTGGGCTGAAATTTGGAGAGAGAAAAGCCAAGATCCCACAGATGTGCCTTTTGGTGGTTTGGTGACAAAATATGGCAGGAGTGCAAAGTTACAGTACTCCGAAGATGACATTTTTTCCCATAGACTAACATTGCGGCGTCCGCCGTGCCTTTTGGGGTCGTATCTCGGAAACGCTTTGAGATACAGACTATTTGTCAGAAAAAGGCTTAGCTCCCTAATTGGGGGCTAAGTACAAACCTAGCCAGGAAAGTCATAAATTATATGAAATTTTAATTTTTTTCTATGCCGTACGGTTCTTGAGATATAAGCAATTTAGTATTCCAAATGCTTATTTTCTGCTCCAAGGCCCATTATTATGCATACATTCTTTGTATTCACTGTGTTTCTCTATGCAACTTTTTTTGGGGCAAAAGGGTGTGCACTTCCATTACTGTTACAGTTAGCATTCCCACTTGCGTTTCCATACCCGTTTGTGTTAGCATTCCCGTGTATGCCATCATGTACATTTCGCTTTGTGTTTTCATTTGTGTTTGCGTTACTGTTACTATTTGTGTTTCCACTAGTGTTTCTGGTTGCATTTCATTTTGCATCACCGTATGCATTACCATTTGCATATACGCTTCTGTTTGCGTCTGTCTTTCCTTTGGTGTCATCGTTGCTGTTACTGTTACCATTTGCATTTCCAATTGTGTTACCGTGACCATGCGCATTATGATTTGTGTTTCCATACCCACTTGTTTGCATTTGTTTCCATCACTGTTTGCACTTGCATTTCTATTACCGTTTGCGTTATCATTTATGTTTATGTCACCGTGTGCATTACCATTTGTGTTTCCTTATGTGCTTCCATTTGCATTTCCATTTGCGTTTGTGTTTCCTTTGGCCTCATCGTTGGTGTTACCATCAGCATTTGCATTTCCAATTGCATTACCGTGACCATGCATGTTACGATTTGCATTTGTGTACGCGCTTGCATCTGCGTTTCTGTTTTCAGTAACATTTGCACTTGCATTTCTATTACCATTTGCATTAACATTAACGTTTGCGTCACCATGTGCGTTACTGTTTGCACTTGTGTTTGTGTTACTGTTACTTGCATGTGCACTACAAATAGTGATTTATAGTGCACATTTTCAAAAAGAAGGGAAATTTATGGAAAAAAATCAGTTTAATGCATCAGTTAGGGTTGTTAAATAGCAACATAAGTGAGGAAATTCAATGTTAGGGTTGCCAATCCTTGCACCCCACCCCCACCGACAAGCATCGGGGTGTGTGTTGGGGTCATCGGTCCTAACTTTCACCCCATTCTTCTATACTGCACTACCACAGCTTGTTTACACATGGTATGGGGTGAGAGTTAGGACTGACAACTCCAACGCACACCCTGAGGGCTGGCAAACCTAACATCAAATTTCCTCACTTTTGTCACTGTGGAACAACCCTAACAGATGCATTAAATTGAGTTTTTTTGCCATGAATATATATATATATCTTATAAGAAAATACAAAATCACACATGCCCCCACAATGCAAAGCATCATGGGCTGCATATGCAAATCACCACAGAATGTTATGCTGGTCCAACTTTAAGCAGAATTGCATGGTGCGGAAAGGCCTCTGACACAGTTTGCAAAGGGTGCTAACAGAAGACATAGACACGTGTTTCGTCCTACCAGGACTCATCAGTATGCCTCGTCTGTTTGATACCCCAGTGGAATGGACCAGCTACCCCTAAGGCAGTGTGCCTGGGATATATTGTGGTGAACCCATTAAAATAAAAAACTATTTAAAAGACAAAGAACCTCTGTGCATAAACACTGAGGCAAGGGTTACCCCAAAGGGCATTTGGCTGGGAAGCCAAGTTTCAAGAAAATACAAAATCACACATGCCCCCACAATGCAAAGCATCATGGGCTGCATATGCAAATCACCACAGAATGTTATGCTGGTCCAACTTTAAGCAGAATTGCATGGTGCCGAAAGGCCTCTCACACAGTTTGCAAAGGGTGCTAACAGAAGACATAGACACGTGTTTCGTCCTACCAGGACTCATCAGTATGCCTCGTCTGTTTGACACCCCAGTGGAATGGACCAGCTACCCTAAGGCAGTGTGCCTTGGATATGTTGTGGTGAACCCATTAAAATAAAAAACTATTTAAAAGACAAAGAACCTCTGTGTGCAAACACTGAGGCAAGGGTTACCCCAAAGGGCATTTGGCTGGGAAGCCAAGTTTCAAGAAAATACAAATCACACATGCCCCCACAATGCAAAGCATCATGGGCTGCATATGCAAATCACCACAGAATGTTATGCTGGTCCAACTTTAGCAGAATTGCATGGTGCCGAAGGCCTCTCACACAGTTTGCAAAGGGTGCTAACAGAAGACATAGACAGTGTTTCTGTCCTACCAGGACTCATCAGTATGCCTCGCCTGTTTGATACCCCAGTGGAATGGACCAGCTACCCCTACATCAGTGTCCTTTAAATAGTTTTTATTTTAGTGGTTCACCACAATATATCCCAGGCACACTGCCTTAGGTAGCTGTCCATTCCACTGGGGTATCAAACAGACGAGGCATACTGATGAGTCCTGGTAGACGAAACACGTGGTTCTGCGTCTTCTGTTAGCACCCTTGCAAACTGTGTCAGAGGCCTTTCGGCACCATGCAACCTGCTTAAAGTTGGACCAGCATAACATTCTGTGGTGATTTGCATATGCAGCCCATGATGCTTTGCATTGTGGGGCATGTGTGATTTTGTATTTTTCTTGAAACTTGGCTTCCCAGCCAAATGCCCTTTGGGTAACCTTGCTCCAGTGTTTACTTATAGAGGTTCTTTGTCTTTTAAATAGTTTTTATTTTAATGTGGTTCACCACAATATATCCAGGCACACTGTCTAGGGTAGCTGGTCCATTCCACTGGGGTATCAAACAGACAAGGCATACTGATGAGTCCTGGTAGGACGCAAACACGTGTCTATGTCTTTGTTAGCACCTTGCAAACTGTGTCAGAGGGCCTTTCGCACCATGCCATTCTGCTTAAAGTTGGACCAGCATAACATTCTGTGGTGATTTGCATATGCAGCCCATGATGCTTTGCATTGTGGGGGCATGTGTGATTTTGTATTTTCTTGAAACTTGGCTTCCAGCCAAATGCCCTTTGGAACCTTGCCCAGTGTTTACGCATAGAGGTTCTTTTTGTCTTTAAATAGTTTTATTTTAATGGGTTCACATTAATATATCCCAGGCACACTGCCTTAGGGGTAGCTGGTCCATTCCACTGGGGTATCAAACAGATTATACATTGATGAGTCCTGGTGAGACCCTTGCAACCAGTGAGAGGCCTTTCGCACCATGCAATTATGCTTAAGTTGACCAGCATAACATTCTGTGGTGACGGTATATGCAGCCCATGATGCTTTGCATTGTGGGGGCATGTGTGATTTTGTATTTTCTTGAAACTTGGCTTCCCAGCCAAATGCCCTTTGGGGTAACCCTTGCCTCAGTGTTTACGCATAGAGGTTCTTTGTCTTCTATATATCTTATAGATAACCCACTCTTAGGTGTGCGGTCCTGCTCTGATATATGCGCACCTTGGTGTGTGTTGTATGCACGAGGCCACAGGCTGAGTATGTCAACCACCCAAAGCATGCGATATCAGAGTGTGACCGACACCGTGGATTGGGTTATCTTTTCTAGAATTGCAAAAATTGTTTTGAGGGTAAAGTAGGTGAGTGGTCGATCTTGATAATGCATGGTCGTGATATGTTTTATCCAATTAGGATGCCATTATTGATTGATTTTTCCATCCATTTTATAAATATATTTATAAAATGGAGGAATCATCAAATCAAATCCATTGTTCTGATTGTATAAAATACATCACATGACAATAAATTATGTCAATACATTTCTGCGCTATACGCACACAAACTGTTGCCGACCCTAACATAAATAACCACTCTTAAGTGTGTGGTTGCACTCTGATGTCACATGCTTGGAGTGGTTGCTATGTGCGGCCTGCGGCCTCGTGCATACAGCGCACACCAAAGCGTGTGTATATCAGAGTGTGACTACACACCTAAGAGTGGATTATCTGTTACATATATGTATACATATACATGTACATATGCATATACATATAAATATGCCATTTTGAGTTACCCTTGCATCAGTGATTTTGTGCTGAGGTTCTTTGTCTTTTTAGCTTACATATACATATACATGTACATGTACATGTACATATACATATTAAGAGTGAAAAACTATGTTAATGCATCAGTTAGGGTTCAACATAAAGCAATAAAAGTAGCAACATATGATATTAGAGTTTCCAACCCTAACTCTCCACTCCTCCCAAGCAGCAAAAGGATAAGAATATACAAGCAGCCACAGGCAGCCATCATCAGGTAAGACAAACAACATACAATTGCTTCCAAATGACATAAATGCAGTAGCACTGATGTGCTATCTTCATGGATTTGTATCTGTGGGGCCGGTGCTGATACAGCCACACCTGTGTGTGCGTATGTCGGACTGCACGCATGAGTATGTGTGGCTGCAGAAGCACAGGCCCCATGGGGGCCTGCCCTTCTGTAGACAGAAGGGCCCCATGGGGCCTGTGCCTCTGCAGCTAGAGGTAGAGTGATGCCAGCCAGGATGCAGTGCAGCAATGCAGTAGTAAATCACGAGGATGCTACAATATGCTGTGAGAAACAGTGTAATTCAATGACAATTATGCCCTTTTTTACTGCAGCATTTTGTGACATGTCATTTACTACAAGTTATTGCATTGTATCTTGGCTGACCCACTGTATCAGGGTCCTCACTAGATAGCATGTTTGTTAGTGCATGCTTTTCTATATTCATCTCTGTAACTGAAAAACTGCTACCCCCTTTGAACAATTTGTAGATCTGCTGCTGAAATGATTATATCCACATTGCAAACAGTAGTTCCATCTCCATAACTGTAGGGCTCATAGGGGCTTGCCCTTCTGAAACCAGTAGTCAGTGTGTATGTCTTATACCTGCGGCTGAAGAGGTGCAGTCCCCTGAGGGGCCTGAGCTTCAGCAAACAGAAGTAGTGTTGTAATTTGGGTATCATGAATTTTGTGGTGCCTGTGTTCTACAGCCAGAGGTCAGTGTGTATGTCTTACACTTGTGGCTGCAGAACTGCAGGCCCATAATGTGTGTGTGTGTGTGTGTGTGTGTATATATATATATATATATATATATATATATATATATATATATTACAGTATGCATGAGTACCTGAGGCAACAGAAGCACCACTCCTTAGGGGTGTGTATTTCTGCAGACAAAAGAACTCTTGTAATTTTAGTATCATGGATTTGTATCTGTGGCTATAGGTGATTTGAATATCATGAATTTTTAGCTGCAGTGTCAAGTGAGTGTGTATGTCTTATTTATTTATTTGCTTTTGTTAACCAGGTAAGCACATTAGACAGTAACGTGCCTATTTTCAGGAGCGACCCAGGAGAGTTACAGGGTATCCATGTGACAACAATTTCACGGAGGAGCCACATGCTCCAACAGTTATACAATAGGGTTTTACATACAGGAGCCACATGCTCCAACAGTTGGTAATACAATAGGGTTTTCATACAGGAGCCACATGCTCCAACAGTTGGCAATACAGTGGAGTTAACATACAGGAGCAAGGAGCTCTGCCGTAGAGTGATACAGAGGTAAAACGACAAATAACAGTTTAGGAATTTTGGCAAGAGCAACAAGGCAGGTAACAAACAATAGAAGCCGCACCACCGGGAGTGGTAAGTGCCTGGGGGGCAGTCAGCAGCAGAGATGTACGATGGGAGAGACTACACGCTGAGTGAGGCAGGTGGGAGCTTAACACAGGCAGGTGGATTCAGTTTTTAGGTAATTCCATAGGGAGGATTTGAAGCAGGGTTGGGAGGGGGAGGCACGGATGTGAGCAGGAAGGGAGGGAGTTCCATAGTTTTGGTGCATAAACAGTGAAGGCCCAATCGCCTGTGAGGTTGCGGGTCATGGGAACCTGGCCGGCCTTAGCTGCGCATGACCTAAGGTTGTAGACAGTGGAGGCGTGTTTTAGCAGAAGGGTGAGTGAGGCAGGAGTGGCCATTCTAACTATGTTGTCAATGAAGCTGCCAAGGGTGTAGGTCCAGAACTTCTCAGGGGGTAGCCACTCTAGTCGAGAGTATAGCTCTCATCAGTGAGTGAGGTGGGTGGCCGATAGTGCAAAGCGACATGCGTTATTGTATGTGGTGTCCCACTTGGCGAGCTAGAGGACAGACGGGCAAAAGGTAAGCTCTAAGGAGAGTGTAGGAGGAGAATCCCCTTAGCTATGGCAAGCCGAGCTACGGGGGTGAGGCAGTCTTTAGCCCTGTAGGCCAGGCCAAGCTTGGCATTAGACACTTTACACATGGACCGAATGTGCGCGGTGAGGTCCAATTGGGGATCCAGAGTGATGCCTAGGTATTTTACAGAGTCAGCATTGGGAAGAAGAGAATTACTAGATCCTTTGATTTTTATGGGGGTCATACAGGAGGAAGTTTTGGCCACGGAGCCGAAGAGCAAGGTCCGCATTTTCTTAAGGTTCACTGAGAGTTTGTGCCCTATGAGCCAGTTCCTGATGAGGGTGAAATCAGAGTTGAGCTGAGAGTTGATGGAGGTGATGTGCTGAGAGCTGGCTAGGATAACAAGGTCATCAGTATAGAGTGTCAGGTGCTCATTGGAAGTGACGGAGGGTAGCTCGTTTATGAACAGGGAGAACAGGATTGGTCCGAGGATGGACCCTTGGGGCACCCCGCTGGTCACTGGGGAGAGAGGTGAGGGGGTACGGTTAAAGCAGGTATATTGCTGTCTGCCCTCGAGGTAATTGGCAAACCAGTCAAGGGCATGGAGGGAAAAACCATGGGACTGCAGGGCAGAGAGGAGGAGGGGGTGGTCCACCCGGTCAAAGGCTTTTGATATATCTACAAAGATGGCCCTAGTCAACTTGCCTTGGTCAGTTGTGGACCGGATCTGGGAGGTGACCACCGCAAGGGCAGTCGATGTGCTGTGCCCTTTTCGGAAACTGTGCTGGGCAAGGGACAGCACATCATGTCCCTGGAGGTATTGTGTGAGCTGCGATGTGACTGCCTTTTAAAGGAGCTTACTGGCAGTGCATAGAACAGCAAAGGGCCAATAGGGTCACCATGTTTGAGTACTGGGACAACCTTGGCAACCTTCCACATGTCAGGGAGGGCCCCAGAGATAAGTGATGCATTGAAAGTTTGGGCTAGCAGATGCGCGAGATGTCTTATAGAGTACATGCCACAGATACAAATTCATGAAGGTAGCATATCAGTACTACTGCATTTGTGTCATCTGTAAACAGATGTTTGTTTTTCCTGTTGATGGCTGTCTATTGTTGCTTAAGTGTTCTTGTCCTTTTGCTGCTTGGGGGGATGGGGAGTTAGGGTTGGCACTGTTGTTGTTTTAAGCTGAACCCTGACTGGTGCATTAATGCAGTTTTTTGCAATACGTTTCCTTTCTTCCTGGAATGTGGGATTGTATCTTCATTCACACAAGTCTCTTTGGGACTCATGTGAACAGATCCCTCTGGCTGTGGAAGTGCAGGGCGTCGATCCATGTGAGTACAGATGCAGATGCACAGGGCCCTCTGGGCCCTGCACCGATTGAGGAATCTGCCTGCAGAAGTGCAGGGCCCTCCATTCAGCTACAGATGGAGACATGCAGAGCTCAAAGGGCCCTGTGTCAAATGTGGAGTTCATCAGGCTGCAGAAGTGCAGTTACAGATGCAGATGCACAGGGGCCAGAGGGCCCTGTGACAAGTGAGGGGATCCATCTGGCTGCAGAATTATTGGGCCCTCTGGGACCTATACTTCCATGGGTACAGATATAGATGTGCAGCACCCTCCAGGCCCTAATCCAAGTGGGGGGTGGCCTATCTGACTGCGGAAGCACAAGGCCCTCTGGACCCTGTACTTCCATTGGTACAGATGCAAACATGCAGCATCCTCTGGGACCTATGCCAAGTGAGGAGGTCCATCTAGCTACATAAGTGCAGAGCCCTCCATACCTTGTGCTTCATACATTTTTAACTTTACTGTTTCTCTGTTTTTATTTCTAAAATATATTAAATGGTAAATGAGGGATCCACCTGGCTGTGAAAGTGCAGGGGCCATCCCATGGGTTTAGATGCCGATGTACAGGACCCTTCAGGCCCTGCACCAAGTGAGGGGGTCCATCTGGCTGTGGAAGCACAGATGCACAGAATCCTTCCTTCATAACTTTGTTGTTTCCTCAACATGTCCATACAAAATTCTCAACATAGCCTTTTTATAACCACACCTCAGGAACCAGTCAAGACAAACTTTTCAAATCACACTCAAAAAGAGATTTCATAGAACAACCAGGAAATTGTCTTACTGGCCAGCTTAGAAAAATGTCACCTGCATGCTTCGTGAGGTAGAGTCACAAGAATGCCATGTTGAAAATTTGAGTTTAAAATCTTTTGAAATGTCCGAGTTATGAACTAAAGTTAATTTTCTTGACAAAACAAAAATCTTCTTTTGTGAGATCATACAAAAGAACTAGAGTTCTTTCATGAGATCTTATGAAAGAACAACAGTTGTTTTGTATGATCTCATGAAAGAACCTTGGTTCATTTGTGTAAGCCCCCATCCATGTTCTCTAGGGCGATGCCTTATGTTACTTCTGGGGGGAGATGCTATAACAGTAAAAACACAGTTTTGATTGTAATTCTTTTTCTTTCTGAGATGGCTGCACTGAAAGGGATCCACTAGCGTAATGAGGGGGTGCCATTTTCTGCTGCTTGGCCTCAACAAATCTTTTGGCTAACTGACAAACAGTCTCAGTTTAAATAATTGAGGTCCATAACAGCAAGAGCTTCATACAGTGAGAATCCCATTTAATTAATAACAAAACTCATGGCATCATTTAAACAGTCCATTAACCTAGAGCATGGAGGTCACATTTTGGTGGGGGGGTAGAAAGCAGTGGTTATAACATGGCCAAGCTGGTCCTCACCAAAAGTCCTGGGCACATTTCTCCTGAGCTGTGAAGGCCACTAAACAGTTCCAGGCAGCTTTAATTCAGGGCCGAGATTACCATCTAACAGGCAGTAGCAGCTACTAGAAATTACACTATCTCCCTCATCTCTATATCACATGGCTTTGGGATGGCTCCAAGAAATAGCCATCATCAACTCAGAGCTACTGTACTTCTCTTGTCTCCCTTCTCTGCAGGACGCTCATTGAGACTGGCACAGGTGATTCCCCTTATAGACTCTGAGTTAGACGTCCCCACACACATGGCCACAACCAGGCTGGTCTTCCTCTTTATTTGGTGCACATTACACTTCCTTTCCTGTACTATGGTTTGAATCCCGCAAGCCCCAACAGATCAGCCACAACTGGGTTGGCTTTCTGCTCCACATCTGGCACTTGTCCCATTGTTCCAGGACTCCATCTTTTCCCACCAGTCTGTCTCTTTCACAAGAGACACCCCAGCTCACTCTCCATTACGCTGTCCTGTCCCCTCTAATCTTCTCTCTCACTGTCTATCTCTCTGGCATAGTATTTTGCACTGCTGGAGGGAACAAGGAAAAGGGACCAATAGCGGGGAAGCTCCCCAACCCAAGCTAGTGACCACTGCCACATCATACTAAGGTTCATACTAAGGTACTGTATTTAGGAGCCTAGAAGGCTGCTAGCCCATATGGCGCTCCTGTCCATTCACCCATAATACTGCAGTGCATTTCCATGTAATATATATTCATCCAGCTTATTTTTAAACTTTCATTTATTGTTACTTATAATGATTTCCAGGGGTAACCCATTCCAGAGGGACATCACCCTCTGTGTAAAAAAGGCCTTTCTCCTGTTTGTGCTAAAGTGTTTGAGTTGCAATTGCAATGGGTGCCCCCAGTACATATTGAACAATTTTTAAAATCTAACTCTAGCTCATTTAATAAGCAGGTATCCTGCATGATGTCGTAACACATCAGAAGGTCTCCCTGGATCCTTCTTGTCTCCAAGGACATAAGGTTTAAATCATGGAGCTTCTCTCCATATGACCTATCCCTTATATCATGAGTCATCTTAGTTGCACGTCTCTGCACCCTCTCCAAACCATCCACTCCACCCCTTGTTATTGGACCCCACACTGGGCTACCATAGTCCAACAGGGATCTCACATATGCTCTATACAATGGCAAGATCACCTCCCTACTTCAACTTCTAAAGTTTCTTCGTATTACCCACAGCATGTTATTTGCTTTATTGATTTGTTTTGTGCATTGTGTCTTATATATTAGTTTATCATTGATAATTAGTCCTAAATCCCTCTCCTCAGTTGAGTGTCTCGGGATTTGACCATTTAGGGAGTAGTCTGCCATTTTATTCTGTTTACCTAAGTGTATTACACAACATTTATCTGTGTTAAAACACATGCCCCTTTGGGTAGCCCAATTATACATTTTGTCCAGATCTCCCTGTATAGAGGCAATACCCTCTGTCTTATGCAACTCCTGCAAGTTTGGTATAATCTGTGTATTTACTAAGCCAGTTTATTGTGTCCTTTCCCATTTCAGCCAGGAACACCCTAAACAGCACTGGTCCCAGGACCAACCCCTGCAGCAGCTCATTTGTCACAGGCACCGAGGAGGAGTAAAAAACATTTATGCACACTCTCTGAGTTCTCCCTGTCAATCATGTATCTATCTAGCTGACTATCCCATAGTCCAGCCCTATGTTTTTTAGGCTATTGACTTTCTCACAGTGGGGGACTTTGTCAAATGCCTTCACAAAATCCAGATAAACATAATCCACCAGTCTCCTCCCATCCAGTGCTGATGATATCCTCTCATAAAAACACAGCAGATTTGTGATACATGACCTCCTGGCTACAAAACCAAGGTGCTCTAAGTCACTTCATCCACTATCTTGCAGGTGAGTACTGATTTTGTCTTTTAACAGGGACTCAACAACTTCCCTGACACCGACATCAAGCTAATTGGTCTGTAATTTTTATAGCCCACCCTATCCTCCTTCTTGTGAATTGGCACAACATCTGCTGCTAGCCAATCCTCTGATACCTCACCTTGTTGTAGGGATTTTAAAAATATAGATTTCAGGGGTTTGGCTACTACAGGGGCTAGTAGCTTCAACATAGCATTTGATATTTTATCCAGGCCAGCAGAATATGTATTTTTTAGTGCCTTTATTTTATCATTTATAATGCATTCTGTTATTTGTATAGGGGGCAGTATGGGGTCATTCACGCTTACTTGTTTACTTTTTACTGTTTTCTGGGAGAACACCTTTCCAAAGTAAGAATTAAATGTATTTGGCATTTTTTTGATCATTTATCATTTTACCATTTTATCATTCGCCATCTTTACTGCCCAGGCCTCCCACAGAATAAACTCACAGGTCTTCTTGAGAGCAGGCAATCACCCTTGCCCTCTCACTCCTACCTGTGACCCACTAAACTGTGTACGGGTTCCTCTCCTGGCATCAAAAAGCTCCCATTTATACCCCTGCCACTCATAGTGACCTCCAACTGGTGGAGTCTCCACCAGTGAGGCAGAGGTAAATTAACTATTTAATTACAGGCTCCCCAAAAAACTGAAAACTGTGCACAAAAAGTACATACCCTGTGGGGGGGAGTTACATTCATATAATCTCATGAAAGAACCCTAGCTGTTTTGTGAGGTCCTATATAAAAACAGTGTTCTCATGAGATCATACGAAAGATCTTTAGTTCTGTCATGACATCTCATAAAAGAACAACAGTTCCTTTGTATGATCTCATGAAGGAGCCACATTTTTTATAGGACCCCATGAAACAACTAGGGTTCTTTCATATGATGTCATGAAAGAACTCTAGTTCTTTTGTATGCTCTCACAAAAGAGCAATAGTTCTTTCACATAAGCCCTCTTTAATCCTTCCACTTAGGATTTTTGGGAAGTCCAAAAACCTTATTTTGGAGTTGTTTTTCAAAAAACAAGTCCAGAATCCAGCTAAATGGATCCCATTTAGCTACATTTGGTATCTTTGTTTTTTCCTCCAGAGCATCATTTTTGGGGGTTTTCACTTTTTTAAAAATTGAAAATAAGATGATGGCCATATGAAAGAACATTTTTGGCTCATGAAAGAAGAATCTCAGCTCATGAAAGAAGACCTTCTTTCATGAGCCAGAAATTCTTCTTTTGCATCAAACACATAAGTGAAAGACCCTACTGAGCGTGCTTAGAACCACAATTTTTTTTATTTATTTTTTAGTCTTTTGGTAACTGGGTAAGGCCCACTAGGCACAAGTGCCTGTTTTCAGGGGCTAAGTGGGAGCACTGGGTGGTTAAGTGACTTGCTCAGAGTTACACAGTACACAAGTGGAGGTTGTGAGAATCAGACTCAGGTCTGGTCTGCTGAATGTACCAAGCTTGTTCACACCTCATTTCTCTAACCTCTAGGCTATACTGCCAGCCCAAATTTCAAATCCTTATACCTCGGGAACTGATTACTATGTTTTCACCATTTTACCAAACCAAAAAAAGGCCTCTTTCTAGAGCAAGCCCTTCTACCCTAACAATTTCAGAACAAAATTCAAACTGTCTGGGCTATAAGTGAGAGCAAAAGAAAAAGTCAAAAAACCCTGATTTTTCCACATTTTACACTATCCTGTTCTCGGAATCTGGATTGCCAACCATCATGATACTTGTCAAACCAAAATATCTTTGCCACCCAGACTCTGCATGAAAAATTTCATGCAGTTCTGTTGAACAAGGTTAAAGTTATTAAGGTGCAAATTTACGGGATTAACATTAAACACCCTACTCAAACCTAATACATTTGTAACAGCTAGAGTGGGGGAACCTAGCTCAGGAAATTAATCTTGGGGATGAATAGCTTAAGAAAGCCCTGTGAACTAGGTGTGTGATTGGGGTGGAGCTTCCAGAGGCTTAGTATCTTCTAAAAAGATCACTACAAAATAATCCCTTGCCCAGTGTGTCCCATCATGCTCATGTCCCAGCATGCGAGTGTAACATTTATCTTACAGCATCTGCAAACATCCACAGATAGTTCTCAGGAGACTCTGTAAGAGCAATACTAGACCAAGGAAGGAGATAACACACTACTGTGTTCTGATATACTGAAGCAGTCAGCTTCAGGGGAGGTAGCTATCGGCAGTGGTTAAACATCTGGAGGGTATAGTAGTTGGACCTAGAACAAGGTAGGTACAGGTAAGGGGGGTTATAAAGGGAATGTAGGAGACACTCTGTCTATGGTAGGGTAACAAATAAGTTTGGGTAAGTGAGTAAGGAGCAGTAGACACCCTGAGTAAGTTAGACACAAGTAGGTGGGTTATAAAAGTGAACACAAGAGTAGGATAGGGTGCCAAATACATTTCAGACAAGCAAAGGGAGAGGTAGGAATTCAACAGGCATAGAAAAGAGGCAGTAAGGTACATGAAACTTTCAGCAAGCACTAAGGTAAAGGACGAAAAGATCATGGGAGTGGTGCAGTACAAGGGGTGTGGAGCTACAGTCTTTCAGGACACCTTCTGGAGATAGAGCTGCTGCCCCATTTGAACTCACATCTCTGGGTTGAGGGTAGAGGTTGCTGGACTCTGGGCTGAAGTGACAAGGATGCAGAGAATCTTCTGCCCCACCCTGGGATCACCAAGTCTGACACCACTCCCCAGAGGATGCCTAGGCAGAGACAAAGCAGTTGGCTTTTGGTAGACTCCTGGCAGGTATGTGAGGTGAAATGGGTACACACACTTCTGCCTCTACCACTCCACAATTCCTTCAGCATACTGGTAAGACAGGGCAGCCAGGAGGAGACCCCTGTAGTAGTGGGAAGGGAGGAAGTGGGTGTCCTCAAAAGGGGAGGCCCCAAGGAGGCAGAATGAGGCCCACAGTAGAAAAGAAAGCAGCTGCCGGTAGGGGACTCTATTGTTAGGGGGACAGACTTGGGAGTGGGGGAAGGAAGGGTGAGAGAGGTGAAGTGCCTGAGAGGTACTTAAACTTGAAGGAATGGAAAATGGATCCAAATGATCGCTAGAGTGGCAGGAGATGAGGAGGAGCTAGATGTCACTGTACACCATGGGAACAATGACCTGGCAAGGGACAGAGTAGGGATAGTTAGAGAAATTTCAGGGAACTAGGGGGGCCTCAAGCAGGCGGAATGCATAGTGGCTTTTCCTAAGTTGTTACCTGAATATAGCTGGGGAGAGGATGAGACAGTCAGCACCAGGGTTTTTAACAATTGGTTGCAGGCATGGTGCACGGAGGAGGGCTTTGGCTACATTAGGGGCTGGGAGCCAACCTGGAAAGATATGGGCCTCCACAGGAGAGACAGCCTACATCTTTCCAGAAGGAGGACCACAGTCTTTAGTGGGACATTGAAATGCTACTTGAATGAGCATTTAAATTAGCTGGGGGAGGTTGTAAAACCAAGGGAGGCAACAATTGCCTCCCCCCAGATGATGACACAGAACAGAGGGAGAACCCGAGAGGAGTAAGCTCCTTCATGGCAGGGGTGCAAAAAGACAGGGGTGGGGACAAGCCAGAGGACAAGAGGGGTATAAATTAGGAAAGCAAGAGGAAAGGAGACAGATAATGCAGAAGGTAACAAGGGAACATGGGGGACAGGGGGATCTTCAGAGAACAGCACAAATAGTGGGGGATGCTGGGAAGAAGGCAGGGAGGGAGTAAGGTATGGAGAGCCATGTCAGCCAATGCAAGGATTCTGGGAAATAAAATTCCAAATGTGGAGGCCATAAGGGTGGAGGCAGGCCTGGATTTGGCAGCCATAACAGAATCATGGTGCACTGACAGCCATAACTGGGACATGGACATACAGGGCTACTCTGCATTCAGGAGAGACAGGGAAGGGAGATGGGGAGGACAGGTTGTAACATATGTGAGGGAGGGAGGGAATCAAGCCCGTGGAAGTGCAGAGGCACCCAGAGGAAAAAAAGAGCTAGAAGTGCTGTGGGTCATCCCGGAGATAGGTACTGGGGCTGTTATCTGTACAGGGGGGTATTCACTGTTATGCAGATGATACCCAGCTATACCTGTCTTTTGCACCTGACCAGGATGGAGCTCTCGCTGTGTTTAATAACTGTCTTGAGGAAGTGCAAGATTGGCTGGACTCTAGTTGGTTAAAGTGGAACTCGGAGAAGACAGAGGTTTTGGTTGTGGACCCGGGAGGTCAGATAGAGAGGTCACGTGGTGGCACACCTTCTGAAATATTTCTTGATGGCGTGTCACTTCCGTCCTCTGAACGGGTGCGTAGCCTTGGGATTGTCCCAGATGACAAGCTGACATTACAGTCTCAGTTGTCGGCTGTTGTCAGGACTTCCTTTTACCAACATAGGAATATCGCCAGGGTTAGGAACCTTGTTCTGTCTGACTCTTTCCCAACTTTGGTCCACGCCTTTGTGTCCTCACATTTGGACTACTGCAACGCCCTTTACTTTGGACTTTATGGTGTTGAAATTCACCGCCTTCAGCTGGTGCAGAACACTGCAGCCCGGGTTTTGACAGGGACACGTAGGTCCTCCCATATTATCCCAGTGCTGCGCGAACTGCACTGGCTGCCTATACAGTGGCGGATCACCTTTAAATCATTTTATTGACTTTTTAAAGCCCTTCACAATCAGGGTCCGGCCTATTTGAAAGAACTTCTGGTGCCTTACTACCTTGGCTGATCGCTCCGCTTGGCTGACGAGGGGTTGTTAGAGGTTCCGAGAGTGAGTTTAAAATCTTCTGGCAGTAGAGCTTTTTCATATGCTGCTCCCACTCTCTGGAATTCTCTACCACGCTGGTTACGGGAGTGCACCTCCATGAAGGAATTCAAGAAAAATCTGAAAACTTATTTGTGGCAAATGGCATTTTTGGATGTTTGACCATTTTGGATGTTTAAGTAATTTTATTCTGTTGAATTTTTATTCATATTTATTAATTGATTTTAATAATGGTTGTTAATATGATATGAATCTATTTATATGTGTTTTTGGTTTGTATTTGATGTTGTGGTTTAATATGTTCAGCGCCTTGGTATGCTGAAAGGCGCCATATAAATAAACTTATTATTATTATTATATAGACCTCCAGCACAGGAAGGGGAGTTGGATAAGGCACTTGGTGAAGCCATCTTCAGGGTGACAATTAAGGGGAAGGTGCTGCTAGCTGGGGACTTCAGTTTGTCAGATTTGGATTGGAGCCTTCCATCTGTAGCTCTGGCAAGGAGCAGGACCATCCTTAATTCCCTACAAGGGGCTATTCTCATGTAGCTACTCAAGGATCCCACTAAGGATAGGGCAGTGCTGGACCTGGTACTTACAAACCATAAAGGTACTGCAGACGTCACAGTGGGCAGTCCCCTAGGTACCAGTGACCACTGTACAGTGTGGTTTAACATTAATATAGGAACAGAGGCAAACCACATGAGCATGGGGGGGGCACATTTTAGAGAAATGAGAGACTGCCTCAGAAACTGCCTCATGGGGGACGATTGCCAGGCAGGGGTAGAGGCACAGTGGGAAAAAATAAAGGAGGGCATAATTAAGGCAACCAACATCTGTCTGAAGGAAGTGAGTAAAAGTAGAAGGAAAATGAGACTGTTACATTTCTCTAGGGAAGTGGCCAAGATGGTGAGGAGAAAAAGGATAGAATTCAGGAGGTATAAGAAAACTCTGGGAGGAAGATTGGAAGGTATACCAAGTAAAACAGAGGGAGGTAGGAAAGGCAGTTAAGAAAGCAAAGGTGCAGACAGCATAAACGATAGCCAAAAGGGTAGATAAGGAGGATATGACTTTCTTCAGATACATACATGAGAAGAGAAAAGCAAGGTGAGGGATAGTGAGAACAAGGAGAGCAGCAGGAAGTGATAAGGACCAAAAAAGCAGACATTCTAAACAGGTACTTTTGGTCAGTCTTCACAGTGAAGGGAGGGAAGGGCATACCACCAGGGAGAAGCAGAAACAAATGGGCGAGGTGGACATACTCTCAAAGTGGACGAGGCTATGGGACTGGATGCGATACATCCAAGGGTACTAAAGGAATTCAGGGGTGCTAGCTGCCCTACCAAAGGCCTTAACCAAGTATCCAAATAAGATGGTGTCTTCCACATGCTACCGAGTTGCATGATGAGGAAAACATGATATATGAGAGAGAAGAAGGATGAAAAGAATGTTGTTTTCTAGAGTCATTCATTCAATGATTTATGTAATCATTATTAGCTATTATTATTATTAAACTTAGCATCATACAGAGGCCAGAAAAAGTTTATTTCAGTGGATACAAGGTGTCATCCATAAAATACATAAAATAAGCCACACTGCAGAGGATCTGTTTTGTTTTATAGACACAGTGGACTGGTGGTGGGGGCAGGAGAGGAACTGAAATTGGATACCTGGGTGGCAACTGAAGATTATTTCTGTTTTTTCAGCCACTGTGGAATGGCATACCTGCAGATGGCATTGGGCAAAGCAGAAAATATGATATATCAGCATATAATATAATCTGATATACGATATGATACAGTGGAGTCAGCAAGGATACAGCACAATAAAAGATGTCACAAATTCCTGCATGACAAAAGGGGCTTAGCTGCCACTGAATTTCACTATTCCATGTAGTTTACTGCAGCACTCTGCAGACATACTGCAATATACTGCACTACATCCTGGCTGTCTCCGTTGTATGAAAAGATGATTGATATATGATATGATTATGATATGATATGATATGATATGATATGATATGATATGATATACTGTATGAGAAGATAATATAAGCTAACATTAGATATACACTGTGATATAATTTATTATTTGTTCATGTTTATTGTTTCCCCAAACATAGTAGGGAGAGCAGTGCCGATCCATTAGCCAGCAAGCTCCGTGATCAGAGATGGGACATCCCCATAGCGATACACCCAAAGTCAGGCATGAAGCAGAAAGCTGCAAACAAAGCAACACTGGTTTCCATTTCTGTAGCGGTCCACATTATCAATGGGAAGTCATTACAACTTGGTATAATGTACCCCTACCAGGGGAATGGCACAGCCCAAGCCTTAGAATGCTGGGCATATCAGGATTCCAAGCAGTAGCAACTCCCCAGTTAAGCTGTGCCATTCACAGGGGAAGCAGGTAGTCTACCTTCTCTCAAGATTTCAAGATTTTCAGTTGGGTCTGAAATTCTGCATAGCAGATTGCAGCTACTTGTTTTCTGGGAACACCCCTAAATTAAAAACATGTCTGCTAAGCTGCAGCTTTCCAATTGACTAACCTGCCTTACCCATTTTCATTCATGGATAGGGGTCATAACTGCCTTACTCTAGAGTGTCTAATGGTCTCCGGTTAAAAAAAAAGGTGCCACAGGTAGGTAGATTTTTTTTACTCTCTGGGGTAGCATAGGTTTCCTGGGAGGTTTCCTCATCTTTTGTATTGGGTCTCCCCCCAATATCCAGTTGAAGTGTGGTTAAACAAAGGGAAAAAGTCAAGTAACTGTCTTTTCATCATTTTTGTTGGGATTTGGTAGTTCAGAAGGCTTGTGTATTTTCTCCTCAGCCTTCTGACCACTCACACTACTGCCATTGAGCCTTGCTGCAGTTGGGTGAGCGCTTCTTTCTCCCATTGGTTTTCCCACTGCATGCCTGCATTTTCCACAAGTGCAGCTATTTTTGATGCAGCTGCGTGAAATATTTGATGCAATTGAGTAAAAGGGGTATGCAAGTTATGTTATGAATCGCATGTAAGTGCTTTTTACCACAAACTGTGTTTTATTTCTATAGCTGGGGCATTGCCATGCACGAAGGTCATGTACACATGTGTTTCATCTCCTAAAGGTTTAAATGAATCTGAGTACAATCAAAACAGTTTTTTTTTACCTTTATAAAGGGGCATATATACAAACTAAATTATCTTTTGGCACCATGGCTTATTGGAGACCATTAATTATGAAAATATGTAAGACCTGCAAAAGGGAAATAAGGCCTTCCCCCATGGGGTCCTATTGCCCTCATTGTGTTGCCAGCACAATATTTCTCTAATGGTTCCCCCCAGCTGGTCCTCTGAACTGGGAAGGGGGCACCTGGTTCTTCAATTGACAGTGGCAAAGCAGAATAGTGAAAATCTCTTTTACTGTTCCCAGGTGAGCTTTTGAGTCCCAATGTTCCACATGATATCCCAGCAGATACACCCAACCCCAAACCAACCCCTAAGGTCAGGGGGACCCATTTAGGCATGTCCAGGTGTGTCATAGTGAGAAGAGGTTGCAGAGACAGATGTGCAGGCAGACCCCAACCCCGGACACTTAGTGGATCAAGATGAGGATTTGGGGGATCTTTGGGAACTCCTGACCTTCAAAAACTACTTACTGATGAAGAAGACCTCCTCTCTGAGGAGGAGGAGGAGGAGGAAGTAGAGTGCATGGAACCCTGATCGAGGATTCCTATACCTCCTCTGACAACAAGTCCTTGTCTTTCTTGATAGCGGAGGCATGTAGATCCTTATAGCTCAAGGAGCAACAGTCCGTGGAGACAGTGGATGTTAGTCCAGTTCTATCTGCATCTTCCTCTGCTCCAAAATGTTTTCTGAGTTTTATTCACTGTGACCAGATTATTGAACAAAAATGGGCTGGTGTGGATGAGAGGAAGTATCTTCTAAAATGAAGAACACAGTCTTTTTCCTTTTTAAAGGAAAAATACTGAAAATGAGAAGCCCCGCTACTGGCAAACAAGGTGATGTATAATTCAGTCAAGAACACCACCATCCCTATCGAGGGTTCTCTGGCCTTATCAGATTCACACAACAAATGAGTGGATGCCACTTGTAGAAAGGCTTTTGCTTCAAATGATACAAATCTTCGTACCTCATATGACTCCTTCATTGTTTACAGAGACTTAAACTTATGGGTCTCTACCTTGGGTAGTTTCATCCCTCCAGATTGGGAAGGGGCAAGCATTTTGCAATTGATTGCCATGGCCTCCACTTTCCTTGGTGATTCTAAAGTGGAATAATTGTGCATGTCTGCCCGCTCAGCCTACTATATTGTGTCAGCTATGAGGGGTGTTTGGCTTCCAAGTCTAGACCATTTAACCTACCTTTTGAAGGAGATCTATTGACTGATCCCAGCCTGAATACTTCTTTGAAGGCGCTCCAAGACAAAAAAGGTCATCTCCCAGAGTCAAAACAACAGCACAAGACCACCCCAGTACAGAGAGGTCAAGGTAGCAGCTGACATGGCCAGTTTCAGGGAAGTTTTAATCCCTTTCAGAGCTTCTGTAACCAAAGAAAAAGAGGGGCCTACTCAAGTAACAAGGGTTACAGTAACAGAGCAGCCCTGGCCAAATGACATGAAGGAGGTCCAAACCAAAAGCCTGGTACCTCACAATGAGGCTAAGCAGGCCCATTCCTGCCTCCCTTCCCTTGGTGGAAGACTACAGGATTTTTACTCAACATGGGCCCAAACAATGTCAGAGACAGGTGGGTTCTGGAAATCCTAGCACTAGGATATGTAATAGAGTTCTCAACAATTCCCTCAAGGGGGCAATTTTTACCATTCCCAGTTTCCAAGGATGCTGCAAAGAGACAGGCAGCGTCAAAGACTCTGAGTCACCTTATTCAAATCAGAGCAATAATTCCTGTTCCACCACATGAGCAGGGTCAGGGATTCTACTCAATTCACTTTGTAGTTCCCAATAAAATGGCAGGCTTCAGACCCATTTTGGATCTGAAGCATCTGAACAAATTCATGCATCACAAGACATTCAAGATGGAGTCCCTGAGGTCAATAATTCATGTGGCTCAGCCAGGGGACTTCCTAGCATTGATAGATCTGATGGATGCTTACCTTCACATTGCTATCCATCAGTTGTGGTGAGCTATGCCCCTGCCAACCAATTGTACAAATATATGATGTTGTGTTTTACACGATTTCTGTGTATGTTTAAATGCCAATATGAAGAGAATGGATTGTTTTTCTTTAAAGGAAAACTACATCCAAAACTTGAAAAAATATATGTTGTGCAGAGTTTTTTAATTTGCATGTGAAGTTCTAGTGTTTCCTTCCCTCTGACTGGTATTAGGAGTTTTTCCCAAATTAGCCTGCTAGCTTTATGCTAGTTTTACGACCCCTGGGGATCTTCATACCTGATAGCGTAATTGTATTTCTTGTTCCCACAGTGCATCTTGTCTCATGACTGTGATGTAAGAGAGACCCAACATTCAGCCACACATGCCAAACAAACTAAATATCTTGGAAGCTTTACAAGCTGCACAAAAATTACCAGCAGCAAAGTTTTTCAAGACAGTAAAACCTTTAGGATGAGGGTGGTCACCAAGCTGAATTCTACAGATTTTAAAATATAGCCATCTCTATTGTTGTGAACTGATTGTGATGCAATGCTTGCTGCTGGATTTATGGGCTCTGCTACATCACCATCACATGAAACAAGGTGCATTGTAGGACAAAGAAATGCAATAAACCTATTTGATATGGAGCTCTCCAGGGGTCGTAAAACTACCCTAAAGCTAGCATGCTAATTTAGGAAAAATTCCTAATACCTGTCAGAGGGAAGGAAATACTAGAACTTCACATACAAATTAAAACACTCTGCACAGCATATATTTTTTGCAAGTTTTGGGTGTAGTTTTCCTTTAAAATGGCTGCTATTCATGTAACCTGGAGAAGGACAGGCTTTTAGTAGCAGGAAGCCTGAAATTACACTTCTAGTAGTGGGGATGCCTTCTGGCTTAATTGAGGGAAGCCAAGGTAATAAAACTCTTAAGGCTATGGAGATAAGCTATTCCCCCATTGTAAAGTTCAAAGCCCAGGATGTGTTAAACAGGATTTTGGGAAATAGCCATTCTTGACAAGACACTGTGAAATAGTTTACAGGGTGTTATACCGAGACATCAAAGTTTTAGCTCTGAAGTCATGTTCGTGATTATTACATGTCCCAGGATGTTGTGATGTCAGAACCTTAATAAGACAGTGAGACATCAAAAGACAGCTAGAAATTGGGTGTGGGGGAGTGCAAGAGTGACCTCTATTGGCCTAAAAGAGAAGGCCACCCTTTTAAGACAAGACAGAGTTTGGCAATCTGAACTTAAAACTATTTAAGAAGATCTGACACAGAGCAAACTCTCTCATTTTCCTGGAGCATCTTCAAGGACACTTTTCATCTGGACTCCCTCCTGAACACACAGAGAAGCAAAACTGACACAGCACAGAGACTAAGAACTATAAGACATAAAGACTGCACTTACTCTTTACGGACTTCAGTTCATTACAAACTAAGGTAGAACTTTAGATAACTGTCATAGTGTGTGTTTTTTGTACAATTCTACTTTATTTTTTGTTATGCTGTGACCAAAAACATTATTTAAATCTTTTTAGTTGTAACTGTATGATTAGTAACTATTTAGCAAAAGCATTTTATTTTTAAGAAAATCTGCTTGGGACTTCTGGTGACGTCATCACACTGATGGCAGCTGTGGAATAGAGCTCTGATCTCCCCAATGAATAAAACCCCTCAGATCAGCAGAAAGAATGCTTAAAAACAACTAAAACAATGAAAGAAATGTCTGGGGGACATAAACCAGGCAGATCCCATGGAAAAAAGGGAATAAATAAAAAGGATGGAGGAGGATTGCCACCAGAACGAGATACCAGCAGAAGTATATCTCTGGCTAGCAGCATGGCATATGACCTAGAGACAGACCAAGAAATGGAGCACCTCTCGAGATTGAGATTTGAAACAATTATGGCAGAACTGAGAGCCTTTAGAGCAGAAACTAAATCAGAATTTCGGGTATTAAATTTGAAAATGCAAGAGATGGAAAGAAGGACAGAAAGATCAGAACAACGAATAACAGAAGCAGAAGATGAGATAAGGGAAGTGCATACAGTGGCAGACTATCTTGTAAATGTGCAGGAAAAATTGCAAGAGAAATTGTTAGACTTGGAAGCATGATCCCATAGGGATAATATCCGAATTTATTGCCTCCTGGAGGATGCAGAGGTGGGCCGTATGGAGGATTTTATGTCCGACTTATTAAAAGATGTATTAGAACTGCCTGCTGCCTTTGAATTTAAAATCAAGAGAGCCCATAGATAATTAACAAACAAGCCAATGGATCCTCGTACAAGACCATGTTCAGTAGTGCTGAAATTATCAAGCTATAGGGACAAGGAGCATATACTCCATACTGCATGGCAAAAAAGACTTGTGAAATATAATACTGCCAGATTATTATTTGATCATGACTATCCAGTGGAAATAGCTAAGAAAAGAGCGGCATATTCACCAATTCTCAAAATACTGAGGGAGCATGGGGTGAAATTCCAGATACCATTTCCATCGAGATTGAAAATTATGTGGGACACAGGCACTGCAGTGTATGAGAACCCAGAAATAGCACTGAGGGAACTACACCAAAGAGGATGGATTGCATAGTCGGAAGGAGAGGAAGCTCAACACCCAAAACCAGAAAAGGCACAGTGTAAGAAGATGGCGAGGAACAGACAAGGCCGAAAAATGCATCAAACAGTGCTGCAGTCACTCTGAGACATACGAAAACTGCTAGACAGATCAATGGAGGAGGAAGAGAGGCAAATGCAGAGCGGAGACACCTGAAAGGTAGAAGAAAATAACCGGGACTTGAAATAAATGAGAGGGTAGCGTTGTGCTACAAGGAGAGTAAGAATTTTGGAAACCATGGATTTAAGGCAGAGCCCATACTACAGTTTGATTACGTGGACTGATTTAACAAGAGAGACAAGACCTGAAAGAACTATGAAAGACTGGACAAAAAAGGGAAGAAACAACGGGAAAGGGGGGAACATAAAAGGGAAATGGGGAAGGGGCGGAATAATACTGGATTAAAAAAAGGGGGGGGAGCCCTGGTGAAAGAAAGATACTGCACTCCTTTATTAATATCTAAAGAAACAATCTGGAGGTCATATGAGGCCATTAAGAAATCTGAGAGATAAAGAACGGGGGATAATACGTAGGATGGGGGGAGACATCCCACCCATAGAGGGCAGTCTTAAGTGGGATAGGGAAGAAATAAGGTTCCTAAGTCATAGAAAGTGAAATGAGGGGAAGGGGAAAAGACAAAGGAGAGATCGGAATAGTGGATATGGGGGGGGAACGTAAATATGAAAAGGGGCCAAGAAATAATATAGTGGGAGAAGAAGGGCAAGGCAATAGAGGAAGAAATGAAACAGCAGTAAGGGGTGCGCGAGAACATAAAGAAAGGATAGAAGGTAGAATACGATTTATAAAGAGGGAATCAAGGGATAGAGAGAAGGGTAATAAGTACCGAAGTGGATAAAATTAACAGGGAAAGAGAAAGAATCAGTACCAGAAGAAATAAGGCTAGGAGAATTTCTAGCGAATACAGAAAAGATAGGGGAGAGAAGATGGAGATGAGGGCCAATAAAATAAAACAAGGTCTTGAAGAAAGAGGGACCAGGGGAGGAGGGATTCATGTGGACTCCTACGACCCTCCCACTAAGGGGATCTCCCAACAGGGAACTCCCTTTAGGAGTAATAGAGGAAGTAATTATACTTCCTCCAACCTTGGAAGCGATTTTGTAAATAGTTCCAGAGTTGAAATGTTTAGCATTGTTATGCATGTTTTAGATGTTGTTAGATATATAATGGTGCATAGGAGATGAATGAACATAAGAAAGAGAAGATTGCAGAAGGAACAAGGAATGCGAGAAAAGGGAAATGGAATATATAGAATGCAGAGTAAAAAAGCCAGAAATGTGTCATGTTAGAAAATGAATAGTCAGAAACAAGTAAATGTATGCTCTCTCAATGTTAATGGAATCAACAATCCTGTAAAGAGATATAAGATATTAGTCCAAATGAAGAGACAGAAACCAAACGTCCTATTATTGCAGGAGACACACTTAAGCAAGGATGAACATAACAAGTTAGCGAAGTTTGGGTTTGAAACAGTAGTAGCTTCACCATATAGAGGGGGGAAACGAAGAGGGACAGCAGTATTAATTCCATATAATACTCAGTTTCAGCAGACAGATATATATATACAGATAAAGAGGGCCGACTGGCATTGGTAGTGGGCAATTTAGCAGGACACATGATTACAGTAGCATCAATATATGTACCACCAGGAACAGAAACAAAAGAAGTGAGGAAGTTATGTCAGATAATAACAGAGAAACAGAAGGGAACCCTAATCCTCGGGGGAGATCATAATATAATATATGATTTTTTAGATACATCTACAAAACAACCTCCCAAGAGAAAGGCACCACAGAGGATGGCCATTAAATATTTTCAAGACGTACAGTGGGTAGATGTATGGCGATATAAACACCCTAATATAAGGGCATACACTCATTATTCAGCCCCACATAAAATATATACACGAATAGATTACTACTATATTTCCAGGGATTCCTTATACATGGTACAAGAATGCCAGATTGTTCCTACCTCCATTTCAGATCATTCAATGTTAACCCTTAAATTAGAATGGTCGAGTGAAAAAAGAAGGACTTTATGGAGGTTTAATAACTTCTTCCTGAATCATAAGAAATTTAAAGAAATGATAGAGCAGAGGATTTCCCAAATTATCAAAGAAAATAAAACCCCAGATCTAAAAAAGGTAACATTATGGGACACAATAAAAGTGGTATTGAGAGGAGATATAATTAAATACACCTCATATTATAAAAAAAAAAAAAAAAAAAATCAACAGCAAGAAAACTTAGAAAAACTGCTGAGGGAGGCACAAGAGAGACATGCAATGGTGGAGACAAGCTGTGAGGGTATAATACAAGAAATTAAAGGTAAATTACAGCATATGCTAGATGTTAAAACAGAACAAGCTTTACAATTGTTGGCACATAGACTCTGTAGAAAAATAATTCAAACAACAATTACACAGATTAGAGATCCAGAAGGGGGGCAGCTAGTGAGACTACCACCGTTGATTGAGAAAGCTTTTAAGAAATACTACCAGAATTTATATACCCTGGAAAAAGAAACAGACATTAATAACACCGAGAATTTTTTGAGAGGACTAAAATTACCTATTCTCACATATGAACAACAACAGGGACTAATATCCCTTATTACAGAGAAAATATTAAATAATGCCATTACCAGTCTTAAGACCCATAAAAGCCCTGGCCCAGATGGATATACAGGGGAGTTCTATTGGTGCTTTCGAGTGAAATTGATGACTATCCTCAAGGAGACATTTAAAGAAATACAACAGAATAAGAGCTGTCCAGATACATGGAGATATGCCACCATTACCAGTTTGTTGAAACCAGGAAAGGATAGTACAAACTGTAGTTCATATAGACCGGTCTCAGTATTGAACATAGATTATAAATTATTTACATCTATTATGGCTAAAATGATAGAGGGATTATTACCCCACCTGATAGATCAGGATCGGACAGGGTTTGTGACAAGTAGACAAACATAAGACAACATTAAGAGAACATTGCATCTATTGCACTATGCCTCCCTGTCCGAAATACCCTTCCTGCTTCTAAATTTGGATGCAGAGAAGACTTTTGACAGGGTGGCACAGCCTTTTCTGAGATGTACAATGAAGAAAATGGAATTTCCAATAGAGTTTAGAGAGATAGTAGACTCCTTATATGACAACCCTATGGCATTTATTAAAATAAATGGCTCAATTTCATCTCCAATAAACCTTAAAAGAGGAACCAGACAGGGATGCCCCATGTCATCCCTTCTGTTTGCAATATATCTGGAGCCCCTGGCACAGGCTATAAGGCAACATAGAGAGATAACGGGGATACAACTAGGGGAAGGACATCATAAATTAGCTCTATATGCAGAAGACCTACTGATACACCTAACGAATCCAGAGAGATCATTGGGACCACTTTGGTCAACATTAACAGACTGTGGAGAATTAGCAGACTATAAGATTAATGTCACTAGGACAGAGGTACTGGGAGTGAATTATAAACCAACAGGTTGGGTGGAGTCCCATTATAAGTTTAAATGGAATACCCCTACACTTAAATACCTAGGTATTTGGCTGAGCCCAGAGTATACACAATTATACGATCTTAATTATAAAAAGTTCCTAATACAGATGCAGAAAGACACAGATAAGTGGACATTGATTCCTATACCATTCATACAGAAAATAGAAGCAGAATGGTGTTGTTGCCACATCTTCTTTATTTGGCACAAACCATCCCTATTGCAATTCCAGAGACATTTTATAAAAAATTAAACAAGAAAATAACACAATATATATGGGGGAACCAGAGACCAAGAATAAGACAATCAATATTACAACTGTCAAAAGATGATGGGGGTCTTTCTCTACCAAATTTTAAATATTATTACATAGCCTCCCAGATCCATACGGTGATATATTGGCTGCACCCTAAATATGATGCAAAGTGGAAAGAAATAGAATTAGCAGAAGAAGATCTAAGAAGACCACATGGGGCGCTGCTTACAGACAAGGAAGATAAAGAAGGGGGTAGATATTGATAACCCCTACACAATGTCAATCTTACAAGTTTGGAGACAAATGTTGAACACCAAGAATATGCTGGAATGGAGGCCCATGTTCTGTTCACTGACACACAGAGAGAATTTTTTACCAGCAGAAATGGACCTGGGGTATATGAGATGGGAAAGGAGGGGATTACACATAGAGTACCAATTCCTGAAAGAGGGAAATGTAATGAGCTTCTCAGAAATGGAAAGTAAATATGAGATAACACACAGAGATAGATTTCAATTCTTTCAGATTAGGGATTATATAAAAAGTATCAGAAAAGAATGTTGGACACTATATCCTATACCCAGGATTATAGATATAATACAGAAAAGTTTAAATAGTAAGACAGAGTTAACTCACATAATATCTTACTTAAATGTGGCAATAAGAGAAATGGAAGGGGATTCAGCTGATTCCATTAACAGAGTGTGCGGAAAAGACTTAAACGTCTTAATAACAGGAGATACATGGAGAAATTACTTATCACATATACATAAAAGTATATCATCGCCATGTTGGAGAGAATTCACATGGAAAAATGTTGCCTGGTTTTTCAGAACACTGGCAATCCAGATGCACTTTAATAAGGGGAAGGGAGTAGCATGCTGGAGGAGATGTGGTGAAAACCAGGCAACACATGGGCACATTTTTTGGAGGTGTCCAATAATACAACCATTCCTAGATGAGGTACAAGAGGTGATTAAAAGTATGATCTCACCCTCTATAATATTGAATGTACCTTTATATTTCTTAATGGATTTCCAGAGGGAAATAATGATATCAGGACAAAGAAACTCCTGCTAATATTGATTTTAGCTATTAAAAAAAACATAACAAAAAACTGGTTGTCTCCAAACTCACTCCAATTAAGACAATGGCAAAATATAGTGATAGATATATATCCAATGGAAAGGCTGACAGCATTGACAAATAAGAGATATGCTCAATTTGAGATAATATGGAGAAGGTGGATATTATATATTACCCCAATGAGAAAAGACTTTATGCCCTGAAATTGTGAAAAGATATGCCAGGAAGACTGACTTTGATATAGATATGCTCAAGAAAACATTGTACAGGAGAGAGCATGTACAGACCAAAAGATGATAAATGAATGAAATATTCTGTAAAAATTAATGTAACAACCTGGTGAAAACAAGAATTAACTCCTGTGCATGTATGTATGTATGTATGTATGTATGTTGAAGGAGAGATTGGTGGAACATCTGGTTGTCAATGGACTACAGGACCCAAGGCAGCATGGTTTCACCAGGGGGAGGTCATGTCAGACCAACCTCATTGAATTTTTTGACTGGGTGACTAGGGAGGTGGATCAGGGGAGGGCAGTGGACATGGCCTATCTGGACTTCAGCAAGGCCTTTGACACTGTGCCACATAAGACTATTACACAAACTGGGGAATATGGGTGTGGGCAGGACAGTAGTGTGGTGGGTAGGTAACTAGCTGGGTGGCAGGACACAAACGTGGTGGTAAATGGCTGTCACTCCACAGAGGGAAGAGTGACCAGTGGGGTACCACAGGGATCAGTGCTGGGACCGGTCCTATTCAACATCTTCATCAGTGACATGGCGCAGGACCTAGAAGGCAGAATTTCACTGTTCTCTGATGACACAAAGCTCTGTTACAGAGTAGACACACCAGAGGGTGTAGACAGAATGAGAAGCGACCTGCAGAAACTTGAAGAATGGTCAGGGGTTTGGCAGTTGAAATTCAATGCACAGAAGTGCAAGATAATGCATATGGGGCACAAAAACCCTGGCACAATATATCAGTTGGGGGGTGAGGATATAGCATGCACCAAGCAGGAAAGGGATCTTGGGGTTATCATCTCTGATGACCCTCAAGGTAGGGAAACAGTGCGACAAGGCAGCAGGTAAAGCAAATAGGATGCTGGGATGTATTGGCAGGGCATCACCAGCAGGAAAAGGGAGGTCATAATCCGCTATACAAGACACTAGTGAGGCCCCACCTGGAGTACAGTGTACAGTTCTGGAGACCATACCTATGTAAGGACATAGACAAGGTAGAGAAGGTTCAGAGGAGGGCAACAAAGATGGTGCATGGATTGCATCATAAGTCCTATGAAGACAGGTTGAAGGAACTGAACATGTACTCCTGGAGGAGAGGAGGGAGAAAGGGATATGATAGAGACATACAAGTATCTTACAGGGAGGAACAGGGTGCAGGAAAACACTATTTTTAAGCGAAAAGATGTTCCAGGACTAGAGGGCATGGGATGAAGTTGAGGGAGGACGATTCAGAGGAAACATGAGAAAGAATTTCTTCACAGAATGGGTGGTGGACAAGTGGAACACCCTGCCAGAGGAAGTGGTGGGGCTGAAACAATCACGGATTTAAGAATGCATGGGATAGACATAAAGGAATTCTGGAGGTCAGGGGTAAGGTGCAACAGACTTCTAGGAAAACAAACTGAACTTACAAGCTCAAATGGGCAGACTGGGTGGGCCATAGGCCCTTATCTGCCGACACTGTCTATGTATCTATGTATGTATCTATGTAAGCTGAAATGAAAAGTAAAAACTTGAAAGTAAACAAAGTTTAAAAAAAAAGAAATTCTGCTTGAGCGAGACTTTTCATATTGTGTGTGTGTGGTTGTGGGATGTTTAATATAATCTGTAATGAACTGTTATTGCTGAGGGCTGTCACCATAAACTACCAAATCGAGCAAGAGTCTGTAACAGGGAATATCTAGATAAAAGATAGGGAGAATATGAAAGTCTTAAAGAGGGGTCAATGAGGATTTGAACCAGGTTATTGCAAGCTCGTGGGAGAAGGCAGAATCAGGGTTACAATGCTACTCTGAGGAGGTTGTAACACCTGGATCTTACTCCTTTGTATATTCTCATTTGGCTACAAGAATTAAGACTGGTATTGTACCCTGATCCAGAGTATAGAGGGGACACTAGGACTTCATGGCAAGTATTCAGTTGTGAAGCCAGTGAGCACTATAGAGGGACTCAAAGAGGGTATCCCCTGTTTTCTCCCTCCCTGTCATAGATTGCACTTAGGGGTGTGCACTGTGAGCTCAGTGGACCTCACCCTCAGGAGTGAGTTTCTGACAGGTCTGGTGTGCAGAGGTGTGATCCAAGAGATCTGGTAGCAGTAAAATTCAAGAAATATTTGTCGCACAGTCATAACAGTTGGATTCGAGGGCAGTATATCAGATTGATAAATTGAAAGAAATACACACACAATCAGGGCAGAGATTTGGAAAATAATGATTTGGTTACAGTACACAGTTCCCTACCTGTTTTCTTTTTTTTTTTTGTTCGGTGTCAGCTAGTGTAGTAATAGTTTGAATGCACTGCAGACCACCTAAGGCAGTTGTGTCAGGAAAGAGGGGTCCAGTATGAGGGGTGAACCAAAAGTGCCTCATGGAGGCTCTCATGGCACCCAATGAGCTAGCGGATTGCACTTAGGGGTGAGCACTGTGAACTCAGTGGACCTGACCCTCAGGAGTGAGTTTATGACATCAGTCACATCAGAAGCATCTCAGATTTTCAATGCTGGGCCAGCATTTCCAGTACAGGGCACTTCCCTATGGCCTTGTGACACCCCTATGGTTTTCTCAAAGGTGTGGATGGTCCTAGTGGCTCAACTTCAGAAGGAAGGGCATCATGTCTATCCTTATCTGAGCGATCTGTTCAACCGTGAACCAACATTGTCCTTGGCAAGGTTCAGTGCTCAGGTCATTGGAGATACTAGAGTCCCATGGCTGGGTGGAGAACTGGTTGAAAAGCTGTCTCAGACCATCTCAGACATTAAAGCACCTGGGGGCAGTCTTCAGCACGAAACAAGGGAGGGCTCTTCTATCATCATCTTGGAGAGAGACTCTCTTGAAGGAAGTTCAGTGGCTCAGGATTCATCTATTAGCCTCAGTCCTCAGTTTGCTATGTGTCCTAGGTCTCATAGCAGCAGCAATAGATCTAGTCCCTGGGCTCATTTTCATATGTGACCCTACAAAGGGGGTTGCTGACAGCCTAGGATCCAATATTAGAAGATTATCAAGCCAGAATCTCCCTTTCCCCTAAGCTACGTCACTCCCTGAGTTGGTAGATAAGTGTAGAAAATCTGAGCAAAGGAGTTCCACTGGAACTTCCCCCGGAGCTGATTTTAACAACGGATGTCAGTCTGCACAGTTGGGGAGCAGTCCTGGATCAGCTTCCCACACAGATGAGTTGGTCACTCCAGAAACAACATCTCCACATAAATGTCCTGGAAATGAGAGTAGTATGCCTAGCACTTCTTCATTTTCAAAATCAATTGCAGTCAAAAGCGAGGAAATAATGTCAGACAAAGCTGTCACAGTGGTGTACATAAACAATCAAGGAGGCACAAAGAGCAGGTAGATGCTAAAATAAGCCTCAGATCTTCTTGGGTGGGCAGAGGAGAATCTCTCTCTGTCAGCAGTCCACCTAGCAGGAGAATTGAACATTCAAGCAGACTTGCTAAGACACAAAAATGTTCATCCGGGGGAGTGGAGGTTGAACCTGGAGGTGTTCGACTTCCTGTTCAAAAAGTTCAGCCAGCCTGAGATTGATCTGTTTGTCTTTTCTTCTCAGGGTCATACAAAAGCTAAGACACTCAAGAGGAAGTTGTCTTCTAACATACTAGACGCTAGCAGAGTAGGCCTATTGGTCTATCAAGTCTGCTCTTGCTTCAGCACCCTGATTGGGTACCGTAGCCCTCTATCTATCTCCTTCCACTGTTACTCCATCCCCAGTCCTGACCCCCCAGACAAACCAGCCTCTGCTTCACCCCTTGCCTATATCTGTCCCACCCTCTCTTGAATCTCTCCACCATAGCTGCATGTACCAGCTCCCCAGGTAGTGCATTCCACAGTTCCCCTACTCTCTCCGTGAAGTACCTCCTTCTCCTTTCCCCCCTAATCCTATCACCCTCAATCTTCCAACTGTGTCCTCTGGTGATTCCACCCTCCTTCAGTTGAAAGATCCTGTCTCGGCTTACCTTATTTACTCCCCTGAGGTACTTGAAGACCTCAATCATGTCCCCCCAGTCCCACCTCTCCTCCAGTGAGAACAGGTTGAGCTCCCCTAGTTTCCAGAGCTCCATAGCTCCAGAGTGGCCAAGAAGACTGCGTTTCTCGGAGCTGGTGAGCCCAGCTCAGCAAGCATCTTTTCGCCTCCCAGTGCAGGGAGGTCGTCTATCTCAGGGTCCCATTCTGCACCCAAACCCAGGGTGGTGCAGCTCGTGGCATGGCTCCTGAAAGGAGGAGACTCCTAAAACTAGGTTTTTCCAGAAAAGTAGTGGATACTCTAATGGCTGCATGGAAGTCATCTACTTCTGCAGCCTATGCCCATGTATGGTCCATCTTTTCAACATGGGCCAGACACAAGGAACTCTGCACCTCCAAGGCTTCAGTTCCTCAGATCTTGGACTTTTTGCTGGAAAGTGTGGAGAAGGGCTTGGCTTTGAGCACTTTGAGAGGCCAGGTCTCCACTCTCAGAGCATCCTTGGGCATTCTCCTGGGGACTAATACAGAGGTAATTTATTTTCTGTATGTGCTTAGCAAGAGTTGACCTGTCTTCTGATCCCTGGTTCCTCCATGGGATCTAAATCTGGTTTTCAGTGCCCTGTGTAATCACCCTTCTGAACCGATGTCATTCATCCCGCTGGATGTGATGTCTTACACTATGTGTTTTCTGGTGGCTATGTGCTCCACCAGGAGGACTGATGAACTCCAGGCATTGTCACACAAAGAGCCATACCTTATTATGCATAAGGATAAGGTGGTACTTAGAACAGTCCCGTATTTCATTCCAAAAGTGCCCATGGCCTTCCATGTAAACCAGGAGCTATGTCTTCCATCCTTCTGTCTGCATCCTTCTCATCCAAAAGAGAAGGAGTTGTACAAGTTAGATTTGCAACCAACTGTTAGAACATACTTCAAATGGACAGAGGTGTTCCAAAAATCAGAGATCCTGTTTGTTCTCTTTGGGGCAGCCAAACAAGGTCAAAAATGCTCAAAGCCCACTCTAGCTAGATGGGTGAGAGCCTGCATTGCTAAGACCTATGTCGAAGGAAAGAAGAAGCCTCCAGCCCTTATCAAAACTCACTCCACCAGGGCTATGGTGACATCCTGGGCAGAGAGGGGTAAAGCTTCGGCTTTAGAGCAATGCAAGGCAGCCACATGGTCCTCTGTCCACACTTTCACTAAACACTACAAATTGGATGTTCAGAATTTTGCTGATGAAGTTCTATGTGATAATAGTGACTGCACAAAGGTGATCGTTATTATCATGACCTGCATTATCGCCAAAAACAATTTTGGTGATATGTAGAAAAAGCCTACTGGCAATTTTGCATGTGGGGGACTCAGCTCCCCCGGCACCCCACCGGGAGGCATCACTTACTACACACCCCCAAATAATGATTCTGAACTCCAGGAGGGGTGCATGTTGGGGATGGGGGGGTACATCCTGGTTAAAAAAAAAATCTGAGTCCCACAGCTGTAGGAAGTGCAAAAGGAACATCTGCCCCCAGTCCCAAACCAGGATCTGCTCTGTCAGAGCCAACCACCCTACCACCACACCACATGGTTGGTTTGGCAGAAGCAGACTCACCACAGGGTCACATCCCTGTTCCCTATACCTCCACATCCTGTCGCCCACCCTCTCTTCCTATCGCCCACCCTAACTTTGCGGTCACAACGTTCGCCATCCCACTACAGTTAGCCACAATGAGAGCACCATTATGACAGTCACCCATATGCGGTCGCTATCATCATGGTATATCGTTGATGCAACTTTTGGTCACAGAGTTTTACAGGTAGCAGTTTGTAAGTGATCTGCTACAGTATTGTCTTCTCTAACATATGGGATAATATTCTCACCCTACAGTTTGGTCTGGGTACTGCTTTTTAGAACCCAGTTTTAATGACTTCCCATTGACAATGTGAAGCACTACAGAAAAAAGAAATTAACTTCATACTTACCGTAATTTCCTTTTCTGTTAGCTCCAACATTGTCAATGGGACCCACCCAGGAGTTTGCTCCTGTGGGAGAATATTATCCAGTATGCTGGGGAGATGTTCATTAGTTCATTTAAAGCCCTTGGTCTTGGGCATCTTTCTATTTTATGCTACTGCACTGTTTTATTATTATAAATAAATAAATAGTGTTTTTAATCAGACTGTGATCACACATCTTAACAGGTACAGTTGTATGCCTTTTTGATGTCTCCTTGTTACAAGTAGTTCTTACAAAATGTATATTGTTTAGCAGAGTTAATAATTATTTTTTTTTATCAATCTCTAAGTTGCACAGAGTTTTGATGGAGTAAGACGAGTGAGTTTTACATCACCTGGTCAGAAAGAACCTCAGTCCGAACAAATCAAGAGCCGGTCTTCAGAGGCATCCTGTTTCATTGTTTTTCCATCAACAAGGTAAAACAGTTTTTCTATTTATCCTTTAGAAGGTGAAGTTATGCATTGTGTTATATCATTTATAAATGGACATTATGGTAGTTAAAGTTATTAAGGCACTGGAGGTCAGTAGTGACTGGGGAGCTGCTGCTGCTTGGAATCCTCATATGCCCAGCATTCTAAAGCTTGAGCTGTGCCATTCCCCTGGAAGGGGTGCACTATACCCAGTTGTAATGACTTCTCATTCACAATGTTGGAGCTAACAGAAAAGGAAATTATGAAGTTAATTTCTACTTTCTCAGACATTGCTTGAGTTTCCAGCTGAATCTCATCAGTCAGCTCAGTGGACGGAACAACTGCTCTCAAAAACCTCAACAAGGTGTGCCACTATTGAAGCCCATGTAGAGGAAACCGAGAAGGCAGTGGAGCAAAATGAAAAGAATATAAAAAATGTATCTGATAGATAACTAACAGTGGAGGGGACAATACATGCTGCTCAACATGAGCAGATTTTGGAGTTTTCCAGGACAGAATTATTGGAGAACACATTGTTGTTGAAAAGAATCTCTGCCTCATAGACTTTCCCAGTACAGTTCCTTTGAGTGAATTAAAGGGACAGTAAACATTGCAGGAATTGCTCAAACTGTGAAAGCCCATGAAAACGTTATGCTGAATGAGGTATTTGGCTTCCTTGCAGGTCTCAAATATCCAGAGATATGAATCTTTAAATCATATGAAAATCAAAACGAGGCAGCAGCCATTTCATGCAATCTTACAACAGAAAGTGATGTCACTGAGGGACAAGCTGTAATTAGCAACATAGAGCTAGCCCCTCAGTGACATCACTTCCTGTTTTTAAGACTGCATGAAATGGCTGTTGCGATGAGATGATTTACACATTACTTAGCTATTCATATCTCAAGACACCTGTCCCCTACAGGTAAACCCAATACCTCATTTGAAAGATCTTTTCGTGAGCTTTCACAATTTGAGTGACCACTGTAATGTTTAGTGTCCCTTTAAAGGAAAAGGTACAGAAGGCACTCAACTCTGTCTCTGCAATGGATGTCTTCTTATCACTGAAATCTGTCTTTCAATCCCTTACCCATTCAAAGTCTATACAAGGGGAAACTGGAGTGAATATAAATGTGCCCTCAGCCACTTAAGAATCTGGATCAAGATATGTAATAATGACATTTCACTCTCTGGTTGAGAGAAATAAACTGTTGCAACTGGCAAGACAGAGAAAGCAGTTTATGTATTCTGGATCCAGACTACACCTATACTTTTGTGTCATTACCCTGAGACGGAGAAGAAGATTCCTACCAATCCATTCTGAAGTTTAGGATGCTGGGGTTCCAGTCTCCTTACTTGCACCAGCTAGATTAAAAGTTTCCTTTCGAGGAAAGGTTGAGGTATTTGGTGATCCTGATGCCACTAGGAGGTTTTTGACACAAATGTCCAGATTCCAGGAGATCTGGGTTCTGATTCCATGTTAGAAGAGGCAGAGGTCACAGAGTACTGTCCAGTTCAGCCAGCTGTCCTCTGACCCACTACTGAATGTGTCATAAAGTGAACTCTAAATGATTAAAGTTATTGTTGCAAAAATTCTCTTTAATTTTTTTTCTCTCCCTAAAGTTGTTCTTGTTCCACTAAGCCAAGATAGTTATGTGCATATATGAATAATAATATATTTTGTTGCAGTTTTCTAATAATCCTGGTACTTTTCATAGAGAAGATGAATGCTTTGAGCACAGACGCAATTAAACCTTTTTTAATTAGTTTTTGGATGTTTAAGTAAAAGCTTAATATAACAGAAGACTATTGTATCCCTTTAAAATATATACACTCTTTTTGTGCCTTATTTAGTAATGCTAGTTAAACGCATGAAATGTTTGAAATAACAGAATTTTTCTTTTTAATGGTTATTATGTATGTATTTCGTGGGTCTCTATGAATAAAAATACAGTTAAAAAAAGAAAACATGAATCATGAAACTGAAGTTGTGAAACATGATTTGTGCTTGCCAATTAACTCCCTCAAACGCTTTTCAGAAGCCGCTAGTGACAAGTGGGGGCTTTGAAGAACTGGGCAGTGAAGGCAAGATGTTATTTGCAGCAGGAACTAGACTTCACTTCTAGTTGGATTACTTCTTTCCAGAGTAGGTGAACTGGAACTATTTTAGGAAGGAGGAGACTGAAATGTGTGTCTTTTTGGATTGGTTAGAATGGTTCCACCACTAGATGTACTGTTGGCTGACTGTCAGGGACTGAACACTGCTTACACTACAGTGAGAGTGGAACTGGTGAATTTCTGGGGAATAACTAGCCATGGTTTCTTTGGCTGTATTATCCTATGCATGCACAGTCCTTGCCCTCACAGCCCCATGACAAGGACTCCCAGTTCTGTTCCGCTATGACCAGCTCCCTCACCACCGTCACTCACAGAACCTGTACTTGGTGGAGCTGGCATAGATGATGACACGATGAAGTCACTGGTAGATGCTTGCAATGATGATTCACAATAGTTGATGATTCTTTGATCGCATGCCACGTGACATGCCCACCTGGCACACAGACAAGCTGCGGTGCCATATGATGCATGACGTGATAGGGAAGAACAACGCCAGCAAGCCACCCTCCATCCACTGCCAGATCACACCCCACCCCACTGAGAGACCTTGTGTTTCACATAGCAGTCTATCTTCTTTTTCTCTCACTTGCTGGCTGGCAAACTCACAGACACAGGCAAAAAAAATTAAAGATAGATTTTCTGTGCCCTGCTGCACTACCAGTAGTAATTAAAAAAAAAATAATAATTTGCAAATAAATCCTTCACCATCCCCCTGCACTTTTCCCAGTCTGCTAAGTTATGTCTACCTGCTCCTGTTGCAGGGGCAATGTGACAATACTGCATGTAACTGGGTGGCCTAGGTAGACCTTTAAAGGAACACTCACAGATATTAAAATCAAAGTTCCAAAACAATAAGGCTTTTGTTTACAGAACCAAATAGTCAGCTTTAGCATACTGTAGATAAAATAAAGCAGTCTCTTTCTCTTTCTCTTTCATCTCATTTGCAGCTTTCCCCTTCAACCTCTATGTCTTTCTCCATGGCCCTTGGGCTAGATTTTCAGCCCTCCTGGGACTAAGTTCCACTCCGCAGCAGCGGTGTGGAATGAGTTTTTCACATCTCTGGACTTTACTATTTTCAGCCAGAGCTCTGCATGGGTGGCAGGTGCAGCTGCAGAACATTTTACACCTGGTCCCACCAGGCATAACATTTCAGTGAATCTGCACCAAAAAAAATGGTAGCAAGCTGCCATAAATTGAGAAGTTGGTCATAACCCAGCTCCAGCTTTGAAATTACGGTGCATGCAAGAAAAACTGCGGCTTCACAAGTGAGGACCCACTTGCAGCAGCTTTTCCCCACACCCTGGTGACAATTTCAGAGGAACTGAAAATCCGGCCCCTCTTATTTTGCTGCAGCCTCCCTCTAAATCTGTGTATATCAGGCCACTCTCTGCACTTCCATCAGTTCCCCCTACTTTCTAGCAGGCCTCCAGGCAGGCTTCCTGAAGTCTGCCTGTCCCTGGCTTACAAGATTTGTTTGCGTTCAGTCACAGTTTCTCTCAGTTTCACTTTAGCTCTGTGTTCTGCAGCATTTACCTTTCTCTCACTGCAGAGTTCAGCTTCCCATTTGCACTGAGGCATGCTATTTTTATTCAATTGCTCTCAATTATCTAGCTAAGGGCTAATTGAAAGTTTGAAGATTTCCCTACATTGTAGTCTAAAGGCCAAACCCAAAAAGGCATATCTTCATATCCTGCCAAATCCTGATTCAGCTCCCACCAAAGCCCATAAGAGAAGAACCACCTCAGGACCAAAAAATGATGAGGAGGGGAAAAAGGCAGACTGACTATATCACAAGGAAAGAAAAAACAATTCTGTACCCTGTACGCCACCGTTACCCAGTCTGCTAAATTCAGGCTGCCCTGCTCCTGCTGCAGGGCCTGTAGCTGCCAGTGCAGGTTCACACTGAGCACTCTCTCTTCCCCTCTTCTGTACAATTTTACTAGGCTACCTGCCTGAGACTACAGTTGAATATAGTGAGAGCTATAAGTGGATGATAATGTAAAAGTTGCTAATCATTTCTAACGTTTTCTGATCAAAACTGACTCTTCTTCACATAGAAGGAGCTCCTCCAGTAGCCACTGCTGCCACGGAGCTTTCCCCTGCAAGTGAGAGAGAACTGGAAATGGGACTGCGATGCATGCAGCACAGGGAGTTCCTGATCTCCGGCATTGCTGATTGGCCTCCACAGGTCATGTGACGTCAACAACTTGGACATGCTCAGTGTGTGCTCCCTGTTAAAAGAGCTGCATCATGCTATTGAAGTGCCAGAATGAAAACTGAGTTTCTTTGGACCAGCTTCACTGGTCTTCAAAATGTCAGATTTTGGCATGTTCATCTAATGTAAATTCATCATCGGCTCATTCTTAGCGTGTACATACAGTATGTGGGTGTGCAAAAGTTACATAGCAACATAAGGCTGGAAGATATTCATAAGGCTGGAAGATATTCTACATCCATCCAGTGGTTAAATTTGAGATGTTTAGGAGCTGGAACTCTAACTCTACATTTGTAGGAAGTGGAACTGTCATCCCTAGGAGGTGGAACTCTCCAATAGCATTCAATGGAGAAACATGTCAGAGGAGGTGGAACTCAGTTCCTGCCCAGTTTAGCCTCTGGGTCTATCATATCTGCCACCTTTTTGTCCCTTGGGAGGCCAGGTCCAGGGTTATAAAGGGGAGGAGCCAGTTAGCTGTGACTGGAGAGCTGCAGTTACATCCGTTTGGAGGGAATGTTGTGCCAGATATCTCTCTAGAGTTCCTGAGAGTTTCCAGAGAGTGATATCAACCAAATTTATTGGGAATCATGCTAGCTGCCATCAAGAAAAAGCCCCCAAGGGTGAATCCTTGTGGAGGAGAAGAAAATTCCTGAGAGAGAAATCTGTTTCTGAGAGATAAAGTTAGAGACTGAAGCCATCATTCTTCAGGTGAAATGTATTTTTTTCTGAACTTAGTGACTGCTTTTGGCTGCTTTTTGGTGTCCTCCCTCCATGTAACCAAGCAGGACAGGGAATGTAATGGCCCTTTGAGTGTTCAGTTCAGCCACAGACCCTCTGCACCATGGGAATCAGTGCTTGGAAGAGGGTGAGAGGCAGGATCTGTAGCAACTGGGACCCCTGGGGGTCACTTCCTCTCCTAGCCCTTATTCAAGTGTGTGGCAATTCACATGGGTCCCCAGAAGCAGAAACATAGCCAAAAGCTGTGTAATTAATTTGGTACTGGACCCTCCACACCACAGGGATCCATGCTTGGAAGATGGAGACAGGCCACAGCTCTGGCAACTGGGACACCCAGGGGATGGCGGTGTCTTTAGTCAATTCTAAATTGTGCAGCAATCTCCATGAGTCCACTTGCTAGTATCAGTGCAGGACAAAGTGGGAAGAGCATGTATGTAGATCCAAGGTCCTGTAGTTGGCTGTTGAAAGCCCACACAGAGGTAGACACATTGGAACTCAGTCTAAGCCTTTTATGGACCCTCCATTGGTGGGCAGCTGGTGAAGGGTGCACGGTCTAGGTGCCAGAAGGAAGGTTAGAGTTCCTGGGCAGTTCTATGGAGCCTAATGCCCCTTGCCTTATTAGTACATCTTGCTCTATTGGAAATTTCTGGTGGTACTGTACAGTATAATTAAATTTCCCTCATCTCATGCCTCTGAGTAGGAGGAATTGGAGAAAGTAAAGATTACTTGAGGATCCTGCTGCTAAAAGTACCCCTGAGAAATGTTAGTCGCTGTATATCTTCCCGCAAACATTATCATCCTGTTCTGGGAGGGCTGGATTACTAGCTGTGTTTTTTTTATTTGAACTGAAACTTTGTGCCTGTACCCCTTTGCATTGTATGCAGCCCCAAAATTAATAATTCTGGACTTTGGAAATTGCTTGGAAAGAGGATCTCCTGGTTTAGAACACAAGGACATTTCTTCTTTGGGACCAAGAAGTGAGAGAAATAGACTATGTCCCAAAAAAAACTGTGGTTTAAGATTTTTTTTCACTGCTAATCATGTGCTCATGAGCTTGGAAGAAACAGAAAAATACTGTTCAGCCTTTAATTCTGTTTGGGACATTCTGTTATTGTTGGAGACTGCTTGCTTGCTAACCCCTTTTGTTGGCAACCCTGTATCGGCCCTGAGAGGGTCTGAGCTCCTGGGAGGTCACTCCATCCCCAAAAGGTCAAGTAAGTGTTTTTTTGTTTATGCTCCCCTCCCTCAAATATTTCCCATCAGTATACCACTAGACATGGGGAGGGGGCTACAAAACAAGGGTTCATTCAGGATCTGGAGTCCTCTGGAGCTTGAGATATGTTTTGGGTCATCCGGGTGCTCACAGCAAAAATGTCTGCTGATTTAAACCACGTATGTAGTTTCTAAGATTGCTGAATGATCAGATTCATGCCTTTTCTGTCTATCTGTTGCTTCAGAGAAGAGAATTTGTGCCCACCTGCAAGCTTCATGGTGGTTAGTGAACAGCATGGCTTCAGGAAAACCTTTAGCACAAATACCGCTTTGCTTGAAATCCTTCATAAGGCTTGGGCAGAGGAAAACTGGCAGACTCAATAGACATATATATCTAACGAAGGCCTATGATCTAGTAGACCATGATTTACTTATTGTTTTGTCTACTTTAAATCCCCGCCCAATAATGAGTTTGAAAGTAAGCTGTTACCAACTCAGTATGTCTTTCTTGGTAAAACTTTTGAAATAAATAAACCAACTGATCAAAGCTAACTTCCCAATTAGGTCTGAATTACAGGTTTGACACATGCTGGACTTTAAAGGTGCCTCATGTCAGAAAGGTCAGCCTAAACATGGGAAAAAATAACAAACTGCAGCACACTATTCCTGTTTGGTCTTTTTTCTCAGAATAAGTGCTCATAATGTTGTTCAGAATGAATGCATAAATTGTGCTTTATTGAAGAAGCCACCAACAGCTCACTAAGCAGATTTTGTGATTACCTTAAAAAGCATTCCTGATGGTTTTAGGTTACAGACAAACTGAAAACATTACCACACCACACTAGGGCAGTGGGGAGGGCAACTAAAATGCTAGGATGCATAGGGAGGGGGGTCAGCCATGGGAGAAGAGAGGTGATCCTACACCCGTATAGATCCCTGGTTTGACCACATTGGGAATATTGTGCACAGTTCTGGAACCCTCCCTTCCAAAAAGACAGGGGTGGCTGGAGGCAGTTTGGAGAAGGGTAATCCACATGACTCAGGGACTACAAGAAAGTTCCAGTATGGAAAGAATGAGGTATCTCAATATGCATAGTTTAGAGAAAAGAAAGGAGAGATGGAACATAATAGAGACATAGAAATACCTTCTAGCAGCAATATTTGTTAGTCAGCAAAAAATGTCATCATTATTGTAGCATTATTATATTTTTGGCATAATTAGATTCACCAGT
Organism: Neoceratodus forsteri; assembly: GCA_016271365.2. Lineage (NCBI taxonomy): Eukaryota > Metazoa > Chordata > Ceratodontiformes > Ceratodontidae > Neoceratodus > Neoceratodus forsteri. The sequence goes on from JADMNL010000024.1 coordinate 89,408,158, forward strand.
ATATTTTTACTTATCTCAGATGTTTTTAAAATATCTTTTAATACTAATTTTATAATTATTGATTTGAGTCATTAAAGATGGCCGCCACTAACACTTTAAAAATCCCTTCCTCTGAGGTTAGTTTTTTACTTTAGCTCCCAGATTCATACTATGGATGTATTAGGAGAAGAGAAGTCAATATTTGCACAAAATCAAACCCAAAAATCATACGGTTTTTGTTCTAAAGTAGTTTTATTCTAAATCTTATTGGACTATTGATGAACTGAGCAAAGAAATGTTTAGATAAAACAAATTGAAGACTCCAGGATTGGAAGGTCATTAAAATTACAAAAGGTCAAATTATGAAACCTTAAATGAACTCATTAAGACCATTCTTCTTAGTGTGTAATTATAATGAATTAAAGCCATTTGAATATAGACCTACAATTATACAACCATTGTGATCCATGTTTTTAGGATCAGAGGAATGGTGCAAGGCTACCAAAATCATGGTGATCTCACTGCTTTAATGCTTCAGTGTGTGTGGATCAAACAAAAAAGAGCCATAATAAAAGCTTCTATCTTCTCAAAAAGAACAAAATACAATTATATTCTATTATAGTTGATTTAACCTGAAAATACAAAAATAGCAATAAGGAAGTAAAACAATCAAGATGAGATTTCAGCATTCTCCAACCATACATTGAAGCCAAGCCATGATAAAGGCTTCTTTCTTCTTCAAAGCAATTATATTTATTTTGATATATTTCATATTCTGTATCTAAGTAGACACTAGAAAAAAGGTGTATTGGGTGTTTGAAAACAGGCAAATCTAACCAGACACAGAAGAAAGTCAAAAAAGGGTATATTTGTGGAGGTTAGTCACAACTAGAGGAGTCACTGGACAAATAAAATCAGATTCTTCTCCAGGACCTGATGGTAAGTCCTCTTTTCATTAAAACATTGATTAAAGAACTAGTCAGCCCACTGATTCTCTTATTTAACATATCCATCAAGGAAGGAAAAACTCATAAATCATGGGGTACAGCCAATATTACACCCATATACAAAACAGGTAATAGGCAAAATCCATGTAATTATAGACCAATCAGTCTTACATCAATATTTAGTAAATGAATGGAGTGACTAATACAGAACAAAATACTTGATCACATCAAAATAAGTGGTTGTACTGATATTTCGCAACATGGATTAGCTGCTGATCGGTCATGTTTAACTAATCTTATAAATTTTTTTGATCTGGTCAGTGAGGCCTTAGAAAATGGAGTGCCTGTTGACCTAATTTTCTTAGATTACACCAAGATGTTTGATACAGTGCCACATGGAACTTTAATAGAGCGATTAGTTAAAATAAATCTGGATACAAGAATCATAAAATGGACAGGCTCATGGTTAACAAACAGACAACAGAAAGTAGTCATCAGAGGCCATGAATTAAACTAGACAAACGTCACAAGCGAGGTTCCACTGGGCTCGGTGTTGTGCCCATTATTGTTCAATATACTTGTCTCAAGCATGCAGACTAACACCAGTGTCTGGATTAGCAAATATGCAGATGACTACAAAATTGGATGTATTGCCAACAATGTGGAAACAATTAATAATTTATAGGATAACTTAAATTATTTATGTGACTGGGCTAAAATTAATAAAATGAACTTTAATGAACAAAAATGTAAGGTGATGCACAGGGGAAAAACAATACTATGGCACAATATGTAATGAACAGCGTCCAACTCATAAAGGCAATAGAAGAAATAGATCTAGGTGTCATAATAACAAACAATCTTAAATTTGATACTCATAAATAAAACAGTTAAAAAATGTTATGGCATATTCGTATGTATACAGAAACATATTAAAAGCAGAAAACCAGAGGTAATACTTCCCCTATATATCAGCCTGATTCAGCCACACTTGGAGTACTGTGCCCCCTTTTGTTCCCCTACTCCTATAGGCAGCAAAAACATTGTAGAGAAAGTCCAACGCAGGGTTACAAAAAGAATAAATACAGTTAAGAACAAGGACTACAGTGACAGGCTAAGATCCTTGAACTTCTATTCCATGGAACACAGATCCCTAAGAGGTGATTTGATATATCTCTTTAAAGCCTTTCAAGATGAATCACTACTCGTTACTACTTGCCTAGAGAAACAATCAATTCAAAATAACACTAGGTCGCATAAACTGCAACTAAAAACTACTACAAATAAGACAACTAGGCAGAATAATTTCTTTACATTGAGAGCTCCAGCTGTATGAAACACACTACCTAGTAGTGTTGTTATGAGTGAAACAGTAGAGCAATTTAAATTAAACCTGGACCATTATATGGAAAACCATAAATTTCACTACCATCACTAAACTTCGGTGGCAGGTTCATTATGGGCCTTGGCCTTAAGAACCTGTACAAGACTATGAGACTATGAGCTCACTTGATCACTCCAACGGGGTCCACCCATCGACACTACTGACTGTTGGTGGGCACTGGTAGCAGAGGAGGAGCTGGGCAAGTGCTGCAAGTAGTCAGTGTAGGAGGAGGAGGCAGATGTCAGGCAGCCTGCCATAGTCCAGCTCTTGTTTTAAATCCCCGGTGGTGCCTGATTGGCTGTAGCAATCATTTGTGCAGCAGCCTTCCATCTGTAGGGATTAAGGGGACTCAGTTTAGCTGTCCTGTTGTATTCAGTCAGGCTCAAGATCTATTACAGCAGCAGGTCCGACTGGAGCCCTGTACCCCCAACTCTGCTACTTGAACAGGACTGACTGCTTGAGAGTGAGGGATCCTCGCTGCTTGCAGAGGAAGTGGGAGGGGTCACGGTTGGTGTTCATTTGTTTTCCAGGGTAGGCAGGGAGGCCGGTTGGGCAAGGAGGAGTGCCTTTAAGTGTAAGCATTGCATGTGTCTGAACTGTTGTGGATTGCATGGGCATAGACAGGGGGTGTTCAGGGTGTTCAACACTCCCCCCTCCAAAATTACCTCAGAAAATTTCAGATCCCTGTGTTTTATTTTCAGGTTGGCACAGGCTCAGCTGCTAAAAAACTCAGTGTCTCAGCAGTCTCCATAGCAGTTGGAGCTAGCTGCAACACAATGTTCATGCATGAGACCATTGATGGCTAGGGGATATGGAGACATCATCAACAGAGAGAGCAGGAGAAGCCTGGTGAGACAGACTAGTGAGTGTGCTGCTGTGCTGTACCATCTGTACAGCACTGAGCAAGTTGTGGTGTCCTGTTGACTGTCGTGGTGGTAGCGTGGGACTGTGTGCTGCTCTTCTCTATCCTCAGTTGTACTGTGGGAGAACTTGAAGTATGGTCTACTAGAGAAAGAACTGACCCATCCAGTGCTGAGCTGTGAGTAACACGCAGTGTGTCTTCTTGACTGTGCTGGACGCTGGTTGGACTGGTGGTGTGGTCCAAAGAGAGGACAGTAGAGGTCAAGGAAAAATCTGCCCTGGCCTAGTGGCCTATAGTCTTGTCTGGGGAAGGGAGCAACTGGTAAGGCAAGCAAACAGGAGGATAATCAGCAGAAAAATGGTGAGTGGAGAAAAGAATAAAGATTGATTCGGGGGGGACTTGTCTCATTCAGAGAGGTGGTAAGGGGTATTGGCACCATTTCCCAGGGCAACCCACTCATTACATCTCAACTGCATCAATGTTCTGCCCAACTTGGAGCTTATCATGTGGAGTTGAAATAGATGTGGAAAGGCAGATGTCTGACTGACATCTTTGTCTCTAGCTGTTGCAGAGTGCTCCCATGTGCAAAGGTGGAATGGGGTTAGGAGTACTTTCTATATGCAGAGGTGGGATGGTGGTAGAGGAGGAGTGATGCAAATGTATGGAGAAGTCCCCATGTATAGGAGTGGGATGGATTTGGAGCAATGTTCCCCAAGTAGGGACAGTGGGATGAAGGGGTGGAGTACTCCTTATGTATAGAGCTGATATGAAGTGGGAAGAAAGTTCCCCATGTGTGGCGGTTGAATGAAGGGGGAGGAGTGCTCCCTATGTGCAGGAGGTGTGATGCAGTAGAAGTGCACTCCATGTGGGGGAGGTGAAATGTATTGGGATAAGCACTGGAGGGGTCAGGGGATGAGTGCTCACAATGTATGGGGGTGGGATGGACCTGGAGCAATGATACCTATGTGTGGAGATGAAATGGAAGGAAGAGTGCTTTCCATGTTCAAGTTCAAGTTTATTGTGAAGGGATAAAATATATTGAGCAAGCTCAGTTGCAAGGAGGTCCCTTGTACAAGTAATGATAAAGACAATACATGGTATGAGATACAAAAATTAAGGACACATAATATAAATTAAAATAAACCAATATTCTTTACATTAGTATATACAATATGTACAAGGTTGCATTCAATAAGGATTGAGACCAAATATTATTACATAAGACACTATGTCCACCACGTGGAAGAGAGCTGGTGAAGGAGAATTGCTCCCCATATGAAAAGGAGGCATGGAGGGGGAGGAGTGCTCTCTATGTGCAAATGTGTAATGGAGGGGGAGGAGTGGTCTCCATGTGTGGAGCTGGGATGGGGAGGCAGTCACTTAATGGCCACCATCCTAGACCCCACTCCAGCCTGTATGTGAAACCTTTTGGAATGGGTACAGTTCATGACGGGGCAAATGTGCAATCCACATCTCTTCTCTGGCTGCTGTAAAGTATTTTCTATTGATAGATAGGGGTGCAAGAGGTGGCAACAGTCACTCAGGAGCACCCACTGTATCCTACCCCCCCACCCAGCAGAGTGAGAACAGTTGTGGAGTGGCAGATACAAGATCCACATTTTTATATCTCAGTACCTCAGAGTGCTCTCCATGGGTAGAGCACGTTAGGTGGGAGAGCCTCTGGCTGAAGCAGAGTGTTCTGCAAGTGTAGAGGTGTGGCATAGGGTGAGAAAGTGCCAGTCACCCAAAACCCTCTCCAACCTTCATGCTAGCTCTGGTGGAGCAGGGACAGGGATGAAGGGGCAGATGTGCAACTTGCATCTCTACCCCTGGTAGGGTGCTACCTTTGTGTGGAGGTGGGATGGGAAGATGTGGCATCACTCTCCAAGAGCCACCTGCCTGGAGCCCACCCAAAGCCAGTGCCAGCTTTCATGGAACTCAGATGGGTGAACCACATCTGTCATTGGCTCTGGCAGAGTGTTCCTAACATGCAGAAGGTGGAATGGAAGGAGAGAATGCTTCACATGTGCAGAAATGCGGAAAGATGTGTTGGGTGCCAATGACCTCGGGCCACACAGTGGATCTGGACCATAACCCCTTTTCCACCCACCTGGCACAAACTAGGCTAGATAGAAACAGATGTGGTGTGGCAAATGTGCAACTCACATTTCTGTCTCTGGTTGGGGCAGCCAATGTGCAGTGGTGGGACGGTTGTAGAGGGGGTGCCAATCACCAACTTCTGCCAAGCCACAGTCCACTATTAACTTGGGCTGCCCACCTGGAGGTCATCTTGTCACTGTGCTAACCTGTGTGGAGTGGGATGGGTGTGGAGGGGAAGATGAGTAACCTACGTCAGTCTGTGGCTTCTGCAGATTGTTCCATATGTGCTGATGTGAGCTGGAGGTGTAGGGGGTAGCAACTACCCAGGGGTGCCCATCCAGTGCCCACCCTACAATGTGCTAGTCAGTGTGAAGGGGCAGATATGTGACCCACATATTTGTCTCTGGCTCTGTCCGGGTGCTCCTTTTGTGCAGTGGTGGAATAGATGCACCAAGTTTGTTTCACACTGTGTCTCTCCTGGTCTATCACACTATCTCTAATGTCTGCTCCCCCACAGTGAAAAGAAAACTCTGCAGCACTGCTTCCTGTCCTTGGGTTATGGCACTCTTGCTTCCACTTTCTCTGCCTCTCAGTATGTGCTGTCTGCTTCCACTGAGCTTCAAAAAGGCAAACAGAGAGTCAGACTGACAGCAAGGTGCCAGAAGAGTGAGCGGAAATAAAATGGATGGCAACAGAGCTCGGGTGCACACTGTACTCCACTTTTCTGTTTCAGGGGGTTGGCACCATCACTGACTGGAACAGACTGGACCTGCACATATATGCTACTTTAGAAGTGGCTCTCGCTGTTGCTGTGTCTCTCTCAGGGGTTGGGGTTGGGAGGGGGTGGGACACCCATTAAATGAAAGTTTGTTCAGGTGCATATCTGGGAGCCACTGGTCATCGTGGTGATGGTCACTACATTGCACTGCCCCCAATTTCACACTGCCAAGGTGGTGCTGCAATAGTGACACCCTGTCACCTGGTGATCACTCTCATTCTGCTTACTCGCCACATCTCAGCATGTTGCTGTCACTGTTTGGGGGCTCTCTCCACTCTGACCCTGACGCTGGTACCACTCACCACTTCTTTCAATCCTGTACTCTCTTTCGGGGGGGGGGTGCTGCTGCCTCTCCTTCTTGGTGTCTGTCCTGGCATCCTGTGTCTCTGTCTACCCACCGTTCAGGGTTTAGCTACAGCTCTGCAGGCAATGCTGGCTCACTTCTCAGCACTCTTTTTATTTTTAACATGTCACTATTTTCCTGCCTGCCGGGTGTTTTTTTCCTGCATTTTTCTCCCCATTACCAGGGGCCCCAGGAGTAGAGACGCATGTGTGTGGAGGTGCTCATGTGCTCTACAGCCCCAGCAACAGCCCCTTCCACCCACCAATTGGCCTAGCACCGTTGCACCCCTCTGGCTTGTGCTGTAGCTTGGCCTCCACCAGGAGGCAGACCATGGCCGAGGGATGAAACCCCACCACCACAGAGAAGAGAGCTGCCTTTCAGTCACTCTTACCAGCTCCGTGCCTTCCTCCCCTGCCAGCCTCTGGTAGCCCGTGCTCATACCTGAACACAGGTCGCCAACATGGTGTGAGGTAAGGCGTCCAGCGCCTCAGCCCTCACCTCCACTGGGCCATCCATTTTTTTCAGCACTCTTGCTCCTTGTATTGTGCAGCAGGGTGGGGAGTACACTGAGACAGCATGGACACTAAGCGATCCATGGGGCTGGTCAGTGGGTACCATCACAGAGAGCAATGCTCAGTATGGGCATAGTGGCACACATGAAGTACTGGAGAGAGAGGAACTCAGGGACAAGAACACTCACTGTCATTCACACAGAAACACAAACAAGTTCAATGCAGATGTCTCTCTGGGGAAAGATAAATAATATTTATTTGTTCTTTACTGCTAGGACTGTTTACTGCTTATAGCACAGAGAGTGGGGGATGCAGTGTATGGCCGGGTACCCGGACATCTGCAGGATGGGTGGGGAGACCAGTAAGGCAATGAATGAAAGGAATGAGCACTTTCATTTGAGCACTTTATTTCTTTCAACTAGAGAACGGCTTCCAGCAGTAAAACTGTGACTGGTGTCACAGTCTGGTTGCATGCTCATTGGTTTGCCAGGGAAAAGCCCACTGTAGATTGTTGTGAATTGGACTTGTCCCTGGCACACCTCCAAAATATCATTCTACCATAAGATGTTTCTTGCACACGTGCAAGGAAACATAAAAACTATAAAGAATTTAGATTAGTGACTATTCTCATTGAAAGGCATTTTTGTCCTGAACACAAAAATGTAAAATAATACACTTGGAGTACAGAAATCCAGGGGCAGAGTACACATGGGTGGGGTGGTATTGACAATATTAAGAAAGCACACATTCCAAAAAAAAGCTTTTACGTACAGTTTATTACTACTTAACAATATTTTGAATCTATAGTTGCCACTGTATATCCAATGCAAACCCATAATAACATTGCTCACTTGAAGCAAACGGGGGGGGGGGTGGAGGCCATAACTGACTCCTTGTTTTTGTGTTAAAGGGGTCAGTTTCTTTACAGTTAAAACAAGGAAAGGCATCGTTTCTAAAATCTGCAGACGATCATGGGGACCACTTTTTTCCCCGAGCATGCCACCACCAGCAGCTACCACTTCAAGACTGCCACTACCCCTGCCTAATACAATCTGGGGAAAACCAGAAGTAGCCTACCAGCACTGAGATCAATATGGTTAAGGCATGTTTGCCAGAAATTACTGCTTAGAAAAGAATGAGAAAGTGACTGTGATGACGAGCAAGTCCTGGACCAGATCTCTAGTTTGTTAATGGACTCCTCCTGAGTATGATTTGCACGGCTGCATATGCCAAGTTCCACAGATGTTACCCATCATCAGATTTGTATAACAGCATTGTTGAAGCATGTAACCAGACTGCTGTCTGATGTGCTGCCACAGTGCTCCGGCATAGTTTCCAGTGATTCTGTTTATCTATTACCATCTCGGATTACAACCTTTGAGCTATAAGCTCATTTATAAAGGTTCCATGTCATTAGTAGGCAAATACAAACATATAATTTTACAAGAAATACAAATAGAAAAGACATGATTCAAAGTCATATTTTTTAAATAGACAGGTAGATCTTGGTGATATTACCAAAATTGAGTTAGTTAGGAAGGGTAGGAAGAGAGGTGAGGAGAAAGGTGGGAGGTTATGAAAATGGGACAGAGGCTGTAGGGTAACAGAAAATATGATAGATGAGGGGGCAGGGATGGGGAGGTAAGAGAGGCTGCAGAAATGTAAATGGGGAGAGAGAGGGGAGGAGCAGCCTAAGTGGGCCTAGTCGATAAAATTGGAGTACAGTAGGCAGTATTCAAAAAAAGAAGGGAAGGGGTAAAAGGGGGGATGTAAAGTCTTGTACACGAAGGGGGGAGGCTGACAATCAGAGCGGGGGAGGGGAAGGTATGTTTATGTGGCCCTTCCCCTCCACATGCCACATAAACATACTCACTTCTCAGCACACTACGTTTCTCTTCTGTAGCTACAGTACTGAAGGACACTGTGTGCAACATGGTGATGTTGGCATTTATTTATTTTTTATTTATTCAGTCTTGGATTACAATGCCTTTGAGCAGGAAACCGCTCTTTTACAAAGGTTCCATGTCGTAAGGGTGGGAATACATAGAATGTGAGCTTAGGAGTATCTAGCTAACTGACTATACAAGGAATATGTGAGCATTCAAATACATTGTGATTAGGTAACAGAGAGGATTTTAACACAGGAATTAAACAAGTCACAGGAGCAGCCTAGATGGCATTGTCAGGTCAAAGATGGATACTAGCATGCCAGAAGGAGAGCAGGTAAGGAAGTGAGGGGGTGAAGGGAGGTGGGGGTGTGGTATCTACATGAGGGGGAGAAGGGAAGGGGGAAAGTGCTCATTCTTGAGGGGCAGAAGAAACTCGGGGGAGGGGGAAGAGTAGGACCCTAGCGGTAGGTAAGAGGAAGGGGCATTAACCTGGTGGAGAAACAGACCGTGGTCAGGAGTCAGAAGGACAAGGAGCATTTAACTGGTGTAGTCACAGGAACTTTTCTTCAGCAGGTGTTGTCTTAATTGGGTCTTGAAAGGACCCAGTCTTGGTGTGATGGCAAGATCAGTGTTGAGGTTAATGAACCAGAGTGGAGCCCGGTATGCGTATGACCTCTGCCCTTGGGAGGTTCTGCATCATGGTACAGTGAGAAGCTGATGGTCAGAGTTTCTGGTACGATGTGAGCCTGAGAATAAGCTTAGCAGGTTTGTGACTCCAGGAGATTCCAGGCCAAGAAGTGTTTTTTTGGCTAATAGGCAAGTTTGGTAGTGTATTCTGTTATTAAGTTGTAGCCTCCCAGCTTGCTCATAAAGATCACAGAAATGTGTTAGCCGGGAGGGAACTAGTGAGCAGTCTACAGGCTTTGCTGAGTGCCACTACTATCCTATGTAGGGAGGTAGGAGCAGCAGAGCTGTAAATAACCAGTCCATAGTCGATAATGGAAACAATTGAGCTATGGATTACAGTTCTTAGGGCTTCAGGTGTCAGACATCGCTTTTGTCTGTGTAAGAGCCCAAATCTCATATTGACTGTTTTGGCTACACTCTTCATGTGCTTTGCGTAGGAGAGGGAGCAGTCCAGCGTTACCCCCACGTATTTAAAGTGTTCAACTTGTTCAAGTGGCATTCCTGCACAGTTACTGATGTTTAGAGATTGTGATTTGCACCTGCTTCTAGCACCACTAAAAAGCATTACTTTCCTCTTTTTGTAGTTCAGCGCCAGTTTGTGTGCTGTGAACCAGTCCTCGATTTGTTCGAAAGCAAGTTGTAGCTGATTTTTTAGGCTGCGAGGGTCCTGATGGGTAGTGTAGATGACAGCATCATCTGCATAGAGTAGCATCTGTTGATCACAAGATTGGGATAGGTTATTTAAGAAGAAGCTGAAAAGAAGGGATCCTAGAATTGATCTCTGGGGAACCCCCCAGTGAACCGGTAGATGCCCAAATATGATGTTTCTAATCTTTACCTGCTGCGAACGATCAGCCAAGTAGCTTTTAAACCATTTTGTGGTGCACTTAGAGAGGCCTACAGAGGTCAGTTGTAGTAGTAGAGGGTGACTGGCCATGTTAAAGGCCTTTGTTAGGTCAATAAAGGCTGCTCCTACAAGGTTACCATGGTCAAGTGAGCTCTGTATGCAGCTGGTGAATTTCAGCAGGGCAGTGTTGGTACTGTGCCCTTTCCAAAATCCATGCTGTTCCGGGCACTGAATACAGTATTGATCAAGGTATTCCACCAGCTGATCTGCAACTATGAGCTCCAGTGCTTTTGACAGGGGAGGAAAGATAGAAATAGTCCTGTAATTGGCATGCAGTGCTTGGTCACCATTCTTATGAAACAGGAGTTACCAGGGCAGACTTCCAAACTTGGGGGAATTGAGTCAGTTGCAGGGATAGGTTCAGCAGCTTAGTAAGGGGTACTAAAATCTCTTCAAGTGTGAGGGAGACAAACTTTAGGTCGATGGTGTCGCTGCTTTACCTAGATTTTCCAAGCACATTGCAAATGTACTTTCTAGCTTGATTTTGGGTGACAGCTTTGAAATAGAATGGATGGGGGGATGATTGACTAGGTCCAAGGCTTCAGCCTCTGGTGGGACTGGATTCCTTGAACAAATTGCATGGGAGAACACTACACAGGTCAGTAAATGCTTTATTAAACGTATTGGCAATAGTCAGTGGGTCAAGAGTAGGAGCGCCGTTAATGTTGAGCATGCGCAGTGCCTCTTTCTTGTCTTTTCCAGTAACATCCTTTAAGTTGTTCCAAAAGGTGTTGTTGCCCCAAGAGGTTTTTTAATGCTTCCCTAAAGTGGTTGTTTTTTGAGGAGCAGATGGCACAGGTGCAGTCATTCTGTAATCTTCTGAATTCCTGGAGGTCAGATTCCTTGCCAGAGTTCTTTGCCCTGTGCTAAGAGTTGTCCCTGTTTTTTATGCTGCCAAATAATTCAAGTGTGATCCAAGGGCTGTTTCTTCCTCTGATCTTTGTCTTCTGTACCAGAGCATGGCAGTTACAAGCAGCATTGAATTGTCTGATGAAGTGTTCAAGTGCTATGTCTATATCTTCCACCGTATCAAGAGGGCTCCAGTCAGTGTTGCGAAGCTGCTGCTTCACAGTATCATAGTATCATAGTAAAAGCCAGCAGAATAGGCCCCATGGTCTATCATGTCTGCTTGGAAGCTAGCCTCCTACTGGGAGCTCACTCCTCCACTCCCCAGCCCAGAGGTGGCCCTTCCTGGCCTCAGCTTCCCTCTGTACCTGTCCCAACTCTTCTTGACTACTTCCATTGTGGTCTTTTCCACCAGACTCCTGGGTAGTGCGTTCCATGGTTCCACCACCCTCTCTGTGAAGAAGCGTCTCCTGTGCTCCCCCTTCCAGCTTCCACTCGTGCCCCGTGGTAGTTCCCCCTTCTTAAGCCGGAACACTTCCCTGGCTCTGCTCTTATTTATCTCCTTTACATATTTGAAAGTCTCTAGCATGTCCCCTTTGTCCCTCCTCTCCTCCAGTGCGTACAGATTGAGTTCATCCAGTCTCTTCTCATAGTTTCTACTCTCCAAGCCCTGAATCATCCTGGTCACCCTCCTCTGGACCATCTCCAGCAGCGCTATGTCTGTCTTAAGATGGGGTCTCCAGAACTGCACACAGTACTCAAGATGCAGCATAACCAGGGCATTATACAGAGGGAGAATTACCTCCCTCCTCCTGGAGGTAATTCCCCTGGTTATGCAGCCCAGTATCCTGTTTGCTTTTGCTGCAGCTCTTCAACAATTCTCTGTGTTATTCATTTTGCTGTCCACCACTATCCCTAAGTCCCCCTCACCCGATGTGACTTGCAGTGTGGTCCCCTCAGGGTGTATGCATGTCCCGGGTTTCTGACCCCCAGATGCAGCACCCTACATTTCCCTGCATTGAACTTCAACCCCCACTTCCTTGCCCACCCCCCAGGGTATTCAGATCCCCCTGCAGGGCATCTCTCCCCCCTCCTGCCCGTCTGCCAGTGCTCCCAGTTTTGAGTCATCTGCAAAGAGACTCAACCTACTCTTAACACCCCACCCTATGTCCGAGACATAGGAATTGAACAGAAGTAACCCCAGGACTGAACCCTGGGGGACCCCCAATGATGACCCTCCTGGGGGAGGTGACTATCCCTCCAACCACCACTCACTGTATTCACCCCATAAGCCAGTTTTCCACCCACTTGAGCAACTGCCCCCCATCCCATCCCCCCAGCTTTGTTAGTAGGCCGTTGTGGGGTACCGAATCAAACGCCTTACTGAAGCCCAGATAGAGGACGTCCACTGGCCAATGTCAGTCCAGGGCACCCGTTACCCAGTCATAAAACTCCACCAGGTTAGTCTGGCATGGCCTCTACAGAACAAAACCATACTGCCTGTCATCCAGGTGCACCAACCTTTACAGGTGCCCCCCCAGCCTCTCCTTAATTATGCCCTCCATAACCTTGCCTACCACAGATGTTAGGCTAATGGGCCTATAATTCCCCATCTCTTCTCTGGACTGCCCTTTGTGGATAAGCACCACATGAGCCACCTTCCAGTCTTGAGGCACCCATCCTGTCATCAGGGAGATGTTGAAGAGTCAGGCCAGTGAAGCTGCCAGCACATCCTCCAGTTCCTTCAGCACCCTTGGATGTAGCCCATCTAGCCCAGGTGCCTTCTCAGTCTTTAGCGACCAGAGGGCCTCTCTCACCCTCTCTGCTGTGATTTCACCCTCTCATCCCCCTTCTTCATACATCCTCTCCTCCCCTTCTAGATACAATCCATCCCCTGCCCTAGTCTCATCCAGTCCTTCAGACTCCAACTGACCACCTGGTTCAGTGGGCTCCTCTACCGTCCCATCGGATTGGAAAGATCCCCCACCTCCCTGGTAAAGACAGAGGCGAAGTACTCATTCAACACCTCTGCTTGTTCCCCAGCTTCCTGCACCCATCCCTCCCAGTTCTAATCCTGCTAATCTGTGCCCCTACTTTTCTTTTCTCCCCTATGTATGTATAGAACCCCTTTCCCTGACTGAGGATATCCCTGGCCAGGTTGAGCTCCTTCTTCTCCTTGGCCCCCCTTACCACCCTGGTGACCCTCTTAGCCAGGAAATCACACTCTCCCTAGCCCCCCTTGAGCACTTTAAGCTTGCATAGGCTGCCTTTTTCTCCCTCACCGCCTCCTGCATCTCCCAGGTCCACCAACATGGCTTACTGGTCCTACATTGCTTGTGCCTTACCTTTTCGCAGGCCCTCGAAGCCTCCTGCACCCCTTCTTAATGGTCTCCCACAAGCTACCAGCATCCATTTCTGGCCTTGTGTCATCCAAGCACCCTTTAAGAATCCTTCCCATGCCCTCAAAGTCTGCCCCCCTAAAATCTATTACTTCTGTGTTAGTGCAATTTCCTCTCCCACTAGGAACATAAGAAACCAGACCGTGGCATGGTCACTGCCTGCCAACGGGCTGCTGACCTCCAGTTCCCTTATCTGGTCACTATCTGCTAGGACAATGTCCAGGATCCGATCTTGCCTAGTAGGCTCCCCCACATGCTGGACTAGGAAGGCATCCTGGAAGACATCCAGAGGAGGCGGTATAGCGCAATTGTCTAATGCTCTGAGCTGCAAATCTGGTGACATCCAGCAGACCAGACCTGGGTTTGAATCCCACAGCTTCCACTTGTATACTGTGTGACCCTGAGCAAGCCACTTAACTTCCTTGTGCTCTCAGGTCACTCCTGTAAAAAAGCATTCAGCTTAGTGTGCTATTCCTGGTTAAACAACTGAAAAAAAAAATCCTCTGCTTCCTGGCCACTGAGGATGTCATAGTGCCCCAGTCTGCCCCCGGCATGTTCAGGTCACCCATGATCACCACCATACCCTTTCCAAGGCCACAGTGACCCCTGATTTTCTCAGCCAGATCATCCTCCAGTTCTGCTTCCATTGTGGAGGGTCTGTGCACCACCCCAATTTTTAATCTTTGGCCCCCCCTCATTTGTAGGTTACCCAAATTGCCTCCACATCTCCTTCTGCCTCCTCAATTCCACCAACTACTATGTCATTTTACTATGACAGTTAAGGTACTCAAGGTGACCCCCTTTAGCCTTCTGCTTGAAATTGTTGGGTGGGGTTGAATTTGCTAGTCCAGTTGCAGGTGATCGGGGAGTGATCACTTAGTGAGTCTGGGTGGATGGTCATGTTAGAAATACGATCCATGCGATTTGAGAGGATCCAGTCCAGTAGCGTGCTGGATCCAGCTTTATAGTTAGTTCTGGTGGGTGAGTCAACGTGTAAGACGCAGTGCAGCAACCGTGTCCTTATATGAGCCAGTAGGGGGTGCCAACCAGTTGATATTGAAGTCCCTCAGAATGATAGTTTCAGTCAAGATGCTGACATCTAATGACCTCCATGATTTCTTCAAACCCTGGGGATTTCACTTCAGGAGGGATCTATACTGAAAATATTGTAAGTGCTTTATTTTGGACCCTAGCAGAATTTTTATGAGGAGAATTTGTGCAGCACTGACAAGGCTGGGTAGAGACAGGGCAAACCTCTTGATTGTGTGAGGTATATCGCACAGCCCCCCATCTCTTTTAGAGGTTCTGTCATTCCTGAATAGGGTAAAACCCAGGTATCCTGACAGCAGCATCCAGTGTTTTTGGTGTGAGCAACGTCTCCACAACTGAGAGTATGTCAGGGTTGTGTTGTGAGACCCAGACTTGCAGGCAATCAAGGGTTTTTCTGCAGACTGCGAATATTTATATTGGCAAGTGTTATTGTTCCTTGCTTATTATCATTTCTTGGCAGTGAGTCCCCAGCTGGGCCAGGATTTGGATGTACATTGCCAGATATAAGCAGGAGCAGAAGGATGAGTCAAAGTAGACAGACTTTCAGCAGCCAACAGCAGAGTTTCTGATTCCTTTGCTACTGAGCTGGGATTCTTTTTCTGCTGTGATGAATGTGGAAGCAATGGGAGTAGGGCAGGTATAGATAAGGTATGAAGTAAGTGGAGGTCAGTAGTCTTTGTAGCCATATTGGGAGCCAGCTGAATGGGCTAAGTCCTAGTACAGTGGTGTAGGATATATCAGTGATGCAGCAAGGGGTATAATGCAGATTTGCATGTATCCTTAAGGGAGATTGAGGCCCTTGCCAAGAAACATTGAGGTAGATATGGCCACATAGGGCACTCAGGGACATAGCCAGGAGGGCACGTTGCCATAGCTCCATCTCCAGTAGTATGTCAGGGAACAGGTATAACCTCAAATTATTCAGATACCACCAGGGGGCTGAAGAATGTGGTACCCACACAGTTTGTGGTCGGAGACCAGAGACTATGGCCACTTATGGAGCAGTGGTACTGGTCCGGATTGGTGGTGCATGCGGCAGCAGAGGGAGTTAGGTTGTGCTGCAATGGGAGGTGAGATCCTGATCAGAGCTATGAGTTCAGAGAGATAGAAGATGTGATAGTACTGAAGGGGGGGAAGTAGACTGGGTTAAGAGCTCTGAAGAGTGATAGAAAATGTGATAGTACTTAAGGGAGGGGGAGGTAGACAGTGGCGTGGTGGTTGTAGTCAACGAGCTAGCAGGGGATCTGTTCACTAAGGCTGTGGGAAGTGAGGAAAGGTTGGCAGAGGGTTAGATATGAGATTATGGGGACTGGGGGGTCAGTGATAGGCTGATAAGTCAGGCCGCAATATTACACACTTAGTCGGTGCAAGAAAGCTCGCAGAGTCTGTAGCACTTAATCACTGGTAGGCAATTTGATTTGTAACCCAACAGTAATATGAAAATAACAGACCCAACAGCAAGGAAGGCAGGTGATGCAGCCTAGCAGCAAGAACAATTGCAGAGGCTGATCAGGGCAAATTAGCTAGTGGGGCTGAGAAAGTGGGAATGTCAGAAGCGTATTTAAAAGAGGAGTGGGCAGGGTGGGGGATGGGAAAAAAAACACCAAAGTAGTAGAGAAGCAGTAAAGAAGAGAATTCAGTTCAATGTTTAATTCAGACCCCAGGAGACTACCAGAAAAGGTTCTCCAATGGGATTCAGGCTGTGCAGTCAGGCTGATCAATCAGGTTCCGCTACCAAACCGTGGCACCAATTGGGTAGTAGAAGAAAGGCACAAGCAAGTCTCTGCTTCAAGCGGTCGTACCTTGAGTGCTGGGCCAAGCTGCTGTTCCAGGAGGGCAGACAGAAATCAGCAGCAGGTAGCAGGTGGCAGCCAAGGTTAGGGCTGTACCGCACTGCTGCAGAAGCAGTTCCACAGGTTCAGAGTGAAGAGTCCTTGAGTGCTGGGCTGAGTTGCAGTTCCAGGAGGGCAGACAGAAATCAGCAGCAGGTAGCAGCTGAGGTTGGGGCCATACCGCATTGCTACAGGAGCAGTTGTACCCGCTCAGGACGAAGAGTCCTTGAGTGCTGGGCCAAGCCACAGTTCCACAAGGGTGGACAGAAATCAGCAGCAAGTAGCAGGCGGCGGCCAAAGTTGGGGCCATTCTGCACCACTGCAGGACCAGTTGCACCCACTTGGGGTGAAGAGTCCTTGAGTGCTGGGCCGAGCCACAGTTCCAGGAGGGCAGACAGAAATCAGCAGCAGGTAGTGGTCGGTGGCCGAGGCTGGGGCCGTACCATGTCACTGCAGGTGCAGTTGCACACATTCGGGTGAAGAGTCCTAGGGGACTCAAGCTGTGCATGCATGACTATTGTGCATACATAGTTATAGTACGTCAGCATCACCATGTTGTGCAGGGCTGACTACGGGGAAAACTTCACATGTGTGAGTATCATGCATGCACAATACTGTAATTGCTTCAGTATTGCTTACGGCTGACTCCAGTGCAGCAAAAGCACCACATATTCTTTTCCACACTCTTTCCACTCCTAAAAGCTCTCCACAGCCATATTGACTCTGACCAGAGGCTGTTTATGATAGCTATCCATCTTCCCTATGGTTACAGAGCCTTTTAAAAAGGGCAAGCGTAGTAGATAAGGCTGAGTGCCAAGAGAGCAATATAGAGGACTGAATATGAGCAACCATACACAACAAGGCTGTGTTACCATGAAAACCTCAAGACCGAAACTCAGTCTTGTATGTATATGGTTGCTCATTACACAATTTCTTAGCGTGTATGGGCAACCATTACTGCAAGCCTGTACCCACTACCTATAAAAAAGATCCTTCCATGCTCAGCCTGTTCCCTTACCGTTGTGGTTCTTTCAGGCACCACTCACTTCTGGGATCAGCTCTCTCACCACTGCAGCCACTTCACTGGGTGCCGAGGTTTGAAAAAGGTGGCCATGCGAAGATGCTTAATGTTGCTGTGCTGAAGTAGTGACATACCTAGTGCAGCACAACAACATCGTGTTGTTGCTACTGTAGCACAATGAGGCTGTTCTAGGTATGGATTTCCATGCTGAACAGCGTTCCACCATATGCTATAATGGGATAGTCAGATGTTGCCAATGAGTGTCTTTTAAGATGATAAAAATGTGTTGCATATTTCTGTACCTTGGGAAGACTGGATTGGCCAATGGGCCTTTTTCTGCCCTCATATTCTATTTTCAACCATAAATCCCTAATTGGAAGGATAGGTTGGGGTGGGGGATGGGGCAGATCAGCTGGATTAGATATGTTTTCCTTTAAAGCTGCTAATGTGCTTATTACTGTACTTTGAAACCCAGTTGGGAGAATAGCTGGGGGCGGGGGTGGTCGGGACCAGCTGGATTAATGGAGTTTTCCTTTAAAGCAGCAGCATTTTTTAGCAGAAAAAAATATCCTATAGTTTTTTGTTTGTTTGTTTTTAGTACTAATGCATTTCTGGCAGAAACATCACTAAATTCATTTTTCTTTTTGTTGTATTTCACTCCTGAACTGAGATATGGTGTTTCAAAGTTTTCAAAAGCCCCTGTTTTCTGATCATTTGGTGTGGTACTGTGCCATTTATCATTAAGAATTTGTGCCAACACCCTCCTAAATATCCACAGTATGAATGCTAAAGCTAAAAAAACTATATGAACACATTTTTTGCTGACTAACAAATACTGCTACTTTAATCCTCTTAGCCCCACCGGGTTAATCAGTCTCCTGACCTGTAAATGACCACTCTGCTCGGCCAACAGTCATAACTACACCTAAACTGCATGTACTGCACTTAGACAGAAACTGTTTTCAAACGTGTTTGCTAAACCTCTTCAAAACAATGTCACTATGACTTCCTAGATACTGTGTGTATGGTTATGTCTCGTATTGTATTTCTGTTTTTTTTTTTCATTAGATGTGGAACCTTTGCAAATGAGCTTCTACCTCAAAGATATGTAAATCCAAGATTGAATAAATAAATAAAAAACTGTTACCATGCATATTACTGTACCTTAAAACACTGATCAGGAGGATACATGGGGTGGAAGGGACCTGCTGTGTTACTGGAGTTTTCCTTTAAAACTATTAGTGTACCTATCACTGTACCATAGAACCTTAATCAGGAAGTGAGGAAGGGGGTAGAATTAGTGGAAATTTTCCTTTAAGATTGTGCTAATATGTAGGATCAGAGATAACACAGCAATGACACTCACAAAATAAAATGTTTTTTTTTTGGGGGGGGTTGCCAAGATAAAAAAAGACCCTTTTATCATTGCCGTGAAATACATTTCTCCTAAGAAATTTTCAAGTTTTCAAAAATAGGGGAGGGGGCCCACCTGCACTTACAAAAGACAGCATGAGCACCAGCCAGAGATTACTAGAAAAAGGAGCCCTGCAGAGTAACTATTTTGAAAAGGCACTGGGACAGGGAGAGGGTGTTTGTTTGCCAGGGTGGTAAAAGTGAGTGCTTTTATGTTAAGACACTCTCCTTCACAGAAGACTGCATGGATGACTTGGGGGGGTGGTATTCAGTAACCTAACTGCCTCTCAGGTCAGAATTTTCCCATATAAACAATTAATTTTCTATTTTCAAAATGTACAAATAATTTACATACTACAGAACATATATCAGAGTACAAAAGTACAGTATCTGTGACCTGCAAGCCTGCTCCAAGGACAGGTTGCATATGGCTTAAATTCTCTTATAACTGGAAAAGGAAAGAAGGAAAACCAAGTATAACAGTCTGGACTTTTTATGCACTCACCTTTGGCTGTCATTCTGGGGCCCTGGGGTCCTCACTGAACATGCCTAAGGGGGCTGGCCTAGGGTCTGGGGGTACCAGAGATACTGGAACCATAAATGCACTTGGTGCCTTCTCCTGGGGTGGTGATTTAGGATACCTGGAAATAAGATGCAGTTTAACATCACCAGGAAAATATAGAAGCTGCTCCCACAGTACCTTCCCCACACAACAACAATTCCACCTTTTACAGCTGCAGTGGGCATAGCCCTGCAGATGTTTTGCTTTGAGAAAAGGACTACCTGCATAATTACCTTCCAAACAACATGGTAGAGTGTTAAAAATAGTGTCTTCTGCTGAAGCCTCATTACTACGCTGCCTGTGTGTGTATGGCAGCTGGAGACCACTATTTTTCCTCTAGCTTGAGAAGTGAATTGAGACCTCCCCAATGCTGCCTTTTTTTGCAAATTGAAACCTCCTCCATAGTGTTTTATGGGTCTTTCCTCTGGCTTGAGAGAAGCTAAAGGAAAACTCCACCCAAAGTTCAAATCTGGTACCTCTGCGAGTTCCCTGAATTTGCTAATAAACTATCCTGCACATTCTGAGTCCCTCAGTAGGAGACATCAGTAAAGTAACCAAATACTAAGTAAGGACTGGATCACATAAACACAAACCATCACAAAGCCTACTTAATCAATGGATGACCACAGCTGCAAAATGATTAGATTTGTCTATGAGCACTGTCTTTTACACAAGACACAGGCAATTGAATCAAAAGTCCATAACATGTCGATCAAAATAGGGGGAGCAGAATTTTAGGCAAAGTGACATGATTTCTATACAGATTGCAAGCAGCAATAACTGCTGCTGAGATACATTGTGTCCCTTGCTATGCAGTGGGAGGAGGTGTAAAGTAGCATTGTTGAGGAGCAGTCACAGATTTGTTTTATAAAGAGCTATGCTTGATTATGTTTCCAGACTAGTTCATATAATCCATTCCAGTTCTGCATATATTATTTCATTCACGGTCTACTCAAACTAAAAAGTGCTGTTCCATTTCTGGTACTTGCTACTAGTGACATGCTTACATGCACACACACACATACACGCACACACAGACACACACACACACACACACAGAAAAAACTCCTCTCACAGCCAGAACTGAAAAAAAAAACACTGAAAGGAGTCAGAACACAAAAAGTTAATAATACATATCTTTTCCTGATTTTAACATGCAGTTTTCCTTTAATTGAGCTATCACCAATACTGCTGTGTTTTTTTGGGAGGGGCAAGTAGAAACCTCCTCTATAGAGTTTTATGGGCCTTTTCTTTCTGTGTTAAGTTTCAGTGCTTAATTGATCATTTGCAAACTGAGAAATTTGTTTTGCTGGTATCTCCTCCCCCACTCATCCAGAGGTGTCAGTTTATTTACTAAACATGCTGATTGATCTTACTTGCTTCCCTCTTAGTAAGAATGTGAAACTAAACATATGTTATTTTGAATGATTGATAAAGTGACATGTCCAGTTTGCATCTCTTGAGGATCAAGCGGTATCCCCTTTACCTCTGTGGATTAATTCACTTGGCACCAGCTCTTAAGACCTCAGCTGTTGACATCAATTTTAAGATAATGTTAAATATAAAGTCTATGGTACCAGTAATACAACACCATAAATAAGTGCTGCTCATTGGAAGAGTATAAAGAGCAACATATTATCATTTGCAATAGTTTACCTTAAAAGGATCAAGGAATAAAACAACAAATGATGATACGCAAGATAGCTAAATGAGGATGTGAACAAAGTGACTCAACAACAACAAGAACAACAAAAAAAGCTAAACATGCAATAAAATATCTGAAAACAAAAGCCATGACACAACCACATGGTCAAAATATTAAACATTTTAAAAGAAACCTAAATGTAAAAGTAACCATTTCAAAAAGAACCTGGAACTCAAATGTAAAAGATGCAGACAAAATCAACAGCATGCAATTGTGAAGTTACATCAATAGCCTAAACAAAAACATATATATATATATATATATATATATGGGAAACAGTACAAAATCCAGTGGAGATAGAAAAGCAATGTAATGAATATTTGTGTTCATTATTCAAACCCAGTCACAACTCAGTCCCCTTCCCCTGTTCATTACCAGGAATGCCAACATAATTGATATAAATACAGATAACATACTACAAAATTTTCAAAATAAGAAAATCAGAGTCCAAAGTTTCCACTAAAATGCTGAAATTAAATAATGGGATAATCCATAACTAGGTACCCACTAAAAATACATATTTTTTAAATTAATAAATACAGGTTCCAGGAAAACTTCTAGAATCACTACTTAAAGATTTAAGTTAGCCATATGTCTAACACTGATTTCAGTGCAAGAGAACAGCAGTGATTCACAAAGTTACAATCATGTACAGTACCCTAAATGTAATCTGTCTCTATGAAAACATGATCCAGTTCTTGATACAATAATGCCTCATAGACATAATTTATGTTATACCTTTGCAAAACATCTACCGCTGCACCACATTTGGCAGTCATTGAAAAATGTCTTTCCCAGTAATTCATCCATGTATTATAAGCAATAGAACCCAAATAAGCAAAACTGTAGGAAGATTCATCACTGTAAGTCTTCTGTATTATGCAGACTGTTATACTTAACAGTTGTAGGGTAAGTTAGTACATCTGGACTTATTTGCTGCATATGCATCCCAATTGCTAAGGGGTCCTGACTATGTACACCCATCCTGAAGCCAAGCTAGCTACAGTATGTCTAACACTAACATTGATGGGAATATTATGCCAGTAGCAAGGATCTTTTTAAATATTTTAAAGTTGATATTAGCTGGTATTAACAATAACATCTGAAAAAAATCAGTAGCTTCTGTGTTTCTTATTTTTTTCATTTACAATTTTCTGTGTTTTTTCTATTTTCCCCCTTGTTCCTGTGTGCATCCAGGGCACTGAACGTATGTGTGTGGAGGAACATGCACATCGGGCACTGCGGAGTGCCCCATCCTACTAGCTGTCCTCGTGCCTGTGCCACCACCAGACCTCCACCCGGTGGGATGGGACTATGGAAGGGACAGCATTCACCCCCAAGAGAGGTAATCCTGCTCTTTGCCTTCCCCCCAGCTGGCTCCCTGATGACCTGGGATCGCTCACGAACCCGGGTCAGTGGCGTGACACGAGGTAAGGCTAGATGCCTCAACCCTCTGTGCTACTGGGCCAGCCTAGCTTCTGTGTTTCTATGTTAGTAAGTAGCTTGTACATGTGCATTATTCTGTACATTCATGTTGACATCAATTTTGAAATGTTAAATATAAAGCCTATGGTACCAGTAACACAATGCCATAAACAACTATTGCTCAAATATTAAAAATCCATGGAATCAACCTATTGTCAAGTTAAATAAAAAATATTTATCTCTGTAGCAGTCAGAACCATAAAGAAAAAGAGAAAAAAAGAAACACAGAAGAAAAAGTGTGCATAAAATAAGCCAAGCAATGGGGGAGGGGGTATAATATGTATAAAGCAAGTGAGCAGCACTGAAATGCATTTTCTTTATACTTGTGAAACAATGAAAGTTCAAGTAAAATATAGGTCCCAGATATAGAAAACTGTTGAAAAGGATAAAAAGGAATGGAAAGGGTCAAAGATACAGTAGAAAAGAACAAAACAACCAAAAAAATCAAGAAACAGATTGTCATAAAATTTAAAACAAAACAGAGAATGCTACAATTTAAAACAACAAAACAGTGAATGATATTTGGCAGATTATAAAGGGCAACATATTATCATTTGCAATAGTTTACATTAAAAGGATCAAGGAATATAACAACCAATGATGACAAGTAAGATGGCTAAATGATGATCTGAAGAAAGTTACTGAACAACAACAACAACAAAAAAGCTAAACATGCAATAAAATAACTGAAAACAAAAGTCATGACATAACCACATGGTCTGAATATTACACATTTTAAAAGAAACATAAAAGCAAAAGTAACCATTTAAAAAAATGGAACTCAAATGCAACAGATGCAGATGTAACCCATAGCTGGCGCTATACCAGGGGCCACTACCCCTGCCTGCTTAGCTAGTAGCAGGTTAAGGACCTAGGTTTGGTAACATGTGCCTCCATTTTGTAACCCCTCTCTTGGGTTTGGGAGAAAACATCCACTCAGCATCATGACTAGGTTTGTACTTCTGGTCAGTGGTACCCAAGTAACTCAGGACACAGGAAGCGGTAACTGAAATGTCCAAACCAGGAATGGGATTCTAGAGTGTGGTTTTATTCACATCAACACAGGAATAACAAAGCAAAGATGGACCCCTGCAGGGCTACAGTCACTGGCAATGCAGATTTACAGAGGACAGAGCACATCTTCTTTTCTACACGAAAACCCTCAGGTTGTGAACTACTCTGGGCTCACATGGCCTGAACTGGTACTCTTCTACTTTGATTCCTTGACATGGCACCCTGGCCAGTACTTGAACACTTTTCCATATGGCATGGAGTTTGATGGTGGCTCCCTAAACCACCCATGAGCACTTTCTAGCTGTAAAGGGAAAATCATCCTTAACCGCACATCTGGGTACTTTATGCAGACACTGGCCAAGTGCCAGGGAGAAAGCTATAGGTGCCCAGACTGAATCTGTAGAGGTAAACCTGATTTCTCCAGATGGGGGTCTCCCACCTCTTGCTCCCGAATCTATACCCGGCCATTCATTTGGAACAACACCTTTCTTCGAAACTACTGGTTGTAGATGCTATCTCAAAATGTTTATCACATTTAACATTCTACACTGTATTTAGGTGGTATCCTGACTTAAATAGTTCTGTTAGTGGCTATGTCCATTCTTTAGACCCCCACTGTTTCAGATGCTTCCAAGCCATACACAAATTTAAAAGCACTGTACTTGATTAGTCTTCTCCTGACCCCACAGTAGGCAGATATGTTTGCACAACTCCCTGTCTTGGTGAACATAGGCTCTATAGCAGAACAGACTCACCATGGTATGCAGGTGCACCTGGGCTTCTCTCAAAGGACACAAACAAATTCTCTGGTTCTCAACACACTTCCCATTTTCAGGCAGCTTTTTCCTTTCCAGGCAGGGCCAGGAGAGTGCCCCTGAAATGTTGGAATTCCCCCATCCCTCTGGGGATGGGGCACTGGAATAACACATGGAATGGTCTCTACCACTTCCTTCTGGTCTCTTCTGTGTTCCTCTCTAGGGTGAGAACACACAACCCACTTTCTGATGTAGGTCTAAATCAGATCTAAGCACTGAGGGACTGTCAACTGCAGCACACCTCTTCCTCTCACAAGACTCCACTGTAGACTGACTTAAATTCCCCAACATTCTACAGCTAACCCCTGCAGCCAGCATTCCAATGTGGCTTATGCTGCTGTGAGAATTCAATGGTGATGTCATCCCTCCAGCTTAGCTGAGGACAGAGTGAGACAGTGTGAAACCCATTTAACTGGTGTCTCACAAGCTGCCTTTTTCTGTCTGCCACTAGTTCTAAGTGGGATTCTAGTAACCCCAGGTATAAGGGGGTTACACAGACAAAAGCAACAGCAAGCAGTTCTGCAGTTACATAAATAGCCTAAACAAACAACAAAAAATAATAAGTAATATTAATAGCAGAGAAACATTACAAATCCACTGGAGTTAGCAAATCAATGTAATAAATATTTGTGTCCCTTTTTCAAACTCAGTCAAAACTCAGTCCCCTGTCCTTGTACATTATTTGGAATGCCAACAGAATTAATATAAATACAGACAACATACTACAAAAAATCCAGAATAAGAAAATCCAGAGAGTCCAAAGTTTCCACTAAAGTGCTGAAAAAAAATATTGGGATAATCCGTAACCAGGAACCCCCTCACAATATTAAAAAAAATTAATAAATATGTGTTCCAGGTAAAATTATAGATTCACTACTTGAAGATTTAAATTAGACACATATCTAAGAGTTATTTCAATACAGAGAACAGCAGTGATTCATAAAGGACAATTACGTTCCTAAATGTAATCTGTCTCTATGAAAACATGATCCAGTTCTTGGTTAACAATATCTGATGGACATAATTTCCATTATACCTTTGCAAAACATCTGCCATTATACCGCATTTCTCAGTCATTGAAAAAAGTCTTCCTAGCTATTCATCCTTGTATTATAAACAGTAGAACCCAAACCAGCCAAACCATATGATGATTCATCGCTGTAAGCCTTGTGTATTATGCAGACTGTGATACTTAACAGTTGTAAGGTGAATTAGTGCATCTGAACTTATTTGCTGCATACGCATCTCAATTGCTTTGGGATCCTGACCATGTTCACCCTTCCTCAATCCCAGCTAGCTACAATATGTCTAGCAATAATACAGCTGGGAAGATTATGCTATTAGAAGCATCTCTTTAAATATCTTAATGTTGATATTAGCTGATTTTCGCATAAAACCCTGAAGAAATCATGCAGAGGGCTCCTGGGGAACACACATAAACACAAACAATCATGAAACCAACATAGCCAATGGATGACCACAGCTGCAAAATGATTCGATTTGTCTACAAGCATTGTCTTCCATGTAAGATGCAACAATTGTATCAAAAGTCCATAACATGTTGATCAAAACAGGGGCAGCAGGATTTTAGGCAAAGTGACACAGTTTATATACAGATTGCAGGCAGCAATAACTGCTGCTGAGATAAACTGATGTGCTTGCCATGCAATGGTGGTGGGGGAGGAGTGTTAAGTAGCATTGTTGAGGAGCAATCACAGATTTGTTTTTAAATAGATGTTCTCCATGTTGTTTCCAGACTAGTTTGTATAAACCATTCCAATTCTTCATATATTATATCATTAATGGTCTACTCTAACAAACTATAAAGTGATGCACCACTTCTGCTACTTGGTTGGTACTGGTACAAAAACTGAAAGGGACTGAGGGATAGCAACAGGAGTGCAGACAAAACTACTTTAAATAGTGACATGCTTTAAACACACACACACACACACACACACAAACACAGTAGAACACAACTGGTTAAAGTACAACTTATTAATTATACATACCCTAAGACTCACAGTGTGACTCCTCTGGCTGCTGTGTTCTCTCTACTGTGGCTAATTTGAAACAAAAAGACAATGTAACAAGACACTGTCCTCCAGCAGGGGCTATTAAACATTAGGGCAAAGGGCACTCTGGGAAGACTGTCTGGGATAAGATAAAATTAAAAAAAAAACCTGAATAGCAGCTCCCAGGGGCCATAAAACTACCACAAAAGTTTGAAAAAGCACCTCTCACAGCCAGAACTAAAAAGAAATAAAAAACACAGAAATGAATTTGGAACACAAAGTTAATAATATATATCTTTTCCTGATTTTAACATGTAGTTTTCTATTGATTGAACTATCACCAGAACTGCCTCTATTTTTTTTTTTTTGCAAGCTGAAACCTCCTCTATAGTGTTTTATGGATATTTTCTTTCTGTGTTTAGTTTCAGTGCTTAATTTACAACCATTTGCAAACTGAGAAACTTGTTTTGCTGGTGCCCCCCACACTCATTCACAGGTGCCAATTAATTTATTTGCCAACCATGCCGGTTGATTTTACTTGCTTCCCTCATAGTAAGAATGTGAAACTACAGTTGTGTTATTTTAACTGATTAATAAAGTGGCATGTCCACTTTGCATCTCTTGGGGGGGGGTGAAGATGCATCTCTTTGTCTGTGTGGAGTAATTCTCTTGGCACCAGCTCTTAAGACCTCAGCTGTAAGAGACATCATGCATGTAAGCATGGGTGAAGACAGGAATTTTAAACTTGTACTCTAGATGAGAGATGATGGGACTGTTGCCTATGGGTAAAGACTCAGTGAGTTAAATATATATTTTCTAGAGGAAAGGAGGGAAAGGCAAGACATGATAGAAGCATTCAAATGCCTCAGTTTTATCAAGGTACAGGAAGGTTCAATTCTGCTGAGAAGAGATGTTTAAGGGCAAGGAGGCATGATATATAGCTAGAAGGGGGGAAAACTTAGAGGGGATCCAAGGAAGTTCTTCTTTAGCGGTAGGGTGGGGTACACATGGAACAGCCTGTCAGCAGAGGTAATGGATACCAGAATGGTTACAGTGTTCAAACATGCCTGGGATACACATAGGGGGACCTTGGTAACAGGGCTGGAGCACGGGGGGGGGGATTTAAGGCTGGAGATCAGTTATGGGCCATGTCATAAACCACATGGTCAAAGTATTAAACATTTTAAAAGAAACATAAACACAAAAGTAACCATTTCAAAAAGAAAATGGAACTCAAATGCAACAGATGCAGACAAAAGCAACAGCAAGCAATTGTGCAGTTACATTAATAGCCTAAAATATATGTGTGTGTGTGTGTGTGTATATATATATATATATATATTCATTGCAAAAAAATCCATTTAATGCATCAGTTAGGGTTCTTCCACAGTGACAACAGCAAGGAAGGCACTGACGACATCAAGACCTGATGCTTGTTGGAGCTGTAGGTGGGGACTGGGCAGCAGGTAGCAGGTGGCGGCCAAGGTTAGGGCTGTACCACACTGCTGCAGGAGCAGTTCCACCCGTTCAGAGTGAAGAGTCCTTGAGTGCTGGGCTGAGTTGCAGTTTCAGGAGGGCAGACAGAAATCAGCAGCAGGTAGCAGCTGAAGTTGGGGCCATACCGCATTGCTAGAGAAGCAGTTGTACCCACTCAGGATGAAGAGTCCTTAAGTGCTGGACCAAGCCACAGTTCCATGAGGGTGGACAGAAATCAGCAGCAGGTAGCAGGTGGCGGCCAAAGTTGGGGCCATACTGTGCCACTGCAGGACCAGTTGCACCCACTCGGGGTGAAGAGTCCTTGAGTGCTGGGCCGAGCCACAGTTAAAGGAGGGCAGACAGAAAAAAATATTTATCTCTGTAGCAGTCAGAGCCATAAAGAAAAAGAGAAAAAAGAAACACAGAAGAAAAAGTGTGCATAAAATAAGCCAAAGCAATGGGGAAGGGGGTATAATATGTATAAAGCAAGTGAGCAGCACTGAAATGCATTTTCTTTATACTTGTGAAACAATGAAAGTTCAAGTAAAATATAGGTCCCAGAAATAGAAAACAGTTGAAAAAGATAAAAAGGAATGGAAAGGGTCCTAGATGCAGTAGAAAAGAACAAAACAACCAAAAAAATCAAGAAACAGATTGTCATAAAATTTAAAACAAAACAGTGAATGCTACAATTTAAAACAACAAAACAGTGAATGATATTTGGCAGATTATGAAGGGCAACATATTATCATTTGCAATAGTTTACATTAAAAGGATCAAGGAATATAACAACCAATGATGACAAGCAAGATGGCTAAATGATGATGTGAAGAAAGTTACTGAACAACAACAAAAAAAAGCTAAACATGCAATAAAATAACTGAAAACAAAAGTCATGACATAACCACATGGTCTGAATATTACACATTTTAAAAGAAACATAAAAGCAAAAGTAACCATTTAAAAAAATGGAACTCAAATGCAACAGATGCAGATGTAACCCATAGCTGGCGCTATACCAGGGGCCACTACCCCTGCCTGCTTAGCTAGTAGCAGGTTAAGGGACCTAGGTTTGGTAACGTGTGCCTCCATTTTGTAACCTCCTTCTCTCTTGGGTTTGGGGAGAAAACATCCACTCAGCATCATGACTAGGTTTGTACTTCTGGTCAGTGGTACCCAAGTAACTCAGGACACAGGAAGTGGTAACTGAAATGTCCAAACCAGGAATGGGATTCTAGAGTGTGGCTTTTATTCACATCAACACAGGAATAACAAAGCAAAGATGGACCCCCACAGGGCTACAGTCACTGGCAATGCAGATTTACAGAGGACAGAGCACATCTTCTTTTCTACACAAAAACCCTCAGATTGTGAACTACTCTGGGCTCACATGGCCTGAACTGGTACTCTTCTACTTTGATTCCTTGACATGGCACCCTGGCCAGTACTTGGACACTTTTCCATATGGCATGGAGTTTGATGGTGGCTCCCTAAACTACCCATGAGCACTTTCTAGCTGTAAGGGGAAAATCATCCTTAACCACACATCTGGGTACTTTATGCAGACACTGGCCAAGTGCCTGGGAGAAAGCTATAGGTGCCCAGACTGAATCTGTAGAGGTAAACCTGATTTCTCCAGATGGGGGTCTCCCACCTCTTGCTCCCGAATCTATACCCGGCCATTCATTTGGAACAACACTTTTCTTTGAAACTACTGGTTATAGATGCTATCTCAAAATGTTTATCACATTTAACATTCTACACTGTATTTAGGTGGTATCCTGACTTAAATAGTTAAGTTAGTGGCTATGTCCATTCTTTAGACCCCCACTGTTTCAGATGCTTCCAAGCCATACACAAATTTAAAAGCACTGTACTTGGTTAGTCTTCTCCTGACCTCACAGTAGGCAGATACGTTTGCACAACTCTCTGTCTTGGTGAACATAGGCTCTATAGCAGAACAGACTCACCATGGTATGCAGGTGCACCTGGGCTTCTCTCAAAGAACACAAACAAATTATCTGGTTCTCAACACACTTCCCATTTTCAGGCAGCTTTTTCCTTTCCAGGCAGGGCCAGGAGAGTGCCCCTGAAATGTTGGACTTCCCCCATCCCTCCGGGGATGGGGCACTGGAATAACACATGGAATGGTCTCTACCACTTCCTTCTGGTCTCTTCTGTGTTCCTCTCTAGGGTGAGAACACACAACCCACTTTCTGATGTAGGTCTAAATCAGATCTAGGCTCTGAGGGGCTGTCAACTGCAGCACACCTCTTCCTCTCACAAGACTCCACTGCAGACTGACTTAAATTCTCCAACATTCTACAGCTAACTCCTGCAGTCAGCATTCCAATGTGGCTTATGCTGCTGTGAGAATTTGACGGTGATGTCATCCCCTCCAGCTTAGCTGAGGACAGAGTGAGACAGTGTGAAACCCATTTAACTGATGTCTCACAAGCTGCCTTTCTCTGCCTGCCACTAGTTCTAAGTGGGATTCTAGTAACCCAAGGAATAAGGGGGTTACACAGACAAAAGCAACAGCAAGCAGTTCTGTAGTTACATAAATAGCCTAAACAAACAACAAAAAATAATAAGTAATATTAATAGCAGAGAAACATTACAAATTCACTGGAGTTAGCAAATCAATGTAATAAATATTTGTGTCCCTTATTCAAACCCAATCAAAACTCAGTCCCCTGCCCTTGTACATTATTTGGAATGCCAACAGAATTAAAATAAATACAGACAACTTACTACAAAAAATCCAGAATAAGAAAATCCGGAGAGTCCAAAGTTTCCACTAAAGTGCTGAAAATAAATATTGGGATAATCCGTAACCAGGAACCCCCTCAAAATATTAAAAAAAATTAATAAATATGTGTTCTGGGTAAAATTATAGATTCACTACTTGAAGATTTAAATTAGACACATATCTAAGAGTTATTTCAATACAGAGAACAGCAGTGATTCATAAAGGGACAATTACGTTCCCTAAATGTAATCTGTCTCTATGAAAACATGATCCAGTTCTTGGTTAACAATATCTGATGGACATAATTTCCATTATACCTTTGCAAAACATCTGCCATTATACCACATTTCTCAGTCATTGAAAAAAAAAGTCTTCCCTAGCTATTCATCCTTGTATTATAAACAGTAGAACCCAAACCAGCCAAACCATATGATGATTCATCGCTGTAAGCCTTGTGTATTATGCAGACTGTGATACTTAACAGTTGTAAGGTGAATTAGTGCATCTGAACTTATTTGCTGCATAAGCATCTCAATTGCTTTGGGATCCTGACCATGTTCACCCTTCCTCAATCCCAGCTAGCTACAGTATTTCTAGCAATAATACAGCTGGGAAGATTATGCTATTAGAAGCATCTCTGTTGATATTAGCTGATTTTCGCATAAAACCCTGAAGAAATCATGCAGAGGGCTCCTGGAGGAACACACATAAACACAAACAATCATGAAACCAACATAGCCAATGGATGACCACAGCTGCAAAACGATTCGATTTGTCTACAAGCATTGTCTTCCATGTAAGACGCAACAATTGTATCAAAAGTCCATAACATGTTGATCAAAACAGGGGCAGCAGGATTTTAGGCAAAGTGACACAGTTTATATACAGATTGCAGGCAGCAATAACTGCTGCTGAGATAAACTGATGTGTCCCTTGCCATGCAATGGTGGTGGGGGAGGGAGTGTTAAGTAGCATTGTTGAGGAGCAATCACAGATTCGTTTTTTAAGTAGATGTTCTCCATGTTGTTTCCAGACTAGTTTGTATAAACCATTCCAATTCTTCATATATTATATCATTAATGGTCTACTCTAACAAACTATAAAGTGATGCACCACTTCTGCTACTTGGTTGGTACTGGTACAAAAACTGAAAGGGACTGAGGGATAGCAACAGGAGTGCAGACAAAACTACTTTAAATAGTGAAATGCTTTAAACACACACACACACACACAAACACAGTAGAACACAACTGGTTAAAGTACAACTTATTAATTATACATACCCTAAGACTCACAGTGTGATTCCTCTGGCTGCTGTGTTCTCTCTACTGTGGCTAATTTGAAACAAAAAGACAATGTAACAAGACACTGTCCTCAGCAGGGCTATTAAACATTAGGGCAAAGGGCACTCTGGGAAGACTGTCTGGGATAAGATGAAATTAAAAAAACCTGAATAGCAACTCCTAGGGCCTATAAACTACCACAAAAGTTTGAAAGCGCTTCATACAGCCAGAACAAAAAGAAATAAAAACACAGAAATGAATTTGGAACACAAAGTTAATAATATATATATTTTCCTGGTTTTAACATGTAGTTTTCTATTGATTGAACTATCACCAGAACTGCCTCTATTTCTTTTTTTTTTTTGCAAGCTGAAACCTCCTCTATAGTGTTTTATGGATATTTTCTTTCTGTGTTTAGTTTCAGTGCTTAATTTACAACCATTTGCAAACTGAGAAACTTGTGTTGCTGGTGTCCTCCCCCCCCCACACTCATTCACAGGTGCCAATTAATTTATTTGCCAACCATGCTGGTTGATTTTACTTGCTTCCCTCATAGTAAGAATGTGAAACTATAGTTGTGTTATTTTAACTGATTAATAAAGTGGCATGTCCACTTTGCATCTCTTAGGGGGGCTGAAGCTGTATCCCTTTGTCTGTGTGGAGTAATTCTCTTGGCACCAGCTCTTAAGACCTCAGCTGTAAGAGACATCATGCATGTAAGCATGGGTGAAGACAGGAATTTTAAACTTGTACTCTAGATGAGAGATGATGGGACTGTTGCCTATGGGTAAAGATTCAGGGAGTTAAATATATATTTTCTAGAGGAAAGGAGGGAAAGGCAAGACATGATAGAAGCATTCAAATACCTCAGTTTTATCAAGGTACAGGAAGGTTCAATTCTGCTGAGAAGAGATGTTCAAGGACAAGGAAGCATGATATATAGCTAGAAGCGGTGAAAACTTAGAGGGGATCCATGGAAGTTCTTCTTTAGAGGTAGGGTGGGGTACACATGGAACAGCCTGCCATCAGAGGTAATGGATACCAGAATGGTTACAGTGTTCAAACATGCCTGGGATACACATAGGGGGACCTTGGTAACAGGGCTGGAGCACGGGAAGGGGGGATTTAAGGCTGGAGATCAGTTATGGGCCATGTCATAAACCACATGGTCAAAGTGTTAAACATTTTAAAAGAAACATAAACACGAAAGTAACCATTTCAAAAAGAAAATGGAACTCAAATGCAACAGATGCAGACAAAAGCAACAGCAAGCAATTGTGCAGTTACATTAATAGCCTGAAATATATGTGTGTGTGTGTGTGTGTGTGTGTGTGTGTGTGTGTATGTGTATGTATATATATATATATATATATATATATATATATATACATATATATGTATATATATACATATATATATATATATATATATGCATGGCAAAAAACTCCATTTAATGCATCCGTTAGGGTTCTTCCACAGTGACAACAGCAAGGAAGGCACTGACGACATCAAGACCTGTTACTTGTTGGAGCTGTAGGTGGGGACTGGGCCAATATGACCCCTCATCATTTCATGGCCTTTCCCTGTAGGTGGCTGAAACTTGTGTCTCCTTGCTGAGCAGGGGCTGAATCCCCAATGCTGGTCTCTCATCAGGATGGTGTTGGTACAGAAACAGCCTGACTGGGCCTCTGAAGGCATGGGCCCTGGTGAAGAGAATGTCTTTTGACAGTTTTTTCTGCTTGCTGGTGAATCTTCCAGCTGGGCATTGGCAAAAGTCCTCCTGCTCTGGAGTGGCTCCTGATCTTGGCACAGGAGTCCCTGGATCGATATCTCCACATACCCAGTAGGCCACAGGCTCATGGCTGAAGAAGACAGAAAACTTTCCTTTCCTTCGGTTCTGCCAAATTTCTCCTCAGCCAATTGCTGAAAAATCCTTTTGGTCTGCTTAAGAGGCAGTTCAAAGCAATTGATCCCCTTTAGGACCAAAATGGAAGACACAGGGGCAATACAGGCCTTTCCTGTGAATGGTGACAGAGTCACACAGGCTCCTCTCTGTTCAGAGGCTCGAGTTGCAAATCCCCCTGTTCAAAAACAGTCTCGGACTTATCTGGTTTTCCTGTATTCTGGTTGGCTAAGAGAACTATCAGTCTCAGCTTTGGTGCTCCCATTGGTCTATTTAGGCACCAACAAGAAAGTTCACAGTTTCTCCCTTAAGGCACTATAATTAGGACCCCTTGAGGACCCCTTGGTTCTGATTGGTCCAAACAAGGAAGTCCATGACTAAAGATGGTGGCTTCCATGGGGGAGAACTGATACCGGCTGTAATGGCAGTCCAAACATTTTATTTTAATTAAAGAACAGCAATGAGTTAGAAATAAATATTTCCAGCACATGAAAGGGATCCCTTGGCTCTATTAGCGACAGCAGAGTGGAGTCAAATAGGAAAGCGCCTGGCTGATCATGAGCTCCATGGTACTCGGACCCAGCCCAGGCTATTTACACTATACCCAAGGCTGGAGCTCTTAAAGAGATAGCACAGCAGCATGGATGTGCGCAGAATGGATTACAAGTTCATCACTTCTCTCATTACTCTGGCTCTCAAGTTCTGGAAGCTCATTCTCATCTGAAAGTGGTATTTCAACAAAGTTCGAATCATCCAACGCACTACTAGCATCATCAGGAACAGCATTGTCTTCTTGGACATGAAATAGTTCCCTTAGCACACTTAATCCAGCATCACTTTTTTGTTCACTCACAAGTTCACCATCAACTTGTGACTCATGAGTCGATTCACTATTTTGTCTGTCAGAGTCAGTTGCTTCAGTGTCAGACAGTTCTACTAGGCAAAGGGAGTCTGCTATGTCAGAAGTCACACTTTGTGCATAACTCTCTTGCAGTTCAGGTACTATTGATAAAGCAGAATTGTCAGAGGTCTCTGGAACATGAGAAGGGAGACCAGAAGTAGGATGGTAGGCTCCTTGAAACAATTTTCCTAACTCGAATGAAGGATAATAAGCAACACCACACTCACTGTTACAGTAATAATAATAATATTTATCATCTTTGGAAGCATCATCATCCTTGACTATAGCAGTTAGAGCAGGGGGATCTGGCTGGTGAGCAGCAGGAGGTTGATTTGTTTCTTTCGAGCAGCAGATCTGGTAATAGGCCTTGTTGGAACAGTATCCAATGGTGCAGTATTTATGACAATCTGACCAACTGGTAGAAGGTGATTCCTGTGTATTGTCTTTACAGCTCGAGGATCTCCTTCAGGTCACACTTCATACACTGGCAAATCCTCCAACTTGCTGATTATAATGTAAGATGTGTGACTCCAGTGGTCAGCTATTTTATGTTTCACCTGGAAAACAAGATTTCTCATTAAAACATGTTCCCCAGCCTTTAGTTCATGGTCTTTTACTCACTTGTCATGACATGCCTTGTTGGCTAGATTCTTTTTTTGCAGCCACGGTGTTGGCCAATTGGTAAGCATGGTTTAACTGAGCTTTTAATTTCTTAACATTCTGTAAGTACTTTAGTTGTCTAACTGGACCCCATCTGGTGAATCTCCGAAACGGACCTCAACATGAAGGCATGCCTCATGGCCAAACATGAGATGGTACAGTGAAAATTCTGTTGCATCATTTTTGATACAATGATAGGCATGCACAAGAGAATGTATCTGTTGACTCCACCTTGGCTTATCTTTGGAATGCAGAGTGCCAAGCATGTCAAGTAGTGTCCTATTAAACCTTTCTGGCTGCGGCTTTCCTTGCAGATGGTAAGGAGTGGTTCTGGATTTTTTCACACCCAAGATAGACAAGAGCTCTTTAATTAATCTGCATGCAATGTTCTGGCCTTGATTCGAATGGATCCTTTGTGGAGCACCGTAGTGAACGAAGAACTTTTCTACAAGGACTTTTGCTACTGTAGCTGCCTTTTGGTCTTTAGTTGAGTATGCCTGTGCATACTTTGTAAAGCGGTCTGTCACTACAAGCACATTGCCAATGTTTTTTGAATCTGCCTCGAGGCTCAAGAAATCTATGCAAACTAGCTGCACTGGTGCACTGGTAGTTATGTTAACCAAAGGGGTTGCTTTCTGTGGTTGTGCTTTTGTTGGAAACACCTGCTACAGATTTTCATATACTGTTCAATATCTGTGCCTATTTTTGGCCAGTAGAAATGTGCGTGGGCTAAGTCCAAAGTTCTTTCACTATCCAGGTGTCCCATTTGGTTATGGAGCACTTTTAACACAACATTTTGAATCTTGAGGGCAACACTAGTTGTCTTTTCACAACCTCTCCTTGACTGTCAATTCCTGATACAATTACTTCTCTCAGAGCTTAAGTTTAGGCTCTTCTCGAAACAACAGAGCAGTTCTGGGGTCATTGGACCACAATTTTGAAATGTCTTCTCCCTCTGTGATGGCATTTAGAACTGGTCTGATCATTTGGTCATAATATTGTTCCCACAGGAGATCAGCTGGCATTAGCTGTGGCAAGGCACTTAGGTCTAAAGCAGCAAAATTACAATAGGCCACTGGCAGGCAAGTATCAGGAGGTCCTAAGCAGTCTGCTAGGCAATCTACAGTCTCAGCAGATGGAGTTTCATCTCTATCAAACATATGGTACAATGTTTTTATGGAATACTCTGATATTCGTACCCACTCTTGATTGGAGGCAGGTCTCCGTGATAAGGCATCGGTGTCAAAGTGGTTGAGGTCTGGTCGGTACTCCACCACATAATCATATGTAGACAGTGCCAAGAGCCATCTGTGTCCAGTGGCATCATGTTTTGCCAAGGTCTGGATGTAGGTTAAAGGATTGTTGTCTGTTTTATCCAATATCTTGGCGCCATACAAGTATTCGTGGAATTGTTCCACAATTGCCCACTTGACAGTGAGAAATTTCAATTTATGGATGGAATAGTTCTTTTCTGATGGTGTCAGACTTCTGCTGGCATACGTCACTGGGCTCAATCCTTCCAGATACTCTTGGTAGAGCACAACCCCAAGACCACTTAGGCTGGCATCAATCTGCAGCACGTAAGGTTTGGATGGGTCTGCATATGCAAGAGCTGGTGCATGAGTGAGCTGTTAGATAATTTCATGAAAGGCTACATCGCACTCTGACGTCCATCTTTGCCTAAAAGGTTTATGAGGCTGGAAATAGGATTTTACAGTTTCTTTCTCAGTGCTTTTCTTGTACTTTTTATGAGTGGGAGGGTACCGTTGCATTAAATTTAACAGTGGATGCACTACCTTGGTGTAGTCGCTGACAAAACAGTGACAGTAGCCACAGAAGCCCAGAAAGTGTTGCAACTCTTTTAGGTTATTTGGTTTTGGCCAGTCAGTTAATGCTTCCACCTTACTAGGATCTGTCTGGATGCTTTCCAATGACACCATGTGGCCTACATATTTCACAGAACTTTGGAAAGACTGGCATTTGTCAATTGATGGCTTTAAGCCAAATTCTTCAAGTCTGTCCAGCACTTTGAATAGGTGAGCCTCATGTTCTTCAAGGGCTTTACCAAAGACAATGATGTCGTCAAGGTAGACTAAACATTCAAGTAGGTTCTTATCTCCCACGGCATGTTCCATCAGCCTTTGGAAAGTCACTGATGCACCAGATATACCTTGAGGCATGTGGAGGAACTTGTAGAAGCCTAAAGGACAAATGAATGCAGTCTTTTCCCAGTCCTCAGGTGCCATCGGA
Organism: Neoceratodus forsteri; assembly: GCA_016271365.2. NCBI lineage: Eukaryota > Metazoa > Chordata > Ceratodontiformes > Ceratodontidae > Neoceratodus > Neoceratodus forsteri. Next base: position 89,445,928 of record JADMNL010000024.1, read on the forward strand.
GTTGCGGAGATCAAGAACTGAAAACCACTTCCTCCCATTGAGGCAGTCCAATGCATCTTGTATGCGTGGCATAGCATATTGGTCTGGCACAATTCTTTTAATTAAAGTTCTATAATCGACAAACATATGGACGAAACTATTGTTTTTCCAGACCAATACAATTTCAGATGTGTAAGGACTGCGTGACTCCTGGATGATACCAGCCACAAACATTTCCTGTAGATGGTGCCTGACATCGTCAATGTCCGCAGGAGCCAAGCATCATGATCTTTCCCTGAAGGGTCTTTCGTCATGCAGGCGAAAATGATGTTCAGCACCAGTAAAACAACCAACATCCCATTCTTTAAGAAAATACACTTTGGTGCACTCAGCCAGCTATCTGAGACAGGAGACTCACCAAAGTCAAACATGTCTGGTGATACTTCACACTCTGCTGCATTTTGGCACTTGGATGGCAGCATGGCAGTATCAGCACAATAGACCTTGGCCAGGGCACAACCTCGACTACTTTTGATGTCTCGATCTGTAACATTCTGAATTTGGACAACTATTCTCCAAGCACATATGTGAGCATGGACAGGCAGCAACTGGGTTTAACCAGAAGTCCTTCAGGCAGTCTTCCTTCTTCTGGAGTGTCCAGTATTAGTATCTTGTTAGTTTAATCTTTGCACAAGTGGACCTCTCCACTGACACTACACTGAGCAGTAGGGAGAAGAACAAGAGGTGAAGAATCTTTCTTCCATACAAATCCCAGTGGCTCTTCCTGGTCACTCTCCTCGGGGTGCATCTGCATCTCATATGCTTTCTGTGTCATGCCATGGATGTGTAAAGCTCTCCCTGTTTTGTGTGCTTGCTTTTCTTGACACATTTGTGAAAGGCATCCAAACATATGTGCATTGGTACTAATTAATACTGGAATCCCATCATACAGGCCAGATGGGGACACACCAGAGCTAAGGTATCCACTGGATCTCCAACACCTGCCACTGTTGAAGGGAGCCATACTCAAAGAAACCCGAGATAAGGATACACCTTGTCACTTAATCCCCACACATGTGGTCCATCCAGGGGTTGCAAAGGGTGATCCGAGAAGTGCTGATCATACCAATCTTTAAATATTATCGTGACCTGAGATCTGCTGTCTAACATGGCTTGGGCTGGGATGCCATTGATATGTACAGTAGTTTCCATAGATGGACCCACCATTTCTGACCAATCAGAAGAAGCATTGCTCACTGGAGGAGCAACAGCAGACCATCCAACATAAGGCTTGTGGGGAGGTTTGGATTGAGGCTTTAGACCACTTTGTCTCACTTGATTAAGCAGCTTGACTGTCACTTTTCACAAGTCCTCCAGGGAGTTACATACTTTTCGAGTGTGCCCATCTTCTCCACAGCAGTAGCAGAAGACATTTGGCCTAGGGTTAGATGCTTGAGATTCTTCAGTATGATTAGGGTGAGGACTAGGCTTGTACTCATCCTTAGGCTTATGCCCTGGTTCAGCTCCACCAGGCCTTCTCCAGGTAGATGACTGGTGAGATGTCTGCGCAAGATCACTCACTAAAGCTCCTAACTCTCTCAGTTCTTCCAGCATATTACCATTTATTTCCCTACCAAGGACTTGAATACTTGCACCGGTGGCAGAAAACTGTACCTCACTGATGACTTCAGCAGCGGGGGTACGATTGATTTGCCCTTGAACCAGTTCCACAGCACTCTGGGCACTGGCCTTTACTTTTCGTAGCTCCTTTAACAAGTCTATAATCTGCTGGGCATCAAGAGCAGGATCTTTGTCAATGGACTTCTCAGGGACTGGGGCCACACAGGCAGTACCCGCATAAGGGTCCCAAAACTCTTCTTCGTTCTTGGCCTCTCTAAGTTCTTTCATTAGCCAGAAATATGCCAGAGGATCATTTTTATGGTCCTGAAACTTTAGCTTCAGCTTCAGCACACTGGAGAATCTGGTAGATTTAAGAATATGTCCTAACCTCACTCTAGCCAAGTCACTGTCTAGCACTCCACCCTTGCAGTGAGCTCTCTGAAGGTCTCTTTCTAGCTGGGTCACATAAGCAGACAGACATTCATTTTTCCACTGTTTGTGGACTTGAATTTCCACATTAGATCTTCTCTGGGTTCAGTGCTCCCCAAAACACCTTCCGATGCAGAGAGAGATACTCATTAGCCGAAGGATCAGGGTTTGTGGACATTAAAAATCTGATTGTTTCAAGTACAGGACCCTGTAAGCTTTCCATTAGTCTTTTCCTCTTTTTGGGTTCTGCACATTGCAGTTCCTGGACTGGGGGATGCATAGTCCATCCATGTCTCTAGATCATCCTCCCCATGTGGTGTGGGAACAATGCCAGAAAACACTCTCAGTCTATGATATGACTCCAGATTCACTGAGGGTATGAGTACTGGTGAGGGCACAAGTGAGGGTGCTGGTGAGGGAGCTGGTGAAGGAGCAGGGGAGGGATTCATAGGAGTACCACACCCCAGGGTGTCTAAGGCACTCTTTAAATCTTCCCAGGTTTGTCCCTCAGTTGCTAATAGTTTCCCCAACTTATTCTTAAATTCCTCTAGCTTGGGAGACCCCTTAGGTGTGGATGCCCCACTATGCATAGTGATCACTCTCCAACCCACCTTGTCCTCATCAGGGATAATAACAGGGGATACCTGCTCGAGGTCTACTACAGTGCCACAGGCTAGTAAGGCTACCAGGCTCTGACTGAACAAATCAGAATTTTGCCCTTGAACAATGGCTCTACCTAAACATTTAACCTTATTTACTGCCTCTTCTATAGCAGCCTTGGTGGTACCCAAAGGAATATTTAAGAGCATTAAAGCCTTGTGAGGGTCAACCTCCTCAGCTTTACACCACCCTATCAGGTGATGTACAGCCATTTTGTGGGTGGGGATCCCGAACTTAAGACCAGCCCTGTCCTCCATTTTAATGCTTGCACCCAGGAGAGGGAAATATTGCAGTTCTGTATTTTGGCCAGTAGGGGCCAGTAATCCCAGTGGTGCCTCTAAGAATGTAACCCTGGTGCCATTCTACCATGGGCTACTACCCCTGCCTGCTTCCATAACTGCAGGTTGTGGGGCCTGGGTTCATAATTAGCTGCTACTGGGATCTTCCCACCCACAGGGTACATGCAGTTTTGATGCTTCCACTCCGAATAATGCTTAAGTGGGTTTCTCACAGAATTGGTACAGCCTTCTGGGAAACTATAACCACCCACAATCCCACCTAGCAACCTTGTACACTTAGTCTTACTACTGCAATACTTTACACCTGAAATACAGATTAACACCAGCATTAATGATATGCTCATGCAACATCAACTCTCCAGCTGGGCTTTGACAAAAGTCCTCCTGCTCTTGAGTGGCTCCTGATCTTGGCACAGGAGTCCCCAAATCAATATCTCCACACACGCAATAGGCCACAGGGTCATGGCTGAGGAAGACAACAAACTTTCCTTTTCTTCGGTTCTGCCAGATTTCTCCTCAGCCGATTGCTGAGAAACCCTTTTGGTCTGCTTAAGAGGCAGTTCCAAGCAATCAATCCCCTTTAGGACAAAAATGGAAGTCACAGGGGTTATGCAGGCTTCTCCTTCGAATGGTGACAGAGCCACACAAGCTCCTCTCCTTTCAGAGGCTCAAGTTGCAAATCCCCCTGTTCAAAAAACAGTCTCAGACTTGTCTGGTTTTCCTGCATTCTGGTTGACTAAGGGAACTGTCAATCACAGTTTTGGTGCTCCCATTCGTCTATTTAGGCGCCAACAAGAAACTTCACAGTTTCTCCCATAAGGCACTATAATTAAGACCCCTTGAGGACCCCTTGGTTCTGATTGGTCCAAGCAAGGAAGTCCAGAACCAAAGATGGTGGATCCCATTGGGGAGAACTGACACTGGCTGTACTGGCACTCCAAACATTTTATTTTAATTAAAGAATAGCAATGTGTTAGAAATAAATATTTACAGCACATGAAAGGGCTCCCTCTGCTCTATTAGCGACAGCAGAGTGAAGTCAAATAGGGAAATGCCTGGCTGATGGCAAGCCCCACTTGGACACAGCCCAGGCTATTTACACTATACCCAAGGCTGGGACTCTTAAAGAGACAGTGCGGCGGTTTGGATGTGCACACACACACACACACACACACACACACACATATACACACACACACACACACACACACACACACACAGAGCAACAGCAGCACAGAATAGAACATGGACTTGACTTCTATAGCAGGATGTCTGCCAGGCAGTGGGCATCAGAGGAGCCCAGGGAGACACTCAAGGTAAGCCCCCGAAAATGAAGGAGGGGGTTACACAAAATATTCGATGCACTTTCTGCACTGCAGAACAGTCCTGTTCTTCTGAAACAATCTCACAATTTTCACTAATCAATCAGTGGAGTCTTCTTCCCCCAGTCACAGGTTCAAATCTGACAGCTCCCTCTCTGGAGCAGCATCTCTTCTGAACTCTCAGGCTCCCTCTCTGGAGCAAAATCTCTTCTTAAATCTCTTTCCCAAATCTCAGATCACTTCTCAAATCTCTAGCCCCTTCTCTGGAGCAAAACCAAAGTTTCCTTCATGCAGCAGCAATCAGGCAGAGATTCCATTTTCACTGACTCTCTCTCTCGACCAAAATTCTCTTCACAACTCTGTCTCTCTCTCTCTCTCTCTCTCTCTGCAGCAGAGTTCCTTCATGCAGTGGCAATCAGGCCCAGATTTTATTCTTACTTTCACTAAAGCAGTCTTCCTTTTCTTCCAGCTGAAGGTTCCATTCAAGTAGCCGCTTACCATTGCTTTAACACCAGTTCACAAAGGCTCAGTGCAGCATGTCCTTTTCTGTGGCCATCTACACCGAGGAGCAAACATACAGTCCTTAAAGTTCTCAAAACTTTTCCTGCAGGTGAAACCTTAAGCCCTTTGAAATTACAGTCCCCAACAACGCTACCACCACTGTGAGTACAGTCACTTGCAGCTCTCTCACAGCTGGATGGTATTGGGCTTCACAGCTCTCTCACAGCTAAAGGCTTCATTAATTTCTTTGGGTCCTTGGTGACAGGACACTGGCAACCCCTGGGAAGGCCCTTTCCAATCCTGGAAAACAACATCTTTCTCATTGGTACTGGAACTCCCTCCTGAAGGAGGGGGCCCCGACTAACTGACCAAGCTCAAAAAGTCTCTTGGGTTTTAGGAGTTTTCTCAGCTCCTGATTGGTCCACATACTTGTTCTTCCAGAAAATTAATATTCATTAATCTCCTTCGACGTCCTATTGGTTCTGTAAATGGGTGCCAAGAAAATTCCCTGTTTTTTTCTCCCAAAAGTCTCTCTTCAGACCCATAAATCATTTCACAGAATCCTGGCTCTTTTATTGGCTACTTCAGGAATCGTGAGGCAGAAGAATGGCTGCTGATGTTCAGTCCCAGCAAATTCCCGCTGTTAGAGTTCTCTTTGCAGCCACAATAAACATTTCCCACATTTATTTTCCTCACAGATATGTGGCCTCCCCCCTGCCTCCTCATACACTGGCAGAGCTTACAATCTGGATCTATTTCTCCGCCCATCGCTGCAGAAAAAATGTCGATCCCCAAGCAGCAGACTGTATCTCATTAATATCCATGCTTTTCACATTAATATTTATGAAGCCCCAATTTAGGCACTACTGGTGCTGTTTAAACAAAATACATATGGGCTTCTTTCCTGCCTAATCCACATCTCCTGACCCCATTCATTGAATCCAGAGGGTCGGGAGTACCCGAAAGGCTTGATTTAGGCCACCGCAGTTGCATGAAGGCAAATGCGCAAACCGTGCATGTGTAGACTGCCAACCCGCATTGAAGCAGACATTCAGATTGTCAGCACCTCGGAGGGAACGGGGCCACTTCAGTAAGCCCAATGAAGTTGGGGGGCTTACACAAGCAAGAAGTCTAATTCACATATTTGTTGTAGACCTATTATTCTTTAAAATAAGAAAGTGCTACACATTCTGGCCATTTGCTCTGAATTTTGAAGACCAGTGCTACGAATTTTAATGCTGAGAAGTTGAGAGGTACGGTCCATGGTTTGAACCCAGCTGAACTCACATTTATGGGTCTGGAATGGATAGCAAGCACCGTTATGCTCTATTCTGGTTAACGGTGTGCCTGTGTGTTCCTGTATGCATTAAAGAGCACCTTGCCTTGCATTTTTGGACATGCCCTGTTAATAAAGTATAAGCTGCCTTACCTGACTGAGAGCTGTTTTAGCAGATGTTTATAATTTTTTGTTGTTGCCCCCTTGGCAGGGAAGGGATTGTTGTAAACTGACCCCTGAAGGGCCAGCCAAACTATCCCTTCCACTTCCTACATTGCTGGTCATGCCCCAGTTCTCCAATGTTTTGTGACATGCGTATATGGAGAGCACGGGAGTATGCATCATTCAAGTTTATGAGGGCATACTTTTACTTCCTTTTTCAAAGATTTACAGCCACTTCTTATACAAATTAAGGCCAGCACTCAACTAACATTGGGCCCTATGCATGGATGACGTGCAGCATGCACACTACGCTCAACACATGTGCATATGTACAGACATGCGGAACGTACACATGGCACCGCTAGGTAGCATACATGAACCACATACCAAGGCACATGTAGGCTGCCTTCATGCAGTTGTGTGTCCGCTGTGGGGCATGCATGTGGGGAGGCGTGACCACATAACACGTGCTACCCCCCAGACGCAAATGCACTAAAGCAGATACATGCTGTGATGTTTGTACACCTATGGTAGGTGGAGGGCTGCCATAAGCAGCAGCATGCCCTGGCATGTAGCAGTACCCACACAGTGGTGGGTGACAGGGATGGGGATGGATGTGTGAACACACTGGCAGAGAGCTTCATGAGCAGTACCATGGCTTGCTACTGACCACACTGTGGGAAACAGCATACATGGACACCTGCAAACAGGTGTGCCACTGACATGCATAGTACATCCCTGTGGCCTCATGGACAGCACATGGCCATGGATGCACCATTGGCTATACACACATAATGGCCATGACCAAAGCTCTCTCTCCACACAGTCCACACTGCAACCCATCTCACTCATACACCTCCCTCACAGTCCACACTACATGCCCCCACACACATGTCCTCCCTACAGTCCACACTGAATTCTCCCCACACTCATGCCCCTCCCCACACACACACCTTGCAGTTGCTGCACTGCTGTGAAGGACTGACAATGATACAGGTGTAGGAAAATACAGATTTAATACAAATAGAGGCTGAACAGTAACATGCATGAAATATCAGTGCAAAAAATGCCCATGAACAGGGCAGCCAAACATGCAATGTGCATGGAACACTATAACAAGTCATTAATCAGAGCCATAAGGCACAGGCATGTCTGACAGCAGGGGCACGGCAGAGACAGGGGCTTTATGGCTGCCAGCCATCCATGGTAGCAGAAGTGCACCTTCAGTCCTCCCCCTCCTCCTCCAGGCAGTCCTCATGGCACCCTGGTGGTGTCATCAGCGTCCAGGGCATGGGCAGCAGGACAAGTCAGTGTAGCAGTCCTCTGTAGCCTTGCAATGACAAGAACAGAGATGGAGGACAGGCATGAGCATGATACAGATGTAGGGCCTGACTGTCAGCACAGCTACACAGATATGGCAAAAGAAGCAATGTCTGCCATAGAAGGCTCTGCCACCATCCACATTTCAGTGACATCACATTTGTACCATATATCAGCCAAATCCACCCACTGGGACAAGAAAAAAGTGCCTTCAGCTGCCACCTACTCTTCCGCTGGATCTCTTCCACACAGGTGGCTCCACCCTGCTGCTTCTGCTTAGTCAATTCTAGAGAGTTCAGGAGTCCAAACTGGTCCTGCAGGGAACAAACATATACTAACCTGTAAGTGACATGGACATCATGACCACAGCAATGCGCTGTCACTACACCCTGCAGGTAGGATACATACTGTGCAGGTATATGGATGATCCATAGGTTACCCCCATTGAGGTTGTCCAAATAGGACTCCTCAGACACTCTCCACAGCTTTCTGGGGTATCCCCACAGTCTCCCAAACTGTGGCACAGTTATGAAGGTGGGAAGAGATGCAGATGCAGCTGCCATCTTCGGTCCTTCTCCACGAGGTGTGTCCTGGTGGCACCCATGCAGCTCTCATCATGATGTACATGTGGCCCACCCATGCCCACTTAGAGGTGCATGTGTCTAGTGTACACCACATATATTCATGTTGCCATCTACCTATGTGTCAAAAGGTGACTGGAAGGAGAAGATTGTGATGTGTCCAAGCTTCCTTATGAATGTCTTCTTGCTGGAGGCCGAGGCTGACCATGAGCAGCAGTGGTGTCCATTTGGCTGGGGCACAGTTGAGCAGGTGTGTAACATGGTCCATACTACTGTGGTACCACGGACCCAGCATTCCAGGGTAATGATCATGGAGACTAAGGTGCTCTGCACTGTGTCCTACCACAGGGTCATTCCAGAGGGTGTCAGGGGATGTCACAGGCAGTAGCCAGTCATCAGTGTCCAGGGCACAGGTGTGGGTTATGGACACCCTGCTAGCCCATGTACATGACCACATCAGATTCCCCATGTCTGACACTGATGTAGGGGCCACTAAACAGGCATTCTATGTCATGCACAGCATACCAAATGTACTTGGTGTGATGGACTGCACCCATAATGGGAAAGTGACACCATCCGAGGCTGAGGAGGCATACAGGAACATGAAGGGTTTCCACAGTATAAACTGCCAGGTGGCATGTGACATGGCTGGCATGTTCACCAACGTGTGTGCAAAGTACCCAGGCTCCAGCCACGACTCCAACATCCTTGATGGGTGCCAACTAAGTGCCCTACTCACTGCCCGTCAGGTTGAGGAATAGCTGTTAGGTGAGTATATGACTGCGGCATATATGGTATCTATGTGGCATCCATGCTACAGAACCTGAGAGTGTCTGTTTTGTTTCCCCTGCATAGATGACATTGGATACCCACTATGGACCTACCTGATGACACTGTTTCTGTAGCCACATGACACTGCTGAGCAGGTGTACAAGGGTGCCCACAAGAGGACACTTGCCATCACAGAGTACAATAGAGCTACTGAAGATGAGATTCTAATGTTTAGATCATACAGGTGGAACAATGATGCTGTCACTGGGAAAGGCATGCACCATGCTCCACAACATTGTCATTTGTCGCTGTATACCCATGCCGCTCGATGTACAGTTGTGTGTGTCACCTGACATGGATGATGGGCATCCTGGCACTGGAACAGAGACATTGAGTGGACATGCTGCACAGGATGCCCAAGTACAGAGACCTTTCCATAGTTAGTGCTGGCCATTTCCAGATGGCACCACTGCTGTACATGTGATCTTTTTGCCAGCATCCATCGTGTGATTGTCCATAGTAGGGGGGCATAGTTGTGTACCGATAGGAATGGCCATCCTTGTGCTGTGGCATGCATGGAGAGTGGACTGGGTGGGTGGTGGGTGCACAGTGATGAGATATGCACTTGAGTGCCCCCACCTGGAAGAGGGGATACACAGGTGTACTGGTGTTGCTGGGTTCATATGTGTGTTGTGGGGAACGGAGACATGTGTGTGACGTTGGGGGTTCATGGGTATGTTGTGTGGGGAGTTCATAGATATGATGTGAGGGGCTCCATAGGTATGGTGGGTGGGGGCTAGGTGTGTGTTGGGGGGCAGGGGTGTGCATTGCTGCAGTGGCAGGTGTATGGCTCTTGTGTGTGTTCTGTGTGTGCCATGGGAGTGTTACTGTGCATGTGTGTTACTAGACTTTGTCACTGGTGCATTGTGGTCTTATCTCTTTCTCTTTATGTATGGCTGCTGACTGAGGTGGGTAGATGAGCATGTGCCCAGGTGCTGTGTGGGTGCATGAGCATGTCCACCACCATGTGGATGCATGTTTGCATGTTTTTGTGCCACCTGCTGTGACTGTGTGCCCCCTCTTGTGACTGTGTGAAGCTGCCGGAATGCTGTTGGGTGCTCATGGGAGAATGCGCAGCCTCTGGTACTGTGCCACTAGTGCTGTCCTGTGTGGCTGTTGAGGCACTGGTGTATATGTCTCCTGTGTGCCTGATGTTAGCAGCTGGGGTGTATCTTCACCCTGGAACACTGTCTCTGGGGAGGTGGTGAGTGCACACCTCACTGTGTCCTGTGGCTCTTCCTTGGGCCATGTGCTGCAGAGAGCTGATGGTTGGGATGCGGCCACACGGTGTGGGGGTGAGTGTTGACTGGCCAGATGTTCCTGACTCTGCTAGCAGGTGATCAGTGATGCACTTCATGAGGTTGCCCAGATGTTCAATCCCATGCCACATACCATGCACCTCTTCTGTCAGCCCCAGCAATGCCTCCATGTTCCTGTTTTGGGAGTCCAGCCTGCCATGCTGCAGATGATGCACCTCTGTGTAACAGGTGTGGAGGACACCATGAGTGCACATCCTCTGTGGCAGGCCAGGTGGCTGTGTGGATGGATCCTCATTCTCACTGTCACCAGGGGGTGCAGGTGCTGTGCAACATGGGCCTGTGGCAGACACCCATGCCCACTGTATGCATGTGCTGGCCTGTCAGGTGGGCCTCTGGGGTGCTGCTGATCCAGGGGGTCTGGCTGACCATGATACAAGTTTCATCTTTCTCCTCTTCCTCCTCCATCCCCTCAGTGGTCCATGCCTGTGTGTCCTCCATTTCTCTGTCAGTGTCCAACGGTGCTTTCGTGTCCTGCTCTGTACTTGTGCGTGACATAAGAGAGATATGATACCTGTGGCAGGGCTGCTGTAGGTGTTCTGTGCTGTGATGCATGCACATGGGTATCCCACCTGTACCGTCCCCCTCACCATGGTCCTCTGTGTGCAGGACTCACTGTGGTATGGGCTCCAGGGCTGGCGGTGTCACCCTTTTGGGGGGTTTCCAGCTGTGCTGGTGTCTATAGGGTGAAACACATGGCAGTTAGCACATGCATGGTGCATAAACCCTCATGGCACCTGTCTCTGCTTGCCTCTACGTACCTGGCAGTGTGTCTATGCCCTTCACCTCCCTGTGTAGGGCCACCTCTGTGAAGGTGTCGGTGACCATCCTCTCCACAGGTGTTAGTGTAAGTGCAAGGCTGAGTGGGCTACCGCCCATTCTGAGGCATGCCTGTGTGCCAGTTGCAAGTTTTTTCTTCACTACAACCCACAAGTCACACCATTTATGTTTGATAGCAGAGAATGTCCATGCTTCTGAGCTGGCAGCATTCACGGCAGCCAGTATACCAAGCCCCAGGTGGGCCTTGGTCTCCTGGGGCATCAGCAGGGATTGTGCCCCATACAGTATGGCATAGTGGGTACGGATGTCACCTGGCCGCACGTGAAATTCATGGACCGGGTACATCCACCACCTCCAGTCCAGACACATCCATGGCGCTGTCCACCCCTCTGATCTGCACTGTTGACCCCCAGTGGATGCCCAGATGGGTCCTGTGTGTCTCTGCCAGTGTCTGACATTACATACGCAGTGTTGCCTATCCGGTATTCACTTCCACATATCTGGTGGGGCAGACCACATGCCCACATATGGTATGGTCAAGGGGCAGTTCTAGATATTCCGGGACCACCTGGTATGGCCTGTGTGGGGCCCTGCATGTCCACTGTGCTCCCACCTACCAGCTCTGTGTGCACTGTGTGCCCATTAGTGAATGATGTATTATATGGCTGCCTTGCGTGCCGTGGAGCTGCACACTGCATTTCCAACCATTTTGCATCTATTTTATACCCTTTGTGCATAGGGCTCAATGTTAGTTGAACACTGGCCTTGATTTGTACAAGAAGTGGTTGTAAATCTTTAAAAAAGGAAGTAAAAATATGCCCTCATAGACTTCTATGGTGTACACTCCCGCGCGCTTCATATACACACATCACAAAATGTCAGAGAACTGGGCATGACCAGCAATGTAGGAAGTGGAAGGAACTGTTCGGCTGGTCCCTCAGGGCAATTTATGATCCCTTCCCTTCTGAGAGGACTACAACAAAAAATTATAAACAACTGCTAAAACAGCTCCCAGGCAGGTAGGAGAGCTTATACTTTATTGTAAAAGGCACAGATAAAGCACCAACCCATTAGCAAGCAGCAGTAGCACCTGCCAGGGCACTTATGCAAACTGGGCAACTGCACCTTGCATACAAGGGCTTTGGCATACTCAGAGGTTTGTGGAGGCATTAAACAACCATCAGTGCTACTTTTTTTAACACCTCCACAAGTCTGGTCATACTACCACAGCATTGAGCCCCCCCCCCCATCGCTGTTCTGAGCAGTTTGTAAATTATCCTTGGCTGTCTAGTGGCTCCCAACCCCTGATTACTATTCCAAGCTGCTTAAAAACAGATCCCAAGTTGTCTAGTGGCCCCCCCATCCCCAGTTGCCAATTTTAGCTGTTTAAACATAGATCCCTGATAGTCTAGTGTCTCCTAATCAATGGCCACCTAACATATGCCTTTACCACCCCCACCCCAGGCCACACATTCAGCACCCACCTCCTGTCAGCCCCTGACATCATATGACCCCATCTATATTGCAAGTGCCATTGGCAGGTCCAATATGGTGACCAGCTCAGACCATCTGCACACTTACTTGGCTAGTCACCATCTGATGGAAAAGGGGCATGCACATGCTGTATAAATAGCTGTTTCTACAGTACACACATGCTCACTCCCTCTTAGATGGCAGCAGACCAAGGACCTGTGCATAGGGTAAGTGTGAGTCGCCATATTGGACCCAACTGTGAAACTTGCAGTTATGAATGGGTGAGTCAGGGTTCGGCGGGGGTGGGTGGGAAATGTGGGTGCTCAGTGGGTGGGGAACGTAAAGACATACATTAGATGTGCCGAGGTGGGGGATAAGGATGTATGTTGGATATGCCGGGGACAGCTAGACAACCAGGAATCTGGTTTTAAGAATGGCAATGTGGGTGGTGAGGGGCCATTAAACTATCAAGTATTGTTTACCCTTACATCAGAATAGTGATGGAGGGACACTATCAATGGAGACCTATTTGCTCCTCAGCTTGTAATGAGGCCATTATGGAATGTAATACATGTCTAATCTGTGAAATTGTGAGCGCCATTAGTTGCAGTTGTATAGAAACGTATTATGCCCCCAAAGGCTCCTCACACATGTAGAAACATAGAAACATGCCAGTAGAAAAAGATCTGAAGTCCATCATGTCTGCCCAGTTTCCTGCCTGAAATGTTCCAACCTATCCTTGAACATGACTTTACCAGCACACAAGTGGCAGTTCGGCCCCGTCCCTCCCCCTGCCCCAAACTGAGGCAGACCCCCCCAAAAAAAATTATCTTTAAAAATGTAACTTTTTATTCAGCTGCCTTAGTACTTTTCAGCTGTTTGTGTTTCACTTGTAAAGACGGCGATGGTGAGTGAGTCAGCTGATCAGCACTGACTTGCTACACAATGTCATTTTGAGACTAAGAACAAACACAAACAGTTACACCTGTAACAAAGTGGCTAATTACAAAGTTTAGTTGTTTAAATTTTTTCCTATAGAAGTTTTCCTCCCTGACCAGGCCCATGTCCCCTTTCTCTGGTCTTCTGGAGACCACCCAGACTCACCCTACCACTAACCTCACCACTGCTGCTGACTCCCACAGTTCATCTGGGGAAGGTTCACCCCACGCAATCACTCAATCAAGATCCAGGACAGGCAGTGCACATCATGCTTGATGCCCAAGCATACCAGCTATGGCTATCCTTCCAATGGAGCCGCTCTGTTTTCTCTCATTTGTTCCTCCCTCCCACTGCCTGCCTCACCTGGTAATGTTACAAATTGGCAGTGGGTGATTCAAAAAGGAGGTCAGGAGACACTTCTTTACAGAGAGGGAGGTGACAAGGCAGAATGCACTGGTAGCAGAGGTCATCAACCAGAAGATGGCTGGTGGATTCAAGAGAAAGTGGGACAAAGTAAAGGAGAGGGTTAAAGTCAAAGGGGAAGGGGCAGGACCTACAGTAAACAACTATACATGGGACCAGCATCAAGCAGACTTGATAGACTGTATGGTCTTCTGCTGGCATATTCATATGCTCATATATTTGTATGCTCACACTGGGCCCCCAACCTACACCTACACACAGATGACATCTTGTGGGGGAGCTAACTCCCTAGCACTCCACTGATGTTGCTATGCTGCTGAAACCAAACTCTAGCCCTCCACAGTTAGCAGTGCTGCTGCCTTCTCCAGTGTGCCTGGCCAGCACTCACATTCACTCCAGAACCTGAATCACCATCAGGACAGTTTAACACACTTCCGTTGGACCATCGGGCACCCATCAAGCATCCTCCCCCAACACAGTTTACTGTTTAAAAGCAAAGTACTTTGGGGGTTCTGCCTGTGTTCTAGCTCAGGTGAACACATTAAGTTTGTTTTTCCTCCAAAGTAAAGCAGGGAAAGTAGCGGCACTGTATTTTCAAAACTTAGAAAAAAAACACAATTTACAGTTTTGACAGCATATTTAAATTATAAGATACATGATGTCAAAATTATGAATTATTAGGTTTAAAAACATCTCCATTTTTGTGGCCCCAGCAGTCATTGATTAAAGATGCACAGCATGTTGCAGTGAAATGACCACATGGATTTGACTCTGTTTATACCCACCCCCCAGTTAAATAAACATGGTTACTCCACTTAAGCCCACTCCTTATGTAATTTTTCTATAGGATAATAAAAGGAATACTTTTTAAATTAGCCATGTGGTCTAGTTGTTAGAGCACTGGCTTCAAAACAGCGAGATCACAGGTTCAAACCTGACCAGAGCCAAATACTTGCTGTGCAACTTTGAGGAGGAAGGGGACCCTATGGAATCAGAGGCTGCATCTGAGCAAGACTTTGGCTCTTGTCCAAGGCATAGTGAGGACTATTCTTCTTTTTTCTCATTTATCAAATTACTTATACTGTCAACAGCCCCCACAAGAAACTGAGGAGGTTTAGGAGGATGCTGAATTTATGGCCATGATGAGAGTACACCTGCAAGGAGGTTGCTTGTCCCCAACGCATAAATCACTTCAGAAGGTCATATCAAAAATCATGTCTGCTCCTACTTCAGCTGCAGCCATTCATAGGAAAATTGGAAGAAAATATCAGGTAGATAGGCAGAAGGTGAAATACCTGAATGCGCATCTTGATTACCAAGATGTCGTCCAAGCTGCTGCTTGTGAGAGTAAAGGTTCCCTGTTTAACTTCCCAGTACTCCAGTTCATCCAGCTGTGGAAAAGGGAAGAAGCAGGATGCCACTGGAAGAGAGATATTGCATCCCAGCTGGGCTATCATGGGTAAATAAATTGTACAAAAAAAATGTATGAAGAGTTTATGGTTTGCTTGATTTCTGCTGACATTTGCCACCAGCATAGAGTCTTTGTAATATTTTTAAGAACAGTGGAAGTGTACGTCCATTCATTACAGATGTTATCATGAGTAAGGACATACCATGGAGTGTAAAGGCATTATTAATGTATTGAAATGTAATCCCCCCAATGGGTGGAGCTTACCTAAATTGCCTACATGCACTGCTCTCCCTCCCATCCATCTCCTTCACCAGTCCAGGTCCTGAAATGGCTCTCTTCAGCTCCTGCCAGCTCCTGGGTGTTAGTCTTGTATAGACGAGATCAGAGAGGTGTGTATTTAAGAGATTTACATCACCCATTTCAGTGATGAGTGCACGCCACCATGCATCTCGCATCTGGGAGCTGGCGGGGTGCGCATGCTCACAACAGTGCTAGGGCTTTTATCTGCTTAAAGCCACAGTGGCAGCTCTCTGGAGGTCCCCCTCATGTGCTCCAACCCCTGTGACCTCTTTAATGCTATTGGGGGTTCAGAGGTAAGTTAGGGGAAGGGGCATAAATAAAAATAAAATATTTGTTTGAGCACTCTCAAGCATTATGGGTTTAAGGGAGCACTATCACTTTAAGGGTAGCTGAGGCTGCCATATGAATGAACAGCCCTGCCTGCCCCCTTGGGACAGTATATTTTGGCAGCAGTGACAGACAGGGGAAGACAAATGCATGCCATGCTCTGCCACCAAATGATAGGGCAGAAGGGCTACTTACAGACTGTGGGGCAGTTATTTATTTAAACATTTCTGTTTGCCAGCAAAGAGACTTAAAGGTTAAGACTGCACATAAACTGTTTATCTCGGCAGCCATCTTTGCTGCCTCTGACCCCCAAGACAGTCAATGGTAGTTCAAGGAGCCTGAGGACTTGCAGCTATGGCTCCTGGG
The DNA here is from genome assembly GCA_016271365.2 of Neoceratodus forsteri. Taxonomy (NCBI): domain Eukaryota; kingdom Metazoa; phylum Chordata; order Ceratodontiformes; family Ceratodontidae; genus Neoceratodus; species Neoceratodus forsteri. The sequence goes on from JADMNL010000024.1 coordinate 89,462,243, forward strand.
AGGGAAGTTAGAACTGTGCTCTTGGTGTCCAAATGAGCAACCAATCAGGCATCAAGGGGACCTGATGTTTATTAATTTTCTGGATGGACAGCTATGGCAAGCAATCAGAAGCAGGGATTTTTTCTCTGAAACCACAGGGACAATTACAGTCTGAGGCATTTCTCCAACTGCTCTCCACGAGTGAAAAGGGAGTACAGCCAGTGACAGCTAATGACCAAAGCAAGGGCTTCCACAGCCAAAGACTAAGAGTCTGGCCTATCTGACAAGCAACCAGAAACCCTGGAGTGAAAGGACCAGATCATCAGGGATAATCCATGCATCCATCCTGAGAAAGCCCTCAGCTGTTAAAATGGTTGAACTGTTTGCTAGAGATCGAAGCTTGGTCTGAGATCTGAAGCCAGAAGTGGAAAGAAGCTTACAGAGCTCCTGTGCCTGGAAACCAGAGAATACTGTGAATCCCTGCTGTTTGAAGGTTGGGGTGCTCACTAAGAGACTATTTGCCGTTTAGCCTGGAGCTGCCTCAAATTGTCTCCAGAAGTGTTTGTGCTCAGGCCCCTTCGGTGCTAGGTAAGGGGTCATCTAGCCTTATCAAGTGGGGTGGACTGGGACACAGGGAGCCACAGGCATGTGCCTGAGCACTAGGATACTCTTGACCCATGAGTGGAGTTGGACCGTGGGGTTGCTCCTGGGGTCTGGGCTCCTTGTGAACTGGGAAGCCACAGTGCAGTGCTCTCGTACTTCACTCAAGACAGAAGGTGATAAGCTGCCAGACCCTGTAAGCAAGTCAGTAGGGGACAAGCTGCCAGACCATTCTGCCACACCCAGCAAGCCTGATGCCAACCTGTTTTACTGCTGAAGGTCCCAGTTGGGGTGAGCACAGTTAGTGTTGCAGTTTATTACTGTTTCCAAATTGTGAGTTATTGTTATATTTTGAATTTTCCTATCCCCTTCCCCCTCTTTAATAAATCTTTATTGTTGTTGGCTAAAACTGTCTGAGAGCATAGTATTTGCTATAGTCAATAACTGCATGCAAAGTAAAGTATTACAGCTGTTTATGGTTTTCCATGTGTGGAGTCACTGGAAGGGGAGGTAGGTAGGTACAGCATCCCACAGGGTTATGCTACTCAAACATCTGGCCCACTATAATTTTAGTCTGGGTGGAGGCACCGCACTATTTCTTTTCTGTTTTGGGAAAGAACCCCCAGTCACCATCAGGACAGAGACCAGGCCTCTCAGCCTGTATTGTGGTCATCAGGCAGTGGTTGTAGCCTGCTGGTACACAGCAGCTGTGTTACATCTTTGGAGGCACCGCTGGGATCTCCTGTTTAACTGTCATGCCTCACATGGTGTCCCCCGCTTGTAAGGACAATCTTGAACCCCAAACCCCAAGTTGTTGCTGGCACCATGGCCTATTATAGACTTTTTCAGTGGTCTGAAGGTGAATATATGGACCCTAAGAAAGTATTTCTGCTTCTGGGAGTGCCCCTTGGCACAGACAAATATCAGCTAGAAGAGGCTCTATCCATAATCAAATGCCTGGGCTAAGCTGCTGTCCAAGGACTGTGTATGGACTCTGCCACACAGACATTAACCATGTTAATTGAGTGCCCCACAAGAGTGCCCGATGTACTGAAACCAGAAGTTTCCATGGTGGCCTGGACCATTGTGACACATACTACTGTGATCCTTCAAAAGGAGGTTGCATCCCACCCTAGTTATGGGCCCTCTTCCTCAGATTTGTATCATAGAACAAGAATGTTTTTAGGAGTCAAGCCCACCCAGCAGGTGAGGATGACTGGTAGACATGGATGGACTATGCTGCCCCTTAGTGCAAGATTGACTATGCTCTGAGGCCCAGAAATGAAAACAGCTTGAAGAAAGTCCCTGCCTTAGAAACAATCTACTCATTGAGATCTGCCAACCCTGAGTCTACTGCCTTAACAGTATTTGGTGGCTTCAGAGGATGTTTTTAGGAGTACTGATTCCAGTGAGGACCTAATGGGGAGATTCCAGTCGACCAGGCAATGAAAAGGAGAGCCTCTATCTGCCTTTTTGAACTGCATTGAAAAAATACTACAGGGAGTGTTTTGAAAGGAAGGTGTGACCACTCAGGATGTGAACCAAGTATGGTTGGAATGTGTGCTAAAAGCTGCTTGTCATTCTACATTGTTGATCCTCAAATTGCACCTGGTGGAAAGGAAGGACAACCCCCTCAACCCACAGTGAAGCTTGTGAAAGAGGTTCAAATGGCTGAAGAGGAAGAAGATCAATGGGGACTCTACCATGCCTCAGCAGCAGTTTCCTAGATCAAAGGAGATACCACCACAGCAGAAACCCAAGAATGGAAGACGTTTCTCAATCGGGTATAAGGAGATATTTGATAAGGCAACTGCAAGTCTTAATAAAAGGAAAGACACTCACCAGGACCAGTCTATTCTCCCAGTCACCCCAAACCTCTCTGTTATGGGCATAGGAGTGCAAGCCCAGGCACATCTATGACTTCAGACCTTGAAATGTGAGTCAATGACTTGTGCACCGTGGTAAGAGAACTGAAAATACACAGCACACTACCCCAGATTAAGCTGGAGAGAGAGAGAGAGAGAGAGAGAGAGAGACAGAGCGAAAACCAGAAGTTGTCAAAGCCCCTGCACAGGCTGCTAATGCTTATGCTGCAAAGAAAAATAGTCAAGGTTGAAGACCTTCTACTGACGTATCTCCCCAACTGAAACCTGAGAGGGTGTCTTTTGTTATAATTGTGGAAAGGATGGACATATGAAAAGGGACTGCAGGTCACAGGAGGACCCTGGCAGAGTGAGAGATAGACTGCTTGGGGAAAAGCTCCAGAAACAGGAAACTTCAATTGGGCCCAGTAAAGAAGTATACTGGGGCCCCAGCTCCTCCACATTTGTAGTCAAAGCTTCAGCTAAAGCATCTGAAACTGTACTACTGGAACTTGACAAACTTGTCGGACCTTCCATTGAAACAACAGTCACCACTGATGGAGTGCCTGCCCGAACTGTGTTAGACAGTGGTTCTCAAGTAACAATAAGTTTCAAAAGCTGGTATGACCAGCACCTGTCTCACCTGACACTACAGCCATTAGGTTTAACTATATGGGGTCTTTGTGACAAATCCTACCCATATCTGGGGTACATCAAAGTATGGATTGCCTTCCCCTCCAAAGTAACTGGAGTGGGGGACCCAGTTGAGACATTGGGTTTAGTATGTCCTGAGTCTGGAATGTATGACAGAGTGCCTGTACTTATTGTCACTAATGCCCATATGTTTGGTTGGCTAGCACAGTTATGCCAAGAAAGAATTAGTAAAAAGACTGGAAGAGCCCTCCATATCCACTCTATGGTGAAGAAAGCATATGACCTACAAATGCAAACTAAAGTAGATGATAAAGATGACCTGGTGGGAAAAGTGTGGAGAAAAGATCCTGCAGAGATCCAGCTGCCACCTAACGTACAGCGTAGCATCAGTGGTGAGGTACTCTTAAAGAAAGATGTCACTAACCAGATACTGATGTTAGATGTGCCAGATGAACACAGGCTATCTGAAGGATTGCTGGTTAAGTCCAGTGTGCTTCATGCTCAGGCCCATGCCTATGCCAGACGTGTTACTGTCCAAGTAAAGAACTTCACTGACCAGGACATTGTAGTTCATAGAGGCCACATGCTAGCATGAGTATATTGTGCTGACATGGCTGTGCAACCATTTGCCAATAAAATGAGGGAGGTCAGTGACGTAATTCCTGATATGTTTGATTCTGGGGATTAGCCCATGCCAGATGAGTGGCGAGACCATATAAGTCAAAAGCTGGCCAAGAGAACTAAAGTCTTTTTACTTAAATAATGGGATGTGGCTATGTCTCAGGAGCTGAGCATCACATTCGCCTACACAATGATAGGCCTTTTAGAGAGAGATCCAAGGAGTTAGCACCTGCTGACATAGATGACGTGAGACGCTATCTAGTTACTGGCTTCGGGCATCATTCAAGAGTCCAGGAGCCCATACGCTCCCCCTATTGTAGTGATGTGGGAAAAAAAATCGGGCTGTATGAGTGTGTGTTGATTACAGAACTCTTAACAAAAGAACTATCCCTGATCAGTAAGTGTAAGTGGTTCTCTGTGTTGGACCTATGGAGCGACTATTACCAGATCCCAATGGTGCCCGAAGACAGAGAGAAGACTGCTTTCATCTGCCCTTTAGATTTCTATGAATTCTTGAGAATGCCCAAGGGGATATTAGGAACCCAAGCACAAACAGAAACTTAACCACCCTTACTAACAAGCTAAAATGCCTGCAGAATAGGCCTAACGGTCCTTCAGCCCTGCTCATTTGGCCCTCTCATCCCTGCTCTAACCCCTGCTCTTGCTCTCTGGCTTCTCCTTCCTAGTTCTGATATTCTCGCTGCATTGGATTTTGCTTCCAGAACCCTTCCCCTGTACCTGTCCCACCCCCTCTGAACCCTCCACCATCTCTGCCTCCACCAGCCCCTAGGCAGTGCATTCCATGGCTCCACACCCTCTCAGTGAAGTAGCACCCCTCCTTTCTCCCCTGAATCTTCCCCTCCAGCTTTCACCCATGCCTCTAGTGGCCCCTCCTCCTTCCTTCAAAGCACCCTGACTGTTCCTCCCTATTTACCCCTTCATGTACCTGAAGACCTCTATCATGTCCCCCGGTCCTTCTCTCTTCCAATGTGTACATATTTAGCTCTTCAAGCCTCTCCTCATAGGTCCTGTCCCCAAGCCCCAAATCATTTTGGTTCCCATCCTCTGACCCTCTCCAGGAGTTTAATGTCCTCCTTAAGTGTGGCTCCAAAACTGCACGCAGTACTCGAGGTGTGGCCTCACCAAGCAGTTATACAGAGGGAGTATCACTTCCCTCCTTCAGGAGGTGATCCCTCTAGTGATGCATCCCAGCATCCTGTTGGCCTTGGCTGCTGCCCTCCTACAAGTCTCCGAGTTGTTCATCTTGACATCCACCACCACCCCCAGGTCCCTCTCAGCCATCAAGACTTGTAGTATGTCTCCCCAGGGTGTACACTTGGCCCAGGTTTCTGGCCCCAGGTGCAGTACCTTGCATTTCCTTGCATTGAACCTCAAATTCCACTTTCTAGACCATCTTTCCAGAGCCTCCAGGTCCCCCTGTAGGGCCACCCTCCCCTCCTTCCCATCCACCCCCGCCCCCAGTTTTGAGTCATCCGCAAAGAGACTCATCTCACTCCTGATACCTGTCCTTATGTCAGAGATGTAGATGTTGAACAGGAGGGGCCCAAGGACTGATCCCTGTGGGACCCCACTAATGACCCTCCTTGGGGATGAGACTATCCCACCAACTACGACCCTCTGGGTCCGGTCCTGGAGCCAATTGCCTATCCATCTGATTATCTGGTTCCCCACCCCCATTTCTCCCAGCTTATCCAGCAGGCCCATGTGAGGAACAGAGTCAAATGCCTTGCTGAAGTCTAGAAAGAAGATGTCCACTGGTCTACCCAGGTCCAAGGCACTCGTCACCCAGTCATAGAACTCCACCAGGTTTGTCTGACATTATTTCCCCGGGACAAATCCATGCTGTCTATCGTCCAGGCACCCTGACTTTTCCAGGTCCCCCCAGCCTCTCCTTGACAATGCCCTCCATCACCTTGCCCACCACTGATGTCAGGCTGACAGGCCTGTAGTTCCCTGCCACCTCCCTTGATCCCCCCTTGTGGATAGGCACTATATGCACCACCTTCCAGTCCTGGGGCACCCACCCTGTCCTCAGAGAGATGGTGAAAAGCTCCGCCAGGGGTTTTGCCAGGACATCAGCAAGTTCCGTCAGCACTCTGGGATGTAATTTATCCAGCCCCAGTGCTTTCTCCATCTTAAGGGACCTGAGGGCTTCCCTCACTCTCTCTGCTGTGATTTCCATTTCCGCTACCTCTTCTCCCTGCTTAACCTTCCCCCTCCTGCCAGTGATGCCTCCCCCTCTCCTCAGACCCTCCGATCGGTAAGGGTCCCCCCCTCCTCAGTATCACTGTCTCCTCCTTCAGGAAGAAAATAGGGAGGGTGCAGTTCTCGAATTCAGCAATGGGGTTAAATTGCAAAAATATTGATATTTCACTGTACTTGTAAACCAAAGCAAGTCTGAGCTTTACTTGAAGGATTTATTTAGATTTATGGTTCTAAAAACTATAAAATGGTTAACATAATTGTATTTTTTTATTTTATTTTATACTTATTAGCATAATGAGCACGTCTGACAATTTTGATATGCAACAAGTTAACATGTATACAAATCTTGAAGACAATATAGATATGTACCAAGTTCATAGTCATAAATAAGTGAATCACAAATACAAATAACATCATGAAATCACAGAAAACAATCACTTTCACAAAAAACAGTTGCATTTATCATTGTCAAGAAGCCATATCTATAATAATTTTTAAAGCTCTACAGTGATTTGCAATTTGTTATATGAGAAGGGAGAAAACTGAAACTAGTAGGGGCAGTGAATAAGAGTGACCTCTGACCTACAGACTTCCTGAAAAAAGGTATTGCAAAATTCAATTTATTTTGAGACCATGTTCCATGTGAATTTGAAACTCTGAGGAAGAAAGCAGAAATGGAAGGGGGTAAGAGATTCAAAACTTGCTTAAACATGAACATTGAGGATTTAAAAAGAATCCTCTTGGATAAAGACAGACAACCTGAGTTCTTGTACAAATCACAGGAATGAGTATAGAAAGGGAATCCAGTAAGAAATCTCAAAATGGCATTATAAGTAACTTTATGTCTATTAAGTAAAGTATTTGTGGTGGCTGTGTATGTATTTTTCTGGTGGATGATTTATGTAAATATTATTTTTGGTCTGCCTAGTTATTTACGCAAAAAATATGGTTCTCTTTTTCTAAGAATCTTTAATTTAATCTTGCTGCCATGTTTGTAGTGTGATTTTCCTTGCTATGCATTTTGCCATAAGTGATTTGAAAGGAATTTTTTCCATAACCTTAATATACGCTATTTCAAGCCACTATCCTGATATTTATGGTAAATGCATGACAAGGATAATTGTTTTAGAACAACCAAAATATATTCATACGTTTGTGATGTAACATGTATACTAACAATAGCAGGATACAATATTATATAAAAATGTTTTGATTTAGCTGTTCCCTTTTTTTACAAAATAATTTTTACACCGGCTTATATATTTTTTACTCTTGTTGGTGTGTTTCAGGGAATCTTTTGCACACAGGCTTATTTATAAGGGTGTTTTTGTTGAATATATGCACTGTCACTTTAATTATGTACCTGTTAAAAAGATGCTGTGTGGTATGCTGACTCCTCCTCCTGATGAAGTGCCACGCTTGAGACATGAAGCATAAAGATTTGAGGTGCTCACCCATGGCTCTCCTAAAAAACTTCTGATGGCAAGTTATTCTTTGATGCAAGGTCCTCATTTTAAATTTGCCTTGAAGTGCAGCTTTGTTTTTGTTGATTGGATATCAGGAACCCCTGCCATTTTTCAGATGCTTACAGAGACAGCAGTTGGGGAGTGAATCTCACTGAATGTCTAATATACCTAGATGACATCATAGTTTTTGGAGAAACATTAGAGGAGCATGAAGCTCGTTTACTCAAGGTCCTTGACCACTTGGAGGAGTTTGGGCTCAAGCTATCAACAGACAAGTGTCAATTCTTCCAGAGCTCAGTGAAATATGTAGGATATATTGTGTCTGCCCAGGGCATCCTGGCTGATCCTAGTAAGGTGGCACTAACCAGCTGGCCAAAGCCAACCAATCTAAAAGAGTGATCAAGATTCCTGGGATTCTCTGGTGATGATGGCAGATTTATTAAAGACTATACCAAAGTGGTTCAGCCCTGGCTGAATCTAACTCAAGGCTATCCTCCCACTCACAAAAAAACTAAGGGACCATACTGCTAATGATAAATGAGTCTTATTAAAAGCCCAGTGAACCTTTTGGAGTTAAATGGACTGCTGATCGTGACACTGTCGTTGATGAAATATGAAATAATAAACTGCTTAACTCATGCAGCTGTGTTAGCCTACACTGACCCCACTAAACCCTATGTGCTTCATACAGATGCTAGCTTTAGTGGCATGGAAGCTTTCCCCCATCAAGACTACTCTGAGGGAATGTGGCCTGTTGCCTTTACCAGCTGAAGTCAGTTGAGAGAATGCCTGACTGTTGATATGTTTAAAACTGAGTTTAAAATGTATTTGTTTGATTTAGCCTTTCCAAAATATTGTTAATTTGTTTTATTGTTTTTAACCTTTTGTATATTGTTATACTTGATTTTATCTACAGCGCCTTGGCTTGGAAAGGCGCTAAAAAATAAAGCTTGAATTGAATTGAAAAAATCTAACTAGCTCAGAGAAAAAGTACCCTGTGCATAAGCTGGAATCCTTAGCACTTAAATAGGCGATAATTGGCCAGTTTCGCAAGTACCTGTATGGAGGAAAAATCTTGGTAAACACTGACAACAATCTGTTGACATACATCTAAACTACTACCAAGTTGGAGGCTGCATGCCACAGGAGGCTCTCTGCTATATTAACATACAATTATGCTGCAGAGTACTGTCCCAGCCTGAATAACATTGATGCAGATGCTCTTTCCAGGTGCCCTGCTGCTAAATCCCAGAATCGCAAAACTGGGTATGAATTCACAAACAGTCAGTAAAAGCCCTTTGCAAGAGATTTGATGATGAAGACACAGTGCCTACAGAAATTGGCACTCACTTAGTGCTCTGTTTGGGGCCTCCAGGAGACTGCTTGCCTACAGCCTATTGCAATTTATTTTTTTATTTATTTGAATTTTGGTAACCAGGTAAGTCCACTGAGACCATGCAGTCCCTTTTTCAGTGACAACCCGGGAGACAATGGTGAAACACAGTACAATTGATCAATACAAAATACAATACAGGATACAGTGCAATTTAACAATGATTCAGGTGATTACATTGGAGCACAAGATATGCAACATAATAAAAGATCAGGCAATAAACATAGGATAGTTAAACAAGACACTAATGTTATACAATATATGCATAGCAGGAGCATGAGGACTAATAGATTACAAGATGCATATATAGGAGGAACATAGGCTGGTTAATAAAGAGGTAGTAAGAGTTAGTTAAAGCAGTTACAGGGGGTTAAGTAGATAAGAGGTAAGCTATTTTATCATGGATTATAGGGTGGGGCAGGAGAATTTAGCCACCCTGGATCAGAGTTCTTTGCCACAGCTAACAGTAGAGGACCTACAAAGAGAGCAACTCAATGACCTGGTGCTAAAGGACATTATTGCTGTTCTAAAGAAAGGGGGTGGTGCCTCATAAGTATTAACTGACACCCCAGGCACCAAATTACTGCTAAGAGAAAGGCCTAAATTCATGTTTCAAGAGCATTTTCTGCTGGCCTGGTGGTACTGAGGGTTGAGGTGCTGGATGCCACACCTCGCGCCACACTGGCGACCCAGGTTCAGAAACGGACTCGGGGATCTGGGGGTCGGCAGGGCAGGGAGAGGACTGAGCATCCAGAGAACTGCTCTCCTCTCCCTGGTGAGGGTTTGTGGGGCTGCTCGGTGTCCTTGCAACCCCCGATGGAGATCGGGGGTCTTACAGGATCACCAGCTAGAACAGTGGGGATTGAGTGCAGCAGACATCAGCATGGTAGCCATGCACAGACATCATTGCACATTGCACTTCCAGGGGAAAACTTACAGTAGAAAATCCCTGACCTCAGGGATAGGTGATGGCACCTCCACCCACACAGCCACACTCCACTGCCAGTCATACTCCTCTCCTGGGCCGAGACCAACCTGGCCTGCCAAATTCTATCCACCCTGGGCAGATAGGGTAACCCTACCTCAGGGGGCTCAGAATTGGGAGGATAGCTGGGTTGCAGCCAGGAAGATGGAGGCCTCTCGGGCACGGAGGTAGAGCTGGGGGCACTGGAGAATTTTTTTTATTTTATTTTATTTATTTCTTTTTATTTATTTAGGGATTCAAATCATACCTTTGAGCTCAGAGCTCTTTTACAAAGGTTCCACGTCAAACAGTGACAATGACAGCAATAACAAACAGTTTACATATGTAACCCCTTTGTTATCCGGGGTTACTAGAATCCCAGTAAGACCTAGTGGTAGGCAGGGAAGGCAACTTGTGAAACTCCAGTTAAATGGGTTTCACACTGTCTCACTCTGTTCTCAGTCACAGCTGAGACTTGAAAGATGACATCACCATAGAACTGTTGCAGCTGCATAAACCACATTGGAATCTGCAGCTCAGGGAGTGAGTTTAGAACTTTGGGAGTTTTCAAAGGCAGTCTTCGATTTGTTTTAAAGCAAGAAGGAGGTGTGATCCTGTTTTACCTTTTGAAAGTGGTGGAGACCGCTGTCCAGGTCTCAGTGCCCCTTCCCCGGGAGTCCCTCTGTGGATTCCCCTATTTCCACTATGGGAGAAAGCTGCCTGTTTTCAGTGTCTGTTCTTGTATAACAGTTAAAAAAGTGGTACTTCGCCTGTGGGGCACCTGCAACGAATGGGTGAGTGTTTTGCTCCATTTGAAGGGGCAAACCAATTGTTTCATCAGTTTGGAAATATAAAGGAAGTCGGGATGTGGACTGCTATTTTGGGAGGACTATTTTTCTAGAACAAACAAATGGAGCAGTCAAAAAGTCTAAAGTTTTAATGGATTTCAAGTAATGCTGTAGAGGGGGTGCTTCAGGTCATCCACCGTTTAATCTACATTTTCACAGTTTAAGTTTATGTTTGTCCAGAGAAATGGCCGGGTATGGGCTGTGGGAGCTGGAGGTGGGAACACCCCCCATCTTTAGTAACCAGGTCCACCTCTACGGATTTCTTCTGTGATTTGCTACTTGCCTCATGCGCCTGGCCAGTGATGAGGTGGGTACCCAGACGTGGGTCGCAACTTGAAAATCTCTCTAGGAGTCGCAGACTCTATGTGGTGTGGGGAGCCACAGGATGGGAAGATATACTCCTTGTTTGATGGGAGTTCATGGAAGTAAGAAAACAAATCTCTCTAGGAGTCACAGACTCTATGTGGTGTGGGGAGCCACAGCTTGGGAAAATATACTCCTTGTGTGATAGGAGTCTCTCCAAGTAAAGTTTGGGTTCATTCTCAAATGGACCATCAGTCAAGTGGCCGGCAGGGGAGCCGGACCAGTCAGGCTGTGTATCCAAAGCGCATGCAAGTCCAGGCTGAGTGCCTGGTGGGTCCAGAGCCAGACAATAATAAAAATGTGTTCATTCTTCAAATGGACCGCCTTTAGTCTCTATCTGCATATACAGTGAACGTAGCCCCTTGGGGGACCATTCAATGCTTTGTTTATGTTCAGCTAGTTTGAATAAAGCCACACTGAAAAATCCCAATCCTGGTTCTGGACATTACAGTTATTGCTTCCTGTAGTTGGATTTACATGGGTGCCCCTGCGCAGAGTAGCCAAACCTAGGTCACTTGTGCCAGGTAACCTCATCCTCCCTGAACCCAGGTCCCCACCAGGTATTGCTGCCAACGCCAACAGCATGCCACCTGTCATTTTGGTAAAAAGGCAGGGGTGAGGGGTTACACACACAATACTCAAATAGTAGGTACTGTAGGTAGCTAGTATACAATAAGGTTATAATGTCATTCATAGTATCAATGGTGATACTACAGCATCAAGAGCATTCAACTAGGGTAAAGGACAGTGTTTATATGTAGCGAAGGAGATAAAGAGGTGTGACACCTAGTGTGAGAGTCCAAGGAGGAGTCAAGGTGAGGGGGAGGGTAGACTGGGGGGGGAGAGTGGGAGGCCAAAAGCTGGTGAAAAGTGGGGTTTAAACTTGTGAAGGGGGGTGGGATGGGAGAAAAGGCTGTCAAGGGGGTGCCGATAAAGCAGGGACTCTGTCTCCACCCCCCTGGGGACCAGGAGGATTGCAGAAAAAGGCCAACTGGCAAAGTGCAGACCAGGGGAAAATAGAATCCCCATGGGAACACGAGTAGGGGAAATGGAACTATAGGGAAAGGGTGGAAGGTAGTCCTGCTAAATGCCAGGAGCTTGGGCAATAAAATGCCTGAGCTCCAGGCGATGCTAACTGAGGGAGCAGTGGATGTGGCAGCGCGGTCACTGAGACTTGGGCCACTGCAAGACATGACTGGGACCTGAACCTGGAGGGATACACTATGTTCAGGAAGGACGGGGGGGGAAGGGGAGGAGGGGTAGCAATGATAGTCAAAAACTGCATTGGCATGGGGGAGTAGAGGAGGCGGAGGGAACTGTGGAGGCGATTTGGGTCACCTTGATAAAAAGGGGGGGGCAAGAGGGTAAAAATAGGAGTGGTGTATAGACCCCCTGCCCTGGCGGAGGAGCTGGAGGACAGTCTGGTGGCAAATGTTAGGAGACACTGCAGACTGGGCAGAGGAACGGTGGTGGTGTTGGGGGACTTAAACATGCCAGGAACAGACTGGGAGACTATGACATCCTCTGTGACCAGGGAACAGAGGTTGTTGGATGTCTTTCAAGACGCGTTCCTAACTCAGCAGGTGAGGGAACCGACCACGGAGCACGGTGCTGGATGTGGTCCTGGCAGACAGTGACCAGATTGGGGCCTGGAGGTAAGGGACCCATTGGCGGGGAGTGACCATGCCATGGTCTGTTCTTCTGCCTGGACCTAGGAGGGTAGAAGGCTGCACAAAGACGGAAGTAACCGACTTCAGGGGCGGATTTTAAGGAAATGGGAAGGATCCCATGAGCATTTGGATGGGATTGGGTCAGACATGGAGGCTGATAGTAGGTGGGAAATCATCAGGAGAGGTGCAGGATGCTACCAGCACCTGTGCAAGAGTAAGACAAAAATCGGTAGGGCCCAAAACCCTGTTGGTGGACCAGGAGGTCCAGGAGGTGACGGGAAAGAAAGCAGCCTATAAGCAATTCAAGTGCTCAAGGAGTGAAAGGGATCGAGGGCACGAGCTGATGGCTAGAAGGGCCACTAGAGTGGTGAGGGCAGCTAAGGCAAGGAAGGAGCAGAACCTGGCCAGGGAAATTAGGAGAGGGAACAAGGGCTTCTTTAGATACATTGGGGAAAAACGATGGGTAAAGGGGCAGATTAGCAGGATTAAATCAGGGGAGAGATGGGCACAAGACCCGGAGGAGCAGGCTGAGGTACTAAATGAGTACGTCACCTCAGTTTTCACCAGGGAAAATGGGGATGCTGCATCATACATGGGAGGAGACAGAGATACTGAGGAGGGGGGGACCCTTACCGATCGGCAGGTCTGGGGAGAGGGGGAGGCATCACTGGCAGGTGGGAGGAGGGCTAAGCAGGGAGAAGGGGTACCGGAAGTGGAAATCACAGCAGAGAGAGTGAGGGAAGCCCTCAGCTCCCTTAAGATGGAGAAAGCACCGGGGCCGGATAAATTACATCCCAGAGTGCTGAAGGAACTTGCAGATGTCCTGGCAAAACCCCTGGCAGAGCTTTTCACCATCTCTCTGAGGACAGGGTGGGTGCCCCAAGACTGGAAGGTGGCGACATAGTGCCCATCCACAAGGGGGGATCAAGGGAGGTGGCAGAGAACTACAGGCCTGTCAGCCTGACCTCGTGGTGGGCAAGGTGATGGAGGGCATTGTCAAGGAGAGACTGGGGGGGACCTGGAAAAGTCAGGGTGCCTGGACGATAGACAGCATGGATTCATCCCGGGGAAATCATGTCAGACAAACCTTGTGGAGTTCTATGACTGGGTGACAAGTGCCTTGGACCTGGGTAGACCAGTGGATGTCCTCTTTCTAGACTTCAGCAAGGCATTTGACTCTGTTCCTCATGTGGTCCTGTTGGATAAGCTGGGAGAAATGGGGGTGGGGAACCAGATGATCAGATGGATAGGCAATTGGCTCCAGGACCGACCCAGAGGGTCGTAGTTGGGGATAGTCTCATCCCCAAGGAGGGTCATTAGTGGGGTCCCACAGGGATCAGTCCTTGGGCCCCTTCTGTTCAACGCCTACGTATCGGACATAAGGACAGGAATCAGGAGTGAGATGAGTCTCTTTGCAGATGACTCGAAACTGGGGGCGGTGGTGGATGGGGAGTGGGGAGGTGGCCCTGCAGGGGACCTGGAGGCTCTGGAAAGATGGTCTAGAAAGTGGAAGCTGAGGTTCAATGCAGGGAAATGCACTCCACCTGGGGGCCAGAAACCCAGGTCAAGTGTCTGGGGAAATGCTACAAGTCTGATGGCTGAGAGGGACCTGGGGTGGTGGTGGATGTCAAGATGAACAACTCTGAGACTTGTAGGAGGGCAGCAGCCAAGGTCAACAGGATGCTGGGATGCATCGCTAGGGGGATCACCTCCAGAAGGAGGGAAGTGATACTCCCTCTGTATAACTGCTTGGTGAGGCCGCACCTTGAGTACTGTGTGCAGTTTTGGAGGCCACACTTAAAGCGGGACATTAACGTCCTGGAGAGGGTCCAGAGGAAGGCAACCAAAATGATTTGGGGCTTGGGGGACAGGACCTATGAGGAGAGGCTCAAAGAGCTAAATATGTACACATTGGAAGAGAGAAGGGACCACGGGGACATGATAGAGGTCTTTAGGTACATGAAGAGGGTAAATAGGGAGGAACAGTCAGGGTGCTTGAAGGAAGGAGGAAGGGCCACTAGAGGACATGGCTGGAAGTTGGAGGGAAGATTCAGGGAGAAAGGAGGAGGTGCTACTTCACTGAGAAGGTGGTGGAGCCATGGAATGCACTGCCTAGGGGGCTGGTGGAGGCAGAGACAGTGGGGGGGTTCAAGAGGGGGTGGGACAGGTACAGGGGAAGGGTTCTGGAAGCAAAATCCAATGCAGCAAGAATATCCGGAACTGGGAAGGGAGAAGCCAGAGAAGGTGAGGGGGACAGCAAGGTAAGCACCCAGGTTGGGGACTGACCAAACGAGCAGACACGAAAGACCATTAGGCCTATTCTGCTGGCATTTTAGTATGTTAGTATGTTAGGAGGTTGGAAGGTAGTGCTAGTAGGTTGGTTTTAAGGTTGATCCAGTGGGAGAAAAGGCACGGGGGAGAGGAAGACAGCGAGATAGGGCAAGAGGGAAGAGTGGGGGTTAAAGGAAGGGGAAGGAGAATGTGGATGAGTGGGCATTATGGGTGTTAGAGTCCTAGTGGCAGTCACAAACTATCCTAGTAAGAAGGTGTTGCCTTAGGCCATTTTTGAATAGCGAGAGAGAATGACAGAATTTAGAATGCCTAAGAGAGTTCCCCAAAGGTCGGTGCTAAAATAGAACATACAAAAAAAAACCCAGTGTTTGCTGTATCATGAAGTGAAAGATTCTCAAAGGTTTGCTCAACAACAATTGCTGTTGCCTGCTAAGTTTAAGAGGGTCGTACTCTGAGCCCTACATAATGAAATGGGTCATATGGGGAGTGAACGTACCTTGGACCTGGCTCATGCCCATGTCTACTGGCCCCAAATGGCAAGTGAAATTGAAATCTATTGTAAGATCTGTAGCCACTGTGTTCAAAGAAAGTCTCAACCACAAAAAGTAGCACCATTAATAAATATTGTGACAAGTGCCCCAATGGAGTTGGTCTGTATAGACTTCCTCAGTCTTGAACCTGACTCAAAGAACATCTCCAGTGTTCTGGTAGTCACAGATCATTTTACCCATTACGCACAGACATACCCTACAAAGGACCAAAAAGCATCAACTGTTGCCAAAGTACTAGTAGAAGAATTCTTTGTATACTATGGTGCGCCACAGAGGATACACTCTGATCACGGCCAAGATTTCAACTGCAGACTGATAAAGAAAATGTTGTCTCTCTGGGGAGTTCATAAATCCAAGACAATGCCCTACCCTCTTCAAAGTGACCCTCAGCCAGAGAGATTTAATAGAACATTACTTGACATGTTGGGCACCCTAGATCCAAGAGAAAAGAGTAAATGGAGCCAGAAAGTTAGTGCTCTAGTTCAGGCTTATAATTTTAAGTGGAATGATGCTGCAGGGTTCTGACCCTACAGTTTAATGTCTGGAAGAGAAGCCAGACTTCCTGTTAACCTGTGCTTTGGTGTATCAACTGATGGCACCAAATGTGAAAACTATCTGCAATACATTCAGAGGTTAAAAGAACAGCTAAACACTGCATATAGGTTGACTGCTGAGATGGCCACTAAGAGGAACGAAGCCAACAAAGATTGACATGATAAAACAGTAAAGGCCCAAGAGCTAGCATCTGGAGATCATGTGTTAATGCTCAGCTTGGGGACTCTGGTAAACATAAGACAGCCGACAGACGGGGCAGTACACCTTATATTGTGCTACAGAAACTTGACAGACTTCTCATGTATAAGATACGTCAGGAAGGTGAAACCCATGGAGAAAAAGCACTTCATCGCAACTACTTGTTGCCCATTGGAAAAATGGTCATTTGTAACAGAAGAGACAAGTCCAAACCTCCCAAACCCCCTGAAACAAGAGCTACTGCACACAGATGACAAAGTAAACAAAGGGCCCTACAATCTGGAATTGTCCCAGTACCTTCTGATGAGCAAGCAGAACCAGAAAATTCAGATACTGAGTCAGAAGGAAAAGTAGTTTACCACCCAGTCTACTACTATTCCATTCCAGAACCTGCTAGACTGCTACAAGGGACATCTGAGATGCCAAGTAATGTGACAGATATGCCTACTGTAGAACTGCCTGCATCAGCTCAAAACTCTGAAACATCTGTGGACTCTGAACCTACAGCTGAAACAGTACTCCTGGATGAAAGGGCTACACCCGAGGAAGTGACAAGAGCAAGAAGGTGGCGACCCTGTTGAACCTGAACCTCTAGAACCTGAAAAGGTAGAGCCTGGATCTGCAGAGCCTAAACTAGTAGAGTCAGATGAAATGAATCAAGTGCCGGAGGAAGTTGTGGCACCCACTTTGCCTGAGGATGCTTCATTGGTGGGCAATGAAATGGGGGGGGACACCTCCTAATGCCGAAGAAGAAATGCCAGTGTCATTGCAATGCTCTGAAAGAATTGTTAAACCTCTTCTAAAGCTCACCTACGGCTCTCCAGGGTCTCCCACTGACTTGCCTATGTGTGATCCACAAGGGCAGATACATCACCCTGAAGTCTTTTCACAAAATTATGTGTCTACCCATTGCCAAACTACCCAGAGCAGGTAAAGTTAAAAAGAGGAAAAGGAGAGATTTAAATCTGTACTTATGATATTACTTCAAATGGCCAGATGAATGAATTCAAACAGCTCCTATGTGAATGACGCACCATTTAATGTCATGACAGCTGTCTAGAACCTGAAAAGCTTTTCAGTACTTGATCTTATTGTGTAAATTGCTTGCTTTTGTATAGTCTACAGTATATCTGATTGACTATGATAGCTATGAATCAGTTGTCTAGTTAGACATGTGAAAATGTATGCTAAATTGTTAGGGTTGTCTTTTTGTGCCAGGCCCTTGGTATGTACTTGGCACAGTCGCCAAGCTTTTAAGGCACGGGGGAGTATAACCCCCTAATGGGTTGGGCTTACCTTAATCGCCTCCAGGCACTGCTCTGCATCCCATCCGTTGCCACTACCAGTCTGGATCCTGAAATGGCTCCCTTCAGCTCCTGCCAGCTCCCTGGTGCCAGTCCTGTATGGGGTGGGGGAACTGGAGGATTGTGTATTTAGAAGATTTACATCACTTGTTTTGATGATGAGCATACCACTACATAGCTCACATCCAAATGTGCAAGCTGTCAGGTGGCACATGCGCACAAGAGCACTACAGCGCTTAACTGTTTAAAGCCACTGCAGTGGCTTTCCAGAGGTCCCCCTCTTGTGCTCTAACCCCTGGGACCTCTTTAATGCTATTGTGAGGTTCGGAGGCATGTTAAGGAAGGGGGGCATAAATGAAAATAAAATTTTTGTTAGAGCACTCTCAAGTGCTATGTATTTAAGGGAGCGCTATCATTTTAAGGGCAGCCAAGGCTGCCATGTGAATGAAGAGCCCTGCCTTCCACTTGAGGAAAGTATTTTTTGCCAGCAGCAACAGGCAGGGGAAAAGAAATGCATGCCCCACTCTGACACTGGATGATATAGCAGAAAGGCAACTAAGAGACTGTGGTGCATTATTTATTTAAACATTTCTGTTTGCCAGCAGAGACTTAAAGGTTAAGACTGCACATAAACTGTTTATCTCTGCAGCCATCTTTGCTGCCTCTGGCCTCCAAGCCAGTCAATGGTAGTTCAAGGAGCCTGAGGACCTGCAGCTATGGCTCCTGGGTGGGAAGTTAGAACTGTGCTCTTGGTGTCCAAATGACCAACCAATCAGGCATCAATGGGACCTGATGTTTATTAATTTTCAGGATGGACAGCTGTGGCAATCAAACAGAAGCTGGGGTTTTTCCTCTGAAACCCCAGGGACAATTACAGCCTGAGGCAGTTCTCCAGCCACTCTCCACAAGTGAGGAGGATGTAAAGGTAGTGACCAGAGCACGTGCTTCCACAGCCAAAGACTGAAAGTCTGGCCTATCTGACCAGCAACTGGAAATCCTGGTGTGAAAGGGACCAGATCATTGGAGATAATCCCTGCATCCATCCTGAGAAAGCCCTCAGCCTGTTAAAAGGGTTGAAGTGTTTGCTAGAGATTGAAGTTTGATCTCAGGTCTGAAGCCAGAAGTGGAAAGAAGCTTGCAGAGCTCCTGTGCCTGGGAGCCAGAGAATAAATATAGCAACATAGAAACATAGACGTTGACGGTAGATAAGGACTGCAAGGCCCATCCAGTCTGCCCATTTCTTTTTCTACCTTTTGAATGTGCCATAGGCCTTTGCTCTGTCAATGGCCTATCTATTCATACTCATCTGTATTGCTCCCTTATGCCTATCCCATACCTGTTTGAAGCCCTGCACTGTATTCATATCCACCGCTTCCTGAGGTAGGCCGTTCCATGCATCTACCACCCTTTCTGTGAAAAAAAGAACTTCCTCACATTACCCCTTAATTGGCCTCCCTCTAATCTCATGCTGTGTCCTCTTATCCTGCTATTTTTCTTATATTGAAACATGTTAGACTCTTTCACCTTGTTAATGCCCTTAAGGTGTTTGAATGTTTCGATCATATCACCTCTCTCCCTCCTTTCCTCTAGGGTATACATATTGAGGTCAGTTAATCTGTCCTCATATGTTTTCTGATGCAGTCTCTGCGCCATTTTGGTTGCCCTTCTCTGGACTGCCTCAATTTGGTTAATGTCCTCGTGAAGGTGTGGCTTCCAGTACTGCATGCAGTACTCCAGATGGGGCCTAACCAGTGTCTTGTAAAGAGGGATTATTACCTCCCTCTTCTGACTTGTGATACCCCTACTAATACACCTCAACATCCCTCTAGCCTTACCTACTGCTTTAGAGGTCTGCTTGGTTGATTTCAGGCCATCAGTGACGATGACACCCAAGTCTCTTTCTTCCCTTGTGACTGCCAGCTTCTCCCCTCCCAGCCTATTGGTGGCTTCAGAGTTTCTCTTCTCCATGTGCATGATCTTGCACTTCTTTGCGTTAAACCCCAGTTGCCACTCTTTCAACCATTTTACTAGTTTATCCAGATCGCTTCTCATTCTACCCACACCATCTGTATCATCTACTTTGTTGCATATCTTGGTGTCATCTGCAAACAGGCAAACCTTACCCTCCAGTCCATCTGCAATGTCACTAATGAAGATATTGAAGAGGACTGGCCACAGGACTGATCCCTGAGGCACGCCACTTGTGACTTGCATCTCTTCTGACTGTATACCAATTACCACCACTCTCTGTTTTCTGCCCATCAACCAGTTTGCCACCCAGTTGACCAACATCTGACCCACCCCGAGCCTACCCAGCTTATCAATCTTCTATGTGGAACAGTGTCGAAAGCTTTGCTGAAGTCAAGGTAGGCAACATCAACTGCTCCCCCTTGGTCCACCACTCTGGTTACCTAGTCAAAGAAATCTATGAGATTAGTTTGACAGGACCTTCCTACAATGCTGCAAATCCCTGCTGTTTGAAAGCTGGGGTGCTCACTAAGAGACTGTTTTATGTTCAGCATGGAGCCAATCTGAATTGTCTGCAGAAGCATTTGTGCTCAGGCCACTTTGGAGCCAGGTAAGGGGCCATCTAGCCCTTATCAAGTAGGGTGAATCAGGACAAAGGGAGCTACTCTTGACCCATTTAGGGGAGTTGGACTGTAGGGTCACTACTGGGGTTTAGGCTGCTTGTGAACTGGGAAGCCACTGTGCAGTGCTCTCATACTTCAGTCAAGACAGAAGGTGACAAGCTGCCAGACCCTGCTAGCAAGTCAGAAGGGGACAAGTTGCCAGACCATCCTGCCACACCCAGCAAGCCTGCTGCCAACCTGTTTTACTGCTCAAGGTCCTAGCTCTCCAGTCTGCCTGTGGTTGCTGCTTCAGACCCTGTGAACCCGGACTCCAGAAACGTAAGTAAAACAGAGTCTGCCCTGACCTGGGGAGTCAGATTAAAGCTTCACAACAAGTTACAGTTTATTCAAAGTGCACCAACACTGGCCAACCCATGGCAATGTTTGAGACTTGCACCTTAATGTGGGTACCCAGTTAGATATTCATGGACACTGGTACCAGTGGGGAGGTGGCAAGTTAAATGTGTTATTGCTGTTGGGGGTGGGCACAGTTAGTGTTGCGGCTTATTGCTGTTTCCAAATTGTGAGGTATTGTTACATTTTGCATTTCCCATCCCCTTTCCTCTGTTTAATAAATCTTTTATTGCTGTTGGTTAAAACTGTCTGTGAGCATATTATTATCTATAGTCAATAACTGCATGCAAAGTAAAGTATTGCAACTGTTTATGGTATTCCATGTGTGGGGTGACTGGAAGGGGAGGTGGATAGGTACAGCATCCCAGGGGTTGTACTACCCAAATGTCTGACCCACTATAATTTTATTCTGGGTGGAGGCACTGCACTATTTAATTTTCTATTTTGGGAAAGAACCCCCAGTCACCATCAGAACAGAGCCCAGGCCCCTCAACCTGTAATGTGGTCGTCAGGAAGGTGTAGCAGCCTGCTGGTACACAGCTCCCAGGTTACAGAAATAAATGCTGATGACTTGCAGACAGTGAAAATACAATGCTTATTTTCACTCCATGTATGACATCAGCCAAAATAACACTATTTATTCCTACAAAAATATATTTCAGATGCTGTAGTACAAGTCTGTATGTGTATTGAGGTATATTTAAATTTAACAAAGTGGTATGCCTTACAAGTAGACACCACTAGTTTGTTAAAGTGGAGCACTACGCTGTCTGAATGCAAAGGAGCACTTGCACATTTTCTCACATATAAGTGACTCTAGTCTTTTTTATTACTAACAAAAATGCTGGTAGGATATTAGTGCCTTGGGACTGAGCACTGAGAAAAAAAAACCCGCAGACATCATTGCTTATCATTGCAAAGTGACTGGCTCTATCAGTTTTCAACCATTCAATAAAATGCTAGGTTGCAAAGTAATTTCAGAGTGGGACTCACAGCAGATATCTGAACCTATCAACGATTTTAATAAACCAGCAGCCAGACTAGAACTCCCTTTAGCCAGCAGGTTGAAATTTAATTCCATGCTTTTTAAAATAGCAGTGCATGCTATGGTACAAAATTTGTACTGATGCCCTTTTATGCTACTTTAGGGTCCTTTTCCCAGTTATGTAGAACACACTTATATCCTGTTTTATGTCTGCGTTAGCATTTTTTATTATTTGAAATTAAAGGAGCGCTTCTTTAAATATGGTTGTCCAATGGTCTCTTCAGTATTCTCAGCTGCTTTTAAAGAGCTCTTGTACTGCATGAAATTAAAGCAGCTGTGCATGAATGCAGAGAACATTTTGACCTATACTTATTTATTCTCTTATAGGTTTTATTTATTTATTAGCTTTTGTTTAATGGGTAAGTGCATTAGGCATGAAAGCTTGCCTACTTTCAGGCACAACCTGGTAGAGTACAAGATTACAAACAGGTGCAAGAAACATACAATTCATACAGCAACATCAGGTATCTCCGAGGGAGGAATAGTACAAAGCCAGGAACAATCCACGCAGGGATGTATAACAAAAGACAAAACTACTCACAGTTGTACAGGAGTGCTTAGATCATGACAGGTGAGAAACAGTAATGAACACAGCAAAAGAAATTAAGGGCAATTACATGCCCCAAGTGCATGAAGGTGAGAGAACAGTGCATTCTTGAAGGAGGAGTGAGATAGGGAACCTTTTAGTTGGGGAGGTAGGGAATTCCAGAATGTAGGAGCAAAGTGTGAGAAGGCCTGCTCACCCATCCTAGTAGTGCAGAGTGGGACTGATAGTTGGGGAGAGGTGGAGGACCTGAGAGAGCAGGAGTGAGTTACAGGGTTGAGCATAGCCCCCAAAGAATCAAGGTTGGGGTTTCTAGTTAAGGAGTCAATGAAACAACCCAATAATAAGAGTGCAGGTACTTAGGGGGCAGCCATTGCAGGGCAGAGTAGAGCAGACAGTGGTGGGTAAAGCGAGGGGCCGATAGGGCAAACCTGCAGTTATTGTTATAAGTAGTGTCCCACTTTCGGAGAGCACAAGCGTTGGCCTGGGAAAGAACAGGAGCAGCATAAGTGAGACCAGGGAGCAGGACACCCCTGGCAATGGAGATCCTGGCAGCAGGGGTGAGGGAGTAATGCACTCTATAAGCAGCACCAGTCTTAGAATTAACAGATTTGCATACCTCATTAATATGGGATGAGAAATCTAGAGGGGGTCCAGCCTAATCCCAAGGTATTTGAAGGAGTTTGTCGTCAAAATGGCAGTCCCGTTAAGGCATAAAATCTGATGGTTGGGGAATTTGGCACAGACTTTTCTAGAGGCACAAATAACAAAGCTTGGGTCTTAGTAACATTTAGGATTTGATGGTTAGCGGTGAGCCATGATTGGGTCTGTTGAAAAGCGGAAGATAGGAGATTGTTGAGAGTGTCCACAGACCTAGAAGCAGCATACAGAACCAGATCATCCACATACATAATGTTGCTACAGGGGGGTGAGGGGATGGGTAGATCATTTAAAAACAAGGAAAAGAGAAGGGGCCTAAGGATAGAGCCTTGAAGGACTCCACAATAAATGGGTGAAGGGTATGAGAGGACTTTGGAGAAGGAGACAGTTTGAAAGCGTCCATTGAGATAGTTTCGGATCCAGGATAGGGTGGAACTGGAGGCACCTATCTTGAGACATTTATCAAGTAGCAGGGGGTGGTTAACCAAATCAAATGCCTTGGTGAGGTCAATGAACACCGCACAGGTCAGAAGGCCTTTGTCCATGCTGGTCTTAACGTCACTCGTGAAGAGAGTAAGTGCAGTGGAGGTACTATGGCCAGCTCAAAAATCGTGCTGTATCAGAGTCTGAAGATTGGAATTGAGTAGGTGTGTTGATATTTGGTGATGGATTCATTTTTAGAGCAGCTTGCTTAGAGTTGGCAGTAACGCTATAAGTCGATAGTTGGTTAAGTTCTTTGGGTCACCTTTTTTGAACACAGGCATGATCCTAGCAGTTTTCCAGGCCATAGGAACTGTGGAGGAGCAGATGGAAAGGTTAAAAAGTCTGGTTACTGGAGTAGCAAGAATGGATGCAGCAAGTCGAAGTATCCTGGGCTCAAGACCATCTGGCTCAGCAGAGCCATGGGGCGGAATGGCACATAGTAATTCTTCTAGGAACTGCTGCCATGAAACTAATACTAGGACTGACCTCTGCTTGACATGTTCTTGACTTCTCACTTTAAGTAATGTTTAGTCTGATGTTCTTAGAGTTGATTTAAGTTTTGAGAGAGGTTTTAAGGTAGTGTGATTTTGCTATCTGCCCTGAGCCCTGTGCTCCTTCTCTTAGAGCTGTAAGTCTGTGGTCTGCACCCGTGACCTCAGTGTCCTTTTGAGGCTGCTGCAGTGCCTCCTCCCCCACAAAACTTGCTTCAGAACCTCCCTGCCTGTTTTTTTTTTTGTTTTGCTGACGTTTCCATTAGCAGATTATATCTTTTAGCTACTAGAGGGCCCAGTTATAAGCACACTTACCCAATCCAGCACAATACAGTTCCTGTCTCATTTCACTTATTGTGTGGTCAGTCTATCACTATTTATCAGTCTTTGCCCCCTCCCTCTAATACTGATTGATACTGATTTTTCCCATTTGCAGCGTATACTCTTTTTGCCCACTAGAGGGGGTTTTCCCCCAACCGTTCCAAAGCTGATGTACATCTCCTTACTCTCTGCTACTCCTGGACACTCTTCCTTTGCTGCTTAGCTGCTATGGGTACCTACACTCCATTACTAAGTCTGCTGTCCATCACCCTCTTGATACAGACCTCACACTGACTGGAGCACCTTTCCTTCACACTAGGCACCTCATTCCCATTCTACCCCACAGTGACAAGGCCCTCCCCCACCCTTGACACACCTGTGACCCATCAACACCCCCACCCTGCCAACACCCCCACTTCCTCCACCCTCCAAGACCCGACCTGGACCCAGCTGTCCACTGCCATTCCCACCCTTCGCACTTTATCTATTCCATGCACCCTGATTGTAAAGTCCTCACCTGGGTGTTGACCCAAGGGTCTCCATCGCCACCGGCCACTAACCAGAATAATTACACTGCTACTATTATTATCTGGTAATGTACACCCAAACCCAGGACCTATTGCTTCCAGCCCTTCTAAACCCTGTACTGCAACTGGCCTCTGCTTTGCATCCTTAAACATTTGCAGTCTCCTAAAGAAATCTGCTGCCCTCCAGTACTGGGTCATTCAACATCAACCTGACATAATTGCACTGGTAGAGACTTGGCTGTCCAAATCCACCCCTGACTCCACTATCACCCTCCCTGGATATACTATCTACAGGGAAGACCACGTAGGCAAACGCGGTGATGGTTGTACACTACTCATATGGGACTCCCTTATAGGTCATGCACTCCCAGCTCCTAAACTTGAATATGGAGCCCAAGCCCTCACCTTAAAAATCATACCAGACCCCACCCGAGGCCCTCTCTTCCTCATGGTCTCCTATGTACCCCCAAGGAATCAAAACCAAGCGGTCCAGTCCCTCATTGTCTATCTCACATCTCTCCCTCACAAAGTGGAGCAAGTCATCCTACATGATCTCAATGTTAACTGGCTTGCCTCCACTGCCTCCCATATAAGGGACTCCTTTGCTGCCCTGGATATGTCCCAGTTAGTCACCCAGCCCACCAGATTCAATCACTCTACTGCCACCAGCACTCTCTTAGATGTTGTTATATCTAACCGCCCCTACAAAATCTGTGATGTCACTGTCCTCCCTGACTCTCTTAGCAATCACTCCCCAGTCCTCTGTCTCTGGTCATCCACCACTCTAAAGCCAGTGTCCCAGGCCACTCTATGCCACTGTTTATGCCCCGGTGGCCTCAGAAAATTAAAACAATACCTAGCCCAGCTAGACTGGTCCCCTATCCAGCACACCCCTGACATTGACTCAACTCTTGACCTCTTCACAAGTGCTTCCTGTAAGGCTTGTGTCCTTTACACCCTCCTCACCAGGATCTGCTCCAAACGATGCAATGCCCCATGGATCACCCCACCCCTCCTCCAGAGACTCAGAAACAGAGATAATCTCTGGCACATTGCTGTAGAATCTGGAAAGGCATCTGATAGACAGGCCTACAATGCAGAATGCAATAAGTGCACTTGGGCAATTAGACGGGCCAAGGCAGAGCACTACCAGACCACCCTCGCTTCCACTTGGGGTTCAGCTTGGACCTTCTGGGATAACATGAAAGAGCTAAATGGGAAGTCCTGCTCCCCCCCACCATCTCAGCTCTCCATCAATGGCACCCCCACCACAGATCCACTCCTTATAGCCGATTGCCTTAACACTGCCTTCTCTGACCTAAGCTTGGTGCTCCTCAGCAGCTTCTTTGACCCAATCCCCACCTCTCTCTCTCCGGTCCTGTATCACCCACCATTCTACCTGCACACCCTATCCCCCAAGAAGCCAGGCCGCACCTGCTAAAAGCCTTAGGCAGCAATAACCCCAGCAGTGACCCCCTTGACTCCAGGATCCTCCGCATGGTCTTGGACAAAGTTCTAGTCCCCCTGACTGACCTTCTAAACTGGTCTTTATCCCTGGGTCAGTTCCCAAGTGCTTGGAAAACTGCTGAAATCACACCCATACATAAGAGTGGGGACTGGTCCACCCCCAACAATTACTGGCCAATTTCCATCCTCCCCCCACTCTCTAAAGCCCTTGAAAAAGTGGTGTTGATTCAGCTCTCTGAATAAATAACCAAGTATGACATTATGTGCCCAGAGCAGCACGGTTTCCACCCAGGACACAGTACAACCACGGCTCTCCTGGAATTCTCCCAACACCTGCATGCTGCCCTTGACTCTGGCAGCCTTGCAGGAGCAGTGTTCATTGACCTCTCCAAGTCCTTTGACACTGTCTGTCATCCCCTTCTACTTGACTGACTCCACCAACTTGGCTTCTCTGGCATTCCCATTTCCTGGTTCTCTAGCAACCTCTCTGCTAGATCCCAGCGTGTCAAGATCAGCGGCTCCCTCTCCAGCACTCTTCCCGTTCGCTCCGGGGTCCCTCAGGGCTCCATCTTGGGTCCAATACTTTTTAGTCTCTACTCAACACCCTCCCCAGCTCATGTACTGGTAAAATGCTCCTCTATGCCAACGATGCAGTCCTCATTGCCTCACATCCCAATCCCACCTCCCTCCAATGATCCCTCCAGCAAGCTTACAACCAAGCTGAAAGGTGGTTTGGTGACCGCAGACTGGTCATTAACCTAAAGAAAACCAAATCATTGCTCTTCTCCCACCACCAAAATAAAGCTAAAAATACCCCCCTCTTGATTATTCCTAGCACTCTGCACCTATTAGAACAAGTGACCACATACAAATACCTAGGCATCATGTTCGATACTGCCCTCTCCTTCCACACCCACATTAATGCCCTGTCAGCCGCCATTAACTCTCAGATTGGCCTGCTATACCGGCACAGGGTCTGCCTGTCTCAGGTTGCCCTCAGGCTGGCCATCACCTCCTCCGTCTTATCCCTCATGGACCATGGCTTGCCCATCTATACCACAGCTGACAACACTGCCCTCTCCAAAATCCAACTCTCTATCAATAAGGCCTGTAGGCTCCTGACCAGTGCCCCCAGCCAAACTCACACCTGCCTTCTCTATACTAGTACCAATCTGCTCAACTTTGAGGAGTGACTGCTCTACCAGACCTGCCTTCTCACTAAGAAATCACTGCTAGGACTCTCCCCTCCCAGGGGTCTCCACTTCCCTACAGCAGTCATCATCATCCATCACTGCCCATAGCTCTGTTAAGGCCACTTTCAAGGTGCCCAGAACCAAGACCTCTCTTGCCTAGAGATCCTTCCTCTACCTTGCCCCCACCTGGTTCAACTCCCTCCCTAGCTGCATCTCCAACTTGCCAAAAATTGGCTCTTTCAAAAAAGCACTTCGGAACCATATCTTTAATACCCGCTGTTGTATGTGCAACTAACCCCCTGTCATAACCTGTGGTACCCACCCGCCTTGCCCCCTGGCTCAACAATGTCCACTGCACAGCCTCTCCCTCCCCCAGACCCACTTCTTCCCTACTAGGTCCAAACAGGGATGTAACCCACTGACTTCTCTGAGAACCTACTATATCCATGAGTGTAACTCACAATTTTGTAACATTATGTAACCTAAGTAACATACAAACTACTTCATTATGTAACCTAAGTGTATTTATGTTAAATGTTCCTTTTACTGCACATGTAATGTTATCCTCTGTTTTAATCTGCACTGTAATAACTTTCTTGATGTCTGCCCCCCCCCATGATGAGATGCCTTTGTAAATGAGTCTCTGACTCAAAGGTTGTAAACCTGATTTGTAATGAATAAATAAATAACATTTTAGGACCTCTTGACATGAGACAGGGGCTAGCACAAAAGAAGGAGGAGCTTCAGTGGTGGTGGGGGATGGAGCATGGGAGCCAAGGGTAGGAGGTGGAGAAGTATTGGGAAATTTGGTAAAAAGTGAGTTAAAGGTGCTGGCAATAGTGGAGGAATTGTTACAGTTGACTTTGTTGATATTCAATTCATTAGGGGTATGACGCCTATTATTCCCTAAGATTTCATTAATTCCCTTTCACATAAGTTCTGCAGGGCACGATAGGCTTCAAAGTCAGCTGGGAGAGAAGAGGATTTCCATATAGCCCATAATCTATCCAGTCACTTAAGTAATTGCAGGAGAGGTCACTTAAGCCATTTAGTGGCTCTCCCCTTAACCCTACGCATGAAGAAAGGAATATGCTTCTTCTGCAAGTAGAGTAAGGTTTCATTAAAATAATCGATAGCACAGCTTATGTGATTGGTAATAAAGAGGGGAGACCAGTCAACGAGTCATTGCTCATGTAGGAAAGCAGCTGAGTCGAGGTTGGAGAAGTTGGAGAAGGACAGCACTTTAGGGAGGAAGAAGAGCAGAAAGGCATTTCAGACACAGTATACTGGACAGAGATCACTGATACAGTCTACTAGGACACCAGTTGTAGAGAATCTGTCCTTCCTGTTCATGAGTATCCAGTCAATAAGAGTGGGACTGGAACGGTTAGGAGATATTCTAGTGGGAGACTGGATAAGTTGGGTAAGGGTAGCCTTGCTAATAGTGGAAGCAAGACAGGATGAACTGGCCAGTCTACATTAAAATCCCCTAGGCAGAGCAATTCATTTTTCTTGGACAGCTCAGGTAAAAGACCAATGAATTCTTCAAGTTCGACTTTACTATTTTTGGGGATATGTACACACAAAAAATGTGCACCTTCTTGACATTACCCAGAAGTACAGTGCTATCCCTCAGGATGAAATGTACCTTTAACACACTCTGCAGTATGCTGCAGCAGACCAACTGAATAAAGCAATGTAATTTCAATGGTAATTAGTCCCCTTTGTCATGTAGTAAACTGTGGCATTCACTTCTTCCTGGCAGAGTCACATTTTCCTGAATGGCAAAGGGGACTAATTACCATTGAAATGACATTGCTTTATTCAGGAGGTCTTCTGCAGTGTTCTGCAGAGTGCTGCAAAATGCTGCAGAATTGCATTTCATCCTGGGGGACACCACTGTAGGAGCAAGTGTAAGACTTCACAGTTGTTCAGGGGGATCTGAGGGATAGGAGTGATGTTAAAGTGTAATTTACAGTAAACAACCAGGCCACCCCCTCTTGAAATTAGGAAGGTCAGCACGTAGCAAACTATAGTCTGGTAGTGAGCAGGCATTATCTGGAACAGAGAGTTTTAACCAGGTTTCAGATATTGCAAGGATGTCAGGATTATTTGCACAGGCCCAAGCTTCCAGCTCTGCATGGTTTGCTAAGAGGCTGCGGATGTTCAGGTGGGCAAAGCAAATACCAGGAGCCTGGGGCAGGAGTATATTAGATGTAGCAGGGCCAGGATTGGGCTCGATATCCTCAGCTAGGGAGAGAGATAGGGTAGTAGTCCAAATGGCAGTAAGGACAATTGCATGGGTGAGACACCTAGGGGAGGTGTATTTCTTGCAGATCAGAAACTTTAAGTATGACACAGTCGGTAAGTAGCAAAGGCCCAGCCATGGGACAGGGACAGAAGGTTTGCCTACCAACATGTTTAAGTAGGTGAAGTTACAAAGAGAGGGACCAGAGTGATAAGAGGAGGTCACATTAAAAATGAACAGGGATTCAAAAGAAAGTAAAGTAAGCAGAAGGAGTATAAAGCTACTGAATGGGGACATTGAAGATTAACCAGCAGCTATAGTATAAGGGAAAAAACAAATAAGAAAGGTAAACAGAATAGGGAAACAAGGCTTGACAGAGCTGGAGAGTAAGTAAAAACTAATCAGGGTGTACCAGAGAGTGGAAAACACAGTCAAGGACCTGAAAAGAGGAGATAAGGAATTAAAAACAAGAAAGGAAAAAGGTAACTTACAGTGGGGAACAATGATAACCTGCAAATGGAAGCGTAGACTGATTAAAAAAAAAGGCAATTGGTATAAATAAAACCCTAGCAGCAAAAGTTTCACTCAGCTCAAGAGCCCTAATAAAGCATGCTTAAATAAATCCTCCAACTTTCAGCCAAGGAGCGCACTAGCTGGCCAATCAGCAGAAAGCTGAATGAAAAGGAAAATATGGCCAATCAGTAATGCAGCAGAGTAGAGTGCCATGGAACTTGAAACTTACAACCACCACAGAGTCCAGGAAAGCCATCTGGTTCAGCTAGGGGATCATACCTGGGGATCCTCAATGGAGCTTGGTGTCAGTAAAAACTGGAGTGGCCAGTGGCAGCTGAAAGAGTGGAGCTGCAGACCGATTGAGTGCCCTGTCAGGGGCTTCAGTATCTGCAACGGTGCAGCGGGAGAACACACAATTTACGGAGGTAGGCAAACGGGGGCAGGGATTACAGGAAAATAGGATAGGGGAAGACAGACAGAGTCACAGTGGAGGAGGTTATGGGCACGAAAGAGAGCCAATGGGTCAAGTTTAGCAAGGTGTTATAATGTGGGAGAGTTAATGGCATGGAAGGGGGTACAGAAAAGAGCAGTCAGACAGATTGGCACCAGGGACAGGGAAAACACTGTCCCAGAGTCCCAGCAGTGGAGAAGTTAAAAATCAGGAGGAGGAAGGAGAAGGAAAGAAGGGATTAAACAAAACAATTCCAATAAAACATAGGTTGAAGCAATAACTAAGTAATAACTAACTTTTTCATTTAGTACAATCCTAAGCCCTGGTACTAAATAACAATGTATTAAAACAAACCTAGGCTGTAGTAAAACAAAAAGGCTAATACATGAAATAGCTCACAATGTCAAGTACTATTGGTACAAATCAAACCCTAGCAGCAAAAGTTTCACTAAGCCCGACAGCCCTAATAAAGCATGCTTAAATAAATCCTCCAAAGTTCAGCCAGGGAGAGCACTAGCTAGCCAGTCAGCAGAAAGCTGAAAGAAAAGAAAAATATGGCCAATCGGTACTGCAACAGAGGAGAGTGCCACAGAGCTTGAAAATTACAACTGCCACAGAGTCCAGGAAAACCACCTCGTTCAGCCAGGGGACCATACCTGGGGATCCTCAACGGAGCTTGGCATCGATAGTAGCTGGAGTGGCTGGTGGTGGCTGAAAGAGAGGAGTTGTGGGCAGATTGAGTGCCCTGTCAGGAGCCTCAGTATTTGGGGATCCTCAACAGAGCTTGGCATTAGTGGTAGCTGGAGTGGCCAGTGGCGGCTGAAAGAGTGGAGCTGCGGGCAGATTGAGTGCCCTGTCAGGGGCATCAGTTGCCTGTTATCTTCTGACTTGTATGATACCCTTCTTTCTCCATTCTAAGTCTGCTTTAGTACTTTTTTCATATTTGAAATTATAAAAGGAGCGTTCCATTTAATCTGGCTTGAACCAGGTTTTCATCAGTATTCTCAGCTGTATTTGTACACCTATTACCATACAAGGTCAACTTAATTACAACAAAAGTGATGCTAATCATACAATGGTAAGAAAAAGTCTACAAATTTGATTGGCTACTTACCCCTAGAGACAGTGATGTTATTAGACAATAACATCACTATAGCTAGGGCAGGCACAGAGGTGACTGCAGAGCATAGGATGAAATCCCTCCCTCTCTGCTCAAGCCACTACTAAGCTGACATGGCTTGACAGTCCCAACGCAACCACAACCGTTGACACAGCACATAAGCTGTGTACACAGAATTTCTCTGCTGCCAGCAACAAGCAGTCCCAACCCCACCCCCCACTTAACAAAACTTTCCTATCCTCACTTTCTTTTTTTTTTTTATCCCGAAAAGAAAACTGAAGCGGTACTTCCACTGTTTGCCTTTTGAAAAACACACAGTGCACTGTCCCGCTATTGGCGAGCCGACAATTTCAGTTTTCAAATTTGGACTTTCCTTTTGAACAGAAATGTGGGTTTCTCACACTCTCAAGTATCTGTGCACTGTCACAAATCCTCCATCTCTGCCCTACTCCTCTTGTACTCACTGGCGAAAACTGTTCGTAGAAACAAAGCCGTGACAACAAGCAGCTTTTCCATCGCCTCCGTGCAATCCTCATCATATCAGCGTGTGCACACTTGACAACCATGCAGTACAGTCACTGAGCATTTCAGCAACCACAGGCACATACTGTACATAATTTAAATCAAAAAAAAGAAACAAAGAATAGAATGAAACACAGCCTGCTTTAATGAGCCAGTGAGCAGCCGTTGGGAGGTGGGGGTTGACACCAAAGATCACACTACGCAGGACACAGCACACAAACAACTGGACAGTTAGGATTATTCAGACTGCAACTCTACCTAATGCTGGAAAATATTCCAGACTTTTTTTTAATGATATACTTCCACACAGAAAAAAGCAAGTATAAAATGCATACATTTTTTTTTTCTTTTCTTATTAACAAAGGAGCCATTGTATAACAGCAATAAGGTACTCCAGGGTGTGTGTTATTGTGTAATAACTTCACTCCTGGGGTGGTGAGAGCGCTCAGCTTTACTTCATGCTTCAACCCACCCCAGGAGAAATGTTATTACACAATAACATACACCCTGTCGTGCCTTATTGTTTAAACAATGGGTATTAAAAAACCTGGTCTGAGCCATATTAAAAGGAGTGATCCTTTTAATATTTCAAATATGAAAAAAAGTACTAAAGCGGTCTCAAACTGGGGAAAAAGGTTATCATACAAGTCAGGAGATAAGGGGCAATCTAAAATAGAATAAAAAAATATTGGTCAAGATTTTCCCCCCATCATGCCCTGCTGCTTTAATATTAAAGGGCTCCTAAAAACCTTTTTTGACAATAAAATATTCCAAAATCCAGCTTCAGAGAGGGAAAGGAAAGACTTGTTTACATTGACACCCAAACTGTGTTTATATAATTAAAATGTAACGTCCTCACTAAATTCTGGATGAGCCCCCAAGTTTTTGTATCCCCATGCCACTTTTCTTAGCTGGCACCCCCCAAAAAGAACCAGTGCCCAATTCATGGCATGCGATTCGCTCTTGGCAGATCTACACAAATGGTGTTGGAGTGTATACCAGGTTCACTGTCTAGAGGACGTGGGTGGGGGTACATACTAACATAAACCTTTGTATTTAAAACCAGGTTCAAGGGAGAGGTTGCTAGGTGTATGCTAGACCTAACTTCTGAGGGGGCCCCAATAACCACTGACACCAGAAGCAATAATTTAAATGTCCACAGCAGTAACTGTGATTGTGCAGGATGGCTTTATTCACAGATGTTACTTAAAGCAAGGGTGGTCCCCCAAAGGTTTGTCATTGTAGCACAGGTACACTCTCTTTTGCAGAAACACTTTGCTAGGCAGTACTATTTTCCACAGAAACATCTCCTTTCCCTCTAAGTGTATTCTTGTGGGATGTGCCACCCACTTTAAACATTTCCAGAACACATTTCCATTTCCAGTGCTGCCCACTTAAATAATCCTCCCGGCGCTTAACCTACCCAGGGAAACCTGGTGCCCATCCACAAACCAGTTAGTCCTGCTTGAAACTCCAGATGGGGGTCCTTCTACCCTTTGCCCCAAACAGCCTCTGCTATTCCTTCAGGGTTACACCAAATGAGCCTCCAATCCCCAATAAATTGCTAAAGACTCCCAACTTCAAATTCAAATTCACCACAGTTGTGGTGAAAGGGGTCCTGACTGGTGTGATCTATCCTTGTCTTTGGGCACACAGTCCTCAGACAACTCCCTAAGAGAACAGTCTATTGTCTCTGTACTCACAGAGTTGTTGGTCCTTCCTCCCAGGCATGGAAAGCTTGTCAGATTCTCACACATGTTCGTCCCTTTAGGCAGCTATATCTTCAGGACCATCAGGGGATTTCCCCTTAGATCCATAAAACTTGTAGTCCCTCTCACTCCCCCTGGAACGAAACTATGGAGTCCTACAGGAAAACAGTTTCCACCACTTCACTGGCAAGCTGATGAATTTTATCAAACTAAGGTGAGAAATACCAGGGCCCCTTTGACAAAGCTCCACTGGCAGACCTCCTTCCACTCTGACTGCCAAACTCAGACTAACTGCTGAACATTCCAAGGTCCCCCTGAGCAGCCTACTCCAAAATGGTTATGCTGCTGCAAGAGTTCTTAATGACGTAATCATCCTTAGCTCAGTCTAGCTGAGTAAACAATGATGTCATTATGTAGAAAGCCCTTAATGAGCACTCCACCAGCCGCCCTTTACTACCTGCCTCAACTAGCACTGATGTGATTCTAGTAACCCCAGGGAACTGGCTAGTTATACGCACTGCCAACCAGATGCCCTTGCTGTCTGCAGCAAGGCTGTGGTCTGGAACACAGGCCATCCATCCTCTGGGCACCCTACAGGGTGAGGTGGCCAGGCTCACCCCTACCCATGCGGAAGCACAGGCAGGTTGCACCAGAAGAAACCAAGGTCCACTGAAGAGACTTCAGCTCCTATCCTACATTTATCTATGGATTTTCAGTGGCTCCAAGAGAGTGCCTGAAACATGCCCTAATAGATCAGCACTGAAGGTCCGTACTCAAGTTAGGACCTCCAGCCTGTCTATCCCCCTGCCCTGTAGGGAAAAGCTATCTAACCTATGCTACCTACCGGGTGCCCATACCCAAAACCATTTTGCACCTTTTAGAACTGTAGCCCACCTTAGAAACATGCATTTGGCATTACATTTCCTAAATCTAAGAACTACAAACTCTACACCTACAGAGCAGAAAATTGATTAGACATCGTACTACACAGTTTCACAAACCTAGCAACTTTAAAATGCAGGACTCAGAAGAGCCCTAGAAATCCTCTTCTTGTCTTCTTCTCTTCTTTCAGGTATACCTGCAATAGAAAACATTGCAAAACACACCTTGCAAACACAAAAATTACAACCTGCAAAACACACAGAGACTAAACCTCCCACAGCAGATACTACACAATCCCAAAAGGTATATTTTAAAAAAGGTTTTCTACAAAACAGTATAAAAATAAAACACATTTACAATACATTTGTTGTGGGAGGTCCCTACAATGTTTGTACTCTAAGGAAAAGAATGACCAGAGTGCACATGGCACTTTAAACAAGAAGAGTCTCTCCTAGGCCAAAGCCTGCCAAAAACTGTTCTTGCACAAACACAAGGCCTGCATAACTGCAGTCCAAATCCAGAAGTGTCTCTTTTAAAACCAACAGTTCCATGGACATCTTCACTAGGGTATCACACTTAATAAACATAAAAGTCAAAGAGGAAAAATATTCCTTACCTCTAGGCACAGGCTTAGCTCTAGGCACAGGCTGAATATCTGGATACCTCTCTGGATCTGGGCCGGATTCTTCCTCCCACTGGGCTGATGAAATCTTCAGATCAGACTCTTCCACCCCTCCTACTGGACCGGGACTGGGAAATCTTCTCCCTCTGCTGAGCTGATGAGCCTGGATGTTGCTGCAGAAGAACCAGGATGCTTCTGGGGTTGAAACTGGATGCTGCTGGAATCGAACCTGGATGTTGCTGGAGTCAAACCTGGATCTCCAGTGGACCTATGCCCTCTTCGGTTGCTGCCACTTCAGTTGCTGGTTGCTGTACTGGCACTGCTATCTTCACTTGGCATTACTGGCATGGTTGCTGCTTAATGGCACTTTTATGGGTAGTACCACTCAGGTTGTGGAGCAAGAACTGTTTCTCCGTCTGGACAAACCATTCTAACATTGTAAACTACATCTTGACCAGTTTTGTCCATTATTCTTACAGAGTCAATAAACAGAGTTCTACCAAACTTCCAAAACTGTAGTCTCTCATACATACTTTAATTCTCACAAACTTTATTTATTACATTTTGGTGACCAGGTAAGCCCACTGAGCCCTGAAGGTCCCTTTTTCAGGGGCAACCCGAGATAACAATACAATACATTATATATAACAGTACAATACAGGGTATAATACAGAGGAGACAACATTTGATTGCATAAGTTGTGGAAGCATAAGGTAGTTACAGACAGTGGTTTTGGAAGTATAAGGTAGTTACAGACAGTGGTTTTCTAACATGGTTTTCATCATGACACAGTTCTGCCTTGATAGTACTGGGCATAGCTAATTGCATGAGGTAGCTTTGGTCTCTAGGTATCCTAAGACTACTAGGAAGATCAGGGTAGTCCCACCTTTAAGGGGGTTGATATAGAAATGAGAGGGGGTGCCTTGAGAGCCGTGGCAGTGGCATGCACTTGTAACCAGCATGTGGGCCTTGAGCCTAGTACAGAAATTCATAATTGTAGAGGCATCCTGGACCAGGGGAGGGAGCTTGTTCCATAGGCTAGGAGCTTGGCAAGAGAAGGATCTGCCACCAGCGCTGGTCCAAACTCTGGGGACTTTGAGCAGTGTTCGTTCTGAGGTCCTTAGGTTCCTTGGGTTGTGTTTAATAGCTATGATTCCTGCTATGCTTGGAGGATCAAGGGGTTTGGGTAACTTGTAGGCCTGGGCGAGCAATGGATGTTGTAACCGGGCAGCCAGCGTGGGCCACCGGAGCTGGGCCAGGGTGTCACAGTGATGACGTCTCGGGTGGTCTTGTGTAGTGAACCAAGCTATTTTGTTGTATAGGATTTGCATCCTGGATACTTCCTGCTTTGCCATGCCCTGTATAATCGGGGCCGCATAGGTCAGGGTAGGGAGCAGGACACTTGTCACAATCGAGAGCCTGGTCTCAGGGATGAGTTGATCTCTGAGATGGTACAAGGTTCCTAGCTTGCGGTGAAGTATCCTGGTGACCTGGTCAATGTGGTCTTTGTAGGTGATTGACTGATCTAGAGTTAGGCCTAAGTATTTTAGGGAGGAGACTACTTTGCCAGATAGTGTGGAAAGTTGTAGGGATGAGGACCTGTCAGTTCCCAAGGATCTTGGTCCGAATAGTATTGCCTTAGTTTTGTCCATGTTAAGTACCATTCTATTCTCACACAGCCATGTCTCTAGGGATGTGAGGTCCTTTTGGAGTAGGGGACCGAGAGCAGCTACATCACTCAAGGATCGGTGGATGACAGTATCATCAGCATACTGTACAACTGAGCTCTCTCTACAGTAGGTACTTAGTTCATTTGTAAATAGGGAGAATAGGAGGGAGCCTACTATTGAGCCTTGAGGAACTCCCTGTTGTAGTGGTAGTGGCCCAGACATGACCCCCTTCCAGGTGACCCTCTGTGTCCGGCCAGATAAGTAGCTCATAAACCACTTGAGGGCATGGGGGTCTAGTCCAGTGTTGTGCAGCTTCAGTAGTAGAAGGTTATGGTCTACAAGGTCAAATGCCTTGGACAAATCTATGAAGACTGCACCTGTGGGTATCCCTTTGTCCATAGTTCTGAGCACTTCGTCAGAGAAGGTGATGAGGGCAGTATCAGTACCGTGGTTTCGTCTGGATCCATGTTGGGAGGGGGCAAGGAGCTGGTGAGCTTCCAAGTAGTCCCAGAGTTGGCTGTAGATGAGCCTTTACTGAATTTTGGCTAATGTGCAGAGAAGAGAGATAGGCCTGTAATTGGCTAGTTTGTCCCTAGGTCCACCTTTGTAGATAGGGACTACATTGGCCTGTTTCCACTGGTCAGGGACTGCTCCTTCCTTTAGAGATCTGTTAAGGAGCATGGTTAAAGGCCTGGATAAGGAGATGGTTCCAGTCTTGAGTAGCCGCGGGTTGATCCCATCTGGTCCCCCTGACCCTTTAGGTTTCAGTGCCTTTAGGAGGGTTAGGACCTCAGTGCGCTTTACCAGTCGCAGGTGGAAGGGGGGTCATTCGAAGTGTGTCGCTTCGATTGTGTTTGGGGCCGAGGTCAGGGGAGATTGACTGACCATGTAGGCCCCAAGATCAGTGAAGTGTTTGTTGATGGCAGCCGATATTAGAGTAGAGTTGCTAGTAAGCTGACCGTTAACCTCAATGGAGCTGGGCTCCAACTTTTTGGTGCCTTTGATCAGATCATTGACATGATTTCAGAAATGCTTAGGGTTGCCTAAGCTAGCTTTCTGGAGGTGTGTGATGTACTCTCTTTTATCAAGTTTAATGGCTCTCTTTGCTTTGTTTCTTAGTACTTTGTATTCCAGTAGGTCTGCAGGGAGAGAGGAGAGCTTGAATTTCTTCTAGGCTTTGTCCCAAGTTGTCATTAGGGATTTGAGGGATGTAGAGATCCACTTGTAACAGCTGCCCTTCGCTCTCATGCTCTTCATAGGGGCAAAGAGGTTGGCAGCAGTGCCTAGTTGGTCCTGGAAGTATTCCAAGGCTTCATCCAGCATTGGGAGGAGTGTTATGGGGCTCCAGTCCTGGCTGCCGAGGTAGTGATTGAATTTTACTTTCAAGAAATTGGTGTCGTCTCGGGCGGTAAGTATTCTTGGCTAGATCTTGGGTGAGCTGTTATCAGGGAATGGTCACTCAGGGAGTCTGCCATTATTCCCGTGCTCTATATGTTTTCAGGGTTTGACACCAGGGCCCAGTCCAGGGTGGTGTGATTCCCAGTTTTGTGATTCAGTCTGGTTGGTTCAGAGATGACCTGCGTCAGACCTGCTTCCTGGGTCAGACACATCGAGGCATGGCCGGGGTCCTGGGCCCAGTTGAGGTTGAAGTCACCCAGTATGAGTAGCTCCGTAGCTACCTCTTGGGTCAGTACAGTTGTGATGGCTTCAAGAGACTGGAGAGCAGTCTTAGGTGGGTGGTACACACAGCCTAAGGTTAGTTGCTTTGTGTGTCCAAGGGTTACGCAGATAAATATAGCTTCGCCCTCAGCAGTGAGATTTTCCTGCAGGGTTAGGAGTGACACAGTGAGGTCAATCTTTGTATAGATTAGCACCCCTCCTCCTTTTTTGGATTCTCTGTCCTTGCAATAGATACTGTAGCCCAGAGCTTGTATCTCATGATCAAGGATGTGGGCTTTTAGCCAGGTTTCTGAGATGGCTAGGACATCGGGTTTGTAGAAGTCCAGCCAGGCTTGGATTTCATGTATTCTGGGTCTGAGGCTACACACATTCATATGTGTGATCTTCAGTCCCTTTGCAGAGACCCAGTGAGGGTCCTGGGGGGATGCCACCGAGATATTGGTGGTATTGGGGCCGGGGCTGGGTTGAATATCACCTGCCAGAAGTAGCAGCACTGCAACTAGGCTGAGTAGTTTGGCGCTAGGTAAAGTGATGAGGTTCCTTCGATGCATCCTACCCATAAAGTAGAACAGGTTGTACCATACCCCCCTTTTTACCATCTCATGCACAGTAGAGAGAGTAGTCCTGTTTGAGACGGGGTAACTACTGTGAAAATGGTGAGGGGGCGGATCCTTATGCAGGTAGCCCCTTGGTTCAGGGTGACCTGGGTCAGTTAACCTATCCACCCAAATTAGGGTCAGTGAGTAGAATATGTCAAGAAGCGCCCCCCCCCCCCGTTAGGGAGAGGGACACCTAGATTCAGATGTCAGGGGAGAAGCATGCACTTAGTGAGCCATGGTTGAATGGTCTCAGTTAGCTCAGTTGGTGTTTATTTTTAGTGAGTGGTCTCTGCCTCGTTTGCTGGAGAGGGAGAAAAAGAAGGGGAAAAAAAAAATAAATATGACGAGTCCAAACTAGACTAGGCTGGAGAGCAGTTCAGTCAAGCTATAGGAGAGTTTGTTATTAGCATTTAGTTGACTAGACATTTATAACATGTTACAACAAATGCACAGTTTAGAAGCAGCTAGCATTGTCAGTTTCAGAGATTAGGTGTAGAGCAAAAGGTTTAGCATAAGCTCAGTTAATATCTTAGTAGAGCATGCAGGTTATTCATTTGCACTGGCTGCATATTGCTAAACTTGTAAGGAGACACAGTTTTTTAAGGGAAAAAAAGGCTAACTTGGCTGGCTATACTGCTTAGGCACACAGCTGACAGGCTGCTAACATCATTGACTGATTATTGTATAATTACCAATACTGGCCTAGCACAGTGTGGAAGCAGCTAGTGTTGTCCCTCTCAGACAGCTAGAAGCTTATTCTTGTATGTAATATTTTGGTAGGAGGAGACAAGAGAGCATGTGCAGTAGTCCTGTTGTATTTATGAACAGAGGATTAAGTTGTCCAGGGATTCAGTTGCTTCAGAGTTATATAGTGGGCCAGTGATCAGTGTAGTGTTGCTGTTGGAAAGAGGGGGGTTTTAGGACCCGCGCCTAGAAGAGGAGGGATTGGAATCACTAGCAATCCCCTCCTTCCGCTCTGCAGATTGGCTGGGGCATCCAGTGGGTGTGGCACTCCTGTATTTAATGGGAGGAGGGAACGGGGCAGGTGGGCACAAGAAAATTAAAAGCAGATTGCAGGTCTTCCGCCTGCTCCAGTGCAGGGGAGGTAAGGACTTTGGGAAGCTTGGGAGGTCTGGCCAGTTCCTCAGCTCCGCAACGCCTCGGCCATTCAGGGTGGGTGGGGGGCCCTCTTGCAGTGAGGTCTCCCTCGCTTCCCCAGCTGAAGATTCTCCACAGCAGTAGTGTCTTGTGCTCCACGGGGCTCCAAGCAGGCATTTAATACTAGCCTGGGTCGGTGCATCACCTTGGACTGGGAGTCCAATCAGGCACAAGTGTTGTTGTTCAAATTTGGCACCCAAAAATCTGCACTTGTAGTCGCTACACTGCCTGATCTCAGAGTCAGCCTGCTTGCTGATATGCTGCAGTGCTTCTACAAGTTGAGGGGATAAGCTCTGCTGTCAGGTTTGCTCACCGTGACACAGCAAAAAGTTCGGCTCCAAAATCTGAGGTTAAATTGAATTAAAAGCAGATTGCAGGTCTTCCGCCTGCACCAGTGCAGGGGAGGTAAGGGCTTTGAGAAGCATGGGAGGTCTGTCCGGTTCCTCAGCTCCACAATGCCTCAGTCATTCAGGATACATGGGGGGGCCCTCTTGCAGCGAGGTCTCCCTCGCCTCCCCAGCTGAACGTTCTCCGCGGCAGTAATGGCTTGGATGAAGGTTGGCACTAGCTTCTTCCCACAACCAGGCACACCTATTTCTTTCAATCTCTTCCCAAATTTGTCTTGGAAAGAATGGATAAGTCTGTCCATATTCAGCCTTAGCCCTACACCTAATCAAACATTCTTCTTTGCTGTTTTTTGGCAGGGGTACTCCAGTGACACAGCTTGGGAGTGGCCAGACCTGGTTAAGCCAGCTTTGAAAACTCAGTGAAAAGAAAAGAAAAAGCAGTCCATCTCTGTACTTGGCTGCATGTTGCTGGAGCCCTCCTCTGTCTCTGAAGGCTCCACTGAAGCCAAGGCTAGTGGTGATGCTTAGTGACAACCAATTGCCTCTCCAACTTCTTTCATTTCCTCTTGTTCCACAAGTTCAGCCCAAGAGCTGGCAATTGCTTCAGCTCCCAAAATTGTCCATTCTTCACTACACATGGAGGCAGTTGCCTCCTAACACAGAACTTAATCTACTTCATCCTCTCCCACGAGGCTTAGACTTGGGCCTTCTACCCACTGATCTGCAAATTCAGTTTCTGCATTGTCTACTTCCACCTTTTCTGGTGTGGAAATGACTATTTCTTCCTGCTCTTGCAAGGTATCCTCAAAGACTCTCTCAAAAAACTCTCTGACAAATTCAGCAGAATCTCTCTGGTTGCACCCAGCCTTTTGCTTCTCTGAACTAACATGTTCCCCTGCCAGTGTACATGTGGGGGCTATGCAAATGGTTTTGGCTTTTGCATGTACTGTGCCACCTGCTTCACACATCCCACACTGCCTTCTGCAGTCCTTAGAGTGCTGGATTAACAGAACGTCCCTTCCTGGCTTTAAACAGACAATGCACACATTTACTGGGGAATTTGTAGGTCTACATCAGTTGGTGCTGCTTCACAGTTATATAGCTTCTCAAAATGGCTTAGTTCCTTCTCTTGCTGTGAAATCTATGCCCTAGCATGAAGGGGGGTACCTAGGTGTATTGTACGCCATTTTCTGCAAACAAGCACACATGTCCCATATTACTGTTCCATACTTAGGGCTGGGTTTTGGCATAGAAACACACTGCACAATTTTGTTTGCTTTTACTTTGCTGCTGAAACATGCTACCTGGCTTGCATTTTTGTTTTGTAACTTTAGCACATTTATATAACACTTTCATGGGCATTTGTAAATGCTTCCAATGATGCTTTGCACTATTGGGGTATGCGCAATTTGTAGTCTTTAAAATGTGGCTGTATGGCCGATATCCTCCGGGATAACCCATGCCCCATTGCTTTGCTCTGGGGTTCTTTTGTAGTTCTATATAACACTTTGCTGCTTCTTAGATACTTGCTTAACATGACTCCTGCTGCTTTGTTCACATTGCTGACTATGCCCCATAATGACTGCTGTAACTTTTCTGCGTCATACGCACACTTTACTTGCTGGAAATTCGCCTTCCAACCTTGCATTCTATTATTTTACACTGTGCACAATAACAGTCCCTCTTTTGACTCAAATTCAACACATTTATACTCTTTTGCAACTTTTCTGAACTTTCGATCAGTACTGCCCTGGAATTTGCTACCACCAGTCACTGCACTCAATCCATTTTTAAATTCCACAGACTCTCTTTTCTCAAACCTTACTGCATTTGCTTGAATTTTTTGAGTTGCACACAGTTCATTTGTACTTTGGTTTTATACTCATTCAGACAGTAGCTGGTTCCCTCCATGGATGGTATGCAGCATGCTGCCTGTCTGATTAGGCCTTTTCAGTTGGTCAGGCTGGCAGACCCATGCATCAGTTGTGCACTCACCTCGATCGCTACTAAGACAGTTGGAAAATGGGTTGAGCCCACTTTTACACTTTAAAGTCTAGAAAGTAAAGTTTTTTTAACACTCTCTCCTTCTCGATGACTCCTCCTGCTGCTGCGCTGCTCACACGCTGCTCGCTCTCCTTGAACACTCCTCTGGCATAGAGACTCAGGGCAAAGGGTGGGACTTGGCTGACTGGGCCAATCACATGACGCCATGCAAATGAGCTTTCTCTCTCTCTCTCACTCTCTCAAATACACTCCTTCATGACGATCATTGAGCAGGCAAATTTAAACTGCAAACTGTCACCTTTTTCTCTGCTGGCAGTTTCAGTGGGGCAAAGTGCTTTTAGGCATTTCAATACAGTTTTCAGCACATTTTCCTTAGCAACTCCCCTAATCTTTACTGTAAGCACTTGAAACGTTCTTGGCACTTAGATATTACTGATTTTAAGGTCCACAAATACTTTTTACTTGAAACTTGTAATATTTAACAGTTCTTTAAGCACTTTGTGTGTGGCAAGGGCACACATTGCTGAGTTCAACAGTCCATTTTAAAGCATAGTTTAAACACACAAGCAGCACATTTTTCCCACTTTCTCTCACAGGAAACACAGGCAGCATATACTTTTGGATGATATTTTGCTTAGCACAGATTCTACTTTTCTGGCAATGCTCTTTGTTATGGTGCACTGCCACCAGACAGAAAGATTCTGGACATACCCTCAGCATTTTCCTTTCACCCAAAATCTTTGGACGAGCCCCCATGATTTTGTAACATCCTCGCCAAATCCCAGATGAGAACCACATGATTTTGTAACATCCTCTCCAAATCCCAGATGAGCCCCATGTTTTTGTAACCTCCACGCAACTTTTCTCAGCTGGCACCCCCCAAAAAGAACCAGTGCCCAATTCATGGCATGCAATTTGTTCTGGGCAGAATTATTCTAATGATGCCACCCCTGATGTTAGTGTGTATACCAGGCTCACTATCTAGAGGACTGGGGTGGGGGTACATACTAACATGAATCTTTGTATTTACAACCAGGTCCAGAGGAGAGGTTGCTAGGTGTATGCTAGACCTAACTTCTGAGGGTTCCCCAATAACCATTGACACCAGAAGCAATAATTTAAATGCCCACAGCAGTAACTGGGATTGTGCAGGATGGCTTTATTCACAGATGTTACTTAAAGCAAGGGTGGTCCCCCAAAGGTATGTCATTGCAACACATGTACACTCTCTTTTGCAGAAAACACTTTGCTAGGCAGTACTGTTTTCCACAGAAACATCTCCTTTCCCTTTAAGTGTATTCTTGTGGGATGTGACACACTTTAACCATTTCCAAACACATTTCCATTTCCAAAGTGTATATCTGTAGGATGGGAAACACACTTAAAAAATCCTCCCGGCTCTTAACCTACACAGGGAAACCTGGTGCCCATCCTCGAACCAGTTAGCCCTGCTCGAAACTCCAGATGGGGGTCTGCCCACCCTTTGCCCCAAACAGCCTCTGCCATTCATTCAGGGTTACACCAAATGATCCTCCAA
Organism: Neoceratodus forsteri; assembly: GCA_016271365.2. Taxonomy (NCBI): domain Eukaryota; kingdom Metazoa; phylum Chordata; order Ceratodontiformes; family Ceratodontidae; genus Neoceratodus; species Neoceratodus forsteri. Next base: position 89,506,566 of record JADMNL010000024.1, read on the forward strand.
TCCCCAATGAATTGCTAAAGACTCCCATCTTTAAATTCAAATTCACCACAGTTGTGGTGAAAGGGGTCCTGACCAGTGTAATCTAGCCATGTCTTTGGGCACACACACACAGACACACACACAACTCAGACAACTCCCTAACAAAACAGTCTATTGTCTGTGTACTCACAGATTTGTTGCCCCTTCCTCCCAGGCATGGAAAGAACAGAAAGGCACCTTTTTCATTTTTGGGAGCTTGTCAAATCCTCACACATTTTCCTCCCTTTAGGCAGCTGTATCTTCAGTTCTGCAGGTGAACAGTTTCCACCACTTCACTGGCAAGCTGATGAATTTTATCAAACTAAGGTGAGAAATACCAGGGCCCCTTTGACAGAGCTACACTTGCAGACCTCCTGCACTCTGACTGCCACACTCAGACTAACTGCTGAACATTCCATGCTCCCCCAGAACAGCCTACTCCAAAATGGTTATGCTGCTCTGAGAGTTCTAAATGACATATCATCCTTAACTCAGTCTAGCTGAGTAAACAATGATGGCATTAGGTAGAAAGCCCCTAATGAGCTCTCCACCAGCTGCTTTTTACTACCTGCTTCAGACTAACACTGATGGAATTCTAGTAACCTGAGGGGACTGGCTGGTAACAAACATAAATGCAGTTTCATAGCATTTGAAAAATGTAAGCATCAACCCAGGGGACTGACTTGTTACAAACATAAATGCAGTTTCATAGCATTTGAAAAATGTAAGCACCAACCTTCCATCTTCAAAAAATGCACCCTGTCTGCACCCTAAAATGGTTGCCAGATGTGCAATGTAATGACCTCATTGGAGCAAGTGGCAAAGAGCTACATGGCTCTCTGTAGTGCTAACTAGTACTTTTAGTGACCTTTGTTTTGTATTGTTTCACTGAAAAGATCAAAGCCATGACTTAGCATGTGCATCATTTTGTTTAGTACACATGTTAGGCTATGGTTTTGTTCATTTCTTTAACTTAAAGCTGCAGAAATCATGTCAGATGTAATTGGCTTACCAAATCACATTGAATACAATGTTTTAAATACCTGGCACCAGATTCACAAAACTTTGCTGAGGTACAAACCCTGTTTGCCTGGAGAAAACTGGGTTTTGCCCAGAGTTAGTAGTCACAAAGCCCAGTTTGCCCCTGCAACTGGGTTTGTGCTCTGGCAAAGTTGGGACGGGGTGGCGAAGCAAATGAAGGAGAGGGGACCTGCATATCCCTACAGCCCAATTCTCAAAGGTTTTTCTCCATGTAAGGGCCATTTGTGAAGGCTCTTCTTGCATGGAGAAATTCTCACTGACAAAAACCTGGTGTTAGTACATTAATCCGCGCAACCCTAGTGGTTGCCTGAGGTAATGCAACCCCCACCCCCCCCATCCCCAATTGCCAACCCTGTAACTAAGAATACATTTTTCATAGTATAGTGGTTCCCTTCTCTCTCCCCATTCACCAATTGCCTTCCTGTGGTAGAAGAATCTAATGCCTGGTAGTCCAGTGGACCCTCCCCACCCAGTCACCCATCCAGTATGATATAGAACAAGAAGAGTTCTGCAGTTGTCCTTCTCCCCCCCCCCGCATTCCAATCCCATGTAAAAGGGCAGCACCCAGTACCCTGGAGGTATAGTGGACCCCCCACTCCCTCACACTGTGGGTGTTTCCCATCATTCTGCCACCCCAAACCCGATCCCCAGTGGGCAACCAGCACAGTCCTCCTCACACCTCCATGGCTGGCCGCCCACTTAACTATCAATGACAGTGTACAGTATACACTACAAGCCCATTGGTTCCAATGAGCTTGTAGTGTATACTGTATGCTGTCACTGACAATTCAGTGGGTAGCCAGCCATGGAGGTGTGAGGAGGGCTGTGCTGGTCACCCTCTGGGGATCAGGTTGGGGGGAGCACAGTGATGGGAAACAGCCACAGGGTGGGGAGATCCACTATATCACCAAGGTGCTGGGGTGCTGTCTCTGCATGGGATTGGAATGTGGGGAGGAGGGACAACTGCACAATGATTCTTGTTCTATATACATATTGGATAAGTAATCGGGGGGGCAGCGTTCACTGGACTACCAGGGATTAGATTTTCCCTACAACAGGATGGCTATCGGAGAACAGGGAGGGGGGAGGGAATCACTACACTATTTAAACTGTATTCTTTCTTGCAGAGTTGGCGACTGGGGATGGGAAAGATGGCGGGAACCACCAGACCACCAGGCATCTGTGTCTTATTTATCGGGACAGCGATCTGCGTTGGGGAGCGTGCTAACCACCTGCCACAGGCCATGCAAATGGGCCCACAATGGGCATGCAAATGACCACTTAGCGCCATGCATGCTCAATGGGCTCATTTGCATGGCAGTCATACTGAATATCAACTTAGTGCACCGGCACTATGCTTGCAGGGGCATTCACTCAGCTGGGGATCGGAGCTGTGCCGGTGGGGTTAGAGGTAGCGGTATTGATGTTACTGTTGCCTCTATATGGTCCTATTCACAGTCAGATAGCGCTACTAATTATTTGTCTGTGAATAGCAAGTTTTGTGACCTGAGCAATCACAAGGTGCCATGCAAACTTTTACATGGCACTTTGCATTTTTTTATGAATCCTGGCACTGGTAGTCTAGTGGTTATGCCCTGATGTTTATGTTACCCGCCAGTCCTGTTCAATGGCAAAGTTCACATTTTCCAAGTTTGTAATCCAGCTCTTTTGAAGTCTTTATTTAAAAATTGAATTCAATCGTAAAAAGCCTCACCCCCAGCAGCCCACATACCCCCACTCGCTATTGCACACTCCGTCAACACTTGTTATTGCCTAGATCTGCTGCATCATATCCAATTGCCACTGCCAGTCCCAAGAACAAATGCTTGAGAAGCAGCTGCATAATCTGACTCCTCTGAGTGAGTGCATGCCTTTACCAACACACTCCTTCTTTACTGGCTGGCACTATTAAATTATGTGCATACGCGTCATTATGCACATTATTTAAGAATGCCAGCCGGGAAAGATGGAATATGTCAGTAAAGGAATACACTCTCTCAGAGGAACTGAATTATGCAGGTACTTCTCTGTGTTTGTTCTTGGGACTGGTGGCTGCAATTTGATATGAGGCAGATGCAGCAGGCACTAATGAGTGTTGGCAGAGTGTGCAACAGCAGGCGGGTGGCTGGGCTGCCGAGGGGTGCTTTTCACAGCTGGATTTTAAAATGGAGATTACAAAACAACTGGATTACAAACAAAATGAACTATGCCACTGACTGGCGGGTCACCATAACATCTGGACATAACCACTAAGCCACCAGGGGCCAGATAGTCCAAATGTTGTTCAGTGGGCAAAGTGATTGTGCCCTGTTTTGCCATGGTGTGTGCCTGTGCACAATATTCAAAGGAGGCTTCTGCATGCACTAACAGGAATATCACATGCAAAAAAAAAGTAATACATGCAGTGGGCAAAGAGAGGGGCAGGAACAGGAATACCAGTGCAGTGCAATATTCAGTGTATTTTGCACTACACAAAGGGGTCAGTGCAGGTCACTTTGCACAGTACAAATACTGCAGATCAAAACCCCGACTTACTCTGGGCAACCGTAGCAGCTGTCAGAGTCACTGTAGCCAACAACCACATTGGCACTTGGGGGAGCACACTCACCCCCTGGCATCTGGTGGCACCCCTGTCCACTGATCGCCATCCCCAGTAAAGTAAAAAATGCCCCTGTTGTCCCCCTACCCTCCAATCACCAGCCCCGGTATGACATATGAAATCCATCATATCTAGTGGTCCCCCTGCCCTCCAGTCACCAGCCCTGTTATTAAATGTGCACTCCCTGATGCCTAATGGTCCCTCCCACCCTCCAATCACTAGCCCCATTATGAAATGTACAATCCCTAGTGCCCAATGGTCCCCCCCACCCTCCGATCACCAGCACCATCTATGAACAATTATTCCCTGGTGTCTAGTTGCCCCCTCGCTGCACTGCCAGCACAGACAACCTCACCCTGCCAACATCCCCTAATCTTATGCCAGTGCTGCAGATCCCATGTGGCAACCAGCACAGCCCTCCTCACATTTCCTCAGCCAGACATTGTATGGAATGATAGCGAGCACACATCCAATGTACAGTATAGGGTGCATGTCTTCTGTATTGTACAAGGGCCATGCACTCCCTGTACAGTACACAGGTCATATCCCCTGTACAATACAGGGGATGCATGCCCTGTACTGTACATTGGACTCACCTCCTTGTCATTCCATACAGCAGCCAGCTGAGGAGGTGTAAGGAGGATTGTGCTGGTCACTGTATGGGATCCACGGCACTGGCATAAGGTAAGGGGGGGTCAGCAGGGTGGATTCATTGGTCATAGAAGTGTGGAGTGGCAACTAAACACCAGGGAATAATTGTTCATAAACAGGGCTGGTGAACAGAGGGCGGGGGAACCACTAGGCACCAGGTATTGTGCATTTCATAACGTGACCAACAATTGGAGGATGGGGGAACCACTAAGCACCAGCAATTGCACACTTAATAACAGGACTGGTGATCAGAGGGTGGGAGACCACAGTGCACCAGGGATCGCACATTTCTTAGTGGGACTAGGGATCTGAGGGTGGGGGATCACTAGGCACCAGGGTTTGCACATTTCTTAACAGAACTAGTGATCAGAGGCTGGGTGGACCACTGGTCACCCATGATTACTTGGACAGCTACGGGGATGGCAATCAGAGGGTGAGGAGAACCACTAGGCATCAGGGATTACTTATATAGCTGCATGGATGGCTATCAGAGGGTAGTCGAGACCACTAAGTGCCAGGGAATCTGTGGATTCTACAAGTCGAGGGGATAACCCACTACAGATGACTTGGTTTGCTCCCTCCTGGGCTACAACAACATTAGTCTGGACCACCAATGGAGAAAATGAGGTGGTGGCTTACTTGTCTTATTATAAACCCCCCCCAAATGTCGCTTTGGTTCTAGCCATCCATCTAGCTGAGTCACCTGTTGAGTGCTTACACACTATGCTTCTGCTGGGGAACACCAAGACAATCCACTCCATGTGGGTGTATAACCCTCCCACCAGTGGTCTTATTTGCCTGTCTCAACTCCTTGCTCAAGTCAGAAGCTCAGTGGAGTCAAATGACGTTGTCATCATGGGGGCCTAAACATAAATTGTCTGGGGTCAATCTGCAAGCTGCCTCTTTGAGAACATGCTATCTGAGCTTGGCCCTGCTCAAATTATGCCTGACTCAACCAGGCTATCCTTGGAGGGAAGGGCCCATACTCTTATTGACTGGACCATGACAAACAGGTCTGATAGAATCCTGCAAGCTGGTGTGCTCGCTGATGCCATCTCGGACCACTCCCCAATCTACTGCGTCTGCAAAATTAACCCTCATTAAGTACCACCCAAAGTCATAAGCCTCCGTGACTACTTGACATTTGATCCAGGGCTCTTACTCTCAGACCTTGCGAACACTGACTGGTTTTGAGTCTGCTCCTCCCTGTGTTACCCTTGCCATAGCTGCTTTCACCCAGGCCTTTGTCTCTCTTCAGGAAGCTCATGCCATCTTTATCAGACAGAGGGTAGAGGTGCAGCAACTAAATGGTTCCACAGCGATCTCTTTAAGCTTCTCAAGCAGAGAGACAAAAAGTGGTACTGTTATACGGCACCCCAATCCCTGTCTGACCTACATGAATACACAAGACTGCAGAACATTTGTAAGCATGAAATCATCACTGCCAAAAGTGATTTCTGCTGTGAAACCCTGCTTGTTTCTACAAAAGATTCTAGGTCTTTCTGGAGAAATATCAGGGGCCTGGTAGGAAGCTCTACTAAGTAGCATCCTGGTGACATATTTTTAGGTGGAGTAAACTGCAGCAACACAAAGACAGTTGCTGATGCTTTCAACCAGCAATTCATGGACCTTACAGCTTTCACTTCCCAGTTCCCTTCGTCTGGTGAGGCAGACTCTGCTGGAAGCTCACGCCCCCCCTCGACCCCTCATCACACCACCCTCCTTTTTAACTCAAAGTTGTGATGAGTAACGTCATCTTCAAACCCCTAAATAGCCTCTCACCATATATGAGTGCTGGACATGATGATCTTGAACCAAAATTACAGTGAATTGGTGCCCCATCATAGCTCCAGTGATCAAGCACATCATTAACCTCTGGCTTGTGTCTGGTACCATTTCTGTAACACAGTCAAGGAGCCGTACTGTATATAGTACCCACTCCCTGAGGGCTCAGTCAGTGGCCAGTCATGGTAGTGTGAGAAGGGCTGTGCTGGTTACCAATCGCTGATTGGGATGGGGGGAGTGGGGTGGTGTGACACACTGGACAGGGTGGTGGGTGGGAGGAGGGACCCTAGACTAGCAGGGCATGGGGTCTTGGAATTTGGGGATAGTGATCGGTGACCAGGGAGGAGGAAGGGACACTACACTATGTAAAAAAAAAAATTTCAGTTTCAGGTGGTAGATCGAGGCGGGACAATACACTATGGAAAAGGGGTTGGTCAATTTCAGATGGGAGCACAGGGAACAGGGAGGGATACTACACTATTGAAAAAATGTTTGTCAGTTTTGGATGGGAGATTGGGGAATGGGGAGGGACACTACACCATGGAAAAGGGGTTTGTCAATTTCAGGTGGGAGATCGAGGAACGGGGGACTGGGGTTGCGTGGATTACTGCCAGGTTTTTGCCAGTGGTATTTTTTTCCACGCAAGGGCCATTGCAAACAGCCTTTACATGGATCACAAGTTTTGTGAATGGGATTGTGGGGATGTGCAGGTCCCTTCCCCCTCATTTGCATTGTATCCCCCCATTGCATTGCCCAAGCACAAACCCAGTTTGCCTGTGGCAAACTGGGCTTTGTGAATACCACCTCTGAGCAAAGCCTAGTTTGCCTTGTGCAAACTCGGTTTGCACCCAGGCAAAGTTTTGCAAATCTGGCCCTTGGTGTGTTGTATGGAGCAACACTCTACCTGGAGGCTGACAAAGCTAGTTCTATTTCTCCTCATACATCAGCCCTATGATCTCATGGTCTGTGACATCACAACTGCCAGTCACTGGCTGCAAAGTTGGTCACTTGTGGTATCACAGTCTGTGGGGACAGTCTGCCGGGTTGCAATACTGATGAGGCATGAAGAGCAATAGAACTAGATATGTCAGCATCTAGGCAAACTACTACACTTCACATCCCACCTAATAGTATTAGGTTGAAAATGTTCTAATGAGCAAATGGAAAAAGAAAAATACTTCATAATTAAAAAGAAAGAACTGACTACTTTTAAAAATGAATATCATGTTCTGCCTGCTATTGGTGCTATCATCTCTTCAAAACTCATTGTCTCATAAGGGTCAGGGGCAGTGTCTGTTGCATGCTAGTTCACCTTAGTACTGCTGTGAAACAATGGGGACCAGATTTTCAAAGCCCTTCTGGGCACATTTTCCACCATGTGCCATGATCAGAGCATACCTGCACTAATCCAATCTAACTTCCTGACACAAGTGCCGTTCAGAAAATGATGCAGAATCAAAATATTGATGCATATGTCATTTTATTGCCATAAAGCAGGTAAACTGCTGTAAATGCACCAACATACTAACATACTAATTGCCAGCAGATTAGGCCTTCCAGTCTATCGTGTCTGCTCAAACCTCAGATCCCATGTTGAGAACAAAGGTCCTCCCCCCCTTTGTATTCCGATACATCCATTTTCTGTATCTGTTCCACCGTCTCTTGAAGCCCTCCACCATGGAAGTCTGGACCAGCTCACCAGGCAGTGCATTCCAAGGATCCACCACCCTCTCAGTGAAAAACCTCCTCCTCTTTCCCCCCCTCATCCTTCCACCTTCCAACTTCAAACTATGCCTATGCCCTCTGGTGATACCTCCCTCTTTTAGCCTAAAGATCCCCTCCGTGTTTACCCTATATATTCCCTTGAGGTACTTGAAGACCTCGATCATGTCCCCCCTGTCTCTCCTCTCCTCCAATGAAAACAGGCTGAGTTCCTCAAGTCTGTCCTCATACGTTAACTCCCCCAGGCCTCGGATCATCCTGGTAGCCCTCCTCTGTACCCTCTCCAGAAGCTGTATGTCTCTCTTCAAGTGCAGTCTCCAGTACTGTACACAGTACTCGAGGTGTGGTCTAACCAGTCCATTGTACAGTGGCAGAATCACTTCCCTGCTCCAAGAGGTGATACCCCCTTACAATGCATCCCAACATCCTGTTTGCTTTGCTAGCCGCTCTCCTGCACTGCTCAGAGTTATTCATACATGCATCCACCAGGACCCCAGGTCTTTTTCCCAGATGAGGCCTCCAGCGCCTCTTCTCCCAGGGTGTTCCTGTGTTTAGGGTTTCCCCGCCCAAGATGTAACACCTTGCACTTGGTGGTATTGAAATTGAATTTCCATGTGTGAGACCACCTTTCCAGGGTGTCCAAGTCCCGGCCAACCTCCCCTCTTCCCCCTCAACTACTGCTCCCATCCTGGAGTCATTAGTGAAGAGACTCATCTCACACCCTATGCCCACCCTGATTTCAGATATGTATGCATTAAACAGGATCAGACCCAGGACCAAGCCCTGTGGTACCCCACTACCGACCTCGCTAGGGTTCGAGAGCTCCCCACCGACCACTACTCTCTGTGTGCGTCCAGCTAGCCAGTTTCCTATCCTTCTTTTTTTTTCCATTCACATTTTATTAAAGATTTTTCAATACAGAGAATAAATCCATAAAGTAATATACATAGTACAAACAGCTTGAATACAACTACTGTGATGATTCATTCTCTCCCTACCTGCCCCCATCACCTTCCCTTACTACTCCCTCTATTCTCAGTGTAACCCCTTTGATACCTGGGGTTACTAGAATCCCAGTAAGACCTAGTGGTAGGCAGGGAAGGCAGCTTGTGAAACTCCAGTTAAATGGGTTTCACACTGTCTCACTCTGTCCTCAGTCACAGCTGAGACTAGAGGGATGACATCATAATAGAATTGTCACAGCTGCATGAGCCACATTTGGAATCTTCAGCTCAGAGTAAGTTTAGAATCTTGGGAATTCAAAGTCAGTCTTCAGTTTGTCCTTAAGCAAACAAGAAGGACACCAGTAGTTGTCTGTTTACCCCCTCCCCTGGGGGTGAGGAAAAGTTCTTTGTTGGTTCCAGGGGCAATCCCCTTCTCCCACCTTGGGAAGAAAGCTGCCTGTTTTAATTTAAGTTCAGTCTGTTCATGTATAACAGCAAAGTTGCAGTTCTTCGTCTGTGGGGCACCTGGAATGAATGGGTGAGTGTTTGGCCCCATCGGAAGGGGCAAACAACTTATTTTCTTCAATTGGATTTCAAGTATTGGGGACTGCTATTTGGGAGGACTATGTCAACTAGGACAAACAACTAGAGCAGTCATCTGTTTAAAGTGTTAAAGTTCATTGTAGAGGGGGTGTTTCAGGTCATCCACCGTCAATCTACATTTTAAAGTCTAAAGTTCTGTGTGTCCTGAGAAATGGCCGGGTGATGGCTGTGGGAGCTGGAGGTGGGAAAACCCCCCATCTTTAGTAACCAGGTCCACCTCTACGGATTTCTTCTGTGTTTTTGCTACTTGCCTCATGCGCTTGGCCAGTGATGGGGTGGGTACCCAGACGTGGGTCGCAACTTGAAAATCTCTCTAGGAGTCGCAGACTCTAAGTGGTCTGGGGAGCCACAGGATGGGAACATCACTCCTTGTTGGATGGAAGTCTCCCTGTTTGATGGGAGTTTCGATTTGGATGTACGAAAACAAAATCTCTCTAGGAGTCGCAGACTTCAAGTGGTGTGGGGAGCCACAGTTTGGGAGTCTCCTTGTTTGATGGGATGTCTTTCCAAGTAGAGTTTGGGTTCATTCGTCAAGTGGACCGTCAGTCGAGTGGCCAGCAAGGGAGCCGGGCCAGTCGGGCTGTGTATCCAAATGCACATGCAAAGTCCGGGCTGAGTGCCTGGTGGGTCCAAAGCCAGACAACTGTTGTATTGTGTTCATTCCTCAAATGGACCACTGTGTTTAACCTCTAATCTGCATTACAGTTATGTAGCCCTTTTGGAGGACCATACAGAGCTTTGTTTATGTTCAGTGAGTTAATAAATAAAGCCACACTGAAAAATCCCAATTCTGGTTCTGGACATTACAGTTATTGCTTCCTGTATTTGGATTTACTTGGGTGCCCCTGTGCAGAGTAGTCAAACCTAGGTCTCTTGTGCCAGGTAACCTCATCCTTCCCCAAACCTGTAGATACCATATGTATATCCATGTTACAAAAATGGACATATGGGTTACACCAGCACAGCATTAAACTCCAAAACCACAACAAGTAGTATGATAAGAAAAAGCCCCTTAAACTTGTAAAGAGGATAAGGCCTGTAGTGGACCCAATACCCTCAGTTTCCTATCCTTCTGACCATCAATGGGCCCACTCCCAACCCTGTCAGTTTCTCCACCAGTCCATTGTGAGGGACCAAGTCAAACACCTTGCTAAAGTCCAAGAATAGTACATCCACTGGCTTCCCCCTGTCCAGTTCTGATGTTATCCATTCGTAGAACTCCACAAGGTTAGTTTGACACAATCTACCTGGCACAAACCCATGTTGTCGACTATCCAGCCCTCCCTCCTCCTCCAAGAACACCCTCAATCGTTCCTTCAGTATACTCTCCATTAATTTTCCCACCACTGAGGTCAAATTGATGGGCCTATAGTTTCCTGGTACTGCGCTCGATCCCCCTTTATGGACTGGCACCACATGCACCTCACGCCAATCCCTAGGTACCCTCCCTGTCTCAAGCAGCCTGTTGAAGAGCTCCACCAGGGGCGCCTCCAGTATGTCCGCCAATTCCCAGAGCACTCTTCGATGAATGCCATCCAGCCCAGGAGATTTATCTTTCTTCAGGGTCTTAAGGGCTTGCCACACCCTTTCAGTGGAGATAGCATCATCCATCCCACCCTCCTTGCTGGCCTTTCCATCCTTGGCCTGGTGTGTTACAACAGGGGTGCCTCTACCTCCCTTAGGCTCCATTTCTGTTATCCCCCCCCCGATCCCACTCACTACTGCTTCTATCCTCCTCATGCCTTGTTTTGTAAATATCCCACCCCTCCCTAGTGAACACCAAGACAAAGTACTTGTTTAATACCTCTGCCTGCTCTTTCACCTCATCCACCCACCCACCATCTGATCTTAATCTGCCAAGCTGGCCCTTAGTTTTTCTCTGCTCCCTTATGTACCAGAAAAAAACCTTTTCCCCTCCCTGAATCCCCTGTGTCAGCCACTGCTCTTTATTGGACTTTGCCCCTGCACCATCTGGGTGACTTTTCTAGATGCAAGACAGTACATTTTCATGTCCCTTTCCCCTCTTGATGTTTTATAGTTTTTGTAGGCAGCCTTCTTCTGCCTGACTGCAACCTAACTTCACTGGTCCGCCAGCATGGTTTATGTGACCTTGCTCCTTTACACTTCACCTTAGCGCAGGTCCTGACTGCCTCATGAAGTCCCCGTTTTATGACCTCCCATCTCTTTTCCATGTCTGTCATTGTTGAAATCCCCTTCAAGTGATCCTTGAGAATATTTCCTATACCCATAAAATCTGCTCCCCTGAAATCCACAACCAGTGTCCTAGATCTCTCCTCCTTCCCCAATGCTAATTTGAAACCAGACAGTATCGTGGTTGCTCCCAGGCAGGGGATTCTCTACAACCAGGTCCCTTACTAGTTCCCCTTCCACCAGAACCACGTCCAAGACATGTCCCCCCTTGTGGGCTTCATCACATGCTGTGTTAAGAACACATCCTGGAAGCCGTCCAGCAGCCTCTGCTCCTTGGCCACCTTAGAGGACATGGTTCCCCAGTTAGTACCTAGCATATTAAGGTCCCCCATCAACACCACTCTCTCCCCTTTTGGCCTGCACTGGGCAATAATGTTGTCCAGCAACCCATCCTCCAGAACATCACCCATCCGGGGGGGCCTATATACTACACCCAGCTTGACCTTACCTCCTGCCGGGGTTTGTAAGGTGACCCATAAGGCCTCCACATTTCCCTCTGCCTCTTCTACCCTAGTAATTTCTATGCCTTCTCTAATGTACATAGCCACACCTCCCCCTCTGCCCTCCTTTCTATCCTTCCTAAGCATAGCGTACCCCCTCATGTTTAGGTTCCAGTCATGGTTATTGTTAGCCCACGTTTCCGTGACCACTGCCACATCCACACACCCCAGCAAGGTCTGGACCTCTGGTAACTTGTTTTACAAGCTCCTAGCATTTACTAACACCACCCCCACCCTTAATCCCTGATCCCCTTAATCGAACTCCCACCCTGGTTCCTTGTGCCTCCAGCCACTCTCCCTCTGCTCCTCTTAGAACCTCCTCCCCCAGTCTGTATCCCCCATCTTCCCCATGGGTTTGAAGGCTACTCCCTCATCTGGAGGAGATGGCTTCAGGCCAGCCCCTCCCTTGTCCCTCCCCTCCTCACAAGTTTAATCCCCACCTTGCTTGAATGTAGTCCAGCACCCCCTGTTTAAGGATTTCCTTCCCTAACAGAGTAAGATGAAGCCTGTCCTTGGCATACAGTCCCTTATCCTCCCAAACTCCTTCCCAGATCCCTAACATCCCTGACCCACTTTCTTCCCCACACTTCCTGAGCCAGTCATTTACCTCTGTGATCTTTCTTTTGTTCTCCACTTGTTTGAAATTATCAGTCACACGTTCTGACCCGGGTGTAGCCCAAAATTTGGACATTCTCTTGCATTGGGACCTATGAAAACCTTACCCTGTGTATTACAAACCAGCAGAGAATACTGATGAAAACCCCAGGATAGCCATATTTAAAGGAGCTCTTGTTTTATTATTGCAAATGTAAACATGACATGAAAACAGACTCATGGGAAGAAAGGGGCATCTTACAAGGCAAGAGGAAAAAGAACAATCTAAAATAGACTAAAAAGGTATTGGTACAAAAATGCTACTATAACATGTGCCACTCCATAAAGACAGGAGCCATCGTCCTGGAAACATTTTGGAGGCCATGCATCAGTGCACATTAGCTGTGCAGATTATATTATCTGTCCACAATTGGTGTGGCAGGTGAGAAAGAGCAAATGCCATCCAGGGATTAAAAGAAGACAAAATCTGGGGCAGGGCAAAATACAGAGAGAAAGATTTCATAAAGACCTATGCCTGCAACCCTACTTCACCCCACCTTCCCACTACCCAAAACTGGCCAAAGCTCAAGATTGTTAAACTGTCTGACTTTCTATCAAAATGGGCTAGGTAGGAATACAAGAAACATTTAGAGCAGGAGCCAAATGCAAGCTTTGTTATGTGGCTCTGGAGCCAAACTCAAAACTAACCAGTGCCCTCTCAAAATCTTTTGCCTTGATGGCTCCTTACTGGAGTCTGTAAGCTCCTTTAAATATCTAGGGATCCTACTTGATGGTTCCCTCAGCTTTAATCAGCACATCCAAGCCACATGCAAGTCCATCAACTCCAAACTAGGGGTGGACTATAGAACTTGCTACGCTCTGACCCCCTTCAGCAAGGCTGGCAATTGCCAGAGGCATTCTTCTACCATCGCTCTCCTATGGTGCAGCTACCTATGTCAATGTGTCCAAAACCTCCCTGTGTAAGTGCAATACTACTTATAACAATATCTGTTGCTTTGCCTCAGCATACCCTTGATTCAAACACCACTACCAACTCTATACTGATCTAAATTGGCCCCCCCATGCCCTCTAGTGTCACTCCCTTGGCTCCCTTACTGACTCATTATTGAGATTGCACATCCCTAAATCACTTGCCTCCCTCCTAACCCCCTCTGGCCTCCTCTTATGTCATTAGATCGACCGACCGAGCACTGCTATGCATCCCTAGATGCAAAACTAATAAGGGTGCTTCTGCCTTTTCTCACACTGCTCCAAGATATTGGAATTCTCTTCCCCTGGATCTGTTTCTTACACCTGCCTATAACCTATTTAAACTGAAACATTGGGCTCTGCTCACTACTTGTACATTCTGCACTTGTTTTAATCCTCCGTAGACAACTCATCGTCTTTTCTACCTGCACTAAAATGCTCCTCTTCCATCCTCACTGAAATTCCTCTCTTCCCTCCCAATGTATGCCCATCTTCACTCACTCACTTGACCCATCTGTGACAATACGCCACCCAGCCGTTCTTGTCCTCTTGCCTGACATTCATTGCCTTCTTCCTCCCTGTCTTTTTCCCAATCTCTATATTTGCTTCTACAACTTTTGAACTCATCCTGAGGACCCTACCTAGTTGCCGTGGCTATTTATCCACAATGTTACAAATGTCTTACTTGCATTTTATGGATAGTCACCTAAGAACTCCTTTCCTGACTCCATTGTACATTATGTTTATCGCTGATTGGACTTGTTTTATGTACTTTACTTCTCTCATTGTGCATTGTTGTATTAGCACTTACTTTTTATAACCTGTATAATCTGTTTATTGATAAGCTGCCCTATTTTATGTACTTTACTTCCTTGATTATTTGTATCCTGTTCTAAAGCCAACTGCTGAGAACTGCTGCTATTATGTAATGTTGCTGCTATTGTCATGTATTACATACTTTTCTCTGTAATCTGCCTGAAAATAGTCCTTCATTTGGCTAGTGCACACCACCCAGTAAACAAAATCTAAATAAATAAATAAAATAAACATAACAAAATCATGTGGGAAAAATTAAGGAAAGCGGTGACTTCCAGTGATGTAAAACTATTCTGGACATTAGTTACTATTGGTTACTTACAATATTCTACACAAATTGAGGCATACAGTCCTCCTACTGTAATGTATGGGAAACACATTTTAGAAAATTATACTAGTCAGAAAGGGAAGAAACAGTTGTTCCCCTGAAATGTTGTGAAAAACAACTTTACTTCCCACACTCTATTTGTCTATAGGATGTGAAAATAAATTGAGCACTGACAACTATAGCTTCAAATAAAACACCCGGACTGGACCAGATTCTGGGAGACGTATACAAAGCTTTCCCAGGATGGTGGCTACCAATATTTAAAAAAACTCTTTAATGCCTTTATTCAGGGTCAGGAGCATCAACATAGTTGGAAGGGCAGTACTATCTACCTCATTTTCAAAAAAGGGGACTCCTATAAGCCTTATTGACATCTCACAAAAGCTATTCTGCAAAATTATCTTGCAAAGACTCCAATCTTGGCTGACAGAAATAGACATCCTGAGTGAGCTTCAACATGACTTCAGGGCTGGCCGGTCATCAATCCAACATTGTTATACTCTCTTCTACTTTATATGGAAGTATATAACTGTCAAAAAAAAGCAAACTTTACTGTTGTTTTGCCAACCTATCAGCTGCTTTTGACAGCATTAGTCGTACCTTATTGTGGAAGAAGCTTGAAAACTATAACATTGAACCTGCTTAACTAGACATTATTATTAGACTCCACCAGAATACCTGGATTAGGACACAATATAACCATCATGGCACGTTGATCTCGACCACTTTTATAGATTTGGGGGTTTGTCAGGGTTGCCTGTTAGCCCACACTTTATTTAATATCTACATAAATACCATATTGCATAAATTAGAGGACCCAAACTTTCATTCACCAGCAGTGTTAAATGAAAAAATGTGTTGCCTTGCTTACATGGATGATTTAGTCCTAATTTTTATATCCTTAATAGGACTGCAGAGGAAGATGAATCATTTTACTAAACTATGCAAAGCTAACCGTTTAGCAATTAATAGGGACAAAACTAAACTAATAATATTTGGTAGCAAATATAGATCTCCTCCTAGTATAGTGTTGGATAACTTAAGGCTTTCAACTGATAAATATTATAATTATTTGGGTCTTAGATTTTCCCCAAGACTTACAATGGAGAAGCCATTTATAGCTACTTCAAAATAAAATTAAAACAACATCAAATGACCTTAAATTATTTAATGCCAAATTGAGAAAGGGTTCTGTAAAAGGTCTCCTTAAAGTCCTCAATGCTAAGGTCACATATAGTGACCTTTATGCCACTGAAATTTGGAGATCTGTAGACTCAAAGCACTTGGAAATAATTTTAAACAAATTGTACTGTAATATTCTTATGGTCCCATAATCAACTCCATCACACATTCTAAGACTTGAATTGGGGCAATACCCCATGGCGATGCTAGCACTTGAAAGGCGCTTGGTATTTAAACTGTCAGAAACTCATCTACCCTAACGATGTTTAGAAGAAAAAGTATACTCAACTCAGGGATTCCTGTTTCCTTCCATTCTGGCTATTAAAAAATACTTTTTTTTCCATTAGGGTTGGGCCATCTACTCTATGAAATTTATCTGAAAACCAATAGAAGAACTAACTTATCACATGAAAGCTACAGTATGAGATATAGATCTCTCTAAAGATTTTGACAGAATTTCCTAATTAAAAAATTATAGATGGTATAAAAGTATAAAGAGGAAATACCAATTAGAGCTGTATCTTTACATCCTGCACAGCCCACAGTCTAGGAGACTTATTACAAGATTTAGAAAGGAATTATATAATGCACAGTATATCGATTTCCAGCAAAAAAGACCAGGCACATTAATCCTTCATTGTATATGTGGTCTTACACTACAGGATGATCTGAAACATACTGTATATTACATATATGCCCTTTATATTCCAAAGGAAGAAGCCGGTGGTTATGGAAACTTCTCAGTACCTTAGTTCTCCCTTCAGATGAATTAAAGTTTCCCTTTTCTTCAACTGTTATTGTGATGCTTCAAAAACTTTCCAACTTTCTAACCATGGTATTTCTATAGATTAATCTGAATGGGTATTAACTAAATAATGAAAAGCACTGATTATGTTAGCTAGGCCATATATCAACATTTTTCATGGTATAAATGGATTTGATACCACTTTTTTGTAACAAAGTAGTTGTTTTATGGATGATATTTTGCATGGTTGATTTCATGTAATGAAACTCCATGATCCATCTTGTACAGTGGCTCTTGACTGGAATAAATCTAACACAGTATGAGCACCAAGTTGATAACTTATTAGAACTCAAAGGAAAAAGAATACAATATTAAGTTTTTTAGAGTCTATCAAGACTGCTTTTCCAAAAGAATTGTAAGCAACCAGACCTGAATCCTATGGCGTCCTGATTAAATTTTGGACTTCCAAAATTAGCTAAAATGGGTGGCTATATTCTTATTCCTTATTATTATTCCTTATCCTTTATTTTAGAGAATTATATTGATTTAATTCAGGAAGTGAAAAAATACACCACTGATATTATTATATTTGGTATTCTACCTACTTATGGATTGCATCAGCACATTAATCATGATATTTTTTCTACAAATTGTATGTTACATAGGTTTTGCATCAAACATAAAATAGGGTTCATTGATACTGGTTGTATTTTTAAAAATGGATCATTATACAAGAATGATGGACTTCATTTAAACAAGATAGGTGAAAGGGTTCTAGGAAATACATATAATAAAATCATTGAGAAACATTTAAACTGGGTAAAGTAGGGGATGGGAAATGTACTAAGATAAATTCCACCACTAGTACACAAAATCTTCAAAATAAAGACTTGGAATCAGTAAATTGTTTACAATCAAATGTGAGAAGTTTAGATGAAAAATTTGATTAACTTAAACTCCTTATGAGGAATAAAAACATTAAAATAGCAATTCTTATGGAAACCTGGTGGGAGGAAGATGATACATGGGACAGAAACATACCAGGATTTAACATTTATCAGAAATCTAGGTTACATAGAAAAGGTGGTGGTGTAGCAATTTATATGCATGAATCTATTCCAAGTATGGAAATTCATGATGGTAAACTTAATATTGAACTTTTATCTGTTAAAATCTTACCTCAAAATGCTTCTAAAATTATGTTGAGAGCAATGTATCGTTCCCCTTCAACAAACAGGGAGCAGGATGTAGATATTCTAAATTACCTGGACCATATTGATTCAGCTGATAATCTTATCATAACAGGTGACTTTAATCTCCCAGATATAGATTGGATAAACCAGACATCATCTAGTCTAAATGAAAGGAATTATTTAGAAAGCTTCAACCAACTGGGCCTGGACCAACTAGTTTTAGAAAATACGAGATCTAATAATATTTTGGATCTCATTTTTTCAAATATGGGACCTAGAGTAAATGTCACTGAGTTTGGACCACCAATCTCAAACAGTGACCATAACACCATTTTTTTCCAATTAAATGAATTAGCTACTCAACAGGGTAGTAATATAAAAATTCCCAATTTTAAAAAAGCGGACTTTCATAAAATTAGACAGGCATTACTTTCGTGGGATTGGAAATCAGATTTCACTGGGTTAATGTTGGATGAAATATGGTACATCTTAGTGGATAAAATAAAAGACACTACAGATGCAAATATACCATATACAAGAAAAAATTCTAAATTTGGTGCTTCCCCTAAACGGATAACTTGTAAGATTAAAAGACAGATAAATGTAAAACATAAATTGTACAGATTAGCAAAACTTGATCTAAACCTAATGCCAAAGTACAAAGAACAGGTTAAATATGTTAAGAAATTAATAAAAGATGCCAAATCAAATTTTGAAATTAAATTAGCAACTAGAAGCAAAATAACTACAAAGCATTCTATGCATATATTAATAACAAACAAGGGAATAGACAAACAGTAGGCCCCTTTAAGGATGACAGTAGCAACTTATTAAACGATAAGGAAATGATAGAGATTCAAAATCAATATTTTGCTACTGTGTTTAACCCCAAAGATACTGTAACAACTAATATTAAATATAATACAAAAAACGAAAAACTGATTAACATTGATATAGAAGATGTGATGGATAGATTGAAGAGAGTTAAGACTAACAAATGCCCTGGGCCAGACAATATACATCCTAGATTGATTTATGAAATAGCAGAGGTAATAGCTTACCGATTAGCTTTAATTTTTCAAGAGTCATTGGATAGAGGAGAGGTTGTTAGTAAATGGAGGGAAGCTCATGTTGTCCCCATTTTTAAAAAGGGAAAGAAGGATTCCCCTGATAATTATAAACCAGTTAGTTTAACATCTACACTTGGGAAAATTTTGGAAAGTATAATAATAGATCATATTCAAGACCACATAATTGTAAATGACCTCGTTGATCTTAGTCAACATGGGTTTACAAAGTCACGATCATGTCAAACTAACTTGTTGAGTTTTTATGAAAAAGTTAGCAATGTTTTGGATCAGGGTAGATCAGTGAATGTTATCCAGTTGGATTATTCCAAAGCTTTCGATAAATTACCTCATGATGAACTAATTAAATCCCTTCTTGTACTAAATACAGCAGTATAGCTTATAGTATATTGGAGGCAGTATAGCGCAGTGGTCTAAGGCTCTGAGCTGCAAATCTGGTGACATCCAGCAGACCAGACCTGGGTTTGAATCCCACAGCTTCCACTTGCATACTGTGTGACCCTGAGCAAGTCACTTAACCTCCTTGTGCTCCCAGGTTGCTCCTGTAAAAAAGCTTCCAGCTTAGTGTGCTATACCTGATTAAACAACTAAATAAAAAAAAAATATAAATGGGATCCTTGTAAATTGGATATCGGAATGGTTGGAGCATAGGAGGCAGAGAGTGGTGATTAATGGGCTGTTATCTGATTGGCTTTCTGTGACAAGTGGGGTCCCTCAGGGCTCAGTGTTGGGCCCTTGCTTGTTCAACACATATATATATATATCATCGTTACAATATAATAAGGGAAATGTATGGATAACCAAGTTTATATGACTGTAGGGTGGGAGCAGTAATAGATTCACCTTCAGATTATATTGGACTTCAGGATGCGCTCAAACATATTGAGAAGTGGACATTAGATCATAAACTTATGCTAAATGAGGATAAATGTATTGTTCTACACATGGGCAAGAAAAATTTGGAATTTAATTACACTATCGATAACAAACAATTAAAACGTGTGACACAGGAAAGGGACTTGGGTGTTATTATGCAAAATGACCTTTCATTTACTGCTCATTGTGATCAAACTATAAAAAATGCTAATAGGGCTCTTAACTGTATATTGAGACATACAGTAAGTAGAAGCAAAGAGGTTGTGATCCCACTGTATGGATCGTTGGTTACAGCTCACTTGGAGTATTGTTCCCAGGTTTGGGCCCCTTACACTAAGGGTGAGATAGCGACAGTGGAGAGAGTGCAATGAAGGGCTACCCGATCAATATTGGGACTTAAAAATATGACTAATGAGGATAGGTTGGTTAGTCTGGATCTGTATTCCTTGGCTTATAAAGATGGAGGGGTGATATGATCTTAGTTTATAGATAATTTCAAGATATCGCTCTCAGAGAAGATTTGGGACTTGAATTATTTATTAGAAATTACTATACAAGAGCTCATTGTAGACATATTAAACAACAAAGGTGGAAATCTCAAAAAAGGAAACAGTGGTTCAGTCAGAGGGTTGTTTCAAGGTGGAATTCTCTTCCCCATGACGTAGTTAATAGTCCAACTTTAGATATTTTTAAAGTAAGATTGGATGATTACAGTAGAACCAAGTTTTTAGTCAATTAATTTGTTCACTTGATGATAAAATAAACTCTTGCAAGCAGTCAAGGATGAAAGTCTATATATGCTTTGTGACAACTATGAAACTATGAAACTATGAACTATTAGAATAAATATGAGATCTGGAGTCTGTGATAGCCATCTTGTATTGTTAAGCCATGGTCTGATATCAGTTTCAATAACTAAGGAATAGGATAGGCGTCTTTATGTATTTGGTCATAGAACATTAATTGCATGTCAGGAACCATACCAAAATAGGTTAAAGGGAAAGCTATTGAAGTCTAACACCAAATCAACCTTATGTATATACATTTTAAATCTGGATTATTTGAGCAGCCTGTCATCTAAATGTTGTATTTGTAATCAATGGAGTGCAATAACAGTTTGTAGATACTAAATATTTATTGTATGTATGTTTAAGCATATTGTATGCTTTGTGCTTCTCAATTTTAAAACTGTAAAGACATAATGTCAAACAATAAAGAATGCTGCATTTTGTATCAAAATTATGCAAATTTAGTATATGTAATGCTGGGAGATGTGCATGGAATACTTATTTATTTTTTATTTTACAATTTATTTTTCTAGGATAGCCCAGCTGAGATGCAGCATCTTGTTTTCAGTGGGGTCCTGCTTCTACATACAACATATACTATTCGCAGAATATGGCCAGTAATGGAAATAAGGAAGTGTTGTTTTATCCTGTGTTTCTGCCTGTCCCCCATGGTATTCTTATTCCATAATTAGCCACCATGGGGTGCAATAATTCTAGATGCACCACACACACTCTCCCTGGAAGCCAAAAGACTCACTTCTGTGATGTACCCATACCCTAGCTAGCTTCAGTATGGGATGCTGGGGATTTTCAGACTACACAAATCCTGCATATGTGATAGGAAATATCTCCTGGCAAGTGAGAATTTCCAAAATGTTGCATTTGACACCATTTACACAATTTATGTCAGCTTGCACAAATTTATTTATGCAGATGCTGCACCTGGTATTACCAGGTATGGTATACATGAAAATAATAGGAATTTGCCACCCGTGTAGTGAAAATGTTGAACATAGCATTTTTGTCAGTGTGGGGCTTTTTTCCACACCTGCAGGCTGCAAAAGGATACTTTGTCCCTAGGCCATTTCTGACCCTTTGAAAATCAGGCTTATCTCCCAGCTGGCAGCTGACTACACTACTGCTGTGTCAATGGGTCGGCCCAAAATAAGCAAATCCAAAAGCTTCTTCTGGAGTCTTGGGCACAAGGATTAAACAATCGAATAAAATGGTCACCCCTGTAAATGAGATCAGATCCTATGAACTCTGCCCAGTTACCAAAATATAATTAATTAATTAATGGTTAAGTTCTGTGCCACACAGGGGCATCTCCAGCAGCTACGGCTGTGAGACCCACAGTGATTTGCTTCAGGACAAGTTTGAGGATGTTAAACCATCTACTGTATTATGTGTGTCTGCCAAGTTATTTGTCCGGCTACTACCAGCTACAGTTCAAAGGTGACTTTACAGCTGCATACAACAAAGTGTGATGCCAATTTTTATTAAGGATGTGATTTGTCAGGACAGCTAATCAGTGCCCACTGTATTTTCCAATATTCAAGGAAGATTTCAAACAATTCCAACATTTACCACCACTTAGCCCCCCCCCCACACACACACACACACACACAGTAGGGGAAAAATTATTTGCCCAATTACATGCCATTTTATTTGCATATAACATTTGTTTTGTCCTGTACAGTTTGAATAAAAAATTAGGAAGAGCAGGAGTCCAGTGCAATCAAGGAAGCCAAAAACAATTAGATAACTTGCATAAACAATGTATTCATTTGCCTGGAGGCAACAAAAGATACACAACACATTACCAGAACTTCAGGCTAGATGCCCCACTGCTTCGATCGGAGGTCTTCATCAGGGGACGGGCTATTAGCCAGATTGATACTGCTTAAAATACCACCTGGAGCTGCTGAGATCATCCTGAGTTAGGTGAACATCTAACACATTTTAAGGCAGCAGTGACATATTAAAGGAGCTGATCAAATAAAAAAATGACAAAATGATACCTGATTATCCAAAAACACTCACATAGTGCCAAAAACACTTATATAGTGCTATTTATACCATAGTCTTCAGTGATACCCAAATGTACTAATAATTTGAAGACAAGTTAAAAAAAAGAAAATTGTTTAAACCAGTATCAAAATGTGCTTATACAATCACACATTGTAGTACATCCAAAATCCATGAGAACAAATGTTCTGTTTCTTGTATCATAATAAACACAGGCTTCAGAACGAAGAAGAGAAATTTATGAAGACTGAGAAAAGATTGAGAAATGGTATCACACTCCAGTATGTTCATGCTCCCTGATATTGTGGCCAGATGAACCACAAACAATGATTGCCCTTCAATCAGTTTCCAAGAAAACATAATAGGTGATGTGCTCCAGCTATTCCTAGACCTAGATGAGAAAAAAAAAACAGCGAGTGAGGTTACCATCAAAGCACATGCCAAAGACAGAGAGAGAACTTAATGAATCATCAGGAATCCTCATACTGCTGAATATCACAGGAAGGGATTGAGATCCCACTCCTCATTAAGGGCTATAGGTCTGATGGAATTTAACGCAAATATCCAGCAGGTCTAACTCTGTGGGAGTCTCTGTAACCTATTGCCCCCCCACCTCCTCCCTACAGGGACACATTCCAGAGCAATACATTTCAAGTGGTCTGGATTTCCTTCATGTCTTTCAGGAAAATGAACACTCAGTAGTGTTCTTACTTGGCATTTTTTCTGCACTGTGTAGCTCTTCTATTCTGTTTCTCAGTGGTTGTATGGTCCAATCTCAATATATACTTCTATGCATGTACACCAAACATATACATATACATATACATATACATATACATATACATATACATATACATATACATATACATATACGTATGCACATACCACAAATTTGAAGGTGCAGTTTAGAAACTCACTAGGCCAGACTTTCAAAGGACTGAGAATGCTGCAAGCACCTGGGGCGCCAAACATGTGGCACACAGGGTTTGTGGCATTCTCCCAGCCAGCAATTGGGA
Organism: Neoceratodus forsteri; assembly: GCA_016271365.2. Classification (NCBI taxonomy): domain Eukaryota; kingdom Metazoa; phylum Chordata; order Ceratodontiformes; family Ceratodontidae; genus Neoceratodus; species Neoceratodus forsteri. Next base: position 89,530,284 of record JADMNL010000024.1, read on the forward strand.
TTTTCAATCCAGTGCACCAATTGCAGCAAGTTAGACAGCTTTTTCTGATCTAGCTTGCAGCAATCCTGGATGCCCTTTTTATGGGGCTTATACCAAAAATTTGGTGCAAGCTGCCATAAATCGGGTAAAGTGTTGCAACTGCACATGACCTGCTAAAATCAGGTGCAGTCTGCAGCACAGGAGTTGGTGCAGCTATACCACCAAAAGGGTTTGGCACAGGGCTTGACCCAAGCCCTATGTCACTCTTTGAAAATCTGGCCCCCTATTTTTTTTTAATGTGATCCAAATAAAATGTGTTTGAGTGATTGCAAAAATTACACATATTGCATTTTACACATTTGAACATTCTTTGGGGCAGGGAGTGGTAACCAGGTAGTATATTGTTATTGTATAGTACCACTGTACTGATTATGTACAAGTCTGTCCTTTATGTTGGTGCTCCATTTTTTAATGCTTCTTTTTATATCCTCGGATGATGTCTGAGGGGAATCCCCCTCATATCAGCTTGGTCCCAGAACTTGCCAGGATCCAGGTGTCATGGGGCTCATGCCGAGGTTTTTTTCAGGTATATGTCCTTGATGAAATGCCAGAACAGAACCAGTCATGCATTGACCTCAGCACATGATCAGGCATGTTCCCACCCCCGATGTGCAGTGGTCTGCCAGCTCCATCTGACAAGGCCAAGGAGCATGGTCCTGGATTGCCGTGCCCCCCTCAGCCAATGCTAGGGGTCAAAAGGCACTGGGTACCAAGTCTCCTTGCTCCCAGAGAAGGTGAGCAGTCTCCTGGATGCTACACCTCCTCCCCCACCAGCCGACCCTCTGACATCCAAGGTCCGCTCCCAAACCCCGGCCATTGGTGCCATAGGCACTAACACTATCACTGCACTGGTGGCCCATGTCCTTTATGTTGGTGCCTCTTCTGAATGGAATTTTAGGTGCAGTGCCTACTGCAATAATAAGTATTGGGTCATTTTGTAACAAAGGCCAGTATTGTTTGATGACAGACCCAATTTTACTGCTAAACCCATTACATTCAGTTACCAAACAAATTGGTTGAATGTTCACCTCTTCTCTATTCCTTGGTTTAACAGTTAATCAATTTATTCTTTCTGTTTCCCTGGCCTTATTCAGTGAGGCTTCTATTAGAACCCTGCCATGCCCCCTTTGTAGGAATCTTTCCTTTAGTTCTTTCGTGCCATTTTCTAAATCCTTTAGATCAGTACAATTTCTCCTTTGTCTCAGGAACTGACTATGTGGTATGGAGGAAACCAGGCTCCTTGGGCGACTACCCTGAAATCTAAGCAGACTATTTTCTGCTGTAGGTTTATGGTAGTCTTTAGACTTGATTTTACTGTTACTGGCTTCCAAGGTCACATCCAAGAAGTTTAGGTTACTTGTACTAACAGGACACATGAAATCTAAGGATCACGTTGTTTGAATTCAGCCAAGCCACAAAACTGTTAGCTTCCTCCTCTGTACCATCCCACACACAGACCACATCATCAATCAATTGAAACCAATGTTTAATGTGGTCTGTGTGCAGGTTAATGTCAAAAACTGTGGTTTCCTCCCAGTACCCTAGAAAGAGGTTGACAAAGGAGGGGGCCATTGAGGCCTCTATTGCTATACCATAAATTTGAAGATAAAAATCATAGTCAAAGTCAAAAAAAGTTGTAAGTTTGCCCACTGGCATGATATTATAAATGACATATATCATTTGGAAAGAATAACAGCAAACCATCTGGGAAGAGTCATTCATTTTGAACTTACTTGGAGACCTTGGGTGTTTTATATGTCTACTGCAGATCCAACATTGATGATTTATGGATGTGGAATTTCCCCTATATCTGTACTGTGATCACTTAGGTTTTTAAGTTTTCTGTTTAGATTTATTCTGTCTGTGGAATTGCCTAGCACTTGCATTAATGTAACATTTATTGCTCTATACATTTTGTCATGAAGATTCTGGAATATCTCTGCATAAGCCAATGTTTAATGTGGTCTGTGTGTGGGAATAAGGGGGCAGAGCTACAGGATCTCCTGGAAGAGGGGGGTGGACTTGGCGGCTATAATCAAGACATTGGCCACCCAAATCCATGACTGGGACATGACAGTTCCGGAGTACAGATTACACTGGAAGGATAGGGAAAAGGGGAAGGGAAGGGGGTGGCACTGTACATAAAGGAGGGATTAAAATGTGTAAGGGAGGAGGGAGATGTGAGAGAGATACAGAAGCACTGTGGGTGCAACTACAGGATTGCAAAAATAAATCAGTAAGACTGGGGGTGGTCTACAGGCCACCTCGCAATCTGAAGGGATAGACAAGGTACTGGCAGAACAGATCAGGAGGAACTGCAGGAAGGGGGATGGTGATAGTAGGGAACTTCAACCTGCTGGGGGTAGAGTGGGACACACCTACCACAAAGAACAGAAGGGAGCAGGTAATGCTGGATGCCTTCTGGGAAAACTTTCTAGTACAGCTGGTCAAGGAACCAACTAGGGAAAGGAACATCCTTGATCTCACACTTACAAATGGGGAGTGGGTGAGGGATGTGAGGGTGGAGGAACCACTTGGGGGAGTGACCACTGGACAGTATGCTTCCAGTTACAGATGGCTAAAGAAAGGGGGGCATCTGGCACAAGGGTGCTGGATTTCAGGAATGCCAAATTTAAGATGATGAGGGAAGTGGTACAGGGTTCCTGTGCAAAATTCAACCAGGTATGGGCACACAATAAAGGTGGGAGCTGATAAGACAGGGGATAGTGGAGGCAATAGAAACTTGCTGTAGGGCCCAGACCTAAGAAGGCTAGGGGTAAGAAACCCAGCTGGATAAGCAAAGGGGTGTTAGAGGGTGAGGAGGAAAAGGGCAGCTTACAGGAGGTACAGAAAATCAGGGAGGGAGAAGAATAGGGAGGAATATCTGCAAGAAGCAAAGGAAGTGACCTCAGGCTAGCACAGGCATAAAAAAGGGGAAAAAAGACTTCTTTAGGTACATCAGGGAGAAAAAAAGCATAAGGACCAAACTATAAGAATTAAAGAAGGAAGGGGGATGGATGGAAGAGGAGGGTGAAAAGGCAGAAGTGCTCAATGACTACTTATGTTTGGTCTTTATGAAAGAAAGGGAGGGGGCACCACCCATAGTAGGAGGGAGGATAGAAACAAATGGGGGATGACGGACAGAGAAATCACAGTGGGGAGGGTACTGTGGGCTTAAGGGCATTGAGGGTGGACAAGGCACTAGGACCAGATGCAGTACATCCAAGAGTGCTGAAGGAGCTGGCAGAGATCCTGGCAGTACCCTTGGCAGAATTATTAAATTCATCTCTAGACACAGGATGCATACCCCATGACTGGAGACTGGCTCACATGGTTCCCCTCCACAAGAGTGGACCCAAGGATGAACCAATGAACTATAGGCCAGTAAGTCTAATGTCCATAGTCGGGAAGCTAATGTAGACCATTCTAAAGGAGAGGCTAGTGGTACTACTGGAGGTGAATGGGGTGCAGGACGGGAGGCAGCATGGCTTCATCAAAAGCAGGTCATGCCAGGCCAGCCTGGTGGAATACTATGACTGGGTGACTAGGCAAATTGACAGGGGCTATGCATTGGATGTCCTCTACATAGACTTCACTAAGGCCTTTGATTCAGTACCACATGGGAGACTTGGAAAAAAACTATGGGGTACAGGGGCAGGAGCAAAACTGGTGGAGTGGATGGAGAACTGGCTAAAAGATAGGCAGCAGAGGGTGGTGGTAGGTGGAGAATACTCATCCCCTAAGCCTGTGAAAAGTGGTGTTCCACAGGGGTTGGTGTTGGGCCCAGTGTTTGGCATATTTATTGCAGACATCTCAGAGGGCATCAGCAGCAAAATCAGCCTATTTGCAGATGACACCAAGATGGGAGCAGTGGTGGATGACCAGGTTGGGTGGCTGGAGCTACAGGAGGGTCTGGCAAGGCTAGAGGCATGGTCAAACAGATGGCAGCTGGAGTTCAATGCAAAAAAATGCAAGGCACTGCACTTCAGAACAAAAAATCTGAGGAGAAGCTGCCATCTGGGGCGGGATGAGGCTGGATGTAACAGAAGAGGAGAAGGATCTGGGGCTGCTAATCTAGGGAATAACGAACAATTCCATGCAATGCAGAACAGCAGCAGCAATGGCCAACAAAATTCGGGGGTGCATTACAAGGGGCATTACCTCAAGAAGAAGGGAGATTATTGTACCATTATATAGATTGTTAGTTAGACCCCACCTGGAATACTGTGTGCAGTACTGGCACCCGTACCTACAAAAGGACACTAGGCTGCTGGAGGGGGTGTAGCATAGGGCAACAGAGATGATTCAGGGTCTGTGGGAATTGTCATATGAGGTCAGACTAAGAGAGTTAAACATGCACACACTGGAGGAGAGGAGGGACGGGGGGACATGATTGAGACCTTCAAATACATGAAGGGGATAATCAAAACAGACACAGAGGGTCTATTCAGGAGGAGAGTGGGGAGAGACACTAGGGGCCATGACATGAGATTGGAGGGGAGTAGATTCAGGAGGGAGGCGAGGAAGTATTTCTTTACAGAGAGGGTGATGGCAAAGTGGAATGCACTGTGGTTGCATGTAATACAGTGGAATGCTTCAAGAAGGGGTGGGACAGGGCAAAGAGGAGAGTAAAGGGAGAGAAGGAGAGGAGGGTGGGGCAGCTGCTGAATAGAGAGCTAGCTGCAATCTTGAGCATCCTAGATTGACCAGGATAGCCTTTTGCTGTTGGCAACTTTTGTATGTTCATATAAATAAGCAATTTAAAAAAAAGTTGTAAGTATGAAATGGATTGTTCCCCATATAAAATCTGCTAGCATTTCATTATTCACTGGGCTCTTTCTGAGAATGTGTTCACATCCATGTATACTTGGAAAGCGCTTTGTTGATGTATAGAGGGATTCTATGTCAATTCCTAAACAAACTCTGGTCAGAGCCGATAGGGCTGCAGCTGAGGTATTTGGGGTAACAATATTGTAAATTACTAAAGCTACAAGCGCACATTTGCGGAATGTAACATAGGCTCACAAATGTGTTGGTCTGTAATATTTTTACATCAAATTTTCAACATTGCCTTGTTATGACCCTGCCTCATAAAGATGAGCAGACCAAATGTTCAACTCTTGGCTTAAAGGTGTTTTTGCACAGGGACTGCAAAATCAGCTTTCAGGATGCAAAAACACATTTTGGGCAGAAGTTGAAAAATGACAGCTGTCATATTCATGAAGTGCTGTAAAGAAGTGGCTATGTTGAAACTTTGAGATAAAAATATTGATTATTACCAAATTTGCGAACCTGCATCTGCAAAAATCAATGTAGGCTCATAATGTTTTTTTGTTTTTTAATGTACACCACATTTCCGCAATAGCCTTCTTATGACCCCACCTCATTAACAAGGGCAGAGAAAATGTTCAACTCCTGGCTGAAAGGTGATTTCATGCAGGAACCACAAAATCACCTTTCAGGATGTAAAAAAACATATTGGCCAGGATTTGAAATATGACTGCTGTCACATTCATGAGGTGCTGTAAAGATATGGCTATGTTGTAAATTTGGGGTAAAAATATAAAAAATTAACAGTTATGAGCCTGCGTTCACGAAATTGTACGTGGGCTCATAAGATGGTTGTTTTTTAATATTTTTGCACCAAATTTTCAACATAGCCTTCTTATGACCCCACCTCATGAACAAGGGTAGATAAAATGTTCAGCTGGTTCCTGAAAGGTGATTTTATGAAGGGACCGCAAAAGGAAAGGTTGGTAGAATATCTAGAGGATCATGGTCTTCAGGATGCAAGGCAGCACAGTTTCATGAGGGGGAGATCATGTCAAATGAATCTGACTGACTTCTTTGACCAGATCAGTAAGACAGTAGATGGGGCCAAGCGGTAGACATCTTCTGTCTGTTTTTCAGTGAGTCCTTTGACTCTCTACCCCACAAAAGGTTGATCAGGAAGTTGGCGGACTTCAGGGTTGGGGATAAGATGGCCGGATGGGTGGAAAACTGGCTGTGGGACAGAACTCAGAGGGTGGTTGTAGGGGAAGGGTTATTTGTCACCAGAGAGGTAACCAGTGGGGTCCCGCAGGGCTTGGTACTGGGGCCAGTGTTGTTCAATGTCTTCATCAATGACATTGGGGATGGCATTAAGTGCAAAATGTGCCTATTCATGGATAACACCAAGCTCTGCGGGACAGTGGATACAGCTGAAGGGATACAGGACCTACAGGATGATCTGGAAAAGCTGGGGAGGTGGTCTGGGATCTGGAAGCTTGGCTTCAGTGCTAAGAAGTGCAAAGTTATGCACAGTGAAGCCAAGAATCCCAGAATGGAGTACTACCTGGGTGGAGTCCAGGTATCTGCATCAGAAGAGGAGAAGGACCTGGGAATGATGGTCACTAGTGACCTGAAGCACTCCACACAGTGCAAGAAAGCAGCAGCAAGGACAAACAAGATGCTGGGATGCATAGCTAGGATGATCAGTAGTATGAGAGGGGTTATACTGTCCTTGTACAGGTCACTGGTGAGGCCACATCTAGAATATGGAGTTCAGTGCTGGTGCCCACACCTCAAAAAGGACATTAACTTGCTGAAGAAGGTCCACAGGAGAACTACAAAGATGATTTTATTTATTTCAAATGTGGTAACCAGGAAAGGCAGACTGAGCCAAGGCTTGTTTCCAGGTGCGACCCGGGGTAAGGCTAACATTTGAACAAACAGTGATACAGAACAAAGAAAGGTATACAGTAATGCAAACAATGAAAGATACACAGGTATACAAGATGAATACTTTATTTTTTTTTTTTATTTTAGTCTTTGGTAACTGGGTAAGGCCCACTAGGCGCAGGTGCCTGTTTTCAGGGGTGATCTGGGAGCACTGGGCAGTTAAGTGACTTGCTCAGAGTCACACAGTATGCAAGTGGAGGTTGTGAGAATCAAACTCAGGTCTGGTCTGCTGGATGTATCAAGCTCGTTCACACCTCATTCCTCTAACCTCTAGGCTATACTGCCAGCCAGGAACCGTCACTCGCATGTCCTACCCATAAATTATGTGAATCATAATATAGGAAAAGTAATCTCAATACAGATACGGGTTGCAATAACAATTTATAGGTAGGACATCCGACTAACGGTTCCATGTCATAAGGGAGATTGCACAATCTCGATCACTGTTACGGCGAGTGTACATCGCTGATAATGAATTTTGGCGATGCACACTTGCGGTGTGGATAAAAAGGGCACCCGAGACCTACAGGTTTAGTTTTTAATGTTGGGGCTATGCCCCCTGCACTGCCCCCCCAGCAACCCCCTACTTATGGATTCTCAACTCCAGGGGGGTGCATGTCAGGAAGGGGGGTGAAAATTTACAAAAATTTAAAGCTGCCTGCATGAAAAAAAATTGTGCCATGCTGGACCTGAACCCTGCACTCTGCACCTCCCAGTTGACCACCCTCCCCACCATGCTAGCGGACCAGCTCGTCAGCTGCCCATCACGCCCCCATATGCCATCCCTTCCCAGCCTCTCCCCATGTGTGTGTATGCGTACTTCCCATCATTCTATTTGCCCACCCCAGTATCCAGTCACAACCCCTGCTAGGTAGCTATGAACAGGCGCTATAATTGAGTCACCATTTTTGTAGGCGCCCAATTTCAGTCACCTTGTTCACTGGATACCACAAGTAACAAACAGGTTTGAAAATTTGTCTAATTTTAGCAGGAGCAGAGTATTCTACTGTGCTCTGAGGCATGGAGTGGGGGTCGGGAAGGGTAAACTACAAGTCTCTGACTTCTATTGGTGGAGGCCACTCATGTAGCAGGAGGGACTTGTGAGCACTGAGGGCACTAAGGGGAGGGGAGAAGTCTGAGGAGTCTTTTGACAGAGTAGAGAGAAGGGGATAGTTGAAGGTCAGAGGGAAGACTGTTCCTGAGTAGTGGGAGATGATAGGAGAAGGTGGATTGACCAGTGACGGAATGGGGGAGAGGGATATAGAAGGTGCGTGGGTCTCTGTGGTGTAGGGAGTATGTTGAAGTGGTTGCTTGAGAGAGGTGGGAGGAGAGGTAATGGGGGAGTGTCCTGAACCAGAACTTAGCAACAAGAGAGGCACAGTAAACTAACCTTCTGTGAGATAGTGGTGCAAGAGAGAGAGCAGAGTAGAGAAGACAGTGGTGTGTGAGGGGTGGCTGTTGCGAAATGTCAGAAGGAATTTAGTAGGATATCCGGTCTGGAGAGTGATGTGGTTGATGTAGTGTCATAGACCATGTCAGCATAATCAATGACAGGCAGAATCATTTTAGATACCAACTCCCAACAGGTGGGGAGAGGGGGACTGTCTTTGTGGCAATAGAAGACTGCAAGCTGTGGTTGGAGTTTGGTACAGATGAGGGTTGTAAAATCTAAGTGGTTATCCAGCCAGACCCCTAGGTATTTAAAAGCTGGGACAATTTCTAAAGGGGATCCATCCAAAGTAGAGAACACTGGGGGAGACTGGAGGCTGGCCAGTTTCTGTCTGGAGCCAAATGTCATAGCAACCTTTTTTTAGTACTGAGTTTCATTTGGTTGGACTGAAACCAAGACTGCACTCTGTTGAAGTCTTGCCGGAGAGGGGATTGCACACTGATGGAAGAGGGACCAGAGGGAAAATGATGGTGTTGTCCATGTACATATGGATATTGGAGGATTTGCAGATGGAGGGGAATTCGTTGATAAAGAGGGAGAATAGGATGGGGCCAAGGATAGAGCTTTGAGGGACCCCTGTGAGGATAGGAAGAGGGGAAGAAAGTGCATCACCAATCAGGACAGATTGCTGCCTATCATGTAGATACAAGCAGAACCAGTTAACAATTAGATCTGCAAGGCCAGCAGATTTCAGTTTAAGAAGCAGGAGGGTGTGGGAGACTGAATTGAAAGCCTTCACCAGATCTATGAAAATGGCAGCTGTAATATGACTCTAGTCCATTGCTGAGAAGATACAGTCAATAACCCACAATAAGAAGGAGATGAGTGCTGTTTCCTAAAACTGAACTGTAAGGGTGAGAGAGAATTGTTATTGGCAAGGAACTCAGACAGCCTAGAATGAATGAGTGAATCTTGGAGTTTGGCGAAAGATGGGAGGAGTGAGATGAACCAGTAGTTACCAGGCACAGAAGAGTCACCAGCCTTATGTAGTCGTAACACTTCTGTAAATTTCCAGGCTTTAGGGACAGTGCAGGTTGAGAGGGAGAGGTTAAGGATGTGGGTTAGAGGGGCAGCTATGGCAGGGGCAGAGATATGGAGAAGCCTAGGGTGGAGACTGTCTGGGATGGTTTTGGCAGGGTTAAGGGCAGTGAGGGCTGTATAGATTTCACGGGGGGAGAATGATGGGAAGAGGAATTCAGTAGTGGGAGTGGATGAGTCAGGTGGGTTGGGATAGGAGTCTGGGGGGAGAGAAGTTTTCAGGGAGGGCGCAGGTGGCAAAGAATTTGTTGAAGATCTCTGCTACTGTGGAGGGGTCAGAGACAGGGGAACCATCAATTCTGAGGACCATGGAGGTCTGTTGAGCAGGGGGATCAGGAAGAGAGTGTAACACTTTCCAGAAAGATGCAAGTATGGATTGACCTTGTTGCAGATGGGACCTGAAGTATTTAGTCTTGAACAGGTGGATGGCTTTAGTGCAGTTATTTCTAAGAACTTTGTAAGCTTGAAGGTCAGCCTGGTCTAGGGACATTTTATAGTGAGTCCAGGCTTTGTCCCTGGCTCTGCATTTGGCCAGCAAGTCTGACGTTATCCAAGGATGATGGTGACGTTTTACTCCAGCATTCTTTAACGGGGTGTGGTGGTTCCAAATGCGAGTAAGTATGCTAGAGAAGAGGGATAGGGCAGAGTCTACATCATGGGCTGAGAATAAAAGCTGCCAATCTGTCAGGGTGAGATCTTGGATGAGAGCTGCTGAATCTAGAGCAAGGAGAGGGTAAGTCTAAATGTATTTAGGGACTGCATGGGGGAGGTGTATCTTACGCACGCAATAAGTGATGCACTGATCACTGGTTTATACTGGTGGGTTTGAGGATCAGCTGCATGAAGTTTAGGGCCTCGATTCTGAGGAGGGTAGGCGCTGAGGAAGGAGAGAGCCAGTCTAGATTGAAATCACCTAGAAGCATGAGAGGAGATAGAAGAGATGGTGGTGACTAGGGAGTCAGATGAAGTTTTAGGTGGAGCATAAAGTGCTCCAATGTAGAGTGGTGTTGAGGAAGGGAGAGATAAAAGGGCAATGATAAGTTCATGGGAGGGGGGACAGGATTCTTTAAAAGTAATGGAGCAGGAGAGAGCCTGTCTGGTGTACAAGGTTATGCCACCACCACTCTCACCGCAATCTTGACAGAATGGATAGAAATCGGGCATAGAGAGACAGGAGTCAGGAATTCTGGTGGAAAGCCATGTTCGGGTAACACAGAAAATGTTAGAGTGGGTGCTGGGTTAGCCATACTTTAAGAGCATCTATTTTGGGGAGGAGGCATCTGGCATTTAGGTGAAAAATGCAGAGTCCCTTTGGCAGGAGGGAGGGTGTGGAGTTCAGGGGAGTGCCTGGGTAAGATGAGTCTGAAGCCGAAGGGACTGTGGGAGGGCCAGGGTTGGTTTGGACATCTCCGGAGAGAAGCAGGAGGAGTAGGAAAAGGGACAGGTGTGGCGGGTAATTATGCCTTCTGTTATTTTGAGAGGAAGATGAGGCAGAGAGCTTTGCACAGCAAAGCAGGGCCTCAAGATTTAGGAGGTGAGAGGGGAGCAGTGTGGGGGGGATGAGGAGTGCAGTAGAGGGGAGGCTGAGGAGGGCGGGGAATGTGCAGGAGGAGGGGGGAAGAGAGGTAAGCAAGGGAGAACAGTGAGGAGGAGGAGAAAAGGGTGAGGACAGAGAACAGTGGCAGAGGGGAAGGAGGGACTGGAGTAGGGAGAGAGAAGGAGGGCTGCTGGGGGAGTAGGGTAAAGGAGAGGAGTAGCAAGAAGACTAGGCAGGAAAGTGTTAGAGAAGAGCAAGGGAAGGAGATAGATAGGGAGGGAGGAAGTGGGGTAAAGTCATTGTGTGGGAAAGCAAGTGCAAAAACAATTAGTAGAGGTCTAAATGCTTAAAGATCCAGGATGGATCTAAGAAAAGACAAACAGGGTCAGCAGGGTAAGGCATATGAGGAGAGGTTGAGGGCACTGAACATGTACTCCCTGGAGGACAGGAGAGAGAAGGGACATGATTGGGACCTTCACGTATTTGAAAGGGATAAGTAGGGTGGATAAGGAGAGTCTCTTTAAGCTGAGCAGCAACCACAACAGTAGGAGGGAAATCAGGAAGCACTTCTTCACGGAGATGGTGGTGGACACTTGGAATGCACTGCTGGAAGAGGTGGTGTCATTGAAGACTGTGGGCAGCTTCAAGAGAGGCTGGGCTAGGCATAGAGGGACGGTAAGGATCATGGGTAGGGAGGATTGGAGGAGTAGGGGGGGCAGGGACAGTAGCTCAAGCTGTGGACCCTGCAATATGAGCAGACTAGATAGACCAAATAGCCTTCTTCTGCTGGCTTCTTTGTATGTCTGTATAACATTTATGTAACCCCTAGGTGGTGCTATCCTTTGGGCTCCTACCCCTGCTTGTGTGGCTATGCACAGGTTGAGGGGCCTGAGTTCTGTGAAAGGGTGCCTCCACCCAGAGGAATGGTATTGGGGTAGCTTAACTGCTTTGGTGTAGCCCTCCAGGACAGTATAACCACCCACCAACTCTTCTAGCGGCCTAAACAGTAACACCATAGAACATTCACATCCACTGAATAACAGTAATAATATGCTCATACCCCTTGCATGTACCACCAGGGATGGATCTGCTGCACAGCCCTGGAGACCCCTGGAAAATAAGGTCAGCAATGCAACAATACAATATTACCACTGTAACCCAACTAATAATATGCAGGTTAAACATGAAACAAGATTATCTGGTTTATTCAGGGAGAGTGAACAAGGGAAGGGCGTGAGTCTAATAGAATGATTGGCACTTTGATTCAGCATAGGTTGGTTCAGCATGCACTGTAAATCCCTTTGAAGTAGTCCCACAACCCTGGGTACTCAGTGTGCTATGCAGGCTAGCCTGAAGCGTTGCCCAGGGTGGCCAGCATTGCAGCTGTTGTTGGGGCCCTTAGGAAGGAAAACAGTTAACGTGCACAACCCAAATAATTGTAATCCCGGGCTGGAGGGCTCAGTCTGTTTGGAGTAACCCAGAACAAAAACAATCAGATGCCACGCAATGATTTGCAGCTGTTGTTGCAGGGAGCTATCCTGATTTGTACTCATGCTACCCAGACCAGGATGTAGAACAGGCGAGATGAAGACCTCATAGCATTGACCTGGAGGGCCAAGGGAAGCAGGGCCTACACGACTCACCTCCTGGTGGTTACTATCTGTTCGATGGTGTAGAGCAGGGGGCCAAATCCCCAAGTGGATCTTTTGCTGAGATGACCTCTGTAATGGGGGCAGTGACTTAGGCCGAGATGGTGAGGCCCAAGCAGGATGAACAGTTCTGAAAGAGATTGTGATCTTCTGCTGGAAAAACCTCCAGCGGGCATAATAGAATTTATTGTGGGGAACCAATTCCCGACCCACAAAACACATTCAGCACACTTAAATCAGTTATTTCTCTAAGCCACAGTTCGGATACAGTCCGGTTGCTAATTATAGCTTCACTGCGCAAACCTTTCTCTCCTGAGCTATTTTCTCTATCAGGCAGGCTGATCACTTCTGGAGCAAGTCATCGGTCCAAAACCCAAGTCGCCACAACAGTTCTATTCTTTCTTCTACTGCCGATTTAAGCTGGCAAGTGGAAAGGTCTGACTTCTTCAAGGGGCAGTTTAAAGGCAGAAGAATGTGGCAAGCAGGCCAACAGAGCCTTCCTGCCAATTCTCCTATGCTCCTTCTAGGAGCAGCTGCTCAACAGCTCGAGCTGTTCACTCTTTAGCCTCCAGCTCTTAAGTGACTACTGCTTCAGGCAGTTCTGGGGATTTCCCAGTAATCTAAAAGGGTCGGTTGGCTGAGGGAACTGTCTGTCACAGAAAGGGCTCCCCCTTTAGGTCCATTAAGGCACCAAACACTTAAAACTACAGAATTTCCTTCCCACAAGACCCCTGGGGACAGTTTCCATATTAGGTCCCCAGAGGTTTGATTGGTCCAGCACTGGAAGTCCAGAACCAAAATGGTGGCTCCTATTCAAAATGCTCAAGCTGCAATTGAAAGCAGTTTAGACAAACTCCTCTATCATTATTATTATAAGAGATAAACAGCAAATAATCACACTTCCTAACAGGGCTCCCTCTGCACGTATAGCAAATGCAGAATGGGGCAATATAACAGACTGTCTGGCTGGTCACAAGCCTTAATTACCCGGACCCAGACCAGACTGATTTCCAAACACAGAACAGACACTCTCTTAAACAGACAGGCGCTGAAACTCGCTGAAGCACTCCCACGCAAACAAATAGAACTACTGGAGAAGGACACTAGCCTGACAGTGGGCATTAGGAGCCCAGGATGACAATATAGTAAACCCCAATTGGTAGCAGGGTCACACTCTTCCCTGCCTGGAAAAACTTGTCATCCGCGTCAAGTCTACACATACTATAGAATTCTATATGGAAACATTATACGAGAATACATGCATGTTTCATTTGGTATACCACAAAATATAGCTGATGCATCAGTAAAAAAAACTGGCCCTAAGCATTACTATTCTTTTCCATTTGCAATAACAGTTCCACAGTGACGGCAGATAAGGACCGCCAGGCCCATCCAGTCTGCCTATTTCTTTTTCTACCTTATAAATGTGCCATCAGCCTTTGCTCTGTCAGTGGCCTATCTATTCATACTCATCTGTATTGTTCCCTTATGCCTATCCCATGCCTGTTTGAATCCCTGCACTGTATTCATAGCCACCACTTCCTGAGGTAGGCCGTTCCATGCATCCACCGCTCTTTCTGTGAAAAAGAATTTCCTCACATTCCCCCTTAATCGGCCTCCCTCTAATGTCATGCTGTGTCCTCTTGTCCTGGTATTTTTCTTATATTTAAACATGTTAGACTCTTTCACCTTGTTAATGACCTTAAGGTGTTTAAATGTTTCAATCATATCACCTCTCTCCCTCCTTTGCTCAAGGGTATACATATTGAGCTCCATTAATCTGTCCTCATATGTCTACTGATGAAGTCCCTGCACCATTTTGGTTGCCCTTCTCTGGACTGCCTCAATTTGGTTAATGTCCTTGTGAAGATGTGGCCTCTAGTACTGCTTGCAATACACCAGATGGGGCCTAACCAGTGTCTTGTAAAGAGGGATTATTACCTCCCTCTTACGACTTGTGATACCCCTACTAATACACCCTAACATACCTCTAGCCTTACCTACTGCTTTAGAGGTCTGCTTGGATGATTTCAGGTCATCAGTGATGATGATGCCCAAGTCTCTCTCTTCCTTTGTGACTGCCAGCAACTCCCCTCCCAGCCTATAGGTGGCTTCAGGGTTTCTCTTCCCATATGTGCATGATCTTGCACTTCTTTGCATTAAATACCGGTTGCCATTCTTCTGACCATTTTGCTAGTTTATCCAGATCTCTTCTCATTCTGCCCACCTCATCTGGATCATCTACTCTGTTGCAGATCTTGGTGTCATCTGCAAACAGACAAGCCTTACCCTCTAGTCCATCTGCAATGTCACTAATAAAGATATTGAAGAGGACTGGCCCCAGGACTGATCCCTGAGTTACCCCACTTGTGACTTGCATCTCTTCTGACTGTATACCATTTACCACCACTCTCTGTTTTCTGCCCGTCAACCAGTTTGCCACCCCATTGACCAACTTCTGACCCACCCCGAGCCTACCCAACTTATTTATCGATCTTCTATGTGGAACGGTGTCGAACGCTTTGCTGAAGTCAAGGTAGGTGACATCAACTGCTCCCCCTTGGTCCACCACTCTGGTTACCCAGTCAAAGAAATGTATGAGATTAGTTTGACAGGACCTTCCTTTTGTGCACTCATGCTGTCTTGGATCCTGTGCCCCTATGGATTCCAGGTGTTGCACTATCCTTTTCTTAAGGAGTGCCTCCATAAACTTGCCCACTACTGAGGTAAGACTGACTGGTATGTAGTTCCCTGCCTCCTCCCTGCTACCACTCTTGTGGAGCGGAATCACATGAGCCTTTCTCCAGTCTTCTGGAACCTGTCCTGTCCTGTGCTCAGAGACTCACTAAACAGTTCTGCTAACGTCTCTGCTAGTTTCACCCTTAGCTGCTTAAGTACTCTAGGATGTATGCCATCAGGTCCCATTGCCTTGTCCACCCTGAGCTTAGCAAACTCTTGTAGGACCCTTTCTTTTGTGAAGGGAGTAGTGCTCACCTCCCCCCCCCCAAAGGCCATGGTGCTGAGCTGTGGGTCCTGCCCTACCTTCTCTTCAGTAAATACTGAGCAAAAGTATCTATTTAGGATAGATGCTTTTACAGGGTCCTCCTCCTCACATGCCCCCTTTTCTCCTTTGAGCTTAGCAATACCCCCTCTGGACTTTCTCCTTTCACTAATGTCTTGTCACCTTCTTTTACTGTTCGTGCTAATGTTTCCTCAGTTTGGGACTCTGCCTGCCTTACTGCCTTCCTGCCTTCCTTGCTTCCCTTAGGGCAGTTTGGTATGCCTCCCTATCTTCATCCCACTGTGTTCCCTTATATTTCCTGAAGGCCAGCCTTTTGGCTCTGACCTTTTCTGCTACTGTATTTGAGAACCAAAGTGATTTCCTTCTTCTTTTGCACTTCCTTTTCTGTCTAACACAATTGGATGTTGCTTCAAGTATTGCATCCTTAATGCTTGCCCACTTTGCCTGTACCTCCTCACCTGTGTTTCTTTTTGTCAGGGCTAGCTTAACTCTGTTGGCCATCTCATCAAAGTCAGCTCCTCTGAAGTCCAATATTTTTGCCTTGGAATGGGATGATTTAGATGTAGTGGCCAACCTGAACCATACCATGTGATGGTCACTGGCTCCCAGGTGACCTTCTACCTGGAGATCTGTGATACCTTCCCTGTTAGTCAGTACTAGATCTGGGATAGCCCTGTCTTTTGTGGGTTGTTGTACCAGTTGTTTGAGGCCCTCCCCCTGCAGGGAATCCACCATGTGTCTAGTTCTGGTAGATGTTCCTGCTGGTATTGATCAATCTGTATCCGGCATGTTGAAGTCTCCCATTATCAGAACCTCCCCTTTAGCTGTCATGTTTTGTATATCTTCTAACAGTAATGTGTATATGTCCTCCCCCTGGTCTGGGGGCCTGTAGGCAACCCCAGTTCTTATGGCTGTCCCATTTCTTGTTTCCAGGGTGACCCACAGTTCTTCTGGCTCCTTATGTGAATTCTGAATTTCTGTAGCTTTGATATTTTCATTGACATACAGGGCCACTCCACCCCCCGCCTTTTTGCACCTCGGTCTCTTCTGAACAGTACATAGCCAGGTACTGAATCTCCCAAGTGTGGTTACTGGTAAACCACGTCTCATTAATTGCTACCATGTCCAGTTTAGCCTCTGACATTATTGTCTGCAGGTCTGGGATCTTATTTCCCAGGCTGTGAGCATTTGTGTACATGACTTTCCATTGGCCAGATTTCGGTGTATTAGTTGGGTGAGGTTTAGCATTTCCCCAGTGCGTCGTATGGGGAGACAGACCTTTTTTCTTACCTGGTGATGCAAATGAACTGCAAACATACGGAATCCCTGTTTGACCACTAGCTGAGAGGGGAGGGGTGTCCTTCCCATTTGACGTATGGGGTGCTGCACCCTTCCCCATTTGCTAGTTTAAATATTCTGCAAAGATGCCAAACTTCTGCCCCAATGCACTGACTCCCTCCTTAGTCAGATGCAGTCCATCAAATTTAAAGAACTTTTGCTCCCAGAACTGTTGCCAGTTCCCTACAAATCTGTGTCCTTTTTCCTGGCACCAGCCCTTGAGCCACATGTACACATTTTTATACAGTTTCATAAACATATTAGAAGGTTTAAACAACTAAACACATTACTTTCATAACTCTAGTTTGTATCACCTCCTGTACTCTAACCCACATGGCTTGGAGCCTATCCCTATCAGCTACACCAGGGCTGCATGGGGCAAGGGCATTGTTACACTGATTAGAGGGCTTAACTATCAACTTAGAAGTAGCAGAATAACTCAGTTTTGGAAGAGAGCTTTCAGAAATATACACCCCCTTGTGAACTACATGTAATGGAAGATCTACAGGCCTTCCTGGGGAGTCATAACTGAGGCGTATCACTGGTTTGGTGGCTCTTCCTGGCTTTTGGGGAGGGACAGGCACAGGTTCAGTTCTTTCAACATTTGCATTGAGGTTTCTCAGTCCTGGATCATTGATTGTCAACAAGTCTGCGTCTGTAAAAAGGGTTGCCGCTGCACTAGTTGTCTGTTCTCTACTGGAAGCACTTTCCGCTCCTGACTCTGGTTGCTCTGATTCAACAACATTACTGTCTTTACTTGGCTTTGAAGAAATTCCAGGTTTGTCAATAAGAGGAAATCCCATGGAATTTAAATCTTGTAACACTTGACTAATATTCTCAACATCATTTTCCATAACACTGCCAGATTCATTGTTTTCAAACAGCTCTGTATTTATTGGTATGTCACCAGTGGTGCTTTCTGTCTCTGGTTCTCTTTCTTGAAGTTTAACTGGTTCTACCAGGCTCAAAGAATCAGTTATATATCAGAAGTTACGCCTTGCACCTCACTTTCAGGAGGCACCAGTTCGGCGGAGAAGGCTGGAGGGTTAGAAAGTCCTGAAAGTCCAGCTTCATCTCCAGAATTGTACATTGGTTACCCAAAACAACTGACTCAGTTCATAGGATGGGTAATAGGGAGCTTCACATGCACTGTCATCAGATTCAGATTGGCAATCAATGTCATTTAGGGCCTGATTGAGGGGAGGCCTTGAATCCTTGACAAGTGGAGAGGGGGTTAACTGTTTCTTTTTAGCTGCAACTCTGGTTACAGACATGGGAGGGGCAGTGTCTTGGGGTGCAGAATCGATGATGATTTGACCAATGGGCAGCAAATGATTCCTGTGCATGGTCTTGGCAGCTTGTGGGTCATTTTCTGGATGCACTTTATAGACTGGCAGATCCTCCAGCTTGCTGACAACAATAAAGGTGGTGTGATGCCAACTATCAGCAATTTTATGCTTTCCATGCAGTCCCAAATTTCCCAACAAAATTCAGTTTCCAGGTCACAGTTCTTGGTCCTTGACACGCTTGGCATGCCTTTCTTTTGTGGCCAAGTTCCTCTTTGCTGCCATGGTGTGTGCTAGTTGGCAGACATGGTTTAACTGGGCCTTTAACTTTTGAACATATTAAAGGTGATTTTCAGCTCTGATTCCATCAGGGGACACTCCAAAACAGATGTCTACTGACAACTGGGCTTCCAGCCAAATCATCAGGCAATAGGGGGAGAACCCAGTGGCATCACGTTTGGTGCAGTTACAGGCATGTACCAAGGTGCCTATCTGCTGGCTTCATTTGGATTTGTCCCGAGGATGGAGGGTGCCCAGCATATCTAGTAAAGTTCAGTTAAACCTTTCAGGCTATGGATCCCCCTGGGGTGATAGGGGGTAGTTCTGGACTTTCGCACTCCCCAGAGTGAGAGCATTTCCTCGATCAAGCGGCTTTCAAAGTCTCTCCCTTGACTGGAATGAATTCTCTGAAGGGCACCTTAATGGACAAATAACTTTTCAATGAGGACCTTTGCCACTGTGGATGCTTTCTGGTCCTTAGTTGGATATGCCTGGGCATAACGAGTAAAATGATCTGTAACCACTTACACATTGCCAATATTCTTTTGATCTGGTTCTAGACACAAGAAGTCAATACTCACCAGCTCCATGGGTGCACTAGTGGAGATATTGACTAAGGGGGTAGCCCTCTGGGGATGGGCTTTTCTCTGTAGATGCCAACTGCAAGTTTTAATGTGAGTGTCTGTCAGCTCCCATCTTTGGCCAGTAGAAGCAAGCATGGGCAAAGTCAGTAGTTGGATCACAGCCCAGATGCCCCATTTGGTCATGAAGGGCATGTAGCACTGCCCATTTGAAAGCTATAGGTAACACTGATTGCAGCTTGATGATTTTCCCTTGTCGATCTGTGGTCTCTCTATACAGTAATTGGTTTCCAACTTTAGTCGGGGCCCCTCCCATAACAACGAGGCAGTTTGTGAATCTGAAGAACAAAGTTTGGACACATTTTTTCCCACACGAATGGCATCCAGCACTAGTTTGATAATGGGGTCTTGAGCTTGAGCCCACTGTATATTATCGGGGTGAGTTGGGGTAATATGCTGAGATCCAAGGCTGCCAGGTGACAGTAGGCCTTAGGAACACAAGTGTCAGGAGGACCTAAGCAGTCTACCAGGCAGTTGACTGTTTCAGGGGAGGGATGCTCATCTTTGTCGAATTTTTGACAGAGGACTTTGACAGATTGTTCAGACATTCTCACCCAATTTGCATTAGAGTCAGGTCTTCTGGAGAGGGCATCTGCATCAGTGTGGTTCAGGCCTGGTCTATATTCTACTGAATAATCGTAAGTGGAAAGTGCAGATAACCAGCGATGCCCTGTGTCGTCCAACTTAACTGAAGTCTGGATATAGGTGAGGAGATTGTCAGTTTGCGCTAGAATCTTTGCACCATAGAGATATTCATGAAATTGGTCGACCATGGCCCATTTCAATGCAAGGAATTCAAGTTTGTGCACTGGGTAGTTCTTGTCAGATGGGGTTAGACTAGCAAACACCACTGGGTGCAACCCTTCCTCATATTCTTGATAAAGAACAGCACCAAGTTCCCTTAAACTGGCATCTGTGTGTAACATATTGGGTCTAGCAGGACCTGTGTAGGCAAGTACAGGCACATGGGTGAGTTGATGAATGATATCATAGAAGGCCCCCTCACACTTAGAAGTCCACCTGGCTCTAAAATGTTCATTAGTCCGAAAGTAAACCTTTTCCTCCTTTTTAACTGCAATTTTCTTATACTTCTTGTTTGTAGTTGGGTAACCTTGAGTTAAATTGAGTAAAGGGTGGATGACTTTGGTGTAATCTTTTATGAACCGGCAGTAATAACCTCAGAACCCCAAGAATCTTTACATTTCCTTAAGATTATTAGGCTGAGGCCAGGTAGTCAAAGACTCCACTTTGCTCGGGTCTGTCTGAATCCCATCACCTGACACTATGTGACCAACATATTTCACAAATTTTTGGAAGAATTGACACTTCTCTATTGATAATTTTAGTCCAAAGTCAAGAACCTTAAACAGGCAAGCTTCATAATCCTCAAGGGTCCTGCCAAACACAGTGACATCATCCAGATAGACCAGGCATTCATGTCCCCACAGCTCTCTCCATCAACTGCTGGAAAGTGGTGGGCACTCCCACAATACCTTAAGGCATGCTTAGAAACTCATAGAATCCAAGGGGACAATTGAAGGCTGTTTTCTCTCTGTCTTCCAGGGCCATTGGGATTTGATAATACCCACTCCAAAGGTTGAGTACAGATAACCACTGGCTTCCATTGAGGCAGTTGAGGGCATCCTGGATATGGGGCATGGTGTATTGGTCTGGGACAGTTCTTTGATTTAACATCTGGCAGTCCACACACATCCTCACCGATCCATTTTTCTTCTGGACAACCACAATCGGAGATGCATACAGGCTTCAAGACACTTGAATGAATCCTGCTGGCAGCATTTCCTGAAGATGGCGTCAAACATCATCAATGTCAGCAGGTGCAAGGTGAAGGGACCCCTCTCTGAATGACCTCCCATCATGAGGTCTAATGTAGTGTTTGGACCCTGTGACACAACCTACATCCCATTCTTTCAAGGAGAACACTTGGCCTCTCTAAGCCAACTTCTGGCTGATCTTAGCTTTCCATTCTGTGGGAAGGGGGGGCTCACCAAAGTGAAACAGGTCAGGGGTCACCTCATCACTCTCTCCAGAGCACTTTTTTGCTGGGCAGCACCACAGTATCCACATGACATACAGTGGCTAGGTGCACTCTTGAGTCACCCAGACCTCCCAATCTGACATGTTCTGGACTTGCACCACTACTCGCCGAGCGTAGGCATGAGCCCAGGCAGGTAGAATGCTAGGCTTGACCAACAGTCCCTCAGGCAGTTTCCCCTCTTCTGGGTCATCCAGCATAAGTATTTTGTTTTTGACATCCTTTTTTAGGCACGCTTCACCACTAATGGTTCACTGAACATTTGGAGGTAATACCAGTGAGTCTGGGTCTTTTTTCCATACTATTCCCACAGGTTTATCTCTCTCAATCTCTTTGGTTCACATCTATAAATAATAGGCTTGGTATACTAAGGACGGAATGTGCAGGGCCCTTCCAGTCCATTTAGCTTGTTTCTCCTGATAGAGCTGGGCTAATTGGCCTAACACATGGGGGCGTTGGTACCAATTAGTAAAGGGACACCATCATACAGTCCAGTCAGTAGGCACACCGGGGGCAGGGTCTCCACTTGTTCACCTATGCCAGCCACAGCAGTAGGGAAAGACAACCAAATTTCTACATACCCTCAGTAAGGATAGGATTTTTCACTCAGTCCCTCAAGGGAGTAGGAGTGGGAGGTCAGATAAGTGCTGGTCTTACCAATCTTGAAATATAATGGTGACCTGCGAGCCACTGTCCAGCACAACTAGAGTGGAAATGCCATTAACAGTTACTGTAGTCTCCACGGAGGGACCCACCATCTCGGATCAATCCAGGAATGTCTATTTGGTAGACTGGCCCACAGCAGTTTTGAAGGAAAATGATTTTTGCGGTGGGCCTGGCTGGGGTTTTATATTACTCTGTCAAACCAGATTGAGCAGTTTGGCAGTGACTTACCGCAGGTCTTCCAGAGAATTACAACTTTGTCGGGTATGCACATCTTCTCCACACCTGTAGCAGAACACCTGTTTCCTAGGATCACTGGAGCGATTGGGTTCTTCCCGAACTTTGTGCCAGTTGGAGGAGGGAGTTCTACTGTTCTCTTTTGGTTTTGGCTCAGATTCCCTGTCTCCGCCATTCCACCAGGGGACAGAAGTTCGGGTGGCATATATGAGATCCCCCACTAAAGCTCGCAGCTCCTTCATTTCTTCCACCAGTCTGGATTCAGCTCTAGGTTCAGAGGCAATAGCATGAGTCCCCATACCCATGGGTGGAGCCTCGCCTCTAGGCTCAGTCTTAGGTGGGCATGATTTAGAGCTTCGGATCACTTCAACTGCAGCTTGTTGGCTAGCTCGCATCTCCTTCGGTTCCTTCAGCAACTCTCAGACCTGATTCATCTCAAGAGCTTCCTCTGTCTCATTGGGTCAGTCTGGGGTGGGATGGGTGTGTACATCCACAGCATAGGGTTCCCACCCATCCTCATCGTTCTCAGCCTCTCGAATCTCCTTCATCAGCCAGCAGTATTTGGGGGCATTAGCTGTCCTGTCTAGTAACTTCAGTTTTAACATGAGCACACTAGAGTAATGTGTAGATTTTAGGATGTGCTCCAGCTGGATGAGATTCAGTTCACTAGCTGGGACACCCCCTTTCCTATGGGCTCTCTGCCAGGCTCGGTCAATCTGAGTGACAAAAGCAGACAACTTCTCATTCTTCCATTGCTTAGCGGACTAGAACTTCCACATCAAGTCTTCCCCAGACTCAGTGCTGCCAAACACCCCTTCTAAAGCAGAGAAGTACTCAGCTGCAGTGGCCTCTGAGTTTGTGGATTAGAGGAATTGGATAGCTTCCAATGCAGGCCCCCTTAAACTTTCCATAAGTCTCTTTCTCTTCTCCCCCACAGAGCATGCTGCATTGCCACTCTTGAACCAGTGGAGTAGCATAGTCCTTCCAGGTTTCGAGGTCATCCTCCCCCACTGGTACAGAAACTGCACCGGAGAACAATCTGAGCCTGCGATAAGAGTCCAGGTGTACAGAAGGTATCACGAGGGGGGAGGTTAGAATAGGGGATGCCCTGGGAGTGGATGGAGAGGCCACAGGAGATTGCAAGGGAGTGGTCTTCTCTGAATCCTTCAAAACCTTCAGTAACTCTTTAGCTGACTGCCTTTCTGTAACTAGAAGTCTCATCAGTTTATCTTTAAACCCCTCAATCCTCAGAGACCTCCCAGGGGAAGGCGGGTCACTATGCAAGTGAATAACTCTCCACCCTTTCTGAGATCCTTCTGGCATAATAACAGGGGGTACCATTTGGGGATTTATGGGGAGGCTACAAGAAAGGAGGGCCACCAAGGTCTGATCAAATAGATCTGAGTCCCGCCCCCATATTTCAACCTTTCCCAGACATTTAACCTTCCCCACTGTTTCTTCAATAGTTTCATTAGTGGTCCCCACAGGGATATCAAGTAGTAACATGGCATGGTGGGGATCTACCTCTTAGGCCTCACTCCACCCCATCATGTGATGCACAACCAGCTTGTGGGGGGAAATTTTCCTTTTGGGCATAGTAAGAGCCTCCATTTCAAATCCTGTCTCAATTTTGCACTTGACTGCAATTTCAACTTGTGACCACTAGAGGGCACTAATCCTGGCAGTGCCTCCAAGATGTAACCCCTAGGTGGCACTATCCTAAGGGCTACTACTCCTGCCTGTGTGGCTATGCACAGGTTGTGGGGCATTAGTTCTGTGAAAGGGTGACTCCACCCGGAGGAATGGTATTGGGGTAGCTTAACTTCTTTGGTATAACCCTCCAGGACACTATAACCACCCACCAACCCTTCTAGTGGAGTAAACAGTAACACCATAGAACATTCACATCCACTGAATAACAGTAATAATATGTTCACACCCCTTGCACTTATCACCAGGGCGAGATCTGCTGCAACTGCCCTGGAGACCCCCTGGAAAATAAGGTCAACAATGCAATGATACAATGTTACCACTGTAACCCAACTAATAATATGCACACTAGCCAGGTTAAACATAAAATAAAGCCGGCCCGTCGGCACAGCGGTAGGGTTACTGCTTGTGACGCCAGCGACCCGGGTTCAGAAATGGACTCAGGCTGCTGGAGCGTCGGCTGAGAGGAGGATTGAGCGTCCAGAGGCTGCTCTCCTCCTCCAGAGCAGGGTGGGATGCATGTCCTGCCACTCTACCGCCACCTGGGTGACCACGGGTGGAGGTGCAGCGGGACTGTAGAAAGAAGGGGGGGAGGACATGGGCCGGGAGCTGGAGTGCTCGCACATCTCGACGTGCACCACCCCTTGGCTTCCCTAGCATGCCTATGTCTATGCCTATGCCTGTGGGGGGGGACAGAAAAAGTGAAAAACCCCGCAGTGCTCCCTGTAGACAGAGCTCCAAGGCCGAGATCCCAATGCCCCAGCTGGCACCTGAACAAAGCATCCCTCCAATGAAATACAGACACATCGGGATGGTAAGTGGGACCCCGTCCTGTACCCACCTGGGGAGTACAACCAAGGCTCCATGGGGGAGGATGGACTGCACCGACGCCTGGCTTGAGGAGCAGGAATGTACAAGGCCAATACAGGAGTCTCCTGAAGAAAGGAAGTACTGTGGTGAAGAGGGCATAAAGGAAAAATAATAAATAAATAAATAAATAAAATAATCTGGTTTATTCAGGGGGAGTGAACAAGGGAAGGGCGTGAATCTAATAGAATGATTGACACTTTGATAGAGCATAGGTTGGTTCAGCATGCACTGTAAGTCCCTTTGAAGTAGTTGCACAACCCTGGGTACTCAGTGTGTTATGCAGGCTAGCCTGAAGCGTTGCCCAGGGTGGCCGACATTGCAGCTGTTGTTGGGGCCCTTAGGAAAGGAAAACAATTAATGTGCACAACCCAAATAACTGTAATCCAGAGCTGGAGGGCTTAGTCTGTTTGCAATAACCCATAGCAAAAACAATCAGATACCACACAAAAATTTGCAACTGTTGTTGCAGGAAGCTATCCTGATTTGTACTCATGCCTCCCAGACTAAGATGCCCCTCCTTCCACCAGGCCATAACGAACATGTGCAATTTCCAAGCATGGTGTCGGCTCTATCACTTCTCTATGTTTTATCCCTAGCAAATAGCAATCCTGCCCTTAACACACCAATGTACGCTAGAAGGAGTAACAAAAGAATATTTAGCAGGCTAAGACACCACCTTAAACTACTACTGCTTCTCCTACTCTGTTCAGGAAATGATTAATTAAACCCAGGTCCACCTAGTTCTCTGGACGCCCCTGCAGACCTCCCTCAATATAAAGGGATTAGCTTTCTCCATATCAATGTCTGTAGTTTGCTAAAGAAGATTGACTCTATACAGACCTGGGCTCTACATGCATCTCCTGATTTCTTCATGATAACTGAATCCTGGCTCACACCCTCGACCCTGGACAAATCTATCAACGTACCAGGATATATCATCTACTGCTGTGATAGACCGACTAGAGGGGAAGGGGTTGCAATATATGTCAAAAGCAAATTCACAGTCACAGTCATAGTCTTTGACTGTAGCTCTAAGGCTAAGGAATTTGAATGCCTTGCTCTAAAATTATCACTTTTCAGTGAGAAATCACTCCTTATGGCAGCATGCTACCAACCACCGTCTGGTGGCTGGGCACTTATACCACACCTTCAAAACCTTCTTGACTCTGCTAATACTGAGTGTATTCTAATGGGGGATTTCAATCTAAATTAGAATGATGACAGCTCTAAGAAATTGAAGGATCTACGCGATGTTAATGGTCTGTTACAAATAGTGACTGCTATAACCAGACCTAACAGAAAAAACCCTGAGCGCAGCACCCTCCTGGATCTTATGCTAGTAAACAAACCTCACACTATCTCGCATACTGGAGTATTCTTCAACGATATAAGCGACCATTGCACTACTGCCTGCATCAGCCATCCTGCCCAAATAAAAACGGCCTCCAAATTCAAACTGAAAAGATGCCTGAAAAAGTTCTGCCAGTACACTTTCCTGAAAGATCTAAGCAACATTCGTTGGCAGGATTTCTACCTAGCCCCCACCTTTAACGGGGCATTTAACATCTTTCACAGCCTCTTACTGGGGCTAATAGACAAACACGCCCCACTAAGACTGATCAAATCAAAAAATAAAACTCCTCCCATCCTGAAGAAAGCACTTAGGGATAGGGACTACTGGTGGAAAAAAGTGAGGAAATCCCACCTGGAGGCTGATTGGTTAGCATTCAGTACCACTAGGAATGCTTGTACCAAGCTAATTAGGTCAGAAAAAGCTAGGTACTTCCAAAAAGAACTAGAAGACAATAAAAACAACTCTGCCAAATTTTGGAACATCCTCAAGGAAGTTGAAGGTCAGTCCACTGCAACACCCCTTCCAGACAAAATTGTGTCTGATGGTACCACCTATACGAACAAAGCTGATATACTAGAAAAGTTTAATGATCACTTTGCCACTGCAGGGCTTGCCTTTGACACCTCACTTATCAGCAAACTTAGCCCGGCAAGAGACTACACTGTAGGCTTCACTGATAATCACAACCATAACCAACCGTATCTCACTCCCTTCAGCCTCCTCACAATTACGTTCAAGCAAGTGGAGGACCTCCTCCTTTTTCTGGATACAAAAAAGAGTGCAGGTGCAGATAATATTGAACCTTACTTCCTAAAACTTGGCCATACCTATCTGACCACCCCCATTACATACTTATTCAGCACCTCTCTGATTCAAGGTGAGCTACCTGTCTTGTGGAAAACTGCCCACATCCTACCATTATTCAAGATTGGGGATTAGAGTGATCTGAACAATTACCGACCTATTTCTATACTATCCATCCTCTCTAAATTACTTGAAAAAATTGTCAACATCCAACTTAGAGAACATTTGGAATCACAAAAGTTGCTAAACCCGGCTCAGTCCGGCTTCAGAGCCAAACACAGTACAGTATCGGCTCTTGCCAAAGTAACTATAGACTGGCAAATGGCCTTGGACTGTAAGAAGCATGTATTTGCCCTCTTCCTTGATCTAAGTAAGGCCTTCGATACTGTGGATCATACCATCATGCTTACTGCACTGAGTAACATCGGACTTGATAGTTCTGCCTTTAAATGCTTTACCAGCTACCTAACCAATAGGTTACAACAAGTCAAAGCCAAGGGAGATCTACCCTCACAAAAATCCTTGTTACGAGGAGTCCCACAAGGCTCCATCCTGGGCCCTATGCTCTTTGCAATATACATCAATAATCAGGACTCGCAGCTGGCCACAGCAAATGTGCACTTATTCGCAGATGATATTGTACTCTATACCACAAATTCATCCTTGGATCTAGCCCATGAGTACTTACAGAAAGACTCCGTCACCCTCCAATACAACCTTCTCACTCATAAGCTCCTCCTCTATGCCAAAAAGACTAAAACAATGATTCTCTCACCAAAGTCTACTTCCGGATGTCCACATATCACACAGATCCGAACACTCTTAGATGAACCCCTTGAAGCAGTTGATACCTTTAAATACCTAGGGTTCTGGTTGGATAACAAGCTCAACTTTCTGTGCCACTTAAATGAAACCTCAAAAAAACTAAGACAGCAATTAGATTTATTCTATCGCATTAAACACCTACTCTCGTTAGAAGCCAGAATGAGACTAGTACAAACTACATTCCTACCTATACTGGACTACGCTGACTTCCTTTACAGTCATTGCCCATCAACGATGCTAAGCAAACTGGACACCCTTTACCACTGGGCTTTAAGATTTATCTTAAATCTACCTCATAGTACATATCACTGTCATCTATACCAGGTTTTGGGATGGACCTCACTCTCAACTAGAAGAAAAAGGAATGCTCTCCTCTGGTTTTTTTAGAGCATTATCTGATAACCTCCCTGCATACATCTCGAACATCTTCAAATGGGCTAAAGGTTCTTATGGCCTGAGACGCTTCTCCTTAATCTGCTTCCAGATTCCTAGAGTGAAAACTACCCTTGGCTCAGCAGCAATCAATGTCTCACTTCCATCACTCTGGAACACTATGCAAGACTCATTAAAATTATCCTCACTTCCCAAGCGTTTTCACATTCAAAGCTCTATTAATGGATTATGTGAAGGAATCATGCAACTGTTTCAGATGCCAATGACCCCTAAGCCCCGGGTGCCACTCTCAAATCCTACACCTAAGTATCTCATTCACCCCACATTCCTAACAACAGAAACCTCGGACTTACAAGCCTAGTTCCGTTAATCCAAGATGGTCCTGCCTATTCTCTACCTTTTACTTATTCTGGCCTCCCTTTTGGCTGCCTACTCTTTCACCCCAATTTCTACCCTATTCCTTAATACCTCTCCTTATTTTTTATCATTTTGGTCTGAGCTCTTACATAGCGGAGACTATATGGGATTGTTGTCTCTTCTCATTTCAGTAAAGCTCATCATTATGTACCTTTGCATGTTAATTATGTTGACCGATATGTATAGGCCGATATTGACCGGCACCTTCACAATGTTTTTCCTTTTTTTTTTTTTGCACCGTTGTCCACCGTAATTGTAATCTTATGAAGTGTACTGCATTGTACTAATGCCCAGGACCACCTTGAAAATGAGCTTGCTCAATGGTGTTTATGCCTGGTTAAATAAAGTGATTGATTGATTGATTGATTGATTGAAGATGTAGGACAGGCGAGATGAAGACCTCATGGCATTGACCTAGAGGGTCAGAGGAAGCAAGGCCTACATGACTCCCCTCCTGGTGGTCACTACTTGTTCGATGGTGTTGAGCAGGGGGCCTAATCCCCAAGTGAGTTTTTTGCTGAGATGATCTCCGAAATGGGGGCAGTGGCTTAGGCCAAGATGGCAAAGCCCAAGCAGGATGAACAGTTCTGAAAGAGTTTGTGATCTTCAGCTGGAAAAGCCTCCAGCGGGCGTAATAGAATTCACCATGGGGAACCAAGTCCCAAACCATGAAACACATTCAGCACACTTAAATCAGTTATTTCTCTAAGCCATAGTTCAGATACAGTCCAGTTGCCAATTACAGTTTCACTGCGCAAACCTTTCTCTCCTGGGCTATTTTCTCTATCAGGCAGGCCGATCACTTCTGGAGCTAGTCTTCAGTCCAAAACCCAAGTCGCCACAACAATTTTCTTCTTTCTTCTACTGCCAATTTAAGCCGGCAAGCGGAAAGGTCTAACTTCTGCAAGAGGCAGTTTAAAGGCAGGAGAATGTGGCAAGCAGGCCAGCAGAGCCTTCCTGCCAATTCTCCTATGCTCCTTCTAGGAGCAGCTGCTTGACAGAATGAGCTGTTCACTCTTCAGCCTCCAACTCTTGACTGACTACTGCTTCAGGCAGTTCTGGGATTTCCCGGTAATCCAAAAGGGTCGGTTGGCTGAGGGAACTGTCTGTCACAGAAAGGGCTCCCTTTAGGTCCATTAAGGCATCAAACACTTAAAACTACAAAAACTACAGAATTTCCTTCCCGCAAAACCCCTGGGAACAGTCTCCATTTTAGGTCCCCAAAAGTTTGATTGGTCCAACACAGGAAGTCCAGAACCAAAATGGTGTCTCCTATTCAAAATGCTCAAGCTGCAATTGAAAGCAGGTTAGACAAACTCCTCTATCATTATTATTATAACAGATAAACAGCAAATAGTCACACTTAGACTTAGACTTAGATCTTATAAGTGAATGGGTTATGTTCTGGGGTATGACATTAAACCATGATAAATGGAAAATAATGCATTTAGGTCCACAAAATCCTTGTAATATCTATTGGTTGGACAACAAGCCCCTTGTATGTAGTGGAAAAAGATATTGGAGTATATATTACTAATGACTTTACATTTAAAACATAGATAAACAAAATTATACAAAAAGCTAATGGTGCTATGTGGTCTATTCTTAGGAAAATAAAATCTTGTGATGAGAGGGTATTGTTGCGTCTATATAGAGCTTATGTTCTTCCATATTTGGATTATTCTTCCCAGTTCTGGGGACCTTTTAAGAAGCAAGAAATTTTCCAGATTGACAAGGTCAGAGAAAATTCACTAAACATATAAAAAGGTACACTAATATGTCATATGATTTTAGACTAATTTCTCTTAGTTTGATGTCATTATCTACCAGACGCATGAGGGGTGACCAGTTATTCATGTTTGATGTTATCCAAGATAACTACTTAATGTATAATATGGGTTTGGATTTTAAAAATAATGCATTCAACATTAGAGGACATCCTCTCCAGCTGCTTGGACAGAGTTTTAACTATATCCCTAGCAAGTTTTTTTTATATGGTAAGAATTATTAATCCTTGGAATGCACTTCCTTTGGATATCATAATTAGTGATCCTAAATCTACTTTCAAGGGTAAACTGGATAAGCATATTCTTACAAATTCTATCATTAAATAGTATTTAGTATATGAGCACCCAGTAAGGGGCCAGTAAGCCCCCTAGCTCCTTAGCTACCTAGTATGAAACCTAGTATGAAACTTCCTAACAGGGCACCCTCTGCACGTATAGCGACTGCAGAATGGGGCAATATAAGAGATGGTCTGGCTGGTCACAAGCCTTAATTACCAGGACCCATCCCAGACTGATTTCCAAACACAGAATAGGCACTATCTTAAAGAGACAGGCATGGAGACTCGCTAAAGCACTCTCACGCAGACAAATAGAACTACTGCAGACAGGACACCAGCCTGATAGTGGGCATTAGGAGCCTAGAAAGACAGTATAGCAAACCCCATTTGGTAAGGGGTTACATTTAAAAATGAAAGTAAGATGTGCTTATCAGTTTTAGATTCTTATTTATTGATTCTAATGAAACAGTGATACCTGATAGATCTGCACAATTCTATGGATTAATATGAGTCTCAAGAGGCTAGGAGGATAGTAGGCAGGATAAAAGTGGCAGAGGCAGATACATTGAAATAATCAGGCTGACATTTCCCAGATTCTGAGGTTACCAGATCAGAATGCAGCTGTGTATAAAATGTATAAGACACAGAGGCAATCACAGCTAAATTAAAACTGAGGGTGGACAAATTTAACTTCCGGTGGCTTCCTTATTTTAAATTTATTGAACTTCAAGATGGCACACCAGTCCTGGATCAGCTCCTAGAAGCACAGAACCTGGAGTAGGGGAACAGTTCATGAGGCTAGACCCTGGGGACTGTGGGAAATTGTGGGTTTGTCAATGATTAGTACAATAAAGGACCCTTTTAACATTACTTGCAGTGAATAGTGCAGTAGAAATAAATGCAGCAGTGGTTATTAACTTTGTTAATTTTGTTAATAGTAATAAGTTTTTACCAATGATTGATGTATGAATATTGACAGAAAACAGCAGATAACTTAGTTGGTGTAATAGTTTTTATTAGACATCATACTGAAAGTGAGTTTTTATTGAAGAAATTGGACATTTGAGAACAAGGCCACAACTTAAGAAATTTAATTTCTTCCACGGAAATTCTTTTTTACATTGCGTATTATTAAGTTATGGAATGCTTTACCCATTGAAGTGATTGTTAGTAATTCTAAACAAACATATAAAATACGGATGGTTCAATTCTTAGTTATTATTAGTATATAGGAGCAAATTATGGGCCTTCTGGCTCTTTAGCTCCTATTAAATCCTAGTATGAATCCTAGTATGAAGCCCGTATAGGCCATTTAGGAAAGTTATTGTTCTTCCCAGTATTTTCTGTTCTTATTTATTTATTTATTGAATTTTGTTGACCTGGTAGGCCCACTGAGACAAGAAGTTCCTTTTTCAGGGGCGACCGGGGGAGGGGTATGCAGATGGTAACCAACTGAAACTGAACCAGATTAAGCTGTTGGTGGTATTTTTAGTGAATGGGGAAATTTGGTCAGGACACCGGGGAAATTCTCCTACTCGTTGGTAGGGGTAGCTGCTGTCAGTTTTGTTGATCTCTGCAGTCCCTGGAAGGAGAACGGAGGAGGATGACGACTTGGAGCAGCTGGGGTTTGGTATCCGACCCCAGTTAAGGAGCAGCTAGGGTATGAAGATTTACATTTGATAGCAGTGGAAAATGAAGAGGATGTTTCATTTTAACCAATGGAAGGTGAATGCCAGCAGACGGAAAATGACCTAGAAACATGTATGGATATAGTGAATGAGGTAGATATTGACACTGTCATGGAAGGGAGTGACCCAGAGAATGAGCTGCAGATGTTTTTGATAGAGCCTGCGGAGCCATCAGAAACAGACTTGGGCAATGAGCCAGCAACGAAGCGTGCATCACAAAAAGCTCCCGAAACAGCACAACAAGCCTTGCCATTGCAGCCCAAGGAGAGCACTGTGCAACAAAAGGAGAATGCAGGTCAGTCACTAAAAACTTATTCAGATGTCGCCAAAGAGATAGTGGGAGAAACTGAGATTGTGTTTGAAAGTGAAGGCGTTGATTCCACAGCACAAAATAATGCCTTAAAAGACAAAACAATGCAGGAGCCTAAGGCTCAGGGGAAGTTTTTAGGAATTAGAAATACTTCTTGCTTTAAAAAGAAAACCCAGCAAATCAGTAATTATCCACCCAAAGAATGGGCAATTGAAAAAGCGCTACAAGGGGCAGGGTGGGCCCAGACAGTGGGAGGGACTTGGAAGACAAAAGAGAAAGAATATGTGGGCCTAACACTGGCAAGCAAAGAAGGACAGCACTTGAGCAAGCAGTGCATCGCAACAAAAATGCAGCACAAATAACAAATGTAGAATTGAGTACACAAATGATAATGCAATTGTGGTCCCATCGGAAGCACAAAAAGAAATTCAACAGAAAGGCGTTAAAGAACCTATTTTTTATTTTTATTTTAGTCTTTGGTAACCGGGTAAGGCCCACTAGGCACAAGTGCCTGTTTTCAGGGGCGACCTGGGAGCACTGGGTGGTTACAGCACTTTGTGTCAGTACAAAAGAAAATAGACAGCTACTGGCAACACACACTTTGGTGCAAAGTACACTTTCTGTGGGCCTAGGTGACGACATTCTAAATGACCCTAGCAAACAGACTTTCATGAAGCCATTATTCGAATGTCAGACTTATTCAAAAATCATGGAGAACCAGCGCCTAGGCAGAATGCAATATGTTTACTTTACAAAGGAGGCATGCAGGATCCACAAAGCAGAACTTTAATTGCACAGACTTTGCTAAAAAAACTTGCTAAAATGTTATGCATCAGAAATTTTTGCCCGATTCGTACCAATGAACACAACTATGACATTAGCTTTAAAACTGTAAAAGCTGTAAACTGGTTTTGGGTGAAGTATAATGCACCGAAAGATACCCCACTTTGGTCACCCTTTTTAGCAATTCCCATAACCAAACCTGCAGTAAGAACAATTACGATACTATTTAAAAATGAAAGGGGTTAATGTGTCCGATATCATGCTATGGTTAAAAAAGAGATGTGAAGTTCTGGAACACCCTGAGCTTATTATAGACTCAGAACAGATATGGACAGGGGTTGGAGGGTGAAAGTTAAACTTATAATGTCAAATGCTGGAATCTTACACCTTCCCAGTAGTTCCTATTTAGGTAGGGACAGGGGGTCACTGTTTTATCCTGGGCAGCTGAAGTCTTGCCACAAATGTGGATCAATGCTGTA
Organism: Neoceratodus forsteri; assembly: GCA_016271365.2. Classification (NCBI taxonomy): domain Eukaryota; kingdom Metazoa; phylum Chordata; order Ceratodontiformes; family Ceratodontidae; genus Neoceratodus; species Neoceratodus forsteri. The sequence goes on from JADMNL010000024.1 coordinate 89,563,937, forward strand.
TTTGAGTAATGCTTGTGACACCTCAAAATGCACACATTGTTTAGAGTTGGGACAGATAGCTGCAAATTGCAGTAATGCCTTCAGGTGCAATTTGTGTGAGGAGAAGGGGCACTCATATGTGAGGTGCCCATGGGCCTCACATAATAAGGAAGATGGCATGTCACTTGAAGGGCTGATCATATACACCCCAAAAAAGAGTTCTGCTCAAGCCTCAGAACATAGGATGGCAGAAATTCATAAGGAAAAAGAGAACAGAAGGAAGGAGAACGCAATGCAGGAAGTACGCTTCATAACAGAAGAAGCTGAGGCCACTAAAAATTCTGTCTTGGAAACAGACATAGGGAAAAACAATGAAGTGCCAAATTCTGAACAAAAACATACTGTAGGTGAGGAAATAGAGGAAGGAAGACAGATGACCCCCGCCAGCAGCAGTACTCCTCCACCAGATGAGGAAGGATATATTTTAGTCACCCAGAAAAAAGACCATGGGCAAATTAGTAAAAAGTAAAGGTCCACAAGGTCAGAAAAAGAAAAGACTAGGGAAGCAGAAAGCACCCATGATGAGTAACAAATATGCTCTTTTAGGGAAAGAAACCACAGGGGAAGACATAGACAATGATGACAGGAAATCAGACACCTCATCTATAGCATCTTCCATACCAGATAAATCCTCAGGGAGGGAAGACACAGGAAGGAAATGAAGTAAAAAAGAAAAAATGGTGTACAAGGTCCACAAATGTTCAGTAGTGTGCTAAGAAACAAATTCTACTATGTCATCTCTAAAACTCTTCTCTTTAGACGTTAACAGTACAAAAAGTCAGAAAAGAAAACTTACTGCCCTAGCCGAATTAGCTAAATACAATATGGATATATTTTTTTTTTATTCAGGACACCAGGTTAAAAACCCTCCTGGAAATTTCGCAAGCCACAAAACTATGGTCTGTTGGCCCCATCTTCTGGTCAATAGGGGAAACACATGTGATGGGTTTGGAGTACTGTTTAAAAACCCAGATCAAAAAGCATCCAGGCTTATAGATTTAATGTCAGGGACAGCATTAATTTTAGACATTCAATGTAATAAAAGAAGGCTTAGAGTGATTAACAGTTATGGTCCGCAGGTTAAAACTGACAAAATATAACTTTTTAAAATTATCCAGCCTTACCTACACACCTCCCATTTGGTGCTGTGGGGGGGGGATTTTATTTATTTTTTTATTTATTTAGTTTTTTGTTAACCGGGTAGGTACACTAGACAGCATAGCTGCCTATTTTTAGGTACGACTTGGGAGATTACAACAAAGGGTATGTACTATGTAGACAATAGTAGATACAAGAAAACATCATGGGAACAAGTAGAAATCAGACATAGTATACTTACACAAAATTTTCAGCAATAACAATACATTTGCAGGAATCTATGTGTAGTAGCAAAACAGAAATATAAGTGCAAAAACTAACAGTCATAAGTCATACAACTAGTGAGTAAGTGCCTTAATTGTGTGTTAAATACCACAGATAGAGGGGCAAAGACAAAGAAATTACTCTGTGACACCAACGCACTTACTTGAAATTTTGGCTATAGCCGAAATCAAAGATGCATATAGGGAAAAAATGCCCTACAGGAGGAAATACATATATAACAGGGATACATGCAACTAGGATTGATTTCTTATTTGTTTCAAAACCCTTACAGGTACAAAATGCACAGACAGAAGATGTAGCCTTCTCTGATCAAATGGCTCTTATGTTTCAGGTAGAATCGGGGCACACTATAGAAAGTATCAAAGGGCCGTGGCCATGCCTTAGCACAGCACTTCTAAAAAGTGAAGAGATAGCTAAAAGGTGGAAAAATTTATGGGAAGCCAGGAAATCAGTAATTTGTATGTACGATACAAAGGTAGAATGGTAGGAAGACACAAAGAGGCACTTCAAGAGTTTTTTCAGTCTCATGCAAGTAAAAAATCTTTGAAATTCTATTTAGATTGTCTATCCCTGAGAAAACAGTTGTACTGTTTAATATCCAAAACAGAGACACTCAGGATTAATTATAGTAAGCAAATAAGTAAAATAAAGAAAGAAATGTTTCTCTTACAATATAACAGGGCTAAAACTCTGCAGCAGGAAACAAAGTTCAGCATTCAGAGCAAGAAACAAACCTTTGATCCTTTTACAGAATGTAAACGTAGAAATTGAGAATAGGGTTATCACATCATTAGAAGATGAGAATAACAAAACTCAGGTAACAAAGAAGGGAATAATGGAAATAGTACAATCTCATTCTTACAGAACATTTGGATCTGCTACCCAGGTGAATTTGAACAGTAGATACCTCAGGACTGGAGTACCTCAGGACTGGAGGATGGCTCATGTGGTGCCCCTCTACAACAGTGGCCCCAAGGATGAACCGGGAAACTACAGACCAGTGAGCCTCACATCCATCGTGGGTAAGCTAATGGAGACTATCCTGAAGGAGAGGCTGGTGGCCCTCCTAGAGGCCAAAGGACTACAGGACAGCAGACAGCATGGCTTCCATGGCCGCGATCCTGCTAAACCAACCTGGTCGAGTTCTATGACTGGGTAACTAGGCAACTGGACAGGGACATGCAGTGGATGTCCTGTATCTGGACTTCAGTAAGGCATCTGACCCAGTGCCACATGGAAGGCTGGGAAGGAAGTTAGTAGGCACAGGGCAGGTGCAATGCTGGTGAGATGGGTAGGAAACTGGCTGCAGGGAAGGCAACAGAGGGTGGTGGTGGGTGGGAGCTCTCACACCCAAGGGCAGTGACAGTGGTGTCCCACAGGGCTCGGTGTTGGGACCAGTGTTGTTTGGGATATTCATTGCAGACATATCATGGGACATTAAGAGCAAGATCAGTCTGTTTGCTGATGATACCAAGGTTGGCGTGTGGTGGATGACCTAGGGGATGGCAGGGGTTGCAGGATGATCTGGCAAAGCTTGAAACCTGGTCAGACACCTGGCAACTGGGCTTTAATGCCAAAAGTGCAAGGTGATGCATTTTGGGATGAAGAACCCAAGGAGGACTTACTAGCTAGGGGGGAGCGAGTTCACTTTTGACAGAGGAGGAGGAGAAGGATCTGGGTGTGCTCATTACAGGGTCAATGAACAACTTGGCACAGTGTAGGAAGGCAGCTGCAAAGGCCAACAAAATGCTGGGTTGTATTGCGAGGGGTATATCCTCGAGGAGGGAGGAGGTGATTCTGCCACTGTATAGGTCATTAGTTAGACCACACCTGGAGTACTGCATGCAGTACTGGCGCCCGTATCTGAAGAGGGACATTAAGTTACTGGAGGGAGTGCAGCGCAGGGCAACAAAGATGATCAAGGGTCTGGGGACTTATCACACGAGAGGAGGTTGAAGGAGTTGAACATGTACTCACTGGAGGAGAGAGAGACAGGGGGGACATGATTGAAACCTTTAAATACATGAAAGGAATAAACAAGACAGGTACAGAGGGGCTGTTCAAAGTAAGGAAGGGGAGGGCCACCAGGGGCCATGATATGAGACTGGAGCGAGGAAGGTTCAGGAGGGAGATGAGGAGACACTTTTTCACAGAGAGGGTGGTGGCTGGGTGGAATGCGTTACCTGCAGAAGTGGTATGCAGTAGAACAGTGGACCGCTTCAAACGAGGATGGGACAGGACAAGGGGGAGGGTTAATGAAGGGGAAGGGTGGAAGGGAGGGGCAGCTGCAGAATAAGGGGTGCTAGCTGCACATTCGAGCAGACTTGATAGACCTCTAGGCCTTTATCTGCTGGCAAATTTCGTATGTTCGTAGTAGATATATACAGAACCTGCAAGTCTCAGAACTCACAGTAAAAGAGAAGAGGGGCCTAATACAGCAAATAACAGAAGCAGAAGTGCTTGAGGCAATACAGTCTTTGGGAAATAATGTAGCACCAGGGATTCATGGCCTCATAGCAGAATTTTACAAACAATTCTAGCAGGAGTTAGTTTTAGAATTAACTAATGTATACAATGAGATTTTGTATACAGCTTCATTCCGAAAGTCGATCCTACAGGTACATTTGATTTTTTATTCAAAAAAGAAAATAGGAATGATATAAGAAACTGGAGGCCAATAAGTTTATTACAAACTTTTAGGGAAGATTTTAGCAAAACAATTAGCCACACTATCCAGCAAACTCATTAGTGAATATCAGTCATGTTCAATTCCAGGGAGAAGAATAAAAGAGAATTTAATAACACTCAGGGAGATTTTTCAGAAAAGGCAGCAAGCATCAGGAACAGGAATATTACTTAGCTTACATCAAGAAAAATCTTTCAATGCAGTACCACATGAATATCTTTTTACCATATTAAAAAATATGGCATACCTGATGAATTTATAGAATGGATCACAGTAATGCATGCAAGAGCAAAGTTAACACATTTGGTTAATGGATGGAAGGGCTCATAGTTGTCACTAATGAAGGAAGTCAGCCAGGGACAACCCATGAGTCCCCTCTTGTATGTATTTTGCACTGATCCTCTATTAAGGAAGATGGAGACTGATAGGCCATACAAGGCATACAGCTGACACCATTGGTTGCACCAATTAAAACATTAGCCTATGCAGATGATATGATAGTAATAACTACAGTAGAGACAGATGGTCAAATCATTTTGAGACATCTTAGTGACTTCGAAACAGTTTCAGGGTCAAAACTGAATTTAAAAAAAAGTAGAGGGATATGTTTAGGAGAATCCCAGCAAACCATTACAACATATGCCAACATTCAGATAATGGAAGGACCCTTACAGATTTTAGGTTTATTATTTGGTAAAGAGGATAATGCAAAACTAAACTGGGAAGCATGTATACAGAAGACAGAAAGCATATTGGCCAGATGGAAATACAGACAGATAGGGAAGCTAAAAAGAGTATTTCTAATTAAACCCTATTGTTGCCAGTTTTCCTGTATGTAAGCCATATTTATCCTCCTCCCCCAGTGCTTGAGACAAGGATTTATAGTGTCTTTTTTCAAGCACTGTGGGGAAGTCATCTAAACCCAGTAAAAAGAGAGGTAACCTATAGGACAGTACAGAATGGGGGTTTAGGAATGATAAATTACATCCTCATTTTTTATAGTGTATTCTTGTATAGCAATATCACAGAATTAGGGACAAATAGCGAAACTTTATGGCATAGCGCTGTAACAGAATGGGCTAATATATGTAAGACAGCATGGTTGCATAGTAATGTAAGATTACTAAAAACAACTTCAGTAATACCAGGAAATGTAAGGCTCTTGTTTCAAAAGCTAATAAAGTGGGAAATACAGTATAACATACTGTAGCTAGTACCCTCCCAAGGAAGGAATTGCATGAAGCACTGATAGGTGCAACATGTTTACCAGATCTGCAAATCCCCCAGTGTGTAGGTAGGGACAATCAGAAAGCAATCTCACAGTTACAAAATAGCGGAATACCAACATACATATGGGATATGTTGTGGCTTAGCATACATGGCCATTTGAACGTTAAATATAATAATAAGCGCAAACCAGTGCAAGAAAGATCTTGCCCAAGACCTGAATGTCATCAAATTTTAGAAACACAGGAACACTGTTTTTGACATGCTCTTTTTCACAGTTATTTTGGTCTCATGCAGCAAGGCAATGACAAGATAAGAGTTTTTCAGAGCTAACATATGATATTTTATTATTAGTCATTTATTTAGCACCCTGGGAGGAATATAACAAACAAACATTACAAGTAATATTTGCAGTTTTAAAGTATTCCATTTGGCAAGCCAGGTACAAGTTGATTCTGCAACAACTAATAGTTATAGCAGAACAAATTTGAAGAAATGCACAGATAGCCCTTTTAAGAATATATGAAGATGATGGGAAAAAGGTTGCAAGAGCGCACTTCAGAGAATTATGGAAAAAATGTTACAAAATGATTTTCTTTTAAGTAAAAAAATGTATATATAATGAAAACATAGTTGTTTGTGAAAGCATGAAGATGATAGGTTTAGATTATGTGTAAAAGACAAAAGATATTTTTCTTAGACATGCTGTTTTCTTTTGTATGCATTTGTATTTTTCCTTTTTTTGTAAAGTCTGGATCTGTTTTTTTTTTTTTGAATTTTACTTCCCTTTTTCCCCCAGGAAACTTCCCCTACTCTTTTCGAGAAGTGCCATGGGATCTTTAACATCCACCTGAACTACCACCAGAAGAGGTGGATGGGACCTCGATTTAACATCTCATCCAAAAGACGGCACCTCAGGAGTGTAGCATCCCCCTCATGCCGCACTGCAGTGTCAGTATTGAGATATTAACCCAAGTGCCTGGTGTGGGGATAGAACCCACAACCTTCTGATCTCCCAGCCTCAGAGATGAGTGTGCTACCTGCTGAGCCACTGACACTATCTTGCTTCAGATCGTACCCTCCAATGGATTTTTGTGGGAGGAATGGATGTAAAAGATTATTGACCTTTAATCATCTTGGTTTCTATCAATTAACTTATTTTATGTCCACTTATAGATGATGATGTCTGCATTGTTTTATGTTTTCTCTTAGAATCAATAAAATGATTACAAGTTCAAAAAAAAAAGAGAATGCAGCTATGTTGTTATTTCTACTATGTAATGCATTTCATATGTTATCACACTGCAAAATAAACTGAAACTGTGCCCGCCAAACTCCACCGTGAGCCTAGCTATCCACACTGATCGTGTCAATGGCCAATGTTTCAATGTCAGAGTGGTAATGAATTTTTTTTAGTCAATTAAGCTATGCCCATCAGGCCTTTGGAAAATAGGTCACAAATATTTTTAGAAAAGGTTTCGACACAAGGTAGTTTCAGCCCTTGTTCTGAATATCCAAATGTAACCCCCCTCTGGGGGCTTACCTGATTGCCTCATTTCCTCTTGTTTCTGCCTCTGGCTTTCCCCGTTTGTTCACCGCCATGGCCCCTGGTCCATGGTGCTCCCTGATCCTCTGGTTCCCCGTAGTCTTCCAGGGCAAGCCCTGTGTTTGTTTTGGCCCAGATGGGCTTAAAACTTCAATCACGAGTCACTGGCATTATATTAAGTTTGCCGGTGATCACGCATGTGCAAGGTGCGCTTGATGTGCCAACCGCCAGGTTTGTAGTCAGTCAGGGAGTGAGACAGTGGCTCCAGTGGCCCTATCCACCTTAATGGGGACTGGTGATCTCAGGGAGACTGGGCAGGAGCTCAGCAATATTTTAAAATTAGAGTTTAAACTTGGGAGCGCTCAGAGTGTATGGATATTAATGAACACCCCCATGAATATTAATTAGCTTCTGCCTGCCATCTAGGGGCACTGTGTTGCAGGAGCAGTGATACAGAAACTCAGAAAGCACTGCACACAAATATTTAGGAGTGGGCTCATGTGAAAGGGCACTAAAGGGGCTACATAACCAGGGGGCATTTGTAAATATAAAGTAAAAACACTGGCTGCAGCAGTATTCTATTTCTGGGGACCATGTCTGAGACTGCAGTCTAAGGTGTACTAGCAACCATTTCCTTAATGCTTTGACCCTTTCTGGTAGCCAATCCCCTTTTTAGGCACCCACAAACTGTACCAAGACACTCCTGGGAGAAGAAGGGGACTGTTTCAGACACCTAAATTGTGCCCCAATGAGAAATCAGGGGCTATTGATTTCTATGGTTATTGATGATTGATAGGTTTGCACAGCCAATCAGGAGACTGGATTCTCTGGTGAAGACACAAGGACTTATTGGGTTTGAGTCAGTCTGTGCCCAGACTCTTCTTGAGTCAGGAGGATTCTGTGTAAGTAGATTTGGATTGTGAGAAGCCTTGCTCAGGCCTCTGTTGGAGATTGCTACTGCAGAGAAGGAATATCAGGAGAAAAGAAAGTGAGAGATTGGACTGATTTCTTCAACTCTCCAGGTGTTGTGAACTGTGCTGTCTGGATTGGAGAGGATTAGTGTTGCAGTGACCCTACACTGTATATGGGACTGATCTGATAGAACCGTGTTGCTGATTGAAAGTTGAACAGTTGCTGCAGAGGAACCACTGTACGGGGGGGGGGCCCATGTGATTATATCAGGTCTTTTACCAGTCTCCAGGGCATCAGATGAAAAAAACTAAACTATAGCCAGAATAAATACCAGATTAGAAAATCGATGTCAGACTGAACGTATAGGCTTCATTAATTCATGGCGTAACTTTTTGGGCAAAAGAAACTTATGTCGTAAAGATGGGCTACACTTAAATAATGAAGGTGCAAATCTTTTGGGCTCCATCATCAAAAAAAAATGGAGTCAGTCAATTTAAAATAGTCGATAGGGATAGCTAGGATCAAACCATTATTCCCAGTCGAGTACAATCATCAAACCCTGTATGAAATAATGAAATAAAGTATCTGCTTAGTAATATGAGAAACATTCACAATAAAGTTAATTATTCTGGTAACCAACCAATTAACATCAGGTGAACACTGTAGACACATTACCATAAGAGCAAATCGAATTATATCTGCTGTCAAGAAATCATTTTTCTATAAGCAGAAAGCCTGTATACTTCCTTTCTATAATTCATTTATTAGGCCACATTTAGATTTCGGTGCTGCCTTTTGGGCGCCATATCTTATAAAGGAGAAAATCTTACCTGAGAGTGTCCAAAGAAAATTAACTAAATTGAGTTCTACACTTCAGAATATCAGCTATAAGATAGGTGCAAAGCATTAAATTTATATGATTTAGATACACGGAGAACTAGAGGTGATCTACTACTATTATTTAGTATCTTAAAAGATAATACTTTGATGGCAGACTGTGGGTTTAAGTTTGCTAATAAAATTAGTGTTCTTAGATGCGATAATAGGCAATTATTTGTGCCAATGGCATACAAAGATAAAAGGAAATACTTCTTGACAATTAGAGCTGCTAAACTGTGGAAGAAATTATTGCAGTACGTAGTTGAAGCATCAAACTTTGAGCAGTTTAAGGGTTACCTTGATAAATACTTTTTGGGCACCTAGATGCTTTACTCCACATGGTGTGGAGAGGTAGACTCAATGGGTCCTTGGACTTTCTTCTACCTAATCAAACCAAGTAAACCAAGCAAATTGCATTGTATTCAAAAGACATTGATGTGACCTTGATCTCTGAAACTTGGCTTGATGATAATGATATTTGGACCAATCATATACAAAGTTATAATATTGTTAGGAAAGATAGACAGGGGGAAAAGGCTGGTGGAATAGCAGTTTATTTATCAACAAAACTAAAGAATGTAGCTATCACAGACAAAATCAAGAATGAAAGCAATGATATAGAAACACTATCGTTAAAAATTCTTGAAGGAAATACATCAGAATTTATACTGGGTCTATGCTATATACCCAATACCAATTTGGCTTGTACAGTAAAAATCATGGACAAAATCTCAATCAGGTGGTCTTGGCAGGTGACTAACTTTCCAGATTTCGACTGGGATAAAAAGAATGCTATGAATAACCAGAGCAGAGAATTTTTAGACTTATGTAAAGAAAATAATTTAACTCAACATGTAAAAGATCCAACTAGAATAAATATATTGGCCCAGATATTCAAACTGCACCATTCTGAGGCGCAAGCCCCTGCGCTGCTCAAAATAGTTGCGCAGGGGTGTGGCCGGGGCGATATTCAAAGGAGTTGTGCTATTGAGCAACTCCTTTGAATATCACCCCCCAGCCACAGCCACTGTGCATGGCGCAGTGGAACTTGCGCCACCGCAAGTTGTCAGAGTCAAGCATTAAACTTGCGGTGGCACAAGTACCATTGCACCATGCGCAAATTTCCGATATTCAAAAGGTGACATGCAAATGGGGCCATAATTCATCCAAGGCACGGGGGGGGCCATTTGCATCTATTTATGGCCCCATTTGCAAGCCATTAGCATGTAGGTGCGCCGATCCCCGAGGACTTGCGCCTGGCCGCCCTGCCAGGCAGCAGCCGCCGGGGACCGACGACCCTGCAGCCCGATCGCGGGCAGTATGTGTATACACTCTTCCCCAACATCTCCCAAGCCCGTCCGCGGCAGTATGTCTGAATATTCCTCTCACACAGCTCCCGGATGCCTCGATGCGGCAGAAAGTATCATGAAACCCCCACACATCTCCCAATGCCCGATCGCGGGCAGAAAGTATCATGAAACCCCCACACACATCTCCCAATGCCCAATCGCGGGCAGAAAGTAACATGAAACCCCCCGCCCACATTCTTCGTATGCCCGATCGCTGGCAGAACGTGAACAACCCTCGTGCCCGATCGCTGGCAGAATGTAAAAAGCCCCAACCCGAATATCTCCTGGTCAGTGTACCGTATGCCATCGCGGGCAGAATGTCGGTTACAATCCCCAAACATCTCCCTGGTGTCTAGTGTCCCTCACCCCACTCACCATTTGCCCCTCCACTTCTGCTTCCCCCGCAGCCAGCGGCGGCGTATCCACCAGCCTGCTGTTGGCCGCTGCCGCCGATCGATCAAACCAGGGCTGCACGCCCATTGGTGCAGAGCTACATACAATGGGTGTCAGCCGATACCGTATATGACAGTCCATCATTCACAAATCTGACTGTCATGTATGGTATGGCTGCATGCCCATTGGCTGTAGCTCGCACCACCGGGCATGCAGCCCTACCGGACAGTCAGTCGGCGCGGCGGCGAGGCAGGCGGGTGGATGCTGCCGACCGCCGCTGCCGGGGGAGCGGGGTGGAGGGCTTCATGGGTGGGTGGGGTGGGGGACACTAGACACCAGGGAGATGTTTAGGGGTTGTAATTGACATTCTGCCCGCGATCGGGCATTACGGTCCACTGACCACCACGGAGATATTCGGGTTGGGGGCTTTTTACATTCTGCCCGCGATCGGGCACTGGGGGTTGTTTCACGCTCTGCCCGCGATCAGGCATCGGGAGATGTGGGGGTTCATGATACTTTCTGCCCGCGATCGGGCATTGGGAGATGTGGGGTTAGTTCTGATCTCTGCCCGCGATCGGGCTGGTGGGGGGCATAGGGACTGAGTTGGGAGCCAGCCATGGTGGTAGCTGTGTTGCGCCTGCAATACAGCAGCTCACCTGTGGGTGGCCCTCAACTTGATCCTTTTTTTTTTGGCTCAAAGTTGTGCAGGTGCAGGTTGGGGGTTGCACATGCACAACTCTGCACAACCCGACTGAATATCAGGTTGCGCAGTTTATGCATGGTTCCTCCCCCTCCTGTTGAGCATGCATTCATTTGCATTGCGCTGTTGCTCAACTTGTTTTCAGTGGTGCAACTGCCTCCTGCTGAATATCGCAGAATGGCGCAATGTAGGACTTACGCATGCGCAACCCTTTTGAATTTCTGGGCCATTAGATCTAGTGTTCACAATTAATGTTGTCAACAAAACAAAATGTGTGATTAAGTCACTTATAGGAAACAATGATCATTCTTCTGTTTTATTTACCTTAGAGTATGAAAGCTCACCAGTCAGTGGCTGCACCAAGATCTTTTTGTATAAGACAGCAAATGCAGAAGGAATTAACAGAGATCTCATCAAAATTGATTGGTCAAAAGAATTTGAAGGAAAGACTGTAGATGAATCTTGGGTTTATATGACAACTATAATTCATAAAATTATGAATACTCATGTCAAACAAATCAAAAAATAGAACAAAAATGGACGGAAACCAAAATGGTTAAATGAGAGTATCACTAAGTTAATAAAAAAAAAAAAACATATGGGCAATACATCAAAAACAAAACAATATCTAATTGGTCTCATTTCAAACTAATACAAAAAAATGTAAAAATAAAATTAATAGCACTAAAAAAGAATATGAACTATATCAGGCAAAGACTGCAACTAAATCCAACAGTAAACAGTTTTTCAGTTACATTAACTCTTTGAAAGAGAGTAATGGAGAATTAACCACTATCATAGAAAATAATCAGTCCATTACAGATCTGGTTAAAATTGCAAATGTATTTAACGATTACTTCTGCTCAGTTTATTCTGAACAAATTGTACAAACCAGTCAGGCAGAGTCCATAAATAATGAAGGGAATCATCAGTTCTCTAAGGATAAAATTATAAGGGAAATTGAATATACAAAAGAGCATAGCACCCCTGGATTAGATAATATAATCTCTTCCATGCTTAAACTTATGAAGACATATCTGGCTACCATTAAAACGACTCTAGGAAAAATCTCTCAATTCTGGTATTGTACCCATAGAATGGAAAAAATCCAGGGTTAGACAATTTATAACAAGCATTTGTCAATGACAAATGTTGCCCCTCCTTCACTCGCTCATTCTGTTTGTCCCGGCGCTGCAGGCTGCCCTTTTGTACTGGGCTCCTGCCTGCATTGGCACCTTTTTCTGCCCAGAAAGACATCCACAGCAGTCCTGACAGAGCTCAGTTGAGCTCGGTCACTCCCTCTTTCTCACTCGCTCGATCCTAATCTGTCCCAAACACTGATTTCTGAAAGCGACTGCGGTATTCTGCACTGGAAATGCAAAAACACATTTCGGCCAGGATGTGAAAAATGACAGCTGTACTGTTCATAAGGAGGTGTGAAAAAAATGCCAGTGTTGAAAATCTGGTGTGAAAATATTATTAATTTGCGAAGTTACAAGGGTGCGTGGAAACTGCACAATGCACACTTGTAACACAGTCATTTTATGGAGTTTCATCACAAAATTTTCAACATAGGCATTTTAGGACCTCTGGTCCTGAACAGTGTCACTGTGATTTTTATAATTTGTTCCGGACACTGATTTCCCACAGCACCTGCACTATTCTGCGCCGGAAGTGCGAAAACACATTTCGGCCAGGATGTGAAAAATGACAGCTGCACTGTTCGTAAGGAGGTGTGGAACAATGGCAATGTTGAAAATCTGGTGCAAAAATATTACTAATTTGGCGGTTGGCAAGGTGCGGAAACTGCATTGAACGCATACCCGTAGAATACAGTCATTTTTATGAACTTTCATCACCAAATTTTCAACATAGGCATTTTAGGACCTCTGCTAATGAACAGTGTCACTGTGATTTTTGTAATGTGTCCCAAACACTAATTTCCCACAGCGACCGCACTATTCTGCGCCGGAAGTGTGAAAACACATTTCGACCATGATATGGAAAATGACAGCTGTACTGTTCATAAGGAGGTGCAAGAAAATGACAATGTTGAAAATCTGAAGTGAAAATATTGCAAATTTGTGAAGTTACAAGCGTGCATAGCAACTGCGCAACTGTACACTCATAAAACAGTCATTTCTTGGATTTTTTCCACCAAATTTACAACACAGACTTTTTGAGAGCCCACCTCATGAACACTGGCACTGTCATTCTGTTAATCAGTCCAGAAAGGTGATTCCATGCAGTGACTGCGAAATCACCTTCCAGGGCCAAATAATGCCGTGACAGTGGCTGAATTCATGAGGAGGGGTCCCAAAAACCCCATGTTGAAACTGTGGTGCCAAAAGTCCAATAAATGCCTGAGATATGCATCAAATTTGAAAAAAAACCCAATTTATGCCATTATACAGCTTACCGGCATTTCCTCAGTTTGCGGTCGACTTTAAAGAGTGCAGACGCGTTTCCGATCAACCGAAGATCATTGCACCGGACTCCGCAGGTAAGTATGGGGTGAGAAGGGGTGTGGGGAGACAAGGTGTGCAGAAGGTGGGTGCAGGTTCTGGGAGGGGGCTGGGAGACGGCAAGAGACTGTTTTCTTTCTCTACAGGTTAAAAAAAATTGCAGGACAGTTTTATTTTTTTTTCAGGACTATTTGGCATGCTGGGGTGGGCTCCCAGCATGCCAACACAGTGTTTCTTTTGGGGGGAAGCTCTAACCAATGGGGTATTGGGCACCCCCATCAGCACAAAAGGGGGGGGCACTACAGCCAAGAGCGATTGGGTGCCCCTTGGCACAACTGCACTGGGTGTTTGGGGGGGAATTATGCCAACGGGGAGTGGGCTCCCCCATTGGCAAATTAAACTGTGAAGGGGAAATAATGCCAATAGAGTGGGCCCTGTTGGCAACATGAACTCAGGGCGCTGAAGCCAACCGGATTGGGGTCCCCGTCAGCGAACAAACACTGTGGTTGGGTGGGCATATGCTGCTGAGGGGGATTGGTCACCCCCTCAGCAGTGGGGGTATATTATATTGTTTGTGAACACGGCGGTAAGCCGCTGCCATGTTCACAAACAATATCACAGTACCAGGGTTCCGCCCAACAATGACGGGTCGCTCCCTCATTGCAGTGGAATGGCTTACACTGCAATAATGAGATGGCCCCTGATTGCAGCAGCTGAAACCTTACAAGGTTGTGGCACGCTGGATGAACTAGTATCAGCAGCAGCGTGCCACCCCATTGGCAACAGCGGACCAAGCCTCCAAAGGCTGCGGGGGCATTGTCCACAACAGTGCCACACCTCCACAGCCTTCTTCTGCAGCAAGCTGCTGCAATATGTTTCTTGCGCTTACGTGCAATCAACATAAAAATGGACACAAAACATCAGTTTCCAATTATAGACCTATAAGCCTGAAGTTGATTCCATTTAAATATTAGAAACTTTAATTAAAAACAGAATTAATGTACAACTTAACACTGACCTTTTGTTTGATTATATTCAGCATGGATTTAGAAAAGGATGTTCTTGTGCTACTAATCTTGTCTGCTTTTATAATCATGTGAGCAAAATGATTGACAATGGTACCCCTGTAGATGTGCTGTTTTATGTTATTTATTTTATTTAGTTTTTGTTGACCGGGTAAGTGCACTAGACAAATCCTGCCTATTTTCAGGCACGACCCGGGGGAGGGGGATACAGATGAATGCCAATTGACTTTGAACCAGTTTAAGCTGTTGGTGGTATTTTTAGTGAATGTTTGATCCAAGTAAAGCATTTGATCGAGTTCCACGCTGGGCAATAAATCAAAAATTGCAAATGTACAAAAGTGATAGACATAGTATAAGGTGGATAGATAACTGGTTCCAGAATAGATCATAGACAGTATCCATACACGGTCATCTGTCAATTGATGGCCCAGTGTCAAGTGGAGTCCCACAGGGATCAGTCATTGGACCCTTAATATTTCAAATATTCATGGCAGATATGGATGATAACGTAAATAACACTATTATGAAATATGCAAATGATACAAAATTCTGCGGCCTGTGTAGCAGTACCGAACTGATTGAGACCTTACAGAATGACATTAACTCTCTAACCATATGGATAAAAAATTGGGGGATGTGACTCAACACTGATAAATGTTGTGTATTATATATATTGGTCTACACAATCTTAATCATGTTTATTATTTAAATGGTGTACTCCTTCTAAATAAAGCCACTGAAAAGGACTTAGGAATATTGACAGACAATAAACTAAACTTTAAAGAACAACACCGCTCAGCCATTGCCAAAGCTAACTGAGTAATAATAGCAATAAAAAGCAATATCAAGAGTAGGGATTCAGAGGTACTATTGCCATTGCCATTGTACTGTTCATATGTGAGGCCTATTCTAGACTATGGAAGTCAAACATGGTCGCCATATCTAAAAACAAAAATAAATTAATTGGAACAGGTACCGAGAATATATACAAAATCAATAGCATCAGTAAAACAATATTCATACAAAGAGAAGCTGGACAAATTAAAACTTCGTAGCCTGGAGGTCAGAAGACAGAGAGGAGATATTTTGCTTTTCTTTGATATTTTAAATAATCTGCCACTGATGGTGGATCTAAATATTGAATACAAAAATGACCAGATTAATATCAGGGATCATCCATTACAGATTGAGCTAGAAAGGTTCAAAACTAATAATAGAAAATCTTTTTATGCACTGCAAATGGCCACTCTTTGGAACAGACTTCTTGAAGTGGTCTCCTGTGCTACTAAAGAAAACTTTAAGACTAACCTTGATAAATGTATTTCTATACATGGAAACATGAATTACTATTCATTGTCCTAAAGGAGCTATTATGGGCTACACCTTTTTTGCTCCTACAAAAACTTAGTGAACTTAGTAAGAAGGGCAATGCCCTTGGAAGGGTGGAATAAAAAACCCTGAAGGGCAACGATCCATAAGGGGGGAATAAGCAAAACAAGAGGGCAATTGCCCATATGGGGTGGGGAGATGAACAAAACAAGCAGGGCAACTGCTGTAAGGGGTAGATAAACAAAACAAGATGGGCAATGCCCTTGGGGGGGCTGGAATAAAAAAACCTGAAGAGCAAGCATCCATAAGGGGGAAATAAACAAAACAAGTAGGGCAACCACCAATAAGGGGGGGATAAACAAATCAAGAAGGGTAACCACCTGTAAGGGGACTGGGGGGAATAAACAAAACAAAGGAATTCACTCATAAGGGGGGAATAAACAAAAACAAGAAGGGCAACTGCACTACAGGCAAAAGGAGAAAAGGGCACCTGCCCATCCAAAGTGGAAAAGGGCACCAGCTCATCAATAAAAGTATAAAGGACACTGGTCCATTAAAAAGCAAATAAAAAAGTCCACAACAAGAGGCAGCAGTTGCTGGTGGTGGTGATGGCTGCTGCTGCTGCATCTTCCATGCTGCTGGCAGCTCACTCACTTGCCAGAGAAGAATCCACAGAAGGTGGACCTGGCACCATAGTAGTTTGTCATCCAGTCACATCCTGCAACTATCCTGCGGCACCCCAGGCACCTGTGGATGAGAATACACTGAATTGAGCCAGCTGTGCACAAAGGACAAGGGACATAACAGTGGCATAAGGTACATAACATAAGTTGGAAACCACCACCTGATGGCATAATTGAACCCTGAGATGTCCTAGTTGTAGGAGACTCTATGTGGCACTATACAGATCATATAATTTGCAAGCACAGAAAATACAACACCACAGTTAGTGTGCTACCAGGGGCTGGCATAAAGGACATAAGACAACTTCTTCCTGGTCTACAGGAACATACCACAAAACCCTTAACTTTAATCCATGGAGGGGTCAGTGATGTAGGGAAAAGAAATCTCACCGACATCCAAAGGGACTTTGAACAAGTCGGAAGGGACCTGATAGCTAATGGTAGTGATCTTATTGTATCAGGTCTACTCCCAGTACCTAGAGCAACCTATGATAAAACCAGGGATATACAAGCTCTGAATGGCTGGCTAAAAAGATGGTGTCACAGGGAAGGCTACACATACTTAGAGCATGGGGACACATTCAGGAACCAGAGATTATTTGCACAGGATGGAATGCATCTAAATAGGCAGGGGAAGCGTACCTTTGTGCACAGACTGCTATATGCTGTTGACATTGGTTTAAGCTGTAGGCAAGGGGGGATGAGGGGAACCTTAGAGCAGGGTCAAATAACACCAGGAACACTGTTCCAGTAACATGGAATTTTCTTGTCATAAATGCCAGGAGTTTAAATAATAAAACTGATGAACTCCTCTATACTCTATGTAATTCGAACATTCATATCTGTGCTATTACAGAAACTTGGTGGACAGTAGAGGACCCCTGGGACAAAGATGTACCCGGATATACCATGTATCATAAGGATAGGACACTGACAAGAGGAGGAGGGGTAGCCCTTTATGTTATTGACAGCATAGTTTCTGAATCCATTGATACTATCCAATGGGACAGTACTGAGATTCTACACATTCCGCCAATATCAACCTGGGTCTGGTATATTGACCCCCATCCATCTCACAGCAAGACAACGTACAACTGTTACATTTTATAACTAAAATAACTACCACAGACAATAGCATATTATTTGGAGATGTTAATCTCCCTGGGGATAAACTGGGATACCCTACAAGCAGGAACCACAGAAGAATCATGCTTCTTAGAAGCTTTTATATTGGCAAGCATGACCCAGTTCATTACAACAAACACCAGGGGTAATCATATTTTGAATCTAGTCCTAAGTAACCTTGCAGATAACATCTATGACTGTAAGGTTCTACCCCCCCCCCCACCAGGGTCTAGTGATCACTCCAATGGTGAGTTTTAGATATAAGGGCAGGCTGGGCAATGTCAAAGTGAGTATTATAATCTATAAATATAATAAGGCTGATTTTGATAGTATGAGATCTGGCCTGGCCACTTGGAACTGGGAGAAGGAATTTGATATGAATCCACTTTTTAGTCTTCCAAGGTTCTTTTTGATTTTTTAAAACAAATTTTCAAAACAAATGGAGGAGTGAGATTATGCGTATTAATTTGAAAATGTCAAAAAGAGAAGTGTCACTCTACCCCAATTTAAATAAGACAAGTATCTCCTTCTTTAAATTTGATTTATTGTCTCCAAATAATTCCATGTTAATTTCACTTGCTCCTTATGTATTATATTTATTGTGACATTTCAGAACTTATTGCATTCCTACTTCAGACTTGGAGCTTCCTATTTTATCTAAATAAAGTAAAATACAAGAAGATTGACATTTAATGTACAGTCTTAATATTCTTATTTTTTAGGTATTTATATATAATTCTTTTTATTTATTTACAAATTCTAACTTGCTTTATTTTATTTTATCCCCAGGTGGAAGTTACCTGCTTAAAACATCATTTCAGAGGTATTTCTTATTTTCTGTAATCAGCATGGTGGGGTTAGCACTTAGTTCTTTGCCTTCAGACTGTCTCTATGCATCCTATTCTGGATAGAAATATTTTTCAGCATTAATGAATTCTGAGGTTCCTTAATCCATTGTTTTATATAAGTTTCAATAATGTTTTAACTTCTTACTTAAATGTTTTAAAGTGCAAGATATTCATGACTAAGGAACTCTCTTAAGAGATCAATGCCTTCAATTCAAGCTGCGAACCAAATCATAAAACAACATTTAATAAAGGTCCCAATTTCACAATTTTGGGCTCAGACGTTATGAGAGCAAGTGAGTTTTGCTCTTCCTACCTGTGCTCCACAGTTCTTTTCATTCTTTTAATTCAGGATTTTAGAAAATTCGGCAAAGAACGCCGCTACTCCTGTCGCCATTACACATCACACCGCTGAGAAGTACAAAGCACTATCACCTTACCAGTGAAGAAGAAGGGCTGGGCCACTTGTCTGCACACCTGTGGGTGTGCTGACGTCATGTGTGATGTCACCGGGGTGGCGCAGTAAATAAAGAAGCTTTCTGGAGTATGTGAAAACATCCAGGAAGTCCCCTTCTCCATGTGAATTATATTTAAAAATTATTTTAAGTGGGTTCATTTCTGTGTTTATAATACTTCAAAACTCTTGAATTTAAAATACCCTCACTTTGATTTATCCGTACATTTATGTTGGATGCTTTCTCCATAATGATTTACTAGTCCATTCACTATTTCTATCCATCAATAAGTGATTCAATGGGCAAAATGGGGAGATTAATTTCTCCTGCTTAACCCGTACACTGCCAAGGTTTTTCTGAAAATTGCATATCCCTGCTGCCAGAGGTTTTTTCACTGGGTTTGTACACTTATCGGTTATGACGTTATTACATAATTTTTCTTAATTCCCTGGTAAACTTTTTTTGTCAGGGTAGTAAGAAACTAACACAACTATAATTCAAAGTGAAAATATAACTTTTCCAACAAAGACATTTGGAGATTTATGTGTTTATTTAGTGAAATTTTGATTGTTTTTGCGAATTTGTATTCGCAAAAAATATTGAAGTTTGTAAAAACATTAAAATCGGTTCCATCACTGATAAAAATTGTTGTCTAAAATGTAACTAATTTTCATGTTCAGGCTACAAATTCTTTATATAAACACAAATTTCACATTGGTTTCTCACCTACAGATTATGAGAGTGACCAGAACGGACCACCTATGGTAGGGCCGTGCCTGGCCTATGGGGGGTACCTATTGGATTATGGGGTACACGTCACAAAATCCATTAAGAAAAAGTAAGAAGTAGCCTGTTTCACATGATAGGGAAGTGAATGAGTAAATCAAGGGCCAGACTGCACCTATAGTTACCTACCCAGGGACACATGACCAAAAACAAGATGGCTGACACCATTCAGCCATTTTCTGTGTCAAAATCCTTGTGACACATTTATTGAGATCACTAGATCATAAAAGTGGTAAATGTCAATGGATTACACCCTTTCTTATGGCAGCAGTGGCTTGGATGAAATTTCTGATCCCTAATTTCACATTATAGACCCACTTGCAGATAGCCGGGGTGCCATACCCAACCACCCCTGGTATGTCCATGCTGGCCAATGGGGTGACCACCTATTACATTATGGGGTGCCTACCAATAAATTCAAAAAAGGAAAAGTAAAAAGTAGCTTGTTTTACATGGCGGGGAAGTGAATGAGTAAATCAAAGCCCAGATTGTACCAATAGCTACATCCCCTGGGTCACATGACCAAAAACAAGATGGCAGCTACCGTTCCATCATTTTCTGTATCAAACTGCCTATCTTACACATTTATTGTGATAACTACATTATAAAAGTGGTAAATGTCAATTGATTACCCTTTTCTTACATCTGCCGGGGCTTGGATGAAATTTATGATCACTAATTTTACTTTATAGACCCACCAGCATATAGCTGGGGTGCCATACCCAACCACCCCTGGTATACCCACGCTGACCAATGGGGTGTCCACCTATTGCATTATGGGTTACATACCAATAAATTGAGAAAGAAAAAGTAAGATGTTGCCTGTTTTACATGTCAGGGAAGTGAATGAGTAAATCAAGGCACAGACTGTACCCATAGCTACATCCCCTGGGTCACATGACCAAAAACAAGATGGCTGACACCATTCAAACATTTTCTGTATCAAACTGCTTCTGTTACACGTTTGTAGGGATAACAACATTATAAAAGTGGTAAATGTCAATGGATTACACATTTTCTTACATCTGCAGGGGCTTGGATGAATTTTCTGATACCTAATTTCACATTACAGACCCACTTGCAGATAGGCCGGGTGCTATAACCAACCACCCCTGGTATGCCCATGCTGGCCAATGGGGTGTCCACTTATTGCATTATGGGGTGCATGCCAATAAATTCAAAAAGTAAAAGTAAAAAGTGGCCCATTTTACATGACAGAGAAGTGAATGAGTAAATCAGGGCCCAGACTGTGCCCATAGCTACATCCCCTGGGTCACATGACCAAAAATAAGATGGCGGCTTCCGTTCCATCATTTTCTGTATCAAACTGCTTCTCTTACACATTTATTATGATAACTACATTATAAAAGTGATAAATGTCAATGGATTACACCTTTTCTTACATCTGCCGGGGCTTGGATGAAATTTATGATCACTAATTTTACTTTATAGACCCACTAGCATATAGCTGGGGTGCCATACCCAACCACCCCTGGTATACCCATGCTGACCAATGTGGTGTCCACCTATTGCATTATGGGTAACATACCAATAAATTGAGAAAGGAAAAGAAAGATGTAGCCTGTTTTACATGACGGTGAAGTGAATGAGTAAATCAAGGCACAGACTGTACCCATAGCTACATCCCCTGGGTCACATGACCAAAAACAAGATGGCTGACACCATTCAAACATTTTCTGTATCAAACTGCTTCTGTTACATGTTTGTAGGGATAACTACATTATAAAACTGGCAAATCTCAATGGATTACAACTTTTCTTACATCTGCATGGGCTTGGATGAAATTTCTGATCCCTAATTTCACATTACAGACCCACCTGCAGATAGCTGGGGTGCCATACCCAACCACCCCTGGTATGTCCATGCTGGCCAACAGGGTGTCCACCTATTGCATTATGGGGTGCATGCCAATAAATTCAAAAAGTAAAAATAAAAAGTAGCCTGTTTTACATGACAGGGAAGTGAATGAGTAAATCAAGGACCAGACTGTACCCATAGCTACATCCCCTGGGTCACATGACCAAAAATAAGATGGCGGCTTCCGTTCCATCATTTTCTCTATCAAACTGCTTCTGTTACACATGTATTGTGATAAGTACATTATAAAAGAGGTAAATCTCAATGGATTACAACTTTTCTTACATCTGCAGGGGCTTGGATGATTTTTCTGATCCTTAATTTTTCATTACAGACCCACATGCAGATAGCCGGGGTGCCATACCCAACCTCCCATGGTATGTCCATGCTAGCCAACGGGGTGTCCACCTATTGCATTATGGGGTGGAGGCCAATAAATTCAAAAAGTAAAAGTAAAAAGTAGCCTGTTTTACATGACAGGGAAGTGAATGAGTAAATCAAGGCACAGACTGTATCCATAGCTACATCTCCTGGGTCACATGACCAAAAATAGGATGGCGGCTACCGTTCAATCATTTTCTGTATCAAACTGCTTCTGTTACACATTTGTAGGGATAACTACATTATAAAAGTGATAAATGTCAATGGATTACACATTTTCTTACATCTGTTGGGGCTTGGATGAATTTTCTGATCCCTAATTTCACATTACAGACCCACCTGCAGATAGCCGGGTTGCCATAGCCAACCACCCATGGTATGCCCATGCTGGCCAATGGGGTGTCCACCTATTGCATTATGGGGTGCATGCCAATAAATTCAAAAAGTAAAAGTAAAAAGTAGTCTGTTTTACATGACAGGGAAGTGAATGAGTAAATCAGGGCCCAAATTGTACCCATAGCTACATCCCCTGTGTCACAGGACCAAAAACAAGATGGCAGCTACCGTTCCATCATTTTCTGTATCAAACTGCTTCTCTTACACATTTATTGTGATAACTACATTATACAAGTGGTAAATGTCAATGTATTACAACTTTTCTTACATCTGCAGGGGCTTGGATGAAATTTATGATCACTAATTTCACATTATAGACCCACCAGCATATAGCTGGGGTGCCATACCCAACCACCCCGGTATACCCACGCTGACCAATGGGGTGTCCACCTATTGCATTATGGGTTACATACCAATAAACTGAGAAAGGAAAAGTAAGATGTATCCTGTTTTACATGAAGGGGAAGTGAATGAGTAAATCAAAGACCAGACTGTACCCATAGCTACATCCCCTGGGTCACATGACCAAAAACAAGATGGTGGATACCGTTCAATCATTTTCTGTATCAAACTGCTTCTGCTACACATTTATTGTGATAACTACATTATAAAAGTGGTAAATGTCAATGGATTACACCTTTTCTTACATCTGCAGGGGCTTGGATGAATTTTCTGATCCCTAATTTCACATTACAGACCCATTTGCAAATAGCCAGGGTGCCATACCCAACCACCCCTGGTATGTCCATGCTGGCCAATGGGGTGTCCACCTATTGCATTATGGGGTGCATGCTAATAAATTCAAAAAGTAAAAGAAAAAGTAGCCTGGTTTACATGACAGGGAAGTGAATGAGTAAGTCAAGGCCCAGACTGTACCCATAGCTACATCCCCTGGGTCACATGACCAAAAACAAGATGGTGGCTACCGTTCAATCATTTTCTGTATCAAACTGCTTCTGTTACACATTTGTAGGGATAACTACATTATAAAAGTGATAAATGTTAATGGATTACACATTTTCTTACATCTGTTGGGGCTTGGATGAATTTTCTGATCCCTAATTTCACATTACAGACCCACCTGCAGATAGCCGGGTTGCCATACCCAACCACCCATGGTATGCCCATGCTGGCCAATGGGTGTCCACCTATTGCATTATGGGGTGCATGTCAATAAATTCAAAAAGTAAAAGTAAAAAGTAACCTATTTTACATGGCAGGGAAGTGAATGAGTAAATCAAGGCTCAGACTGTACCCATATCTACATCCCCTGGGTCACATGACCAAAAACAAGATGGTGACTACATTTGATCATTTTCTGTATCAAACTGCTTCTGTTACATGTTTGTAGGGATAACTACATTCTAAAAGTGGTAAATCTCAGTGGATTACAACTTTTCTTACATCTGCAGGGGCTTGAATGAAATTTCTGATCCTTAATTTTTCACTACAGACCCAACTACAGATAGCCGGGGTGCCATACCCAACCACCCATGGTATGTCCATGCTGGCCAACAGGGTGTCCACCTATTGCATTATGGGGTGCATGCCAATAAATTCAAAAAGTAAAAGTAAAAAGTAGCCCATTTTACGTGACAGGGAAGTGAATGAGTAAATCAAGAATCAGACTGTACCCATATCTACATCCCCTGGGTCACATGACCAAAAATAAGATGGCGGCCTGCGTTCCATCATTTTCTCTATCAAACTGCTTCTGTTACACATGTATTGTGATAACTACATTATAAAAGAGGTAAATCTCAATGGATTACAACTTTTCTTACATCTGCAGGGCTTGATGATTTTTCTGATCCTTAATTTTTCATTACAGACCCACATGCAGATAGTCAGGTGCTATACCCAACCTCCCATGGTATGTCCATGCTGGCCAATGGGGTGTCCACCTATTGCATTATGGGGCAGATGCCAAGAAATTCAAAAAATAAAAGTAAAAAGTAGCCTGTTTTACATGACAGGGAAGTGAATGAGTAAATCAATGCCCAGAATGTACCCAAAGCTACATCCCCTGGGTCACATGACCAAAAACAAGGTGGCAGCTACCGTTCAATCATTTTCTGTATCAAATTGCTTCTGTTACACATTTGTAGGGATAGCTACATTATAAAAGTGGTAAATGTCAATGGATTACACCTTTTCTTACATCTGTCGGGGCTTGGATGAATTTTCTGATCCCTAATTTCACATTACAGACCCACCTGCAGATAGCCGGGGTGCCATACCCAACCACCCATGGTATGCCCATGCTGGCCAATGGGGTGTCCACCTATTGCATTATGGGGTGCATGCCAATAAATTCAAAAAGTAAAAGTAAAAAGTAGCTCGTTTTACATGACAGGGAAGAGAATGAGTAAATTAAGGCCCAGACTGTACCCATAGCTATGTCCCCTACGTCACATGACCAAAAACAAGATGGCGGCTACCATTTGATCATTTTCTATACCAAACTGCTTCTGTTACACATTTATTGTGATAACTACATTAAAAAAGTGGTAAATGTCAATGGATTACACATTTTCTTACATCTGCAGGGGCTTGGATCAAATTTATGATCACTAATTTCACATTATAGACCCACCACCATATAGCTGGGGTGCCATACCCAACCACCTAAGGAAGGCCATGCTGGCACATGAGGGGCACACCTATTGCATTATGGGTTACATACAAATAAATTCAGAAAGTAAAAGTAAGATGTATCCTGTTTTACATGACGGGGGAAGCGAATGAGTAAATCAAGGCCCAGACTGTACCCATATCTACATCCCCTTGATCACATGATCAAAAATAAGATGGCGGCTACTGTTCAATCATTTTCTGTCAAACTGCTTCTGCTACACATTTGTAGGGATAACTATATTATAAAAGGGGTAAATGTCAAGGCATTACACCTTTTCTTACATCTGCAGGAGCTTGGATGAAATTTCTGATCCCTAATTTCTCATTACAGACCCAACTGCAGAAAGAAGGGGTGCCATATCCACCCACCATGGTATGCCCATTCATGTCAATGGGGTGTCCACCTATTGCATCATGAGGTACAAGCCAATAAATTCAAAAAGGAAAAGTAAAAAGCAGCTTGTTTTACATGTTAGGGAAGTGAATGAGTAAATGAAGGCCCAGACTGTACCCATATCTATATCCCCTGGGTCACATGACCAAAAATAAGATGATGGCTACCATTCAATCATTTTCTGTATCAAAGTGCTTCTATTCTAAAACCTGTGGAGAAAAACCCTATCCTTTTCCTATTCAAAATACCTGTGGAGAAAAACCCTTTAGAAAATGGGCTAAGAAATATCCAGGCTCTGATTGGCTGATAGCTCTGCCAAGGTGGGCATCTATCAGACAACAGAGCCCGGTTATTAAAAGTGCCAGTCCCAACTTGCCCCATTACCCACTCAAATCATGGTGCCACGTTCCAAATTCAAAATGAAAAGGTGCCATTTTTTTACTCAGTGAGCAAGCTGGCGGAGCCGTGCTGCCCCCCACCGTTCCCGTGTCAGTGAGGAACTTGATAGCTGACATTTAAATCACAAAAAGACAGAACAATTCTGATTTTTTTTGTAGTTTAACATAGCAAATGGGACAGTGGCTCCATACCTGGATAGCAGCCACAGTATTGTTGAGTGTGTCATCCGCTGATCGCCGGCGCCACTTTTGATTTCCAGTTCATTCTCCACTCCCACACATACTGAGGGCCAAAATAATAATGAATTAATGAGAAAGTGGCATAAACATAAATAAAAAGCCACAACTCTATATTAAGATAAAATAAAAAAGTGAATTTAGTGTTTTGACACCTCTTTCCTTTCCTCCATACTTCCAAGTGTCAGATCTTCTTGGCACGCGCTAAGTAACGGCTGCAATTTTAGGTAGAAAGAAAAAAAAAGCGAACATCAAGAAAGAATGCAAACTGGCTGCAATTATTAGCCAAAATATAGGTGGAGACGCGCACAAGAGCAAGGGAGTGGGTGCTTGCCTGAGGAAACAAGACGCTAGCAAACAAACTGGCAGCACTCAAAGTGCTGGGGTTAGTGCCTTGGATCTGACTAGACTTTTCACTTGGATGCTGGACTTTGTTTAATTTATTTAAGCTTTTAAAGTTATATGCTGTAGTTTGCTGCTTGAGTGCTAACAGTTTGTGAGTGCAATTGTTAACTCATCAAGACTCTGAGTGTGTGGTGGGGGGGCACTTCCATTAAAAACAAATTGCCCCCACAATAGTAACTTTTACATTCTGAAGCAAAAGCAAAGTACCTCCTTTTTTTCTTCAGAGTTCTACAGCCAACTCTGTGTCCCCCGATCACTAAACGGTGACCAAGCCGCCCCCCCGTCTCAGTTCTCTTTAATGAATTAAAATAAAAAACAAAACACATCTCTTTAACGCTGCAACTCCTCGGTGACACATTCCCGATGCGATCCTCTCGAAACACAAAACAACGCTGAGCAAGTTACCAGCAAACAAACTATTTTCTATACACCGTTCCCCTGCAAATAAAAAATGTGTAGTACTGGAGATGAGTTAAACGAAGGGGAAAATAAATGCATTTAGACTTTTGCCGTGTCACTTGAAATATCTCCAACTCCACTTCCTGCTTTTACAATCCTGCAGGCTCGCCTGCCGATTCTGCCGATTCTCCCGATCCCCGTGAAAATACAGCAGCTCTGGGGGGGGGGATCCAGCAACTGCCAGACTTTAAACTGACAAGGAACTGGCTTCCCCCTGAGTCAAATAGCCCTGAGGGGATAGGAAGGGTTAACCACGACAACCAGCTCCAACAGGAACAACAACAGAGGCTCAAATAGGACAAATGTCCAAGCAAAACAGCGCTGTAATGCAAGCAGAGGAACTATTTTGTTTTGTAACAAAATAAATAAAACAAAACTTAATAATTTTACATGACTTTTTTTTATACCTATAGAATACAGTGGTCCATTTTCTAAGTGCAATAATACCCTCCAGGGTGGGTGGTATTGGGCAATACCGGACCTTCCAGGGGCTATAAGGCCCTCTGCCTGCGGCGGACCTCATTATGCCTCTGGGTGGTCTGGTATTGCCTAATACCGCCCACCCTGTTGGGTATTATTGCTTACATCCTTTCCGTATTCTAAAACCTGTGGAGAAAAACCCTACCCTTTCTCTATTCTAAAACATGTGGTGAAAAACCCTACCCTTTCCCTGTTCTAAAATCTGTGGACAAAAAGCCTATCATTTCCCTATTATATAACACATCATGAAGTCCACTATCCTTGACAGGACGGTGTCTAAAGTCCAGTAGGGAAACATCCTGCCGAGTCTTCTCTGAGACATTGACAGTTGCAAGATAGCTGATCAGGAAAGGAGACATAGGAATCTGTGGTTGCAGGAGCCTAGTTTCCATATCTGAAACCAGTTCTGACCTGGCCCCCTGCCACCAAGAGTGAATCAGGGTCTTGAAATCTGAAGTAGCCAGGGAAGGGGAGGTGGATCCGGTTGAGACTGGGGGGAGGAGGAGGAGGGGTGTCTGGTGGAGGATAATACCCTTGAAACCCCATGTAGTTGGAGTAAGGGCAAATCCAGGGTAGAACTGCCCCAAATGACTCCAATCTGGAGTGGAGCACCCTGGGTAGGGATCCCTTGGATACCCAAAAGGGTAATGTGGGACAGTTCAGGGTTAATTATAAGCCCCCCAATGTCAGACCTGGCATCAGATGAATCCACGTTGGACCCGCCGTTGTGTAGATGGGGGAGGGTCCGCGTCGAGACAGCCCACGGCAGGGTCACCGACGTTGTAACTCGGCGCAACCTAACCTAGCACTGGAAGGTGTTCTGTTGGTCACGTGACGTTGGGGGTGGTCCCCCTTCAGGTATTGCTAGAAAAGTCTGCCGTGCGGCCCGATGCCAGGTGGTGCAAGTCCTATATGTGATGACCTACTGATGGAACCCTCTCGAAGTAAGATCTGTCTTTTCCTATATCTATCTCCAGTCTTTATGCATGTGAACAGTGCAAAAACCTATCTAGTATTACCTTTTACTATTATGTTTTAGGTCACTGTATTGCCCTTGGAAAATTAACAAATTTTTTTTATGTTACCCTATCCTACTATATGCCTTAGTCCCATGTTTTGTGATATTTTTTCCCATACATTATATAAAATAGTTGGTGGTTGTCAATACACAGCAATGATACACCTTCACCCTAAGGTTCACAGATGAACTACAAGATATACGTCACCCATGAGTTTTATATAATTAATAGAAAATGGACCTAGTTTCTTCAGTATCTCACGGTTACTGTGAGAACAGCAAATTAAGTAAGGTGTTAACGAAAGTGGTGTGTATTTAGGCCACCATATGGTATCTTATATAGTGTACTATACAGTAGGAAAGAAACCAAAATAGCTTACTATGTTTTATTACCATTAGCATTTACCATCAGTTGTCCACATTTCACCGATGCGACACTTTTTCAAGTGTATGGATCATCATACACAAAGAGCATTCCATCAGACATGGTAATGCCAGAAACATGTGGCAAAAAACCCTCTCCGTTCCCTATTCTAAAACCTGCGGAGAAAATGCCTATTCTTTCCCTATTCTAAAACCTGTGGAGAAAAACCCTATCCTTTCCCTATTCAAAAATATGTGGAGAACACCCCTATCCTTTCCCTGTACTAAAACCTGTGGAGAAAAATCCAATTCTTTCCCTTTTCAAAAACCTGTGGAGAAAAACCCTATCATTTCCCTATTCTAAAACCTGTGGAGAAAAACCCTACCATTTCCCTATTCAAAAAACCTGTGGAGAACAACCCTATACTTTCCCTGTTCTAAAACCTGTGTTGAAAAACCATACCTTTTCTGTATTCTAAAACCTGTGGAGAAAAGCCCTATCCTTTCCCTATTCTAAATTCTATATATCATCTTCAGGCTTGTGACCTGTAGATAAAAAACTGTCTGATCTTACCCTATGCTACACCATTGCATCAACATTTTACATACTCTGTGATATTTAATTTAACCAAAGTAATGTAGCTCACCCTCACATGAAGTCATCTCTTGGAGTGTTCAGAACTAGTCCATGCATTATAATTCATTCCAACTGATGAGACGGTGAAGGTGAAGTTTGTTGTGGTGCAATGCATACTAGTAGGTCTACAAGGCTATTTATGTTAAAAACGCAAGGTTTCCACAGCCTGTTAGACAAACTAGTTTGTCTCTTACCGTAATCCCAGAAAGTATCAGTTGAGTAGTATCATAGGAAGTCAAGATATAAAATGTTGTAATGTAGCATCATTGCAGTGTTTCTATCTTGGTATGACAAAGGTAAAAAAAAAATAAAGGTAAAAAAACAAAGTACACCACCCCTTATGCTAGATATGGGTAGCAAGTGTGAATCACTGGTGAGGTACCCAACTGGACTAACACTGTTAGCAGTTTCATGAGGTCAAACCCTGAATTAATTTTGAAACATGAATACATACTGTACATCAATACAGACATATCAAAACCTAAGCTAAACTGTAACTTACCGTTAGTGACATCACGTAGTAACCTACCTTATGCACTTATTATTTCCAATTTATTTCCCATTCTGACTGTTGCATGAGTATTTCTGAAACCAGGGGACATATTTTGTACAATGCACTGTGTATATAGATTACAGTGATTGTCATATGGAAGACGACCCCGACGACAGTCGATAGATCATTTGGAACGTATATCTGTATACGTTCTTCGCTTTTAAAGACTTTTAGTCTATATACTCCAATCTGAAACACAGAATTTAAAGACATTATACCAATGATGACCTGAAAGTTATAGTCCATTGGATTATATACTGTACATTCCCCCGCCACTGCATCTATAAATTGCATACCTCTATAGGATTGGAGCTACAGCCCTCTTGATGTCAATGCAGAACATATCGCTTCCCTGATCCGTTAAGTGGACACCATCCTGCCGATACAGTTCTGGGAAGAGGGACATGATGCCATCATGCTTGACCATGCCGGCTGACAATCCTCTCATGAATGCCCCCATCTCTGTGTTGATCTTTCTCTTTGTTCTGTCCATTTTCTTCGTATCAGAAACATTCCTTCACTGCCGACGTTGGATGATGTGGAACCAAAGGATCAAGGTTTTCGGCATTCGGTGCTTGATCAAGGCGATGTCCTCCTTCATCTTCTGTAGCAGCATCACTGATGTCTTCAATCCTAAATCATTGCCTCCCAGGTGGATGACGATGACATCTGGTTTGGATCCCCTCAGGCACTCCCGTCGCAACATTGGCACCAGTTGATCCCAACGCATACCCCTCTCACCTAACCAATGAACATTGACTGGAGTATCGAAGGTCAACACTGGTCCCCGGTTCGAGACCACTCCTGAATCCCTGCCCAATGCATGAAGGAGTGTCCGCAGATCCATACAGTCTTCTCTGGACACTGCATATCTGAATTAAGAAAACATACATATTATAGCATCGGAGTGTATCCAATCTATGACAGGTAGTAGTGCTCAATTCCTGACATTTGCTGGCAAAAGACAACATGTCTGGTATCTTCCAGGAAATAAAAAACATTTAAGATTGATTACTAATAGTGGCACTTAGAGCAAAATTATGCATTTGTGGCACAAGATCTCATGAAAACATTACGTGATTAGTGGTTTGAGAAACTGATGGTTACCAAATGGGAAAGGTATTTTGGAGTAGTCATGTTTGGTGACCTAGCATGAATAAAGCAGTACATGTTGTTCAGCCTTCGCATGTCATCCCACACTTGTGTATCCCCTAGGTGGCGCTCTCTCAAGGGCTACTACCCCTGCCTGCATGGCTAGTTGCAGATTAAGGGGCATGTGTACTGACACTGGTGCCTCCACCTGGAGGACAGGGTTGTTAGTAACAAGGCTAACCTGGATACAGCTTTCTGGAACATTGTAATCCCCTTTTTTCCCCTTCTAGTAGCATAGACAATATGCAACAAACATTTTCACAGTAGCCCCTATTCTGTATACACTTCCCCACACTGTTTGCACTTACCACCAGGGCTGGTTCCACCAGTTCAACCCTGGAGACCCCCTGTAAAACAAGGTTAGGCACAGTATATAACAGTATAATGTATGGTGCACCCTTATTACCACTAAAAAGCAGCAACATTATGTCTCGATAATCCCATCGCTATGACGTAAATGGTTATAAACCTCTCTTGAGTACGTCATAGCGATGCATTTACAAACGGAGCCCATCTGAGCATGCGTGTACCTGTGATCTCGCGCACCGATGGCATTCCCGAAACCAGCGCAGTGGCCAGAAAATGACCCAGAATGTCCGCGGTGGGGCTAAAAGTAAGCCATATTAGTTTGTTTTGGCAGTTAATTGGGACCATACACTATAAAATATAATGTATGGTCCCTCTATTGATAACGGTTTGTTGACCATCTCGAGGTTGCCATGGTGACGTAAACCTCTCGAGCTTCGCTCTCGAGGTTTACATGGTCACCCTGGCAACCTCTCAATGGTTAACAAACCTGTTAACGATAGAGGACCATACATTATCCTCTATATAGTGCTTTTGGTACAAACTGGAACCACAGTTGGATTAAAGAGAACAGGAAATCATTTCTAATTGGCAGTAGTTTATAAAGTTCTTATTCTCAGAAATGATATGCATTATTCTAAATAATCCACATTTAACTGTACTTGAATAAAAACTTGATACGAAAAACTGTATTTTGCATTGTTTTGTTTTTATGGGCAGCATTCTGGGATGCAGCACTCGCATTTCCCACCTATCTTACATCTCGATCACTCCACCATCTCGGTCTCTATACCGGGAATCTACACCAATTAACCATTCCATGGTGTCCAATGGACACCCCATGTCTTCCCACACTGGGAAACAGCAACTATGAAACATGCCATGGTGTCCAATGGACACGCAATGCTGACTATGATAGAGGGAAGTCTTGTGCAGTCCATTCCGGGATGCAGCACTCGGCATTTTCCACCTATCTTACATCTCGATCACTCCACCATCTCGGTCTTGATACCGGGAATCTACGCCAATTAACCATTCCATGGTGTCCAATGGACACCCCATGTCTTCCCACATTGGGAAACAGCAACTATAAAACATGCCATGGTGTCCAATGGACACGCAGTGCTGACTATGATAGAGGGAAGTCTTGTGCAGTCCATTCCGGGATGCAGCACTCGGCATTTCCCACCTATCTTACATCTTGATCACTCCGCCATCTCGGTCTCGATACCGGGAATCTGCGCCTGTCAAGCGATTTACTATTCTGTGTCGCTATCACTTGTATTCGGTGATCCGGGCATCCCATATTTCATCTTTGAATGGTATTCAGTGAAGCATTTATTCGTACACAGGCCCTTGCCGCAATCTGCACACCAGTAGGTCGATTCCTTATGCTTCCTTTCTAGTACACCACACATCTTCGGTAGGGTACAGCTTCTTTGGTGTTCTTGGTATTTTTGATGGAAAGTGCTTTCCTTGCAGTCGTTGGCATGGATCCAATTTTGTCGATTGCCGTTTTTGGCTATGCTGTGGAAGATCATCTATTTTTTTGCTTGTCGTTACAAGTTCTTTAATTACAGTTCGTTGGAATTCCAAGTGCATCATCTTCTTTCTTTCTGGAGAAAATTTCTTGTACATTATGTACCCCTGAATTAACATGGCATTCAGTAAATAAAAGAACTCCTTCTGCCATACCTTCTTGCATCGCCGGTTAAAATTGTAATATCCTGCCAGTTGATCATTTTTGTTGACTCCACCCATGTATCTGTTGCAGTCCAGTAAACATTTTGTTTTTTTTTATCGACTCCCCAGTCTTCCAATCCTTTCTTCTGGTATCGACAAATTCAGTACTTGATGTTGTTGACAGCATGTATATGTCCCTCTTGTCTCTCCACTTCATACAGAGCATTGGTGTCTTCCTGAATGTAACTCTTCTTTCAACTTCAGCTTTATGTCTTTTATTTTGGGAGGCATTCTCTGCGGTTGGGCATAACAGTTCCAGTTGCACCAACTCCAGATAAAAATAGATCTATGTAGAGTTGAGGTCCAGTGTAGTATCTGTCTGTGTAAATCCTGTAGCCTTTCCTCGCAGTTCTTCTCTAACAAGATCAAAACAAACTCTGTATGTATGTCCTTTGCTCTGTTCCTCGTTGACTTTGCCTGTATAGAATTGCCAGTTGCATATGTATCCCGAGTTTGATTCACATAAGGTGTACACTTTGATTCCATGCTTCACTGGTTTTTGTGGATTAAATGTTCTGTAACTTAGATTTCCCTTCCACAGACATATACCTTCATCCAGGGAGAGGTCCCGGTCGGGAAGATAGGTTTCTCGTGATCTCTTCAGGAATTGCTCATGTATCTCCCTAATGTGAAAAAGTTGATCAAATCCCTCCATCCCTCTAGGCTTCCGATTCGAGTTGTCAGCCATGTGGAGAAAAGAAAAAATCAGGTTGAATCAGTTCCTTGCCATCACACAGCCCCAGAATGGTGTGTAGGTGACTTCATCCAATCCCCAGTATTCATCTTTACTGCTCTTCACTACCAGTCCCATCGCAATGTATAATGCAAAACACCTCTTCAGTTCTTCTTTGTCAGTCATCTTCCAAGCCCTGGCCCTTGAATGTGGTGGCAACTCATCAATTGGATGTGCCAGAAAGAAATCATTGGCATATCTATTTGTTTCCCTTGCAATAAGCTCCAAATCTTCATCTGTCAGGCAAAACAGTTGTACAAATCCAAGTGGACTTTCTGGGACTGGTACTTGGAGACCTGAAGTTGCAGTGAATAGGTGTCCACTGTCACTTGTTGTTGTCACCTCTTCCCATTTGTCTTCTCTTCTAACGCTTTGTTCTGTTGATGACTGAGCCCTTTTACCACGAGTCTTCTTATGCATTGCACCTACTGATGTTGCGGGGGTCTCTTCATGATCTTCCTGCTCCACATCCGGCATGTAATCTTGATCAGTAACTTCTTCATCTTCAGAAGACTCATTCCGCACTTCCACCAGATCCAGATTGTACAATCTTTCTTCAACATCATCTTCACTATGCGATTCGGAGAAATCAGACTCGCTACACATCTGGATCTCGGCCAAAACATCCAATGCAGTCATTTTTTTTTGCCATGATGATTATTCTGTAAGGTGTAGAGAAAAAAAAAAAAACACATTGTTGCAAGTTATCTTTGTTGGGTGATTCTAACAAATATGAAAAATGAAGCCCCTATGAATACAGGTTGGCTCAATAAACCCTACTCCCCAACTCCCCACTGTGCACTGATTTATATTTTCAAACGTATCACAAAATTTTCTATGTTCTGTTGAATTATGTCAAATATACTGCAAGGAATGAACCTGAAAGACAAAAAAAATAAGTTATATTCGAAGAGTTACATGTAATATCTTTAACGGAATACTGAAGCTCATTTTCACACGTATGGGAAGACACAGTGATATGATAATAGAAACATCCCATCCCGTATCAGGTGCAACGTAGAGGATTGTGTATGAGGAAGCATACACAACAAGGCAGTTGTGATCGAGAGGTTTCCGTGGTAACCAGAGACCTCGAGAGCGTAGCTCAAGAGGTCCGTTACCACAGAAACCTCAAGATCAAACAACTGTCTGTGTATGCTTGCTCATACACAATCTTTTATAGTGTATGAGCAACCATACGCAGTACTCTGTGAATACAGGAACAAGTTTTTGTAAAAAAAAAGGCTTACTTCTGTTTCTGCCGCGGCATGCTCGCTTCCGCGTTGCCGTGCGCCGCTCAATTGCGCATGCGCGAATGTGTTCAATCTTGTTGTGCTGCACCGGTGACGTACTCGGTGCAGCACAACAAGATCGTGATGCACTGAGTGCAGGAAAACAATGCTGTTCCAGGCATGGATTTCCATGCGGAACAGAGTTCTACCATACACTATATCATGTTAAGCATTCACTAGTGTACAATGTCAACCCCCAATATATCACTATAGGTTTATGACTGTAGTGTGCGTTAATGCCTCCTGATGTTACCTGGTTATAAACAAATAGTGTATTTCCTTACTAGTCAAGAAAATCACCAAATTGAAACCTTTCTTGTTTTGGAACTTGCAACTTTAATTAACCATACAATATGCAGTATCACAACATAGGAAGAACTTCACATATATCAATTTAGGATCAACAATTCACAGTACAGCTGATATCCATCAAAAGTCAAATGTTCCAAAAGCGTCTATGTGTCAGTGAACTGATAAATGTAAAAATCAACCATTGTTCTCTTCTGATTTTCGGGTGCTGTCCCAATGAAGATGATGCACGAAAAACTCTATGGATCAAGTCAGGATAAGTGTTATTAAATTGACCTTAAACATTTGCAAGAACACATCATACATTTTAATTCAGTGATAAAAGCAACCAATTTTATGTCTTATTAATAAAGCATATACATCCAAAGTATTGTTTATAGTTTGTGAATTCAATTCTCAGTTCTTCTGATTACATTTGTTTTATATCATGTCATAATACTAACAGTATATTACATGAACAAATAACTGTACAAGTAAAAGTGAGAGTGAAAATATGTATTATTATATATGTAAGCAATAATACCCAACAGGGTGGGCGGTATTGTGCTATACCGGACCGCCCAGGGGCGTAATGAGGCCCGACGCCACAGGCGGAGGGCATAATAGCCCCTGGAAGGTCCGGTATAGCACAATACCGCCCACCCTGGAGGGTATTATTGCACTTAGAAAATGGGCACAGTAGAACAATATTAATTTTATAACAAAATTGTTAACTAAATAATTAGTTTAATATGACTTTTGTAATAAAATAGTTCCAGTACATGGATTTAACTGGTCATCTTGGTTAACCCCCAACACACAGACACACACACGAGTTACTTCATTTGTTGAGAAATATGATTTCTATTAAACAGAGGAAGCACTGGTGTATGGCAAGCAGCAGTACTGTGCTGGGTTGCTATGGAGAACCTCGCATTCTGGTAGCTGTGTGTGTGTGTCAGTGTACTCCTTGCTATCTCAGGAGTGCCCCGTCGCTGAGGAAACAGAAATAAAAAGAAATATGAAGAGCAACAGCTTCCACTAAACACTACGGGGTTCTGGGGACCAGTAGCTCTTGCTAAGTGAGAGAATAAAATGGCGGAGATTTGAAATTTTATCGGGTACTTTATGCCAATAGAAAATTAGGCTGGGCACAATGATACAGGACTATGTGAAGGGGCTAGTACTTTTTATCTACTGGGCTCTGTTGTCAGATAGACTAGGGCTTTGGGTAAGGAAATGGCCAATCAGAAGCGAGGATTTTACAAGCTCATTTTCTAATGAGTGTTCATCGTTTCACTTAGGATGCATAGGGAGAGGAATCACCTGTAGAAAACAGGAAGTTAGTATCCCTCTGTACAGACAGTTGGTTGTACCCCATCTGGAGTACTGTGTGAAGTTCTGGAGACAATGTATCTGCAAGGACATAAACAGGATGGAGGCTGTCAGTTATGACCAGTGTAATTCAACCACTGAACTGGTGTCACCCTTCTACCAGGCGCTACCCCAGGTTAAGCATTATTTGGTGTCCAATGGACCACAATAAGTCCTCCCATATCAGGCCCCACCACAAAAGCATTCCCAGGACACTAATGGCCCCCCACCAACCATTCCATATCAGGTGCTACCAACAAAAGCACATTCCCTATTGTCCAGTGGTTCCCAACTCCATCCCATGTCAGGCGTCACCATAAGTGAATACTTAACCTGATGTGTCATCTGAAATGGTAGGTAATTTGTAGCCCACTGAACAACATGGAATGCATTTTAGATGGTGGTGGCTGACATGTGAGGGATTGCTGTGGGCCATTTTACACCACTGGATGCTTAAATTGTTGTGGTGCCTTATATGGGAGAGAATTATGGTCCATTTAAGAAAACTTTTAATCTTTTTTTTTTGGTGGTGTGGCCTGGCATGGGAGGGCTTGTGAGGGGCCATTGTACACCAGGAAACAGTTAACATGTTGTAGCACCTTATATGGGAGGGAATTGTGGTTCCATTGAACAACCTGGTGTGCACTTTTGGTGATATGGCCTGATATGGGAGGGCTTGTGGGGGGCCACTGGACACCATAGGATGCTTACATTGTTGTGACGTGTGCTTGGCATTTGGAAATACTAACTTCTCATGCCTAAAATCAGTCACACTCACTACAGTGCTGAAACCCAGTGGGCCCGGTTTTTCCTTTTTTATTTCTTTAGCCATCCTAACCACTTAGCATTTAGCAGCTTTAAAGACAGGCAAGACCCCCCCAAATCGGTTACCAACTGTGTTACAGGCTGTTTGAAAAAAAGTCAAAAAATACTTTTTTTAAACCAGTGGGGACTGGTACCTCACACTGAGAAAGAAGCAGTCCACTGTTCTACTGGATACCATCTCTTGCCAGCAATGCACTCCACCCAGCTACCACTCTCTGTCCTGCTAGTTCCCCAACTCCTCTGTCTTCCCACCATGGGCCAGAAACATCCAAACTGTAGTGTTTAGTAAAGGTATTGATGGAATTTCAAGTGGCGGCAGCACAGATGTCTGCTGCAGACACATTTTTGAAACAACCTGCTGAGGCAGCTACTCCTCTGGTGGAGTAGCTTCTTACTTGACCCGAGAGTACTGATGGGGGGCCTCAGATAGATGACCCCTCTGAGAAAGGTCTTAGAGACCTCCAATTGAGCGGAAGTTTTGTCTGTGAAGGGAACATGATAGGCCGAGATGGCCACCATGTGTACCTTCAGAGAGGAATGACTGAGATCCTGGTCAAACCTCCGAGTCGTCCATTGAGGAACGGTCCCCTGGAGGGGACGTTACCTGTGTCCTGGTGGTTCCCAAGGGAGATGCAGTAGAGGAGCCCTTGTTCCGGTGCCTCTCCTTATCCTTCTTACGATGGCCTTTGGGGAAGTGGACGCCTGCCTCATTTTTTGAGCTCCTTTTACATTGAACTCATCTTCTTCTTTTTCAGAATATGGGCTTCCAGGGATTGCTGCCGCCTTTTCCATGTAGCCGTATTGAAGCTGAGGCAGTGCTGGCACTTCTCGACTGGGTGATCGAGGCCTAGGCAGAACAGGCACAGGGAATGTCCATCATTGTGTGGTAGTTGGGTTCCAGGGACTGCTAGGTAGAAATCTTTCTGTGGGGTCCTGCCGCCTGCCAGCGTCAGTCCTATAAGTAATTACCTACTGCAAGAGCCCTCTCAAAGTAAGATCTGGGATTATAGGACACATATCCCATGCAACCCCTCCCATACCAGACACAACCAAGTAATATGTGGAGAGCGTCTTACCAGGCTACTGTGGAGTCAGAAGCAGGAATCTTGAAGGGATGATGTCCGTCAGTACTGAAAAATAAAATACAGGAATGGAGTCACAAAGGATCCGTAGTTCTTAATAAATTATTAACATATGACATGTTCACAGTAGAACAATACTTATCTGATGGTGAAGGAGTCCTCATCTGTTCAGGCATGCGAAAGAGAAACAACAATAGGTTAATATGAAAAAGATACAGTAATGAGATAAGAAACCGATAGTGGATAGATACTGCTGGTGCATCAGACTACATTAGAGTGTAATGGTGCATAAGAAAAAATTACTGTTAAAGCAGTATTATAATAATAATATTAATAGTGACATAAAGGAATAAAATTAGTTAACAGATAGAAGAAAATTTGTTTTAATAAAGATGATTAGAAAGACTAGTGCTCTCTGCCTAGATGGCCAATTTTCAAGTGACTGTAGTATCCCGGTTGGGATAGGTGATATTCCTTTTTGGTTCACTGGCCCATTGTTGCCTGGGCAATCAGTTAAGTTCATTCACTGACCCTTTTAATGGAATTCCTTCTTTGCACCTCTTCTGTAAATGAAGCATCTAGTTCACTTCATCTGTCAAATTGGCACAACATGCACCTTGATAACATGCGCTATCACGAATGTTCACTTAGACCATCAAATTGGCACAACATGCACCTTGGTAACATGTGCTATCACGAATTTTCCATGCGACTGACAAATTGGCACAACATGCACCTTGATAACATGCGCTATCACGAATTTTCACTTAGACCATCAAATTGGCACATGCAACTTGATAACATGCAACCGTCAAATTGGCACAACATGCACCTTCATAATTTGTGCCATCACAGAATCACAGTTCAACTGTCAAATCGTCCAAACATGCACTTTGATAACATGTGCTATAGCATCCTAATATAGCATGGTAGTTAATCTCACTCTCTCAAAACTCCCCCACACTGGGATACAACGATCACAATATAGTTTAGTTTAGCATAAGGATAGATACTAACTCAAGTCATACTAGGACAAAGGTTTTGGATTTCAAAAATGCTGACTTTGTTGAAATGGGGAGAGGTCTCAAAAGAGCTCTGGAGAGAATGGGGGCAGGAGGGGGAGTGGAAGAACAGTGTAAGCATCTAAAGGAAGCCTTAATGGAAGTAACAAACCATTGCATCAGATTGGTATTCAAAGGCAAGAGAACAAGAAAGTTACTATGGTTCTCCACTCCACATACTCCTAATCTGAATACATTCCCCCTAGTTGACCCTCTTCAATGCTGTCACTTGCCCCTTTCTGACCCTGAAGCAAACAAAAGGAGCAACAAGTGAGCCAGGAAGCAGCAGAAGGGGGCGATCCACAGAGGAATGGGGACCGGGGACATAGACTCTAGATCCAGGTGCTCCACGAGCCTCTGCCACATAGGTCCCAATCCTCAGACTCCCAAAAAAGTACCCCTTCATGGGAACAAGAAGATCCAAAAAAGCTGGGTCTGGAATACATCCCCGTCATCAGATCCAGCAGCGAGGGAATCAAGGTCAGACCCGCCATCATTATAGATTTGCTGGGGTCTGGCATCATGACATCCTACGGAGGGGATGGCAGCTGAG
This sequence comes from Neoceratodus forsteri, assembly GCA_016271365.2. Taxonomy (NCBI): domain Eukaryota; kingdom Metazoa; phylum Chordata; order Ceratodontiformes; family Ceratodontidae; genus Neoceratodus; species Neoceratodus forsteri. Next base: position 89,604,409 of record JADMNL010000024.1, read on the forward strand.
AAGAATGAAAATAGGCACCTGGTTGTCTAGTGTGTGCACCCGGTAAACAAAAGCAAATAAATAAGTTAAGCTTTTCCCCGTGTACAATGTCAGTACACACACCTTCCCATACCAGACCCTACCACTAATTTCTGTTGCTGTAAAAATGTATATTTTCTATCCAATAGTCTGTCTCTCCCCGCCCCCCGTCTGAACAAGTCAAATATTTATTTTACCAGTCCACCATTGCCTGGACTATACACAATTATAACAATGGTCTGAGAAATGAAGCTTTCTGATTGGCTGTAAATATTCTAACAGCCTTATGTTAATCTTTTATCAATATACTTGTACAGCTTACCCACATATTGAACAAACATTTTTATTATAAAAGCAATAAGGCACTCCCAGAGGTTATGTTAATGGTCAGTTAATCACCCTTTAGGGGCATGTCTCGTGCCACATTATGCCACTAGAGGGTGATTAACAGACCACATCAATGGCCTCCCAATACCCTCATAAACCAAGCACTGCCACAATTGAATTTCCTTACATGTGACTGTGTTGTGAGCTTATAGTGGGTCGTGATTTATACAAGTCCCCCCCAGCCTCTCCTTGACAATGCCCTCCATCACCTTGCCCACCACCGATGTCAGGCTGACAGGCCTGTAGTCCGCTGCCACCTCCCTTGATCCCCCCTTGTGGATAGGCAGTATATGCACCACCTTCTGATCAGGGCTAAGAATGCCTTGAAATTCCAGGAGTACACTTTGAGATTATGCTCGGAATGAGCAATGAGTGTCTCAGTGAGGATACACAACTCTCCACAGCACGGAACCAAGACATCCCAAGGCCTATAACCCCAAGGTAGCTGGGATGGGCCAGTGATGTGCAGGGATGCATAGGCAGGGGTATCACCAGCAGGAGAGAGGAAAAGATGCCATTATATAAAACCATGGTCAGGCCTTACATGGAGTACATTAGACTTAGATGGTACATGGCTTGAAACCCAAGACTTATGAGAACTTAAGGGACCTCAATATGTACTCGCCGGAAGAGAAGAGGGAAAAAGTAGACATGAAAGAAATATTCAAGTACATCAAAAGGTATAAACAAGGTGGGTGTGTGTGTAGGGGGAGACTGTGGATGGATTCAATCATCCTTGGAAAAGGCATAGGGGAACCATAGGATGCACAAAAGCAGGTGGGTCAGAAGCAGAAATCCAGTACAAGCAGACTAGATCGGCCAGGTATTCCTTACCTGTCAATAATCCCTCCGTTTCACTCTGGACCACTCCACAGACTCCTAATCTGAATACATTCCCCCTAGTTGACCCTCTTCAATGCTGTCACTTACCCCCTTCTGATCACTCTTCCTGACATTGGACCCCCACCCAGACCACTAGCCAACCCCTAAATCTTCGTCCTCCAACTTGACCACCTTACATTCATGTCATCCCCCCTTTATTAACCAGGATGGAGAAGTGGTGGCGGAGGGTAAGAGACAGCACAAGTAGGAGAGAGGAGTTTGGGAAGGGATAGCACAGAGATTGGAAACAGGACAAGGCAGGAGCAGGGCAAGTGGGGGAAGGGACTGACACCGAAGCCAATAAAAGGGGGAAAAGCGAGCTGGGAAGCAGCAGAAGGGGAGAGAAAATGCAGGAACGGCGGGGCAAGTGAGTAATGCAGGGAGCAGGCAAATGGCCAGAGGCAACCACAAAAACAGGGAGATGGGCAGAATGGGAGATAGGAAGAGCGGCATCACCGGCTGTAACGAAAAGATGAATCCTAGCAAGGCCCAGGATGTGTGGCCTTTTAAGCTCGATGGAGGAGTGACATTGCTACTCTGCCCATCAAAATTCAGGCTTAAAGCCCTCCCAAAAATGCCAGCAGAGTAGGCCTAATGGTCTTTCATGTCTGCTCATTTAGTCAGCCCCCAAACTGGGAGCTGAACCTGCTGTCCCCCCTCCACCCCCTTGGGTTTCTCCAGTTCCAATACAATAAACTCCTCTTGTATCAGACTGTGCTAGCACACCCCTTCTCCTATACCTGTCCAACCCCTCTTGAACCCCTCCACAGTCTCTGCCTCCACTAGTCTCCTAGGCAGCACATTCCATGGTTCCACCACCCTCTCAGTGAAGTAGCACCTCCTCCCGTCTCCCCCCCCAGCTTCCACCCATGACCTCGACTCATTTCACTCTTGATACCCTTCCTTATGTCAGAGACATAGGCATTGAACAGGAGGGGCCGAAAGACTGATCCCTGAGAGACACCACTAATGACCCTCCTTAGAGATGAGACCATCTCTGGATGGCATGTCAAAAGTGTGTTTTTCCAGTGATTCGTGTGACTGTAAAAAATGACTCTGATCCCCTGAAGACATTGCTATGTCCTTAGGAGCCAGGCATGCAGATACAATGGCCCAAGTTTCAGGTGAATTATACCAGTTTTCTTATGAAGGTGCAAGCTGAATCGAAGAAAAGTGGTGGTTCGCTCGCTAGCCCTTGCAGAAGAGGGAACCATATCTGTCTGGGAACTCAGGGGTGTGTGTGTGTGTGCACGTGTGCGTGTGTGTGTCTCTCTCCCCGTGTATCTCTCTCTCTCTCCTCCTACCTCTCTCTCTCTATCCCCTTGCCCTGCCAGTACACAATCATACCCTGTTCTGTTGTACCCCAATTCCCTCCCATATCAAGTGCAACAACATGTAATGCATAGAACTAACCTTGGCAAGTGAATAAACTGATGTTCGAAAATCTCTGAAAAGTTCGGGCCAGGACTCTACTAGACAGATGTTCTTGTCGATCAGTAAGATGTCCAATCAGGAGCTTTCCTGTAGGAAGACAAAGTGTGGCAGTAAAAACATCCCATCACATATCCTTTAAATGGTCATCCTAGAGTGTGTGTATGTGTGATGGGGGGTATGTAAAAATGAATGACCTCTGTAAGATGGGGACATCACACAACGTATTATGTGTGGATGTGCAGGTTCTCAGAGGCTGGAGTTGAGCCACTGAATACCACTGAATGTTACTTGTAGGATGGTGCCAGGTGTTGCACCACCAGCACCGCCCAACACACAAACCTGGTGTCCAGGGCTCCACCTTACCATGCGAGACCCAGCACCATCACACATAACGCATTCACTGGTGTCAAGAAAAAATGAAGCGAAAGGCCTTTTTTAAAGTGCTGCAAGTGCTTCATTTTATTCAATTGCACAATGCTTCCATGTAAGCTGCCCCCTCCTACACCAAACAAGTGAAGTTCCCAATGCATTTCATGCCCCTATGACTAAGCGGTGGCTGTGAGTAGCTTGTGCTGGCATTTGACTTTTTTCACTTTACTTGCTTTAGCCAAGCACAGCTCCCAGGTGCAGGCCTCAAAACTCCTTTTTCTATTGGTTTTTCATGTCTGTTCATTTAGTCAGCCCCCAAAATGGGAGCCGACCCTGCTGTCACCCCCCCACCCTCTTGGGATTCTCCATTTCCAGTACAATAAATTCTCCCTGTATTGGACTTTGCCAGCACACCCCCCCACCAGAATCCCAACTGATCCAAGATACAGTGCTACACAATAAACAGGTTCTACAGCACCTAGATCTGGCCACCCCTATCTCCTGACTCTACTCCCTCTGGCTATTTAATAGAGGTCGGGGACCAGTCAGGGCCAGGGTGGAGTGGTGAGAAGCAATTACAGCTCTCCTAGTACCAAGGTTCCTGAAAGCTGCTGGGCATGTCCTTGATAGTACCACCGGTAGTTTAAATTTTGGCTCACTGACCTACTTATTTAACAGTTCTGCCATTGCCCAGCCAATACACAAACTGCCACACTGAGGAGAATATACTTTATGTAATTTCTAAAATTGTACAGTTATCTCTTTAGTGCCCCATAGTCTCTCTCACTCCCTCTTTCCCCTGTGAATGGCACAAGTTTAATATGTATTTTATGTCTGCCCATGCCTGACCTATATACACTATTCTGCTAACCCCCCCTCCTTTATATGCAGCCTTTCCTGCCCTTTTATGGATTCACTTCATGCACCATGTAAACCTAGGATCGATATTTTCATCAGCCTGCCATTGCCTGGACTGTACATAAAAGCCACATTTAGTACAAGAATAAACTTTTTGTAATTTTTGTACCTATAACCCTCTGGAAAGAAAATCCTCCTCCATATTTTCTGACCCAGGAAAGTAGAGTTACGTAGGAACTTACCATAACCATACCATAGGAAAGGAGGGCAGGATGGGAGGGGGGAAAAGGGTGGAAGGTGGTTACCCTTAATGCTAGTAGCCTTGGGAGGAAAACTGCAGAGTTACAGGTTCTCATGGCAGAGGGAGAGGTGGACATTGCAGCCATCACGGAAACATGGGCCACCCAATACAATGACTGGGACCTGTCTGTACCAGGGTACAGGTTATTTCGTAGGGACAGGGTGATTGGGAAAGGAGGGGTGGCACTATATGTGAAGGAAGGACTGAAGTGTGTAAGGGAGGAAGGGGAGGAGGGTAGTACGAGTCACTTTGGATACAAATCCAGGATTCCAAGAATAGGATTCTTAGAATGGGAGTGGTGTACAGGCCACCATCTCAGATGGAGGAGTTAGACAGGGAACTAGCGGGACAGATCAGGAGGACCTGCAAGAAGGGTAGTGTGGTGATTGTGGGGGACTTCAACATGCCAGGAGTGGACTGGAGCACCCCAACAACCAGGAACAGAAGGGAACAGGTACTGCTGGATGCCTTCCAGGACAGCATCCTGCTGCAAATGGTCAGTGAACCAACCAGGTTAGGAAATACCCTTGACCTTGTGCTGGCAAATGGGGACTTTGTGAGAGAACTTACAGCAGAGGAACCGCTATCAGGGAGTGACCACCGCTCAGTATGGCTCACATTGGATATGGGCAAGGAAGGAGTGGAATCTGGCACAATACTGCTGAACTTCAGGAGGGCCAACTTTGGGAGGATGAGGGAAGTGGTAAAAGGGTACCTGGCCAGAATTCAATCTAGTATGGACACTAACCAGAGGTGGGAGCTCATAAAGCTGGGGATAGTGGAGGCAACCAAAACCTGCTGCAAAGCCCAGAGCAAGAAGACTAGGGCTAAGAAACTGATCTGGTTGAGCAAGGAGGTCATGGAAAAGGTAAGGAGGAAAAGAGCTGCCTTTAGGAAGTATAAGAAAACAGGGAGGGGGGAGGACAGGGAAGAGTACTTGACAGAATCGAAGGAGGTGACAAGGGCAGTAAGGGGAGCCAAAGCATCTACGGAACTCAGGCTGGCACAAGGCATTAAGAAGGGGAGAAGGACTCTTTAAGTACATCAGGAGAAAGGAGCATAAGGACCACATAGTAAGGATTAGGAAGGAGGGTGGTTGGGTGGAAGCAGGGTGCGATAAGGTGGAAGCACTAAATGAGTACTTGCTCAGTATTTACTAAAGAGAAGAGGGGTGACACCCAAGGTGGGAGAAATGGCAGAGGGGGAAGTGGTGACAGATGGGGAAATCATGGAGAGCAGAGTTTGAGAGGGTTTGAAGGCACTGAGGGTGGACAAGGTGCCAGGCCCAGATGGCATCCACCCCAGGGTACTGAAGGAGCTGGCAGAGGTCCTTGCAGGACCTTGGCAGACCTATTTAATGTCTCACTACATTCAGGGTGTGTACCTCAGGACTGGAGGGTGGCTCATGTGGTGCCCTCCACAAGAGTGGCCCCAAGGATGAACCAGGAAACTACAGACCAGTGAGCCTCACATCCATCGTGGGCAAGCTAATGGAGACTATCCTGAAGGAGAGGCTGGTGGCCCTCCTAGAGGCCAAAGGACTACAGGACAGTAGACAGCATGGCTTCCTATGTGGCAGATCCTGCCAAACCAACCTGGTTGAGTTCTATGACTGGGTAACTAGGCAACTGGACAGGGGCCATGCAGTGGATGTCCTGCATCTGGACTTCAGTAAGGCATTTGACTCAGTGCCACATGGAAGGCTGGGAACAAAGTTAGTAGGCACAGCGGTGGGTACAAAGCTGGTGAGATGGGTAGGAAACTGGCTGCAGGGAAGGCAACAGAGGGTGGTGGTGGTTGGGGAGCTCTCACACCCAAGGGCAGTGACGAGCGGTGTTCCACAGGGCTCAGTGTTGAGACCAGTGTTGTTTGGGATATTCATTGTAGACATATCATGGGACAACAAGAGCAAGTTTAGTCTGTTTGCTGATGATACCAAGGTAGGAGCAGTGGTGGATGACCTAGGGGATGGCAGGGGTTGCAGGATGATCTGGCAAAGCTTGAAACTTGGTCAGACATGTGGCAACTGGGGTTTAATGCCAAAAAGTGCAAGGTGCTTCATTTTGGGATGAAGAACCCAAGGAGGAGTTACCAGCTGGGGGGAGTGCAGCTAGCCCAGACAGAGGAGGAGAAGGATCTGGGTGTGCTCATTACAGGGTCAATGAACAACTTGGCACAATGTAGGAAGGCAGCTGCAAAGGCCAACAAAATGCTGGGTTGTATTGCAAGGGGTATATCCTCGAGGAGGGAGGAGGTGATTCTGCCACTGTATAGGTCATAAGTTAGACCACACCTGGAGTACTGCATGCAGTACTGGCATCCGTATCTGAAGAGGGACATTAAGTTACTGGAGGGGGTGCAGCGCAGAGTGACAAAGATGATCAAGGGGCTGGGGGACTTATCATACGAGAGGAGGTTGAAGGAGTTGAACATGTACTCACTGGAGGAGAGGAGAGACAGGGTGACATGATTGAAACCTTTAAATACATGAAGGGAATAAACAAGATGGGTACAGAGGGGCTGTTCAAAGTAAGGGAGGGGAGGGCCACCAAGGGCCATGATATGAGACTGGAGCAAGGAAGGTTCAGGAGGGAGATACGGAGACACTTTTTTACAGAGAGGGTGGTGGCTGGGTGGAATGCGTTACCTGCTGAAGTGGTATGCAGTAGAACAGTGGACTGCTTCAAACAAGAATGGGACAGGACAAGGGGGGGTTAATGAAGGGGAAGGGTGGAAGGGAGGGGCAGCTGCAGAATAAGGGGTGTTAGCTGCACATTTGAGCAGACTTGATAGACCTCTAGGCCTTTATCTGCTGGCAAATTTCGTATGTTCGTATAACAGTAGATCTTAGAGTGAGAGGTGCCTTTAGTAGGTCATCACATATAGGACTGGCGCCATCTGGCATCGGGCCGCACAGCAGACTTTTCTAGCAATACCCAACAGGGGGGGACCACCCACCCGACGTTATGTGATCGACGTCAGCATGACCTTGTATAGTGGACGGCTCCCCATGCCTGCCCTCCAGGTTGAGTATGGGTCTGAAGTCCTTCGACTTTTTTGGGACCAGGAAGAAGTGAGAGTAAAACCCCTTTTGCAGAGGGGAACGCGCTCTATGGCTTCTTTGAGCAAGAGTGAGCAGACCTCCCCTCGCACGAGGAGGGCCTGATCTTGGGAGTAGGAGGACTTCTTTTGCAGAGTTTCTGGGGGAATTTCCAGAAACTCTGAAGTGTCCGGACACTAGTTACAGGACCCATTTGTCGGAGGTGATCACTCTCCACTCCTGCGCGTGGAGAGCGAACCTCCCCCCCACCTACTCCCCTTAGTAGACTGGGAAGACAGTGGGGATGGGGAGTCAAGAAGTGGCAGGGCACCATGGGGGGAGGGCACCCTGAATGTCTCTGGTTCTTGAAGGCAGGAGGGGTGGCTGTACCTGGGGCCTCCAATCTGGCCAAGGTTGCCTTCTGGTGGGACACCATGTGGGCCAAATAATTAAGGGAAACTGAGGGCGCACGTGGCCGACGAATAAATCTTCCTCCCGAACTTGTCCATCTGCCTCAACTCTTTGTCCGGAGAAGAGGTGCTCATGTGGTTGGGTGCTGAAGAGCGGTCATGAGCAGCCAAGATGACCACAGAGTCAGCCTTAGGATGAACCTTTAAAAAAGGAGTATCCTTCAGCGTCCGGTAGAGCCTGTCTACCCCCTTGGGGACAGCCGGGAGGGAATGAGGCATCTGCCAGATAGTAGTGGTGAGGTCTTGGTGAGGGGCAATCCATGGAGGAATGGGGACCGGAGACAGAGACTCTAGATCCAGGTGCTCTGCAAGCCTCTGCCACATAGAATCCTGATCCTCAGACTCCCAATCGAAATACTCCTTCATGGACCCAAGAAGATCCGAAAAGGCAGGGTCCTCTGGAGGGAATTTTGGGGAGACCTTGCCTGATGGACCCTCGAGCTCCTCCAGGACCTCCTTGGAAGAATCACCAGCCCCCTCTGAACTGTCATCATCATCAGCCTCCTCAACAGGATGGTGTCGGACATCCAGAAGGGAAACGTCCTGACGGATCTTCCCTGAGACATGGATGGTAGCAATAGAAGAGCTGCTTGGGGAAAGGGGACCTAGGAGACCTCAGCAGTGGGAGTCTGCTCTCCAGGTCCGAAACCAACTCCGACTGAGCCCCCTGCCACCAAGACTGAATTAAAGTCTTGCAATCCGGATCCACCGAAGAAGGGGGAGAGGGTGGTGGGGTTGGTAGAGGCTAAAAGGTTGGGGGGAAAGAGAAGGAATCACCGTTGTGGGGGGGGTAGTATCCCTGGAACCCTGGGTACAGTGAGTAGGGGCTAAACCACGGGTAGAACTGCCCAAAATGACTTCAATCTGCAGTGGGACCAGCCAGGCAGTGGTCCCCAGGAAACCCCTGTGGGTAGTGCGGGACAGTTCGGAGTCTGGAATACATCCCCATCATCGGATACAGCAGTGAGGGAATCCACGTCAGACCTGCCATTGTATAGATAGGCTGGGAGTTTGTGCCTGGACAGCCCACGGAGGGGCCGGCATCTGAGCAGAATGAAGGGGCCTTGGCGCCGGGACCTGATCCGGTGTCCGGGCCAAAGGCAAAGGCCGGTCAATAGGTCCAGGTTGTGAGACTGTCATCAGGACATCTGGCATCAGAACAAGCACTGGAGTCCCTCCCGAAGGGGGAGAAAAGGCTTCCATGTTAAGGCCTGCAGGCTGAGGAGAGGCCTCCATCTCCTTGACCCCAAGAGGGGAATGCAGAGTTGACCCTGTAGACCCAACAACGTCGAGGGATGCACCACTGTTGTAGCCGGAGGTACCCGCTGGAGATGTGGAGGAAGAGGAGGGAGAGGGGCCTTCTTCCTCTGGTCTAGTCGTACATCCGGCGAGGCATCGATAGGCCCCGATGGGGGAAATCACAGCAGTGCAACCATCATCGACGGCTGTCTTAGCAGGTGGAGGCAGGCGGGGGAGGAGCCCCTGACCGCCTTATCAACCGGTGCCGGGGGAGTACCCTCTGCCAGGGTAGTAGACTTATCGGTTGCCACGCGGTCCCCAGAGGAGCCAGGGGCTGACTTACTGGCTGGAGCCAGTGCTTTCTAACATAAACACTTTTAAAGCACTAAGATACAGGATTTAAGCCTGGCAGAGGGCATTTAGGCACACCCAAAGAAGACTTCCAGGAACCCCCATTTGTAGGGGGGTTACAAGTAAGATCAGGCTTTTAGTCTATGACACCAATATCTGTGCAGCGGTTGATGGAAGGGAAGTCGGTACAGTACTCCATGAGGACAGTAAGGAGGGGAAGGAGCAGATTCATGGGCCAAGAGGGACGCTTTTCTGCCCTACCTGCCATTAGCTTCTCACCGCTCCTTCCAACTTCCAAGGTTCCTTTATACCTGTTCCGGCATGTATAAATCCCTCCACTGTACTAGCTCCTACCACCTCAAGTGACAGATTATTCCATGTGTCCACTACCCTCGGGTGTCATATCCTCTCCTCTTGTCACTGTCTCCCCACCAAAATCTGGTGTTGGCAGAAGTCCCTCCCTTTGTTCAAGACCACCCCCTCATATGCAGACCCTTCCCCCAAGTATCCTTTCTTGTATCCCTAACCCCCTGACCCCGCTCTTTATTGTCCCATCTGCCCCGTCACTTGAAGTAGCCTGGCTCCAAACCCCTCCCATCCCATCCACATTTTTCACCTCCCTGTCTACCATACCCCATCAAGTGCTGCAGTCACCCGCTTGTTCACCCGATCCTCCTCCATGCCCTCTCCCCATCCCCTTAGTCTGTCCGTATCCCCCGATATATCCTCGCTTACTCACACTCCATGCCCTCACTGCTCCTCCTGATGTCCTGGCCCTTCCACTTGCCTCCTTCTCTCTTTTCCTCCTTATCCACCCCTGCCCTAGCTACATCCTCCCCCAATGCTCTCCACTTCTTCTACCAGATGTAGTGGATTAAAATGGTTAATAAACCTAATGCCAGTCCTCAAAATTCCCCACCTCCCCCTTCCCCATCCCTATTCCCTGTGGACAACCACAGAAGTCAGCCTGCTTATTTTGACATTTTTGCCTTTTGGGACACCTCTAACAGAGGCCATATGTTCCCCCTGGGTGCCAACCTTCATTCTTCTTTACATGCCACAGACCTGGTATCTCCCTGCTCTCCACATCTCACACCACCTCTATATCTTCCTCCCATTTCTTCCAGCTGCTTTCTAACCCCCTCAAGCACCTCTGTAAGAAGAGCCATCTGGTAGCACACTAGGCATCCCATGAACTTCCAAGCCTGCTGGCTTGACCTCCTTGTCACTGATACATCCAGCAGTCCCCCAGCTCAACACTGCAGTTGGTGAGATTCCATCTGGAGTACTGCACATATGATGCATAGGGAGAGGCATCACCAGTAGAAAGCAGGAAGTTGTTATCCATCTGTACTCATGCACAGCATCATCACTGCACTGTCCTGTCTACCTTGGGCTGGCTACCCTTCAAGTCTAAGCTGGCTTTGTTAAGAGTCTGAACTGGAAATATTCAAACACACCAAGGTTAACTCTTCCTCATACAGATGCCCATGATGGCAGCCGTAGGCAGTGACAAGAACCCCCCCCCCCACAGCTCCCTCCATGTACCTTTTGTACACTCGCTGATCTGTGTGGCTTATAAAAATGACCGGTCCAAAGAAATCTCACCTTCTCTCCCCTCTGGATGGCAGAACTCAAAATATATTTTTTTACCAATCTGCCCTGACCCTGCATGTTCACACAAATCCACACTGAGGCAAAAATATGCTTTATTTTTGACCTTGACAATATCTCTTTGGTCCTCAGAATTTTGTGATTACTTTATTGGCAAGATAAGTTGTGTGTCACCGAGGGCAGACTTGTCATACCTACTATCTCCCCCCCCGAGTTGCTGACTCTCCAAGCACCACAAACAAACTACTGTCCCACATTGAGACTGCTGATAGAAAATGGACCACAGATACATTTCCTAATATCTTCCCCCATACCTCCTCCTGCACTGCAGATAGAAAGTGGACCCCAGATAAAGCACACCAATGGACTGCAGACTTCATAGGAAATTGGAGGGGAATAAAACAGAAACGTACTGGCAGCTGGGAAGGGTCATGGAATCATGCTGACACCCCCCCCAAACACAGACTAACTAATGATTTACCAGGTTCAGGGACATGTACAGAGTGTATCTCTCCGAGCTGTGGTTATTTGCGGGGGGGGGGGGTAGGTTCTCAACAAACAGGTTGCCTGTACTTTACCTCAACTCTTCTTGCCTCTCAGACACTTCAAATTTTAGGATAACATATTACAAAATGTCGTACACTCGCATTAGTCAAAACAAAATGGCATCAATTAGCATAAACACTATCAGCTATCTGGAATGTTGATATACACCACTAGGAATGTTAGCTGAAATCAGTTCGATTCGCACACCACCAAATCGCTACACCCAACTTGAAATGCCGTGCAAGATATAATCTGATCAACAAAAAAATGTGGAGAGATATCATTTCTGTTTCTCAGTACAATATCCCAGCCTAGTAAATCCACTTCAGACAGATTTTGCCATAACCACCAGCTCCTGAAAGATACCAAATTACATCGCATGTACACAGGCTTCAGGCAGTAAAGAGGGAGCTGTGGGGATTCTAAATGTGCCATTGCTGATTTTCAAATCGCGCACAAAACATGTAAAAGCAACCAATCAAGAAACAACTTGGGTAATCTACTTTACTACTCAAGAACACATGAAAAATCATTTACATGGTCACTGCTGTCCTATAAATGGTTAATCACAAAAACAAAACAAAATCATAGATGATGTAGACTAATCTTTTTTTCCCGCTCCAGTGAACTTTCACTTTCCAACAAAAAGTGTGCTGCATTCCCATAAATACATAAACAAAATGCTCGATGCAGTGCAGGTATGCTGTAAAAAAGCATATACAGTAAACTAATTTGTGCAGGGAGGACGCATATGTTTGATGAATATCAGTATTTCTTTACCGTATGTCACTAAAACTGAAAAAAAAGACTGTGGCAATACAAATTACAGTACGTGAAGTGAAATCATGGGAAAAAACATAGCTGTACTCAATTTCCATTCCTTTTCCCTCACAAAATCACAGGATTATGGTCACCTTACAAAAATGTTATTTTCCTATATTTGATGTAATTTGTAGGGGCCAAGATGGGACAGCAACTGTCGTCCATATCCTTGATAAACTTGAAATAAAAACAAACTGACCTCACAATACATCTCAATTTCAATGACAACACAAAACAGTCTGTAGTTCTTTGGAGCGTCTTTAGACTGGGCAGGTTCTGATGAACACAAACACAATCAAGGATGTTCTGAGACGAATTGCAGTCCACAGAGGAACTTGGCAAGTGAGAGAAGAAGCTGCAACATTAGGTCAAATAAAATGCCTGTATGATGCAGAGGGCAGTGATTGAATAATTTAACTGCCAATGCAAGACGGCCCCTGCTCCTAACTTTGCCTAGCGCTAGGCAGATTTCATGAAGGGGAAATCATGTAAATGCTCTGGAGCTCCAAATAAAAGTGTGTAGACGGATGAGTTAACTCGTCGACGGCGACAGTGACTGCAGCACAGAATGATGAGTTAACTCGTCGGTGGCAGGATGGGGGTTAAACTATACTTGAAAAATATAAAACAAAGAGGCAGACTTGACTTCAAAGAATAGACTTGCAGGAGCTCAGAAGGAGATGGGAATGAGGTATTTAGGGAGAAGAAAAAAGGATCAGTCGTCCCTTTTGGGAACTGGTGGGAGTCAAACCACATTCCATGTCTTTGTAGGTGATGTGGGTAGGATCTGTCCTTAAATTTTAAATGGACCCCATTCCAGTTAACAGACTTGCAGGAGCTTAGAAAAGAGGTGGAAATAGTGTGCCAAGGGAAAGGGAATCAGGATCGATTGTCCTTAAATACATCATTCCCAACTCATTCTGATCTCCTGCAAGTCTGTTCTTTGAAGTCCAGTATATACAAAAAAAAATTTTTCCCCATGGTAATCCCTTTAATATGTCTCATAAACCCAAAGGTCCGATTTACATCTTGGAGTTGCATGTTCAAGTCTGCCTCTTGTTTAAATATTTTTCAAGTATAGTTTAAGCAGGAGAAATTAATCTCCCCATTTTGCCCATTGAATCACTTATTGATATAAAGAAATAGTGAATGGACTAGTAAGTCATCATAGAGAAAGTGTCCAGCTTAAATGTACAGGTAAATCAAAGTGAAGGTGTTTTAAATTCAAGAGTTTTGAAGTGTTACAAACACAGAAATGAACCCACTTAAAATAATTTTTTTATATAATTCACAAGGAGAAGGGGAATTCCTGGATGTTTTCACATACTCCAGAAAGTTTCTTTATTGACTGGGCCACCCAGGTGACGTCACACGTGACGTCAGCACACCCACAGGTGTGCAGACAAGTGGCCCAGCCCTTCTTCTTCACCTGGTAAGGTGATAGTGCTTTGTGCTTCTCAGCGGTGTGGTGTGTAACGGTGATGGGAGTAGCGGCATTCTTTGCCGAATTTTCTAAAATCCTGAATTAAAAGAATGAAAAGAACTATGGAGTACAGGTAGGAAGAGCAAAGCTCACTTGCTGTCATAACTACTGAGCTCAAAATTGTGAAATTGGGACTTTTGTTAAACGTTGTTTTATGATTTGGTTCACAGCTTGAATTGAAGGCATTGATCTCTTAAGAGAGTTCCTTAGTCATGAATATCTTGCACTTTAAAACATTTAAGTAAGAAGTTAAAACATTTTTGAAACTTATATAAAACAATGGATTAAGGAACCTCAGAATTCATTAACACTGAAAAAATGTTTCTATCCAGAATAGGATGCATAGAGATAGTCTGAAGGCAAAGAACTAAGTGTTAACCCCCCCCCCCACGCTGATTACAGAAAATAAGAAATACCTATGAAATGATGTTTTAAGCAGGTCACTTCCACCTGGGGATAAAATAAAATAAAGCAAGTAAGAATGCGTAACTAAATAAAAATAATTATATATAAATACCTAAAAAATAAGAATATTAAGAATGTACATTAAATATCAATCTTCTTGTTTTTTACTTTAGATAAAATAGGAAGCATCAAGTCTGAAGAAGGAATGCAATAAGTTCTGAAACGTCACAATAAATATAGTACAGTACATAAGGAGCAAGTGAAATTAACATGGAATTATTTGGAGACAAGAAAGCAAATTTAAAGAAGGAGATTCTTGTCTTATTTAAATTGGGGTAGAGTGAGACTTCTCTTTTGACATGAAAGAATTTGATAACCAGTCACTAGAGCACATGTGGGAACTCATGGTAAACAGAATTGTCCCCCTTGCACAAGCATACACCCTAGTAGTTCATAAATATGAAGGGGTTAACAAGTCATGGCCACAATGGATAACACCGAGTGTGTGGAAATTAATTAATAAGAAAAATAAAGCATTCAGTAATGCTAAGAAAAGTGGCAATAGCAAATGCTGGGACGCGTATAAGAAGCTCTTAAAAAAATCTAAATCAAGTATTAAAAATGCTAAGCAAAAATATGAGCTCATGCTTGCCCGTAGGGTGCAAGACAATTATAAATCTTTCTACACCTACATTAACAACCAGAGGGGGGAAGCAAATCCATCAGCCCCCTCAAAGGCCCAGATGGCAATATGGTCACAGATAACCTTACAATGCCTGAGCAGTATAATAGATTCTTTACTTCAGTCCTTAATAAAAAGACCTACCCCAGGACAGACCATCTCAACCAACCTTCCAGCACAAGCCCCTATATAAAAAGAGAGGATGTGCTAAAGAGACTTCAGAACATAGATCAGAATAAATTGCAAGGCCCAGATGGACTACATCTTAGAATTATTAAGGAATTGGCAGAGCTATTAGTAGGCCCGATCACAGCCATTTACCAAAAGTCACTGTATGAAGGTCTGGTCCTGGAGGCCTGGAGACAGACGGTCATGGTGCCAATCCACAAAAATGGTACCAAACATAAGTTGGAAAACTATAGACCTATTAGTTTGACAGCAGTTCTTGGTAAGATCCTAAAAGGCATTATTAAGGACCATATAACTAACCATCTTAAGTTAACAAATGCCTTAGACTGTACTCAGCAGAGATTTACCTAGGGCAGGTTATGTCAGACCAACCAATTGGAATTTTATGGCAGGATCAGTTAAGCCTTGGATGGTAGGCACTCTGTGGATGTCATTTTCTTAGACTTCTCTAAAGCATTTGACAAAGTCCCACATGGGGAGGTTGTCGATGCCCTAATTGAACATGGAATCACTGGCAAAATATTCCATTGCATAGAAGCCTGGCTCTCAGACAGGAAACAAAAAGTTAGTGTTAAAGGGACATACTCCAGTTGGGCAGAAGTGACCAGTGGGGTGCCACAGGGATCTGTACCGGGGCTCTGTCTGTTCAATATTTACATTTCTTCAATGAGTACTAGTACAGGTGTATGGCTATCCAAATTTGCAGCTGATATAAGGATAGGGCACATTGTGGATACCCGGGAGGATGCAGACACCCTTCAATTAGCATTAAGAGATCAGGAGATCTGGGCAGCTGACAAAAAACTGATATTGAATGCAGACAGGGCTGCAGCTATGAATTTTGGGGCCCCGGACAAGTCACTTGAAATGGGCCTCTGTTTCCCAAACCAGCTAATGCCAGGGATAATGCCAGCTCCTCAGGTGGGCCCCTCCTGAGCTCAGGGCCCTGGACAATATCCCCACTTCCCCCCCATTACTGCGGCCCTGAATGCAGACAAGTGCAGTGTAATACATTTTGGGAAAAAGAACAGTCAGGAGAACTACTCACTAGGTGGGCAGTTACTCAACAAAGCAGAAGGCGAAAGAGACTTGGGTATCAGGATAAGCAATGACTTCAGTTTTAAGTTACAGTGTAACCAGATTATTAAAAAAGCTAGTAGTATATCACACTGCATAAATAAACATATCAAGTGCAGGAATAAAGATGTTCTGCTACCTCTCTATACATCATTGGTGAGACCACATGTAGAGTACTGTGTCCAGTTTTGGTCCCTGGTGATAGAAGGGAAATTCAAGCCTTGGAGAGAGTTCACAGAAGGGAAACACACAGGATCACCGAGGTACAGGAACTGGACTACCAAGCAAGACTTAACACCCTGGGGTTGTACTCATTGGAATTTAGGCACTTGAGGGGGGGGGGTATATGTCTGCTGTACAGAGCACTCACAGACCTGCAGTTGTGGGAACTCTTGGGTCTTGAGTTCAAGGATAAGATCCATAGTACTAGATCACACCCCCTTCAAATAGAAGTTGGAAGATTCAATACCACCAAAAGGATGCAGTGGTTCTCCATTAGGGTAATAAAAATTTGGAATGAGCTCCCACTAGAAGTAGTGCCCAGTGTTAGTATGTCTAGTTTTAAGTCACAACTGGATGCATACTTAATTGCAAACAATATATCGGGATACCGCTGATAATTTAGCAAGCTCTAATAGACTTCGATCTAAATAGAGCTCTGAATAACCTATGATACCTATGACAAGGTACATAACATATGTACAATCAGGTGACACAAGGACCACTGTGCCACACGAAGGTGGAGGAAACCAAACAGCCTCAGTGGAATGTGTGTGACATACCACAGATGGCATCATGGACCCAAATGGTAGAGGACTGCACATACAATGGGTGTGCTGACACTTCCTTCCAGGATTTCACAACCACAATGGTTAGACATTGAGTAGGAATCATGCTCCCAGTATGGCATTGCCCTTTCCTCTTTATTCTAAAGTCATGCTCTTGCCCAAATTGTTAAAGGACACACACATTGGTATTATTTTCTTAACATTTTCACCCAGTTATGCCAAATTACCAAGTCCAGAATTGTAGCCTCAATTGACCAGCCTTTATGGTGTAACTTGAACTTTCAAACTGCTGGTAGACCAATTAAGAGACCAGAGTGGCAGACTAAGGGCATTTGCTCACTTACACCACTTAGTACATGATGGCAAATGGATGGCTCTCCATTATCTTCAAGATTCCCATCAAGTGCCCACAAAAGATGCTTACTTTTATTTACAGCTTCGGCATGCCGTGCTCAAAATTATAGGGGCTCAACCACCAGAAAGGATTAACACTCAGGTTTTTAATGACTTAGCGGAATCCCAGTCCATTTCTCACTTGTACAAGATAATTTGTTCTATTACACTTCATAGATTTAGACAGCCCTCAGTCTATTGGCCGAAAGCATTTTCGTGGGCAGCCCCATATACTAATAGGGATTCTATTTGGCTTAATGTTCATAGATATGTCAAGGTGGATAGATATCAATTAATGCTAGTCAAGATCCTCCAAGACATTTACTATACACCTGAGAAACTGTATGCATGGAGAATCTTGGATTCACCTAAGTGTCTTAAATGCAAATCTGATATAGCTGTGCACAAACATATCTTATGGGACTACCCTCGAGCCCAGTCTGTATGGAAGCAAGTTTTTACCTCTCTTGATCCTTTATTGGGGTTGCAAGACTGCCTTTCACCAGAAACGTGCTTGTTAGGTTTGGGGGTGGAACAACTTAATGGGGTTTCGTAACTATTACTTTATGTTAATCACTATGGCTGTCAAGACAGACATTCTATGGCACTGGAAACAGTCTGCATCCCCCACATTAGCAGAATGACATGCCAAAGCCATGCAAGCTCTCCTTTGCAGAAAATATGGGCTTCTTTTCATCAATAGCATGATTCTTTTTGTTCAAGCTGGGAATTGCTTTATACTTTGCTAGAAATTAAAAAAAGAAAACATGGGAGTCAGTACAATTAAATTATTTATTTAGTACAAAAGCATACTTAATCACACACGTAAAAAAGCAGCACAAATCTCACCCAATAGTGAACGGAAATGCAGCCAAGAAACCCAACAGTGGTTGTTCAGAAGAGAGAACAGGTCCATATAGTGCTTGCAGCAAAGAATTTCATCGAGCGGGCATTTCAATACGTGCAGGCAGCATCTCGGCAAAAAAGCTAAAAAGCTCCCAAATTACCAGAAAATACAGCACGGAATGCAGATATGCATATAAGTCCAGCTCCAGGTAATATTAAGCCATACAAATGGCGTTTAGCCTTGTAACATGAAAGAACGCCAAACACTTGTGACGCCACTATGACCCGTTCAAACTACATGCAAAACTTCCAGATATGCTTATATATCAACCAATAAGCAGTGTTCTTCAGAGCGTATCATGCCTTGCTATTAGGCCTCTTTTAAACCAAAGAACTAGTGCAAATTTAAAGTGGCCCAGTGCAACAAGAGATACCACCACCAATAAATATTAAAGAACATGCTGGTTGCAATGCTACAACATGTATATCAAGTAGATCATTGATGCAGCTCACGGTCCTAAAGCCAGGCGTGAAATAGCAAAAGAAATTACAAATGCTATTGACAATGATCGCTCATAAATACCAAAGGGAAATTCTACAAAATATTGCCAAAAAAATCATTATGGAGGAAACGTGTTCTCCTTATAGCCCATTACAAAGAGCGTATCTAAACAAGTAACACTTAATAAAAACTATACATATTTCTTGAGACTAACACCAAAAGAAAATAGGGAACAGAGCTGGCAAGTCAATATTCCCTGTTATGACCACAGCATGGCAAAGTCATGGTCACAATGACCATTACACTTAACATTGAAAAAAGAGCAGAGCCAACAAGTCATGCTCATTGATAGACTAGATGAACGCCCATGTTATAGTCACAGAATAAATACTAGGACTATTTATTAATAAAATGCCATTACAAATAACTATATAATGGAATGTCATCATTGAGACCATTAGCGCTTACAGTGTCAAGTTCAAAGATCCAATAAGCCTCTCTCTGTAATAATCACATATTGAGATCGCCACCTCTAAAACCGACTTCCACTCTTTCAAGTCCCACAAATCTTAAAGTTGTTGGTGACCCATTCCTAGCTTCCAGGTAATGGTGTGCCATAGCATATTCTGCATTCGCATTCTTGATTGCCCCATTATGTTCACCAATGCAAAGTGTCAGCGATCTTTTAGTTTGTCCTATGTAAGACATGCCACAAGGGTATGTTAACATATAGGTTCATAACTCATTACAGGTCCATATGCTTCAAGGAGCCATATAACGGACCTGCCACTCAACTAGTGGGCATAAATCCATTTTTTATTTCCCATGTATTCATCCAGTTGATGTGTGAATACAGTTAGGCTACAGGCCCCCAACATTTCCCCCAGGAGACCATTCCAGACATTCACCACTCTCTGATTAAACCATTTCCCTCTTCTATTTGTCCTATATCTTTCTCCTGCTAGTTGTTTTTCATGAATCCTGGTACCCACCCTTACAGTCTCTTTCCATTTTAAACCTGCAGCTTCACTCAGCATTCCATCACTCAGTGATCTGTATACAGAACCCAGATTTCCCCTTACCCTTCTGTGTGACACAGAAAAAAGACCCAGAGTTTCTAATCTTACACTGTACTCCAATCCTACCACTGAACCAGTTTTTCTGGTGAACAGTCTCTGGACTTGTTCCAACCTTTTACTTCCTCCAATACTCTGAGCTGAACAGAAAGGAGCACCATACTCCATAATGGGTCCCACCAGGGATCTGTATGGGGGCACAAGGACCTATCTCTTACTTTATTAGATCAGATTTGAGACTGAATATTGGACATAATTTATCCATGATCACATACACGAGGGGACAGAATTTAAGACATGCCAGTGAGACCATATGTTCCTGTACAAAATGGGGCACAAAGAACCAGGCTTCCTTCTCCACTGAAGGGTAATTTTAGATGTGGCCACTGTGTCCATTGTTCTAATACATCAGATGTTAAATCTTTTCATCATCCAAGATCGGGACAAAAATACGATATTTAATCATTCATTAATTGTAGCTCTCTGGGTGTGGTATATATGTTAACATGCCCTTGCGGCATGTCTTACATAGGACAAACTAAAAGATCACTGAAACTTTGCACTGGTGAACATAATGGGGCAGCAGGAATGTGAATGCAGAATATGCTATGGCACGCCACTACCTGGAAGCTAGGCATGGGTCACCAGCAACTTTAAGATTTGTGGGACTTGAAAGAGTGGAAGCCGGTTTTAGAGGTGGAGATATCAATATGCGATTATTGCAGAGAGAGGCTTATTGGATCTTAAAACTTGACTCTATGAGCCCTAATGGTCTCAATGAGGACATTCCATTATATAGTTATTTGTAATGGCATTTTGTTCATAAATAGTTCTTCTATTCATTCTGTGACTATGACATGGGTGTTCATCTAGTCACTCAATGAGCATGACTTGTCGGCTCTGCTCTTTTTTCAGTGTTAAGTGTAATGTTTATTGTGACCATGACTTTGATATGCTCTGGTCACAATAGGGAATATTGACTTGCCGTCTCTGTTCCCTTTTTTTTTTTGGGTGTTAGTCTCAAGAAATATGTATAGTTTTATTAAGTAACGTTACTAATTTGGATACACTCTTTGTGATGGGCTAGAAGGAGAACACGTTTCCTCCATAGTGATTTTTTGGCAATATTTTGTACAATTTCCCTTTGGTATTTATGAGCGATCATTGACAATAGCATTTGTAATTTCTTTTGCTGTTTCACTCCTGGCTTTAGGACCGTGAGCTGCATCAATGATCTACTTGCTATACATGTTGTAGCGATGCAACCAGCATGTTTTTTAATATTTATTGGTGGTGGTATCTTTTGTTGCACTGGGTCACTTTAAATTTGCACTAGTTCTTTGGTTTAAAAGGGGCCTAATAGCAAGGCATGATACGCTCTGAAGAAGACTGCTTATTGGTCGATATGTAAGCATATCTGGAAGTTTTGCATGTAGTTTGAACGGGTCATAGTGGCAGCATGAGTGTTTGGCGTCCTTTCGTGTTACAAGGCTAAACGGCATTTGTACAGCTTAATATTACCTGGAGCTGGACTTATATGCATGTCTGCAGTCTGTGCTATATTTTCTGGTAATTTGGGAGCTTCTTTGCTTTTTCACTGAGACGCCGCCCGCATGTACTGGAATGCCCACTCGGTGAAATTCTTTGCTGCAAGCACTTTATAGACCTGTCCTCTCTTCTGAACAACCACTGTTGGGTTTCTTGCCTGCATTCCATTCACTATTGGGTGAGATCTGTGCTGCTTTTTTATGTTTACTTGCGCGCATGCGCAAGAAACATATTGCGGCAGCTTGCTGCAGAAGCAGGTCCTGGAGGCTCGGCACTGATGTGGTCAATGCTGCCAGTGCATGGCGGGGCCTGTGTGGTGGCTATGAATAAGGATGGATGCTGCCAGTGACAGTAGTTAGAAAGCGTGCCACAACTTTCAAAGAAATTAGCCGCGCCAATCCTGGCACCGCTCCTCATACCATCAGCAGCCTATTGTTGAGCTCTGAGCAGTAGGTAGGGGTAGCAGTTATGAGGCAGACATTAAAGTTGCTGGCAGCAGAGCACTGTCTGGATAGGGTGGGGGAAAACTTGTGAAATCGGGGTAAAACATGTGAAATTGTTCTCTGCTGCCGTTTCCTGTTACCTCACAATTGCAGTCAGTGTTACAGTTGGCAAGGAGCAGCAGCCTATCCTCTACCCATGAACAGTAGTTAAGGGCAGCAATTCTGTGGCAGGGTTGTATGGAAAACAAACATAGAAAACCTTTAAATTTGGTGCATCAGGCTACAGGTGGAGCAATACACAGGACTACATGGAAAACTGACGTCCACAGCATTTAAATGCCTACTTCTCTATCTTGTGATCTGCAGCAGCCTATTGGAGGAATACAGAGATGGCATCAGTAGCTGATGAGGAGATATTCAGTTGTTGGGTGTTACCTCACAATTACAGTCACTGTTAAAGTTACCGCAATAGGGTGCTGTCTGTTGACAGATGATGCCTTCTGTCTTTCCCGTGATTTGGTAGGTGAAAGTCAGGGTGCCTACCTTAATTACAGCGGATGACTTATTTTATTTTTGGAGGCAAGAGAATGTCTGCTTATTTGTTTGTAGCTTGCTCTCTGTCTTGCACAGCTGGATCCAGTTCTTGCCCTCTTCTAAATAGGGCATACCACCAGTGACCGATTCTGCACCTCTGTGGATATACATAGCAGAAGCAAGCTGAGGCTGCAACATGTTTAAAATGTATGTGTGTATTACCAGGCGGTACCGGCTTGTTTTTTTTTTTTTGTTATGCAGCAAAGATGTGCCTTCTGATTCTGACCTTTTCCTGTGAGGCATGCCATTTACAGTTTCCAATTCATCATATATACAGATAATTCGTAATCCAGCACCTAACCTTACTCAAGAAGCCCTGAAGGCAGCAGCATCACCTCCAAAATGCGTTAAACAATCCTCCTTCAACACCAGTTTCAGCTGGAACTGGGGAGCACCCTCCCCCAAAAAGTCACTCGAGTTTCTTATTTTCAGGCAGTGCCTGATAACTTCTGTGCTAGTGTGTGTTTGGTGTTGTCCTTGCTCTCTCACGGTGGCATGGAGAGGATCTTAGTTTCTTTCTTTCTCTGTGCAACTCTGGGTGACTGTCACTCTCTGAGACTGGTGTCATGCTGTCACTGTCTGGTGAGTGAGTTGCTGCTGGAAGCCCTGTTCTCCTCCCCCAGTCCACGTTTCATTGACACAAATCTGCAGCTTCTGCTCAAGCCGCAAAACTTTTTCTCTCTGGCAGCTTTACACCTCCGTCATGTGCCACGCCCCTCCCGACTTCCGCAAGGTATCAGACCGGCTGCTCAGTGCCTTCCACTTCAGCTCTTGGGAGTAGGGATTTGCTGGGGAGAGAGGGGAAAGGGGGCCCCAGTAAACAACTAGATAAATAAAAGAAAGATGACAGGAATCTACTAAACTGAAGTAACTAAGGATCATACTAAGGAAGTTGCAAGAGCGAGAAGGCAGAAGCCCATAATGCTCCTATTCTAATCCAATGTATAGTAAGAAAAATTCACACCCATTAGTAATAAGGCTGTCCAATCTGTATTTAAAATACTTTTAGTTTCACTAATGACAACTTTAAATGGAAGTCTATTCCATGGACCAACAACTCTAACTGTGAAAAAGTATTTACGACTTGATCTTACAAAAGATTTTCTAACTAGTTGTAAAGGATGACCCCTAATATTATGATTACAATTTTTAAATTCAAGACCAAGTTCACACAAGAGATAGGGATCTTGAATAATGTTGTATAATAACGTTAGATCGCCACGGAGTCGACGTGTTGATAGAGGCATGAGTTGTAGAATTTCTAGCCTATCCGCATAAGGGACATCATGTAGTCCAGAAATCTTTTTAGTAAATTTTCTCTGGACAGATTCCATAAGAAGGCCCTCAGATTTTTTATATGAACACCAAAGCTGAGAGGCATATTCCAGATGTGGTCTGACATATGCACGATATAGTGGTAACAGCACATCACGTTTTCTTGAATTAATATTGCGCAATATTGACCATACAACTTTATTAGATTTATTAACTATACTATGTACGTGTTTATTATAGGAAAAGTTATCTGAAATAGTTATGCCCAAATCTCTTTCATCCGAAGTAGTGTCAAGTGGTGTACCGTTTAAAAAATAGGGGTTTTGTAGATTACTGGTACCTAAATGCATAACTTTGCATTTAGAGATATTTAAAGACATACCCCATGTATTAACCCATGTTGAGATGTGATCAAGGTCTTTTTGAATAATATTGGCTTGAAAATCAGAGGAATAGGGACCACCAATTTTAGCATCATCTGCATATTTAATTGAATAAGATGAACAGCCTGACGTGAGGTCGGCAAAAAATGCTTGAAACAAGCATGGACCCAAAACCGAGCCCTGGGGTACTCCACTTGTTACCAATCCTCTAACTGATTTATTCCCATCTATAGACACTCGGGAGAGATTCTGAAGCCAGTTAATAATCCAATTGACTACTATACTGTTTATATTTAACTTATGAAGTTTGGTAATTAGAGCCCAATGAGGCATAATATCAAAGGCTTTACTGAAGTCAATATAAATTACATCACATGGTATGTTTTTATCAAGTAAGGAACTGATTTTTTCATGGAAACAGATCAAATGGTTAAGCAACTCCTGCCTTTTTTGAAACCGTGTTGCTCAACATCATGAAAATCCAAAACTGGTGATATCATATCTTTAATTAAACCTTCCAATAATTTACAAATAGAGGATGTTAAACTTATTGGCCTGTAATTCACCCATTTATTTTTTTGGCCTTTTTTATGGATAGGGATGACATAGGCCTCTCGCCAATCCTTTGGAACAAAATTCAGAGCCAAAAAATATTCAAACATCAGTTGTAAAGAAGTGGTAATAACGTCCACTAATAAGAGTAATGAATGTCCTGCTATATTGTCTGGACCAGGACTATATTTGCCCTTTAGTGTTAATATCTTATCCTTAACAGTGTCAGTAGAAAATTTAACTGGTGGAACATTGGTGGTATCTAACATAAATGAATCATATGATGAATTAGATATACCAGAGAAACTTTTGCAAAGATTTTGATTAAGCAAATCAGCCATTTTTTTTGGATCATGTATTAAAATATCACTATCTAGTATAGGACCAACTTGACAGGTAGGTTTCTTCAAAGAGTTGATGTAAGAATAAAAATGCTTACTATTGGATTTATTGGCAGTAGATGCTAACTTTTGCTCCCAATTACATTTGGCCCTTTTAATCATAATCTTACATCTTCTTTGCATCTGCATGTAAGAAATCCAATTTTTTGAAAATTTAATTTTTTGATATTTAATATACTTCCTGCATTTTAGTCTAATGCATTTTTTGATAGACTGGTTCATCCATTTTAGAACTTTATTTGAGTTCTCATTTTTAATTTTAGATGGAACATATTGTTCCTTTAATTGACAAATTATATTCTTAACATTTTCCCAGTAAAGCTCTGGGGTAGAGCCTATCAAGTAAAGAGCCCCAGTTGATGTTTCCAATAATATGTTTCATTGTAACTAAATCAGCCTTGTCATAGAAATATATTTTAGTACGATTAGAATTAAAAATGTAAGTTTGTACGATATTAAATGTAATTGTATTATGATCACTATTCCCTATAGGTTCACTACCTGCAATATTTTCTACTATTATATCATCATCGCAGAGTAAATGTAACAAGTAACTGTTTGGGAACAAAACTTCTAATGGATGCTGAATGACACCGTACAGAAAGAGGATATATAGGCATAGCGGGGGAAGGGGGGTCTTGTTTCAATGTTTTTCATGTGTCTTTTTGTGTATCGGGACTAAATGGGATTTTTTTTGCTAGACCCCTCCTTCACAAATCCTGGTTATGTCCCATCAAGTTTTTTTCTTTTCTTCTTCTCCTCTCCTTTCCTTTACCTTTTCAAAAATAAAATACAGACACCATTACTGTTTTAGTTTACAATAGTAATTCAGCTCTATGATGTGCGACATAAATGTCCCCTAGTAAACTCAAAGGAACATTCCTCACAGAGAAAGATCTCAGTTGAATGTTGTCTTTTTGTCGTTTCTTTCCTCACTTTTGCAGCATGTTTTTCAAACAGTTAAACCTGCTCCTCTTCCAGGCTGGTACTACCCACATCTGTGAAACAGCTGTCAAGTTCAAAACATCAAAAAGAGATGGGGTGAGGGCTGCATTGCAAATCTCTTGATTTTAAGACAACAAAATTTACCATTGTTGCGTATTAGTAAGAGGGCCCTTGTAATGCATTGTTTCTTTCTAATTTTGGGGTGTGCCTTCTTGGTTCTCAGAGAGTGAGCATTGACAGCATTGAGGTGTGTAAACTGGATCCCCCCCCTTTTCTCTCTCATCATCACATACTGTTAAGTTTTTTTCTCGGCGCCGCTTAGAATAAACGTTTTGTTCTCAGTTTTCTGGTATTCAACATACAGTACATGGAGACTAGTGGGATAAATACAATAGATGTATAAATCTAAGCACACTGTAGTATATTTATGCTTTGTGTGTTGTATTTGTGTGTGAACATCGGTAATATAATTATGTATCATTTCATGATTGGCAGTATACTTTTTATTAGGGGGGACTAGGGGCTTGCCATTATTAGCTCTTAAAAAACAGAAAGGAAAACAAAAAAAAAAATGAAACAAAAAACAAAACAAAGCAAAAAAAAAACCACAATTCTGTCTTAAAAGTCTGGAAATGAAGTAAACTTTAGGTTATTCAGGGGTGCTCTGGGATCCATTTTTCATTGGGGTGGGGGATCACCTGCAGGGCAACATTGCCAGTTTACAATGTAGAGCCATTTGCATATTTCATGGAAATAATTGTGGCAGAATATATTTCATCTGGGCTACTTCAGTTCGAACTGTAGCGATAAAGTCTCCAATAAAGCCTCATCGCCATTATAGTTCTTTCCTCTAAATAATGCCTAACTTTTTTTCCCAAACAAAAGAAACAAACAAATAAAAGTTCAGTAGCACTTTTTACCGATTTTTCCACTGCTACTCTCCATTCAATTGTATCATCCTTACCTGTTATCTTTTTGCGTATTGTATTTTTTTGTATGTTATACATTTTTGTATACTGTGTGCAGTATCTCATGTATTACTCATGTGTACTACCTGATTCCAATGTAATGTTTATTATGCTTTTGTTTTATGTATTCCCAATGTACCCCCCACCCCAGGTCACACCGGGAGATGAGCAACTTGTTGTTCAGTGTGCCTTCCTGGTGAAACATTTGAATAAATAAAAAGAACAGCATTGATGTGAAGAATCCAATGGGTACAAAATCCTTTCCTAAAATGAAAGGCATGTATTTGCTTTAGTGGTACCCATTAGAGAAAATAGATAAAAAATAAATTGCACTTTGTTTTCAATGTTTGATGCTGGAAATTATATACATAATCCACTAGAGTTATTGGCCCAGATATTCAAACTGCACCCAAAAAGTGCACAATAGCAGGAGCAAGCACAAATCTATTGCGCCCATGTGCAAGAGACGCGATATTCAAAAACGGAGCAGGCCAACCTGCGCCTACAGCCAAAGACTGAATATCACACCACCTGCACCATAGCACAACTAGGAAGGGGAAGCTGAACAGATCTGATGTGCCATAGCACAACAAGGGATGTTCAGCTGAGCAGTCCAGAGGCACCATAGCACAACCAGGGATGCCCCCCAGCAGCAGAGCAATGCAACTGCACAACCAGGGAGGTAGGGGCCCACCACCCATGCCACAGATGGGTCCAGGAACACACAGCAGAACAGACATCGTCCCCCCCACACCCCATGCACTGCACAACTGGGGAAGGGCTGGAATAACCACTGGCCCATAGAGACAAGCAAACAACCCACAGCCAGGCCATGGTGCCCCATCACACCTACCGGCAAGCTGTGACTGTCACACAAGGAGGGCTGACCACCCCGTGCCACACCATCCCCCCAATGCAGAGCACACCCTGCACCATGACCCCCAGACACCCCCCATGAGCAGTGACTACCACTGCAGGAAACCCCATGCATGCCACCACCCCCACTGTGACACTGCAACCCTGTGCACCACACAACCATGCAAGCCAGCCCCACCATGAGCACCCATCAGTGGGTGGCAGCACACAGCAATGCAACAACGGCAGACACAGTGCCACCATGCACAGTTCCCCCAAGGTACTGCTGAGAGACCTACCATGCATCGGCACCTGAGGTACCCCACATGGGAGAGGGTGTGCCCCAGACACCACCACCAGTGGTACAGCAGCCTGCACAGTATTCCAATGACACACCCTGACCCACCACTGGCCACAACAGCCAGTACAGACACCCACAGTGGTGCATGGAAGCATGCACCACACTGGATGCCACACAGTGTATGGACAGACACCCACCCATACCCAAGGGCACAACAACACAGGGCCGCAGTGGTGGGGCAACCAAACCCCCAGTGTGGGCCCATGTAAACTGTGTACACACAACCTGCAGTCCTCCATGGTACTGGAGTGCCAGTCACCCTGTGCAGGCTCTGTGGACCCGTACACCACCATCATTCACCCAGAGCACAAGTCACAGACAGTGGGGCACATCTCCTGCAACACACACAAGGCACAGCATGGAGGTGGGACAACAACTGTGGTGCCCACAGTGCCACCCAAGGCAGACATGTACCACACCAGTGACAGGAGGCAACCCAGCAATGTGACGGGTACAGTGGCTGCCCTGCAGGGACTGCCACCACTGACATGCCAGTGGACCATGCAGGTCACAGACATGCAAGTGTGTCAGCTGCACAGGCCATGGATGGGCCAATGGGTGCACCATGGACACAGAGCATGCACCATGGACCACTGCACACAGTCATCCAGTGCACAGGGCACAACACACACACCACAGACACTGAATAGCTACCCCCACACCATAGTCACCTCCACACGGACACACACACACATGCCCATGACCGCACCACCCCTGACGCCATGCACACCACTGCAGCTGGACACCTATAGCCTGCTGCAAATCAAAGACCACCACAGTATTCATATCAAAATTAAATGTATTGAACAAATATATAAAATTCAGCTATTTACAATATTACGTACAAACTATATACAAGGTTGGGGGGGCCACAAACAAGGTGGGGGCGGGCAGGGGGCAGGGGTGGACAAATGGGATGGGAAAGGAGGGCTGTGAGCATTGGTCCAGTGGGGTAGGGGAATACAGGGACTGATTGATCTTTAGCGGGAGCACCTCTCCCCGCTCCGACTCCTCCGGGCTCTGTGCCTCCTCAGGACCCCAGTGTCGTCTATCCATCTGAGGATGTCCAGTGATGCCCTCACCATCAGGAGTATCTCCCGCAGTGCCTCCCTGATTTCCCATAGATGGCGGGTACCTTAGGACAAGGGAGCACAGTCAATAGGTGTGAATGTACAACCCCATACAGCCCACCCACTGTGCATGGCATACGGCCGTGGGACATACCTCTGTGATGGTGTGTGACCACCCACAGTGATCACGTCCACATGACCTGCCCAGCCAGGTGCATACAGCCATGCAGAATGCTGCACACTTCCACCGGCCAAGTCACGCACAGCACCACCGTGGCCATTTCGTGACATGGCTATGTGGTGCAAAGGCAGTGGTACAACCATGTACCTGGTGCACGCATGGACCACCATTGACGCACTCCCAGACATGCATTGCCACTGGACGGTGTTGACTGTAACAAGTCATGTGCATGGCAGTGGTGTCGATGGATGGTGGCCATGCCCCCACTGCCCACCCTGTCACACAGCATGCAATAGTAATCATGGATGTATGGCACTCACCTTCATCAGGCCAGTCCAGTGGGCAGTGAGGGCCCTCGCCCTGCCTTGCTGCACCCTGCTCTTCCTGCCGCCACTCTTCACAGGCACGGCAGCATTCCTCTGGGCCTGTGGGGCAAACATGGAGAGAGGAACATCAGTACAATCCCGTAGCAAAGTCCCCCTGCCCCCAGGTGTGTGCCCTCCCACCCAGCCAGACTCACCCACCCTACACCCTGTGAACACCACCACAGCCAACCCCGGATGGTCCTTCCCCCATGTGCTGGACACATACATGACTGTTACCCATATGGAAGATAAAAGTGTGTTGACGTAACCTCTACCTGGCCATGGCACCATGCCCCTCCTGGCATGTGCCCACAGGCATGCCAGTAGCTCCAGCTCCCTCTGCCGCAGGTCCCCGTATCTGTGGCGGTATCACTCGGCACTCCTCCCCATCCTGTGGCCTCCTTAAGTGCAGTGGCCACCTCCTGCCACACCTGGGTCCTGGACCTGTCCAGGGGTGCCTCCTCGAACAGTGGCCCATGGTGTGGCTCCACAATGGCCACTAGGTTGGCCAGCTTGATTGCAGACCACTGGGCTGCCCTCCTGCATGCCATTCTCGCTACTCTATTTGGCAATAAGGCGCTCTGCAGTGCGGCTCCCCACGTGCAGATGCTGCGCGGTACAGCGCTGCCATTCCCTATCGCGCTGTCACCGAACAGCACGATAGAGGTGCACCCATGCCTGATGCATGGTGCCTAGGGGGAAAAGGTCAGGCACAGGGTCAAGGGTCTCTGGCACATGGACACGCACAGCACCATTGGAACACAATGCATGTAGTGCGATTGGCTGCCTGTGTGCCACCGCCATAGTGGCCTACCGCGCAGTTGGCCCAGTGTGCCTATGATGGCCCAGTGCCACAGCGCCATGTAGTGACTATTGCTATAGCACAACTGGCACAATGGTGGCCATGCCCTGCATTGCCTACTGCACACAGCATGTCATCAGCATGGCAGACGCCTGCATCAGCAACCCGGGCATGCGCAGTGAGGTGTGTACTATGCATGTCACAGAACTGTGCCATTGGCTCAGCATGTTCAACACAATTGCGCAAAGCGCAACAGCACAATATTCAACCGTCATATGCAAATCATCTAATCAGCCATTCAATGGTGCAGCACTGCAATTTGCATCTACTTAAAGTTGCGCCTTGCCTCATTTGCATGGGTTGCGCTATAAAAGTGCGACATTGGGCTGCAGTGGCCATAGTCGGTCACTGCTGTCTATTGGTGAGTTGCATGCTGTTTGGGAGTGTGGACTGTGGATTTAGGGACATGCATGGGACTGCACAGTCACAGGTAACAACTGCCATTCTTACAGGCTACATAATGACCGAGCAAGTTGTTGGAGAGGAGGAACACAGCGGTGGGAGGAGGAGGAGGCCTAACTTTACCAAGGCCAAAACCAAAGCCCTGCTTGAGGCCTACCTGGATCAGAAACCACTTCTCAGTGGACGGCAGGGAACACCTCAAGCCCGTGCTGCTGCATCGGAGGAGGTGGCACATGCTGCGAACCTGCATGGCAGCCACCAGCGCCCCGTGCAGGAGTGTAAGAAAAAGATGGGCACGGACAGGAGGAGGATAAAGGAGAAGGTGGCTGCCATCAGGGCAGCATGAGCTGCAACAGGTGGGGACAGCCAGAGGTAGTACAACTGACCCCACAGGAGGAGAGGCTTGCTGGAAGCATGCAGTGCAGTGCCATTGAAGGTGTTCCGGTGGTGGCTTCCAGACGGGTGGTGGTCCATCACTGCATGGTAAGTCATGGTCTGTCTATGGGGGGCAGGGTAGGTTACATGCAGTAACACGACTTTGCTTTCCCTTACAGATCCTGAGCGTCTGCATGGGTCATCAGTGGTGGGCCTGTCCACTGAGGACAGTCAGCTGGAGATGGAGGAGGGCCCATCCACCTCCACAGGTATATGTGGATCATTGCGACAGTGGGGCCACCTGGCTGTCTACACTGATGTCATTGTAACAGGTGTGGAGGAAGCCCTGCCTGTGTCCCAGCATGCCGGTGTCCATGGATGGCAGCATGCTGTGACTGGGGCTGGTGCAGAGTCCATCACCAATGGTGATGACGCTAACGTCATGGGCAGTGACACTTGTGTGCCACGGGATGGCCACACAGCAGGGCACTTCACACCCATGGCTGTGGGTGGTGCTGCCATGGAGGCCTGCATGTCAGCACAGTCCCAGCCTGTGCCTGTCAGCACCAGTGGGGCAGCACTGGTGTCTGTTCAGGACAGTGGGACTGTTGTGGCCACTGCGGCAGCACCAATGAGCCCTGGGGAGTGGCAGCCAGAGGGGCAGCATCAGCAGTCAGCCAATGGGCTTGGGGGTACAGGGTTCAGCAGCAGCATCTGTGCACCACCTGTGGACATGCCCTGACCTGGTCCTGGTGCACAGCACCCACCCTCAAGGGGTGCTGATCATCAGGGCCATGCACACCCTGTGGTACAGGATGCTGAGGAGGCAGATGACCTCTTGGATGAGCACACCCACCTACTTCAAGCATCAGTCCAGCAGCAGATGCGGCTTCCGACATCAGTGGATGCACTGCGTGTGGCTCTGGAGTGGGCAGAGGAGCATCGCAGCAGGGACACCTCTCTGATCCTGGCAGTGATGGACCATTTGTGGGAGGATGTGACCGCTGCCATTGACAGGCATGCACAGGCATTCACTGCTATCATGGCCACAATGGGCACACAGTCAGGTGCCCATTCATCGCGGACACCGCGCAGTGCACTGTCCACCCCCCAGTCCTGGCATCATGCGACTCCCACCCTGTTGACACTGGGTTCAGCTGTGGGCATCCCAAGAACTCCTGGCACAGGCATGTTTGGTGCGCTGCAGACCCCTGTACGAGCATGGTCGCGTTCACGCAGTGGAACCCCTGGGGGACCATCGGTGCCACCACATGAGGCCATTGGTCAGTCTGTCAGTGCTGGCAGGTCTCGGCGGAGCTGCCCACACATCTGTGGTGGACAGGGAACTATGTCATGTGACTGACCTGTCTCCCAGCGTGGCTACTGTCTGGTGCTGCCCTGTGTGCATTGTGTGTTTCAGTGGGCAGTGCACGGGTGGGTACCCGGCCCTGTACACGGCCACACAGTCCATCTGCACACCCTCCCAGCTGCTGTCCACAGTTGCATGTGCATGATGATGCCTGCATTCCACTGTACACCAATGTGCAATGGTGCTCAGCATCTGACACACGCTACGGACAGGCAGGGTGTGGTGGCCTGTGGACATGTGTGTTGCTAGGGTTGGTGTTCTGGGTCGGTGTGCCTCCTGTCCTCTGTGCATGTTTGGTGCGTTGTGTGTGTGTGCGTGTGTGTGTGTCCATCCGCATGGCATGTTAATCCTCACCCATCCCTGGTTGTGTGTGTGCTTCTGTGCCCTACCACTTCCCTTGACGGCATGCACCCCTGGTGTGTGTCCATGTGTGTTTGTGGGTTGTACCTTAGCCACTGGTGGTTGCACATGGCCCCATGACTTACCTGGGTTGGCTGAAGTGCTCCTCTGTGATGGTTTCCCGGTGCAGCTGTGCCAGCCGGATCAGTCGGGGGTCCTGTCAGCCAAGGGAGGCTGCCCATCACCATCATCACTGGTGTCCTCATCATCCCCATCGCTGTCCCCCTCTTTGACCTGTATGGCTATCCCACATTTGTTGGCCATGTTGTGCAGGATGCAACAGGCCAGGAATAGCCCACAGGCCTTTGAGGGGCTGTACTGTAGGGCACCACCGGAGGTGTCCAGGCAACGGAAGTGTGCCTTCAGCATCCCGAACACCAGCTCAATGACATTACATGTGGTGGCATGTGCCTCATTGTAGCATTGCTGCGATGGGGTCACGGGCCACAGGTAGGGTGTGAGCAGCCAAGGACAGAGTGGGTATCCACTATCACCTGTGTGTAGAGGGTGGAGGTTAGTTTGGTGATCAGCATTGCCCTGCCCCGAGCCATGTAGGCCACTACCCATGTCACCTCTGGCCATGCCCCCCCAGGCCCTATGATGGTCCATGTGGTTTGCATACTCACCCAGTAGGTGTACAGTGGGGATGTCCCCACTCTCGAATCTGTGGCACAGTGCTGACTGGTGCCAGATGAAGGCATCGTGTGCTCCCCAAGGGTGCATGGCACAGACATTGATCATGCACTCCCTGGCATCGCACACCACCTGGCAGTTGATGCTGGCATAGCCCTTGCAATTGATGTATGCGGCCCCCTTGGGGCCAGGTGGTGTGCGGATGGCCACATGGGTGCAGTCTATTTCTCCTAGCATGCCAGGCATACGTGCTACCCTGTGGAACTCCTGTATGTTTACTGTGTGCTCCGCCGGTGTGCTGGGGAAATGGATGTACTCCGCAGCACATGGCAGCAGTGCGCTGAGGAATTGGGTGAGGTGGCGTGACATGGCCAACGGGGTTATGCCTGGGGTGTCCCCAGTTGGTCTCTGGAAAGTACCCGTGGTGAGCAAGCACATGCAGGCTGTTACTTTAGTCTCCACTGACAGAGCATGGCTCAGTCGTGTGGGTGCCTGCATCACATCACTGCACAGCTCACAGAGCCACCTCAGAATTGCCCTATTCAGGTGGTACTGGCCCACAATCTCAGTATCAGTGTCAGCTTGAAGCTGGTGTGGGCTCGGTACTGCCTGTTCTGGGCATACTGCCGACGGGCGCCCACCCACCACGCCCCCAGCCACCTTCCTCACCCCCTCATAACGGCCTCCATCTGGAAGGTGGCACTGGCTATGTCCCTGGCTTGTGTTCACCCCGGCAGCTGTTACTGTATTCCCCGCTGTCCTTCCTGCTACTTCCCTGCACCAGAACACCTAGCTCGCGGTGGCCTCTGTGCTGTGTGGCACTTCCCCTTCTGCACTGGCTGTGGCTCCCACACCTTCCCTGTGCCTGTGTGTTCAGGGTGCCTTTCTCTGGCCTGCCCTGTGTGTCCCTCCTGCCCTGTCTGTCTGGCTAGAGTTCTGCCTCATGTGGCTTCCTGTAGCGTTTTGCGTCTCTTGCTCCTTTTTATTTTGGCTCATTTCCACTATGGTGCAACTTCCGCTTGCTCCCCTATTGCGCATGGCGCAAGTCGTTGAATATCGCACTGTGCCATTTATGCATGGTTCCTTCCCCTTCGGTTGTGCTTGCCTTCATTATCATTGCGCTGTTGCTCAGCATGATTTCGGGGGTGCAACTGCCTTCTGCTGAATATCGCAGAATGGCGCAATTTTGGACTTGCGCAGGCGCAACCCTATTGTGCATGGCTCAACTCTTTTGAATATCTGGGCCATTGTGTTTTCTTTTGTACAGTGAAGTGAAATAGTCAATACATTGAAGACGCAGAAATAGCTCGACACATTTGAACTGTTCTTGACGATGCTGTGGCGATAGATAGATGCTACTCCAATCTCATTTTAATTGCACCAATAAAATAAGGAAAGGTGAGAAAGCATCATTTCAGTTATTTGCACGTATAGGTTTCGGAAGGATATATGGATATATTTTTGGCCCAAAATAAAAGAGAGAACTA
This sequence comes from Neoceratodus forsteri, assembly GCA_016271365.2. Taxonomy (NCBI): domain Eukaryota; kingdom Metazoa; phylum Chordata; order Ceratodontiformes; family Ceratodontidae; genus Neoceratodus; species Neoceratodus forsteri. Next base: position 89,639,649 of record JADMNL010000024.1, read on the forward strand.
CAGGTAATTGCCACCCCAGTAGTTTCTTTAGACTGTTTGAGTAAACATTTGGGCCCATTCTGTTTTCCAATCATAATGATCGTACTGAAAATAGTTACTATTTCTAAAACTGCAGACTGGCTTATTAACAAGCCCTGCACTGGCAAAATTGTGCTAAATCGGTACAACTTATCTTTGATTTCCAAACACAGGAGCTCATATGGGTTTCGATGTTTTTTGTACCTGAACAAACAGTATGCATTCTATTTATGCTTTAATGTACTGTCTGTGAAACAATTTTTTTAAGCTCCAAAGGGGGGAAATCACTTAAAGTATCAGTGTAAAACGAGTAAGATGGAAACTGACGCTAAAATACATTGGTCTGGCATCCAAAGTTGTATTTATTTATTTATTTAGAATTTTGCACCGTGGAAAACCCCACATTTAGGCTGAAGAGCCTAGTTTTCTAGGAAGTACAATTACAGCAGCAAGTTGTTTATAACAATTGCTGGTTACACACATATGACAAATGTGTAAAAATGCAAATACTAAGATTATATAAATGTATTCGTGGACTAAAGAAAAATCTCCACTGGACATTCAATTTGTTTTGGTTAGCATAATCTACCTGCAGTATACTCCTTTTGAAATACTTTTACGCTTGCAACGGATTAATCAGTAAAACTGATTGCACCGGCAAGTGCACTTAAAGAGCAGGCATCTACTAAAAAAAAAAAAACCATAATACTGTAACTTAATATTTGTATTATACTGTTGTTCAAAACATCAGCGTAATAGCTATTAACCCAACACCTATTTTATATTATTAACAGCTGACATCTAATTTGCTGCATATTTGATATCAGACTGTCCTATAAATAAAAACTTCAACATTCAGCTTTTACATCGGTTTAATGGAAATTGAGAAATATGGTAAACCCTAGCGGAGTAACTGATTTTTTGTTAGGTTTACAACTGCAACAAACTGTTTTCAAATTAATGTTAACTGAAGCAGTATTTTAAGTGCACTCTGCTCAGAATGCTGCCTGTGCATTATCAGAATTTGCTCGCTGCCATATGTCCATTTTAACATCTTGATTGCTGTCTTCTCTAACACACTTTAAATCAGGCTAAACAATATTGTTTATATGTAGTTATATGCCATACATTGTATCATTAACAGAAGGCAGTACACACATGGTGCTAGTCTGTTTCGGTAAGGAATGGTTATCTTTTTATTATTATCGGGAATGCTTGCCATACTAAAGTAAGTACATTTATTATGAAATGATTGAGCATAAGCACAAGTCACTTTCTCAGAGCTGTCACCCATACCTTAACCCCTTCTTTGAAGTGATTTATGAACATTCAGCAACTTTGGGTGACACAAATGGAAAAGGAGAAATTGAAGTGTTGAACAAGAACTTCCTTATTTGATATCAAAGGCTGGATGAGTAGTGTTTCGGGAATTATTCATTTCATCAGTATTTGTTGTACCTAAAACACTTAATGGGGTTGCAATCTTGTTAATACTTCAAGAATGTCACGTCTTTGCCGGTACATTCTCACACACTGAGGCCACATAGGAAGCCTGCTGCTGATGGAGATAAAGAGGAGAAACTCCCAAATAATTTATCCTGCTCTCTGATGTCTCACCAGGATAGGTATATTAAGGCAGATTACATCAGCTTTATGACTCATAGTTTTTGTCAGGCTTCCCTTAATAACACACAAAAGCACAACAATGGAAGAGCAGGTTTCATCAGGTAGGTACTGCAGGGGATTCAACCCATTATGGAACCACATGCAGGGCTTACTTTAACGGGGATCAGACCGGGAAATAAACACAGCATCAGGAGTAAAGAAAAAACAGTTGCAAAGTAACCCACACACACACACACACACACACAAAGAGAAGACAAATGATGACTCAAACTACCAGTGTTAGAATGCCAGAATAGAACTAACCTTTCTTTCGGGGGGGGGGAATAGGATGCTGCTACATGCTGACCAACCTTGGAATTGCTTGGTATGCAGAGTGGGAGAGGAGAAGAGCGGGAGTCCAGACACATGCCTTATGGCCGTTGGGATCTTGGCTTTATCACTAACACTAATCAAAGGGCAATTTCTTTTCCTAAGCTCCTCCACAAGTGCTGAGTACATGGCAAGAAAGTTTCACCTTCATTAGATGGATGGGATCCGTGGTTCAGGGCTGCTAAATGTTTTGTGAATTAAACCTTGACAGTGTGAGGAGTTGGCAATGGCAGGTTTTTGATTAAGTTTCACTGCCCTTGCTTGTTGAACAAGGGACCCAGCATCATGTGTAGAAGAGGAGAAGGAGCAGGGGATCAACCCAGCTGCCTGTGTGGAATTACTGTTGTGATGGAGAGGGGCTCCACTTGCAACGCAGTGGCCAAACCAGAACCACACAGACTGCAGCTGAGTGAGGAGGGCTACCTGCTGTAGTGCAAGGTCAGGAAAGACTTTTCAAGCAAAACAAAACACCTTGGAGGCAGAAACCAGAGTTCTCCTATGTGCACCTATCTGCTGTGAACTTTACATATAGAGACCTCAATGGTGCAGTTTTTTTTTGCTTCTCATTGGTACTGTTATCATCAGTTCCAAACAGACCTACCAGCTTTTGTACTCCACAAAAAAGTCACCTGAAGTTATCCCTGCTGGTACAAACAAATGTACTTTAACATAAGAATTCTTGCATAACAGCCCAGTTTAGATTATGATATGTTTAGAGAAGGGTAGGTTATCTCTGCAGGTACAACATTCTTATCTCTCCCTCTCCCTCTCCCCCCTCCCCATGTTCATTTGTCTCTGTTAAGGCTGAAATTAAAAACTGAAGCACAGGTTAGAACACTTAACCATATGCCAGGACTAATACAATAACAATCAGCCTTGACTCTGTCTGTCCATCTGTCTTTGGTTGTGAGAACTTTTTTAATTTAGTCTCAGCCAAGATTGTGGACATAAGGGCCAGAATGTCTTCAACTATTGATAAGCATAGTGGCAACAAACCAGTCTTGGGATGGTGGAATCTCTGGAGCCCTGAACTAATTTTCATCCAACTGAGTGTATGGAGATCATCACCAGGCTTTGTTGGAATTGTACCTCAGCACCTGTGACTTAGACCTGGCATGGTGGTGGTGAGCTGCCGGTATCTGTTTTTGTTGAGGATGTGAATGCTTCTCACAGGAAGGGGTTAATCCAAGCAGCCTTGAAGGAGGCTGCAGTGACACATCTTCTGAATAAGACTTCTTTAGACCCTGAAGATTTCATGAATTACAGACCCATCTCTAACTTTCCTTTTTTGGGGGTAAGTTTATTGAGAAAGTGGTGGTAGCATGACTAAGAGAACATATGGAGGAGGACAATATTTACAAGTCATTTCAGACTGGTTTTCAACCATGATACAGCATGGAAACTGCCTTGACGAGGGTCATGAATATCTCTTATGTATGAGAGACTAAGAGGAACTAACTATGGCAGTTCTACTCAATTTGTCTTCAGCCTTTGATACTCTTGATTGCTGGAAACAGATTAATCACCTTATGAAGTTTAGTGGTCTTGCTGAAACCATGTTCAAATGGTTTCAATCCCTCTTCTTGGATCACTGGCAGTGGGAATAGGGAATTAGCAACCGTCCTTTCTTTGCATATATTCCTGAATTCCATATTGAAACATAGAAAATGATGGCGGATAAAGGCCTTGCAACCCATCCAGTCTGCCCAATGTGTGTCAGATCTGCCATATGGGTTAAATCTGTCCCAGCTGATGTTCACAATATGCTTCACTTGAAGTGGTGATCTGAAAATACAGTTTGATATTTATCATTGCTATGCTGATTGCACACAGCTGTAGTTTCATTTCAACCTTAACAGGGTAATCCTATTGCTATGTTGTAATTTTGTCTTGCTGAAATCAGTAGCTGGATGACCTTCAGTTGTCTAAAGGTAAATCTGGGAAAAACAATGTAGTGTATGGTGGAACGGCATTCTCCACTGAAATCCATCGCTGTCGAAATGTTGTTCTCCTACACTAGTGACATTCATAGTGCAGCAGAACAATTTTTTCTACTGCACTGCGAACGTCACACACTGTGCCCTCAAGCAGCATTTGACAGGTAGGGCTCACTCCATAGACAGGACACATAGTGAAAGCAGCAATGTCGGCAGCAGTACTAATGTTTACTGTTAAAGCATTCAAAATGCAAAGTTCTTAAACAGTTAAAATGTCAAGTGTGAAAACGTTCAAAATGTAGTTATTTTTTCCTTCTAGTAACCCAGTAAAAATTTTCTGAAGCAGAAACATGCTGTAGTGATTTTTTTTTCCCAAAAAAACGACGTTCCACCATACACTATAAAGAAAAGTGCATAGGGAACAGTTGACAACAGGGCATCTTTCACCTCATTTGCATTATGATGACGGATTACTGCTCGAGCTGCACCCTCGAGGTAATCCCTTGTCATAGTGCCAACTCGGTGAAAGAATAGCCCTGTTGTCAACTGTTCCCCATGCACTATCCTATATATAGTGTATGGTAGAATGCTGTTATGCATGGAATTCCATGCCTGGAATATGCTTGTTCTGCTGCAGTAGTGACATCATTATGGTATTCTGCTGCAGTAGTGAGGTCACTACTACAGCAGAACAACTTGGAATACTGCCACAAAGTTGCTTTCCAGTATCTAATTAAGCTAGAAGTTGTTTTTTATTTTAAAACTTGAACTTGCAGAAACATATGTAGCACATTGTGTCAGTTTAAAAAAAAGAACATGTAAAACGTTCTATTCTCTGTTGTCTTCACTAGCTGGTTTTGTGTGATTTTCTGTGCTGTGATTGCTCATACACTATAAAAGATTGTGTATGAGCAGTCATGCACAAACAAGGATATTCTTGTATCTCGAAGTTCCCTTGGTAACTGTTTGTGGGCCTTACTGCAAATCAAATGTAGTAATCCAGCAGAAGGTTTAAGAGCATATTCTCTCCATGCTCTGCACTGGCTGCCAGTTAGGTGGTAAATTGTTTTCAAGGTTTTGTTGTTGGTATTTATCACCCAAAATGGTCAGGGTGCTCTGTACCTTAATAAACTGTTAGCCACCAGCTTGGATACAAAGGAGTAGTGGTCTGAAAGACAGCATCTTTTGATGGTCTACAGAGCCAAGTTAAACTTGAGTGGGGACAAATATTTTTCAGTGGTTGGCTGTAGACTGTGGAATTTGCTCCCAAATGACATCTATTTGGCTCAGTTGACTGATGCTATTAGTTTAAAACAAGATTAAAATCTGATTGTTTTAGCCAAGCATTTGAGGGAAGTATTTCATGAGAAAATACTTGTGAGCTCTGTCTGCTTCATTTGTTCTGTAGTCTGTTCTTAAATTAAAGAGCAACCCTTTACTGTATTAAAAAAGCTTAAAAACAATGGATTTACACTAAATATGTTTTAACTTTATTTTCTAGTTTTTTTTTTAATTTTCCCTGTTACTTGTCTACTAGATATTGTGGGTAATGCAATAAATATTTCACTGAATCTTTCAAAATGTATCTGATTCTCTCCTTCTAACTACATGATTGCAGTTTATGACATCACAGTTTGTTGTCATTTGTGAGCACTGTGATGTTGAAAATGAAGGCACTGTGAGGTTAATAGAGGAGAGGCAAATGTTTTTATCTATACTTTGTAGATAGACTACAAAGACGTCTGATAAAACTCAGAAAGGAACATTAAAAATGAAAAAATATATTCTTTAGTAAATTGTAATTGCAGAAATATCTTATTTATAAAAGTGCAAGCTGAAGTGCAGAGCTGCTCTTTAAGATACTGATGCTTAATTCGGGATTTGCATGTTTGCACATTGTCTTGCTTTTAAAAGCATCTATCTGTCTGTATCTCTCTCTCTCTCTCTCTGTCTGCCTGTCCATCCATCCATCCACCCACCCACCCACCGATCGATCTATCTATCTATCTATCTATCTATCTATCTATCTATCTATCTATCTATTTATCTATCTATCTGTCTCTCTCTCTCTATCTGTCTGTCCATCTGTCTGTCTCTCTATCTATCTATCTATCTATCTGTCTATCTATCTATCTATCTGTCTATCCATCCATCTGTGGCTCAATAGGTTGCACGCATGTTTGCCACTAGGAACAACAGATCAGCAGTTTGTGTCCTCTAGCCCCACACCATATACCTGGGGTAGTACCCCTAACTGACACTGTAGTGCAGAACAAGGGGAGTGCTGTAATGTTGAGATGGCATCTATCAGATGAGAAGTTAAACCAAGGCCCCTTCTGCTCATTTCTGGTCACTTTCCTGGCATCTTGGCCAACATTCCCCTGTCAATAAACCAGGTCCATGTAGACCCACCCCTCCAGGATGTACATGGGAACAGACTGTCACAGTTTGGTGTGCCTTTCCTGAAAAACAAACAAAAAACAGTAACAAACTTTAAATAAATAACAATTTTTGGTGCACGTGATCCAAAATAGAATATAAATAGACCTGCATGCCAAGCAATTAAAATGTTGCTGACCTGGTGGCAGGCATATTTTCTTCTCAGATCTTTATGGAAAAAAACCCTCAACAAAACAAGAAGAAAAATAAATAAATAAATAAATAAATAAATAAATAAATAAATAAATAAAAGATAATAACTGGACTATTAGTAGTTGGCTAGAGAGAATATTCTCTTCGGCTACGTGCACTATAGCACTGACAGACCATATCAGGTGATAACAGAATGAGAGATTCTAGGGATTCAGTACTTGAAAGCCCTTAATTTCAACACAAAGGGACTTGATCTATAGTTGGACTGAAAAAACGCAGTCATCAGCCAGACACAATCAAAATGGCACTCTAATGAACCTTTTCTTTTGCCATTCATCTTTTTCTGCTATTCAGTTCAATAAAATGTACCTACATTTGTAGTCTTTTAATTAAGTGAGCACGGTTGCATTTAAAGTTTTATTTAATATTCTTACAATGTATTTGTTCATGATAGCAAGCAGTTTTCAGTGGGGTCTTGCTTTTACTCTTTTTTACAGCTGGATAGACTGAACCACTGACTGAGAGATTAAATGATATGCTCAGGGATTAAATGACTGTGGTGCTGTTTGAACCAGAGTTTGTTTCTTTGCAAATGTCTGTGCTCTTCATCTGAGCTCTACACCACATTGCTTCCTCAGCAAGGTTTAAAATCTGGATGCCCCCATATAAATAACAACATGCACTATAATACAGGCTGAAAATATAAGACTTTTTTTCTTCGTTGTTTGACTGGGAAAATAAATGACAGGGCTTTAGTGTACCTGTCTTCAGCCTTGCCATCTTGGGACCTGATCCCATCAGATTTTAGAAGCTAAGCGGTAACTGGTCTGGTCATTAATATTATGGGAGACCTCCAGTGAAAACCAGTGGCTGCAGGAAGTGGTGTTGGTAGCTCTGCTGGGGCCAGTCTCCTTGTGTTTAAAAAAACATACTGCTGTCCCAGCATGGTGTTTGGAGGATACCGTGCTGTCGGAGTTGCTGTCTTTTTGATGGAATATTAAACTAGAGTCCCATCTACCTGTTCTGGTGGTTGTTCCGGTGGATGTTAAAAATCCCATGGCCCTTCACAAAAAGATTATGGAAATTCCCACTGTGCAGGCCAAATTTCCTTTCAATTCATTAATCCACCAATAGATTAACCAGGTTCAGTATCTGCCAGGTTTGAGTCTGTATTCTCCCGGCACAAGGCTGAAAACAAGAAGTACTTCCCTGCTCTCCTTTCTGGGTCAACAAAAAATAAATATAAATATAGGAATAAACAAACGCTAAGCAGTATTGTAAAGATGAATCACTATAATGTTATTATAGGAAGGTGCAAAGAAGTATAAAAACAACATAAAACAAACAATGCAGGATTATAATATACACTTCTTTCACTTTACTCTTTTCTAGATTACATTTTGGCCAGTCTCAGGCTTTGGCTGTGTATTTCTGCAGTAAATCACTGTTGTCAGCAACTAGCCCTGCTCTTTTGACTGGGATTTCAGAACTCTGTAGGAACAGTATAACTAAATTTTCATAAATACAAACAAAAAAAAAATTCCAGTCCTGAGGACCCCATTCTCCAAAGGCTCATGGCCCCTCTGCACATGCTGAGGGCTGGGAAGAACCACAGAGTGTCCTTGAAGCTCTGTGCACCATTGGGATGCCCCATAGCATCTATAATGTTGACACATGCTCCCTAGTCCCTGATCCACATGCCTGGCTATGCAGAAGGGTGAGATTGGGTGGGCCAGGGATTGAGGCCAGCTATGCACCTGATCCTGTTAGAAAACTCCACAGTGTGAAGGGCTGGTGGATGGGCCTATGACTGGGCTGAATAAGGCCCTGACCCATTTGTGACAGGGTCGAATAAGACCCTGCCCCATTTGTGACAGGGTCGAATAAGACCCTGCCCCATTTGTTATGCAGAAAGAGTTTAAACGCTCCTCTCCCCCATCCCATCTCAATATTGGCGGCACCAACATTACTGACACAATAGGCATCGCAAATCACCTCAACTCCTCCTTCATGGACCTCAGCCCCATCCTCCCCAGTAACTTTTTCGACCCACCACCCTCCCTACCAACCCCAGATCACCGGCACCCTAGCTTCTACCTACGTAGAGTAACTACCCTTGAAGCTAGACCCCACCTGATCCGTGCGCTAAAGAGCAATAGTCCTTGCAACTCCACCGTGGACCCCACCATTCTCCGGCGCGTACTGGACCAGATCCTTGTCCCACTTGCCAGCCTTCTCAATAAATCCCTCTGCCTGGGGCAGTTCCCCACAGCATGGAAAATGGCCATTGTCACTCCCATCCACAAAGGGGGTGATAGGTCCTCAGCTGGGAACTACCGGCCTATCTCTATACTCTCTCCCCTCTCCAAAGCCCTTGAAAAACTAGTCGCTATACAGATTACTGAGTACCTGACTAAATATAACATCCTTTGCCCTGAACAGCACAGTTTCCGGGCAGGACACAGCACAGGCACAGCACTAGTGGAGTTCTCAACATTCCTACACACATCCCTGGACTCTGGCTCCCTAGCTGGGGCAGTGTTCATCAACCTTTCCAAGGCGTTTGACACTGTTTCCCACCCCCTCCTACTGGGTGCACTCCACCAGGCTGGCTTCGCTACTGGGCCACTTGCATGGTGCACAAGCTATCTATCGGCCAGCTCCCAATGTGTCAAAAATTAATGGAACACTATCAAAATCATGTCCCATCTGATCAGGGTTCCTCAGGGCTCCATCCTGGGACCCCTACTCTTCTCGCCTACCTTAACACCCTGCCAAGTGAATGCACCAGAAATATGCTGCTGTATGCAGATGACGCTGTCATCTTTGCCTCTCACCGCAACCCTGCCTCCTTCAGGACTCCTGCAGCTCTCATATACTGAGGCAGAAACCTGGTTCACAAAGCATAGACTGATCATAAATCTCAAAAACGAAACAATGCTCTTTGCCCACCCCAAAACAAAGCCAGCAATTTTCCACTCCACATCCTCCCTGGTTCCAAAACCGCTAGAGCAAGTACACTGCTTAGGTACCTTGGGGTCACCTTGACTCAGCTCTCAACTACCATACCCACATTGACACCCTTGCCTCAGCAGCCAATATGCGGCTAGGTATCTTATACCACTACAAAAGCTCTCTCCCCCCGCTGCCCTCCGGCTTGCGGTAACATCCTCGATATTATCCCTGGTAGACTATGGACTCCCGGTCTACGGGGCTGCCGACACAACTGCGCTCAACAAAGTCCACCTGTTACTTAACAAGGCCTGCAGACTAATCACTGGGGCCCCTAGACTTACACATTCATGCCAGCTCTATAGGCTGGCAACAATGCTGAACCTAGATGAACGGCTGCATTATCAAACATGCCTAATAGCAAAAAAAACTCTCCTAGGACTGTCCCCAAAGGACTGACGGCCTCCCTCCCCATAGCCAAACCCCTGGTCTGTACACAGACTTCCTGCAGGACTACCTTCCAGACACCTAGAGCCAGGACCTCCCATGGTCAAAGGTCCTTCCCCCATAGAGCCCCTTCCTGGTTCAACTCACTCTCCCTCCACATCACAGATGCCCCTATGATCTCCAAATTCAAAACCGCACTCAGAAGTGAACTGTTCACCACACGAAATTGCACCTGTATAATCTGAGGCGTTACCCACTGTGCCCTGACAATGCCCACTGGGCAGCATCCAAACCACACCACGTATCTCCTCTGGCAAAATTACCACTGTTCTGCCGACTGCTCAACCTGCAGTATTGCAGTATGTTACTGTAACTTGGTTTAAATTGCTCTGTTGATTTTGCCCTGGCAGTGTTACTATGTGCTGCTGTAACCTGGTTAATTTGCCACTGCTCCTGATTGCTCTTACCATTATATGCTGTAACCTGTTAAATTACCACTGCTCTACTGACTGCTCCATTTCCAGTCTCTATGTTGCCACAATAACCAATCTGGCCTCTCTGTAATATCGGCAAATCACCTATTTACTGATGTACCCATATCCTGTAATCTTAAGTGAGTTTTTGTATGTACTGCTGTATCTATCATGTTCCTCACAAACATGTATGTTAATTCCATGTAACCTACATTCTGTAACATGAATGTCTGCACTGTATTGTCCTCTTTGTGACGAGGTACCTTTGAAAATGAGCCCTTGGCTCAAAGGTTGTAAACTGATGTACAAATAAATAAAATAAAATAAATAAACGCAAGGGTCTGTCTATCCTCTCCTTTTCTGTCTCTTCTCTGTCAGGTTGTGCAACCAAATTTTCTTGTGAGACCTAGGAACTGATCACTCTGATGGTTTTGTAATTGTCCGCCTCTCACCATCTCTCTGCCTTCCCTTGCTGTTCTGTCTTTTCTCCCCCCTTGCATATCTGCAGGTATAAAAATATATGTGAATCTCTGTGTGTAACTGTATGTGAAACTGGGATCCCTTTGTTTAAAACTGTATATAGTTATACTGTTGAAATAATTGCAAAGCTATTTGGAACTCAAGGGGTTTACCTGAGATGTAGTTTTAAGCTTTTTGCAGAGCTGTAAACAAGAGGTAATTTCTGAGTTTCTATGTTCTTTTGCTGCACCTGCATCAAAACTGACAAGAACATTCTGTGAGAAGCAGGATGTCAGTGAGGCAAATACTTGTTTATGTAAGAACTGAAAATTACTTTTACTGAATAGGCATCACATACAGTAAACAGTAATGTGTAGCAGCAGCTGTAGGTGTTCATGCTTCATAGATACAATACATCAAATAATGGTGATAAAGTTGGCAGGTGATCGCAGCTAGGGAGTAATGTTATGCTATGTCCTTGTAAGCAGTAAAACCAGTTCCCGAACACAAAGGTCTTAATGCAGGGTAATGCAATGCTGTAATAATTCAGCATTTCTTCAGATGTCCAGGATGGAAGCAAGTCTGGATAAAAATATTTGAAAATTCTCACCCTCAAATGTCCATCATGCCATGATATTTTTAAGAAACAAATTCTGCTTGCAATGTTTTTAAATATGTTTTTACTCACAAATATTATCAGGCTTCAAAATGTTTGAACTTCCCTATGACCAAACTAACCTGTAGATACAGCTTCCTAAGCATTGCTTCAGTAAATTCAGAGTAAGTTGAGAATAAGGAGAATTAAAATAAAATCTGTTTTACATGTATGTTTAAACACAACTTGTTATATTGAATTACAAACTTCACAATTTATGTTGATGTTTTAAATCCAAGAAGCATGAAAACCTGCAGCTGCTGGAACACATTACTGTTTATTTGATGTTGATTCAGTAAGTTATTTTTGATTCTTATACAGATAAAACTACTGTGGTGTGGCCTTACAACTGCATTTTATTTTAAATAAATGCAAACAAATGTTGTCTGTCTGCTTTAATTGGTTGCAATAGCTTTAGAAACTCTGAATTCTTATAGTATTTCTTTATCCTGCATTTAGACCTTTGTGTCCATTCATTTTGGGCTTTGGTGGAGGAACTGGTTTTACTGCTTGTTTATCTAGGAGCCTGGACTGATTCTTCATTTTAGGCTATAAAGGTTTCTGGCTTTTCCTCTTGTCTGGATCCTGGAGGAGACAAGCAAAGCACAAACTGTAAAACAAAACGCAGAGTGTTGTTTGAATCCTTAATGAACTCTTTTGTAAGTACGCTTGTTGCTAAAAATTCTGTATCTTACAATTTTTCCCTATTATTGACTGCAACTTATCTTGGGGCTTTTTTTGGAGTGTTTTAGATATTGTAAAAAAGTGAAAGCATCACAGCAGTCTTACATTAATTGTCTGTGTCCTACCAGCCCAGTTATCAGGTAGGCTCTGTTCAAACTTTAAGCAGGTAATGCTTATCTTGACAATGCTCATTTTGTGATAGGATGGTCATTTTAAAGTTATAATTCCATTTCAAAATGTCAATTTACTTAATTGTTAGCAAGACCTCATTCCAGTTTATGAATTTTATAATGCTGATAGTACTTTCTGACACTAGTGTAATGAGTCTTTAGCTTGTTATGTTTCTAACTGCATAAGACAAGCACAATCCCTAAATCAGAACACAGACTGCTGTTTGAATCCTCAATGAGCTCTCTTATGAGCATGCTTGTTAAATTCCGAATCTTGCTAGGGCTCTTAAGTACTGACCTTAACTGACCTCTGTGGCCTGCCAGCCAGGTTACAGGTCAGAAAGGATTCAACGTTCTTTATTTTCTCATGATACAGCAGGTTCAGCTTCTACAAGTAACATATACAATCTTTTGAAAGGTGTACCATATCTTTAAGACTCTACAAAGAAATAAAAACAGCAGTGCACACAACTCCACTGTCAGAGCTATCAGAACTAAAATTCTGCTAAAGAACAACATATAATGTTATTACTTTTTCTTGATACAGTGCTCTAAAATATTCCAAAATGGCCTTTTCCTGTGATTCCAATACATGCTTTAATATTAAGTGAAAGTTTGAAATTACGTTATGTTGTGTCTCCAAATAACAGAATTATTTGAAGTTAGTTTCAAACCTACACAGCTGCAGCTGGCTCAAGTTGTATGCACTGCTGTCTTTATTTTTTATGGACATTTCTACCGTTCTGAAAATCAATAACTGAATTGTAATCGTGATATCTAAAAGTTGTGTAGCATGTTTTATTCTTTCTGCATACACATAACTCATGATACACTTGTCATAGTTCAAGCCTTCAGTGTTTTAAAACATAGTGAACAATATTGTTTATTTAAACTAAATTCCAACATAAGAAAAGCACACACTGTAAATCAGAGCACAGAGTGAAATTTGAATCTTTAATGAGCTCTTTTATGAGCCTGCTCGTTGCTAAATTGTATAAATCTTACCATGGTTCCTAATTATTGACATTAACTTATAATGGGGCTATTTTGGGTGTGTTTTATTTTACAAACGTAAAAGCATTAAAGCAGTCTTACATTAGTTTTCCATGTCCCACAGTGGCTTAATTAGTTCCCAGGTATAGCTCTGTTCAAGTGTTAAGCAATGGAAGGCTATAGGTGCAGAAACTCTTAGCTGAGACTTCTTTTTGTGACATAGAAATGGCATCTATTTTCTCCCATGAAATCAGTTCACACAATCATAGATTTTCTTTTCTGTCACTCTGTTCAAAACCTGGCAATGTTTCAAATAGCAATCTAGGGAAACTTGCCACCTACTCATTTTTGTGTTGCTTGCACGCATGCGCAAGAAACATAGTGCCATCATCCGAGTTTTCGGAGGTGTGGCACCCCGTCTTCCAATTCAGTCAGTGAGTTTGCAGGCGCGGCCGCAGTTCTCCAATGACTGCTGCAGTTGTCTATGACAGCAGTTGAAAATGCAGTGGCATACAGTTGAAAGGGAGAGCTCCACTTCAGTGAGCAGAGCTCTCCCCCCCACACATGCATGCAAGCACGCATATTGCATGCTGATGCGCTCCTTCCCCCTACACACTGTATGGCCGATGGGGGTGCCCAATCCTCCATCGGCTCCACGCCCCTCCCAACAAAAGCTACCCAGGTGCCACGCTGGGAGCCCACCCCAGCATGGCAAAAAATGTTATAGCCAAAGGGGTGCCCAATCCCCCATCAGCTCCAGCCCCCCAAACAGCCTTTCCAGCTGTCACACTGGGAGCCCACCCCAGCATGGCAAACGTCCTGTATCATCTTCATTTAAAAAAAACAACTGTAAATAAAAAAACGATCCCTCGCAGTCTCACTGCCCCCACCCGTACCCACCTACTGTGCACCCTTGCCTCCTCGCACCCCCACCCCATACTTACCTCTGGAGCTGCACGACGTATCATCGGTGGATCGGAAACAAGTCTGCACTCTTCAAAGCCAACTGCAAACTGAGGAAATGCCAGTAAGGTGTATAATGGAATAAATAGGGTTTTTTCAACTTTGTTGCATATCTCAGGCATTTTTGGGAATTTTGAGCCCAAATTTTCAACATGGGGTTTTTGGGACCCCTCATCATGAATTCTTGCACTGTCATGGTGTTAATCGGGCCCAAAGGGTGATTTCGCTGTCACTGTGTGAAATCACCTTTCAGGGTCAATTAATGAAATGACACTGCCAGTGTTCATAAGGTAGGCTGTCAAAAAGCCTATGTTGAAAATTTGTTGAAAATAATTCTTAAAAATGACAGTTTTACAAGCACGCATTGCGCAGTTCCTACGCACGCACGTAAGTTCACAAATTTTCAATATTTTCACTCCAGATTTTCAACATTGCCATTTTACCACACCTCCTTATGAGCAGTACAGCTGTCATTTTTCACATCCTGCCCAAAACGTGTTTCCGTCCATGTAGCGCACAATGGTGCAGTCGGTGTGAGAAATCAATGTATGGGACACATTAGGAAAGTAACAGTGACACTGTTCATGAGAAGAGGTCTTAAAATGGCTATGTTTCAAATTTGGTGAAAAAATTCCTAAAAATGACTGTTTTACGAGCGTGCATTGCGCAGTTCCTACGCACGCTCGTAAGTTTGCAAATTTTCAATATTTGCACTCCAATGACTTCCAAACACCTAAACAGCACATACAAGCAAGCAACATTCAGCATTGACAAATGCTTGTTAGGTTTTCTGGTGCCCATGCACAAGAAACATGTGGCAGCTTAGGACAGAAGTGGGTTGCGGAGGTGAAGCACTGTTGCGGCCAATGCTACCACTGGTTTTGTGGGCTTGGCCGTGTGTCACCAAAGCGAGCACATACTGCTGGCAACACTAGTTTTGCAAGCATGCCACCAACTTGAAACGATTTGGCTGCTGCAATGAGGGGGTAACCCCTCATTGCAGGGCAGTGCCTTGTGTGGTGTAACCAGCAGTGGAATTATGCCAGAGTCAGCTGGGGCTCTGCCCCGGTACCTCATCAAGAAACCCCAGCACCTGTATAAAATCAGTCTATGCTGCTGGGCCTGGGATTTGGCTCCGGGACCTATTTTTTCAATGGGGTTTTAGCCCCAGTAGTTCAGGGCTGTTTCCTCCTTGGCCATGTAACTGTGAAGCCAGGGTCATAAAAGAAAAAAGATTCTGACATACCTTGCATGCCAGCAATATCTCTGTGTGCCATAAATTTAAGTCCAGCACCTAATTGGTGCTGGCATGGCAGTCAAGCTTGGCTCGGTTGAGTCTGGAGTGATAGTCAGCAGATTTATGATCCAATTTACCATTACTGATTGGTCCAGCAGTCTACCTTTCATGTGTGTATCTCATGCACACAGTATGGCTAGTGGACCTGGACCAATCAAGAATTGATTCTACCTCAGGAATGTTGTTTTAAGATTCCTGCCACTGGCATGCTGTACCAGTCTCTCCTAAGGCGGTGGTATAACTAAGACTGCCTTAGGGTGAGCCTTTTGTAAAGATTCATTTTTGTCACTTGCTGCTTCACTGCTTCTTGTAAGAAGATGCTTGAGCCTGCCAGTTTGCTATCCCACCATCCACGCTGCCACTGCTGCTAATAACAGGAGAAGTTCAGTTACCCCTTTGCAAGTGCTGGCTCTCGGGGCATATGTCCGATCAGTCAATTGTTTAAGTTGTTGAAGTTTTCGTGTCTTCTGCTACTCACCGGCTCTACTCCAGTTCCATACCATAACCTGCTGCTACTGATTACTAACATCTGGTACCCTTCTGGCTGCTATTCTACAGATTGCTCTGAGCTTCTGACATTTACCATTGTCCCTGGCCTGCAGTGTGCTGCTGCACAGTACTGCTGCTACTAGTGATCCATCCCTCTCGAGGATCGCAATTCTCAAATCGAGTCCCATGGTCCACTGCTGCAAGGTCCAGTGCTGGTACTGCTGCCCTCCATGTCTCCTGTCCGTGCTCCCCCCTCCCCCAATCTCCCAGTTGTAACTGAGCTTCCTGGACTCTGGCCACTGCAAACTAAAAGAGCACTGCCTTGTCCCCTGGTGCAGTCCACCTTTTCATCAGGTTAGTGACATCGTGTTCATGGTTCTGAAGTGAGTGATGCAGTTCCATATGGTATGGGCAGAAAATAATGCAGCTTCTTAACTTCACTGGCACTTGCTGGCTGCACAAGTTTTATGGTATTGGTAGTAGTAGTATTACAACAAAAGCCAGTACAGTGAGTTAGAAAAACAGGTCAAAACGTGTTGCAAATGATAAGTGGACATATTAGACTAAGAGCTGCATTGTCCATGCAGAGAAATAGCATAATAAATACTGGGGGAGGGGGCCGCACAAGACAAAATAGCGCCACCGGGAGTTCAACCAGAGATACCTCTAAATGTTCTGCAAAAAGTTGTAACTTCTAATACAGAATTTGTTTCGGCAGGAATTTCCCTAATTAATTATGTATTAAACATTAGAAACTCATCCCCAATGTAGTTTTATTCATTAATTTATGTGGAATACTCTGCATAAATTAACAATTAAAACTCCATGAGGGGCAACTTAGGTTTGTAATGTGTAATACAGAATTTGTTAGGGAAATTCCTGCCAAAATGAATTCTGTATTCAAAGTTACAACTTTATGTCAAAATGAAGAGGGGACAATTAATATATGTGGAGTACTCTGCATAAATTAACAATTAAAACTCCAGGGGGGACAACTTCAAGTTTGTAATGTGTAGTACAGAATTTGTTTGGAAATTCCTGCCAAAACAAATTCTGTATTAAACATTACAACTTTGTTTAAAACTGAAGAGGGGACAATTAATTAAATTCCTGCCAAAATGAATTCTGTATTAAAAGTTACAACTCTATGTCAAAATGAAGAGGGACAATCACTTTATGAACACCCCTTTGTCTTGTGCGACATACTTTCAACTTAGAAAAAAGATTGCATAATATCTGAATCTACTGAATATCAGGAAAATACTTTGGCAAGAACTGGCATTTTGTTTGAGTCTGTAGATTTCTTCTTTTTAGTTTTCCAGTGTGTTCCTGCTATTTTTATGTTTGCTTGCGTGCATGCACAAGAAACATTATGAGACAGCTTAGGAAAGAAGCAGGTTGTAGAGGCATGGCACTGTTACAGCCAAGGGAGGCACTGCATTTGGGGGCTTGGCACTGGTGGACCAATGGAGGCCCAGTGTGTCGATGACACTGGTCTCCAAAAGTGCCACCGAGTACAAACGTTTTCATCGCAGCAATCAGGGGCTGCTTCGTCTTTGCAGCATCAGTCATTCTGCTGCAATGAGGGAGCGAGACATCATTGCAGGGCGGAACGTTAGGTAGAGTAATACTGTTTGTGAACATGGTGGGTGGCTTGCCGCTGCATTCACAAACAGTATTATGCATCCCCCAGTGCTGAGGGGGTGCCCAATCCCCCTCAGCAGCATGTGCCCCACCAAACAGTCTTTGTTTGCTGATGGGGCCCCAATCCCCGCCGGCCTCAGTCTCCATCCAAGTTTCATTTGCCGACGGGGAAGCCCACTCCCCATTGGCATAATGTCCCCCATCCACAATTCATTTTCTGATGGGGCAGCCCACTCCCCATTGGCATAATGCCCCCTCCACACACACAAAATAAAGGTTTGTGCCGGGGGAGTGCCCAATCCCCCTCAACTATTGCACCCCCCATATGCCGACGGGGGTGCCCAATCCCCCATTGACTACAGTCGCCCCCCAAGCAAAACACTAGGTTGGCATGCTGGGAGCCCACCCCAGTGTGCCAAATGTCTTGTTAAATGTCCCTGTAAAAAAAAAAAAAGTCCCGTGATGTTTTTTTTTTTCCCTGTAAAACAAAAAATGGTCCCTTGTCAAGTCCGGCGACCCCTACGCAACCTGCACCCACCCTCTGCGCACCCTGCCTCCCCACTCCCCTCACCCCATACTTAACTTCAGAGCCCAGTGCGATAATCTTTGGTGGACCGGGAACACGTCTGCACTCTTCAAAGCCAGCCGCAAACTGAGGAAATGCCGGTAAGCTGTATAATGGCATAAATAGGGTTTTTTCAACTTTTGTGCATATCTCAGGCATTTTGGGGAATTTGGCACCAAATTGGGACCCCTCCTCATGAATTCAGTCACTGTCATGGTGCTATTCAGTCCTGAAAGGTGATTTCACGGTCACTGTGTGGAATCACCTTTCGGGGCTGATTAATGAAACAACAGTGCAAGTGTTCATGAGGTTGGCTCTCAAAAAGTCTATGTTGCAAATTTGGTGGGAAAAATCCAAGAACTGACTGTTTTTCGAGCGTGCATTGCTCAGTTGCTATGCATGCTTGTAACTTCATGAATTTGCAGTTATTATAACTCCAGATTTTCAACACTGCCATTTTCCACACCTCCTTATGAACAGTACAGCTGTCATTTTTCACATCCTGGCTGAAATGTTTTTTCGCACTTCCGGCACAGAATAGCACGGTCACTGTGGGAAATCCATGTTTGGACAAATTACAAAAATCACAGTGACACTTTCCATGAGCAGAGGTCCTAAAATGCCTATGTTCAAAATTTGGTGGCGAAAGTCCAGAAAATGACTGTGTTACGTGCATGCGTTGCACAGTTTCCACATATGCTCAGAAGTGCAAGCATTTTTAATATTCCCACGACAGGCTTTCAACATTGCTATCTCTTCACACCTCCCTATGGATGCTACAGCTGTCATTCTTCACATCCTGCCCGATCTGTGTTTTCGTATATGTGACTCAGAATCGCACTGTCACTGTTGGAACTCAATGTTCGAGGCACATTAACAAAATCACACTGCCACTCTTCATGACAAAAGGTCCCAAATGCTTTCATGAGGTGGGGGTCACAAAAAGGCCATGTTGAAAATTTGTTCTGCAAATACCAACAAACGCCCAACGTATTAGGGTATCTAACCATAATGTCCTACCCTGTACAGACTGGCAGGCATCAGGGTGTGCCTTTGGATTGCCCACTGTACTGCTCATGCCATACCACCCCCAAGCCCAGCCACTGACAGGCATCAAGGTGTACCTTGGACTCTTTGGCCCCAGACTTCACCCCATTCTCCTACGCTGCACCCATTTCACCGTATGTCCTTATGGAATGGGGTGACTGTAAAGCCAAACACCCTAAGGCACACTTCAACATGTGTCGGAGTCTGCAGAATATGGTGAGGTGACATGGCATGACCGTCATGGGTGACGACCCAAAAACATATGCCAGTGCCTGTCCATCTCTACAGGATGGAGGTGGGGTTCACGCGAAGTTCAATACTTCACTGTCATTCCTATTCTGCATCTGTCTAACTCCTGCATTTCCAATGCTAATACTAGCAAGCAAACATTTGGCATTGACAAATGCTTGTTTACGTGTGTGATTATGTATGCTTTTCTACTAAATAAATAATTTAATTGTGCTGACCCCCATGTTTTCTTTTTTTAATGACATTGATCAGCTTCTAGGGTATAGCGCACTTTCCTTGTCTACAATTTTGAGAGCCCCATACTTCTCAGTTGTTTGGGGGAAACTTTTTTTCTTTTGTAACTTTGCTAGATATCTTTGATTTATCATGATACTGGATGGTCTGTGCTCATAAGTCCTTGACTTCTGATCTACCAGCCAAGGTGTTTGTTCTGGAGTGGGGAACATGTACAGGCTCATCCAACTGAGCAAGGTGGGGTGCTAATAGGTGGGGAGAAGGATTATGTTCTTGTTATTAATGCATTGTTTTGTTATATTATTGTCTATTCAAGTCTGTAGATATGTAGTTTATACTGAATTTGTACATTGTATTTGTTATTATATCTTTTCTTTTTGACTACATTTTTAATGTTAATAAAGCATATTAAATAAAATAAAAAATTAAAAAAACTAGTGTGCCATGTTGCAACACAGCAGGACAGAGCCATGCAAGGGACCAACAACACCAGCAGGCATGCCAGATGTGGAACTGCAGCAGAGGCAGCATCATTACCAAGAAAGAGTGCAATAGGCTGTGTAATGGCCAGAGGGGCTTGCAGCCTCACACACACACACACACACATACCAAGCACCATGCACACGCACTATGCAGCACACAGGTATACAGGAGAACAGACATCCATGAGCTACCCTTGTTGGCTGCAAGGTCATGCCCAGGCATACACATGTGATACACAGCTCCCCTCGTCAGCTGCAGGGTCATACCCAGGCATACACATGATACACAGCACAGCTGTATATAGACAGCAGCCTTATGCAGCACTGTGTGCAGCAGCCAGGGTAGACATGGATATTACCTATATACCATAAAACACTGTGCAGTGACAGAGAATATTAAACATATAAATACTGAATAGTTCTACTGCTAAAATACAGAATATACAGTACAGTACAAAACAGTGTAAAACACACTAGTGAATGCTAAATAAAACTTTTTAAGCAGACAATTTACATAAAGAAAAACATCTTTAGTCTCAAGACTAAAATCTAAAAGATCTTACACCCAACTCTTGGGGTTTTTCTTCTCTTAGGAATCTGGTTGCCACTAAGGTCTGAGATACAGCAGATGCAGAACCTTCCTTTGCTTGGTGTGGATTTCTGATATGTTCTGATCCCAAACTGCAGCTGACCCTCTGGGATCCGTATTCCAGGTTAAACCTCTCAAGGGCTTCTACCACCAATCACATAGAAACATAGAAACATAGACTTTGACGGCAGATAAGGACCGCTAGGCCCATCTAGTCTGCCCATTTCCCTACCTGCAGGATAGGCCGCAGATCCTAGTTAACCAACAGCCTTTATCTTCCTGCCCCCCACAAGAATTGCCTTAAGTCTGTCCCATGCATTCTTGAATTCTCCCACAGTTTTAGACCCCACAACTTCCTCAGGAAGGCTGTCCATGCATCCACTACCCTCTCTGTGAAATAATACTTCCTCACATTGCCCCTGAACTGCCCTCCTTCTATCTTTAAATTGTGTCCCCTTGTTCTTGCAAGTCTCTTTTTCTGAAAGATGCTACCCTCTTGGACTTTGTTGATTCCCTTGAGGTACTTGAAAGTTTCTATCATGTCCCCCCTCTCCCTTCTTTCCTCAAGGGTATACATATTAAGCTCCTTTAGTCTCTCCTCATACAGCTTCTCTTGCAGACCCTGCACCATTTTAGTTGCCCTCCTCTGGACTGCCTCTATCCTGTCTATGTCCTTGCAGAGATGGGGTCTCCAGAACTGGACACAGTATTCCAGATGGGGTCTCACCAACTGTCTGTACAGAGGGATAACAACTTCCTGTTTTCTGCTGATGATGCCTCTCCCTATACATCCCAGTATACCCCCGGCCCTCCCTACTGCCTTCTCACATTGCTTGCTAACCTTAAGGTCATCTGATATGATTACCCCCAGGTCCCTTTCCTGTTTTGTTGTTGTTACTACCTCCCACCCATTGTGTATTCTTCCCTAGGTTCTTGTTTCCCAGGTGCATTTTTGCACTTTTTGCATTGAATCCTAGCTGCCATATGTCTGACCATTCCTCCAACCTTGCCAAGTCCCTTTTCATCCTTTCCACGCTCCTTGTGTATCAACCCTGTTGCAGATCTTTGTGTCATCTGCAAAAGGCATACTTTTCCTTCCAGTCCCTCTGCAATGTCACTAATGAAGACATTAAAAAGCACTGGACCTAATACTGAACCCTGCGGTACCCCACTAGTAACCGCCCTTTCTTCAGAGTGGACTCCAGTTACAATTACCTTCTGTGTCCTGTTGTCCAGCCAATGTTTTACCCAGGCTACCACCCTGGGACCCACTCCCAGGCTGGTTAATTTGACTATCAATCTTTTGTGTGGGACTGTGTCAAATGCCTTGCTAAAGTCTAGGTAGGCCATGTCCACAGCCCCTCCATGGTCTACTACTTTGGTCACCCAGTCAAAGAAATCTATTAGATTCGTCTGACATGACCTTCCCGCTGTGAACCCATGCTGCCTTGGATCCTGTGCTCCACTGACCTCTAGGTACTCAACTATTCTTTCCTTCAGAAGTGACTCCATCACTTTCAAAACCACAGAGGTCAGACTGACAGGTCTGTAGTTTCCTGCCTCTGTCTTGGTCCCACTTTTGTGAAGGGGAATCACATCCGCCTTCCTCCAGTCCTCGGGTACCACACCATCCTCCCATGATTTATTAAAAGAGTAGCCAGTGGTTTCACTAGTTCCTTCCTTAATTCTTTTAGAATTCTAGGGTGAATTCCATCAGGACCCATTGCTTTGTCCACCTTCAGTTTTAGGAGTTCTTGCAGAACCCTTTCTTCTGTGAAAGGACTGGGATCGACCCCGCTATCAAGAGTGCTTCTGTTAATTGGATTAGGCACTTCCCCCTCCTCTTTTGTGAATACTGAGTAGAAATATTCGTTCAGTATTCCTGCTTTTTCACTGTCCCCCTCTGCCCACCCACCGTTCATTCTATTCAGCCTCACTATCCCTCCCTTTGTCTTTCTATGCTCGCTGATGTACCTATAAAAGGTTTTATCCCCCTTCTTAACTGAGTTGGCTATCTTTTCCTCAGTTTGGGCCTTTGCTATTCTAACTTTCCTCCCTGCTTCTTTCTGCCTTAACTGGTACAGCTCTCTGTCCTGCTCCTTCTGTGTTTCCTTATACTTCCGGAATGCTATCTTTTTCTTCCTGACTTTCACAGCCACCTCTCTTGAAAACCATAGTGGCTTTTCTTTTGTTTTGATTTGTTTATTTGCTTCACACAAAGGCTTTTGCGTCTGTGATGGCAGTTTTGATAATTCCCATTGTTGCTCCACACCTCCTTCTAGCCTGTTTGCTAGTGCTTTTCTGAGGCACTCTCCATCTTGCCAAAGTCAGCCCTCCTAAAGTACAGTACCTCACTTTGTATGGCTTGACTCTGTAGCTGAGTTTAACGTGAACCACACTGTTTGATGGTCACTTGTCCCCAGATGGCAACCTACTTCTAGATCTGAGATCCTCTCCTGCCCCGTTTGAGAGTATGAGGTCTAAGATTGCTCCCTCACAAGTGGGTTCGAAACTAGCTGTCTAATGCCTGCCAGCTGTAGGGCATCAAGAATGGCCCTGCTCTTGGATGTGGCTGCAGCAAATGTGCTCCAGTTAACATCTGGCATATTCAGGTCTCCCATCAACAGTATCTTCCTTTCTCTGCCATTCTAAGAATGCCTTCCATCATATCCTTGTCCATTCCTTCTCCCTGACATGGGGGTCTGTACACAACCCTGTGCGGATTGTGGTGCCCTTTCCAGTCTCCAAGGTGACCCACAGTGCCTCCTCTCCTCCCTCCCTGTTTACTCTTTGTTCAGTTGCTTTTATCCTTCCTTTACATGAGAGCTACTCCTCCCCTCTTCTCCCTGCCTGTCTCTCCTGTAGGTTATGTACCTGGTATGTTAACATCCCAGTCATGGTTCTCTGTGTACCATGTTTCTGTGACTCTCACGATATCCAGGCATCCTCTTCATTAAGGCCACCAGCTCAGGAAGCTTGTTGCCCAGACTATGGGCATTGGTACTCATTACCCTCCATTTCCTGATGGCCTTACCCCTTTTGCCCCATCCCTGTCCTTCTTGCCTTTGTCACTTTCTCCATTTACCCTGCCCTTCTCCTATCAACACCTCCATGTTGGTGTTTGCCACACTTACTACCGTGATTGTTTGGGGGCTAGGATTTTCCTGCTCCTTTCAGTGCCTCCTCCTTGGCTAGTTTAAAGCTTGCCAATGAAGCATTTAAACCTATCACCTAGGATCCTGGTTCCCCTCCCGGACAGATGCAGCCCATCATGCCAGTATAGGCTTGCATCACTCCAGGTGGACCCCAGTCCCCAATGAAGCCAAATCCTGAGCTCCACCAGTTTTCAACCACTGATTTGAATCCCATGATGCGGAACACCCTAGCCTCTCCTATGCCATAGATGGGTAGCACCTCCGAGAAGGTTACCGTGCGTGCTACTTGACTAAGGCCCCTCCCAATTCCACAAACTCTTCCTGCACTTCTCTAATCCCTTTCTTAGCCAGGTCATTTGTCCCTAGGTGGACAATGACATCCATCTCCTGTGCAGCTGCTCAGGCAATCCTGAGGATTCGCTCCCTGTCCCTCAAGCCATGGCACCAGGCAGGCACCTACCTCCCTCTCCCTTCCTTGCCCAGTTCTACCTTCCTAACAATGGAGTCCCCACCCGAGTTGTTTCCTTCCCTGCAGGGTCCCCTGCCACCCTCCTGTGGGTCTCCTTTGTGGAGGTTCCCAGCATCCTCCTTGGTCTCCACTGTAGGTGCCTCCATAGAGGAACCACACTTTGCCAGAATGGCATAGGAATTGTGGAGAGGTACAACTGGTGGGATGTGCCTCTGTTCCACCACCCTCACCCTCCCTGAGCCCACTGTGGTCCAACCGCTCCTCTTTCTTTTCAACCTCTGAGGCAACGGCAGTGGCACTGGTGGTCCCTGGATGGAAGAGGAGGTCCCAAAATCCTGGCCAACTCAGCCTGGAGATGAGCAACCTCCTCCTCAGCCCAGAGAGTGCCTGCCAGATGGGACAACACTGCATCCTCCAGAATATCTCCCGGAAGACTGCTGCTCCACAGCCACTGCACTGCACCACTCCAATCATGTCTTATTTCTGACCCCTTAACTGTTTGCAATCCTTACTCTTTTGTCTGTTTTTTCTCTCTCTCCTTACTTTCTGCCTGTGTGCCCTTTAAGCTCCTGATTGTCCTGTTCTGAGACAAGAATATCCTATATTTCTCAGTAGACCACTTGCTTGTTCAGAGGCAGACCTCCAGCAGCTAGAGGGGGCCGGAGAGCTACTCTTGCCCTTCTAGGATGGTGGGTCCTTGGTGGGTCTGTGATCACTCACTTCCTGCCCCTAAACAGGAAGTTCCTGTTGTCAGTCACATCATTCTGTTAGTCACAAGGTTCAGCCTCCCTTTGCCCCTTTGCTCAAGAAGCAGGCCCAAACTGGTTTTCAGTCTAGTACACATAACCCCAGATAACAGTCGTTTATACAAAGCTACCCACAACCCACCACACTCCTCTATCATTCTGATAAGGCTCCATAGCTGCAGGGACCTCTCAGAAGAAGGGATCTTCTTCAGACAGTCCTTTTGATACGATAAGGACGAACTCTCAGACACAGTTAAGTCTCTCCCCACTCCCAGATGGAAATCTGCTTACCACAGGGGTCCTTGGTAGAGGATCTGAATGGTCATGTCCTTCTTTGCACTTACACATCTTTTGTGACTTGAGCCCTTTCTGACCACCTGAGAGGAATATGTCAGAAGTATTCCCCAACTATGTCACTGGTATGCCCCATCTATGTTACATACTGCATATCATTGCTCTAAAGCCCTGGCTTATATTACAAATTGTATGTTTGAGCTGCGACTTATGATTGAGGGTGGCTATTGCTAGAGGGCAGCTTGTAATTGTTTTTTAGTTTTCTATTGATTTGCTTGTAAATAAAGTTTTGCTATTAATTTGTATGTAAAGATATTGCGCTGAGCTTGTATGTTTTTTCAGTGTTGCTATGTTGCTAAGCAAGTCACTACATGTCACTAGAGACATGTTGGAAGGCACTGGTGTCTACTTGTTTGCTTGTTTTTTCTTTCAAATAGTCTAGCAGCATGTACATTAATGGGGCTTGGGGGGGATTGCTGAAATCGCTGCATAGCCTCACCTGCTCATCTGGTCACCTCAAGAACAGTGGTTCTGGGACAGCGTGCTAGCATATATGGTAAGGGGTCTTAAGGGAAGTTACTATAATTGCTGTAGTCCAGTCAGCATGATGTATCATAACTAACGTGTAAAGCATTCTATGTTTGAGGGCGGCTTGTATCGGTCTGAGAATGTGCGTCTTTAGATCGAGGGCAGCTAATGATCAAGGGCAGCTATAGATCAAATATATATAGTATCTATATCTATGTTACAGTGGGTGGTAAACATAGAAACATAGAATTTGCTGCCAGCAAAAGGCCTCTTGGCCTATCTTGTCTGCCCAGAAATGTATTTTGATACATATTTCTTTACTTTTCAACTGTTATTAATATATTGGTCATTACTCCCAGTACGGAGTGGATGGATGGTATGAGGCAAGAGCCTTCCACCAGTTCCCTACCACAGGAAGAGAATCATGAACAGCTTGAGTACCAGAGTTTGAACTTTTGCATGTACTGGAGCTGATCAGGTATAATTTCTACACAGGAGGACACGACCACTGCAAAGGATTTAAGCCAGTCCTCTTTAATGTCTTCATTAGCAACATAGCAAAGAAAGTGGAAGGGAAGGTCTGCCCAGGTGCAAACTGGCTGGGTCACAGGCCAGGGTGCTACCTGAGGAGGACAGGCCATGTCCGCCTGAGCCACCTGGTGCCTGCCCACATGAAACGTAATTTCAGTCATTCCATTATTCCAGCACAACAGCCCAGCTGAAAGTAGCTCAACAAAAATCTGTTTTAAAAAATGCATCCAGTTTACAAAAAAAAAAAGGTCCCATTTTATAATCACAAAAAGGTACTCTATTGTGTGTGTAATATCTTGGGCTAACAGCCCTTCTCAGGTGGTGAAAGCACTCGGGTTTGTCTCATGCGTCAAAGTTCAAACCACTCAAGGTGGCCATTAACCCACCATAATGCACACTCTGTCATGCCTTATTGCTTCAATAACAGCCCGCATAGGGTGGTTTTAAAACAAAAGGCAAAGCAGAGTGTTTCCGACACCCCAGAAGGGCTGCTGCTCCATCAAAATGCATCCAATAAAGTGTCTTATTGTGATTATTAAATGCATCCTTTTTAGTAAATTTAAAGTATTTGTTTAAACATATTTTTGTTGTGCTACTTTCAGCTGGGCTGTTGTGTTGAGATAACAGCCTGGGCCTGGCTGAACGTACTTCTTGTCCAATTAGCAGCCAGCATTCTTTCAACCTATTTCATAATCTTTGATTAACATGTAACCTCCCCCCACCAGCCCCCCTATGTTTCTACCAGTGGGGCTGCTCCTCTCACATCTAGGCGCCACCAAGAGGGGTGGGGTAGTCACTACAGATATCTTGCAAAGCTCTGTGGACCCATTACTTCTACTACTGGGCCTGCAATTCTTCAGACAGGCAAAAAAAGTGTGGCAACTACCTGGCTCACACCTGGGGGGACCATTTAGCATGGCCATCAACCTGGGTCCCTGTGAGAAAACATTTGCTCAGCATTATGCTAGGTTTGTACTTCTGGTCAGAGGCACCCAAGTAAATCTGGACACTGGAAGCAATAACCGAAATGTCCAAACAAGGAATGGGATTCTAGAGTGTGGCTTTTATTCACATAACACAGAGAATAACAAAGCAAAGATGGACCCCCACAGGGCTACACTCACTGGTAATGCAGATTACTGATGTACAGAGCACACTTCCTCAACTGCGAACCCTCAGGTTCTGAATGGATCTGGGCACACACGGCTTGAACTGGTACACTCTTCTTCTATTCCTTGACATGGCACCCTGGGCAGTACTAGGACACTTTTCCATATGGCATGGAGATTGATGGTGCCTCCCTAAACCACCCATGAGCACTTTCTAGCTCTCAGGGAAAATCCAAAATACCACATCTGGGTGCTTTCTTCAGACACTGGCCAAGTGCCTGAGAGAAAACCATAGGTGCCCAAACTGAACCCGGAGAGGTAAACCTGGTTACTCCAGATGGGGGGTCTCCCACCTCTTGCTCCCAAATCTATACTCAGCCATTCATTTGGTTATAACACCTTTCTTCGAACTACTGTTTGTAGATGCTATCTCGAAATGTTTAGCACATTTAATATTCCACATTTCAACCTGGAGGTGTCCTGACTTTAAAAGTTCTGCAAGTGGCTATGTCTTTACCCTAGACCCCCACTTTTTCAAATGCTTCCAAGTCATACGGAAACTAAAAGTTCTGTACTTGGCAAGTCTTCCTTTGACCCCACAGCAGGCAGACACTTTTACTCTAAACTCTGACTTGGTGAACATTGTCTCTATATCAGAGTAGAACTCACCAAAGGTATGCAGGTGCCCCAGGGCTTCTTTCCTACAAGACATTCTCTGGTACTCACAGAACAAACTCTATTCTCAGGCAGCTTCTCCCTGTTCAGGCTGGCCCAGGGAGTTGCCCCTGAATTCCTGGAATTTCTGCCCATCCCTCCGAGGATGGGGCACTGAAACAACTCTAGGAATGGTCTCTACCACTTTACTCTGGTCTCTTCTGTGTTGCTGTCTAGGGTTACAACACACAACCACTTCTTCGCTCTATATCAGAGCTTGGCTCTGAGGAGCTACAGCTGCAGCCCTCCTCACTCTCTTGAGTCTCTCTTGAAACTGGCTTGAATCTCCCAATGTTCTACTGCTAACCCCTGCAGTTAGCATTCCATTGTGGCTTATGCTGCTGCGAAAATTATATGGTGACATCATCACTCAGCTGAAACTGAGAGCAGAGTGAGACAGTGTGAAACCCATTTAACTGGCATCTCACAAGCTGCCTTCCCTGCCTGCCACTGATTCTAAGTGGAATTCTAGTAACCCCAGGGAACAAGGGGGATACACTCACCCTCGGCCAGGAAAATGACTGTCCGCAGTCATTGCCGACCTGGCATCAGGCCATCCTACCCCATGTGTTGACTATGGGGAGGTAGTGCTACCTTCTCCCCTACCATGTGCCAGGCACAGGCAGACAACACTAAGGGCCCAGAGGCCATTGGCTGACGTATCATCCCCTGTACTACAGTCTTACTATGGATAACCAGTGTCCCTGGAAGAACTGTCCAGAGCATAGCCCTAATAGACCAGCACTGCGGCCCCTACTGCAGGTCAGGACCACAGCCTGTCTATCCCCCAGCCCTCTAGGCAAAACCTATCTGACCAGAAACAAAACTACCCAAAACAGGGGAACCTCCCACCATCCCTGGGCACCTGCGACCAAACCAAGGAGCTAACACTACACCTAAGCATTACACTCCCACACTCCCCCACAACTACACCTGTGGAAGGAAAAGTTAACACATGTTAATGACTACACTGCACTTTAAACACAACTTTTTAAAGCACAGCAAAAACTCTGATAAGTCCCTCCACTCCTCTTCTAGTCTTCTCTTCTGTCTTCTTCAGGAACCACCTGAAAGAGAAAAGACAAAAAATACACCCCTAATCTGCAAACACAGTACACAGTTATAACCCTTACAATCAACACTGTAGAATCCCAAAAATATATATATATATATATATATATATATATTTTTTTTTTAGAAAAGTAGATGTAACCCCTTACAAATAGGGGTTCCTGAAAGCCTTCCCGGAGCTTGCCTAAAATGCTCCCTGCCTAACTGGTGTTCGACGCAATGTCGCCTAAATGTGGGTATTGTGAGTGCTTCCAAAGCCTCCTGTACTGTCTGTTTAAGAGCTGCCTGCTCGCAGGCTCCAGCGGGTTGGTATGAGGGGGAATGGTGTTTCCCTGTTTGAATCCTGCCTGAGCTGTGGTGAAATCGCTCCCATTTGGCAGTCACTATATGCACAGGGGGAGCCCTTTTGAAAGATGTAACTGTTTGGGCATAATTAGTTAGACTGTTGGTGGGGTTACAGTTTGTCTAACCTGCTTCTTCTGCAGCTGGGACTGTGTGTGCTGTGCCCCTCCATTTTGGACCAGGACTTTCTGAAGGGTCCAATGGGGTAGGGGGTGTCCCAAATGGAGTAACTGCTGACCATCCAGAATTAGGGCTCTCTAGGGAGCCGGCAGACCAATGAAGATACAGCTAGTAATTGTGGGAAGTGAAGGCTAGACCATGGCACCTTTTTCACACCACTAAGGGCAAGATTAAGTGACTGGCATCTGTAGCCAGCCAATGGGATCAGTTGGCACCAGAGCTAAGCGGATTGCCCCACACTGCCAAGGGGCAGAGATGCTGTGGTTGTGAATGAGGAAGGAGCTCTGGGCTTCTACGCCGTTGAGTTTTCGTGCGGGAAGCGTGTGAGAGGCCGGAGGCAGCCATTTGAATAGCCAGCGAACTTCGGACTAAATCCGTGGGGCAGTGGTCAGAGGAGGCTGTGTAAAAGCACAGCTACCTACCAGGCTCACCCAGTAGAGGACTGGAGAATCTGCTGAATCGTGCTTGGTCTGTCAGGAAGGTGAAGCTGCAGTGAGACTCCCAAGTAGCTGTGTGTTCGGTCGGGCCATAGGAGCAGCTGCCTGGCATGGTACCCCTCTATTGATTTCCATATAAATGTGTGGAGAAGTATTTGAAGTTCAGGCTCAGCCCTGCGAGTGGCATGAGAGCAGTTTTCTTCTGGAGTTGTGAGTACTAAAGCAGGGTAGCTCCCTGTTACACGTTTCTAGCAAGGGCAAGATCTTCATGTTGCTTTGCTGACTGCACTAACTGAGCCTGCTGGGCTCCATCTAATCTTCGTAGGAACTAAACACTCGTTTGTGTCAGAGCCCCAACCAGCTGCATCGAGGAACTAGCCTTTAGGGCTTGGGTACCCATAGACAGCAACTTATAGGTTAGGCCTGTGCACAGAGCCCTCGGTAGATACTCATATATTGTAGTGGTAAGCCGATCACTCTGATTCCCCCGGTCCTTGTTATTTCCCCTTAAATAAATCAGATTGCTTGTTTTGCAAAAGTACACTGGCTAGTTTGTGTATTAGTAGTGACTTACTGCACAGTGAATATTGTGTAACTGTACCTTACTTTCCAGGGGGTCTCCGAAATGAGCTGAGTGGTTTGAGCCGGGGGGGTAAGTGTCTATGGTAAGGACACTGCAACTAAACTGTGTGGGCCACTAGTGGGAGGAGAGGGGGGTTGCAGCTACCCAGAGGGCTGTGACCAAGTCAATCTCGACTGTTCTAACCCTGACCTCTGGGTCGAGGCACCCGCTAACGGATCTGGGTCCCTCACTCTGTTACAGTTAAGGCAGGCAGGGGTAGTAGCCCTTAGGATAGCACCCCCCGGGGTTACAAAGTGGAGATACCACTGGGATTAGCGTTCCCTAGTGGCCGAATGGGCGAAGTGCATAACTATGGATAACTTAAAGGAAAAACTGGAAGGGGAAATCATGGCTAAGATTAAGCTGGACCCTATTAAGACGATGGTACATAAACTGATGGGGTTGGATGAAGCCGAAGAGCTGGACTGTCAGAGAATTGTGTTACTACTAGATGTACCTCTGGGTACAACGACCGCTGACATTATTTCTGCCGTGGAGCGTGTTAAATGTTTGGGCAAGGTAGAGGTGAAGGGGCGTATGGCTTACCTACTCGATCAGACTTTGCAGGTGTTACTCTTGTGTTGCATAGCCATAAACCCTGAGAGGGTACCCCCAGTGATTTACCCGGAAGGTGCCCAACCAGGGTGGAGGGTCATTCACGTTCGAAGTGGGTCGGTCACCCCCGGGGTCTCCCCAGACTAATAGTTTCAAAGATAAGCTACTTAAATTGTTAGCTGTGGAAGGGAGGACTACCCAAGAGTTAATGCAGGCCTTGGACCTTTCCAGTGAACCCACCCCTCAGGCTTCTCCTGGTACTTCTCCGGAGACTCCCAAGAGTTCTATCTTGGCTCCACCACCCCTAGTGGTTCCCTCTATACAGCTGAATACTTACCGTAGGCTAAAACATTTCTCTGGCACAGTACCCGTGCCTTCGGGGGAGGATGATTTGGAGGTGTGGATGGACTACGCCATCCCCCCAGTCCAGGAGTGGTAATGCTCTGAGGGGGAGATACAAAATAGACTGATGAAGAGCTTGCGGGGTCCAGCTTTAGAAGCCATTTGGTTTTTGCGGGCCACTAGCCCAGAAGCTACCGCTGCAGAGTATCTTTCTGCTCTGGAGGGAGTGTTTGGGAGCACAGAAACTGGGGAAGACTTATTATGGAAATTCAAGTCTGCTAAGCAGTGGAGGAATGAGAAGCTTTCCGCCTTTGTCACTAGGGTGGAAAGGGCTTTACAGAAGGCCTACCAAAAAGGGGGGATCGCTGCCCCAGTTTTGAACCAGGTCAGGTTGGAACATGTTCTAAAGTCTGCCAGATTTTTCAGTGTGA
The DNA here is from genome assembly GCA_016271365.2 of Neoceratodus forsteri. Taxonomy (NCBI): domain Eukaryota; kingdom Metazoa; phylum Chordata; order Ceratodontiformes; family Ceratodontidae; genus Neoceratodus; species Neoceratodus forsteri. The sequence continues at coordinate 89,672,109 of JADMNL010000024.1, forward strand.
TACTGTTAAAACTTAAGTTGCACAATCAGCGAGCTGCCCCGCCTGAATACTGTCAATTGATGAGGGAGATTAGAGAAGTGGAGACTGATGAGGAGGGGTGGGAACCCTATGTGGGGCTGTGAATCTGAGCCAAACCCCTGAGTCTAGCGAACTCAATGAGACCCATCCTTCAGGGGGGCCTGATGTATCCCCAGAGTTATAGAGAGGGTTGGGGGTGCATTCCATTTTCTCTGATCCCCAAGTAGAAAGTGAATTGAGGGCTGAGGTCAGAAATTTACAAGAACTGGTGAGGGACTTGAAGTGATCCACTACCCACCCTGTTAGGTCTTGGGAACCCGAGTTATCTAGAAACCAATGCCCTGTCCCCATCCCCATGTCCCCCAGAGGGCCCCCAGCAAATGAAATATCCCCCTCCAAATAGAGACCCCCGGGACCCCAAGTTCTGTTACCATTGTGGGGAGGATGGACACTTTCAGACTGAGTGCCAGTTGCCGGAGAATTTAAGGAAGGTCAACAGCAGACTGATCACTTGGCATCACAGGACCCACGTCCGACCCCTTCCAGGAAGGGTTTTGTGACCCGGGCCAATGCCCAAGCAACTGTTAATGCTGTGCCCCCTGAGTGGTCTGATGTGGTTGGGCCCTCGATGGAGGCCCCGGTGTGGGTAAATGGGATTCCCACCCGAGCTGTATTGGATAGTGGCTGTCAGATGACCATTATGTTTCAGGACTGGTATCAGACACATGTACCTGAGGTGCCACTACAACCCTTGGATGGTCTACATGTATGAGGGCTGAGTGACAAGGCTTATCCATATTTGGGGTATATCCTGATCTGGTTGTCATTTCCTACTTCTGTGGCTGGAGTGGACGAGCAGGTGGAAACTTTGGCCTTAGTCTGCCCCCCCCCCACTGGACTGTATGATGGGGCACCCTTGTTGATTGGGACCAATGCTCACATGTTTGGCTAATTAGCATAGTTGTGTTCTGAAAAGCAGGTGTCCAGAACTGGGCGAGCTCTGTTTTGATCCAGAAGACCTACGAGACTCAGAGAAAAGCTAGTCAGGAGGAGCCGTTGCTCATACTAAGGTTCATTCTAAGGTTGAGTGAAGGATCCAGTAGGCCGAGGCCCATAACGCTCCTATACTAGGCCGTAGAATAAAATAAGAAGTCGTACCCAGACGAGATTAAAGTATCAAGACGATGTTTGAAAATCTCATTAGAGTTACTAGTAACAACATCAGATGGAAGGCGATTCCACAGCCCAATAATTCTAACAGTGAAGTACTTACAATTGTTATGTCTAAAAGATTTACCAGTTAGCTGAAGAATATGACCTCTAGTGTTATGTGTAGATTTTTTAAATGAAAAACCTAGTTCAGTCATGATAAAAGGGTCATGAATAATATCATATAATAGAAGATCACCACAGATGCGTCTAGTGGTGAGAGACATTAATTTCAATGTGTCCAACCTTGATTTATAAGATAACCAATCAAATCCAGTTATCTTTTTTGTATATTTACGCTGCACCCTTTCAAGAGAGAAATTTTCTGACTTTCTAAATGGACATCAGAATTGAGAGGCATATTCAAGATGTGGTCGAATGTAGGACCTGAATAAAGGTAACAATACCTTCTGTTTGTGAGATCTAATATTGCGCAAGATAGACCATATAATTTTGTTAGATGTATTAATAACTGAAGACATATGCTTAGTGTATGTTAAATTATCAGATATTGTTATGCCCAAGTCTTTCTCATTGTCAGTTGCACACAATGGTAACTCATCCAAAATATACGGGAAATTCAAGTTATTAGAACCCAAGTGCATAACTTTGCACTTGGCAGGATTTAACTTAATTCCCCACACTGGGCATTTGGAGCTATTAGCTCCAAATGCCCAGTGCGTCTTGCAAGGGGAGGTTCAGCTTAAAAGAGATGTCAAGAATAAACTATTGATGCTGGATGCACCTGGGGAAGGAAAGTTGTCTGGAGGACTGCTGGTTAAACCCAGTATCTTGCCTGATAGAGCCCATGCTTATGCCAGGAGAGTAATGGTTCAGGTTCATAACGTGTCTGACAAAGAGATTCGAGTAAATAGGGGCTGCACCCTGGCTAGTGTGCATTGTGCGGATACTGCAGTGCTCCCTCATAGCAAGGGTTTGGGGAAGGATGACAGAGTCACGCCAGACTTGTTTGATTTCGGTGACTCCCCGTTGCCTACTGAATGGAAAGTAAAGGTCAGTGAGAAGCTTGCCCAAAGAGACCAGGTTTTTTCCCTAAAGGAATGGGATGTGGGGTGTGTGCGGGGGACCGAGCACCACATTCGACTGCATGATGAAAGGCCTTTTCGAGAGTGGTCTCGGCGCTTAGCCCCTGCTGATATAGATGATGTGAGACGGCATCTGCAAGAGATGCTTGCTGCTGGTGTGATACAAGAATCCAGGAGCCCTTGTGCTTCCCCCATTGTCGTAGTGAGGAAAAAGAATGGGGCTGTTCAGATGCGTGTGGATTACCGTACTCTGAACCGGTGGACCATCCCTGACCAGTATACCATGCCGCACATACAGGATGCCTTGGACTGTCTGAATGGCAGTAAGTGGTTCTCTGTGTTAGATCTCAGCAGTGGGTACTTTCAGATCCCAATGGCTCCTGAGGACCGAGAGAAGACTGCGTTCATTTACCCCCTAGGTTTCTATGAGTTTATCTGGATGCCTCAAGGGATTTCAGGTGCCCCAGCTACCTTTCAGCGCCTGATGGAATGTGCTGTGGGGGACATGAATTTGCTTGAGTGTTTGGTTTACTTGGATGATGTCATAGTGTTTGGCAGCTCATTGGAAGAACATGAACATCGATTGTTCAAGGTCTTGGATCGGTTGGAAGATTTCGGTCTTAAGTTATCTATAGACAAGTGCCAATTCTTTCAAACTTCTGTGAAGTATGTGGGACACATAGTATCCACTGAAGGCACAGAGACTGACCCCAGCAAGGTGGAGGCTTTGACTACTTGGCCTCAGCCAAGAATTTGAAAGAACTGCAACGGTTCCTGGGGTTTTGTGGATATTATAGGCGGTTTATCAAAGACTATTCTCGAGTGATCCGCCCCCTCCTCAACCTTACTCAGGGGTATCCTCCCACCCACAAAAAGTATAAGAAAGTTGTGCTGTCTGAGATGGAGAAAAAGTATTTTCATCTGAATGATGTGTTTGGAAACCGCTGGACTACTGAGTGTGAGGAAGCTTTCTATGACATTATATATCAACTTATCCATGCCCCAGTGCTGGACTATGCTGACCCGGCCAAACCGTATGTTCTCCACACTGATGCCAGCCTACAGGGATTGGGGGCTGTCTTATATCAGGAGCACCCAAATGGGCTAAGACCTGTAGCTTTCACCAGCAGAAGTCTGACTCCCTCAGAAAAAAGCTATCCAGTGCACAAATTAGAGTTCCTGGCCCTGAAGTGGGTCATTGTTGATCAATTTCATGACTACTTGTACAGTGCCAAGATATTGGTAAAGAATGATAACAATCCTCTGACACATGTGCAGACCTCAGCCAAGTTGGATGCCACTGGCCATAGGTGGCTCTCTGCCTTGGCCACCTACGACTATGCTGTTGAGTACAGAGCAGGCCTAAACCATATAGATGTGGATGCTCTCTCTTGGAGGCCTGTGCCCTGAACTGACTGGGTCAGGTTATCAGAACCTGACATAAGAGCCCTTTGCCAAAAATTTGACAAGGAAGAACCCGTGTCTCCTGATACTGTGGACTGCATGGTGGATTGCTTAGGGCCATCCGAGAACTGCATACCTGCTGCTTACTGTCATTGTTCTGCATTAGATACTAGTGCACTGCCCAATTCAACAATGATAGTCTCCAACGGGCTCAACCCCGAGACCACATGATAAAAACTGCTTTGGAGGCTCTGCAAGCAGGGAGAGATGTGTCCCAACTGCGGTCCGCTGAATTGAAAACTGCCCTGTTATACAAAGAAGGCCCAAAATTGAAATTGAACAATAGACCATTATACAGGGAGACTGTGGACAAAGAGGGGGGCGAATAGACAAACAACAACTAGTGTTGCCCACCGCTTTTAGAGAACTGGTGTTGTGGTCCCTGCATGACCACATGGGGCATCTTGGCATAGACCGAACTCTTGACCTGGTACAGACCCGATTCTACTGGCCAGAAATGAGTGCAGACGTAGAGCAGTATGTCAAGACCTGTGGTCGCTGCTTGCAAAGAAAAGCCCTACCTCAGAGAGCTGCCACCATGGTCAATATCACTACCAGCGCCCCGTGGAGTTGGTCTGCATTGATTTCTTAAGCTTATGTAACATATCTACGGGTTCGGGGAAGGATGAGGTTACCTGGCACAAGGGACCTAGGTTTGGCTACTCTGCACAGGGGCACCCAAGTAAATCCAACTACAGGAAGCAATAACTGTAATGTCCAGAACCAGAATTGGGATTTTTCAGTGTGGCTTTATTTATTAACTCACTGAACATAAACAAAGCATTGCATGGTCCCCCCCAAAGGGCTACGTTACTGTATGTGCAGATTAGAGGTTAACACAGTGGTCCATTTGAGGAATGAACACATTACTACAGTTGTCTGGCTTTGGACCCACCAGGCACTCAGCCCGGACTTTGCATGCGCATTGGATACATAGCCCGACTGGCCAGGCTCCCCTGCCGGCCACTCGACTGATGGTCCACTTGACGAATGAACCCAAACTTTACTTGGAAAGACATCCCATTAAACAAGAAGACTCCCAAACTGTGGCTCCCCACACCACTTGAAGTCTGTGACTCCCTAGAGAGATTTGTTTTCGTACTTCCAATCGAGCTACCATCAAACAAGGAGTAATTTTCCCATCCTGTGGCTCCCCACACCACTTAGAGTCTGCGACTCCTAGAGAGATTTTCAAGCTGTGACCCACGTCTGGGTACCCACCCCATCACTGGCCAAGTGCATGAGGCAAGTAGCAAAAACACAGAAGAAATCTGTAGAGGTGGACCTGGTTACTAAAGATGGGGAGTTTTCCACCTCCAGCTCCCACAGCCCATACCCAGCCATTTCTCTGGACACACAGAAAACTTTAGACTTTAAAATGTAGATTGAACGGTGGATGACCTGAAGCACACCCTCTACAGCAAACTTTAAATCCATTTAAAACTTTAAACTGTTTGACTGCTCTATTTGTTTGTCCTAGTTGACATAGTCTTCCCAAATAGCAGTACACATTTATTTCCCAACTGAAGAAAACAAGATGTTTGCCCCTTCAAATGGAGCCAAACACTCACCCATTCGTTGCAGGTGCCCCACAGGTGAAGTACTGTAACCTTTGCTGTTATACAAGAACAGACAAAAACAAAATCAGGCAGCTTCCTTCCATGGTGGGAGAAGGGGATTGCCCTTGGAACCCACAGAGAACTTTTCCTCCCCCCCCCAGAGGGAGGGGGGCACTGAGACCGGGGGGAGCGGTCTCCACCACTTTAAAAAGGTAAACACAGGAACACTTCCTTTTCTTAGTCAGAGATCAAACAGCAGACTGATGCTTCCTTCTTGCTTAAGGACAAACGGAAGACTCCTTTGAATTTCCCAAAGTTCTAAACTTCACCCCTGAGCTGGAGATTCCAAAGTGGCTCATGCAGCTGCGACAGTTCTATAGTGATGTCATCTCTCAAGTCTCAGCTGTGACTGAGGACAGAGTGAGACAGTGTGAAACCCATTTAACTGGAGTTTTACAAGCTGCCTTCCCTGCCTACCACTAGGTCTTACTGGGATTCTAGTAACCCCGGGTAACAAAGGGGTTACACTTAGAACCTGATCTGAAAAATATCAGCAACATATTGGTGGTCACTGATCATTTTACCCGGTATGCACAGGCTTTTCCTACTAAAGATCAGAAAGCAACCACGGTGGCTAAGGTGCTTGTTGAGAACTTCTTTGTCCATTATGGAGCCCCCCCAGAGAATCCATTACGACCAGGGGAGGGACTTTGAGAGCCGCCTGGTTAAAGAAATGCTATCCTTGTGGGGAGTACAAAAGTCAAGAACTACCCCGTATCATCCCCAGGGGGATCCCCAACCTGAAAGGTTAAACTGCACATTGCTTGATATGTTGGGCACACTGCAACCTAAAGACAAGTCTAGATGGAGCCAGCAGATTAGCACCTTGGTACATGCTTATAACTGCACCAAAAGTGATGCCACTGGATTTTCCCCGTACAGACTGATGTTTGGGAGAGAGAGACTAGACTGCCAGTGGATGTGTGTTTTGGGGTTTCCCCGGATGGGGTACGAGCAGCAAATCATCTACAGTATGTACAGAAGTTGAAGGCCCAATTAAATCATGCCTACCAACTGGCCCAGACCATGGCTGCTAAATGAAACCTGGCCAATAAGGAGAGAGGTATGATAAGAAAGTGAAAGCAATGGAACTGAGAGAAGGAGACAGAGTGCTATTGAGGAATTTGGGACTGCATGGCAAGCATAAGATTGCTGACAGGTGACATTACATCCCTCATATTGTTGTGGGAAAACTGGAAGGTTTACGTGTATATAAAGTGCAGCCTGGAAACAATTCAAAAGATGTGAAAACTATACACAGAAATCATCTGCTGCCAATTGGACAGATTTTGATAGAAGCTGAACCTTTCAATGCCCCCCTCCCCGGCCTGTAACTAGAGCTGCTGGCAAGAAAAAACTAAGACCAGCGGACTCTTCAGAAATTAAACTACAGAAGCCTTCTCCACCCCCCTCTGATGAAGTTGATTGCCAATCTGTGTCTGAAGATAGTGAGAATAACATTGAGTACTACCCCTAGTATGAACTGAGCCAACTGTTTAGGGGCAATCCCCTGATTAACTCTGGGGATGAAGTTGGGCTTTCTGGACTGTCTGAGCCCCCAGCTTTGTCTCCGGAGCCACTGCTCCCCGAGGATGAAGTGAGTAGCAGCAAAGCCAAAGAGATGGGATCTTTGAGCCTGGCTGAACTGTCTGGCCTGGCTGAGCTATCTGACTTTTCAGAAGAAGGAAGTGATGTAGGGGAGCAAGCTAGTGATATGTCAGAACCTGAAGAATACTTTGAGTGCCCTGATAGCACCCCGGTAGTGCCAGAAATGTCCCTAGCTGAACCAAGCAGTGTGGATCCTGATCTAGAGGATCCTGTTCCCGAAACTACTATGGGCCCTGGGTCCCTGTCCCCTATGGAGGTTCCCCCTACTAACCGAAATGAGGCTGAAATGGAATCGGGGCTTGTGGCAGGTTTTTCCGAGACCCCTAGATGCACCGGTTGAAAAGTACGGCCTGAAGTAAGGTTGAGTTATGAGTCCCTGGGTCAGCCTGTGGACCTGCCTTTAAATGTAGTCCATAAAGGGGTGTATGTGTCCCCGAGCTCCTTGCCCAAGTTAGCCTTGGGAAATGACTCCAGCCTGTTAGTATTGCCCTCTGAGTATGGTGCCCCTGCCCCAGTTAGCCCACAAGTAGCTGATAGGGAAGGGCCCCCTCTTTCCAGGTGTCCTGGGCAGGAAGTAATGACCTGATTTAAAAAGAAAAAGGTTGTCTATGTGTAATATTGCATAAACAATAGTAAACTGTGAATACAGTGCCAATTTATGTAACAAAAGGTCTAATGTGCTGTCAGTCTAAACTGTTTACCTTAAAGTGATTTAAGGGTAACTACTTGGCTCGGACACCAAGTTCTTTCCAGACCAGGAAGGGTGTAACCCCTTTACAAATAGGGGTTCCTGAAAGCCTTCCCAGAACTTGCCTAAAATGCTGCCTAAATGTGGGTGTTGTGAGTAGTTCCAAAGCCTCCAGTAATGTCTCTTTAAGAGCTGCCTGCTCGCAGGCTCCAGCAGGTTGGTATGGGAGGGAATGGTGTTTCCCTGTTTGAATCCTGCCTGAGCTGCGGTGAAATTGCTCCCATTTGGCAGTCGCTATACGCGCAGAGGGAGCCCTTTTGAAAGATGTAACTGTTTGGGCATAATTAGTTAGACTGTTGGTGGGGTTACAGTTTGTCTAACCTGCTTCTTCTGCAGCTGAGACTGTGTGTGCTGTGCCCCTCCATTTTGGACCAGGACTTTCTGAAGGGTCCAATAGGGGTAGGGGGTGTCCCAAATGGAGTAACTGGTGACCAACCAGAATTAGGGCTCTCTAGGGAACTGGCAGACTAATGAAGATACAACTAGTAATTGTGGGAAGTGAAGGCTAGACCATGGCACCTTTTTCGCACCACTGAGGGCAAGATTAAGTGACTGGCATCTGTAGCAAGCCAATGGGATCGGGTGGCGCCCGAGCTGAGAGGATTGTCCCACACTGCCAAGGGGCAGAGACGCTGTGGCTGTGAATGAGGAAGGAGCTCTGGGCTCCTGCACCGTTGAATTTTTGTATGGGAAGTGCATGAGAGGCCGGAGGCAGCCGTTTGAATAGCCGGCGAACTTCGGACTAAATCCATGGGGCAGCGGTCAGAGGAGGCTGTGTACAAGCACAGCTACCTACTAGGCTCACCCTGTAGAGGACTGGAGAATCTACTGAATCGCACTCGGTCTGTCAGGAAGGTGAAGCTGCAGTGAGACTCCCGAGTAGCTGTGTGTTCGGTCGGGCCATAGGAGCAGCTGCCTGGCATGGTACCCCTCTATTGATTTTCATATAAATGTGTGGAGAAGTATTTGAAGTTCAGGCTCAGCCCTGCGAATGGCATGAGAGCAGTTTTCTTCTGGAGTTGTGAGTACTAAAGCAGGGTAGCTCCCTGTTACACGTTTCTAGCAAGGGCAAGATCTTCAGGTTGCTTTGCTGACTGCACTAACTGAGCCTGCTGGGCTCCATCTAATCTTCATAGGAACTAAACGCTCGTTTGTGTCAGGGCCCCAACCAGCTGCATCGAGGAACTAGCCTTTAGGGCTTGGGTGCCCATAGATAGCAACTTATAGGTTAGGCCTGTGCACAGAGCCCTAGGTAGATACTCATATATTGCAGTGATAAGCCAATCATCCTGACTCCCCCTGGTCCTTGTTATTTCCCCTTAAATAAATCAGATTGCTTGTTTTGCAAAAGTACACTGGCTAGTTTGCGTATTAATAGTGACCTACTGCACAGTGAATATTGTGTAACTGTACCTTACTTTCCAGGGGGTCCCCAAAGTGAGCTGAGTGGTTTGAGCCGAGGGGTAAGTGTCTATGGTAAGGACACTGCAACTAAACTGTGTGGGCCACTACTGGGAGGAAAGGGGATTTGCAGCAACCCAGAGGGCTGTGACCAAGTCAATCTCGACTGTTCTAACCCCGACCTCTGGGTGGAGGCACCCGCCAATGGATCTGGGCCCCTCACCCTGTTACAGTTAAGGCAGGCAGGGGTAGTAGCTCTTAGGATAGCGCCCCCTGGGGGTTACATTGAAAACAGTAGGATAACAGTAGAAAACATCAACATTATCTACAATACACATTTTGTGGATGGAATTTCCTAAACGTCCCAACTAGTGACAACAGTGCCCAAAGGCAAGTTCAAGAAAAAGTCTCTCCTGGGCCTGAGCCCAGTGAAGCACAGTTCTTGTTGGACTGTAGTCCTGAAGGGAAGAGTCATTGTGGACAGTTCAAACAGTCTGTAGTCTTCCAGGTGTAGGATGTGTATTGCAATGTCAATAAGGTAAGAAAAGTCTGGACTTACCAGTCCCTTGAAGAAAGAAAATGGTATTGCACCTGGATCTCCAGCTGAAGACTCCCTGGCAGTATTGTTCAGATACAGCTGGGCGGAAATCTTCCGGAAATAACAGGATGGCACGTCTGGAAACTGCTGGACTGATGTCATCTCTGGCTGATGTCATTGGGAGATGGAACTTAGGAACAGGGAGGGAACAGCTGGTCTGAAGTCATCCGAAATCCCAGGCAATGAATCAGGGAACAGCTTGGCTGATGTCCTCTCTGGATGATGTCATCTGGAAGGCCAGGCAATAGAACTGGAAGGCACACTGCAAGGCTGATGAATCTGGAGGAATCTGGATCCTGGAACACCAGACAGGTGGAACAACATGGGTACGGCAATGGCTGGATGGCAGCACTGGCTACCAGTGCTCTGCTTTCCACCTGGTAGGCATGGGCAAATTCACAGGAAGTTGGTTGCATTGAGGGTATTACCACAATGGGCCAGGTGCAAGAATTATTACCCCATCTGGGTGCTCATACTTCACATTGTAGAAAGTCTCATGGCTCTTTCCATCCACGATCCGTTCAGTGTCTATGAACAGTGTCCTGCCCACTTTCCAATACTTGAATCTGTCTCTAACAGCTTTGTCTCTGACATATGGAGTTGCATCTGGATGCAGGTCTTTTGTTGCTTCTTCCATATCCAGGATCTCCTGTTTCTCTCAATATCCTCCCAGACTCTCCGAGGAAAGGTTGGAAAGGATATCCCATAGATTTCATTTGCCTTCCTATGAACTAGTCTTTCCTCCTTACTACACTTGGTCAGTTCAAGACCACTGGCCTGGCTTGGGGGTGGCCAGTCCTGGTTCTGCCAATGATACATGCTCAATACTACGTAAAACAGATCTCTAACTCCTCCTCTTGGGGACAAGGCAGTGGAGACTCCAATCTCTTCTTCTGGCTTCTCTGAGGCAAGAGCCCGAGGCTGTGGACTAGCACCTTCTCCATAAGGACACATAGTTTCCTCCGCCTCCTCTTCCTCACTGAGGATCTGAGCCCAGGAGTGAGCAGTCATCCTGACTTCCAAGACTGTCTACTCTTCACTGGGAGCACAGGTCTAGACCTCCCATTCTAGGGTCTCTCTCATCTCATCTTCTCCTATGAAACCAGGGCTTGGCCGTTCACTCCATGAATCCACTGATGCTCTCTCCTCATTGTCCATCTGTGACCCGGAGCTGGAAACATCATCACTACTCTGCTCTGTCTGCACATCCACACCCTCTTCCTTTGTGCCACACTCTGCTGGGCTTTCCCCAACAGGCTCCACCTTGTGCTGTGTGCTGCCACTTGCAGAATCTTGAAGCTTTGTCCACATGGGAGCCTAGCGAATATTGGGTGCATTTGTTAGGCCCTGCTTCTCTAGGCACCCAGAACAGTGAGAAATCATGAAGATGTCCCTTCCAGCATTGAGGCACATTATGCATACTCTAACTGGATATCCAGGAATAGCCACATGAGGAGGCAAACGTACCCCGCAGTAACATCTCTCTCTCTCTCTATGTCTTTCAACTTGTTAACTTCTTCCACTATCACAGCCCGGGCATGATCTGGGTAGCGGGATGATCCTGAAGCCAATGACTGCAGAGGAAAAAACAAAAGTTCACTGTTATCTTAGATCTCACTTTGGTTGGAAAAGTCTCACAAAATGGCTCCCCTGCTGCTGCGTTTACTTTACTACCCCACCCTGTAATTTTGGCAGCAGCACTCCTGACGCATCAACATTCTGTTTCTGACTCAAGCCACTGTGCATCTGATTTACATGCTTACTGATAAAGTTCACTCAAACTGCACAGACTGCAATGTTTTGCTCCCTCAGCACATCTATATGATTTTTACAGGACTTGCAATTCGCTTTAAATCACTTGTTCTTGCCTAAAGTCTCTAAAGCCACAGCATTTCATGCTCAGGATTGCCTGTTTCTGTTGCACCTCTCATATAACCCACAGTCTCTCGCTTTGCTTAGAAAATCACACTGTTGCTGAACCCTTAATTATGCTCACAGTTTAATGCTCAGAATTCTTGCTTAGGTTGATTCACTTTACACAGTCCTACTTTGCAAAAGGATCACCCTGTTTGCACACAGATTCAGCTGGCTTTAGAAAAAAGTCACACAGTTTGAGCTGTTTCTCTGAATGGTACTCACTGAATCAGTAGCTGGCGTTTACGATGAAACTTTTGGCCTACAGCTGATCCTAGAGGCCTCTGGATTGAAGAGGGCTGGCAGTCCTGCAGGTTGTCCTTGCAAACACCACGCTCTCTCCCCAGTCAATCAAAATGTGGGTTGAGCCCGATTTTAAACAGAAAAGTCTGATATTTTAAGTTTTGCAATGTTTGCAGTCACCACAACGCTCCTCCTGGCAAGGCAGCTTGCACACCACTCGCTCTCTCCCTCTCGAACACTGGGCAGCCTCTGAAGCTGGCTTGGGGGCAGGACTGATTGCAGTCTCACCATTACCTCGACTCCATGGAAATGAGCCTCTCTCTCTCTTCTCTTGCTCTTCCCCTCCAAGGCGATCGTCGAGCAGGCAAAATTTAAACTGCAAAGCAACTTTTTTTCTTTCCAACTGTAACTCCATGGCGGGAGCACCATTTTAACTGTTTTTCATGACAATTTCCTTAGCGACTCTCTCAGTCCACACAGCAAGCACTTTAAACTTCTAGGGCACAAATGTCTCTTTGTTTCCCACAGTTCTCCGTACTTTTTCTTGTCACAACTTGAAAATTAAAAGCTGGCAAATGTTATTTTTGATGCAGGACAAGGGGCACACACAATCTGGCTTTACAGCTCCTTGGTAAATGTTGGCAGAATTACAGAAGAACACGAACAACAGCACACAGCGGCACATGCGGATGGCACTTCTCTGGTCAATATCTTATGCATAAAGCTTCCAATTTTTGGGGCTACCTACTGCCAGACAGACAAAACGCTAGCCACAATCTGAGCAAACCTTTCTGGTGTTTTCTCCCAAAATCCAAACAAATCCTCAGTGGTGCCTCCATTTTGTAACCTCCCCCCACCGGCCCCCCTATGTTTCTACCAGCAGGGCTGCTCCTCTCATATCTAGGTGCCACGGAGAGGGGTGGGGGTAGTCACTACAAATATCTTGCAAAACTCTGTGGACCCATTACTTCTACTTTGGAGCCTGCCATCCTTCAGACAGGCAAACCAAGTGTGGCAACTACCTGGCTCACACCTGGGGGGACCATTTGGCATGGCCATCAACCTGGGTCCCTGGGAGAAAACATTTGCTCAGCATTATGCTAGGTTTGTACTTCTGGTCGAAGGCACCCAAGTTAATCCGGACGCTGAAAGCAATAACTGAAATGTTCAAACAAGGAATGGGATTCTAAAGTATGGCTTTTATTCACATAACACAGAGAATAACAAAGCAAAGATGGACCCCCCACAGGGCTACACTCACTGGTAATGCAGATTACTGATGTACAGAGCACACTTCCTCAACTGCGAACCCTCAGGTTCTGAATGGATTTGGGCACACATGGACCAAACTGGTACACTCCTCTTCTATTCCTTGACATGGCACCCTGGGCAGTACTAGGGAACTTTTCCATATGGCATGGAGATTGATGGTGACTCCCTAAAACACCCATGAGCACTTTCTAGCTTTCAGGAAAAACCCAAAATCCCACATCTGGGTGCTTTCTTCAGACACTGGCCAAGTGTCTGAGAGAAAACCATAGGTGCCCAAACTGAACCCGGAGAGGTAAACCTGGTTACTCCAGATTTGGGGGGTCTCCCACCTCTTGCTCCTAAATCTGTACTCGGCCATTCATTTGGTTACAACACCTTTCTTCAAACTACTGTTTGTAGATGCTCTCTCAAAATGTTTAGCACATTTAACATTCTACATTTCACTCTGGAGGTGTCCTGACTTTAAAAATTCTGCAAGTGGCTATGTCTTTACCCTAGAACCCCACTTTTGCAAATGCTTCCAAGTCATACACAGACTAAATGTTCTGTACTTGGCAAGTCTTCCTTGACCCCACAGTAGGCAGACACTTTTACTCTAAACTCTGCCTCAGTGAACATTGTCTCTATATCAGAGTAGAACTCACCAAAGGTATGCAGGTGCCCCAGAGCTTCTTTCCCACAACAGATTCTCTGGTACTCACAAAACAAACTCAATTCTCAGGCAGCTTCTCCCTGTCCAGGCTGGCCCAGGGGATTGCCCCTGAATTCTTGGAATTCCCCCCATCCCTCCAGGGATGGGGCACTGGAACAACTCTAGGGACGGTCTCTACCACTTTACTCTGGTCTCTTCTGTGTTCCTCTCTAGGGTGAGAACACACAACCCCTTTTTCTCTCTCAGGTAGCTCTATATCAGAGCTTGGCTCTGAGGAGCTGCAACTGCAGCCCTCCTCACTCTCTTGATTCTCTCTTGAAACTGGCTTGAATCTCCCAACGTTCTACTGCTAACCCCTGCAGTTAGCATTCCATTGTGGCTTATGCTGCTGTGAGAATTCTGTGGTGACATCATCACTCCAGCTCAGCTGAAACTGAGAATAGAGTGAAACAGTGTGAAACCCATTTAACTGGCATCTCACAAGCTACCTTCCCTGCCTGCCACTGATTCTAAGTGGGATTCTAGTACCCCCTGGGAACAAGGGGGTTACAAACATATGTGCAGAGCCTAATAATACATTGACCAAGGTTTAACACTACTTAAAAACATGTTATTATAATAGCAATAAGGTATGACCAGGTGTTATGTCAGTTCAGTAACCCTCTAGGGACATGTAGCACTCTGCTATGCTTCGTGCCTCAATACATCCCAGAGGGTAATTAGCAGACCATTACCATAACCCTTGGTCATGCCTCATTGCTTAAATAGTGCCGCCCAACAGGGACCATATTCAAAGGCCCTTGGTTCACTGCACTGACCAGACAATGAAACACATACTGCTGTGCACATGTATATGAGGGATCCCCCAGGAACAGTGCCACAGCCATATATTTAGCAGTTTTGGCTCAAGCCTGAAACCATGTCCTTATCCCCATGCATGGTCCCCCTTCCCCAAATGCTGACAATACTAGTCCTAGAGTAGTCCAGAGGTACCCCTGCCCCACCCCCTAAAGGCACAGAATCTCCTCCTGACCCACCTGTTCAGAACCAGCTTCCCCCTCCCCACCCCCACCACAATCACTAAAGCCAAACCAACCCACGGTAATAGTCACATGCCCTTCTGCTTACCATTTTGGTCCATCACCATTCTGAGTGTCAGTAAGAGAAATAACAGATGTTTCTTCCAACCTGGCATCAGACATTACATCAGTTATCACTATACCAACCACCTTCCAAACCAAACTTTCAGGCTAACTCAGTACCATATGGAATACACCACCCAGCCTTTAAGGTGTGAAAATAAGCCACAATATTATACACATGCTCAGATTAAATCTATTATTATATTCAGTAGATATTTTGCAAACTTTCAATCAGCAGCATAGTCCCATCACTGATATGTTTCATTTTCTTTTAACATGTGCCGCATTCACAGTTTCTGATTCCTATGATCAAGGTGGAAAAGGTATTAGGGAACTCAATGTGAAGTTAACCAAAGGGTTAATCCTGAAAGTGAGCAGGCAAAAATACATTATTGATAAAAATTGCAGGAATGTTTGCCAACTAGCAAATACTGCTGCTTTAAAATGTTGCTCTATATTACCAAACACTTCAACAGCTAAAGATGGAATTTGAACATGTCAGGGTCTTTGCAGTTGCCAGTGCCACTGCATTAAAAATTCATGATGTTACAACCCCCCACCCCACCCCACCCGACCTTCTCTATCTGACACTGGCTTTGCTGCTCATATCTCTCAATCTTTTGTCACTAAGGGACATGGGCATTCAGAATGAGAGTCAGTGTGAGACACTGACCCCCATAATGAGAGACATATCTTTAAACATGGAAATACAAATCATATCACTGTGGAAAACATTGCATTTGCTTGTACAAAGTTTATATTTGGTTTAAAATGTTAGGAGTATTATGAATTTCTGCTTTAAAATCTTGATTTACAGCATGTTCTCTGTGTGGCCAGCACCTTTTCTATGAGGAATGCAGCAATTTTGAGGGGTAAAATGAGGGACCTCCCTCATAATCGGGGGCAGTTGAGAGGTATGGCCTGGCTCGGCAGCCCTTGGTTTTCCCTCTGAAACTGTGTTTCAGCGAGTGACACCATCCATCCTATCCCACTACATTGGCTGCCAGTGACCTCACTAGAGCTGATGCTGCATGTCTAGAAGGGAACCCTCTCTGAAGCAGCTGGCCCATGTCTCCTATCCAACCATCTGCCTACTGCTCTCAAGTTCTTGCCCAGAGAGAGCCCACCCTAGGCACTGACCTGCCCTAAGTGTTCATAGGTAGGCCACCCCTCTCTTCCTACTCTGTCTCTCTCCCTCTCTCTCCCCTATACCTGCATCCCCTGCCTCCAACCACCACTGATCCCTGCCCACAGTTCATTCCCCAAGATCCCCAACTCATGTCTCAAGACCCCAAACATAAAGTTCACTGACCCATATACCCACCACATAGCTCACTTCTCCAAATCCAAGCTTGCTTGCCCAGATTCCCAGCTCACAACCCCAGATCCCCAGCACACTGCTCAGTCACTGACCCAGATCCCACTCCCCAGCACATACAGTGGAGCCACTAGAATGCAATAAATGCAGCAGAATTCTGCAGCAAAGTTACTGCAGAAAACAAGGCAATTCCAATGGCAGTTAATCCCTTTTGTCATGTAGAAACCTGTGACACTACATTGTATCCTGGCGGGCTCCACTGTAGCTTACTGCCCCAGATCCCCAGCACACAGCTCATTCATCCATATCCGAGTGCACAGCTCCCCCTCCTAAAAACCTCCCACCGCATAACTCATTCTTCCAGATCCCAGCTCACTCCCCAGATCCCCAGGATACAGCTAACTGTGGCAGATCCCCAGCACACAGCTAATTCCCTCAGGTCCCAGGTCACAGCTAATCTCTCACAAAATCCCCAGCACAGTTCATTCAGTATCACAGCTCACTTCCAAGATCCTCAGCACACAGCTCACTGCCCAAGTTATTGATTCCCAGCACACAGATCAATGCCCCTGGTTGCCCCAGAGTAGAAGCCCAGATTACAGGTCCCCCCCGATCCATCTCAGCCCCATTCATTCTATTTTAATGTTTTGATAACTCAGGATGATATAATGCTGACAATCATACTACTGTTCTAATGAAGTCTGAAAACTCACCATCCTAGAAGGATAAGAGTACCTCTCCGTGCCCCCTAGCTGCTGGAGGTATGACTCTGAGCAAGTAAGGAGACTACTGAGAAATATAGGAACTTCTTGTCTCAGAACAGGAAGATCAGGAGCTTAAAGAGCACAGAGGCAGTAAGTAAGTGGGGGGGAGGAATTAACAGACAGAGGAAAGAGTAAGTATTCCAAACAACAGTTAGGGGGCCAGAAATAAGACACGTTGGGAGTGGTGCAGTGCAGTGGCTGTGGAGCAGCAGTCTTCCGGGAGACGTTCTGGAGGATGCAGTGTTTTCCCATCTGTAGGCACCTCTCTGGGTTGAGGGAGGAGGTTGCTCATCTCCAGGCTGAGTTGGCCAGGATTTGTGGGACCTCCTCTCCCCCCCAGGGACCATCAGGGCCACTGCCGTTGCCTCACAGGCTGCCAAGAAAGAGGAGCAGTTGGACCACAGTGGGCTCAGGGAGGGTAAGGGTGGTGGAACAGAGGTGCATCCCTCCAGTTGTACCTGTCCACATTTCATATGCCATTCTGGCAAAGTGTGGTTCCTCTATGGAGGCACCCACAGTGGAGACCAAGGAGGATGCTGGGAACTTCCACAAAGGAGACTCACAGGAGGGTGGCATGAGACCCACAGGGGAAGGAAACAACTCCTGGTAGGGGACTTCATTGTTAGGAAGGTAGAATTGGGGGGGAGAGGGAGGTAAGGTGCCTGCCTGGCACCATGGCTTGGAGGAACAGGGAGCGAATCCTCAAGATCGCCAGAGCCGCTTCACAGGTGAGGGAGCTGGATGTCATTGTCCACCTAGGGACAAATAACCTGGCTAAGAAAGGGATCAGAGCAGTGCAGGAAGCGACTGTGGAGTTGGGAAGGGGTCTCAGACAAGTAGCACGCACAGTAACCTTCTCAGAGGTGCTGCCTGTCTATGGCACGGGTGAGACTAGGGTGCTCCACACCATGGGATTCAATCAGTGGTTGAAAAACTGGTGTAGAGCTCAGGGATTTGGCTTCACTGGGACTGGGGGTCTACCTGGAGGGATGCAGGCCTATGCTGGCATGATGGTCTGCATCTGTTCAGGAGGGGAACCAGGATCCAAGGTGATAGGTTTAAATGCTTCACTGGCAAGCATTGAAACCAGCCAAGGGGGGAGGCACTGGAGAGGAGCAGGGAAATCCTAGCCCCCTCAAAAAAAATCAGATTTCACTTCCTCGTGCGAAACTTTGCATACAGAAGAATTTATTCAACTGAGAATTTTGTTGGTAGGACTAACACACAGCATGGCACCATCTAGCAGCATGCAGCAGCATTACTTATTTGTTCCTTTCATTGAGAACAATTCTTGGAGGAGAGAGTACTGGCTTTTCATACCATTTCCCCAAAAGGGCATTACAAGAACAGTGTTGATGTGACTGACACAGAGTGGCACCATGTAGCCGCATACATCCGCCTGACATATTTATTCTGGTACTTTAGAAAAATTCAGGGAGCACAGAATGTATGTGTTGTGTTTTTAGCATCATTTCACCTAAAGTGCATTACACAGAACTGTGCCAGTGGGACAGACACATAGGATGGCACCTTGTAGCAGCATGCAGCATGCAGCAGTCCCAAGCATTTATTCTGGTAGTTTAGAAAAATTCTTGGACTTCAAAAGTTATGTGTTTTGTGCCTTTTACACTTTTTACCCTAAGGTGCGTTACAAGAAATGTGGCAGGGGGGTTGGCACATAGGGCAGTACCATGTAGCAGCATGCAGCAGTACTGCACTACCAGCATTTCATAATTTCTTGTTTGTGAGTGAATTTCTTTTTATTATATAAAAGATTTTTTATTTAATAAAGAAAAAGAAGCATATTGTACACCATTACAAATTCCTGGAGAGGGCAAAACCCTTGGAAATACAACTCTAAGGGTTATTAACAGCATTATTTTCAAGATTATCAATTAACCATATGAAATTTCTTGTGAAATATAACATAACAATAAATTCTATTCTGTTAACTCATACAATATTTAATGACCTGAATTCAAATCTGTAAAGCAATAGCAAAGTATGCATATGTAACCCCCTTGTTCCCAGGGGTTACTAGAATCCCACTTAGAATTAGTGGCAGGCAGGGAGAGGCAGCTTGTGAAATGCCAGTTAAATGGATTTCACAGTGTCCCACTCTGTTTTCAGTTTCAGCTGAGCTGGAGTGATGATGTCACTTTAGAATTGTCACAGCAGCATAAGCCACAATGGAATGCTAGCTGGGGAGTTAGCTTTAGAATGTTGAGTTAGAGGTCAGTAGTCTGTAGAGTGGAGAGTAGGATGAAGCTGCTGCCTAGATTTAGCTCTGACAGAGAGCTACCTCCGTAGTTTGGGTAGTTTGTTCTCACCCTAGAAGAAGAACATAGAAGACCAGAGAGTGAAGTGGTAAAGACCATTCCTAGAGGGTTTTCCAGTGCCCCATCCCAGAGGGATGGGGGGAATTCCAGGATTCAGGGGCAATCTCCTGGTCCAGCCTGGACTGTGTTGAAGCTGCCTGAGATTCATCTGTTCTGTGAGTACCAATGACTTTTGCATGGAAAAAGCCCTGAGGCACCTGCATTCCTGTAGTGAGTTTTTCTCTGACAAAGGGACTCTGTCACCAAGTCTGTTTCTGTTTAAAAGTGTCTGCCTACTATGGGGTCCAGAGAGAGATTTGCCAAGTACAGAACTTTTAGTTCATGTCTGATTTAAAAGTGTCTGCTAAAGTGGAGGTCCAGTGAAGAGACATTGCCAATTACAGAACTTTTAACTTCATGACACCTCAGAGGTGTGAGAAAGTAGTATGTTAAATGTGAAAGACATTTAAAGATAGCATCTACAAGAGTTTCTGAGAAGGGTGTTATTAACCAGATGAATGACCGAGTATAAATTTGGAAGCAAAAGGTGGGAGACCCCCCATCTGGAGTAACCATGTTTACCTCTCTGGGTTCAGTTTGGGTACCTTTGTTTTTTCTTGGTGCACTTGGCCAGTGCCTGAAGAAAATACCCAGACATGGGATTTGGGATTTTTGGTGAGCCTGAGTTTGCTCTTTGGTGGTCGAGGGTGCCACCAGTAATTCCTCATGAAATATGGGAAAGTCTCCTAGTACTGGCCAAGGGTGCCTAGTCAAGGGAAGTGTACCAGTTTGGGCCATGTGTGCCAAGATCCATTCAGAACCTAAGGGTTCACTGTGTGTGTGCTCTGTACTTCAATAATCTGCATTACCAGTGGGAGTAGCCCTGTGGGGGTCCATCTTCGCTTTGTATTATTCTCTGTGTATGTGAATAAAAGCCGCACTCTAGAATCCCAACCCGGTTTGGACAGTACTGTTATTGCTTCCACTGTGTCTGGATTTACGTGGGTACCCCTGACCAGAAGTACAAACCTTGCATAATTCTGAGCAAACGTTTTCTCCCAGGGACCCAAGTTGATGGCCATGATAAATGGTCCCCCCAGGTGTGAGCCAGGTAGTTGCCACACTTGGCTTGCCTGTCTGAGGATGGCAGGCTCCGAAGTAGAAGTATTGGTAAACAGAACTGTTCGTAGTGACAACCCCCATCCATCCCATTGGTGCCATGTGTGAGAGGAGCAGCCTGCTAGTTGAACAAGGGGGCGGTGGAGAAGGTTACATACATGTATGCTCCTGATTAACAGACCTAAGTTAATAATTAACCAACACTTAAAACTTCTGTAAGTCTATGGGACAAATTGTTGTTGTACACTACAGTATGTAAAGTATTTGTGTAATTATATTTCCCTTCCCTTTCCCATTCCACCCTCCTGTTCTTTTTTTTTTAGCCTTGTCTCCTTGGCCTGTGGGGGGTGGCTGTTTGTGTGTGTCTGTGTCAGTGGATTAGTTTTTTCTGGATTTTCATGTTTTTCTGCTTGGAGTAACTACTCCATTCTTGCACATGACAACTGTGAAAGTCTTCTGGACTGAAATTCTGCAAAACCTCTTCACCAGGTATTAGCATTATCATTTTTTTATCTGTTCCCTCCCCACTGAACAGCCCCTATCCCACGATCTCCACCAGCCCCGTCACCCTGGCATCCTCTGGGACTTACCTGCCCAGCTCTTCTCCCAGGTCTTGCCCCCCTGGTGGGGTCAACGGGGTCCTCCTCAAGCCCCAATGGGAACAGGATCCGGTTCACGCAGACATGGCTAGATAGCCTGATGTGGGCCCTGCAGGAGATCAGTGTCATCTTGCCGGTTGGCACTTTTCCCATTTTCTTCCCAGCATGGAGGAAATAGCATGCAATGACATCAATGGCCACACTATGCATGACCCTGTATGCAACACGACAGGCATCTGCCCTGTCTCCGCACCTCCCTTGTGCGGTCCAGGCATGTCAAACTCCAACCACCACTAGTGGCCACGCTAACACCAGGCACTGATCCCACCCTTCCCCAGAGAAGTGTCGACACTAGTGGACATGCCCAGAGTCAGGTCTTTATTTTATACACCTTGATTTAGCTTAGTTACAGTGGTTGGTTTGGAACAAGAGTTAGCACAGTCAGTTCAGCTCACTTTATTTAATCAAAATCGACTTAAACCCATAGTGCTTGAAAAATTTGGAACTTGTCCATGAATGGGTTTACCAATGCCTCTGTGCCATGGTTCAGTATAAGCATCCATTAGCATCAGGTGGCTATGCTAGAGTGGGTCATCAGAAAAAAATGGTAATTATACAAAAATTACAATGAATGGCAGTAATAAGGCATTCAATGTGCGGTACATAGCTCGGTGCTTGTGTATACTTATGAGCTTGACTGATATGTGCTTGATGTTTATGACTTAGACTTTGGCTTTTCTCTGTCTCCCACCCTCGGTGGAATGTTGGGAAGGTGTAGGATTTAAGGCACAGCGCAGAGGGTGCAAGAAGAGTGCCGAAGGAGGAGGAGGCAGGGGAGAATGGTGGGAGATTTTGAAACACTCATAACTGAGCAGCGGAAGTGCTGCAGATTAAGTTGGGAATGTGAGAGGAGCTATTCCCCACCCCTTGAACTACAGGCTAAAGCCTTTCAATTCAATGTGTGGTACATAGCTCAGTGCTTATGTATACTTATGAGCTTGACTGTTACATGCTTGATGTTTAAGACTTAGACTTTGGTTTTTGTCTGTCTCCCACCCTAGGTGGAATGCTGGGAAGATGTAAGATTTAAAGCCCAAAAAAGATTATTAATGTTGAGATTACCTCCTCCAACTCCAGAGAGTGTGACCAGTAGCATGCAGGAGAGGAAAAACACCCTTTGGGGGAACCTCCGAGGACCCATGGCTAACTGACCTGCCCATCCTCTGGGCATACTAAGAGGAGAATAATCCTAAATGTGGGCTTATGGTTCTGGTTGTGACCAAGGAGTAAGTCCAAACTTGCTGGTTGATGAGTCATATCTCCGAATCCAACGATGAGCAGGAAAGTCAATTCTAGAGGATGAAGGTTCCAGCAGATGAAGAGGGTTCCAATTCGGATGGATGTCCGGATGAGAGAAGATGGTTAATCCATGTCCAAGATAGCTGTATAGGAATAATGAGTGTATTAATTAGAACATAAAGATACATCCAGGGAGCAAAGTCTAGGTATGATAGCATTAGGTATTATCCCCTTATCTGATAACTGGTGAACAGGCCTCCATAAAAGTCAGAGAAGAGGGTCCGCTGAGGAGTTCTGAAATGGTGCTAACCATTACCTCTATGTAGGTAGGTTAGAATGCTAGACAGAACGCTGGAGATGTTATTTGTTGAAGGCTGAAATAGCAGGTACAGGAGCATCTGAAGAAGGGGCTGAATTGCAGGGAAGAGACACGTGGTGTCAGAAGTGCCATGCAATAGTAGTATGGGATGAAACGGGAGCTTTCTGAAATCTCCATGGAGGCAGAGCTGAACCAGGAGAATCCTATGCGGTATGACTGGATGAGATGAATGGAATTGTCAAAGAGGCCATCAATGGAGGTAGGCTGGACAGTGATATCCTCATGAGAGGTAGCAAGGATGGTGTAGAATGTATGTATGTTCTGCTCAGATAGTGGAATGGCCGCCAAAGATGCAGATTGTGAGGGCTGGAGTTATCATAGATGGTGAGATGGCCAAGGAGCGTTGGCTGGATGAAAGACAGCAATGAGGTAGTCCTACAGAGTGGTAGAGGTACCATGCACATATGGTAGGGGTGTATGCGATTTGGGAGGCTTTTGTGAGGCCACCACGAGTCCTTTGAAACATTAGGGTACGATCGAGTAGCTCGATAGGAAAGTAGAAAATGTCCCAAAATGTCCAAAGAATTGAAGTGCACTTCACAGAATTGTCCTGTGAACACAACTTGAGCTGGAACTGGAACAGAAAGGAAGCTGAATTGCAGTAGTGGAAGTGAATAAATTGATGGAGTAATAAGTTAGGCCCATATGTGGCCTAGATGGAGCATGGGACCTCCACGTAGTCCTTTGAAAGTAGAGTTCAGATGATCAAACTGTAGTTTAGGTCTCAGGTGGTCAGACTAAGGAAGGAGAGACCTCCGCGTGAGTCTACCTGTAGATGATATGGAAATACGGTTGAGCAATGAGAAATTCCCCCTCATGAGGCATGTTGGTTTTGGGATGCTGGAACTCCCATACGGGTCCACCGTGGTGCAATGTTGCATGATCCGAAGCAAGAAGGGCAAGACCCCCATGTGAGTCTGCCTGTAGATGATATAGAAATACATTTGAGCAATGAGTAATATCCCGTCAAGGGGCATGTTTGAATGGGATGGCGGAACACCCACGTAGGTCTGCCATCTCAATGTTATTGAATAGGCCGAGGTAAAGAGGGCGAGACCCATATGCAAGTCTGCCTTTAGTGATATGGAAATATGATCAAGTAATGAGTAAGGCCCCCCTCGTGGGGCATGTTTGCTTGGGATAGCGGAACCCCCCCCAGGTCCTCCATCGCTATAACATGACATGGTCCGTGATAAGAAAGGCAAGACAGTTTGGCTGAGAGGGTGGGTCCCCACATGGGCAGCCATCACCATAGTAATGAGTGGATGAGCAAAGCCTCCCTCGTGGGCATGTTTGAATGGAAGGCAGGACCCCTGTGGGTCTGCCGTCACCATAGTATTGCACAGACTGAGTAAGGATAGCGAGACCCCACAGTGGGGCTGCCACAGTGAGGTAGGGGCATGGTTGAATGGGATGGCGGGACCCCCACGCGGGCCTGCCATCTCCTTGATATTGCACTGTTTAAGTGAAGGATGGTGAGACCCCCATGTGAGTCTGCCATTTGTGAGAAGGAAATCCGTTCGAGCAATGAGCGATTCCCCCTCGTGGGGCATGGATCTTGTCTGCCTCCTGTAATGATCTCATATGCAAATAAGGGAGGTTTGCTGTAGTTGATGCCATCTACTGGCCAGATGTGGCACTGCACAGGTTAACAAATTAAATCATCTCAGAATGATGATGTCAGAAATCAGCAAATGTCTCAGCAGAGGGTAGCTGAATGTGTGTGCACCCATGTAGAATTATGTGCCTGCTCACACACAGCTCGCTTGCTGTCCTAAGACAGCTAGTGGATATATTTGACAGGGTTGAGGGCTCACTGAATATGTCTGTTTGGTATTCATTAACAGGTATCTTATGTTGTAGACTAACAGTAGTTTCCAGAGTTATATCATGTCTTATGGAAATTGAGTCTACATGGTCCAAATAAATGTACCCACAGCTGGAACTGATAAAAGGATTTAAATAAATCCATGGTAGTACAAAGCAGGCTAAAGGCAGTAGTAGGGATGAAAAGAAGGCCTTTTCTAAGCACTAAAGTTGTGAACTCAAGAAGATATTTTAGTGGCAGTAATGACCTCCAAGTCAGATTCCCGTTGCATGTGGAATGTCTCACTCATCCCCACATGCATCTGGTTCTGGCCATTTTTTGCCGTCCCTCCCAAAGTCAGTGTGTGTGTGACTGAACGGTAAGGATTGGAAGCATGAAAGAATGCCAGACAAAAGAAGTAGAAGTTTGGTTTTGTTCAGCAGGAATTGCCTGAAGCACACAGCCCTTCAATCAGGTTCATTGCTGATAGCGCCAAAGTTGTAAAAATGTTTTGTCCCACATTGTTGTTCATTGGGCATGAGTACTGGAAGCCCCAGCCCTGAATTTTGAGGCAGAGGGTTAAGATATGCAGTCCAGGGTAGTGAGCCAGGAAGCGTGGTGTAGCCATGGCAAATCCAAAATCAAAGGAGAGCACAGGGCAGAAGTGCAGGCAAGAGATAGCAGCAGAACAGAGGCCAGGCTGCAAGAAGCCGCAAGTAGCAGTGAGATGACCCAGGCGGTGAACCAGCTGGGAGCAGTGTCAGGCAGGAGAACCAGAACAACAGTGGAGAAGGGAATCAAGCAGAGCATGTGGTGGTGGCACAGAGCAGCATGGCGGCCAACAGAAGAGAAGGAGAAGAAGAAGAAGTGCCCAAAAGAAGGAAAGGGCAGATGGGAGGAAATAAGAAGATATGGGGCAGAAAGGCTGGGAGACAAACGAACAAGGAAAGAGCATAATGGGGGAAAAGAAGGGCATGGTGGGGACGGACAATGAAGAGGGAACCAAAACAAGGAAAGCAGGAGGCAAGGCAAATGAGGGGGGGATAGAAAGCAAAATGAAAGGAAAAGGGGGGGTCCCCAGTCGACCAGCCACACAGCCGAGTTTGAAATGCTCAAACTGAGCAGCGGAAGCGCTGCAGTTTACGTAGGGAATGTGGGAGAAGCTGTTCCCCACCCCTTGAACTACAGGCTATAGCCTTTAAATTCTGAATCTGCACATGCAATGGAAATGCCATTTCTACCCTCACATCTTGGTTTACCCAATGCTGCACTTTTCACCCTCTCCCCACCCTTCCTACATTCCTCCCCCCCTTCCCTCTCCCTATGACTCTGGCACTTCTTATCTGTAGTCTATTTTCTCTGACAAATGCCGCTGGCCGCCTTGTTACAATGCTACCCTCGAATTGTATTAATCTGTACTCTGTTTGCAATGTCCACATTGTTCTAATGTCTGTCTTGATGTTCCCCGTAATTTGTATTTCTCTGACGTGGAACCTTTGTAAAAGAGCCAAGGCTCAAAGACATTTGTAATCCTAGACTTGATAAATAAATAAATGCTTTAAAATTACTGTAGGCATATATACAGTATTTGTAATGGGGAGTTAAAATTGTGCAAAAACAGCTGACAGTGACCCTTTAAATAGTGAATGGGTATACGAAAGATGCCTTTTGAAGATGGCAGTGCACATTTCTTCATGGTTAGCAGTGAATACTGAATGAACTTTACAATACTCTAATTGCTTGTGCAAGAGCTCTTTTACATAGCTATATTATAGTGTTCTTGATAACAGATTCACTAAAAAGTAGTTTGAGCCCAGTTTCATCATGTTAATAGCTTTTATATGGCTGTTCACTAATTTCAGTGAAGCCCTCTTGCAACAAAATCCTGGTTATGAGAACATTTTTGTTTGGCATTTAGGATGTGCTTATAATAGGGGTCCACTGTACCCATTTTGCAGAAGATTTACTGTTGTGTTGAGGGTTATTATTATTAAATATATGCATTTATCTAACTACAGGTGGTATATATATTCATGTATTGGAAAAAAACATCCATTCTACCATAAGGAGTCATGCAGGAAGTGTCTGTGTGTGACATTGCAATTATACATTGTGGTAAATTATGTATGGTCTTTATTGATTATTATCAATTATTGCCAATAATATCTTATTTAAGAAAACTGAACCAAGGAGCCTAGATTGTCTCAAACTGCCCCACTTTCCCACATGCTTTATATGTTATTCTCAGAAAGGATGCCATTGTCGTTACCCACTTTCTGAGATGGTTGGACTTGGACAATCCAGTTGCTTCCATTTAATTAAAATTTGACATTTTGCCTCAAGTGCTAGAGCGAACAGGAGGTTTTTGTACTCTTCCTGCTTCCAGGTCAATTGCGTCATGTCTCCCGAAATCCAAAAGAGTGGCCACCTAGTGACTGGCTCATCTACTGTAGATGATGCCACAGATCAAATATGAGATCGTAACAGTTGAAGGTGAAGGCATTGCTGTAAGATGTGTCCTGTGTCAGCTGGAGCACGTGAGCATCACCAGCATTGATTAAGAATTTGCACCCCCATTCGAACCAATTTTCCTGGTGTTCCATGCCATCTGCCAAGAAAGAATTTCAAGAAGTGAGCAATTTATATTGTGCTTGAGCACGTGCATTGAATCCCCAATGTGCTTGACAAATATTGTGCAAGAGGGCGACTTGAACAGTGCAGCAGTAGCTATCAACATTTAATAATTTTTTTGTTTGAGATGAATTTTCTGGGCAGAAGAACAAGAAGAAAAAAAGTGACTGTCTTGAGTGAGAGAACAAGTCCGACGATGCGACTTGGTGAGTGATATGATGTCATCACCTGTTGGGCTGAAATGAAATATCTGAGGACCTGGCAGTTTTTGATATTGTGCATTTCAAATGCACTATAGATGTAAATAACAATTCTTTACAACAAAACAGTAGTACTAGAGAAGATAATTATATGGGGCATAAACAGCGCCATAAAAAATATGAATAGAAAATAGAATTGTGTTTCTATTTTAAGGAGAGAGAAAAAACTGAGACAGAAATCATGAGAAAAAAATTGAGCAAAACAGTAAAAGAGACACAGGAAAAACTTGTATTTATTTATTTAGTTTTTGTTGACCGGGTAAGTGCACTAGACAAATTCTGCCTATTTTCAGGCACGACCCGGGGAGGAGGATATAGATGAATGGCAACTGACCTTGAACCAGATTAAGCTGTTGGTGGTATTTTTAGTGAATGAGAGAAATTTGGCCAGGACAGCTGGAAAATTCCCCTACTCTTTTTTCGATAAGTGCCATGGGATCTTTAACATCCACCTGAACTACCACCAATCCAGGCAGATGGGACCTCGGTTTAATGTCTCATCCAAAAGACAGCACCTCAGAAGTGCAGCACCCCTCTCATGCTGCACTACAGTGTCAGTACTGGGATATTAACCCAAGTGCCAGATGTGGGAACTGAACCCACAGCCCTCTGATCTCCCGGCCTCACTTGCAATTTATTTGTATTTTTAAAAGATTTATATTTTGGGGGATAAAAAGAGGTGGGAAGAAAGAATACGAGGAGACAGGATGTAAAAGAGGGCAGAATGATTACTGCAGATAAAAGGACAGGAAAAGGAAAGATGTAATAGTTGCACTTGCCATGTGCAATGTTTTTTTTTTATGGCTCACTGCCAGATGGACCAGCATCCGCACCACCACAATAGAGCTCTTCCATGCCAGCAATCGGCACCTGCTGGTTAGCCAGTAGCATGCTCATCATCTGCTCCATGAAGTCAAGACAGTGGAGGAGGTTCCCCCATCTCTCACAGTTTGGTGAGCTCCTTCTTGGTGCTTGGCAACACTGCCAGGGCTGGTGCAGGTACCAAGGCTGGTGTAGATGCTGGTCCTGGTGCTGCTAGTCTTTGGCGTCTTTGTTCTTGACTCTCCCCCAGGCGCCACAGACTGGCCACCACCACCTGCCACTTCTCACTGCCTGGCCTCCCTCTAAGCAAAGTACCTTGTTTTTAAATGTGTGTGCTGGCCACTGGTCCCAAAATGG
This sequence comes from Neoceratodus forsteri, assembly GCA_016271365.2. NCBI lineage: Eukaryota > Metazoa > Chordata > Ceratodontiformes > Ceratodontidae > Neoceratodus > Neoceratodus forsteri. Next base: position 89,700,716 of record JADMNL010000024.1, read on the forward strand.
CTCCCCTTTTTACAACAGCTGACCAGTGCCCTGCACATATTGCATATAACAGTGCTCTCATCCTGGGGAGCAACTGTAAAAAGCTCCCAGACCAGGGAAGAATGAGGCTGTTTGAGTCTGGCTGGCACTGAGGAGACAGAGAAGGATGAGCAAGGCTCCGGGGGGGAGGTCAGCTAGTAGAGGTGGTTGTACCATATGGGAGCACAGGGGGATCAGGTTGCACCAGGGGGCTGCTGCACAACTGGGCCAGTGGTTCAGGCTGCACATCTGTGGCAGCAGGAGGCTGCTGTGGGGGTACAGGCTGCTGCAAAACGGAGGGAAATTGGGATGTTGCACAGCTGGGGGAGCTGGAGGCCACTGCTGCAATGGGGCTGCTGTGGGGGGACTGCTAGATTCTTCCCAAAAGCAGTACACCATAGCCATATTCCACCACCCCATGAGTTCTTACTAGCCCATGAGACTCCATAGCACAGAAAGAAAAAGACAGAGAGATAGAGACAGAGCAGAGTTAGATGGGAAAAGACAGATGTATAATAACTTAAAAAATACAGCCTAAAAAGATCAGAAAATAAAACTAATTTACTACTAATATCATAAAAACTTGAATGAAAGAGAATGAAAAAAGAATTAAAAAAGCTTATAGAGACAGTGGTGAAAATATATTTTTTTTAATGTTGTTTTGCCCTGAAAGAAAACTGATGTTTACTCCACTAAGAATGCAAGCAAAACCGAAAGTCAAGCTGTCTTTCTGTCTAGAAATGTACCATGTGAACTGCAAAAGTTCTTCCATGTAACCTTGAGACACTTGTTTAGCAACAGCAATAGCCTCATTCTGACAAAACTTCACCCTGGCGTACCCCAAGAGCGATGTTACAGACAAAGTGGCCAGGCAAAGTTGCCAAAGGTGAATTTCCTAATAAACAGAAAAAAATCCTCAAATGTATCCACGAATGTGAGTTTGGTGATTTAACCATAACTTCACTGGTGGATTAAAACTCTTTAGATAATGGGTAAACTCAAACGGACATCCTGATTGGCTGAAACAGCCTGCCACCCGGGACGTTATTTCCTAACAACGGCCCACTTCAAAACAAGTGCCAGTTCGATCTTTCACCACCCCAAACTTGCCAGCCGCCATTATACCGTCCTCATTTACATTGGCACACCAGCCCCAGTCCCACCACTCTGCTGCACGAAAATTCCAGTTATACATTCATACGACCTTTTCAACTGCCTCTGTTCCTCCTTACAACCGCAAAAATAACTATTTTTAAACACTTACGATACATCCTAAATCGACCTTCCAATGTTCCGTGTTCTGTTTTCATTCACCGAACATACCCGGCTCCCCGTAAATCCTGTGCGCAATTTTAAATTCAGCTACACACTCACGCTACAGTTCTAAGCCATCCTATGTTAAAACAGAACTGCATTTCTCCTGTTCTCACACACCATTTTTCAATCCCTGTGTGTGTGTGTGTGTGTGTGTGTGTGTGTGTAAAACCGAGGAAGCAAGAGGGCAACCTAATGAGAAACACCATAAATAAAATATACAGCAGCGACCTCTAGTGACGATTCTAGCACTTCACACTTTGGGCTATTTTACAACAAACATTATTTCTTCTTGCTTTTTTCTTATTTTTTATATCTACATTTTTTGTTATATACTATTTTTCAAAAATTACTATCTCTAACCCATTATCTAAGTGTAATAATACCCTCCAGGGTGGGCGTTATGGGATATAACAGACCTTCCAGGGGCTATAAGGCCCTCCTCCTACAGCGTCGGGCCTCATTATGCCCCTGGACGGTCCGTTATATCCCAATAATGCCCACCCTGTCGGGTATTATTACTTACATAACATCTCTAGTCTTCAATGACACAGACTGCTCCACCCCCGACAAGCACTCCTTCCAGTCTGCTGAACTCATAGCCATTGGTACAAACACAGGCTCTCACCCCTAATTGACCAGTGTGGTAAGATTCTGTGCTAGGATTGGAACTCACAACCCTTGTAATAACACAAACTCTCACCTCTAATCTACCAGTGTGGTGTGATTCTGTGCTGGAATAGCAAATCACAGCCTTGTACAGTGTAGAAAAAATCAGTAACCATATCCAGAGTGTCATCTGGTGGAGAAAATGAAGGCTGCAGCATGCAAGAACAAGAGACATTCTTGACACCTAGGGCCTGTTTCTCAAAACTCGGCATAAGTTACACCAAAGGCAACTTATGCTGATCGCCAGCTTGCCACAGGCCATGCACCTGATTCTCTATCAGGCAGGGTCCCGGTGGCAAAGTCCCATGGCTTGCGGCAACTGTAGTGGTGCACCAAACAGAGGGTGCACCTAGATAGGTTGCCACAAACTGTGGGCAGCGGTGTGGCAATGTCACCAAGCATAGACAGGTAGTCTAGCAACCCCATCCCCTGAATGTCCATAAAGCCAACTAATGTGCTTTGGAATGAAATTTGCTAGTTCTGAGCACCCATGTACTGATTTTTATCAGTTGAGGCTTCAGTTCTATCAGGAATGTATGAAAATAAATATTGCTTATAAAATGTAAATCATGAACAATTACTTTCTAATACAAACACCAAAACAAGAGGATTACCAAAGATTATGAGAGTTTTGAAGGGTGGGACATGAAACATATAGTAGATTTTCTGAACTTCAATTTCCATTTACCTTCTAGGGTAGGGTATTCTTTGATTCAGTTTCAGTTGGTCCCTAAAACAAATCCAGTATTTGGAGCAGCAGTGACATCCTCACTGAGTGGGCATACTGTACTTCTGAGTTTTCATGCTTTCATTGAACAAAATCGTCTTATTCAGCAAGCCAGGAAAAAGAAGAAGAAGAAACATTAAATTGCAAAGAAGTGCAATACATATTTTCCCTGCTGCTGTTGCTGTTACTACAAAATAGAAGCATATGTCATATTTGTGTATTGCTCATAAATTCCCTTCTTGTTGAAGCTAGTGTCCACATTGATCTGCTGTGCACTTCCCAAATAAAATGCAGACAACCTTTCAAGGGAAATTATGATTCTTTAAAGATTGAGATACTTCAAGAAAATGTTATGAGAACATCAGTTTACCAACAGAACTGATTCTGATGAGGATGCTGACGTAATTATATATACAGAATATAATAACTGGTCAGCAGTTTCTCTCAATGTACTGACCAGGTTGATATTTTCCATAACAACCGACTGGTTGTTATGACATTCATGAGCCATGCCAGTCAAACTATGCTGCGGCCTCATTGGTCAACATTGTGTCTGTGGGTGGGCCAAACTGTCTCACAAACTGTTGGAGAAAAATTGCTGGCCTGTTATTATAAAAAATAAAAGTGGGGGAGGATGTTTCATATGAGAATTTAATGCACATCCTCGTTGTGGGATGCTTTGATAAACTCATCGAGCTTCGTCCTCGGGGTTTATGTAGCATCCCACAACTCGGGTGTGCATTAAATTCTCATATCAAACCCTTCCCTATCCATTATTCTCTATATAATCACGACCTCTAATGAAAAAAGTTAAATAACTGAAAGAGTGACTTAGCATTTGAGAAAAATTTACTTTCACTCGTATTGAAACACTACTCATTTTGTTTTCCTTTTGCAAATGACATCTCAACATTTATTTATTTTAAAAGAGATTTACCAAGAAAGACATAGTGGGCCATAAAGCTTGTTTTCAGTTGCGTCCTGGGGGAAGGAGATAATTACATCACAAGTAAAAAGCACAGTAATATGATAAAGCAAAAAGGCACAGCAATGTACAGTAACTAACGTACTGACATAATTAATAGCAATGCAAGTAGATTATATCAGGAGTTTGAGTTACCAGGCACTCCCAGGCTGTAAAGTCAGGAACAGGACAGGGTAAGAAGAGGTAATTAAAAACAGAAGGGGGCCACAGGGAGGACATGGGAGGAGAAGGAAACATACAGAGACTATATCGCCCCTCATTATTATAAAAATCCCTTGTAATCTATTGCCCCCAGCCGGATCTCCGGTTATAAAATATTTCCAGTCGATCACCCATTATGTGAATCGTAAATACCTGGTGGTTTAGTGGAACCCCCACCGGCAGTGCCCTACTACCCCTCCCCCCATCCTGTGCACCGGCCAGTGACTGGCACAGCCCACCGCCACCACAGCCAGCCGCCGACTGAGCTCTGAATGAGTGCGTATTGTATATAGTATGATCTCAGTGAGCTGTCAATCACTGAGCGTGTACTATATACAGTACACACTCATTCAGAGCTCAGTTGGTGGCTGGCTGTGGTGGTGAGTGGTGGGCTGTGCCAGTCACTGGCTCGGTTACAGGATTGGGGGAGCGGGGTGGTAGGGCACTGTCGGGTGGGGATTCCACTAGACCACCAGGTATTTCCAAATTCACTTAATGGGGGATCGAGGCTGGAAATGTTTTATAGTGGGAGATCAGGGCTGTTGGAGGGAGGGCTACTAGACTACCAGGGATTTTAGTATCATACTGGCAGGTGATCGGGGCTGTGGGGGCACTAGACTACCAGTTTTTTTTTTTCCAAAGATGGATGATTGGGATTTGGGGAGGGCACTAGACTACCAGGAATTTTTAATACTTTTACAATGGGAGATCAGAGCTTGGGTGGGGGGGGTGGCACATTGGCGCACCCTCCCAGAGGATTCCTAAGTACCATTAGACCAGCCCTTGGCTGGTCTAATAGTACTTAGAGCTTTGCCTTCTGGGAGGGTTTTTGGAATAGCAATTTAGTGGATATGGCAGCCTGCATCTGCCATAAGCCCCCTAGCACCATGCTGCAGCCCATTTTATGGCTCAAGGCTGGCGGACACCTCCTTTAGTGCAAGCAACCTGCATTTGATGCAGACTGCATTTGAGAATAGCTCAGGGTGCAATTTTTGATACATGCTGCTACTTGCATCATTTATATTTAACACAGGCACCTTGCATCTTTCTAAGAGCTTTGAGAATCAGGCCCTTGGCTAAAAGGAAGGGTTCTGGTTATTGCTGCTGCCTCTGAGACCAAGGATGTAAGGACTGATTTCTGAGTCCAGCACTGAAATGTTCAAGCCTGAAATTCACTTTACATAAAATGCCCCTTACAATGGGGAGAAAACATCATGCCTTGTAGTAACACATATAGCAGTATAGCCTAGAGGCTAGAGTAAAGAGCTGCAAACAGGCTTGGCACATCCAGCAAACCAGACCTGGGTTTGATTCTCACAATCTCCACTTGCATACTGTGTGACTCTGAACAAGTCATTTAACCACACAGTGCCTCCCAGGTTGCCTCTGAAAACAGGCACTTGTGCCTAGTGGGCCTTACCCGGTTTCCAAAGACTAAAACAAAAAAACAGGCTCCCTCTGCATGTGTACCAGTGTGGTGAGATTCTGTGCTGGGATTTGAATTCACAGCCATGTAATGGCAAAGTTTCTTCTCATGTATCACATTGTGAAACTGTTGCAAGGGGGTCTTTATTGAAGTTTTTGTTGACTGGGAAAGGACAGCTAGGCAAATCTATCTATTTTCAGACTCGACCTGGGGGGAATACAGATGCAAACCAAGAAACCTAGACAATGATGGCAGAACATGACCAGAGGTCCATATAGTCTGCCCAAAGTTCCCTACCTGCCCCAGGACCTACTGTCCATATGAAGTTTATCCTTCCTGGCCCATCCCCATTCTCCCCTCCCAAATGCTACTGACCTGAGCACCTATCAAACCCTTCACTCTGTCCCAGCCATACTTGAAACCATTTATGGTTTGGCACCCACCACCTCCTCTGGCGGACTGTTCCATGGCTCAGCCACCCTTTCTGAAAATAGAACTTCTTCACATCCCTCTTAAACCTCCCATCCCCACCCAACAGTTTCCACTCATGACCTTGGGTTTTGACTGCATACTCCTGCTAAATAGTTCCCTGCAGTTCACCTTGTTTATTCCTTTCAGTGACTTGAAGGTGTCTGTCATATCCCCCTTTCTCACCTGGTCTCCAGAGACCACATGTTCAGTGCCTTCAGGCAATCTTCATAAGATCTCCCCTATTGACTCTGAATCATCTTGGTCACCCTGCACTGCACCATCTCCAACCTGTCCCTATCCTTCCTTGAACGAGGACTCCAGAACTGAGCACAGTATTGCAGATGCAGACTCATCAGAGACCCATATAGAGGTAGTAGTACCTCCTTTTTCCTGCTGTCAGTTCCCCTTCTGATATACCCCAGCATCCTATTAGCCTTACTATAGGCCTTGTTACATTTAATTGATTGTTTGAGGGAGTTACTAATTATGACTCCCAGGTCCTTTTCCTCTGCTGTAGTGCTCAGTTTAACCATTCCCATTCAATACTCTGCCCTGTTTTCTCCCCCAGGTATATAACCTTGCATTTTTGCATTGAAGTTCAACTGCCAGACTTTGGACCACCTCTTTAGCCTTTGTAGATCCCTCTGCATCACCCTAACCCCTTTGTCACTACCTACTATAACCTACCACAGAGCTTTGTGTCATCTACAAAGAGACACAACTTGCCCCGGATGCCCTCTCCACTATCGCTGATTAACATATTAAAGAGCACAGGGCCCAGGACAGATCCCCTTGGCACCCCACTTGTGACCTCCCTCTCTTCTGATTTGACTCCTTTTACCACCACCGTCTGCTGTCTCTCCTGCAAACAGTTTCCTACCCATCTAACTATGTCCCTAGCTGTGCCCAGGTCCTCCAGCTCCTTCTGCAATCTTGTATGTGGCACCAAATCAAAAGCCCTGCTAAAATTGAAGTAGAGTAAATCCACAGCATGGCCCTTATCTAATACCTTTGTTACCAAGCGAAAGAAAACTATCAGGTTGGTCTGACAAGACCTCCTTGACACAGACCAATGTTATTTACTATTCTGTAGACCACTGCTCTCTAGGTAGTCCACAAGGTCCTTTTTCATCAGTGACTCCAGCAGTTTACCCTCTACAGAGGAGAGGCTGACAGGTCTGTAATTCCCCATTTGCTCCTTGCCCCCCTTGTGTATCAGGACAATGTCTGCTACCCTCCAGTCTTTTAGAACTACCCCTGTCTGAACTGAGCCCTACTAGGTGTTCGGCCAGTTCCACAGCAAATTCTTTGAGCACCCTTGGGTACATTCCATCCGGGCCTGGGGCTTTATCTACCTTTAAAGCTTCAAACCCCTTCTGGACCCTTTCTTTGGTAAATACTGGGTGCCTCATTTCAGAAATGTTCTGGACAGCTGTCTTAATACCAGTTTCAGGCAGGGGCTCACTGTCTTCCCTTAAGACAGATCAGAAGTAATCATTCAGGACAGGTGCTTTTTGTTCATCTTTCTCTAGTACTCCCCCATAGCCTAACATTACCCCCTCTCTGTTTCATTTTTCCTTTTTTCTTAATATATCTGAAGTAGTGTTTTCATTATCCTGGACCCCTTCTCCAATATGCAGCTCTGTGTCTGCCTTTGCCACCTGTCTCTCCTCTTCTTCCTCTAGTTTTCATTTGGTACTCTCCCCATTCCTCCCTCCCCGCTTTCCTTGTACCTGGTGAAAGCTTTTCCTTGGCCCACACTGCTTCGCTGACCCTTTCCAAGAACCATATATTGGTCTCTTGTAGCTGGTTCATTTTGTAACAATTCTTGTGCTTGACCTTGTTGCCTTGAGACTGGTCCCCTTAATTGCTCCTTATCTTTCCTCTACATCTCCAATGTGGTCCACTATGGTCAGTTTGTCTCAGACCAGCTCCCTAATCCAGCTGAAGTCTGTTCTTCTGACATTAAGGACTTCAGTTTTTGATAGGGCCATTTTGGTTCAGACAGCAAGCCTGAACCAAATGGAGTTATGGTTGTTGGACCCCAGTGGCTCCCCTACCCTCGCTCCATTCGCCATCTCCAAGTTGCTGAGCACCAAATCGAGAATGGCATCCTGTCTAGTGGGTTCCTTAACCAGCTGCACAAACAAGTAGTCCTGCAATGTATCCAACAGGGCCTGACTTCTGGTGCACCATCCATATCTGGTAGGTTCAGATCATCACACCACCACCACTCCCACTTCTTCACTCCCCTTGCTAACTCTTTCCTGCCCTCCCTATCTCTCTTCCCTTTGTCCCAGTAGTCTGTACATCACCCCCTCATATTTTCCTTTGTAATAGCATTGTGAGGTAAACCCTCAGTCAATCTGCTTCCCCTAATGTGTCCATGCTCCACAGCCTCTAAGCTGTCACTGACATATAGGGCTATGCTCCCCCCTTTAGCTTTTCCCTTAACCAGTCTAAACATTGTGTAACCTGAGCCTGTCAAGGCCCAGTCATTATTCTCTGTGACCCAAGTTTCTTTGATGGATTCGAGGTCCACCTCAGTGTTTGTCACCAATGCCTGAACCTCACTGATTTTATTACCCAGACCCCTGACATTGAGCCAGACCCCCTTCCAACTAGGTCCAGATCCTCTTCTTCTTCCATTTTGTGATCCAACATCTGCATTCCTTCACAGTCTTCTTACCTTTTTTTTTTTCCTATCGCATGTCGACCCTGAGAGTCACCCCTTGCCTCTTCCACTACTCCTTTTTGAACCTCAGCTTTATTTTTACCCACCTTACTGCTACCAGTCCCTAGTATAGTGGGAGCAACAGCTAGGTTCCCTCCCTCACTCCCTTTATCATGGTTCCTCTAGCCTCAGTGTCCTCTGCAGTCAGTTTCACTGTCTAATTTAGATGTCAGATTTCTGCCCCAGTGTGCTAGTCCCCCTCGTCTGTCAGGTGATGGCCATCACTTTTGAAGTATGTCTTGTCCCAGAAGTTCATCCAGTCCCACACAAAGAGGTACCCTTTCTCCTGACAAGATCCCTTCCACCACCCATTTTATTCCTCTATCACTTCAATCCATACTCTATCTTTCCCTCCACTCACTTCACACAAGGAGGATCTCAGAAAAGGCTAGGGATACCAAATGTGCCTGCAATCTGTCCCCCAGCCAATGAAAGTTCTGCTTTACTTGTTCCACAGGCTGGTTCACCAGATCGTTGGTACCTAATTGTACCAGCACTGCCAACTCCACCACTCACCACTTCCTCCCTGTTCTATGTCCCATATGACTGATGCCCCACATAGTCACCTGACCATCCCCCCTGGCCCTCTGTACTCCCCTGATTACAGAATCCCCAACCACTAAGACTCTTCCAGCTGCCTTCTTCTTACTCTCACCCCTGGGTGCTACCAGGTCGTCGCTCCCATTTCTCCCAAATGATCCAGAGCCTCCCTGTTGGAGTCTCCCCCAGGGGTGCAAAGCAATTTGCAATTGGGATGGTGCAGGGTTGATTGACCTCCTTGAAGCTACACCTGTCACCCTTCCCCACCACTCTCCACCTCCCCGGACCAGTGGACCTCGGGGGGGGGTTGACCCATCAGCTCCAGCTGAGCCAGTGCCGCAGGTGAGATATCTCTTCGCTCATTACAACCAGCTGAGCATGGAGCTCTGCAAAGACCCTGCAGAAGGAGCAGTGACCCTTCCTCCAGAGTATAACCCTGGATAAGAGTGCCACAAGCCCCTTTAACTGACTTGCTTCCCGCTAAACCTCATGAGCTTTAGCTGGCACTATCCCTCTGCTCTCCCTAATGCACTGCTTCTGAAACCCAGTCACCCAGGATTACACCTCCATCAATTCCCCCTTCCCCTCCTCTCTGTCCTAGGTGCAGTACTAATGAAGTATGATCCTGTCTTTAACCACCCCCATTCACATGGTAACATTACCCACACTCCTCCCCCATACCCAATCACACAGGATTACACCCCCATCACTTCCCATAAAGCATCAATCCCCCCCCTTCCCCTCCTTCTCATCCTAGGTGCAGTACTAATGAAGTATGATCCTGAGTTCCAATAGAGCAAATTAGTATCTGCCAGTGGCCAACAAACTCACTCTCTCTTCCTCCTCCTCCTCCTCCTGCCCCAGCGCATTAAAACAGATACCCCCACCCCCACCACCTTCTGACGCTCACCACCCTCCTCTCACCCTAACTCACTCCCCCATACAAAAAGAAAAGAAAGGCTGCCCCAGTGGGCAGACAATTAGCACAGCCTTCCCTTCATCTTGGACGGCCACATCTATTGAATGGATCAGAGTGTACACTCTGTAGTCATTTCTGATTGGAAGCAGCAGGAGTCAATCAGGAATTACTGCAGAGTGTGGGCCTAGTTTGGGGTTAGGGTGGTTTGGTGCTACAGTATGTGGGAAAGGATGAGGATCTATTTCTATATAGTATAGTATGTATACAGTATGGCAGCCACGCTGGGCCAGCCATCATTTTAGCTCAGCAGTGTTAATTTTAAAGTTGTTTTAACTCATTGTTTTAATTTGTGTATTTTGTTGAGTTTGTTTTGTTTTTGAGTTGAGCGTTGAAGCAGTGGTAGTGGAAGTGTGTTTACCGTCGGTGTACTTTTAACTCTACCACCGACTGGTAACGCTTTTGCCTGTTATTTCTATCTGTCAGGCTTATTTGCAGTAATGTTTGTTCACGGACTGTGAACTGTGGTGCTTGCATGCAGCACCGAAGTAGTCGCCAGTCATCCGACTTTAGAAGCCAGGACAGAGAGCAGGCTGTGGTTGAGGAGTGACTACTGAACTGCATCTGACTTGCATCTGAGGGGGAGAAGGCTGCAGACTGGTCACGTTGGTAGGCTATGCCTGGCGTAATGAATCCAAAGTACTGGCCTGAAGTGGAGCAGGAGACCGCCATATGAACTGAGTTGTTGGGTCGCCTCTGAAGTGACCCTTACCTGATTTGGAGCCTAGCTGAGAAGGGTCCCTGTGTGAGCTCAGTGAACAACATTTAGCCGGATGGGCTTGCTCTGAGGTGGGTGTGGAGTGCGGCTGCTTTTCCCTGGGGGCTCAGGGGTGCTAGCTTGAGGGTGGGCATTTACCCGAGCTCCTGGAGCTGCAGGGATCTGCCTGACGGGGGTCGGGTAGCTCAGGTGGCTTAGGTGGGGGAATTAGGTGTGCTCTGGTGCCTGCCTGGAGGTTAGTTCTGGGCCTGGCATTTGGACCGTCAAGAAGACATTAGAGGACCTACTCTCTCGGGATTGGTTCCACCGATATCTATCTGGTGAGGGATTGATGGTATTTGCTCCTGAAGTCTGGGTTGACTGGTACTTGGTGGTATATATTTGTTCATGCTCTTTGGAGGCAATGAGAGGGCCTCCTTTTCTGGATTAATATTTTTTGAAGATATGCCGATGTGGCAGTGAGACGGCTACATCCATCTGGACAGACTTTTATGATTAGGGGGTGGTGAGAGCCCCCCTTTCCAGCCTCAAATTCTTTTTGGGAAGCTATAGTGTGGCTTTAGGGACACTGTTAAATCACAGTTATTAATTATTTTGGACAATAGCACTGCTGAACAATAACAAATTTAGTGCACTATTGCTGTTTTGACTGCTATTTTTGACTGCTGTCTTTTTTGTGTATTTATTGTCATTTTATTTATTTTTATTTTACTTTATTTCCTTTTCAGGCTTTTTGGTTTTTGGTTGAAGGAGTAGCTAGGCTAATTTTTGTTTGTGGGATAGTTTGATTTGGTTTTGGAGGTATTCAGGGGTATTTTATGGTTGTGAGTGTGAGAGTGATTGTATGGTTAACTGATTGTTATTTTAACTGGTAGCTGCTGGGTGGGAGAACAGGAGGACGTGTTGGCAGGGGGCTTCGACGGGCGGGTACTACTCTCCCACCGAGCTTCGGGCCCTCCACTTTGATTGCCCCTCACTACCGGTCAAGGTTTATAGGTGCTGTCGCACCTTGCATAGTGAGGAGGCATCAGAGGGGTTGGGGGGAGTGGAGCAGAGTGGGCAAATTGGGGTTGTGAGGTCAAAGAGACATCCTGGGGTGAAATGGGCCCAAGAAAGGGGTTCACCCTCCCTGGTGTACATACCCAAGGGCTCCGCTTTTTGTGGGCAGTTAGCATGGTCGACCTCAACTGCTCATCCAACCCGGGCATGTTGTGTAATGCCAGGTCGATTAGAAACAAGACAACATTAATTGCTGATCTTGTTGGTCATCCATCCTGGCATGCATCACTGAGACCTAGCTGGATGAGAATGCTGGTCCCAGTTTGGAGTCAGCGGTTTCAGCCAGGTACTTGGTGATACACCGCCCGAGATTGGATCATAAGGGCAGGGGGTTAGCCATTTGTTTTAAGACATAACTGGGCCTTGTAGATGTGCCAGTTGGGGTCATTAGATCCTTCGAATGTATCATGGGCACAGGTGTAGGTTGTATGATACTTCTTGTCCACCCGGGGGTGAGAAGGATTTCCTGCAGGAAGTCACGGACTTCGTCACCGAGATGGTATTGGAGGCCCCAACTGGTTGATGCTGGGGGATTTCAATGCCTGGGTCGACAATGAACTCTCGCATTTTGGTCAAGACTTCCTCCCCAACTGATGATTTTGCTGGGCTTTACACAGGTGATTACAGGTCACAGGACCCATATACAAAGTCATTCATTGGACTTAGTGTTTCTGCTGGGGATGGAGATCTTCAACACAGTGGTGGAACCCGCTGGTTGGCCCAATCACCACACTATAGGGTTCAGTTTCATGGCCCTACCCCAATAAACCTGCCCCTACAGAGATGGTCCGGTACCGCCCTTTGTGGGGTTTGACTCCTGATGGTCTTATGGTGGTTCTGGACATATCAGGGAGTCCGAGTGTTTAGCATGGATCCAGAAAATCTCCTGCTAGCCTATAATAAGGCAGTGGGGGCTGTTCTAGATTCCATTGCTCCCATCCAGGTTCACCCCCTCACCTTTCTCCCTCAGTCCCCTTGGTTTGATGGGACCTTAAGGGAGTTGAGGAGAGCGGGGACAAGGTTGGAATGGTGCTGGCGGAAATGGTTTCTGAATGATGACAAACTTAGATTGATGTCCCATTATAGGTATTGTCAATCTGCGGTCTCCCATAAGAAGGCAGAGTTCCTGTCCAAGGAGACTGCAGCTGTGTGAAATCGACCAGTTCAACTCTCCAAACTGTGGACAGGTTGTGTAATCCAACCTGTCTCCAGAATTGGGGAGCCTTTTCACAGGAGAAGTGTGATGAGTTTGCTCGATTTTTCACAGATAAGGTTGGCACCATCAGATCTGAGATCTGCACAGCTCACTCAGATGGGCAGAGCAGAGATCGGTGCAAGGTTGCAAGCACCCGGTTTGTCTGGTCAGACTTTAGCCAGTTGGTGATCGAGGACATCATGAAGATGATCAGGGGTTTGTGATTGACTTACTGTAGTTTGGACCCAGGTTCAACGCATCTCTTGATGGGGTGCATGGAGGTAATTGGACCAGTCCTTGCTGAGATACTTAGGTGTTCGTTAGAGACCAGGGTGTTTCCGAACACCCTGAAGGAGGCGATGGTTCACCCCCTCTTGAAAAAAGCTTCTCTTGACCCTGACTGTCTCGCCTGTCTCTAACCTGCCCTTTGTGGGTAAGATTATTGAGAAGGCAGTCATGTTGCAGTTCGAGAAGCATCTGACCACCCACGAGATCTTCGATCCTCTCCAGTCCGGTTTCAGGAAGACGCATAGTAATGAGACCACATTTGTTCGGGTACTTAATGATCTCCTGACAGTGAGAGATCGGAGGAGCCATTCCATCTTGGTCCTACTTGATCGCTCCACAGCATTTGACACTGTGGACCATGGGCTATTGCTAGAGCACCTGAAGTTATTCTGTGGGCCGTCTGGTACAGTCCTCAGATGGTTTCATTCATTCCTCAGTGGTAAGATGCAGAGATTAAAGTTGGGAGTTTTCACCTTGACTCCTCGCTCCCTGCCATGTGGGGTACCGCAGGGCTCCATGCTTTCTCCCATGTTGTTTGTGGTGTACATGCTGCCATTGGAGAACATTATTAGGTGGTACGGGTTGAGTTTTCACTGCTATGCAGATGATACTGAACTGTACATGTCCTTTGTGCCTGGACAAAGCAATGTTGTTTCGGTCTTTAACAACTGCCTCTCCGAGATTCAGGACTGATGAGTGCCAACTGGCTTATGCTAAACCGGATAAGACTGAGCTGTTAGTTGTAGACCCAGGTCATCAGATAGAGGGGTTATTGGTGGGGCAGCCATCTGGACTTTGGCTAGGGAGCAGCCAACTGATGATCTCTGACCGGGTGCAGAATCTGGGTGTTATGCTTGATAGTGAACTGACACTTAAGTCTCAGGTGTAGGCCGTTGTCAAAACCTCATTTTACCATCCAAGAAATATCTCCTGGATAAAACACCCGGACCCACCTGATGACCTTCTGACATTGGTCCACACCTCTGTGACCCTGTGCCTTGATTACTGCAATGCCCTATACCTAGGGCTATCAGGGGTGGACCTCCACCACCTGCAGCTGGTGCAGAGTGCGGCTGTCAGGTTGTTGACTGGCTTATCAAGATCTTTCCATGTCACACCTGTGCTCCACGGCCTGCACTGGCTGCCAATGCAATGGAGGATCACCTTCAAGGTCAGGTTACTAATTTATAAGGCCCTACATGGACTGGGACTGCAGTACCTGCAAGATCTCTTTTGTTTCTACCACCCCCTTCATCCTCTCCACTCCGCCAATGAGGGATTGCTAGAGATTCCCAGGGTCCACTTAACAACTTCAGGAGCTAGATCATTTGCTTTTGCTGCACTGACCCTGTGGAATTCCCTACCTCATCGGATTAGGGAGTGCCCATCCATTGAGGCCTTTAAATCTGCCTTAAAAACGTATTTATTTGAGCAAGCGTTTTCCAATGTTTAAAAGCCTGCTGTAATGTGATTTGCTTTTTATGCTTGTAGTTTTGTGGTACTGCTGTTTGATGACTCTGTGTACAATGCTGTGATCTCACCAGATTAGTGTTTTAAAAATAAATAAAGATTAAAATTGAAATTGAGATTTCTTGGTTAATGGTGTTGGGGAGGATGGTGGGCAACATTGCTACATGGGTGGAGGTGATTAATGGCTTTAAAAAATCTTTTTATGTTTGATTGAAGACTGCCAATCACACACTTTGGTAGTATAGCTTCAGTGGAGAAAAGCAGGTACTTGACATGTGTCAAGCTGTGAGCACATGAGGTCACTGGAAAACAGACTACAGCCAATGGTGGCTGATCTGGCTGGTGATACAGATTTTCCACTGGAAAGCACATTTTTCAAAGGAGTTTCACTGCTCCAGTGAGTGTGCTGGCTTTTGTAGTTTTGATGATGCTGTGCAGCTAACACCCCTGTCTGACTTTCTCCCCACCCACACCACTTCCTTTCCCATTATTACTAGCCTGCTGAGTGGGCTTTTAGAGGAACCCAAGCAACTAGTCACTAAACTTGCTGGTCTACAGTACCAAGAGGCTTTTTGAAGAAATCCCCCCTTGCCAGCGATTCTCCAGTCCCCAAGGAGCTTTGTTGAAGAAATGCCTGCTAGTCAGCAGGTCTCAAGCCCTGAGAGGTTTTGTCAAAATAATGCTCACCCACTGGCAAACCTTTAGGCTCCAAGGAGCTTTGGTTAAAAAAATGTTCTACCAGTGGTGGGTGCCCAGTCCCCACTGTCAGTAACCCTCCACCCTTAAAAAAGCTGTTTAAAAATAACCATTCACTCTTTCCCACCTTCTATGCAACCTACCACCTATCTCTCCCTAACTGGCACCCACCTTTATCCTTCGTCGCGGCTCCTATGTCCCTCAATACCATGTCTCTAGAGGCACTGGTCCTCCAACCACCAGTTGAATCTAAATGAATAGGTCCCATTCATTTCAATGACCCATTCATTTCAAAGGAATTTTTTTCTTTAATTTGCAACTTTTAATTTTTACCTGCTTTTTCTGTCTGCCTTTTTTAGCCCTCATGAACCCTATGGATGTCAACTTTCAAATTCACTCCAAAATGGATGTTTGTGGTAGATGCTGGCCCTATTCATTTCAATGCAGTCTGTCATCAAAGGAATAGCACATTGAGGGACATTGAGAGTCATCACTGAGGAACAGAGGAGCCATGACAAGTAACAGAGGGGGTTGCCAGTGCCCAATCAGCTGCCAGCCACCAAGGTGGGCCATGCCTGTCCCCCCACAGGAGTGACTGGGGCCCAACCAGCTGCCCACTGCAGAGGCAGGCCATCATGGTCTCCATGCAGGGATGATGACAGGGGTCATGTTCAGTGGTGGTTCAGCCCAGCCCCTCGGGAGAGGGGGCTATAGTTAGAGGAGCAGCACTTGGCAGAGATTCAACCGGCCCACGCTGGCTGTTAGGGAGACATCCATAGAGGAGCCACGTTCCACAGCAAACCTGCAATTATCTCCCCTTCTCTCACCAGCCTGACTAACTAAATAAACAACCATACCCACCAGTTTAGTCGCTCTCACAGCATAAAAGGACAGTTCAACCCCTCATTTCATCTTTCTCCTTCATGCCCTTGTTTACATCTCATTTGCATTATAAATGTAACTGGGTCAACATGCCTTTAGTTGGAAAGCTGCAGTTACAACCCCTGCCTTGCACACACACACATACACATACACAGATCTGCAAGGCTGAGGGGTTCTTTGAAACTCTTTGTGGGGGGTTGGTATCCAGAAAGAAAACAAAATAGCATGGTACCTCCACCCAGAGATCAGTGGGCCTGGTTATAGGTGTGGTACAACCCCAGGGATGCAATACCTGCTCACCCCTCCATTGGCACAAACATCGCACTGGAACCCACCCATGAAGCAAACCTAAACAGATAATGCAATACAGTACCAATGGTAGACAGTGCAAAATAACATGTGCTCACACAAGATATAAAAACTGATGACAGGACTTTATTTACTGGTCACGTAAGGAAAAAGAGAGAAGTTGGATAACAATGATGTCTTCAGTCAGGCTGTGCCCAGCATGAGCCCAACCCAATACACTGTCTCCCTCTCCCTTCAAGTGCACTTTAGGTGGCCCAAGCCAGTAGATCAGTTTGTCATTAGATTTAAAATTAACCAGTTAACTGGGTACCACAGTTTAGAGTTACTGTTGCAGGCCTGATCTGGTACTGCCCAGAGTCTGTAGAGGTGGTGCACAATTTAAACAAATTTCAAACCCCAAATCCAAGTGATGTTTTATTACTGTGCTAGCGCTCATGGCCCAAACATTTGTATTTCACAAATAGGGTATTTCAAGAGTAATTCCAAATGGTAATCCACAGAAAGGTGAACACTGCCCAGTCAACAAAGTACTCATGGATCCTGAAACCCACAAGGTGGACAAGATGGGACTTCACAACTCCCGAGGGGGATGCGCAGAAGGGGTATAGCTTCTCATAGGATCCTCCAGATGTCACTGGCCAATGGCTGCACAAGCTGAGCAGGATAATGCTGAAGTCTTTGCATGGCAGCGGGAATTGTCAGGCTTGAACAATGACAAATATTTAACAAACACCAGAGTGCTTTCTGGCAGGTTTAACTCTGTTACAGCTAAACTGGAGTTGCTACCCTAAGTTTACAAAAGTCAGACTACTCTGGCTGACTAGCCAGAGCAGCAATATCAACTGATGAGCAGCTACGGTGGATCAAGTCCACACTGGGCTACTCTGTAGCAGGCCGAGGTTCACAGGGCAGGAGCAAGGCTGACAGCCTCTGCCACTTTTGATGGTCCTAACAAGACTACCCACTCTTTTTAGAAGCTTCTGAAGTCACAGGGTGAATTACAGGCTCTGATTGGCCAAGAAGAGCTGTCAGTCACATACACAATGCCCTAATGGCTACAGTTTTATGTCCCAATCAGTAGCAGTGGCTAGCTGTGATTGGCAGGAGGTCGGGGTGCATGGGAAATTAACATGGCAGCCCCCAGTCACAAATAACACACATTAGCCTCAAAATGCAAGTTGCAGCAGCTTTGCACATATTAAATATATTGCCCTAGTAGCTTGTCATTTATTTACTTAAACCTGTTGATCCGATGACCCCATCTGCACCGGGGGCACCTCAGAAGAATTGGGAGCCCATCTCCAATATGTGTCACTCCTTGGTGCATTTTTTTAGCAGCTATTGCCACTCGTGCTTACAAGTGCATACCCGGGTGTGCACATGCGCACTTGGGCAGTTACATGCCCAAGCTTCACTTGACATTGGGGTTTGAACTTACAGTCAAGTCAGCTGACTCTGATTATGTGGCTCAGCAGTGCTGCAGGCTTCTCTGTCGCTCTGTCTCCCTTTCCTCCACCTCCACAATTGGGGAAACAAAGAGGATAGTAGGGGGACAGCAGAGAGCAGGGCATAACCATGGGGATGTGGCAGCAGCAGGAGTGAGACTCAGGAGGTGCATGCCTGGGCCAGGCACGGCCCAAGAGGTAAGCCTCAATTTCAGTGGCAGCTACATAAAAATATTCAATCAAACATTACTGGCACTGACATAGGCTTTTTATAGAATGGGGTACTTTTTGTATCTAATACAGCTGCTGAATTCAACTAAATACAGCTGGTATTCAGAATCTGAAAGTCAGCAAAACATAGCTAATATTCGGTGTAACTGACAGTCGATTCAGATTCTGTGCCACTGGCTGCCCATAGTAGTTGAATGCTACCTGACACCACTGAGCCAGACATATAGATTGGGAATTATTTCTAACTGGCAGAATTCTCTATTTTTTTTTTCAGAAATGATAGTCATACTTCCAAATTACCCATATTTAAAATTACCTCAAAACAAATGCAAGTTTTTGTGGAAATTCCATTTTGCATTGTTTTGTTTTTATGGACAACTTTATGACATTCTAGACAGTGTCTCCATTGAACTAGTCAATAGTAAAAAATACATGGGCAACCATGCACACACAAGGCTGTTTCCATTGAGGGGTTCTAAAGATAGTTTAGGGACTTCAAGAGTGAAGCTTGGGAGATCCCTGTTGTCATTAGCACCCTGAGATGGAAAAACACCCATTCTTTTCATGGTTGCCCATGTATTATTTTGTAGAGAAATAAGATTTGAAACATAACATAAAAAAGTTGTTTTTCCCCCATGAAATCTTAAGATTATTTTTTTTTAAACCCCACCCTCACCCAGCTGCTGCAAACCACTCAGGTAGAGGTGACTTTCTATTTTCTACAATGATGAAACAGAAGACTTTGTTTTGGGGGAGTGTCTGGAGTCTGTGCATGGAGACACAATGAAATTGTGTTATGTTGTCTCCATGACACTCCAGACATTACCTCATGGGTTCCCAACCCACCTGATAGGCTAGTGATGCACATGTGACCCATATCAAAATTTCCCAGCATTCCTAGGTCCCAGGAGTCCCTGCTCTCCAGTTCAACCTTTGCACCTGAAGAGGTTACAAGCACTCCAGGAGTCCCTGTGTGATCAATTATAGGAAGATAGGTCAAAGATTGGTTACAATTATTTGGGATTACAATGGAAGCAGGCATTGTGTTAAGTGATTACTTGCCAGTAATAATTTATGTGCATCAGCTCTTGCTAGTTGTTTGACTTATTTGGTAGAGAGAGAGAAAGCAGAGATTTTTAGCAAGCTGGAAAAGTTATTAGGCTCAAAAGTTATAAATTAATTTGTTTCTGACTGTAGTTTAGAAACGAAATTTCAAGTTGCTCAAACTAATTGACTGATTTTTTTGTATTACTCGAGTGGGGACTAAAATAGCTTACAAAAAAAAGAATAACGTTAGATTTCGTTTTTCTGGGTAGTTTTAAAACGAATCTTGAAGTTTCCTGAACGATTTTTCAATTTCATAAAAGAAAAGAATTGTGTGTTATTTCATTCTACTGTGCAGTCAAGGAATGAAATCTGCCGGTTTCCTTAAACGAATTGATAGTTTTTTTGACGACATAAAAGAAGGAATTGTGTGTTATTTCATTCCACTGTGCAGTATAGGAACGAATTTTGCAGTTTGCATACACGATTTCAATGTTTTTCAGTACAAGAAAAGTGTCTAATTGTGGATCTTTTATATGCGAGCGAATTCTATGTATGCAGGGGCACCTAGTTTAATGATCGGGCTCTAGCGCCCGCCCTATTGCTGGTAGTCCTCCCTCACAAGCGGGGCCCGCCCACTTTACCATCAGGAACAGTTGCTCAGCATCTTGGCACAGCCGTATGTGGTCTCCTCTCCCAAGCGGAGCACATGTGCTCTTCTGAAGCCATCGCGTTACCCCTGATCCTGCGGGTAGCTCAGTAACTAGTCCCTGACTGGCCTACGGTCCCTAGTTTAGTGACTATGGCACAGAGGACACTAAATCAGAAAAGATTCAAGCAATCTCAAATCCCCCTGCTAATTCTTATCCAGGGTACATTTGGAAATTACCCTACGCGAGCATGCGGTTCTCAGTACAGCGATCAATGCGAGTAGCACATAACATTTAAAACACTGGACGCTACGGCTGGGGGCACTCGCTCCAAGCATATGTTGCTGGGGTACTCTTCCAAACTCACAATGCATGGCCCAGCTCACCATTGTTTAAAAAAAAAAAAAGTGAGCTCTGAAACAAGGCTGCCGTTTAGGGCTAGGCTTGGTCACCTGAATAATTCAGGACAAGCTATAGGAGCTTTTCGGACGCCATTTTGGGCAAGACCTCCCACATGGCTTGGTAGCCATTTTATTGGGACAGCTCCTAAAGCCATCGGCCACCATTTTGAGACAGCACTGACGGTGCCCACCATTCAGGAATAGCCATCACTTCATTTAGTGATGGAATTACAAATAAACCGTGTGCATTGAGGCAGTTGTTTTAAGACACTCCAATTCCCAGACTGGGCAGTTATTACATCAGGGGCGCATGACATATTTCCAGGACATACTATCAGGATATATGCTCTTACATTAAAATATTCAAATGCATTGTTATGTGCGTGTATGTGTATGCATGTATGTATGCGTGTGTGTGTGTATATATGTGTGTGTGTATCTGTATATACAGTGTGTGTGTGTGTGTGTGTGTGTATATATATATGTGTGTGTATGTATATATGTGTGTGTGTGTGTGTGTGTGTGTATATGTGTGTGTGTGTGTGTGTGTGTGTGTGTGTGTGTGTGTGTGTGTGTATATATATATATATATATATATATATATATATATATATATATATATATATATATATATATATGATATACAATAAGATGATCACGATTCCTGTATAATATAAATCTAAATATATGCCTAGATTAATTTACCTGGCTCACAGGTACTTTACCCCATTGGGTAATATATATCTAACCGTGTCCTTCTTTCATCTCTAGATGGTGAAGGCCATGAAATGCGTGTCATGCAGTACCACCCTGCTGCCCCATACCCCAGTCCCACAATGTCTGGCACACCAACTGGAAGACGAACAGTCAGCGGAGGCCAGACTACCTAATCCAGGGTTGGACAATCAGGCACCTGGGGTTTCCAGCTGGATGAATCCAGGAGCACTGCATATTCAAACCCAACAAGTGACAGTGGCTATGATGGAGAGCCAACAAAACATTATGCTCAAGGTGATGGAAAAACTTGAGTCATTGACCAAGCCTAGGCCAACACCAACTCCCGTACCACTCCCAACTCCAGGACCAAGCTCCCCTCTACAGCCTGATAACACTGAGGAGCCTACTGCTCCTCCTCCTGGGGAGGAGGATATCGGTGGGGCATCAGACGATGGTGAGGATGTCGAATCAGGTGATGAAGACATGGACACTGTACCCAAGAATCCTTCACTAACCTCTAAACTCTGTTCCTTCGATTTAATCCAGGGCCTCATGCGGGCAATAAAATCCACAATGGGGTTCGATTTGGAAGCCCCAAAGCTGGAGTCCAAGTTTGACCTGATGATACAACAGAATAAAAAGACCAGGGACACCTTCCCTAGCTGTCCTGCTATTGATGACATTATCTCAAAAGAGTGGGAAGCGGTGGAGCCGGGTTGCATGTCTGAGAAAAGGAACTTGGATAGAATGTATCCAGTTCAGGAAGACAGGACCAAACTATGGTGCACAGCCCTGACTATAGACACACAGATTGCAGCACTGAGTAAAAAGAATGTGCTTCCTTGCAGCACGGTTTCCCTTAAGGATCCCACTGATAAGAGAGTTGAAGAAATGTTAAAGAAACTCTTTGAGTTCACAGGCACGACAGCCAGAGCTGTGGTCACAGTGGTGTACTCGGCCAGAGCCCGAATCCGCTGGCTAGAGGAACTGCTAGAAAAAGCTGATCGCAAGTCTAGGGAAGCAGAGCTTCTGGAGTGTATCCTCGACACAGTAAAATACCTAGGGGACATAGCAGTAGATACTTTAAATTGGAAGCAAGATCTGCTGCCCTATCAAACAGAGCCAGATGAGCACTCTGGCTAAAACTTTGGGAAGCAGACAATGAATCAAAAAACCTACTTCAGAACCTACCCTCGAAAGGGGAAAAACTGTTCGTCGAAGGCCTCAATGAGTTTTTAAAACAGAAGGAGGAGGGCAAGGATCTCGCTAAAGACAAGCAGAGAACTACCTACTTGTCGTCCACCCGATGCAGATTTCGTGGAAATAACAGGTTTCAAAAAAATAGAAGACAAAGTTATTCAAACAATTCCTTTCGAGTAGAAGCCACACCAACAACAATGCCTTCAGAGGCGCCTCACAGGGAGGCTACTCAGCACCCCAGAGGTAGGAACCAACAATTTGGAGGCAGAGGCTGGGCTGGAAAGACAAAACACTACTCACTATTCCACCCCGGCTTCTCTGGTATCAAACCACCATTCACACTCTCCCCCCGTAGGCCAGAGACTGATGCTATTCCATCAGCAATGGCAGCAGACATTATCGGACAGATGGGTTCTGGAGATTATCTCCCAAGGTTACTCTATCTAGTTTTTAAACAAACCTTGCAGGGACAGAGTGGTACTGTCCCCCATCTCAACAAGGAGAGCCATTGCCCACCAGGTTCAGGAGATCATCCGAGACCTACTGCAAAACAATACAATTCGACTGGTTCCACACTCCGAGGTAGGCACCAGAATCTATTCCATCTTCTTCTTGGTGCCAAAAAAGAATGGCAATCTCAGCCCAATTTTTGACCTAAAGTTCCTAAACAGATTCATATCCACCCCACGGTTCAAAATGGATACCCTGCGGTCAATCCTGAAGAACATACGGGTGGGGGACTACCTGACGTCAGTGGACCTGAAGGATGCGTATATACACTTCCCAGCCACCAACGATTCCTCCGGTTCCACATACTGGGCCGACACTACCAGTATCAGGCACTGCCCTTTGGACTTACTTCAGCACCCAGGGTGTTTACGAAGGTGTCCATCGTTCTAGCAGCCAGACTGCGGGAACAGGGAGTGGATATAATTTCCTACCTGGACGATTGGCTGGTAAGGGAATGCAGCAGTGCCAAAGCACAGAGGGACACAGACACTGTTCTATCAGCCCTGTCACAACACGGTTGGGTGGTCAACCGGGAGAGGAGCTCATTGCAATCAATGCAAATCTTAGAGCATCTGGAGGCACAAATAAACACACCCGAAGGGGTGACAAGACCCTCAAGCAAACAAATCAACACAGTGATTTTGATAGTCAGGACTCTGCGGTCCCCTGCCAAGCCAACCATGGGCCAAGAGGCACAGGTACTCAGTTGCATGGCATTGTGTCTAGACCTGGTCCCCTGGGTGAGGTGTAACATGCGTTCACTGCAGAATTGCATACTGCAGCAAGGCTCCCCGTCAGAGGGCAACCTCGACAAAATCGTTTACATACCAAGGGAAGTCAGGAACTCCCTGGGGTGGTGGACACACTGACAGAATCTCGAGAGGGGCTATCCTCTGGAGCTGGCATACCAAGCAACAGTGGAGACCGACGCCAGCTTACTTGGTTGGGGAGCATACATGGGCATCTCCGCAGCACAGGGAAAATGGACAACTGCAGAATCACGGTTGCCCATCAATGTCCTGGAGATGAGAGTGGTGTTCAATGTTCTGAGAATATTCAGAGACAACATCACCAACTGTGCAATTCTGATAAAATCAGACAACCAAGTCACAGTCGCATACATAGCCAAACAAGGTGGCATACACAGCAAGGCCATGATCAGAGAGGTGGCCAAAGTAGTAAACTGGGCTCAGTCCAACCTCACTCACCTCCAGGCCGTGCATCTGGCTGGGAAACTGAACGTCAGGGCATATTGGCTGAGCAGACAGCAGGTTCATCCAGGGGAGTGGCAGCTACACCCAGATCTGTTTGCCATGATAGAAAGGAGGTGGGGCCCAGTTCCCATGGATCTTATGGCATCCAAAAGGAATGCACAAGTCAAGGCTTATTTTTCTCAGTACTGGGAGAAGCTGGCCCTGGGGATAGATGCTCTATCCCAGACATGGAGTCAGGAGAGGTCATATATCTTCCCCCCCGTCCCACTGATTCCTCAGGTATTGGCGAAGGTCAGAGTATCCCAACTACAGATTATCCTGATCGCTTCTTACTGGCCACAAAGGGCGTGGTTTGCAACTGAGGTGTCCATGACATTGGACAGATGGCATCTCCCTTATTGAAAGGACATGCTGGTCCAGGGACCAATGCTTCATCCAGCAGCCCATACCCTGAAACTGTTTGCCTGGCTCCTGAAAGGCAGAGACTGTTAACTGCCGAGTACCATGAATCTGTCATTTCAACCATTTTACAATCCAGAAAGCCATCCATCACAGCTACCTATAGCAGACAGTGGAACATCTTCACAAACTGGTGCAAGTCTGCACACCTTGACCCACTGCAAGCAGATATATCGGTGATATTACTGTACCTGCAACAGGGCCTAGAAAAGGGTCTGTCCACCTCTTCCCTACGGGTACAATTATCAGCCATCGGAGCTGTCAGGGGGAGGGTCAGGCTCTCACAGCCCAGTGCCCACCCAGAAACCATCAGATTCCTCAAAGCAGCACAAAACATTTGTC
This sequence comes from Neoceratodus forsteri, assembly GCA_016271365.2. Taxonomy (NCBI): domain Eukaryota; kingdom Metazoa; phylum Chordata; order Ceratodontiformes; family Ceratodontidae; genus Neoceratodus; species Neoceratodus forsteri. The sequence goes on from JADMNL010000024.1 coordinate 89,725,607, forward strand.
CTCACATTTGAACTCCAGTGGTACCATGGGATTTGACCATGGTGTTCGATTACTTAGATAAGGGCCCCTTCGAGCAAGCCCCTCAGGCCCCACTTTACTGGTTGGGTTTAAAAACCTGTTTTCTAGTAGCAATCTGCTCCGCCCGCAGAACTAGCGAACTAGGCACCTTGTCCTGCAAAGAACCTTACACCATTTTCACAATACAAGGGTTTTTATGAAAACAGTTCCGGCCTTTTGCCCCAAAGTCTCATCCACATTTCATGCGGAACAAACTCTGGATTTACCTACGTTCCACACACAACTACAACAGGACAGCACTGAAACCCCCCACCCGCTAGACGTAGGGAGTACTGTCTCACTGTATATGTCTCGGACACAGACAATCTGCAGGTCCGAAAGACTCTTTATCATATCTCAGGGCAGCAAACAAGGAATGGCTGCTTCAAAGACAACCACTGCTACCTTGTTAAGTGCAAGCATAAGCATACAAAGCCAATGGTATTCCACCTCCAGAAGGAATTAAAGCCCATTCAACAAGGGCAGTGGCTGTCTCCTGGGCTGAAAGAGCCAATGTGTCCATGGAGGACATATGTAGAGCAGCGACATGGACCTCTGGCCACACATTCACAAGACATTATAGACTTGAGACTTTATATAGACAAAGGACTAATTTTGCCAGAAAGATTTTATCCTTGGCATGTCGCAAAAGCTGTTTGCCAGATCACCCTGTCCCACCCTGATGAATTCCATGAAACTGCTTATTATAGTAACCCATGAGGTAATGTCTGGAGTGTCATGGAGACAACATAACACAATGGGTGTTTACTCACCTGGTAAAGGTGACTGTGTTAGTTGTCTCCATGACACTCCTCAACCTACCCGTCAGGGCGAACTTGGCAGACATCTTCTGCATAGGTCAATTAAAAGTTTGCTATAAGCTGTTGATTAACCACACACTTGGCTGCAATCGGTATCATTAAGTTGCCAAGTTAGAATTGTATCTATAGGGAATAAAAACCCAAGTATGGGTCATTTAAGAAAATATTGTTTGTGTATGTGTGGTTATACTGGGCATATATATAATATATATATATATATATATATATATATTATATATATCATATATAATTATATATATATATATATAGGAGGATATTTGTCCTAAAAACCTTTGTATTTCAGCTATGGAAGACTCAAACTGGAGAGCAGGAACTCCTGGGATCTAGGAATGCTGGGAAATTTTGATATGGGTCACATGTGCATCACTAGCCTATCAGGTGGGTTGGGAACCCATGAGGTAATGTCTGGAGTGTCATGGAGACAACTAACACAATCACCTTTTCCAGGTGAGTAAACATCGAGTAACACAGCAAGCATCAGGAGTTCCCATTCTAATTAAAAAAGCTGTTGAACAGCAGAAGTATAGAATAGCATTCTATAACCTCTGAACAGTGGTACAACAGCTTTTTCATTAGGATGGAAATCCATGCAGAACAAGGGGTAACCATATACTGGTATGGAGTTTTGACTATGTTACAGTTTGTCTACAGAACTGAATACTGTTTTGATAGGTCAACAGCTCATACTTAGCATGCTATACACAAGCAGTGGCATTGTGAAAACTCCAAATTACTGGCTCCATGATTGACTTACGGTCCTAAAGAGATACACCATACCATCTAACTTCACCTCCTTTTGTAATAACATAGTATTTAATTTCCAGTGATCTTTACCCAACTGTAAAGTATACCCTTTGAACGATCTATCTCTATCCTTAGTAATAAATAATCCAAAAATTCAATGGGAAGTAACGTTGCACTTTGAACTTGTACAATCTGTTAAAGGAACAAAACATCAGGGGCTAGAGTCACCAAAAATCATAAAGCACAACACAAAAGTTTGCACTGTGTTTTGCATTTGCCCAGGGGTTCAAAATTGCTATTCACAGTCGGATAGCACACAGCGCTATCCGACTGTGAATAGTGCTAGGTCAAGACAGTGGTAACCCCAGCACTGCTAGCGCTACCGCACTAGTGCCACCTCGATATGCAACCAAGAGTACGGCCCTGCAATGAATAGCACTGGTGTGCTGTCCCAGTTCACAAAGGCAGCCATGCAAATGAGCCCATTAGGAAGCAAGGCTCTAGGTAGCCATTTAAATGTCCATTATGGGCCCATTTGCATAAGCTATATGGAGCTTAGCATGTGCCCCCCAGCCCCTGCACTTTATGCAGCCACAGTCCCTGGTTGCTAGTGGTCCCTCCCCCCACTGTTCACCAATCTGATGTATAAAACACAAGTGTCCCTGGTGGCTAGTGGTCCCTCCTCCCATCAATTGCTGGCCCAGTTCCAAAGAATGTAGTCACCCTGGTGCCAGCGTTCTCAATGAGCATGTATTGTATACAGTAAGCATTCAGTTTGACAGCTCAGTCAGCAGCTAGCCAGGGTGGAGAGAGGAGAGGAGAGCTGTGCCAGTTGCCACTTTGGTTTTGGGATGGGGGAGCAGGGTGGTGAGGCACTACCTGCCGGGGTGGGGGAGGCCAGGGGTCTGCTAGATGTCAGGGAAGGGACACTTGGTTACTTTACAGGGGATAGGGAGAGGGGGTCACTAGATGCAAGGCAATGGGTTTCATTTATTTTTCAGGGGATCGGATGAGGGAGGGACCACTGGATGCCAGGGAATAGTGCTGATTATATTGATCATGGGTGCAGGTGGGGGGACCTCAAGATACCAGGGAATAACTCATATAGATCAGGTGAGGAAATTGGGTGAGAGGAGGGACCACTGGACACCAGTGAAAATGATTACAGTTATCGGGTGGGTGATCGGGTGGGAGGTAGGATCACTGGACACCAGGGAAAATTATTACAGATATTGGGCAGGTGATCAGGTGGGGGATTGAAACCACTGTACACTAGGGAAAATTATTACAGATGTTGGGCTGGTGATCGGGTGGGTGTGTGGGACCATTAGACACCAGTGAATACTAAATATAGATCAGGCAAGGGATTGGATGGAGGTGGGACCGCTGGACACCAGGGAATACTAAATATAGATCAGGCAAAGGATTGGGTTGGGGGTGGGACCACTGGACACCAGGGGGTAATAAATATAGATCAGGTGAGGGATCCAGTGGGGGGGAGGGACCACTAGACATCAGGGAATACACAGTTTTGGTATCAGATCGGTGATCAGTGGGGGGGGACACTGACACCAGGGTGACTACATTGTTTGGAATTGGGCCGAGGATCGGTGTGGGGAGGAACCACTAGCCACCAGGGACACTTGTGTTTTATACATCAGGCCAGCAATTGTGGAGGGTCACCGCAGTACCTCCACCAACCACTAGGATTGCTCTGGATAAGGTAAGGTTTCAGCGGTATTTGCTCCATGCAAGGGGACCATGTAGTAAGAGGCCGTTGCTTCGTGCAAATACTTGGTGACTCACACAGCACCAATATCCACATCCCCTCCCCCTCGTTTGCATTGTGGCCTCCCTGCACACTTTGCCCTGGTGCAAACCCGGTTTGAGTGCACAAACCAGGCTTTTATGAATACCAACTCAGCGCAAAACCTGGTTTGGTCACGCAAAACTGGGTTTGCGTCGGGCAAAGTTTTGTGAATCCTGACCCAGAACTTAAACAACATGAATCCCTTTAATAAATGCCTCCTCTCGATGGAGTAACCTACAGGCATCTTACAACCCAGCTGAGGAAGTCATATCAAGGAAGTATCACAATAGACTTTCTTTGTTTTCCCACCCCTATCTTTGACACTCAGAACACAATTTAAAATCTGCACTTTAAGACAGTTATCTTTGCTGTACAGGTAAGGTTTTATTAGCTTCCACAATTCAACCATAGACATTTTGATTCAGATGCATAATAATTAATCAAACTGGCTCTACCTGGACAGATATCCGAAAATAGATGGCACACAGACCATAAATGGTTGTTATCAATTAAGCAGGTTATTACGATGTTTGAAAGTAATGGACACCTGGTTGATAAACAGTGTCACCAGTAATTATAAAAAAATAAATCTTGATCTTGGGCAGGGATATGGAACTTGAATTTTCACATACCCTCAGTGTGTCATGCATTTTTGACACTAAATGAATGACTGAGAAAGTGGTGTTTTAAGCAGGATATACCCTGTATTACCCACTGGGAATCATTTTCAGATCATTCTTTCTTGTTTTGCTGGGATGGTTTACATCTCAGTTGTAGGGTTAGTACACTTATGGGGAAAAGTATCACTAAAATCATAAATCATTGTTTAAACTAAAAACAATGGGGGAGAATGGGTCTATTCCCAAGTCTCTGAATACTTACCAAAATATTATTACAACTAAATGTATATTCCTAGCTTTGAATGCAAGATCTTTAAACCAACTCAAATTAGCAGAACTCAAAGCGAAATGTAAAACTTTAAATATAGGTGTGGTGGGAGTAATTGAAACTTGGTGGGACGCATCCTCAATTTGATCCAGAGAAATTCCAGGTTATAAGTTATATCATAAAAACAGATTAGATAAGCAAGGCGGTGGAGTTTGTATGTACATACGAAATTATATTCCTTCTTTTGAAGTGTGTTCTCCTTTCCTTTGGAAAGTATATGGAGTTAAAATCTTTTGAAGGAGCAGTCCTATATAACTATTGGTAACATCTATCGACCTCCATCTGCAAATTCAGATTACATAACTGATATGTTTAAAGAAATTACACATTTTTCAGAATCTCAAGATACACTAATATTTGTTGACTTTAACCTCCCTCATATTAACTGGGACTCATTCTCAGGACAGTCCTATGCCGAGAAAGGACTAATAAATGTGGTAGTTAGTACTGGATTACAACAACTTGTTACTGAACCCACTCGAGGTCCTAATATTTTGGATCTATTATTTACTAACATAGAGCAACAAATTAGCAATTTACAAATTTGGGATCCACTTGGGACCAGTGATCATTCATCTATTCTTTTTGAAATTCAACAGTTTAAAACTACACAAAGGAAGTTATACTGTACAAAAAATTATAATAAAGCAAATTTTTCTAAAATCAATGAATACTTACAGAACATAAACTGGGAATCTAATCTTCTTAATTGTACAACACTACAAGCTTGGGACTTTTTAAAAAACATTGTACATTATTTGGAAAATACCTTTATTCCACCTAAGTGGAAATGTAATAATAAAGGAAAAATTCCCCCTTGGTTCAACAGGACAATTAAAAATTAGATTAAAATAAAAATTAAACTTTTTAGGAAACAAGAATAGTTCTGTTCCATTTAAAACTACTGTATTACATAAATACAGACTATCTGTGAAAAACTTAAAAAATTGTATTAAATTGGCAAAACATAAGCTAGAATTTAAACTAGCTCACACAAAAGACTGTCACAAATCTCTTTTCTCCTATATAAATAGTAAAAAAAGGTGCATCAAGGACCATTTGTCCCATTATAACCAATGGCTCTTCTCTATCTGATATAGAAACCTTGAATCTCTTTAATAAGTACTTTTGTTATGTCTCCTCTCAAAAATCACCTATTAGTACATTTAAAGTTCCCCACATAGATTATCATAGGTTCTATCCAACTGACATTATATAGGCTATCAAAAAACTAAAAAAAAATACTAGTCCAGGCCCAGACAGTATTCATCCATGGTTTCTGATCGAAACCTCTATAAATATTTCTATACCTTTGTCAATTATCTTCAACAAATCCTTACAAGAAAGCATTGCACCAAATGATTGGCGTTCAGCAATAGTTACTCCCATATTTAAAAAAGGCAATAGAGGTTCTGTGCAAAATTATCATCCAATTAGCCTGACCTCAGTGGCTGGTAAATTAATGGAACGAGTAATGAAGTCTCTAATAGATCAAGATTGTAACAAATTAGGAATTTATGATTCAAATCAGCATGGGTTTACTCCCAAATATTCCTGCACCACCAATCTGATATCGTTTTACAATAATATAAGTACTCTACTAGAAGTGGGTATCCCTACTGATGTAATTCTTTTGAACTTTAGAAGAGCTTTCGATAAAGTCTCACATGAAAAACTCATTACTAAAATGCACAATCTAGGTTTGTCACCTGATATTGTCAACTGGACTTTAAACTGATTGACAAATCGTTCTCAGAGAGTCAAAATTAATGATATCTTGTCTGATTCGGGTAGTGTGACAAGTGGTGTACCACAGGGTTCGGTCTTGGGACCAACATTGTTTAATCTCTTTATCAGTGATTTACAAACAGGGCCAAATAACTTCATGGTTAAATTTGCAGACAATACTAAATTGGGGGCAAGGTTAATAATCAAGAAAATATTTCTGCATTAAAGAAGGATTTGGAAAAATTAACACTTTGGGCAAATGAAAATCATATGCAGTTTATTCAAGACAAATGTTTAGTAGTGCATTTTGGTGTAAATAATCTAAAAACGATATATTATATAAACGGACTACCACTTCACTCATCAAATTGTGAAAAAGATTTAGGGATATATGTTAATAATAAACTTACATCAAATGATCACTGTGTTAGAGCTGCTTGCATGACCAACAGAATTTTGAGGCAAATAAAATGCACTTTTGTTAATCGCACTGAACAATGCCTTATTCCATTGTATAGGGCATGCATTAGACGATATCTAGACTATGGCTCCCCTTTCTGGAATCCAAACCAAAAAAAGACATAGCAATTCTTGAACAGGTTCAAAGGAGAGTAACTAGAATGATTCCAAGATTAACAAACTTGGATTATCAGAACAGATTAAAAGCTACTGGTCTCTTCTCTCTTCAAACTAAAAGATTAATAGGTGATATGCTCATGGTTTTTAATTTAATAAATTCACCAGATCTAATGGAAAAATGTGGTCTAACAATTTCCAAAAGGATGCATGTTCTGAGACTGTATAATAAAGAGCTTGAAGTAAAAACTTATAAAACCAGCAAAAGGGGAAACTTTTTTCCAATAACAGCATCCATTGTATGCAACACCTTGCCACAAGAATTGGTAGAGGCAACTAGTGCCACTGTCTTTAAAAACAAATTAGATGTTTGGTTGAGGGATAATAGATAAATAATGTCCCACATAGTGTGGGGAACAGTCTCGATGGGCTCTGGCCTTCTTCTGTTCATTCATACAAAGTAATACCAAGTAACTTGAACTTTGCTCTTGTGGATTAAGTGGCATCACACACCTCAGGTGTATAAATAATTCAGATTACACACCCTTACCCGTGCATTTTTCTATATACAATTCTAATAAATTTTAAGCACTTTTTGTCTGTATTTGTTTATGATTCAACTTACAGTATTTATGGTCTGTCGGAGCATGCTGCAGTTCTGCTAACAGGGCCAGGCATTTTAGGAGATTAATGCTCAGTACGATAGCCAATCAAGAAGCTGTAAGGATGCATGAATCATTAATTAGACTTACAGTGGCTGTTTCAGTGGAGGTCAGTGCCGTGTAGGACCTGAGGTTAGTGCTAGGCAGTACAGTATCATTGAATCTATTGCCACTCAAGTAGGGAAATCCACTGTTGTCTCTTTGTTCCCCATCTGAAATACCTAATGCACTCCCATCTGGTCACTGATGCATGTGCATCTAGGATACTGATGATTCCTAGGCTGGCTGTAAAGTTTGCTGCGAGCATGCGATGATGTGCTTCCCTCTCCCCAGGTGTAGCCCTTCCATGCATTGGCACCAGCAGGCAGAGATCAAAGCTCACATCTGTTCACTGATGCATGGGCATCCAGGGTGCTAATGACTCCTGGACTGGCTGCAGGGATCACTGTGAGTTTACAATAATATGCTCCCCTCTCTGCAAGATGGAGCACTTCCATGCATTACCACCAGATTGCAGTGGTCCAAGTCTGCATATGGTCACTGATTTATGCATATCTACAGTAAGGCATTGATTACTCTTGGACTGGCTGCAGGGGTAGCTGCAAACAAGCAATGAAGTGCTCCCTTTTTTCCAGGTGCAGCCCTTCAATGTATTGTCAATATAGTGCAGTGGTTCAAGCTGGCATCTGGTCACTAATGCATGGACATCTAAGGCCCTGATGACTCATGGAAGGTGGCATTGCATCTATGGCTGACTCGAGCAGTGAAGTTGACTTTTGTCTATTTTCTCCCCATCCCAAACACTTATGTGCTCACATTTGGTCATTGTTGTATGTATCTAGGGTGCTGAGGACTCCTTGATTGGTTGCAGGGTTCACTTCCCACATGCAGTAATGTGCTCCCCACTCCACAGGATGAAGCACTTTCATGTGTTGCCACCAGAGTGCAGAGGCCCAAGCTAGTATCTGATCACTGATGCATGCACATTTAGGGTGCAGATGACTCCTGGACTGGCTGCAGAGGTCACTGCAAGCATGCAGCAATATTCACCCCTCTCTGCAGGATGGAGCATTTCCATACATCACCACCAACATGCAGAGGAACTCACAAAAAACTGGGCCATCTGCATATTACCGTGACATTCTATCTTTGGGCCAACCATTTTCTAGCCTCTCACCTCTGACCTCCTTGCATTAAAGGATGCATCCTCAAAGACATATGAAGATGTGAAGAAGCCAGCAGAATTCAGCCTTTTAGTCTATCTAATTTGCTCCTTTGTGCAGGGTTCTCAGCTCAAGCTGTTGTCCCTGCACCCTCCTCCCCATCTTTCCATCCCTTTCCTCCCCCATTCCATGACCTTTATCTTCCCCCTATATCTATCCCAGCCTCGCTTGATGCTGCTCACCATCCTCAATTGGATCACCTCTTCTGGCAGCACGTTCGATTTGCTCACCATCCTTTGTGTGAATAAGTATCTTCTAACCGCCCTCTGAAACACCCCCCAACTTTAAGCTGTGCCCCCTAGCAGTTTTGCTGCAGCTTAGCCTGAAGAGACCCTACCTGTTCACCTTATTAATCCCTTTCAAGTACTTTAAGGTCTCACTCGTGTCTCCCCTCTCTCTCTCCTATCCCTCAGGGAGTACATGTTTACGGCCCTCAGTCTCTCCTCATACTATTTATCCTGGTGCCCCTCAATCATCTTCATAGCCCTCCTTTAGACCGTCTCCATCAGGTTGATGTCCTTTTTAAGATGAGGGCTCTGAAACTACACTGTGTACTCCAGATGTAGCCTCACCAGTGACCTGTTCAAGGGCAATACCACCTCCTGTCACCTACTGCTGAGTCCCCTGGCTATGCACCCCAACATCCTGTTTGCCCTTGCCATTGCCTTCTTGCACAACATAGAATGCTTCATATCATTAGTTATCATCACTCCCAGATCCTTCTCCTCCTTTGTGGGAGATACCTGGACCCATACTAGGTAGTTTTTGGCTACAATGTGCATAACCTTGCACTTCTTGGCAACAAGAAAAAGACACAAACAATCTACTGTAGGTAGGGGTTGTTCTGTTCTGCTTGGGAGATGCAAACATTGGCAGATTTTGAATGCAGGGTGCAAGTGGCCATATATCAAGAGTACACACACACGCACGCACACACACACACACGCACACACACACTATATACTGTGTGCATTCTTATGATGGGGACTCAGGTTCCGGAGACTTGAAAAGCCTGATTTTAAAGCTCCAGGCACATTCATACATTACAACATGTGCAGCCCTTCTATGTGACAGAAGGAGGACGATTTTTTAGAGTTTGTATGAGTACCGTCCCGTGGCTTACAGTGCACAACTAATTGGACTCTAAGCCTATAAGGGACTCGAAGTAACTCTATCAAGGGCTTTCAGCTAGCCTTCTATGTAATTCCTGTTCTAACAGGTTCAATAGTTCTATGATTATTAAGTCATATCACACCTTCATAGGCAATAGCCAAAAGTCAATTATATGGATTTTTACTTGTTTCCCTTTTTCTATTCAGAATTGGCTCATACACTTTGCAGAACATCATCTAATCTGACAGAGTGGAGGGAAGTCTTTCCTGCCATTTTCATTCTTCACACAAATAAATCTGTTACCTGCAGCATAAACAAAACACTACAGAGCCCAACAAAGACTGATGTTAAGGCACTTTTCATAACAGAATAATTCTTTAGCTGAATCTGTTACCACTGAACAGTTCTGGTTTAGTGTACTGTGTGCTGACAAAAAATGGAAAAAGGACAAATATCCTGATCTGAAAGTAGCAAAAATACTTCTTAGTTTCCCAGTGAAGTGGCTCAGAGTGTAAATACCTTAAATAAAATCCTTCAACAGGAATGAAAATGCTGCTCAATGTGAACAAACACAAAACTAAAATAATCTTTAGAGCCCACTCCATAAAGCATTACACACCTCTACGCATGTTTGTAAGAACCAGTATCCATCCCCCAGCATCTCTAACCTGATCTGCAGATCAGCATGAGTGGTCTGCTGCTGTCATGGGGCATGGCCAAACTCCACAGCCAACCACAGTGCATGTTTCATGCTGTGCAGGCTACATTAGGGTATCCCTGATGTAAGCGCTCTGGGACTGATAGATATGTGGAACCACCATGATCCCCCCCTTACAGCCACCCCCAGCCTGCCAATGTAGCATGAAGGGCTGGGAGACACAGCATTGGAAATTTTTTTCCTTTTTATGTTTTCTTGCACACATGTGCAAGAAACATGTTGTGGCAGCTTGCTGCAGAACCAGGTTGTGGAGGTGCGGCACTGTTGTGAACAATGCTCCCACTGTCTTTTGAGGGTTGGCCCGCTTTCCCCAATGTGGTGGCATGCTGCTACTGACACTAGTTCAGCCAGTGTGCCACCACCTTGAAACGCTTTCACCACTGCAATCAGAGGCTGCCTCATCATTGTAGTTTCAGCCATTCTGCTGCAATGAGGGAGCAACCCGTCATTGCAGGGCAGTACCTTGCATACCCCTGACCCAGTGTGCTGATGGGGAGTCCAGTCCCCATTGGCATAATGTACCCACCCCCAAGTTTCTGTTGTATGCTGAGGAGGTGCCCAATCCCCCTCGGCATCATGCGGCCCCCCCATCTTTCTTTGCTGACGGGGTGCCCAATCCCTGTCTGCTTCAGTGTCCCCTTCCTAGTTGAATTTTCTGACACTAGAGCCCACTCCTCATCGGCATAAATGCCCCCCAATGAATTGTATGTCAAGGGGGGTGCCCAATCCCACTTGGCTCCCCAGCGTATGTGCCGATGGGGGTGCCCAATCCACCTTCAGCTACAGCCCCCCAAAACACTTAGGTGGCACACTGGGAGCCCACCCCAGTGTTCCAAATGTCCCTGCAAAAGGAAAAAACATCCTGCAATGTTTTCCTTTTTTAAAAACCCTATAAAACAGAAAATGGTCCCTCATTGCATTCGATGGCCCCTCATCTCAACCTACGCCATCCCTCTGCACACCCTGCCTCCCCACACACCCCTCACACCATACTAACCTCTGGAGCCCAGCGCAATGATATTCGGTGGACCGGGAACACGTCTGCACTCTTCAAAGCCGACCACGAACTGAAGAAATGCAGGTAAGCTGTATAGTGGCATAAATAGGGGGTTTTCAACTTTGGTGCATATCTCAGACATTTTTGGGAATTTTGGCACCAAATTTTCAACATGGGGTTATTGGTTGTCATGTCGTTATTCAGTGCCAAAAGGTGATTTCATGGTCGCTGTGTGGAATCACCTTTCAGGACTGATTAACAAAATGACAGTGCCACTGTTCATGAGGTGGGCTGTCATAGAAGCCTATGTTGCAAATTTGGTTAAAAAAATCCAAAAAATGATTGTTTTCTGAGCGTACATTGCGTAGTTTGCATGCACACTCGTAACTTCACGAATTTGTAATATTTTCACTCCAGATTTTCAACACTGCCATTGATCCACACCTCCTTATGAACAGTACAGCTGTCATTTTACATATCCTGGCCAAAATGTGTTTTCGCACTTCCAGCGCCGAATAGCGCAGTTGCTGTGGGAAATCAGTTTTCGGGATAGATTGAGAAAATGACAGTGACACTGTTTATGAGTAGAGGTCCTAAAATGCTGATGTTAAAAAGTCATTAAAATGACTGTGTTACAAGTGTGCATTGTGAAGTTTCTACACACCCTTGTAACCTCGCAAATTTGTAATATTTTCATGCCAGATTTTCAACACTAGCATTTTTTTACACCTCCATATGAACAGTATAGCTGTCGCTTTTCACATCCTGACCAAAATGTGTTTTCGCACTTCCAGTGCAGGCTAGCTCGGTCGCTTTGGGAAATCAGTATTTGGGACCGATTAAGATCAAGCGAGTAAGACAGGGGGAGTGAGTGAGCTCAACTGAGCTCTGTCAGAACTGCTGCAGATTTCTTTGTGGGTAGGAAAAGGCACCAATGCAGGCAGGAGCCCAGTTCAAAATGGAAGCCTGCAGTGCCGGGAGAAACAGAAGGAGTGAGTGAGGAAGGGGGAGTGAGCAAGCTCAATGGAGCTCTGTCGGAACTGCTGTGGATTTCTTTGTGGGCAGAAAAAGGTGCCAACAGAGGCAGGAGCCCAGTACAAAAGGGCAGCCTGCAGCACTGGGAGAAACAGAATGAGCAATTGAGAGAGGGGGACTGAGCGACCTCAATGGAGCTCTGTTGGAACTGCTGCAGATTTCTTTCTGGGCAGAAAAAGGCGCCAATGCAGGCAGGAGCCCAGTACAAAAGGGCAGCCTGCAGCACCAGGAGAAATAGAACGAGTGAGTGAAAGAGTGGGGAGTGAGCGAGCTCAATGGAGCTCTGCCGGGACTTTAGAGTTTCCCACCCTCCTGCCCAGTGTCCTCTGTGGTCCTATATTGCAGCAGGGTCTCTTGAGTGAAGACAATGCAATGATTGGATACTTTTAGAACTGCTGTAATAATAATACAGATTTAGATCTGTTTATTTCTCTAACTGAGCTAAGTACTGAGCTATACTGTTATGATTGCTGTAATAATACATATTTATTTGTTCTGTTTATTTCTCTAACTGAGCTAAGTAATACTTGGAGTGCAATAGGATTTCTAACTGGGCTAAGTGAAACTATATGAGAGCTGAGAACAAAAATTATGGTAGCTGAGGGGTGAAAAACAGACAAGGAGGCTTTAGGATTGCTACAGTAATACAGTATCTAATGGAAGAGATTTGAGACTGAATTAACCCGGTCAGCAAGGGAGCAGTAGGGGGACTAGTGTGGGAGGGTGAACAGGAATTTGAGTAAATAGGGACCTAACAGTTGTAGTAGGGTACAGAACCTGGGAGTAAGAGCCCGTAACATAAGATGGGGGCTAAAATGGGTCAGATGCCACATGTCAATAGGGCAGGCATCTTTGGAAGGTTGGTGGGGTGTACAGGATGTGGGTCTGCCATGATCCTGGACTGGGCTTGGAGAATGGGGGGTGTATGGTCTGTAGATGACTGGCTAATTTGAGGGAGGAACTGCGGAGGTTAGGGAGGAGTCTAAGCAGCAGGGCAGATGAGTATGGTAGGCATCCTGGCTGGGGGGGATAGGGGATGGCAAAGAGGGACGGAGGAAGAACTAGGGAGTGAAACAGACCCCAGTATCAGAGGCACTAACAGAAAAGACAGGAGAAGAAAGGGGGTGCCTAAGGTGAGGGGGGCCTCCTGATGGGGGAGGAAGAGACCACAAGGAGTACCAGGGGAGAGATCAGATGGCTGCGGGTAGGGAGGGACCAAGGGTGGCACAGAGGGGAACAAGTAGGAGGGGGGAACCGATAGGGGGAAGAGATGTAGGAGGGGTATTGACTAGGAATAGATTCAAACCTCTGCTATGGGAAAGATGGGAGCAGGAACATACTAACGTGTGGGAGGACAAGTGGGGCATGAGAAGGATGGCAACAGGTAGGAGAAGAGATAGCGAGGACAAAAGGGTAGAAGGGGCTAGCAAGAAAGGAGGGGTGGTGACTGGAGGAGAGAAGGCTACGGGAAGGGGGAAGGATTGAAGGGGCATCACTATCACGGTAGAAGGGAATGGGGGCTCTAAATCGACAACAGTAGGGATAAGAGAGGGGTTGGAAATCAGCAGGGGAGGAGGAGAGGTCAACATGGGAAGCCCAGTAGGATGTAGTCAGGCTGGAAATGAGTTCAAGGGGGATGGGAGTAATAAGGTAGAGAAAATGGGTGAGGCAGAAGTAGGGGGTGCAGATACAGAAGTCCCAGAGGGTGCAGCTGGCAGGGGTAAGGGGCAGGGAAGAACAAATACTGGGGTGGTGGAAGGGGCATTAGAAGGGAAAGGGAGTAAGGGATGCGGGGTACTCATCTTGGGGGATTCTATACTGAAAGGGGTGAGATGCAGCAGAAAGGGGAAAGGCATAGCCATATTAGGGTTGAAGCTGTCCCCAGGTTGACTATAGGAGGGGCAGGACAGGCACTACTCAAGGGTGTAGAGAGGGGGAGAAAGAAACCTAATTTAGTGTTGCATGTGGGTACAAGTGACTTGGCGGGGGAGACTGTGGAAATAGTGAGGGGGAGGTTCGAGTAGTTAGACAGGCAGTGTGAGGGGGTGGGGGAGTCGGTGGCATTCTCGGAGGTACTGCTGGTACCATATGCAAGCATGGAGAGGAAGGGTAGGCTTGAGGAGTTCAATGAATGGCTGAGGGTTTGGTGCCACACCAAACATTATGGGTTATTGACTAACTGGGGTATGGCCTGAGAGGGAATAGTGACTTGTATGTGGGGGACAGGGTACACTGGAGCAGGAAAAGGAGAGGAGTATTAAAGGCAGGATTAGTGCTGGCCCAATGGTGCTGAGGGTTGAGGCACTGGACGCCACACCTCGCACCACGCTAGTGACCCAGGTTCAGATGTGAGCCCAGGCCGCCAGGGGTCGGCAGGGGAGGGATAGGATTGAGCATCTGGAGGACTGCTTTCCTGTCCTGGGGAGGGATCCAGGGACCCACCACTCTGTAGTGGTCCCTGGTGATGACCGTGGGCACTACTACAGCAGAATAGTAAAGGGGGGCAGAGTGTGGCAGACATTGGCATGCTGTGCATAAGCGCCATTGCATGCCCACACTCTGCAAAGGGGAGAAAAGTGGAAAATGGGCTACGGTCAGGCAGCATGAGCTTCCAACCCCTACTACCCACCCTGAATGGTGCCTCCTCAACCAGATCCTGCTCCAGTGGGTCGACCTGGGAAGCTCCTCACCACCCCGCCATGGGGGGGTAATCCATGGAGGTGAGGAGGTCGGCCTGATGTTGGGGACAGGACTGGGGGGGTCAGTTGGGATGACCAAGCTGACCATAGCCTGGGGAGAAAATATGTACAAAAAAAAGGAAGGATTATAGGGGTATAGCTCTACTAAGGTGGATTAAACTAGTGGGGGGGCAAAAGACTGAGGTTGGTAAAAAGGTCCGGACAGGGGAGCCTAATGATCTCACCGCCCTACATATAGATAAAGGCAAAGGTGTAGTAACCCTGGGAGGGGGTGGGCAGAGTGGTCTGAGTGTAATACAGAAGACACCACCACCTGGTAAGAATAAGGAGAAGAAAGGGTGCGGACTACCAGGAGGAAGGACACAGGCCAATGAGGAGAAGAGTGAGGAGAAGGAGGGCTACGGGTGGAAGGTGGTCTGACTAAATGGATAGAGAACTGGTTACAGGGGAGGGTGCAGAGAGTGGTGGTGGTGGAGTAGCTCTCGGCACCCAGAGCAGTGACAATTGGGGTGCCACAGGGCTCAGTGTTGGGCCTGGTGCTGTTTGGGCTCTTTACCTCTGATACAGCACATGGAGTGGGAAGCAGGGTTAGTCAGTTCGCACATTATACCAAACTGGGGATGGTGGTGAACAAAGAGGACAGATGGCAAAAACTGCAGGAGGACCTACCCAAACTAGAGACGTGGGCAGTGGAGTGGCAGCTAGGATTCAGTGCAAAGAAGTGTAAGGTGATGCACTTCAGAGCTAAGAACCAGAAGAGGCATTATTGGTTGGGGATCACAGAGGAGAAGGACTCAGGGGTGGTGGTAACTGGGAGGATGAACAACTCGGCCCAGTGCAGGAACACAGCAGCGAAGGCAAACAGGATGCTGGGGTGCATTGCAAGGGGGTTCTCTTCCAGACACAGGTATGTGATCCTACCTCTCTACAAATCATTGGTAACACCACACCTAGAGTACTGTGTGCAATACTGGAGGCCATACCTGAGGAGAGATATAAAGTTACTGGAGGGGGTGCAAAGGAGGGCAACAAAAATGTTAAAGGGGATGGAAGGAAAGGAATATGAAGTTAGGCTGAAGGAGCTGAACATGTACACACTGGAGGAGAGGAGGGAATATGATTGAAGCATTTAAATACCTGAAGGGGTAAATAAACCTAGCACTGAGAGGGTGTTTAAACTGAGGAGTGGAAGAGAGATGAGGGGGCACAGACTAAGGTTGGAAGGGGGACATTTCAAGAGGGAAATGAGGAGGCACTACTTCTCTGAGAGGGTGGTGTCTAGTTGGAATGCACAGCCAGAGGGGGTGGTAACATATAGGACAGTCAATAGCTTTAAAGAGGAGTGGGATAAAGCAAGAGGAAGAGTCGAGGGGCAGGGGCTGGGGCAAGCTGGGGAGGAGGCTGGGGCAGCTGCAATCTAGAGTGCTAGCTGCATACTCAGGCAGACTTACAAAGACCGATTGATGTGTTCTGCTGGCAGATTCATATGTTCATATGTTCGTATGTAAAATCACAGTGACTGTTCATGAGCAGAGGTCCTAAAATGCCTATGTTGAAAATTCGGTGAGAAATGTCCATAAAATGACATTACAAAATGTGTTACAAGCATGCATTGTGCAGTTCCTATGCACCCTCATAACTTCACAAATTTGTAGTATTTGTAGTATTTTCACTCCAGGTTTTCACCATTGGCATTTTTTCAGACCTCCTTATGAACAGTGCAGCTGTCATTTTTCACATCCTGCCCAAAATATGCATTTACACATCTGGTTGCAGTGGGAAATCAATGTTCGGGACAGATTAAGAAAATCAGTGACAGTGTACATGAGCAGAGGTCACAAAATGCCTATGTTGAAAATTTGGTGAAATAATTCCACTAAATGACTGTGTTACGCGCATGCATTGTGCAGTTTCCACGTACGCTCGGAAGTTTGAGCATTTTTCTTATATTTTCACTACAGATTTTTAACATTGCCACCTCTTCACACCTCCCTATGAAACACAGTAACATAGAATTTGACGGCAGATAAGGATCGCTTGGCCCACTTAGTCTGCTCATTTTCCCACCTAACAGATAAGCTGCAGATCCTTGTTAACCAACACTTTACTCCCTCCTACCCCCCACTAGGACTGCCTTATGTCTGTCCCATGCATTCTTGAATTCTCCCACAGTTTTAGACCCCACAACCTCTTCAGGAAGACTGTTCTATGCATCCACTACCCTCTCTGTGAAAAAATACTTCCTCACATTGCCCCGGAACTGCTCCCCCTCCATCTTTAAATTGTGTCCCCTTGTTCTTGCACATCTCTTTTTCTGACAAAGAACATGGAACTATGCAGACAGTAATTCAAAAACAAAACACCAGCATAGTAAGAAAGTCAATATTCAGGTTGCTGGTTGCTGGATAACTGAATTTGTGGAGGCCTTGCCAGGAGGTGCATTAGATTTTGCACTTAGTACTTTTAATGGAGTAGTCACACATACACTGGCATAGCATTTGTGTTGTGGAGGTTTATCACACCATTGCACAAGTCCACAAAAAAAATGATAGTTTACAATAAAATGATTAAGAACACAGTCCATAACAGAGCAATAAGTTTGTATAAAGTACCAGCCAGGTTTGGAAAAAGCAGCAGTGAAGAAAATGGATGTCTTGTTTGAAGATCAATTGAAGAAAAATCTTCTTGCTGAAGTTAGGGGATTGCTCCTACCCCAGACTTTGCTTTATAGTAAGCAGAAACAATAAGCGCGATTGTAGAGTCTAAATTGGCTGGACGTTTTTCAGTTGATTTAAAGTTCTACAAATAGGTGTAATTTTGCTGAAAACATTATACTTGCAGAGGTAATAATATCCTGTTTCACATAGTAGTCCTTATATGGAACCAGTCAGGTACAAAGTTGGTGATGACATTGAAGTTTTGGCAGTTGTTTTCTTTTCAGGAAAAAGATGAAGGTTTTTTTTTTAGCATAGATGAAAGTGTTACTGCTGTTGTATGTGGAGATGTTATGTGTGCCACACTGTGGAAACCTGCAAACTTGTAAAGTGTGTTTAGAAACTGAGTTAAGAACACATAAATAACAATTTGTTAAACCAATGACCTTTTTGTTTTGGAAAGAGTAGTGTGACAGAGCCTAAATTTCTGACAATTGTGGAAAGAGAAAAATAAAAAAATGGGGTGTCGACCGCACCCCTGGGGGTGCAGGCTGAGGTCCAATAATACCATTTGACCATTTGTGAATCCATGACAATGTCATGGTTACACCCTGCTTTCAAATCACAGAAGAGACTATGACAGTGATGAACATGATTTCCCTGTCTATGTGTTGCTAGCAGGCCTTAACTGTGACATGTGTTATACAATCTTGTAGTGTCATAATAACACACTTCAAACATATGGTTTATGGCAATATACATGTTACACTATGCAATAGTGGGGCAAATACATATATTGTTGGCCAATGCCAACTAATAATAGTGCCTATTGCACTTGCGACAAATGAAAGGGTCTACCATGGTACCTTGAAGCATAGGTTTTGGAGCAGAATCTAAATTCTGCCATATTATAATTTGTAAGATTTAAAATTACAAAACCTGCATAGAATGCACTTTATTTTCCTGGGGTACCTGGGCGTGTTGAGATAAACAGAACATTAATTTGTCTGGGGTTTTGCTTGGAACATATTGTAGGGGTGGATCAGCAATGCTGGCCCCAGTATCTAGGTTTGGTTATGGGCATTAAAACATTGATAAATGTGGAGCAGTTTCCTGAATACACACTTGATAAAGTGTAGCAAGATGTATATCAAAACATTATAAACATAAAACATAAGCATTTTTGCAATAGAACAATGTCAGTATTGAGCATAATGCATAAAATGCATTTTAAACAGCAGAACAAATGTAGACTGCAAGTTTAGTTGATGGTCCAAGATTCGTAGAGCATTATGAATCTACTTGTTGAGCACAACCATGGAATAAGTTGCAGAGGGTAGGGCATAGTTTAAATTTGTAAGTTGCAGTCCTTGGTAAAAATTACTTAGTTTTTGGTTGAAAGAATTATTTGAACAATCCACCACTCTGTTTTTGTTAACTTGTAAGGTTTTTTCAGGGTATGCAATGCTTTAGAACTTTGAAATTATAAAAACTTGTTTGTGTTTATAGAAGGCAGATGATTGCATACATTGCTGTAAGGCTATGGAAAGTTGTTTTGTATTTGTTCTGAGAGGATAGGAAAGCTGAAAACATAATAACAAGATATGAATACGTGGACATACATACACAACCCCCCCCCAGCTCGGCTGATTACTTGCTGAGAGCAGAAGCCCTTGTACCAATGATAGATGTTGTGAGGTTTAACTGTTTGCACTAGAAAAAGTAAAGGGACTGAGCTGGGTTATACTGTGAGAATACATTCAGTCTTTTCAAAACCTGTAAATAAGAAACAGTTATTAGCAAATACACTTTCTTTTATTTACCCCAAGGGGAGACAGTGATGTACCTTGCAACCTTTGTGGGTATTGCACCGGAAGAAAGGGTAATGTGCCACCCCCTTGAGCTCCTACTGTAGTGGAAGAGGTAGCTTGAATACAGTAGCAATAAAAGGGTTGGACTGTGGGTGGTGACATGTATATTGAACAAGAAATGGTCTGGCAATATTAGTAGCCAGTTATGCAGCACCGTGAAAAGGTGTGCACTGGATAAATGGCAATGGAGTGGTCCCATACCTTACTAGAAAAAGGGAAACTTTCTTTTCCAAGTAAGAAAGAGAGAGAGAGAGAGAGAGAGAGAAGCAAACAACATACACAATCTTGATAATAAAACAAGATTATTTTGATAGGATAAAAGAAGCCAAGCGTCCCAGGGTTCCCTTATCCTAAGCATGACAAAATGTCAGCTGAGTTCATAAAAGATCCGGATTGATGGTAATATCATACATACGTATATCTTAGAATACATTTTCAAAATAAAAAAAATGATCACACCATGGTTACACATAAACAAAAGTCATTGTTTTTAACTAGATGGCAAACTCTCTCCAAAACATCTGTAATATTTCTTTTTAACAGTATACTATACATATATATATGTATGTGCGTGTAAACAAAATAAGGGAGGTGGTGAGTAACCCCCCCACCGAGTGCCTTGTATAGTATGGGAATCACATGATATTGCTCATAAACAAACAGCCATATGGAAATTATATGTCTATGGAGAAAGGCATTGGGCTTGGTGTTAGATTAGCCAGCAAGTTTTGTCTGTAAGCCCAGAAGAAAATGTCTGTCCTTTTTTACTCAGAGTGCCAGTACTGTAAAAAATAAATAAATAAATAAAATTGTAGGGGTTCACCCTTGGTGTGCTTCCATTATAGCATACATTTTGTGTGAAAATGTGTGCTTTAGGTAGGGAACACACCAAGTTTGAACTGGTAATAACATAACATTTTGAAACACAAAAAGGTCAAATAATCCTGCAAAAGTTCACACAGTGTGCATGCAAGAGTCTCTCAAACCCAGCTGTTTCTGTAATGTCCTTGAACACTACTGATATTAAAGTGTCTTTTAATAATAAAAGAGTGCATAGTAAAGCTGCTGGCTAAGACAGTACACACAAGAAAAAAATGCTTAACACAAAATGAGACTCGCACATTATTTGACACCAATTTGCTGAGGTAATGCCTATAGTTTCATTAGGAAACTGTAAGTGTTTTAGATATGTGCTGCCTACTGCCTATCTTGTAACAAACTACAATTAACTTAAACCAACAAATTTATAAATCTCCATGCCACATCTTTTCAAAATAAAACTTTTAAAACGCCTTCTAACTACTTCATAAAATAAAACTTCCTTATTTCTGTTTATTTGAAGTCAAACAAGATCTTATTTAAAAATACAGCACAACACACCATCTGTAAGTTAAGACACATCTAAAAGACCATGGTTACACCCTTTGGCACATAGCCAAAATATGGCATTCGGCCATTTTGAAATCTTTGTGATGAACATTTTATTTCTCTTTAGCAAAAAGTTTATGCTTTTAATTAGAAGTATAATAAAGCCATTCATAGCTGTTAACACATTAAAACTTCACCTAGCAATTGCTTGGCACATTGTTTGCAAACTACAAATCTTTTTACACATTGCAGTCTATGATGTCATATCTCTTCCCTCTCAAAACCACTTGCTCTGACCAACAACGACATTCGAAAGTTTTTCAATAACCCTATCCAGGCAGCAAAAATCTTTCATAAAAAAAAACTAAAAGAATCAGATAAGAGGCAGACAACTTTTTTTCTTTTGTACCATAACATGCTTTGCTCCGGAAGCAGCCTGTGTTATCTGTACAAGAACCGTGAAAACAGAACATAACCACAAACCATAAACCACAAATATACGCTGGAAAAAAAAAGAAAAAGAAAAGAGAGGGAGAGCATTACCTTGTTCAGTGTGTGTACTGCAGAAATAAAACAGACAGACAACAATTAAAAAAAACTTTTAAAACAAAATACACAGACTTACCCTGTGCCAAGGTATTTTCCTTCTTCTGTCCTGATACACCGTTATGATCCAGAAGAACGACTGCAAAACCTTGATGATTATCCCCAAGTGCTGCAGATTTTCTTTTGGCCATTTCAGTAACCTGCCAAACTAAGTCTTTTCCCAGAGCTCTGATTTGCAGTTTGCCAGTAAAATCTTTAGCAGTACTAGGTACTGGGTTACAATCCAACTGGTGGAGAACCCCAGTACCTTGGTTTGGGATCAAATGTTCCAGCCACAATAGGAGGTAAGGAAACTTGAAATTGAGACAAAAAAAACTTCAAGCTGTGCAGATAGAGAACATTGGGGGGATTCTCAAATCAACCCCTCTGTAGTCACACCTACTGTGTATGCATCCACAGTGGTTTGCTTTTCTTTTTCTAAATGTTGCTTATCTAACATTGCTTTATCAGCCACCGCTTTCCTAACAGACACGGACTGAACTGTGAAAGCCATCTTCAGCTTTAACAGTATATAATTCCTCTTTCCACTTACTTGCTATCTAGCAGGCACAAATTACAAGGGCAGTTGTCTTGGTTGCTTGAGAGCCTTTTCCTTAATACATCTCTCCACATATCTCTAAACTTGCCCCCATGGGTCCTCAGACCCCTACACACATTTAATTAAATCTGGGTCACATTAACCCTTACCCAGCTTTTAGCTGCTCCATAGACCTTTTCCTGTAGGTTCAAGTCTCATTCAAACACTCAGAGTCTATTAGACTGTTTTTCCCAGCCCCATAGTTAGGTTATGACCCTTACCTGCATGGACCCTGTCTAGAGTAAACACTAGGCTTTGCTGGATTTACTGAGACCAGAACCAAAACCCCCTGCTGGCTGGCTTCGCCAATTTGTAAATAAACAAACTATACCACACTGATGACAGTGAGGTAGTAAAAATACAAGGCTCGTGGTTAGTGGTCCCCGGTAATCCAATAAAACCATGTGACACCAGATGTTGTTTTAAATTAGTTGCAATTTATTAATACCCAAATAAGCTGCAACAAATTCTCCTCTAACATGATTAAGTCTAAACAGCTGATGGCTTTTTATCACCAGGGCTACAAGTGCACAGACAAAATGAAGCAAAATTGCTCCCTTTTTTTCTGGGTGTCTCAAACATCCATGGCAGCCGTGTGGCTATTCCTCTTGGACACACAGTTCCTACAGTTTAAGTCTTATTTATACACTGATTGTTTACAAAAAAATGCAGAGAAGGAGAATTCCAAGGTTATTATAACCTTTTAGCAAAAAAGCCAAAAACAATAAGTCATGAGAAAGGGGCCCAGGATACACTTATCACAAGATAAGTCTGTCAATAGTTGATACATAAAAAGTTTCATTTGACATTTGATTTAGACAAAAAAAAGAGGTAATTTGTCACAGGTCATACAGGGAACTTACACTATTAAAAATAGCCTGTCTAGGAAGGCAGAAAAGCCAATGTCTCAAGACAAGAACATAGTGGATAGTCACTGACTCTTGCTTTAATTTATACATTTTAGACATAAACAACATAAAATAGGGAAATAGCCCAGACAGCTCTGCATGTACCCTCTTATTCTGCTTGCACAGCAGTCTAGACTGGCTACATTTAAGTTTAGCCAGAGCCAATACCTTTTATTTTGCACCAAAATGCTTTGTACGAAATATTCCTGTCAAGCATAGCAAATTTGCCTTGATTAGAACATCTGCTTTGGATTCAACACATGCTCCTTCATCCCATTTTGCTTTTAAGACACCATTTTACCCTGCCTTAACATTTTAGTTAAAACCTGTTTTACACTTATAACACTTTTATAGCATTCCTCCCATAATACCACAGTATACACTTATAACACTTTTGTAACATTCCTGCCATAATACAACATTGCAATGTCAATTATGAAGAAATTGAAGAGGACCAGTACCAGTATTGAGGCCTGCAGCACCCCTCTGGTCACTCTACCCTCATTAGAGTGAGTGCCATTAACCACCACCCTCTATCGCCTATCCGTTAACTAGTTCCTTACCCAGTTCAACACTTTGGGTCCCACCCCTAGTCAGCTCAATATCTTTACATGTCTCTTGTGTGGCACAGTGTCAAAGGTTTTACTAAAGTCCACATAGGCCACATCTACTGCTCTCCCCTTATCTATTTCCCCTGGTCACCCAGTCGATGAAATCAGATTCATCTAGCATAACCTCCCTTCTCTGTGAATCCATGCTTCCTTTGGTCTTGCAGGCCACTGGATTTAAGATAATCTACCAACCTTTCCTTTAACAGGGTTATTTTTAAATTCTCCACCACTGATGTGAAGACTGACCAGTCTATAGTGCTAGCCTCCTCCCTGTTGCTGCTCTTATGGAGAGGGACCAAATCTGCTCTCCTCCAGTCCTCCCTGACTAAATCTGTTTCCACTGAGCTGTTGAATAAGGCTGGCAATGGGGCAGCTAGCCCCTCTCTGAGTTCCTTTAGTACCCTTGAGTTTATCCCATCTGGTCCCACAGCCTTATCCACTTTCAGGGCTCCAAGTCCCTTCAGGACTCTTTCCTCTGAAAGTGGACTTGTGTCCACTGCCCCCCCCTTTGTTCCTGCTTTTCCCTGGTGGTCTGGCCCTTCCCTACACTGTGTTTACTAAGCAGAAGTACCTGTTCAGGATGTTTACTTTTTCTTGAGCCTCTTTTGCACAGTCTCCCACTGCCACCTTTCTTATTCTCATTATTCTTTCCCTTGTTTTCCTCATCTCAAATATGTATCTGAAGAAAGTTTTATCCCATTAGCTACCCATTTGGCTATCCTTTCCTGTCTGCACCTTTGCTCCCCTCACTTCCTTTCCTGCTTCCCTCTGTTTTACTTGTTATACCTTGTGTCTTCATCCCCCTGCATTTCTTTATACCTCCTGAATACCATTTTTTTCCCTCACCACCTTGGCCACTTCCTTAGAGAACCTTAACAGTCTCTTTTTTTTTTCCCTTCTACTTTTACTCACTTCCTTCATGCAGAGGTTGTTTAGCTTAATTATGCTCTCCCTTTTCTTCCCCCTGTGCCTCTAACCCTCCCTGTCAACCCCACCCCACATGAGGCAGTTTCTAAGGCAATCCCCCATTTCTTTAAAATCCACCCTCCTAAAGTCCAGGATCCTCATGTCTTTGTGTACTTTGCCTCTGCTCCTGCCTTAATGTTAAACCACACTATACCATGATCACTGATACCTAGGAGACGGCCCACTATGATGTCTACAATGTCTTTCCAGTTTGTAAGTACCACATCCAGCACTGCCTCATCCCTAGTGGGTTCCTTAACTAGCTGCCTGAGGAAAGCCTACTGTAGGGAGTCCAGGATAGCCCTGCTTGTTCCCAAAGCTCAACCCAAATAAAAAGAGGTTGCAGCACCTCTGGGAAGTGTGATGGTGCAGGTACATGTGGCTAGCCCCAAAGACTGACAAAGAAAACAAGAAGGCCACACTCTGAAAAAATTGATGTCAGTATGCCAGATTCAATGCAAAAATATTTAATTCAACTCCCATGTTGAGAACTACCAAGCCCCAGTGCTTCAACCAAAATGGGTATTCTTCGGAGGGGTGTCCCCCTTACTTGCCACCCTGATGATGGATTCCCCAAGTGCCTCATCCAACTCCTCTTCCTGTGCTGGAGGTCTGTACACCACCCTTGTATTGAGAGCCCCTCAAGAACCTGTCTCCAGGATGACCCACAGCACCGTTAGTCCTTCCTTTTCCTCCTGGTGCCATTGAACTTCCCTGGCCTTGATTCCCTCATCCGTAGGGCATGAATAAATGGTGATGATTTTCTTATAGCAAAATCTGACTGGCTGAGTCTCAGTCAATCAGGTTTTACTACAGGCAAATGTGTCACCATTCATTTATGTCAGTTATGGATACTTACACCGACCAGAGCAGATGCCTTTTATTCCATTATTTCACCATCCTCTGAGTAAATAATTTCCTAACATCTCTCTTAACATCCTTAAAACTAGTATCAACCCACTCCCTCTTAACATGGTGCTTCCATTCCTAGTCAACCGGTCTTGGCTGCCAACCTTGTTTATACTCCTTGGGAACTTGTATGCCTCAGTCATACTCCCCTGCCTCCTGGCCTCTGTTACAGACAAGTAGAAAATGGTTTGAGTTATAAAAAAAGACAGCAATACACTGAGTGTACACTCACTGAGAGTGACATAAGAACTGAATCTTTACAGATCTTATTAAGGTTCAGTTCCTACGCCATATCATATTGTCATTCAGTGCTAACGTGAGTACTGCATGATAATAAGACTGCAAAGTACCATACCATTTATGGTTATTCTTATTTTACTATGTATTGTGGTGTGATTATAGAAGACTTTGGTTACCTGAATATAGACTGGAAAAATCCCAACGGATGTAACATGATGGAAGCAGGGTTGGTTGGCTCAGTAAATGTTGCTTTCAGTTTCAGTGCACCAGGAGCAGTACTATGGGAAATGCAGCTTAATGTAATCTAAGAATCCAAACAGAAGGGGAAACTAAACTTAAATCTATCACTTCAGGAAGGCAAACTCTGATGAAATGAGGCAGGAGTTGAGTCAGACGGACAGGAAATGGTAATGGATGAAAACTCAAAGAATGAGAACTGGAACAGGTTTGAATTAACGGTGAAAGAAACTGCAGGATTAGTGTACACTTACACAGAGTTAAACAAGCAATTTCTAAGATGGTTAATCAAATCAACTTGGAAGGGTCAACAAGAAAAAGGCAATTATGCAGATCTTATAAAAAGAAGGAAGACAAAAAGAAGTGAGCAGAATATAGAAACACGGGACACAACTGAAATAATGCTAGAGTTGTGAAAGAAAAGACATTAAAAACATGCAGTCTAAAATATGAAACAAAATCCTAAAATATATTTTCTGTTTCATAAAAGTAAATATTCAGATAAAGAGGCATGCATTGAGCTTTTTCATGTAGGCATGAATGCCACTTTACACAGCGAGTAGCCACCTATGAGTGCACCATCCCACGTCCCCAGCCATGTAAGTCATTATCATAAGGGATCGTCTTCATCCCTAAAACTGTGCTTGTGGGTCTTGCCTAAATCACCTTCCCCCACAAAAGGGGGCAGGGGACACTAGAAGGAAGGAGAACAGAAGGGGAGAGGATAAATGGAATGGTCTACTGTCAAAAACTAGAAGTCTGGGGAATAAGATGGGGGACCTGGAGGCAGTGGTGGGGACAGAGGACCTAGACCTGATAGTGGTAGCTGAGATGTGGTGGACAGAACATCACAGTTGGGAGGGAGGAAATACCAGGGTATAGTCTCTCTATAGGAGGGACAGGAGAGAAAAAAAGGAGGTGGAGTAGCCCTATACATAAGGGAAGGGATAAGGGCAACAGTAAGTAGGGAAGGACACGGCTCAGCAGAGACCCTCTGGGTCACATTAACTAAGAGGACAGGAGAGGCATTATGGATGGGGTAGTGTACAGACCACCAAATCAGGGGGAGGAGATGGATAGGGAGATGGCTAGGGAAATACAAAGAATAGCAGCCAAAGGAGAAATACTGGTGGTAGGGGATCTTAATCTCCCCGATGTGAACTGGGCGATTCCAACAGCAGCATCAGAAAAGAGTAGAGAGCTGTTGGATTCCATGCAAGAGGCACTTCTTCAACAGTAGGTCAGGGAACCAACTAGAGGAGAAGCCATACTGGACCTGGTAATGACAAATTGGGACAGCATCGAGGAGGTTAAGGCCAGGGAAAATCTGGGGGATAGTGACCATGGAATGGTCATGTTTAATCTTTGGACGGGGTCAGAAAGGAACAATTCCTCCACTAGGGTAATGGACTTCTGGAAAGCAGATTTTAAGAAAATGAAAGACATTGTCAAGGGGGAACTAGAAGGGATAGAGAACCTAGAGGGCGTTGAGGAGGTATGGGGGCAATAAAGAGGGGAATCCTGCTGGCAACAGAACAGTGCATCAGGAAGCAGAGCAAACACAAATGAGGGAGAAAACTACTCTGGTTTACAAAAGAGGTGGCAAGTACTGTAAGGGGAAAAAAAGAAGGCATTCAGGACCTACAAATATTAACAAGGGATGGCAGAAAGGGAAGCTTACAAGGAGAAACTACAGGAGGCCGGGAAAATAGTTAAGAGGGCTAAGGCGGCTATGGAGGAGAAAATAGCGAAGGAGGCCGAAAGGGGGAAAAAATGTTTCGAGTACATAAATGAGAGAAGGAAAAGCAAGCAGTGGATTACGAGATTAAGAGGGGGAGGGGGAGCTCTGATGGAGAAAGATGGGGAAAAGGCTAATCTGCTGAATGAATACTTTACCTCAGTCTTCATGGTTGAGGAAGTAGGGAAGGGGCCAGAGCTAAGAAGCAGGGAACAGGTGGAAGAGAGAGAGAGAGATACAAGCCCCTTTACAGGGATTAGGGTTTTAGATGAATTAGGAAAACTGCAGATGGGCAAGGCAATGGGCCCCGATGCAATCCACCCCAGGGTGCTCAAGGAGTTGATGGAGGAACTTGCAGCACCACTCACCAAGTTATTTAATCTATCCCTAGACAAGTAGAGAGTCCCAGGTGATTGGAAAAGGGCTGATGTGGTGCCATTGCACAAAGGGGAAGAGAAGGAGAAGGAGCCTGGAAACTATTGACCCATCAGTCTTACCTCAGTGGTGGGTAATCTGACGGAGGCACTTATAAAGGAAAGGCTTGCACTGGCCCGGTGGCACTGAAGGTTAAGGCACTAGTCATCTTACCTAGTGCCATGCCGTCGACCTGGGTTTGGGAATGAGCCTGGGCTACCGGGGGTCAGCAGGGGCAGGAAGGGATGGAGCATTGGAGGACAGCTCTTTTCCCGGGGGGGTTGTAGTGCAATGCATTACTCTCGTGCACCCTCTGGTGACAGCCAGAGGAAGCCACACTGTGTCGCAGCTGTAAGGCAAGGGTGGAGCTTGGTGGAAGTTGGATGTCATTGCACATCCAGACTCCACCTCGTGGGGCAGGGACTGGGATAGGAGAAAAACTCCAAGAAAAAATCCCTGGCTTACCAGGGAGGCAGTGAAGACCCCAGTGACCTCCCTTACATCCCCAGTTCTGGGCAGGCCACTCCTGGGATCCAGGCCGACTTCATGAGAGAACCGGACCCTCTAATTTCAGATAGACGCTGCCACGGAAGGGTGGGCCCTGCCCTGGGGGGTGATCTGGGGTGCTGGGAAGGTCCTTGAATGAAGGGAGATCCAGAGGTGGCCTGCCATGGAGAAGAGTAGAAGGGCTAGCATCAAGAGGGTCCTCCCAGAGATGCCTCGGTGGGCTGCAGCATAAAATACAGTTAAAATAAAAAAAAGGCTGACACAATATCTGGAGGGGGGCTTATAGATGACAACCAGCATGGGTTCACAGGTGGAAGGTCATGTCAGACCAACCTGACTGAATTCTTTGATGGAGTAACCGAGATAAGTGATCAGGGAGTAGCAGTGGACATGGCCTATCTGGACTTCAGAAAGTCCTTTGACACTGTCCCTCACAAGAGGCTGGTAAGCAAGTTAGGCAGTTTAGGGGTAGGGAGCAAACTAATAAACTGGGTGGAAAATTGGCTGATAGACAGAACTCAGAAGGTGGTGGTAAATGGGATGCATTCCAGGGAAGGGGTGATGACTAGTGGGGTTCCCCAGGGGTCTGTGTTGGGTCCCATATTGTGTAACATATACAATGGGGACATCACAGAGGGTCTGCATGGGAAGGTGTGTCTGTTTGCAGATGATACGAAAATCTGTAACAGGGTGGGCACACCAAGAGGTGTGGATAAAATGAGGGAAGATTTGTCCAGAGTGGAGTAATGGTCAAGGAAGGGGCAAATGCACATTATTACAAAGAAATGCAAAGTCATCCACATAGGATGAAAGAACCCAAGGGCAAAATATTGGTTGGGAGGGGAGGAACTTGAGACAAGTGAGCAGGAAAGGGACCTGGGGATCATTATTTTGGATAGCCTGAAGGCTGTGAACCAATGCAACAAGGTGGTGGGGAGGGTAAACAGAATGTTGGCATGCATAGGAAGGGGCATTACAAGTAGAAGGGAGGTGATCATGCCACTGTACAACATTATGGTCAGACCACATCTGGAGTATGGGGTTCAGTTCTGGAGACCACACTTACAGGGTGACAGAGACAGGATGGAGAGAGAGTCCAGAGGAGGGCAACCAGAATGGTTCAGGGACTACACAGGAGATCATACGAGGAATGACTAGAGGAACTAAACTTACTGTATATACACTGGAGACAAGGAGGAAGAGGGAGAATATTGTAGAAACCTTCAAATATCTGAAGGGAATAAACAAGGTGAGGGAGGGAAGTATATTCAAGATGAGTGAAAACAAATCAACTAGGGGACATGTATATAAGTTGGAGGGGATCAGATTTAGAAGAAATGTGAGGGGGGCAGTTCTTCACTGAGAGAGTGGTGGGTCCTTGGAATAGACTGCCAGAATGGGTGGCGGGGGCAGATTCAGTGAACAAATTCAAGAGAGTATGGGATGACTACATGGGGCTAAACAAAAGAGCAATGGCATATTATAAAGGGAGTAAGGAAGGGGGTACCGGGCAGACTGGGTGGGCCAAGGGGTCCTTTTCTGCCAGCAAATTTCTATGCAGTTAATCAGCTTCACTAGACAGCCCAGTGGTGCAGAGGGCTGAGGCACTGTAAAGTGCCTTACCTCTCCCATGCTGGCGACTGACTTCATGAATGAGCTTGGGTTGCCGAGGGTGATTGGAGAGGTGCTGAGAGAAGATCAAGCAGCTGCTTGGCAACTCTCTTCTCTCAGACTGGGGAGGTGAGCCTTCCCAGCACTTGACTGCCACTGAGTGCAGGCTTGGTGGTGGTGCCACGCATATGGGAGGGCTGGTGTTAGGCCAGGGTGGGTGGATCGGGGTCACCAGTTCCAGAGTACATGCACACTTCCACGCGCATGTGCATCTGTGTTGCCATGGCCCCGGGGAGTAATGGAGAGAAAAGCAGTGGAAAATGGATGGTGGGCCCGAGCTTCCATGAAGTCCTGCCCAGACTGCCGAGACCTGCCCTGCCGGACCACGGAGGAGATGGATTAAGGTAGGTAGCTGGTCATTGGCACCTGGGGACAGGGTTGAAAGCCTGCTGGTCCTAGCCCAGATGCAGTCTAATATATAAAACAACATCCTTAAATATATTGTCTGTTTCATAAAAGTAAATATTCAGATAAAGAGGCATACCTTGACCTTTTTCATGTAGGCATGAATGTTACTTTACACAGTGAGTAGCCACCTATGAGTACACCATCCCACATCCCCAGCCATGTAGGTCACTGCCCTAATGGATCATCTTCATCCCTAAAGCTATGCAGTTAACCAGCTTTACTAGCTGGCCCAGTGGTGCAGAGAGCTGAGGCACTGAAAAGTGCCTTACCTCTCCCACGCCAGCGACTGTCTTAAGAAACAAGCTTTGGGTGCCGAGGATGATGGGGGGACTGAGAGAAGGTCAAGCGGCTGCTTGGCAGCTCTCCTCTCCCAGACTGGGGAGGTGAGCCTTCCTGGCACTTGACTGCCACTGAGTGCAGGCTTGGTGGTAGT
The DNA here is from genome assembly GCA_016271365.2 of Neoceratodus forsteri. Taxonomy (NCBI): domain Eukaryota; kingdom Metazoa; phylum Chordata; order Ceratodontiformes; family Ceratodontidae; genus Neoceratodus; species Neoceratodus forsteri. Next base: position 89,756,877 of record JADMNL010000024.1, read on the forward strand.
GCCACGTAGATGGGGGGCTGGTGTTAGGCCAGGGTGGGTTGATCGGGGTTTCCAGTTCCAGAGCACATGTGCACCTCCTCGTGCATGTGCTTCTGTGTCACCAAGGCCTCAGGGAGTAATGGGGAGAAAAGCATTGGAAATTGGGTGGTGGGACCGGGCTTCCATGAAGTCCTGTCCAGACTGCCAAGACCTGTCCTGCTTGACCACGGAGGAGATGGATTGAGGTAGGTAGCTGGTCGTCAGCACCTGGGGACAGGGTTGAAAGCCTGTCAGTCCTGGCCCTGATAGAAACCTTTATTAAAAAAAAGCTTCACTGAGTGGTGTGTTGGGGGGCAGACTAGACTTTAATGCACTGTATACCCAAAAGCAGGTAAAGATTGCTTTGTGCACCCAAGGATTGTGTACATTATGCCTTGAGTCACTGGCTGTAATCATAATGCACCCCCTTTTGAAGGATGTTGGCGGAACCCCAATCAGCACCCTCAACCACCAGTCCTCAGACCTCCACCGTGGCTGGGAGGACTGGAAGGGTGCACCTCTACCTTTTTTTTATTTTATAAAAACCCCTTCTTTAATGGGGAATTGCAGTACTGGCTATGGACAACCAAATCCCTTAATACCCTGCTTAAAAGAAGGGGATCAATTCATAGCCAGTCTGGGCTTCCAACTGGAAGTCTAGTGTCCAGCCTAGCTCCATCCCCTTCCTATTATCCCAATTTCCACAGAGACCTTCTGTGCCCTCACAAGGGGGCATCCAAGAGTTGTGAAAGTTGAGTGCTCATGGAATATCATGAGGATGTGAAGCAGCACAGACTGGATATATGTTAGGCTTGTAAGTCAGCTGGGAGTGAGCTGTGATCCCAGAACTTAAAAATGGAATGGTAAGCCAGCCTGGCAATGCAGTGGTAGCATTACGGCTTATGGCACTGTTGACCTCAGTTCAGGAGTGACCTTGGAACTTTGGAGGGTCAGCCAGGTGGAGGAGAATTGAATGCCCAATGGACTGCTCTCCTCCTCCAGAGAGGGGGCAGTACAGATCCCGGCATTAGCCTGGCCCCTAGTTGTGGCTGGGAGGCAGGGAGCAGGGACCACAGGGAGCAACGGCAGAGTGGCAGACCTTCAGCATGCCATGTGTGGTAGCAAGCAAGGCACCACCATTGACATCACTGGACACATGCTCTACTGTGACAATGAGGTGCAATGAAAAAAACAAGGAAAATCCCCAACCGGCAGGATGATTCCAACCACCCGCACATTCCACATCCGACAACCAGGCACCACTATGAAACTAGATCTGTTTGGAGGTGGTGTTGGTGACCCCTGCTGCACCTACTGAAAGGACAAACCCTGGAGAAAGACGTAAGCAGGCTAAGTTCTTGGGAAGTTGGGATGACGGGGCTATGGTGGCCGGCATGAAGAAGGCTGGCCGGAGCACTGGGGATAAACAGATCAAGAAAAAAAGTAGAATTGTGATTCAAGTCCTTGTGAGATAATACATGTGAAAGTATATTCTCAAGGCAAAACCCTATGAGTTGAGAATTTAGACTTCGTTAGGATAAATTAATGTTTTCCTTTTTGTAATTCTGTGTTGAAAACGTGCTTATTTTGATTTTTCTAGTGTGTGTGAGTCTCAGTTTGTTTACTGTATATCTTGTAATTTTTTTGTAAACTTCAAGTATGTTGTATTTTAATATATACTATATCTGTGACTGTACAGTGTTTTGAAAATATAAATGTAATCCATTTTATTGGCTCTTTTGGTGATCCACCTCTGAGAGCATGTACCAACTTAAAAGTAAGCCTAATTCTGATACAGAGAAGGGGGAAGGTGTACTTTGAATGACTATGGGGGTTCTTATGCCCAAGAAGCTTTGTACTGTATGAGAAAGAGCCTGGCCTTGTGTGATGTGAGAAAGAGCCTGTGATGGGACAAGGAATCTTGGATGATTTTGTGACAGCAACTGTTTTTGCTGCTTTCAAATTGGGCTCTGCGCTACCAGAGGAAGAAGTTACACTGAGGTAAGGGACAGCACAGAGCAGGAGTATAATGAGTGAACACCAAGACTTTTAAACTGTTACAGTATTGTATCTTTTAAATTTTAGATTTTACTCATTAGCTCGATCACGATCTTATTTCCAGGTCCCCCCTGGCATCACCATTCTGTGTTTGGCTGGAGGAAAGGAGGCAGTAATGAAGGGCAATTACAAACACTGAGAGCCGGGTAAACAGATTAACACTGTCTTTAACACCTCAGCAATCCACGATAGATGGACGGCCTAATTAACCAAAAAGACAAGATGGGGTGTTCACTGTGGTGAGACAACAGCACACCACAGCTACCTGAGAAGTGCCATTATCCCACCACAGTGCACATCCTGGAATGTCATATTGCGATAATAAAATGAGTCCAAGATTTTTTTTTTAAGATGAGGCTGAAAAATGCACAAAAATAAATAAACCATTTTTAAGAGGAAAAGGGAACATTGTTTAACTAGGAGTAACACACTAAGCCAAAGCTTGTTTCCAGACAAGACAGTTAAGTGATTTGCTTAGGATCACACAGTATGCACCCGAGGTGGCTGTGGGATTCAAACCCAGGTATTCAGATGTATAGCTCAAAGCCTTAACCCACTGCACTATACTGCCTCCAAAGAAAACATTCATCCACCCCTGCAAAATAGCCCCAGCACATCCCAGCACTGACATGCCATCTCAGCTTCAAATATTATACACAGTACAATCTTTTAATTAGTTCTTAAACCCTCTATTTTCTCAATCCACCCCCACTGTGACCTCTACAGCTCCCTCGATCTAACATCGCTCCACGCTGGCAGACATATCCACAGCATCAGGACCACTGCAAAATTCTGGGCACAGTCCCTTCCCCCCTACCTTGCATCTGCCCTCGCAGTCCCATCACAGCCCACCTACTCTCTTAGGAGTGGTAACTCCCGGCTCCTATATGTTCCACACATGGCCACATCAAGGGGCCAAGTGGCATTCAATTATCTCATGCCTAAACTTTGGAATGCTCTCCCAGAGGATGTTCGTAATTTCACTAACCCGGCTCACCTAAACAACCTCCTCAAGGCCCACTTCTCCCCTACATGTGCCTGCGCATAGGGCCATCCAAAGGGCTGGTTCCCCAAGTCCACTATTCATATTTAAGCCTTTCTGACATGCTCATGGTACACCATCCCTGCGTAGTTTACACGCTTGTTGAGCAAATTGTTAGGGGTCGCAGCAGCAGTCCTTTCTTAGACCCGTGTATAAACTATTTTGCTTCGTACTTGTTTCACAGCTAATTATACCTATTTATTAATTGTCACATGCACTATTTCTCCTACTGTTTGTAATATGTAAGCTGCACACATATGCTTCCACTTCATGGCTACTAGTTGTATGCTCCTGTCCTCCCCTCTGAGTTATCATAACTTCCTGCATAGTGTCCCATTCAAAATGTACAAATTTCCTCTACTGTATGTAAATGTAACTGCATTTCTTGTACACTCTTCTTATGATGTATGTTCCACATGGGCCTATCCCCCAGAATGCATCTGGAATCGAGCGGTAACCCGCTCAGTATGTTTTCCTGGTAAAACTCTTAAATAAATAAATAAATTTACCTGTAACCTTGCCTTTCTTGCATCTTCTTTCCTTTACTCCCTCCCTTTTCACCATCTTGTTTCTTTCTGTCTTTCCCTTATGAAAATGAAATATATTTGAAAATATATTAACAATATATTTACATATAGTGAAATATATTCCAATCTACTTGTTTTATAATATATTGTAATGTATTGTAAAATCTATATATTTCAATGTATTTTAAAATTTGCAAATATATTGCAATGTACTGTAAATATATACATTATGCCCTCTTTAGTATATTCCATATATTGCAAAATATATTGATAAAATTCAAATATATTAAAATAAGGATGGTAAATATGTTATTTGTATATTGCCAATATATGTATAAATGTATTTTGTTTTACATTTCAAACGTTGTTTCCTATGGGCCTGATATTCAAAACTGCACCTGGCAATGGTGCAAGTAGGTGCTCAGTGCAACTGAGTTGCGCTGGAGCAACTAAGGGAGATATTCAAAAGAGATGTGCCATGGCGCATCTCTTTTGAATATAGCAAGGAATGCACCTTGCGCAAATGCAATGCACTGGTGCATCCCCCCAGACAGGTCCAAATACCAGGAATGGGTAATGCACCAGCGCAGCAGAGATGCACTGTGCGCAAATTCCTGATATTCAGACACCAATATGCAAATGGAGCCATTATGCATGCAGAACACAAATGGAGCCATTTGCATGTCATTATGGACCAATTTGCATGAGTTGTGCTGGGCTGGCCAGCAAAATGCACCTGGCGTCCTGCACACTATGCAATGTTGGTAGTGAAGGTCCAGAGGTACCCCCACCCCTCCCGTAGTGGCGATTGCCATGTCAGAATGATTGCCAGGTCCCTGATAGTTTAGTGGTACTCCCCATCCCTCATGTAGCAGTGATCACTGTGTCAGAATGATTGCCAAGTCCCTGGCATTCTAGCGATATCCCCACCCCTCCTGTAGTGACAATCACCATGGCAGAATGAGTGCCAAGTCCCTGGCAGTCTACTGGTACCCCCCTCCCCATCCCGACCCTCCAATCACCGACACCGTAATGTAATAGTTATCCCTGATGGCCCAGTGTTCCCCCCCTCCCTCACTGAATTCCTGATCACAGTCCAAACATTCAACTACACCTCCCTGATGGTCAGTGGTACCCCCCACCCACACAGGACCCAGTGCACCCAGCTCCCCCCCATCATCAGCAGACAGCAGACCTGCCCACATACTACTGTGGCTGCCTGTTGAATGACAGCTTACAGTAGTGGCTGCAAGCTCATTGGTCCACACTGTGGATCAATGGGCTTACAGTGCATACTGTAATAATACACAACTTTGTAAATGAATGACTTAATTCACAAAGTTGTGTAGTATTACAGTATGCACTGCAAGCCCATTGATCCACAGCGTGGACCAATGAGCTTGCAGCCACTACTATAAGCTGTCATTAGGTGAGCAGCAGTGACAGAATGTGGGCAGGTCTGCTGCCTGCTGATGACGGGGGGAGCTGGGTGGGCCTCACATCCCAGGCTGAATATCGGAATGTGCCATATATGCATGGGCACACTCCCTGGAGATGTGCAGCATACATTATCTTTGTGCCCCGGTGCATTGGGAATTGCGTTGTGCAATTCCCACCTTTGAATATTGCCCTGGGGTGCAGTTCTAGAGCTGCACTGGCACAACTCAGTTGTGCAAGGTGCAAGCCCTATGAATATCTAGCCCTATATTTACAAACATATATATATATATAATACACATGTAATTAATATTAATATAACCATTAACTTACCCAGACAAAAACAAAAGAAATGATTCCTTATTTACACATACCTCTACAACTGGAGTTCATCTTGTTATTAATTATGGAGATACTTACATTGAATTATAATTTTACAGTGCAGCTTTAACTCAAACATATATTTATACTTATACATACAGTATGACTTATCTCACAAGCTCATGCTTGTTAAAGGCTCAGACTGGTATTTATACCACCCCAATTTGTTTTACTTTTAGGTCAGGGTGAGATCCTACATATAGTTGCTTTATAACTTGCACCTTTCTTTTCAGTCTGTAAGCTAGTGTTGTAAATTTGAAAGTTTTGTAAAACTAGTAAGTATCATGATTTTGGCTAATAAACTATGTTTTTGAAATATGCAAATTAGTTATGCAAATGTACACATGGAATGAAGCTAAGCATTTACAAAAATACATGTAAAATATATAAAAAATATATGTAACATGTATAAAATATATGTAACATAAAAATATACATAACATACAAAGAATACAGTATATATTTTGAAATATACTGATAATATATTTCAGACAATTTACTACTAAATAGATTGACATTTTTTCAAGCAATGCATGAGGCAGAATATGTGGTTTCATTTTATGTTGAAATATGTTGTGTATTATATTTCATTGAGTCAAAGTATTTCTCAATATAGTGACATACATTTTTGCATACTATGGGTCAGAAATATATTATGTCAGTATATTTATAAAAACATTTCATAACATATCATATAATATATTACATTGGGACAATGTGTTTCTCATTGTATTGACATACATTAATGCATATTTATAAATATATTGCAATATATTCAATTTTCGTAAGGGTTCCTACATTCAAGAGATGGAATGTTTTCTATGGATGAAATACAAGAATTATAATCTCTACTCAGTTCTACTGGCAGAATGTTCACCACCTCCATCACACAACAGAAGGCCTTGGATGGAACCAGGGCTTTTGTTTTGTCTGTAGCAGGTATAAACAGCAGAAATTTCCCTGGTAAGCAGGTGAAGACAGAAGGGGAATTTTTATGGTCAGCAAAGAAACACCAACACTTTTAAATTCTAAGTAGTGTTGTACTTCATTGTTTTGATTTTTGTATATGTATGTAAGAAGAGAATTATGAGGGTAAATAACATTTAATTATTATTTTTTTAAATTTAATGGGACACTGTCAACCTCTTAGGCCTCAAAGTGTCCCTTGTTTAAAAAACACATTTTATGATTGTTAACATTTTGTATAGACTGCTGATGTGGCTGGTAGTTTGATTCTGATTCTTTTTTTCTTTTAAAAAGTGAAAAACAGACTGCCCACCATACTGGTGTTACCACGGACTTAGGAACACCCCCAACACAGTCTAGCCACTCATGTTGCAGTGGGAGTTTAGGTGGCTACTGCCTCATGAGTAACTGCACTGTTTCGCTGTGCTTCCAATGTTTAGGAAATATTCAAGAAGAATAGATGCAGGATTTGAATCACAATAAAGTTGTTTATAAATATACATTACCATGCATTTCAGTTCTACTAAACAAGGAGACAGACAAAACAAACAGTAACATTAATGAATTTTAGAGAAGGTAAGCAGTCATAAAATGTGGATTTTTAAGTAGAAATAAAATATGATGCAGAACAGGTTGAAAGTGTCCCTTTAAGGCAGTTTTATTTTTAAGGCCTAGTTGAAGGTTTTTAGTGAGTATAGGTGACAGCCATGTCTGCAGTGGCAACCTGGGTTGTGTGGTTAGTACCGGTTTTAGTGTGAAGAGGCTGCTGGATCTTTATCCTGTGCTATCGTGTTGAGATAACACTGGTAAAGATGGCCCTCAGCCAATCAGGTTTCACAAATTTTAAAGAGCACCTTTCATGGTGTCTAGAAGAAGAAGAATCAGCATGTATATAGCACTTTTCATACACAATGTATCCCAAAGCATTTTATAAGCAATGCTAGACTGGTAGAGAAATGACTGAATGTGTAGTGGTAGCCATATCGCACATCAACACCCACACACAGCCTGGACAATTGCATGAACTAGTTTCATGGGAAGGGGAATATTGGCCAGGACACTTGGGAAAGTTTGCTACGTGCCACAGGGGGGTTTGCTGGCCATTTCCAAAATGGCCAGTGAGCCTGAACCACTGGAGGAGATGGAAGTCACTGAGGCAGGGGAGCTGACCTCCTCCCCTATCCTCAACTATCGAGAGGGTGATGTTATTTAAGAAGCTGTGGAAGTGAACTTAGATTTTCTAGATGAAGAGATTTTTATTTCTATGGAGGATCTCACTAAACCTCAGGAAAATGCTCCCAAAATGTAACAGATGGATTCACAAATAAATCAAATTGAAGGTCTGGAACTTTCTAAAACTGAACTTTTGGCTCTATTAGCTGCTGAATAACAAATGTTTGCCCAGAAAAAAAGTCTCTTTCAAGCATGGATTTCACAGCTGGCTGACAAGGAAAAATCTGACAACTTGATACCTCAAGCTGACAGCCAACGTCCCATTCAGCATGATGCAGCTCCTATCTCGGCACCTACAGAAGAGCCCGGTACTGTCACAAAACCTAAGATAATCTTTCCCCCGACTTCTGATGTTTCTAAAGATGCTGGCAGTGATACTGTGTTAAATAGCAATTTGTGCCCAAAGCCTGTAGAAGGGTGGTAATTTAAGTGCAGCTGGTGAAATTCTTACAACTACTGATTCAAAAGCACGGCTTCTGCCTCAAAAAAGGCTGCCTAAAACTGTATAATTGACTCACACTGGTCTTAGTTCAGAACCTGTCCATTTTCAGACGGGGCTGAATCATCAGGATGGCATGACAGTTTATTCTTTTACAGCCAGAAGTGCTCCTAAGCCCCAGAGAAAATAAATCTCTAAAGGTCAGAGAGAAGCACTCACCCTAGCGAAATGCAATATTGCAGTTAAAAGTACGTCGGATGCCCCACAGTCTTGGGGCCTTAATCAAACGAAAGATATGGACTTATCCTTGGCTAGTAACAGTTCTGCTGCTCTAATCCCTCAAGATCCTTTGGGTGTCAACTGGTGCCCAGGAGTAGCTTTACAGTCTGCTGGATGGAAACAAAATGTGTCTGGTAGTTGGATTCCTGACCCTGCCTGGGATATGCCTAGCCCTTTCTCTCAGGACTCTCCTACATGGTGCCCAACAATTAATGTCCAGGTACCTATCACCACGATGGAGGAAACAACTAGTAGTATCCCTTTACAGGTTGATTTACTTAAAACTGTTCCAGTTCCAAACATTTCTACTTCCCAAGAGGGTCCTAATGAAACTATTATAGAACATGGAGCTCCACAGGTGACTGTTTTTTCGGACTCTCCTAAGCAGCAAGAGCAACCTAATATAAACAAGCTGGAGGAAGAGCTGAAGTTAAAACCCCTTTTATCTGAGCTATTTCAAAACTCTAAAAAAGAAATTGTACCTCGGCGTAATGCTGTCCAAATCAGATATAAAGATGGGTTGAATACCCCTCCGGACAGATACCATGTGGGGAAAATATTGTTAGAGTCTTTAAAATTTACCCCTAGGAATGTCTATGCTTTTATTAATAAATCTGGGGAGGATAATTATGATATCAGCTTTCATTTAGCAAATGCCCTGGACTTGTTTTGGGAGAGAGATAACCAGGATAAGTTCTCTCCTGCATGGACCCCTTTTTGGTCATTCCTTTGACGAAGCCTTTAATAAAATATGTCTCAGTGATGTTTAGGAATGAGGGGGTCCACATAGAGAGTATAACCTATTGGTTATCTCTAAAATGTGAGGTTTTGAGTGAACCTGAAGCTATACTGGACAGTGAGTTATTTTGGACTGGGGGATGGAAATTCAAGGTGAAACTGCGACAAAATGATTCAGGTGTAGAGCATATACTCAATTCCTTTATGCTAGGAAGGGATTGGAGGGGTTGCTTCTATGCAGGCCAGCCCAGGGCATGCTATAAATGTGGGTCCAGAACACATTTGTCTAGTATTTGCGATATTCCCAGATGCAATAAGTGTGGGGAGGTTGGACATGTTACTTTCCAGTGTGCTAATCACACAAAATGTGAACTGTGTGAAGAAGTAGGCCATATATTTCCAGACTGCCCTTGGGCTGCAAAAAGTAAGACCTATGTGATAAGTCCTGATCTGCCAATTCAGCAAGCACAAGATGCTGCAATCCCCCTCCTAAACATGAAGAAGAAGGCCCTCGAGACCCCCCCCCTCCACCCACCCCCACTCAGGTTTCTGAGGAAATACAAGTGATTGAGGAAACAAATTCAGGTCCAAGTCAGGAAGTAATGCTTCCTATTACCCTTCAGCTAGTCCTTTACGTTGATGAACTAGAAAGAGATAAGACATCCATAGCACCCGTTTCAGACAGGGTCCCTACACAGACTCCTTGTAGGTGCACTAGGAACATGAATCCTCAAAACTAAAACAGTAAAACTTTGGAAACAAAAAATCCCTTTGCAGTCCTAGTTAAATGGGAGGATGCTGAGAGTGGCCAAAATGAGCCGTTACGTCACCACCCAGATACGGAGGACCCAGAGAAAGTAGAGGATTCTGAGGGCTATAAAACCAAGAAGAAAAAGAAAAGAAAAAAGTTAACTTAAACTTGGGTTTGGAATGCAGGTTTACAAAGTGGGCTCAGTGAATGTTCACAGCCTGTTAAACCCTAACAAATGGCATATTGTGTTTCAGCATGTACTCTCTGCCAAACTTACTTTTTGTTTTTTCCAGGAGACCTGGATGTATGCTTCTGATCAAGAGTGGGCTTTTAGAACTGAATGGACTAGTGGTTCTTCCTTTTGGTCTTTTTGCCCAGATAGGGCTGATGGCCTAGGTATAGTGTTCTCTTCTTTTTCTTTCTCTCTAACTAAATTAATTTATGCAATAATTATTAATTATAGATGGCTTTTTGGGACCCAGTGAATATCGCCTTATTAATATATTTGGAGCTCAATCAAAGGCTGATGAGGTAGAAATGTTTCACACCCTACAACCTTATTTGGTTACCTCAAAACCAGTGATTATTGAGGGGGTGACTTTAATTGTGAACTTAGAGATCCCTCCACAATAACTGGAAAACAATTTTATTGTGACTCAAATGCGTTCAGATACTGCATTGATACTGCAGAATTAAGAGAATACAAGTCTACTTCTAACACATGCTCCCAGTTCACCTATTCTAGAGGAAAGTATTTTTCCACTATAGACTATTTTTTTACTTCAAAATCTCTTCCTATTCCTCTGACAGTGGAATTTTCTGATCACTGTTTTCTGTTAATAAGTTTTCAGGACATCATAAATATGAAGCCCTCTTATAATAGATGTAAATTGAATGTGGCTACTTTACAGGATCCAACTGTTCAGAACGTATCTATATACTTTTATGGGCAAGAACTACAGTGAGTTTTCTATATTCAGATCTAGGAGAGTGGTGGGAGGATATAAAACTGGATATAAAGAAATGGTTTCAAATACATTGGAAATTAACTGAAACTAATACATTTTTTACATATTTAAAACTCAGAAGACAATTACAATATTTATATACTGTAGCCTCCACATCTAAATATGATTTTTCTGCCCAAATAGAAAAGGTGAAGTCAGAAATTAAAACTTACCAGTATGACCATGCCCTGACAGTACGGGATATGGTACAATATGCTACCCAGAAATCCCCTTTGGGAGACCCTTATGAAGCATGTAAAGCCAGGAAAGCAAGAACCTCATTGGATGAGTTATTTGATGAGATAGCAAGAATAGTATTGTCACATTTTCAATCATAATATATGAATTCCCAGTCCCCTACAGTCCAGGATTTTCAGACATACTTCCAATCTTTACATATGCCTCATTTCCCAGAGGTATCAGATTCTATGGATAAGCCTATAATGGCATCAGAAATCCTAATGGTAATTAAAAACCTAAAATTAGGAGCATCCACAGGGCCGGATGGGCTCCCATATGAATTTTATAAGGCATATGCAAAGAAACTGAGTTCTTGTTTAGAAGTAATTTTTAACATATCAAAAAAATTAGAATGTATCGCAAAGCTTTTACATCTGAATGAAGTGCACTCAAAATCAGCATGACAGCTATTGCTTGTTTTGCCGAATAGTTGTATTTATTCTTGTCATAAACACACAATTCCAGAAAATGCCTCAAAACACCCCTTATTCAAAGCCCATGATAGTGTTCTTTAGCTTAAAGCACCCTTTTAATTCAATACATTGCTTTAGAATTTGTCAATAGACAGGTTTGCAGGACAGTCATAGATACAGTATCTCCTTCTTACTTTATCAAACTTTCTTGAGCTTCACAACTCACCGTTACTTCATGGCTCAATTGCCTAATCCCATTTGTACTCCAAGCCGGGTCGCGAACAACACTGCAAACAAACCCGAAAAGCAGGGCGCTAGCAACACATTGTTATTTTCTTAGCACCATTACTTCTTCTTGCTACTTGCGTCTCCATGGACTGACTACGAGGACCAACCACGATAGAGAATGCTGAAGTTTCTGACGTGTGACGTCTTCTTCAGAGCTAGTATCTTCATTCATGTGTCCATTACTTTATACTACTAGTTACTGTGGTGACAATACACATTTATAATACCATCATTTTATTCATTTCCATGCCATATAAACGTTTAATAAAATAACTTATCCCAATGTGCAATCAGTGTTAAAATAGTTAAAAAATCTTTAAAAAACACAATAGCCTTAACATTTTTTCAAAGGCACTATCAAATACTATTACTTGAATATTCACTTTTCTATATAGCACTTGTCACTGCGAATCAAATATGGGGCTTTAAACAAAACTCCCTTTACAGACCATTATATAGCGTACAAATTGGTCATTCTTTTAGTTTTCATATTTCTACCTGTGTTTGTTGTTGGTTCCAAATCATTATTGCCAAAATTCCAATTTCTACTTTATCATTCTTTTTAAATGTAATCAATCAACGAGTCGTGTGCAATCGATGTCTTATTCTCTGCTATAGTCATGGGAAGGCGAAAATGTTCTCTCTTTTTAGAGCTTCTACAACCCTCCACATAATAAACTTCCCAGAGGAGTAAATGGAAGGCTCTTTAGGTTTATCACATGCGTCATGTTATTATTGGGCTCTACTCCCACCACTGCTCTGAACCATGAGCAATGAGCTCCGTCCATTCACTTGTAAAATTGCATCACTTGACTCCTTATATTCTTATATATATTGATTTCAACCTTTAGAACATCATTCTTACTTTCAACGTTTTTATATTTTACAATTCTAATTTTATACTCACTCAAGCCAGAGCTTACACTGAACTTGTCTCTGTCTTCACTTCTACAAATTCATAAGACAGGTTCCAACATTTTGTTTTTCTTTCTCACAGTTTTCCACCACACTAGCTATTTAATTATTTTATGCTTTTTGTAAAAGATTATTTCTGTTTTCTATAAATTTAAACTTCTGTCATATGAATGTCACTTCATGATGAATTCATACGCTATACACAAGTCTTAGATTTTTTCCAGGGTTACTTCTTTACATCCAATTTTATCAACAGAATTTCTCATTATAACTTGCGCATGGAACTACATCCTCATTTATTTCTACAACATGGCAGGCATTGATAAGCCTACGAATGTGTGGAGTCCATGATCTTCATTTAGACCCTTTGGAACCATTGTATCTAGTTCATGTATCCAGAAACTCTCTCTATGTCTCAGTCTCAACTTCAAATCACCACCTCATACCATCAATATCACGTGTTCAAGCCCAATAAATTTTAAAGATGCAGAAGAACCATGGCCCATTTCCTCATAATGTCTTGCCATAGCATATGCAGTGTTTTTCACTCTAATAGTCATTTTGTGTTCTCCGATTCTCAACTTTAGTTCTTTTTTCATTTGGCCAATATATGCGAGACCACAGGGACATATCAGCATATAAATGACACATTGTGTTTTGCAATTAATGAAATCCTTAATTTAGTTTAGTTTAGTTTAGTTAGTTTTTGTTGACTGGGTAAGTGCACTGGACAAATCTTGCCTATTTTCAGGCACGACCCGGGGGAGGGAGATGCAGATGAATGCCAACTGACCTTGAACCAGATTAAGCTGTTGGTGGTATTTTTAGTGAATGAGGGAAATTTGGCCAGGACACCAGGGAAATTCCCCTACTCTTTTCAATAAGTGCCATGGGATCTTTAACATCCACCTGAACTACCACCAATCCAGGCAGATGGGACCTCGGTTTAATGTCTCATCCGAAAGATGGTACCTCAGAAGTGCAGCACCCCTCTAATGCTGCACTACAGTGTCAGTAGTGGGATAATTGTGTATTTCTTTCTGGATCTTGGATGTTTGAACTCTTTGGTGTTAAAAGTATTATTGCAATGCGTGCAGTTTCCACACTTAAAATTTCCTTTTGGTGTTGTTGGTAACCACGTTGTTTTTTCTTCTTTTTGCCCTTCATAAAAACTTTTCATTAGTTTTACCTTTTCTCCTCGTTATCCTTAAACCATCATTTGTTGGTTACCACAATTTGATCTTATAACCTGTTCTGCTTTGTAAGATTCCACGTTATATTGTGTACTATATGTTATCTTGTACTTATCATCTGTTCTAGCTTTATTATTCTCCAGCAGTAATTCTCTTGTTTTCAATCTTGTTCTTTCTACTGCATTAATCAAAATTCCAGCATCAAGTTTATTATGTGGAGGGTTGTAGAAGCTCTAAAAAGAGAAAACATTTTTGTCTTCCCATGACAATAGCAGAGAATAAGACATCGATTGCACATGACTCGTTTATTGATTACATTTAAAAAGAATGATAAAGTAGAAATTGGAATTTTAGCAATAATGATTTGGAACCAACAACAAACACAGGTAGAAATACGAAAACTAAAAGAATGACCAATTCGTATGCTATATAACGGTCTGTAAAGGGAATTTTGTTTAAAGCCTCATATTTGATTCACAGTGACAAGTGCTATATAGAAAAGTGAATATTCAAGTAATAGTATTTGATAGTGCCTTTGAAAAAATGTTAAGGCTATTGTGTTTTTTAAAGATTTTTTAACTATTTAAACACTGATTGCACATTGGGATAAGTTATTTTATTAAAAGTTTATATGGTATGGAAATGAATAAAATGATGGTATTATAAATGTGTATTGTCACCACAGTAACTAGTAGTATAAAGTAATGGACACATGAATGAAGGTACTAGCTCTGAAGAAGACATCACACGTCAGAAACGTCAGCATTCTCTGTCGTGGTTGGTCCATGTAGTCAGTCCATGGAGACGCAAGTAGCAAGAAGAGGCAATGGGGCTAAGAAAATAACAATGTGCTGCTAGCATCCTGCTTTTGGCTTGTTTGGTAAGTGACCCAGCTCAGAGTACAAATGGGATTAGGCAATTAAGCCATGAAGTAACGGTGAGTTGTGAAGCTCAAGGAAGTTCGATAAAGTAAGAAGGAGATATCTATGACTGTCTTGTGAGCCTGTCTATTGACAAATTCTAAAGCAATGTATTGAATAAAAAGGGCACTTTAAGCTAAAGAACACTATTATGGGCTTTGAATAAGAGGTGTTTTGAGGCATTTTCTGGATTTGTGTGTTTATGACAAGAATAAATATAACTATTCGGCAAAACAAGCAATAGCTGCTGTGTTGATTTTGAGTGCACTTCATTCAGATGTAAAAGCTTTGCGATACATTCGAATTTTTTTGATATCTTTCCTTGGAAGGAGTACCAATTAACCCAATTCTGTTTGGAGTGTCTTTAACGTTATGTTGACGTTTATGAGCCCACAACCATTTTTTTGTTAGTTTTTAACATAATGTCATCCCCCCTTCCTTTACAGAAGGCCTAGTAGTCTTCTTGTATAAAAATGGTGATAAACAGTTAATTCAGAATTAGAGACCCATCTCCGTTTTGAATTCTGATTTTAAGATTCTCTCACAAGTCCTTAATAACAGACTTAAACATTTAACACAGTTGGTAATCTACCCAGCACAGTTTTGTGGTATCCCTGGCAGAAAGATCCATCAGGCTCGCACCATAATAAGAGATATAATTGGATTCTCTGAAGAAAAAAAAACCTTAATCGCTACATTATATCTGTGGATCAGACACAAGCATTCAACAGGGTTTTTCACCCTTTCTTTTTTTACTTTAGAACAATATGAAGTTCCAAGGGATTTTATAAAGTGGGTTAAATTACGATATTCATCAGCTGCTGTAAGGCCCATAGTTCTGAATCAGGTTTGCCAAAGCATTAGAGTTATTACAGGGGTTCACCAAGGGTGCCCTCTCAGTTCTCTATTATACCAATTTTCTTTGGATCCATTAATTAAATAGATAAATGATTTTGCCTTATGGCAGGGTATAGCATATGGATTTCCTGCAGATGAGTTGTGTATTATAGCCTATACTAATTATATATGTCTATTTTTTTAACAAAGCTGCACCAACTAGATTTGCTTGGGCATGAAATGGATAAATTTTCTGCAGTCTCAAATGCCAAATTAAATTTGAATAAAAACAAAGGTTTAACTATTGGCCCAGACAGTATTTTAAATGATACCTGAGGAGGAATCACAGTGGCTTCAGAACCCTTAAAATTTTAGGAATACTTTATGGTCCAAAGAATTTACCCTCTCAAAATTGGGAAGTAGCCCTACAACAGGCAAAAATGAAAGTTCAAAGATGGAAGGCATAGAAATTATCCAAACTCAAATGAATCCAAATAATTAAACAATTTATAATACCTGTCTTTCTATATATTGCAATGGTATTTCCACCTCCCTTAAATATTTGAGACCAGGCTGTACAATAATTTTTTTCAAATGCTTTGAGGTTCAAGACTTAACCCGATCAAACAATGTTTTACCTATCTCCCTAAAGAAAAAGGGGGGTTGGGGATGGTGGATCTCATTATTTTTTTTTCATTCCATTTTCTTTTCTCAAACAATAAAATTAGGTGTATGTCCTACTGAACAGCTTGATAGTAAATGGATCACAAAGACTATAGGCCATTATTTTTCATTTTGGAACCCAGACCCCCCCCCCAAAACCACATAATAGGCTTAAGTTGCCTGCTTTTTTCAAACCTGCAGCCCAGAAACTAAGTAAGTGGAAACTGTCAGACAGTAGTATTAAAAATAATACGGCTAAACAATTGTATACAGTTATCCTGGCCCTAATTCATCCGATTACCCAGGTCTTTAAGAATTGCTCCCTGATCAATCTGAGTCAGTCCTTGTACAATTGAAAAATGAGAGGATACCCATAATATGTGGGAGATATTATGGTTGACTACGTACCGTCGATTGAATGTAGGTGGGAATTGGAAGCATAAAGCTTTAGAGGATAGGATTTGTCCATATCCATTATGTATTGCGGCAGAGGAAACGATGCAACATTTTTTGTTTGATTGTTCCTTTTCAGCTGCATTATGGAATCATATGGGAACCAAGTGGGAAATGCCTTGGTTAACTTCTTTAATTTGTGACAGTTTTGTTTTAGGAATTTATCATTTATATTTACATAAATTTCACAGGGATACTCTGGCAATTTTCTTTTGTATTTTGAAATGTTATATGTGGCAAGCCAGGTGCCAGTGGGTATTATATCAGAAACAAATGTCTTTTGAAACCTTTCCTGTTTTAGTATGTCAGGCCGTGAGGTCTGTATTTCAGTAAGATAAATTAATAGGTTCCCCTTTGAAAGTAATGAGATGATGGAAAAGTTTTTCTATATTCATTAAATATATTTAAGTTATGTTGGGGAAACCCTGATCATTTAATGAGGACCTTAAGAAATTTGTTTAGGCATCAAATGTATGATTATAATACTTACTTATTTTAGGTATGATTTGCATATTTTTTTTTGGTTTGATTTATACTGATCTGGATGTTTTAAAAGTGATTTGTTTGTACAACATGTACCTTTTTGTTTTGTATGATTTAACACTGTTTTGTATGTATTTGCTTTTGATGTTATTCTAATAAAAATTTCCCATCTCTTTTACAAACAGTGCCTTGGGTTCTTTTACTTCCACCTGGACACCCACCAGACAGCACCAGGATGGGTAGAAGGGATGTCGGTTTAACATCTCATCTGAGAGACAGCACTCCTCCCCCCCCATAATACTGCACTCAGGTATCAGCATTTTAGCTATGAGTCCAATCCTGGTGTGGGAGGAGAACCCATGACCTTCTGGCCCAGAGGCAGAAGTGCTATCAACTGAGCTGTGCTGACATCTTTAGAAATTCCACACACACACACACACACACACACACACACACACACACACACACACACACACACACACACACACACACACACACACACACACACACACACACACACACACACACACACACACACACACACACACACACACACACACACACACACACACACACACACACACACACACACACACACACACACACACACACACACACACACACACACACACACACACACACACACACACACACACACACACACACACACACACACACACACACACAATATTGGTTCCTTACCTGCTCCAGTTTCAGTGGGAGCCAAAGGAGCATTTTAAAATTGCTGCATTTAATGCGAGGGGCACGCTCCTCAGACTACCATAAGGGCTGACATTTACATCCTTTTTTTAGTATTTGATAGTTCTGATTCAGATACATCAAGGCCACCGCTCAACTAACAAGAGCCTTGTTTTATCTGAATCAGTACCTAATAAAAAAATTAACATAAAAATCAGCTCCTATAGTAATCTATGGAGCGTGTCCCCATGCTCTCTATGTAAAATGTCAGAGCAGGTGAGAGCGTGGTATGGCACTGAACACAGGGAAGTGGAAGGGATCTGCATCTCTTGGCTCCACAGAGCTGAATTATGATCCCTTCCATCGTTAAATGTAACAATTTTAAAATGCTCCTTTTGGCTCTCACTGACACCGGAGTAGGTAAGGAACCTATGCTGTTTTTGTCCTGAGCACCATGAAAGGTGCTCTTTAAAAGACATTTTATAATTTTGTGATCAGTTATAACCAGCAAGGTTATTGTCACCTATGACAATAACTTTTGGCAATGGAGTTCCATCCAGCTAAAGTGAGTGCCCAGCTCATAGAAGATTACTTTTATTTTTCCTGGGGGGGGGGTGCTCAACAAATAGCTGGGAAGCTCTGGGGTTTCTGGTGTTCTGTGGTGCATTTTGAGGGTTTTACTGAAGAGATAGCACAGTATAAACAAACAGCACAGAAATAATCTCAGTACCCAGATTTGCCTGTATTTTGGTGGTTCATCTTACTTCTAATTATAGCCATAAGATGCTTTGTACTATAACATCGCATAGTTATTGGTAGGCAAATTACATTTCTTAACTGATTGGGAAACAGTCAACCTGCTGAACATCAGCCAACACTGCACTAGTTGCTAGAAGACATTATTGTCCAGGGATCAGAACACTAAACCACTGAATGGAGAACCCAGGTTCTCCATCCCACCACAGCCACTGACTTATTGTATGACCCTGTGCCAGTTACCACAAGGTCACCTCCACCAGCTGTTCAACTCAGTAGAAGCAAAGCCCCACTAAAAATGAGATGCTGTAGCTCATTTAGGATGTCCTGGTAAGTCAAATGTAAAACACAACAGTCAGCAACTACCCTACCCACAACTTGCTAAAAAAAAAAAAAAAGCTTTATGGAAAAGGACAACAAATTGACATCTTAAATAAAGCCAAATCCTGATACAAACCATCCTGAATAGCCCCTTAAGCATAACAAAACAATGTTTGCTTAACCCTTTAGCCTAGTATAAGGGCAGACAGCTACACTGGCAGTCTCACAAAAAAATACTAGATATACTATATTTCCATCTTACCCACAGTCCCATAGGAGGAGAAAGTGTTAGATCAACCACAGATCAGGGGAAGGGGGATTACATCTTCTTTTGGCACAGCAGGCAATTTGTTTATAGTAGTGAACAGTCCCAAAAGTTGCCACCGGGGACTGCCAAGTGAGGGGGTGCAGGTCAAGGGCAGCCAGCCCACAGAAAGCAATCAAATCCAAAAATGACCAGCACTCCAACCATCCAAGAAATAATGGGACCACAAGGGAAATATAGCAAATAAACTTGTAATCAAGTGTCACAAATCCACTCCGGGGGTCAGGCCCTCTGCGCCCACAGTGACCAAACTTGAAGTGTGATTTGTAATCATGGAACAAAGAGGGACACCCTCCTGTTTGTTTTGGGTCCAAGCAAACTACAAGTCTTGAGTCCTGGAGACAAATATGAACCCTATTTAGCTAGCACGCCCAGGTAACAGGTCCAAATATCACACTCTTTTTGGGGGAGAAGCAGCACAAAATTTGACCCAGCAGGCATACTACCGATCTGGTTCACAACCCCCTGCTGACTCAGTTGAGACGTTGGTATTTTCTTAGCTTGCTGGATCTTTACACAGATCCATGTTGGCATGGCTGCATGTGGTGACACACTAAGCAAGTTAAGTTATGTCAGAATATTAATACTGTTCCACCATTCACACCCAAAATGAGCATGTCTCATGCAGTGTTTTAAGGAAAAGCAAAGTTTACTAAAATTAAAAATAGTAAATAAATACAGTACATAAAACAGAATGTATACACATTAAGATTACAGTCAGAAAGAAATGGACAATTACAAAACAAAGTGCCTTGTAACTGAATTAACTAATTCTAACTCAGTTTTCAGTTGGCAAAGGGTTTGGGCTGTTGCTACCTATCTTGACAGAAGTGGTCTGTCTTGAGTCCAGGAACAAAGTGTCCCTTAGAAGTCCAGAACAAAAGTGTCAGTCCTTTCAGCCAGCTTGACAATATCAGAGAGGCCAGAATGTCCCTCCCATCCTGTGATGTCACAGCTGTGGGCTGTTAACACTCAGTTCTACATACTTAATTTGTAACATGAAACTGCATAGGCAAAACAGGTGAGATTACTACTTGATTGGAATCTGCAAATACAGCAATATTTTTAGTCATAACAAGACAGGCTGTCTTCATCAGAGTATGGTTTTATGGCAGGTTACAATATCCCGTTGATCTTTCAGAGAAACATCCTGAAAACACTTCTCATATTGGGTTGACTTTTCACAGAGGTCTATCAGAAATGGCTTCCCTCTTGGTACACCATAAAATGTAATATTTTATGACCAGTTGCCTAGTTTCAAAGCAGTGACTTGTCATAACCTGGTTTTTATAACAGTCACAAGATGTTTAGCAGATAAGTGTTAGATTTTCTACAAGCCAGCTGTGCCCTTTAGGTCAGCAAGAAGGCAGAACATTTTTTTCCTTTTAAAAAAATCCTATGTCCCATGATGCCTTGTGCTGACGGCCATGTTTCACAAGCAGAAACTAAAAGTAAACGTATTTATAGCAAAAATATAATACAAATAATAACAGGCAGACGGCTATTGCCACACCCCTCCCTCCTAGAATGAATTTGGGGGAATCTATTCCTAGGCAAGGGGTGAGTTTCCCAAATTCAATTCACTGTTCTAACTGGTGTGATAGCCTGTCTGCATTTGCCAATCCGGCCCTGTGGGTAATAATCATATTGCATGCCTGTAATGCAAGGCTTCATCTTAGAAGCCTACCATCTGTCTTACCCATTTGTGCCAGCCAAACCAGGGGGTTATGATTCATCTGTATCTCAAAGTGCCTCTTGTATAGGTATGGCTCTAATTTCTTCAGTACCCACACCAATGCCAGGTACTCCTTCTCCACTGTAGAATAAGCCTGCTCCCTGGGAAGTAATTTCTTATTGTGGTACACTATTGGGTGATCTTTCCCTTGGTTAGAAGTCTGGCTAAGTACTGCCCCAATACCCACTTCTGAGGCATCTGTCTGGACTACAAATGACTTACTGTAGTCTGGACTGACCAACACAAGAGCACTGCACAGTGCCTCCTTTAGTTGTGTAAAGACTCATTCATAGGCTGGTTCCCAATTTACCCTTTTAGGCATCCTTTTCTTTAGCAGGCCAGATAGAGGAACTGCCAGGGCACTGTAGTTCAGTACAAACTTTTGATAGTATCCAGCAGTCCCTAGAAAACTTTAAACCTGCTTCTTGGTTTCAGGCCTGGGCCATACTTCTATTGCCTCAAATTTGGCTTGATTAGGGTGAAGCTACCAGTGCCCTACTATGTGTCCTAGGTATGCTACCTCTGCCATGGCCACCTGGCACATTTCAGCCTAGACAGTGAGTCCAGCCCTCAGTATCCTGCCCAACGCTTTCCTCAGGTGGGACAGATGTTCCTTCCAACTGGCACTGAAGATGGCAATATCATCCAGGTACACCACTGCATACTCTTCAGTACCATGTAACACCTGGTTCATGACCTTTGGAAGGTGGTAGAGGCATTCTTCATTCTTAAAGACATGATCTTGAACTCAAATAACCCTATTGGCATGATGAAAGCTGACCTCTTCCTAGCTCTGGCAGTTAACTCCACCTGCCAATACCCTTTCATCAGGTCAATGGTGGTAAGGTAGGTCGCCCTTCCCAACTTGTTCAGTAGTACATCCATCTGTGGTATTGGGTGGGCATCTGACTTTGTAACTGCATTGAGTTCACAATAGTCCACACAAAAATGAGTAGAGCCATCTATCTTGAGAGCAAGGACTATGGGTGAGGCCCAGGGGCTGTGGGATTTCTGGATTACCCCCAAATCCAGTATTTCCTCCACCTCCCTCCTAATGTCCTTTAGGATGGCCTCAGACACCCGGTATGCTATCCACCGTATAGGCGCTTGTGTCCCCGTGTCTACATCATGTGCCATTAAGGGGGTTAGTCCAGGCTTGGCAATAAACAAAGGGGCTAAAACCTCTCTTACTTCCTGGGTCTGTTCTGGGGTCAACTAGGGTGACAGTTTGATTGTCTCCACAGAGGACTCCTGCTTGCTTTCCTCAAGCAAATCCAGAAGGGGGTCTTCCTCATCCATCCCCTCCTCAGGACTACACACTACCATGTCAGCCCTGTTTGCTTATGCCTTCATCATGTTGACATGGTACATCCTATAAGAATGTCTCCTGTCAGGCAGTTTATGTCATTCACATGTCTGACTACTTTGTATGGTCCTGCCCACTAGGCCTGTAGCTTATCCTTCTGGACCAGGATTAGGACCTTGATTTCCTGACCCACAGTGTACAAGCGAGCTCTGGCTGTATGGTCATACCATACCTTTTGCTTCTGCTGGGCGGTTGCCAGGTTGCTCTGGGTTGTTCCCATAAACTCCTTCAGCTTTTCCCTAAACTTAAGGGCATACTTCACTATGGGAGATCTCTGGGCAGTGTGCTTGCCTTCCCAGTCTTCCTGGATCACGTCTAGGAGCTCACACACCCTACATCCATATAAGACCTCGAAAGGGGAGAACCTTGTTGACTCTTGGGGCATCTCCCTGTATGTGAACAACAGGTGTGGAAGGTATTTCTCCCAGTCCCTCCCATGCTGTTCAGTAAAAGCTTGGAGCATTGATTTAAGGGTACCATTAAACCTTTCCACAAGCCCATTGGTTTGCAGGTGGTAAGGTGTCATACATCTCTGCACTACCCCACACTTCTCCCACAAACACTTCATCGGGTCCAACATGAAGTTACCCCATCGATAAGTGATAACCTCCTGTGGGAACCCAACATGGGAGAAAATCCCTAGCAAGGCATCTGCCACTTTGTCTGCCCTCAGTGAGGATAGGGCGACTGCCTCTGGGTATCAGGTGGCATAATCTACCACTGTCAGGATATACCTTTTCCTGGAGAAGCTTGGGGTACCCAAAGGTCCCACAAAATCCATTTCTACCCTCTGGAATGGCTCTTCCACTAGGGGCAAGGGAATTAGGGAAGCTTTGCTTTTACTGCCTGTTTTCCCTATTTTTTGGCACCGGTGACAAGACCTGCAATATTTCTTTACCTGGTGGGTGAAGTTGGGCCAATAGAAATTCTGGGCCTATTGCTGCATAGTGTGTGCAGTTCCCAGATGTTCAAACATGTGGATATCATAAGCAGTCTTGAGCAACCGCTCACTGTGCCCCTGGGTAACGACAAGCTGCCTGCCGATCACCCCTCCCTCTGCCCCTACGTCCTGCATATACAACATTCCACTGTCCCAGTACACTCTGTATCATATCACCTCCCTGTGTCCCAACAGATTCTGTACAAGCCCTCAGCCTCTCTAAACTAGGATCAGTCCTCTGAGCAGCTGCAAAATTTGCACATTTTCCCAAGGCATGGGATATGTCCCCTTCAGACTCTAAACTGGGGTCCATAGCTCTAGCATCAGGGCATTCAGGGTCACTGCCATCTCTAGCCCTCTGACCATTGGCTATCCCTTCCTCCTTCTCCTCCTCAGAGTAACATTCGGTAGCTGTTTTGCAAAACAGGTCAAATTAATACTTGATTGGAATCTGCAAATACAGCAATATTTTTAATTATAACAAGAAAGGCTGTCTTCATCAGAGTATGGTTTTATGGCAGGTTTCAATATCCCTTTGATCTTTCAGAGAAACATCCTGAAAACACTTCTCATATTTGGTTGAATTTTCACAGAGGTCTATCAGAAATGGCTTCTCTCTTGGTACACTGTAAAATGTAATATGTTATGACTGGTTGCCTAGGTTCAAAGCAGTGGCTTGTTATAACCTGGTTTTTATAACAGTCACTGGAAGTTTAGTGGATGAGTGTTAGATTTTCTACAAGCCAGCTGTGCCCTTTAGGTCAGCAAGAAGGCAGAACATTTTTTTCCTTTTAAAAAAAATCCAATGTCCCATGATGCCTTGTGCTGATGGCCATGTTTCACAAACAAAAATTCAAAACAAAATCAATCAATCAATCAATCGAGTCTTTATTTAACCAGGTGTTCATCGTTGAGCAGAAGCTCATTTGCAAGATGGACCTGGGTGGAGCATGAACAATTGTATATACAAGTCAACACAGGTATTTACAAGGCAATACAGATAATACTCTATACAGAGAGGAAGAAAAAGAAGTTCATATGTACATAGAATTATACAGATATTGTACAGATTACATGGTATTTACATACATAGAAGTGTCTATAGGAAGATAAAGCAGGTTATCTAAGGTTGCAGGAGGAAGTAACGGAAGAAAAAATAAAATAAAAATATACACCAAGTAGAGGTGAAGGTAGGGGGGAAGGGAGGGAGGTAGGGGGAGAAAGGCTAGGAGGGCATGGTCACAGAGAGGAGTTGGTAAAACGGGATGTAGAGAAGGTGGATGGAGAAAAGGAGTATGTGTGAGCCCCGGGATTGAATGCTATAAAGTACGGGGCATGGTAGGATGTCACAACCCAGGGTAGTGATTTAAAGCAAAAATATAATACAAATAATAACAGGCAGATTGCTATTGCCACAATCAATTTACTGAGGTCCTCAATAAACTGATTACAAGTTTATCTGCTATATTTGCCTTATGGTCCCTTCATTTGTTGAATGGTTGGCATGCTGGTCATTTCTGGATTTGATTGCTTATAGTGGTGGCAATGCTACATAATGGGGAGAAAACATGCAGCGTCCAGTGGACCAGGTGTATCAAGTCTTTTGTGTCTCTAAGCTTATATCTGATGTGAATGTAGGATTTTTATCTTCTTCTTGACTCAATGACATAATATTCTCCTCCTGGTTTCCTCCAGCTCTGACTAGAGGCTGCTCCAGCTCCAGTCCTCAACTCCTTACAGTCACCTCCCTCGAGCAGTTCCTCCTCTTTCTGACTGGGCAGCTTTACTTAGAGGCAAATATGGAAGCGGGATGCCCACTGCTGCTGCTGAACTGACTGCGTGGTAAGTCAGATGACAGACCCAGTTTACCAACCACGTCCTCAACCCCTGTTGCCTGGAACCATGTACCATGGGAACCACAACTGTTGCTGCAATATGGATCAGTGACTCAGAGTTCACTCTGAGTAGGTGATGCATGCAAGGACCCATCCACCAAAGAATCTCCCTTTTCTGGTGACTCAGACTGGCTGAAGTCAGACTCCACCAAAAGACACACACAGACCTGTGGTCACAGTCCTCGCATCATTGCAGACTGAGCTGAGTGCATGAATTTCCATGAAAAGCTGTGGTAGGCTACTACAGGCAGGCTAGGCAGTGATTGATTGCTGCTCAATTGTCCTGCGACTCGGGCAAATACTCAGCCAGTTTCTGATAGCTGCAGAGCTTCCCCACTTCAGTTTAACCCTTGCAGTTCGGGGTTAATATACAGCCTGCACACATATTGGCTCAAATTGCATTACACTATTTCCGGGGGGAGACAGAGACCCTACCTAATCTTCGCAGGGGCTGAAGCCCCCGTGATTTGGCACCTATGGTCCAGCTTAAGTGTGTCTGATATAAGAGGGCTGCACTGTACTATCAAATCAGATTTTCTAAACAATTTTTTTTTGCTGTCATACTGTGTCCTTTTTTATTAGACACCACAATTCTCTGGCATAGTCCCCAGTGTGAATGCCACTCACACAAACTAATCCAAATCCACTGTAAGCCTCATTTATAATAAAAAAAAATGTTCCCCCGTGGAGACTGTATTTGTTATGTTTTAGTTTTTTTTTAATTAGCAAAACAGAACAGGAAGTCAGTCACAATGTACACCCTAGGTACTCTGATCCAAAACTAATGCAGACAAGAGGGAGGGAGAGGCACTCACTGCTGGAAGCCAAGCAATAACTTAAGGATGTTGAAGTGTAGTTGCTTCTGCTTTATTCCCTAAAAAAAGTGCTAGCAAACTTTTTTTTCATAAAGCTTTTTACCACCAGGGATGAGGGGCAGCTCTCTCAGCCTTGTCCTCACTCTTCCCAACTATCATTCACCTCTCTCAACCAAGGGTCGAGTCTTCCATGGATTCCACCAATGGCTGATCCAGAGAGGAGAGGGCAATCCCCCCATCAACATATCCAGGCCCCTGGAGTCAAGTGGCAGTGCTGGCTGTGAGGGAACAGGCAGGCCTTCAATCAGCCTGTCCTCCCACTTTTTCCATGTTCTCCCAATTCCCCTGCTGTGGTGACACATCAGTATGTGCATGTAGAAGCATGCATGTCCTGCAGAACCCCAGCATCCCCCCCTTTGAGCCACTCCCAATCTCAACTACCACAGGTCCTCCACCTGATGACAGTCAGAGGCCAAGAAAAGTGGCCATTGTTCCCCTGAAAAGGAAAGCAATCCCTGGGACACTCAATCCTCTCCTACCCCATTGACCCAAACAGGGGTCGCCGGCATGGCAGGAGGTAAGGCATTCAATGTCTTAGCCATCCACGCCTCGGGCCAGCTCCAGTTATGCAGACTTACAGTTTTGCAAGCACACTGTGTCCTGATTTAATGGGAACCACCATTCTCTGGCATAGTACACACTGTGCTCTTGTTACTGTTTTCGCTTTTGCAATCACACAAAGGAATCCCAAATCTCTATAAGCTAAACAAATCACAATTTATTTTTTACTGATGGAGAAAGTGTTTTAAACTTTCAAACTTGACTTTTAAATTATCTTGTTGTTTTCCCACTCATACTGTTTTACAATTACACAGTGTCCTTATTTAGCAGAAAACATCATTCTCAGGCACAGAACAGATGATCTTTTACTATTTTCACTTTTTTTCACTCCAAAAATTAATTCAAAATTTATATACACTACATAAAATCACAATTACTTATTTTCTTATGAAAACTCTTGTTTGCTTTCATATCTGGCTTTTTAATTATCTCATCAGTTTTCCAACTCACAAAAATAGTTACATGTTGTAGTCTATACACACACACTAATTAAGTAATAAGGCAAGTCAGGGGGTGCGTTATGGTGGGATAATTGCCTGCCTCAGGTGGACTGAAGCACAAGGTGAAGATGAGTGCTTCAACCACCCAAGAAGGGCCATTAGTCCACCATAATGCACCCCCGGGTGCCTTATTGTTATTATGAAATGGGTCCTTTTTAGTAAATTGGATATATATTTTAAACATATTTTTGTTGAGCTACTTTTAGTCAGACTGTTGTGCTGGGATAATGGCCTGACTGAAAGTAATTTTTAGCCAAACAGCAGCCAGCATTCTTTCTACTCATTTGGTAATTTGCACTATTAACTGTAACATATATGAACACGTCATATTTACATAAGATGGACTTTACAGCAATGATCCTGGGAAGACTCACATTCAACAGAATCTATGACATACAAATACAGTGTAGTCCAGAATATGAACAGAGTGTCCTTATTATGAAATTTGAACGCAGCGTGATTGTATATTTTATACTCTATAATTGGAAAACTACGTGGCAGATTTTTACCCCACTTTCTGGCATTGCTGTTCATCTCATTTTAATGTTTGTGTGTGC
The DNA here is from genome assembly GCA_016271365.2 of Neoceratodus forsteri. Classification (NCBI taxonomy): domain Eukaryota; kingdom Metazoa; phylum Chordata; order Ceratodontiformes; family Ceratodontidae; genus Neoceratodus; species Neoceratodus forsteri. The sequence continues at coordinate 89,784,688 of JADMNL010000024.1, forward strand.
ACGTGTGCAGCAAACATGCACTCAGCAAACATTTTGTTACAAAGAATTGCATTTCAGAGTTGTGTCACAGTTGGGTCCAGTGCAGCACAGGCTGCAAGGGGCTTGGCAGTGACAACCCAGTGCCTCCCAAAAATCTGGAATCCCTCTCCCCTCAAATACGGCACTCTTCCTCTGCTTACTCTCTCTCTCTCTGTCTCTCGCTCTGCCCTCAAAAATTACCTTGCTCCTAGCTGCTCCTGCCGTGTCCCTCCCTAACTCCCTCCTCTAAACCTCGGACAAACCCTAAACCTCTACTGTCACCTTCATTTTACCCTGTGGACATCCACCCAAATTCCTAGCTCTCCTCCCCTTTCCCCAAATTGCTCCCCCTTACTGGCCTTTCCTTTGGATCTCTCACAGAATATAAGGGGCCCCAAATGGTCTCCATTAGTCCATCTCCTACCCCCCAAAGGTGCTTGTATCTCTTATCTACTCCCTTCCCCCACCATCCTAAAGGTGTCTCTCTGGGACACTTCCTTATCCCCTTCCCTCTGGTCAGTGCAGTACAGGGTCTTCACATCCTGAAGTGGTCTCCAGGGACATGACTCTTCCCCCTCCCCACCCACCTCACCACTGCCTCTCTTTTCCCTTTTTTCTTACATGTTAAGCACTTATTTATTAACCCAGCACTTATTACTTATTAACCCAGCACTTATTATTGTCCACTGTTTTTACCTATCCTGTGCAACACTGTTGTAACACTGTTTGTAACATCTACCTTACAACTGTATGTTAATGTTGAACTTATAACTCAAATGTTTAATGTCTCATTCCTAATGTACCCCTTCCCCCCAGGTTGCACCAGGAGATGAGCAACTTGTTGCTCAGTGTGCCTTCCTGGTGAAACATTTCAATAAATAAATAAAGCCCAGTGATCAGCAACACTGATCATGATGCATTTTTCTTTTTGCGGGATGGAAACTTCTAGTAGTTGAAAGGAGCCAACTGCCCCATTCACAGAGCAGCTGGTACCTTTCGTCTGCGAAAACCCTTCCATTCTATTTTTTCTTTTGTTATAATCAGCAGTTAGAAGTCAATAACTCCATGTTGTCCTGGATTGTGAAATCAACTCCCTCCCACTGCTGAATATCCCTCCCACCTCCCATTGTTCCCATGCACTTTCAGAATTTTCTGAAACTAGAGCGCCCAATCCCTGGTGCCAGTTAGTAGCCCCACCTCTCCCATTTACCCTGTACAACAACACCAGGGAGCCTACCCCGGTGCCAACAAACATGATACTGATAGTGGGGTGCCTAATCCCCAGTGTCAGTACCTGAAATAAAGAAAATCATCCATTGTGGCTTTTTAAATTTTTTTTTTTATATCTGTAAAAAAGAAAATTGTCTATACATGTACGTTGCCACTGCCACCCCTCCATCACCATTACCTTCTCCCTACCCATGCCCCCCCACTTAGAACCCACCACCCTACACCCCTTACCTACCTACCAGGGGTCCAACATTGTAATCCTCTATGACCTGGAGACACATTCTCACTCTTCAGTGCCGGACTGGGAACTGAGGAAATCAGGTATGCAGTCAATGTATTTGAATGTATTTCAATGCATTTTGAACTTGTACTCATAACTTTTTCAGATATGGGCCAAAATGTGTTTTTGCATCTGTGGCACGAAATGATGTTTCATCCCTAACTTGAAAATTTTCGCCTACCAGGTTCATGAGGTCGGGTCATAAGAAGACTATGTTGAAAATGTGGGGTTAGAATCTTAAGAAAACAACAAAGTTATGATGATATATTGACATTTGTCAACGCTCACTTATAACATTGGTGATTTTCAATATTTTGACCCCAATTTTCAACATAGCCATTTCTCCACACCACCTCATGAACCCAACAGCTGTCATTTTTTGAATCCTGGCCAAAATGTGATTTCACACTTGTGGCACAAAATAACATTTTGTCCAGTATTTTATAAATCATACCTATCATGTTCAGAAGGAGAAAGGTCATAAAAAAACTATATTAAAATTTTGAGGTCAAAACTACTACAAAAAAAAAATTATAAAGTAACATTGTGTTCTGGGATGACTGTTAGTCCAGTGGGGACCATATTGGTTTCCTGTGCCAGTGATCTGATTTCAGGTGCAAGCTCAGTGAGCTGGCTGAATGGGTCGAGGCTAAAGGAAAGGTGCTGTAGAGTGCGGCACTGGTCACAGCCTAGGGATGGATAGAGCAGTGTTCTGGTGTACACCCAACACCTTGTGACAGGCCAGAGAACCTTCCCTCAGAAGGGGTTGACGTGCGTGTCGAGGCCTGATGGGCCCATGCACTGCATCTGGACAAGTTGGTTGGCCTGACAGTTTTAAGTTATGGTACAGGCACAGACCTTCAGTTAGTAGGAAGTCAGGATCCACCACAAATTACTCATCTCGCTACTCATGCCTGCCACACACACAGCATACAAGTAAACATTTGACAATGACAAATGTTTGTTCATTACTACAGTAAGTCTACAGGTGACTTAGATATAATCCATTGCAGATGTTAATTGTACAATCATGCTGCGACTATATTTTCAAATACGAGCATGACTGCATGAAAACATCTTATGAAAACTCTCTAAGGTTTTGGACCACAGGTGTACAGTAAAACTTCAAATGGTTATACCTTATTAAGATTAAAAATAATTTAACTCACACATTGCAAAATGAATTCCTTTGTGATTTGATCTCATGGACAAACTACCTGATGGAAGATTACTAAATGTTCAGATTTTCTAGTTCCTGACAAAAGTCCGTACATACCACTTCTCAAGACCCTAGGTCAAAGACAGCTCAATTATAAGCCACTGGAAACAGCAGTATAACACTTCATTTCATTTCATTTCATTTTTTACCCTTGTAAGTCAGATGAGCAAGTTGCCCATTTTCACAGACGACAAGCATTACAATAAACAGAAGACAAATACAATAATATATACAATACATTATAACAATATACAGTTAGACATTTAACAAGTACATTCTTGAAAAAAGCTGCAAGTACCTTTTCAACTTTGACTTAAAAGAAAACAAAGAAGTACAATTTGATATATCACGTGGGAGTGAATTAAAATAACTAGGTCCTCTATATAGCAATGAGCATTGTCCAGAAGTTCTCTTGAAACATGGAACATTAAACGTCAACTTTGATTGAGTTCTAGTGCCATTTGAATTAACATATTTGGAAAAATACAAACTTACTGAAGTGGGTGACAAACCAGCTTTAATTTTAAATAGAAAAAAACACATCTTGAAGTGAATTCTATTTATAAGAGAAAGACAGAAGTTTTTAACATTAAACAGTGGTGACTTCTGGTTGGGGCAGAAAGCATAAATCTTAGGATAGAGTTGTACATGACTGTCAACTTTCCTAAAAGTTTACAATTCATAGGAGTATAGACCACCAGCCTGTAATCTACAACATTAAAAAGGAAACTATGTGCCAAGAGCCTCCTAGATTCAGTTGTTAAGTAATGCTTGACTCTATAAAGGCATCAAAGTCTTTGGTATACTTTTTTAATGACAGAAATGACATGATGTTCAAAGGTAAGATTGGCATCAAAAATGAGCCCCAAATATTTAAATGTGTCAACTAATTCAATGATATTTCCCTTAACATCACAGACAGGTAGAAGGTCAGACAAATGAATCTTTCTATTAGTAAAAAGCATAATTTTTGTTTTTGTTGAACTAAGCACAAGAGAATTAGCAAGTAACCAATTATGAAATGAATTAAAATGAACCTGAAGCTTATCCAAGGCCTCCTTTGGAGTTAAGCTGTCCTCGTAAATAACTGCATCATCTGCGTACATTATAATAGAACTAGATGGACAAGAAATTGGAGCATCATTCATAAGGAGAGAAAAATAAGTGGGCCCAGGATGGAACCTTGTGGGGCTCCACATCTAATTAGTTTTAGAAGAAGATAAACACAGAAGTTCCTACTCAGCCTCCTGACTATAGTGACAATATTGCACCACTAAAAGAACTGAGGAGAACAATATTAAGTCAATTCGACATGTTAGCAACCCAATATAATCCCCAATGTAAACACCTCTGGCAATATCTACATGCAAGACATCTACTACAAGAAATCATTAAAAGTAATTTTCTCATCCCAAGTGCCTTTCAGTTCCCATACAATTATTGCAGTTCACCTTTAGTCAAAAGAACATAGCAGGGTATACATCAGAAAAACTTCAGATGAAACAGCAGAAAATCATGCTAGCCAATGAACCCTACAGTACAAATAAACAGTCAGGAGACATCTGGTTGATTCAGGCCTTGAATGCATACCAACAAGAGTTGCGCCAGTGATGAACTCACCAGACAGAAAGAAGTCCCACTCATTTTCCAAAAGGAGTTGACGTAAGGATCCTGTCATGTCACCAATGTTTTGCAGCCTAATTACCTCCTCTAGATGGACAGAATATCATATGTTTACATCCAACACGTCCCCACCCTATGAAAATGAATTGTATTTATGTTCTCTGTCTGTTCGACTAAAAGCATGTTGGAGTAATTACTTTTATTATTGTTCTAAACAGCATAATATCCTGGATCCAGATGTTAACTCCTTTTTGGAAAATGAATGTGACATTTTTATATCTGCATCTGGTGAGCGGGTCATTTGCCCAATTATTGTTGGTAGGAACCCCACAGATAGCAATGCATTGCTTAAACATATCTGGTCTAGACAACTGGGTCCCCATTCACAGTCACAAGTAATTGAATAGTCCCAATGACCACTTAGCAGCAGTATCTACACTGTCACCCCATGGTGCTATGCACAACTTGTATGACAACCCTTGCCTGCATGGTTGATAAATACATTGTAACTGCAAAGGGAAGGGGATAGGCATCACCAAGGACTAAAATGGACTGCAGGACCAGTTACAAAGCACAATGACCCTCGCACCAGTGGTCTCAAAGTTTTCCAACACCCCTTACCTTTAGCATTACTAAAGACGTGGTAGGGGTGTCACAAAGCTGTGACCACTGTCAGAGGAGCTACTGGATGACCAAGACTGTCATGGTGCAAAAGACAAAATGGTGGCACCAAATCAGGGAGCAAGGTAGGAGGGGTTTACTTGATATTAGTGAATGATACAGGACAGGGGTGTGGGTGGTGTGCCACTGGACTACTAAGGGCTTAGTGATGATGGTAATAAGTTTGAAATCACTTAGACCCAGACTTCATTTGCACCCACTTACATCTGGTAGCCCCAAGTGCATTATGATACAGTCACTGGGGAGACTCAAAGTCAAATCTTTGTGCATGATGAGAACTGATGGTGATGCAACATAGAACTTCAAGGTTCTATGTTGCATCAAGGTAGGGAAACAGTGTGACAAGGCATCAGGTAAAGCAAATAGGATGCTGGGATGTATAGGCAGGGGCATCACCAGCAGGAAAAGGGAGGTCATAATTCCGCTATACAAGACACTAGTGAGGCCCCACCTGGAGTACAGTGTACAGTTCTGGAGACCATACCTACGTAAGGACATAGACAGGGTAGAGAAGGTTCAGAGGAGGGCAACAAAGAAGGTGCATGGGTTGCATCACAAGTCCTATGAAGACAGGTTGAAGGAACTGAACATGTACTCCTGGAGCAGAGGAGGAGAGAGGGATATGATAGAGACATACAAGTATCTTACAGGGAGGAACTAGTGCAGGAAAACACTATTTTTAAGCGAAAAAGATGTTTCAGGACTAGAGGCATGGGATGAAGTTGAGGGAGGACGATTCAGAGGAAACATGAGAAGAATTTCTTCACAGAACGGGTGGTGGACAAGTGGAACACCCTGCCAGAGGAAGTGGTGGGGCTGAAACAATCACGGATTTAAGAATGCATGGATAGACATAAAGGAATTCTAGAGGTCAGGGGTAAGGGGAAATAGACTTCTAGGAAAACAAACTGAACTTACAAGCTCAAATGGGCAGACTAGGTGGGCCATAGGCCCTTATCTGCCGACACGTCTATGTATCTATGTATCTATGTATCTATGTATCTATGTAACTTTGTCTCCCAATTTCTGTGCCACCAACAACTGTGACTGTGAATGATATGGGGCTCCTTGCTTTTGACATGTCTATGTATCCATGGAAAGTGACAAACAGAAAAGTTGAAATATGCTAATTGAAGACCATCAGAAGTAAGTTTCTGGAGATGGAGGTATGTAGAGCCCACTGCTTGACTTCACCCTAGTCGCTCAGAAAGCTGGGAGTGACAGTGTGAGGTGGGACATATCAACTATGAGTGCCATCAGGATCAATGTGCAGACATAACTGCCTGGCAGCACTGTGGAAATAGGAGAAAACCAGAGAAAGCTTGTGAGCCTCAGGTAGGCAGATTAAATCCACCCCTCTTCAGGCTCCAATGGGCTTCTCTGCTGTCTCTGCTCTTCCCCAGCCAACCTCACTCCCCCTAAATGGTTTTGACTCCCAACTAGTGATGAAGGGGGTAAGCTGCAGGTTCTCTTTGTGGCCCCAGCAAGGCCAGGGAGGGGAGAGAGATTGCCTTGCAGTTAGAAGGGGAAGAGGCTGTGTCTGGCAGAAAGATGTCCTATTCAACACACCATGAAGTTGGTGGCAAAAAATATCAATCAAAAAATATTTTTTTTCTGAAGCTGATATCACAGCTTGCACACAGTAAATAGTAAACAGATATTACAGGACCCCAAACAAAACTTCATTCAGAATGTTCCTAATCTACACAGAAAGGTGATGGAAGTGTGAGAAAGAACAGGGTACCTTGATCCACTTGTTAATATGAATCTGCTAAAATACAAAATCATTTTGGCATGAAGTGATGAATAGAATACATGAAATCCAATAGATATAGTCTTGCCCCACAATAACTGTTGTGCTTACCTGGAGACATACAATATATACGTGAGCTAAAACCTGCAGTAATGAAAGAAACTGACTCTTACAGGCATTATTACTATCTGCTAAGACATTAATGCTAACCAAATGGGAAATCTTTAAGTACTGTATATTCTGTACTTTTCAGTTGTCTAATAAACTTGCTAAAATTGCAGCTGTTGAAAGATATTCTTTTAAAAGGTCAAACTGGATCAGCATGATGACATTCAGAACCTGTTCTTAAATGTTAATAAAAAATTATTCTATCATATGCTTCTAACTAATAATTTATTTAATACTGTAACTCCTCTCACGTAACATACACCCCAATCCAGGCCCTCCATACAACCAGGGTCGTGTGCCCACAAATCATGCGTGTTCACAATTGCCTCTCTAAATATCCGCAGTCTAGTTGCTAATTTTACTAGCCTCCAGGCCTGGGTAGCCCTCCATAAGCCCGATGTACTGTCAATTGTTGAAACATGGCTCTCTCCAAAGATTCCTGATGCGGACGTTAGCCTTCCTGGCTACAGGCTCTTTAGGCAAGACCGCCTATCTAAAAGAGGTGGAGGCTATGCATTCTATCTCAAGGATGGCCTTCAGGGTTTATCACATAATCTTCCCAATCTTGGGACCTCTGCACAGGCTCTTGCCATTAAGGACCTCCTTGGGGCATGCAGCAAGTCTCTTACACTGCTGTCCATCTATATCCCCCCAAAGGACTCACCCCAGGGTCTCCAAACCGTCATTGCCTGCCTAGGTAGCCTAACCCTAAGCTCCGAGGTTATACTACTCAGTGACTTTAATATTAACTGGCTTGCCCCAGAGGCAAACCATTTCAAGGATGCTATCCAGGCAATCCACTTCACACAGATCATAGAAGCCCCCACCTGGACTAACTACCTGACCGGCAATACCACACTGCTTGATTGGGTGCTCACCAACCGCCCAGAGCACACCACTAAAGCCTCTGTCCTCCCAGACAATATGAGTGACCACTCCCCTGTCATGTTCAACTGGACCAATAAATTCACCCAACCCCCTCCCAGAACAGTCACTAACAGAGTCCTCAGGCTTGGTCAAGCCGACCATCTAAGAGCTGATCTCCAGTATGCCAACTGGTCAGCTGTGTATGGGGCTCCTGACATGGATAGTGCATTGGACCACTTCATCCTCCTCTTCAATACTATCTGTGATACCTATGCCCCCATTACAACCCCTGGATGAGCCCTGACGTCTTGGGTCTTATGAAAAACTGAGATCTTCTCTGGCGTATAGCCAGAGCCACAGGGAAGCAGTTGGACATCCTAAAGTACAAACAAGCCAGAAATAGCTGCACCAGGGCCATCCATATAGCCAAGAACCTCTACTATAAGGCTGCCCTGTCCAAACACTGGAATGATGGCCATAAATTCTGGGCACACCTTAAAGAGGTTACTGGCAAGGAGCCCAAAACTGTTCTGGACATGATCAGTGTAGATGGTTCCCCATCCTTGACCCAAAAACTATAGCCGACACTTTCAACCTAGCCTTCACGGACCTCAAGTCATGTTCTCCCCCCTGATTTTTTCCATCTGAGCAACCCCGTCGTAGGCCCACAGTCCTCTGCGTGTCCCCTCTTTCGGTTCAAGGCCATCTCTATTGGGGATGCAAGGAAATACCCCTTGAAGGTGCTAGGTAAGGGGAGAGTCAGTGGGGCACCCTTGATCTGAAATTAATCTCACTCTCATTGGAAGAAGTCCTGTCCCCTCTTACCCACATCCTCAACTTATTACTTCGACCGGCAGTATTCCCTCAAAAATGGAAAGCTGCTATAGTCACTCCCATACACAAGAGTGGGGACCGTGCCCTTACAGAAAACTATAGACCCATCTCCTTGCTACCACCACCACTGTCGAAGGCCCTTGAATGAATAGTTGTGGACCAATTGGTTGAATACCTTGACAAATACAAACTCTTCTGTCCTAAGCAGCATGGCTTTAGAACTGTGCATAGCACAACTACAGCTCTTTTAGAGTTCACGGGTCACATCCACAATTCTCTTGATCGTGGACAACTTTCTGGGACAATCTTCATTGGTCTGACCAAAGCATTCAATAATGTTAATCATGCCCTCCTAATTGAGCAACTTGCCACAACGGGCCTGGCCCCTGAGGCAGTTTCGTGATTCTGCAGCTACCTGGACTGCAGATCCCAGCAAGTCAGAATCGGCTCAACCCTCTCAGATAGCAAGCCTGTCTGTTCAGGTGTCCCTCAGGGATCTATACTGGGTCCCCTCCTATTCAGCTTATTCCTGTATAGTCTCCCTCAAGCCAGCTAGTGCCGCATTCAACTTTATGCTGATGTTGTGAAGTTGTCTTCATGCATGGCTCAAATCTTATTGAACTTGAGCAGCAACTCCAAAGTGACTCTACCAATCTTGAGAAGTGGTTCACAGATCATAAATTAATCTTGAACTATAAAAAAAACTAAAACCACGTTTTTCTTCAGCCCCCTAAATGAGCATCGTGGCTACCCATTATCAATACGTAATGTTGCTGGGTCTTCCCTGGATCTGGTCCAACATTTTAAATATCTTGGTATCACTACTGACAAGTTGTTGTTCTACACTCTCCACACTGACAATATGGCTAAAGCAATCAATAAACGTATTGGGCTGCTGTATTGGCATATGCACAGTCTGACCCCTGAAGCCCTTAAAATAGCTGTCCACAGCTCTGTGGGCTCACTCATTGACTACGGCCTGCCTATCTATGGCTCCGCCACTGACACTGCCCTCAGGCACTTAAAAACTGCCTTAAACAAAGCCTGCTGGCTAACTATAGGAACAACTAGGCTGACTCATACCTGTCACTTGTATACCAATGCACAATGGCTCCCACTCAATGTTCGGCTTAAATTCCAAACCTGCCTTCTGGCAAAAAAGGTCAGCCTTGGAACACTTCTGACTGGGGTCAGTCAACTCCTGGTGCCTTGCATTAACCCGTGGCACACACATAACTCTAAATGACAGACCTTCATAACGCCAAAATGTCATACTTCCCAAGGCCAAAGATCTTTTGCGCACTGCGCCCCACTTTGGTTCAACTCCCTTCAAGTGGATCTTAGTTCGATGTGCCACATTGGGTGCTTTCAAAGTCCACCTCACAACTCCTGCTAAATGCAGACCATTGCGACTGTCACCCATAGTTTCACCTCCCTTTCTCCTTGCTGGTATTCCCCGCTCTTCCTCCAGCCCCCCTTACCTTCCCGCTCTTCCTCCAGCCCTCCCCCTTACCTTCCCGCTCTTCCTCCAGCCCTCCCCTTACCTTGCCCGCTCTTCCTCCAGCCCTCCCCTTACCTTGCCCCATCCTTTCTTCCTCCTACCCAACTCTCCCTTGAACCCCTCTCCACTCCTACCCTCTCACCCCTTACACCTTCTCTGACTCATCTCCTGAGTCTGCTCCTCCCCTCCTTACCTCTCCCCTCTCTCTCCTTCACCTGCTATCCTCATACCTCCCATCCCCCCTGCCAGTTTAATTACTTACAATAACGTTTGCTCATTTTGGCACTTGGGACTCCTCCACTCCTCTTCTTGCACTTATCTGCTGCTAACCCTATTTCCCTGCAGACAATTGATTGGTTTTTCCTTTCAGGTATCTTATACCTGTAACTGTTTTGTTAGCCCCTGCTTCCCATATCCTAACTTCCTCTGTAACATGTACTACCCTCTTGTATCTGCTGTATCCACTACCTTTGTAATTTGTACCACACCATTTGTATTGTTATCATGATGTGGAACCTATGTAAAGAGCTCTGAGCTCAAGTGGTGTTATCCCAGACTTCAATAAATAAATATTTGGACTTGATCCAGCTGGCATTAACATTTCTTTTTGTGCAACTGTCTTGTATCAGTGTGATAAGGTATTAAATCTGTTTTGTAAGTTTACTGTTCTCACTCAATAAAATGTTTTTAAAGAGTTAGTGGAACCAAAACTGGCAGACAGGAAAATAATACAAATTTAAGAAGTAGTCAGTTGTAAGTTTTTACTTTTGTAGTATTTTTACTTTTGCTCATTAGAGAGTCTTCTGCGTGATAATATTGTGATGGGTATATGGAATAGCTCACAGCCTGGCGGCTAGCATGGCTAGCTCTATCCCCCCCACACACACACTCTCTCTACACCATCAATATTGTGATCTCACTGACGGTGACATTACAGGTGACTAACCTGGCAGCTACTGAGTGGCTGTTCCTAAGCAGCAGTTATGCCACAGTCAGTGAGGTCACAGTGCTGATGCTGTTGGGAAGGGGGGAATAGAGATAGATACATTGGCTATCAGGCAGAGTACTGTTCCACACCTACCTACTAACATCAGGTAAACAATCTTCTAATTAGCCAAAAGGAAAAGAAAAAGTGCCTCAGATATAAAAAGTAATGACTGACCGTTTTTAAAAACTAATATTAGTTTTAGGCAGTACACTAGCTCTTTAATTACGAATAGGACCAATCATTATTGAATAATCATGAAACTGACTAGGACAATAACAGTACTGACTCATGATTACCTTGTAAATGCGTATTCATAAGACAGAGTCCTGTAAACATCTTGAAGGATGTACAGTAGGCTCTTCACCCACCACTACTGAGTCCTTCAGTATCAGTGATACAAAAGGTAATATTATAATAACATTGATAATTACAATAATAAGAAGGAAAATTACATTCATTAAGAGGGCTAGTGTTATAGTAACACAATCAGAGAGAAGGCGGATAACAAAACATCATGAACAACAAGTATATCAGTAGCATATGTATCCCCTGCTGAGAAGGGGTGAAAGTTGGAAGGGTATGCATTTACAAAGTCAATCATTATTTTATATATATATATATATATATATATATATATATATATATATATATAATATTAGATCCAAAAACTCTGTTTAATGCATTAGTTAGGGTTGTTCCACAGTGACAAAAGTGAGGAAATTCGTTTGTTGGGTTAAGCCTTGGACCCCCTGCCCAGCCTTCCGGCCGTCATTGGGGTGCTCATTGGGTTGATCGGCCTAACTCTCACCATCACATGTGAAGAAGCAGAGGTATAGCAGAATGGGGTGAGAGTTAGGACCGACGACCCCAATGCACACCCGATGCCGGCCGGGGTGGGCTGTGGGTCCAAAGGGGCTTCAACCCAATAACCGAATTTCCTCACTTTTGTCACTGTGGAATAACCCTAACTAATGCATTAAACAGAGTTTTTGCCTCTAATTTCCCTTCTTTTTGAGAATGATGACGAGAAATAGTGAATGTAATGCGGCGGCGGTGGGATCGAGGAGCCCTTCGGGCCCCGCACTCCAGCCACGTGATGTCTTGTGACATAGTAACAGGAACAGCAACACAAACAGAAGTGCCAACAGTGGCGCACATGATAACGGAAACATAAATGGTAAAGGAAATGTTAATAGAAACTGAAGCGCAAAGTGACGCCAAAGCGAACAGTGACACAACTGGACATTGAAGTGCATACAAAAACACAACTGGTAACACGAACAGTGACAGCAGTGGTATTTTAAATGGAAATGTTAAGTGTCACAGCAAAAAGAAAGCGAAAGGGAAAAGAAACAGGAACGCAAGCGCACACGTAAGCACAAACCGTAACGTGCACAGCCACGGTAGCGCAATAGTAAACGTAAATGGTAAAGTTAACATGAAGAATAATGCCAGAGGAAACAGAAACTGAAACAGGAACAGAGGCACGTACAGAAACGTAAACTGTAACGTGCATGGTCATGGAACCACAATTGTTAACGCCAATGGTAACGTTAACAGCAACAATAATGCCAAAGGAAAGAGAAATGCAAGTGCAAGCAAGTACAGAAATGCAAACCATTACATGCACAGTCATGGTACCACAATTGTAAATGCAAATGGTAACAGTAACAGGAAAAATAACAGCAAAGGAAACAGAAACGAAACAGAAACGCAAGCGTGTATGGAAACACAAACCATAACGCACATGCACAGTACCACAACTGCAAATGAAACTGGTAATGGTAACAACAACAATAATGCCAAATGGCACAGAAACGTTAATGCAAATACAAACGCAAGCGAAAATGCAAACTGTAACGCACATGGTGGCGTAGATGGTAACGGTGCCACAAGCGGTAATGAAATGCAACTGGAAACACTAACTGGCACAGTAAGGAAAGGGCACACCCTTCTTTTCCCCAAAAAATGCATTGGAAAACATAGTGAAAACAAAGAATGTATACATAACAATGGGCCTCGGAGCAGAAAATGAAGACTTCGAATATTAAATTGCTTATATCTCAGGAACCGTACGACGTAGAAAAAAAATGTAAATTTCATATGAATTATGACTTTCCTGGCTAGTTTTGTATTCATTCATTCAGTGGGCTAATGACTTGTGTGATGAAAAGTCCGTATCTTGCACTGTTTCCGAGATACGGGCCCCGAAAAGTGCGACGGACGCCCTATTGTTATCCAATGGGAAAAAGCATTAACCTCGGAGTGCTGTAACTTTGATGCCCTATAATATTTTTTCATCAAAACACTGAACAGCACATTGGTGAGTTGTTGGCTACATGCCCTACAAATTACAGCCCAGAAGACCAAACCGTTCTTTTGCAGCAGGATGGCAAAGAATTGCTGTCATTTTGCCATAGCCTGGAAAAGTAGTCTCGTGATTTGCAAAAGCTTTCGCAAAATTTTGTGACACTTTCATGAATGCGACACTACTTTGCCGCACTACTTTTTCCAGAAATTGGAAAAACATATTTCTAGGGTGTTTAACCTCAAAATAAAGACATGCCTAGCATCCTCAGGGTCTGACTAGGTAAACACAAAAAGAATTGTGTTGCTAGAGGGTACCACATTTAAATGGCAAGCATTTTTATGGTCACCAACTGAAAACAAAATGGTGGATTTGCAACACTACTAGAGCCATTTGCGACACTAAAAAGTGCATTTGTGACACTGTCAAACTTTTTGTTAACTTTTCCCATTGACTTATAATAAGAACTTGTTTTTTGGATAACTTTTGAACAGTTCAATATTTTTTCATGGGGACCCCAGCCACACGTTCCCTGAAGTTTTTGGACTGGTCACACAAACCGTGTAACCCGTAGGTGAGAGCAAAGAAATCGCAAAAAACGTAATTGTGCAATTGTTTGTCGCTTAATAACTCCACAGCCGTATATCTGACCAGTACGAAACTTGGCATGTCCCAAGATCTACCATGTCCAATCATACATGCCAAATTTCAGGCATATCCATTGAATGGTGTCAAAGTTATTAAGGTGCAAATTTGACCCTTTAACCTTAAAAGTGCTACTCAACCCTAACTATGGTAAGCTACCGCGTTACTATAGTATATCTCATATATATATATATATATATATATATATATATATATATAAATAAATTATGGTATCACGATAGTTAAGGTTGAGTAGCACTTTTAAGGTTAAAGGATGAAACTTTGCACGTTAATAACGTTGCCACCGTTCAACAGATTTGCCTGATATTTGGTATAGATCTTGAGATATGCCAACTTTCGTACCAGCCAGATATACGGCTGTGAAGTTAAGTGACATCCATGTGCGCAATTACGCTTTTTTGCGCATTCTTTGCTCATGCCTACTACAAACTGTGAGACCTGTCCAAAAACTTAAGGGAACATGCGGCCAGGGTCCCCAGTGTGCCTTTTGAAGATTTTGTGAAAAAATATTGAACGGTTCAAAAGGTATTCAAAAAACAAGTTCCCATTATAAGTCAATGGAAAAAGTTAACAAAAAGTTCAACACTTTCGCAAATGCACTTTTTAGTGTTGCAAATCCACCATTTTTTTTTTCAGTTACTGATCAGAAAAATGCTTGGCATTTAAAATTGGGACCCTCTAGGAACACAATTCTTTTTGTGTTCACCTAGTAGGACCCTTGGGATGATAGCCATGTCTTTATTTTGGGGTTAAACACCACAGAAATATGTTTTTCAAATTTCTGGAAAAAGTAGTGTCGTGCCTGCGACACTTTCAGAAAATTTTGTGAAAGCTTTTGCAAATTGCGACACTGCTTTTCCAGACTATGGCCAAAATGACAGGAGTTTTTGCCAACCTGCAGCAAAAGAACGGTTTGGTCTTTTGAGCTGAAATTTGGAGAGAAGGCAGCCAACATCTCTCAGATGTGCCTTTTGGGGGTTTGGTGACACAATATTGCATGGCTGCCAAGTTACAGTACTCCGAACCTGAAGTTATTTTCCCATAGACTAAGATGGTGGCATCCGCCGCGCATTTCGGGGCTCGTATCTCAGAAACAGTGTGAGATACGGAATTTTCTTCATGAAAATGCATAGCCCTATTCAGTGAAAACCTAGCCAGGAAACTCATGAATCAAGAAATTTAAATTTGTTTCCTACGTCGCACGGTTCCTGAGATATAAGCAATTTAGTATTCCAACAGCTAATTTTTTGCTCTGACGCCCATTATTATGCATACATTATGTGTACACACTGTGTTTCTCGATGCAGCTCTTGGACAAAAACAGGGTGTGTGCATCTGTTACTGTTACAGTTAACATTTCCACTTGTGTTTCTGTACCCGTTTGCTTTACCGTTGCTATGTACGCCACCGTGTACGTTATCTTTTACGTTCTCATTTGCATACGCACTTGCGCTTGTGTTTCTGTTTCCTTTGGCATTATTTCTGCTGTTAATGTTACCATTTGCATTTCCAATTGTGGTACCATCACCATGCGTGTCACAGTTTGCGTTTCCTTACATGCTTTCATCTCCTTTTGTGTCACTGTTCGCTTTGGCGTCACTTTGCGCTGTGTGTTTCTACTAATGTTTGCTTTTCCATTTACATTTCACTCACCATGGGCGCAACCATTTCCCTTGCACTTACCATTACTAGGTCACAAAAAATCACGTGGTTGGGCCCCGCGCTCCCACCACCACATTCCATTCACTATTTCTACTGCACATTATCAAAAAAAGGGAAATTAGAGGAGAAAAAATCCATTTAAAATCAGTTAGGGTTGTTCCACAGTGACAAAAGCGGAAATTTAGTGTTAGGGTTGAAAGTTTCTTGCCCCCCCGTTTTCAATTCAACCACCAATGGGTTTGGCATTGGGTTATCGTCCCAACTCTCACCCCATTCTCCTATACCTCAGCTTGTTCCACATGTGATGGGGTGAGAGTTAGGGCTGACAACCCCAGTGCACACCCCGCTGGTGGTTGGGGTAGCAGGCTGAGGGTGCAGGGAGCCAACCCTAACACTGAATATATATATATATATGTAGATATTACGGTAGCACAGTAGTGCTACCATAGTTAGGGTTGAGGAGCCATTTACATGTTAAACCTAGAATTTTGCACCTTAATAACTTTGCAACTGTTCAACAGATTTGCCTGAAATTTGGAATACTTGATCAAGAACCATAGATCTTGGGATTTGCCAACTTTCGTTCTGTTCGGATGTACAGCTGCGGAGTTATTAAGCGTGATCTGCATGCGTAGTTATGCTTTTTTGGAATTCTTTGGTCATCTCTAGAGATCGCATGGTTTGCACGACCGTTCCAAAATCTTCAGGGAACATGTGGCCCAGGTCCCCAATGTGCCTTTTGAAGATTTCGTGAAAAAATATTAAATGGTTCAAAAGTTATTCAAAAAACAAGTTCCCATTGCAAGTCAATGAGAAAAGTTAACAAAAAGTTTGGCAGTGTCGCAAATGCAGTTTTTACTTTCACAAATGGCCCTTTTACTGTCACAAATCTGCCATTTTGTTTTCAGTTGGTCATCAGAAAAATGCTTGGCATTTAAATTTGGGACCCTCTAGCAACCTAAATCTTTTTGTCTTCACCTAGTCGGACCCTGAGGATGCTAGGCATATCTTTATTTTGGGGTAGAACACCCCAGAAGTATGTTTTCCAAATTTCTGGAAAAAGTACTTTCGCAAAGTACTTTCACACTTGTGACAGTGTCGAATAAATTTGCGAAAGCTTTAGCAAAGTTCGACAGTACTTTTCCAGGCTGTGTGAAAATGACAGTAATTCTTTGCCACCCTGCTGCAAAAGAACGATTTGGTCTTTTGGGCTGAAATTTGGAGGGAACGTAGCCAACATCTCATAGATGTGCGTTGCACTGCTTGGTAAAAAAATATTGCAGGGTGGCAAAGTTATGGCACTCCAAAGTTGACACTTTTTCCCATAGGATAACATTACGGCGTCCGCCGCTTTACAGGAATCCTTTGCCGCCCTGCTGCAAAATAACAGTTTGGTCTTTTGGGCTGAAATTTGGAGAGAAGAAAGCCAACATCCCACAGATGTGTCTTTTACTGGTTTGGTGAAAAAATATTGCAGGGAGCCAAAGTTATGGCTCTCTGAACTTCTCTTTTTTCCGATAGGATAACATTATGGCATTCACCGCACCTTTCAGGGCCCGTATCTCAGAAACGGTGCGAGATACAGACTTTTCGTCGGAAAAATGCTTAGCCCCCTGATGGGTCTTGGAGTAGAAAATGAGGAAGGGCCCCGTGCTCCTGTCTTCTCATTACATTCACTATTTCTCATTATACTTCTCAAAAAGAAGGGAAATTAGAGGCAAAAAACTCTGTTTAATGCATTAGTTAGGGTTGTTCCACAGCGACAAAAGTGAGGAAATTCGGTGTTAGGGTTGAAAGCCCCCCTTTGATGGGGGCTAAGTACAAATCTAGCCAGGAAAGTCATAAATCATATGACTTTTAAATTTTTTTTCTACATCGTATGGTTCCTGAGATATAAGCAATTTACTATTTCAACTCCTCATTTTCTGCTCCGAGACCCATTATTATGCATACATTCTTTGTACTCACTGTCTTTCTCTATGCAACTTTTGGGGAAAAGTAGCCTGTGCGCTTACATTACTGTTACCTTCACTGCTTCTGCTTGCGGTTCTGTAACCGTTTCACTTACTGTTCCCGTCTAGGGCACCATGTGCCTTACCCTTCGCGTTTCCATTTGCACTTGCGTTTGTGTTATTTTAACTATTTCTGTCTATAGTACTGTTTATCTTTCTGTTTCACTTTGCATCACCATGTGCATTACCATTTGCGTTTGAGGGTACCGTGTTACTATGTGACAGACATCATGTGGTAGGGCGTGGGGCCCAAAGGACTGAGCTCCCGTCAGCCGTCGACACATTCACTATTTCATTATACTTCTCAAAAGAAGGGAATTAGAGGCAACTCTTTCAGCCAGTAGTTGTTGTTCCACAGCAACAAAAGCAAGGAATGGTCGTAGTTAGGTGAAAGACCCTCGGACCCCTGCGCGCAGACAGTTGTCGGTCCCAACTCTCACCCCATTTCCTATACCTCTGCTTCTTCATGCATCTGATGGGGTGATAGTTAGGTCAGCAACCCAACGCACACTTCGATGCTGGTTGGGGGTGTGGGCAGGGGGGTCCAAGGGGGGCTTTCAACCCTAACACCAAATGTACTCGCTTTTGTCACTGTGGAACAACCCTAACTAATGCATTAAATGGAGTTTTTTGCCTCTAATATATATATATATATATATATATATATATAAAATTTTATAAAATGGGGGAAAATCAATATCGAACCAAAGTTCTGATTGTATAAAACACATCACATGACCATGCATATATCAGAGCATGACTGCACACCGCATTTTTACCCTCCAAAACAATTTTGCCATTTTATAAGATAGATAACCCACTCTACGTGTGCTGTAGGTCGTGTTCATATACGGATGCCTGGGTGGTTGACGTATGAGGCCACGCACACCAAGGTGGAAGTATATCAGAGCCCAATCGCACACCTAAGAGTGGGTTATCTATTACATATGTAATAGATAACTCACTGTAAGGTGTGTGGTCATGAGCTGATATACACATACCTTGGTGTGGTTGTGACATATGAGGCCACAGGCGAGTGCGTTCGACCACCCAAGGCATGCGTATATCAGGCCGCAACCGCACATCCTATAGTGGGTTATCTATCTTATTAAATAGCTAAAATGGTTTTGATGGGGAGTGAAAGTGCAGGCAAGTGGCCGCGATCTGATATACGCACGGTCATGTGATGCAATTCAGCCAACCAGCAGAGAGTATTTGCCCTACCCATTTTATAAATATATATATATATATATATATGTGTGTGTGTGTGTGTATAGTACAAAATTGTCACAATACCAGTCCAAGCCATAACAGCAGGAAATCAAAATATAGTTGGCTAAGCTCACGCACCCCTGGTCAGCAATCTGAATTCCTAAAGAATGTAAAATACTGAATATGCATACCAGATGTCATGATAATTGTATCAGTGGTGCTTAAACTATATGAAAAAATAACATCAGGTCACAAGCCAGAATGCTGTTTATGCATAACTAGCTAAACATGGCAGATATTCTGAAAATGACATGACCTTCTAATTGGAAAGGTAGAACTTATAGTAAACATGTAAGATCCTGCCAGTTGACTGGTGCTTTGGTAGTGCTACCTCTCATGACACTGATAACCTGGGTTTGGAATGAGGCTGGGCTACTGAAGGATTGGCTGGGCAGAGAGGATCAGGCAACCCAACAGAAGTTCTCCTCCTCTAGGGAGGATGGTGCTCGCATCCTGCTTCTTTACTGCTACCTGGGTAACCCCAGGGGGTGGTGTAGGGGAATAGTGAGAGAGAGAAGAGGGCCACTGGAGTGTGATCACAGATTGGATGCATCAGGCTTGCAGACATCCAATCATGATGCATGCTCCTGGAGGGGGAGGGCAGGGTAGAACAGAAAAAACATCACACAGTGCCGGGCAGATGAAGCACCACCAGCAGCCAATGCCCACGCCAAGCTCGAGTTGCTTCACTTCAGGGGGACCCTCTGCATTAATCTCTGTCTTGGGGGGCCAGAAGTCTGTGGTGAAGAAATGCCAAAGGAGCTGATAGCACACCCAGATCCAGAGGGCAAGCTGGGAGGACAGCACAGAAGTGTATAACGGGTGGTGGAGGGAGCCTGGATTAGCAGTAGGAAGAGCTCCGGTGGGATGGGTAGCTCGCCTTGATGGAGCTGAAAGAGGTTCTAGGCTGCATCAAGGAGAACAAACACAATGTAAAAAATAATATTCAGTTCCAATCACAAGCTACAATTGATGCATACTTAAATCAGCATAATTTACACTGAGATACAGTACCACAAAGAACTAATACCAAATGTGTGTGGCAATTTCCAAGACAGGCCAATAAGTTGTTCTCAAGATATAGCCATAACTGCAACAGCAGATCACAATCCAGAATTCAGGCATATTTAAAAAAATGTGTGTACGCGTGTATATGTATGTGTGTGTATATATATATATGTGCATATATATATGTGTGTGTGTGTGTATATATATATATATATATATACATTATGGTAGCACGGTAGTGCTACCATAGTTAGGGTTGAGGAGCCATTTCTATGTTAAACCCAAAATTTTGCACCTTAATAACTTTGCAACCATTTAACAGATTTGCCTGAAATTTGGAATAAACGATCAAGAACCATAGGCCTTGGGATCTGCTAAGTTTCATACTGCTCGGATATACGGCTGCAGAGTTATTAAGTGTGATCTGTGCGCACGTTTACGCTTTTCTGGAATTCTACGGTCGCACCTACAGGTCGTACGGTTTGCACGACCGGTCCGAAATCTTCAGGGAGCATGTGGCCGGGGTCCCCGATGTGCCCTTTGAAGAGAAAAAATATTAAACGGTTCAAAAGTTATTCAAAAAACAGTTTCCCATTATAAGTCAATGGGAAAAGCTAACAAAAAGTTTGACAGTGTCGCAAATGCACTTTTTAGTGTCGCAAATGGCCCTGTTAGTGTCGCAAATCTGCCATCTTGTTTTCAGTTGGTGATCAGAAAAGTGGTTGGCATTTAAAATTGAGACCCTTTAGCAACCTAATTCTTTTTGTATTCACCTAGTCGGGGCCTGAGGATGCTAGCCATGTCTTTATTTTGGGAAACACCCCAGAAATATGTTTTTCAAATTTCTGGAAAAGTAGTGTCGCAAAGTAGTGTCAGATTTGGCGAAAGAAACGAAATTTTTATGAAGCTATGAAATCACGACACTACATCAAAGAACTAAGAGAGGTGGTGGCTGAACCTCTGGCTATCCTGTTCAGCCAATCACTGGAAACAGGGGAGGTACCCAAAGACTGGAGGACAGCAGATGTAGTCCCCTTATACAAAAGTGGGAACAAAGAGGAAGCAGGGAACTACAGACCAGTCAGCCTCACCTCGGTAGTGGGAAAGATCTTGGAAGCACTATTGAAGGAGAGATTGGTGGAACATCTGGTTGTCAATGGACTACAGGACCCAAGGCAGCATGGTTTCACCAGGGGGAGGTCATGTCAGACCAACCTCATTGAATTTTTGACTGGGTGACTAGGGAGGTGGATCGGGAGGGCAGTGGACATGGCCTATCTGGACTTCAGCAAGGCCTTTGACACTGTGCCACATAGAAGACTATTACACAAACTGGGGAATATGGGTGTGGGCAGGACAGTAGTGTGGTGGGTAGGTAACTGGCTGGGTGGCAGGACACAGAGGGTGGTGGTAAATGGCTGTCACCCACAGAGGGAAGAGTGAACAGTGGGTACCACAGGGATCAGTGCTGGGACCGGTCCTATTCAACATCTTCATCAGTGACATTGCACAGGATCTAGAAGGCAGAATTTCACTGTTCGCTGATGACACAAAGCTCTGTAACAGAGTAGACACACCAGAGGTGTAGACAGAATGAGAAGGACCTGCAGAAACTTGAAGAATGGTCAAGGGTTTGGCAGTTGAAATTCAATGCAAAGAAGTGCAAGATAATGCATATGGGGCACAAAACCCTGGCACAATATATCAGTTGGGGGTGAGGATATAGCATGCACCAAGCAGGAAAGGGATCTTGGGGTTGTCATCTCTGATGACCTCAAGGTAGGGAAACAGTGTGACAAGGCATCAGGTAAAGCAAATAGAATGTTGGGATGTATAGGCAGGGGATCACCAGCAGGAAAAGGAGGTCATAATTCCGCTTATACAAGACACTAGTGAGGCCCCACCTGGAGTACAGTGTACAGTTCTGGAGACCATACCTACGTAAGGACATAGACAGGGTAGAGAAGGTTCAGAGAAGGGCAACAAAGATTGTGCATGGGTTGCATCACAAGTCCTATGAAGACAGGTTGAAGGAACTGAACATGTACTCCCTGGAGGAGAGGAGGGAGAGAGGGGATATGATAGAGACATACAAGTATCTTACAGGGAGGAACAGGGTGCAGGAAAACACTATTTTTAAGCGAAAAAGATGTTTCAGGACTAGAGGGTATGGGATGAAGTTGGAGGAGGACGATTCAGAGGAAACATGAGAAAGAATTTCTTCACAGAACGGTGGTGGACAAGTGGAACACCCTGCCAGAGGAAGTGGTGGGAGCTGAAACAATCACGGATTTAAGAATGCATGGATAGACATAAAGGAATTCTAGAGGTCAGGGGTAAGGGGAAATAGACTTATAGGAAAACAAACTGAACTTACAAGCTCAAATGGGCAGACTAGGTGGGCCATAGGCCCATATCTGCCGACACTGTCTATGTATCTATGTATCTATGTACTACTTTGCGACACTAAGCCCAAAATAACAGTAATTCTTTGGCACTCCACTGCAAAAGAACGGTTGGGAGTTTTAGGCTGAAATTTGAAGGGAACGCAGAAGACATCTCACAGATGTACCTTTCAGTATTGTTTTGAAAAAATATTACATGGTGGCAAAGTTGCGGCACTCCAAAGTTGACAGTTTTGCCTATAGGATAACATTACGCGCCCAACGCATTGCAGAAACTTTGGCACCCTGCTGCAAAATAACGGTTTGGTCTTTTTTCCTGAAATTTGGAGGAAGACAGCCAACAGCCCACAGATGTGCCTTTCAGTGGTTTGGTGAAAACATTACAGGAGGCAAAGTTATGGCACTCCAAACTTTTCTTTTTTCCCATAGGATAACATTACAGCATTCGCCGCGCCTTTCAGGGCCCGTATCTCGGAAACGGTGTGAGATACAGACTTTTCATCGAAAAATTTCTTAGCCCCTAATAGGGGCTAGGATTCAAATTAGCCAGGACAGTTGTAAATAATACGACTTTTAAATTTTTTTTCTACGTCATACGGTTCCTGAGATATAATGCATTTAGTATTCCAAGATCTCATTTTCTGCGCCGATACTCATTATTATGCATACATTATTTGTACTCACTGTCTTTCTATGCAGGTTTTGGGGAAACCAGCTCAGTGCGCTTACATTACTGTTACTGTTGCCCTTTCCGCCTGGTTCTGTACCAGTTTCACTTAACTATTGACGCCTCACGCCACCATGTGCTTATCCTTGCATTTTCATTTGCGCTTGTGTTTCTGTTATTTTTTGCCATTTCTGTCTACAGTACTGTTTCTCTTTCTGTTTCACTTTGCGTCACCATGCCCATTGACATTTCCGTTTGCAGGCACCATGTTACTATGTGACAACACATCACTTGGCAGACCATTCCCATCTACGCCACCATGTACGTTACCCTTTCTGTTCTCATTCACGCTTGTGTTACCATGTGCGCCACTGTTAGCATTTCTGTTTGCATTGCTGTCCCTGTTAGTATGCCACAACACATCATGTGGGTGGAGCATGCGGCCCTCTGAGCCCAGCTCCGCCCGTCCGACATGCGATGGGCCTGCTATCCCCGCTGCTGCATTACATTCACTATTTTCGTTATCATTCTCAAAAATAAGGGAAATTAGAGGCAAAACTCCATTTAATGCATTAGTTAGGTTGTTCCACAGTGACAAAAGTGAGAAAATTCTCTGTTAGGGTTGAAAACCCCTACACCCCCACCCACCTCCTCAACCGCATTGTGGTGTGCATTTGGATCGTGGGTCCCAACTCTCACCCCAATTTTTCCTATACTTCTGCTGCTTTACATGTCATGGGTGAGAGTTAGGTGATGATCCCAATGCACACCCCAATGCCACCACGCATCATCCTTTGTATTTTCATTTGCGCTATGTTCTGTTACTTTTTTGCCATTTGTGTATACCGTATGTTTCTCTTTCTGTTTCACTTTGCGTCACCATGCCCATTGACGCTTCCATTTACAGGCACCATGTTACTATGTGACAAGACATCACGTGGCACACCGTTCCCGTCTACGCCACCGTATACGTTACCCTTTCTGTTCTGATTCACGCTTGTGTTACCATGTGTGCCACTGTTAGCATTTCTGTTTGCATTGCTGCTCCTGTTAGTATGCCACAAGACATCATGTGGCGGGAGCACGGGGCCCAACACCGCATTACATTCACTGTTTCTCATTATCATTCTCAAAAAGAAGGGAAATTAGAGCCAAAAAACTCCGTTTAATGCATTAGTTAGGGTTGTTCCACAACGACAAAAGTGAGGAAATTCGCTGTTAGGGTTGAAAACCCTAACTCCGAATTCACCCTCCCAGCACCACACACACACACAGACACACACACACATCAAGTATGGGGAGGACTAAGTCAATACCAACGACAGACATCCAGCAGCAGGTGACAGAAATAACAAAACATCGTAGGTAAGGCCATGCAACTACTAAGTGTGGTACGTTGTGTACAGCTGCAATCAGGGATGTGTACGTTTGGTGTACATGGCCTCAGTTTTGTTGTTGATCTCCACTGAGCATGCAGTACCTGGTCAGGTGGGTGGGGATGTCTCGTAGTACATTTAGACAATTGTTTGTTATTTCTGTCACCTGCTGCTGGATGTCTGTCATTGGTTGTGTTGACTTGGTCCTATATATATATATGTAACCCCTTGTTACCCAGGGTTACTAGAATCCCAGTAAGGCCTAGTGGTAGGCAGGGAAGGCAGCTTGTGAAACTCCAGTTAAATGGGTTTCACACTGTCTCACTCTGTTCTCAGTCTCAGCTGAGACTGAGAGATGACATCACCAATAGAACTGTCGCAGCTGCATAAGCCACATTGGAATCTGCAGCAGAGGGAGTGAGATAGAATGTTGGGAGTTTTCAAAGTCAGTTCCTGTTACCTCTGTGGAGAAGGAAGTCAGTCTCCTGTTTGTTTTGAAGCAAGAAGGTCAGTGTCCAGTGTTCAAGTGGTGGAGACCGCTGTCCAGGTCTCAGTGCCCCTTCCCTCTGGGGGGGGATGTAAAGTATCCCTATGTAGATTCCAGGGGCAATCCCCTAATTTCTGCTAAAGGAAGAAAGCTGCCTTTTACAGTTTCTGTTTGGTCTTAAAGAGTTGTACTTCGCCTGTGGGGCACCTGCAACAAATAGGTGAGTGTTTTGCTCTAATTTGAGAGGGCAAAAAATGTGTTTCTTCAGCCTGGGAAATGTGAAGAAAGCTGGGATTTGGACTACTATTTGGGAGGCCTATAGTACTAGGACAAACAAATGGAGTAGTGTCAAAAGCTAAAGTCTGTGTGAATTCAAGTAATGTTGTAGAGGGGGTGCGACAGTTCATCCACCGTTTAATCTACATTTTGAAGTTTCAGTTTTTCCAGAGAAATGGCTGGGTATGGGCTGTGGGAGCTGGAGGTGGGCAAACCCCCCATCTTTAGTAACCAGGTCCACCTCTACGGATTTCTGCTGTGATTGCTACTTGCCTCATGCGCCTGGCCAGTGATGTGGTAGGTACCCAGACGTGGGTCGCAAATAGAAAAATCTCTAGAGTCGCAGACTCTAAGTGGTGTGGGGAGCCACAACTTGGGAAAAGAATTCACTTTGTGAGATGGGAGTCAGAAGAAGTAGAAGGAAATCTCTCTAGGGGTCACAGACTCTAAGTGGTGTGTGGAGCCACAACAAGTAAAATGGGTTCATTCTTCAAATGGACCGTCAGTCAAGTGGCCAGCAGGGGAGCCGGGCCAGTCGGGCTGTGTATCCAAAGCGCATGCAAGTCCGGGCTGTGTGCCTGGTGGGTCCAGAGCCTGAAAACAGTAGAAATGGGTTCATTCTCTGAGTGGACCGCCTTGTAGTCTCTAATCTGCATTATCAGTAAACGTAGCCCCATGGGGGTCCATCTATGCTTTGTTGTGTTCAGCTAGTTGTGAATAAAAGCCACACTGAAAAATCCCATTCCTGGTTCTGGACATTACAGTTATTGCTTCCTGTAGTCAGATTTACTTGGGTGCCCCTGTGCAGAGTAGCCAAACCTAGGTCCCTTTGTGCCAGGTAACCTCATCCTCCCTGAACCCAGGTCCCCACCAGGAATTGCTGCCAGCGCCAACAGCATGCCACCTGTCGTTTTGGTAAAAAGGCAGGGGTGAGGGGTTACATATATATCGAGCAATATGATATAACCTCAATGACTCATAATGCTGAATTTTACCAAGTTGAAAAAGACATAAGTGGTTCTCAAGATATAAGCACACATATAGCAGCCAATCACAAATCAGAACTTATAAATAATTAGGTCAACATAATAAACAATGAGAACTCTTTAAGGACTCATAATACTGAATGTCTATACTGGTCTGGTGGCAATATTATAAATCATGACATCATTCTTAGCCAGTCAATACTGTTTATTTCTGATCATTCCAGGTACTCTTATGATCTTAAGAGGGTGATGCCAGCACATACAGTTCTTCTAAAGTTCTGAAGCTGTAAGTTCAGTTGGCATAGTCTATCTCAGTAACTGTACATACTGTATGAGCATATAAAAGCAGTGCAGTGTCAATGGTCCAGTAGGTAGCACACTCAGCTCTAGGGACAGAAGATCACATGGCTCTGGGTTCTAGCCCCACACCTGGTACTTAGGGTAATACTTGTAACTGATACTGTAGTGCAGTACATGGAGGGAGCTGCACAGATGAGGTGCTGTCTTTCAGATGAGATGTAAAATACGAGGTCCCTTCTGCCCATTTCTGGTCACTGTCTAAGTGGACGTAAAAGATCCCATGGCAGTTATCAAAGAAGAGCAGGGGAGTTCCCCTGGTGTCCTGACCAACATTCCCCCATCACTAAAACAAGTCTATGCAACCCACCCCTCAGAGGATGGAGCTATATGTGTGCTTATATCTTGAGAACTTATTAGCTATATAATAGCTTAGTGTGCCCTTCCTAGTCAGAAACTGCAAATAAATAGACTAAGTAGTTCCCATGATACTGCATAACTGTAGATGTACAGTGTGACATACACACCCAGCCCCAGGGGCAAGTTGGCAAGCTAAGTGTATCACAAAAGTCAGAAGCCACAGTTTTTGTATACCATACTTAGATCTCCAAAATTTATACCATCAAGAATGTACAGCGCATATATTACCAAGTTTCATGAAGACCCTGTAGATGATTTATCAAGATTTCCCTACAAATGTAAGTGCACCATTCAAATGCATGTACAGTATGTCACAACAGCAAATCGAAGGCCAATAGGATGGGCAGAACTGGGTCACAGTGGCCAACATTCTAGTAAGTTAATGAGCTCTTCGCAGTCTATGTTTATACCAAGTGTGGTGGCAGTCAATGAAGCAGTTCTCAAGATATGGACAGAAACTGTAAGTGTGCCTTTTGTAGGCCTTTGGTAAATCTCAGTTTTCAGGCTATTGCTTAACAGTCACAGAGAAGAACTGTTAATGCTGGATGGGATTAGCATGACAAATCTCCAGGACCTGAAATGTTTGTCCAATGGTAAAGCAAGACCAGGGAGGACATTTCAGGACTGCAGGCCACCACCATACTGAGTTTACTAACTATTAATGCTACTGTTCTGCTGAGCCCTGACTACTGCAGAATTACACCTACTGGGTGGTTAGGGCAGAGTTCCCTGAGTGAGGTGTGATTTTTAAAATCTGGTTCCTGTCCTGAAGCCTTATACAAGCTCTGAAGCCACCAAAATGATCTCAACCTATAAGCTGCACTAGGATATGATGGATCTGCTTTGCCAGCTAGGCTCTCCCTCCCCCAGATGGACCACACACCTTACCATTTTTTGTCCTGTTGCCTACTCTATGAAGGGCGACTAGGATGGTACAGGGCTTGCACCAGAAAACATATGAGGAAAGACTAAAGGACCTCAATATGTACTCGCTGGAGGATAGCAGGGATTGGGGGGACATGAAAGAAACATTCAAGTACCTTAAGGGCGTTAACAAGGTGAAGGGAAGGGAGACATCTTCCAATATAAGAGATGTACAAGAACGAGGAGGCATGATTATGAAATTAGAAGGCCAAAGCAGATTTGGTCCCCTCTACTTCTACAGCTCTTGGAGCCAGAGACAATATCTCTGCCAATTTGCCAGGCTTTACTGCCCCAGGCACAAGGCTCCCTGTTACACCAGGACCTTTGCTCCCTCCACCTGCATGCCTGGCTCCTGAGGACGTAGTCCTCTCGTGCTTCCGGGTGTCCCCAAAGGTGGTGGAAGTTCTCCAGGCAGCTAGGAAGCTGCCTACTTGGTCTTCCTATTCCATGAAGTAGAAACACTTCTATATTTCAGCGTCTACGCTAGGACTTAGATCCTTATGAGTGTTCCCCTCAGCATATCTTAGATTATTTGCTCTCCTTTTTGGAGGGTGAATGGAAATATTCCTCTGTGAAAGTCCACCTTTTAGCCATTGCCACATTTCATTTGCCTGTGGACAACATACCTTTGTCCCAGTAACCTCATTACCTCCTGGAAACGCCTGTAGGTGGCAGCCAAATCATCACCTTTGTCTCCCACAACAATATCAGTCAGCAGACAAAGACCTCCTGTGTGCCCTGAACACTTGTCAGATCATCAGCACTATTTTTCTGTTACTTGTGAACCAAATTGATTAGAATTTACTGAATAGTACCATTAAAAAGGTAATTTTGTGCTGAACAACTTTGCCACTGATACTTTGTGTACAGTAAAGCCCACCAGGATGAAACGCAGTATCACAGGTTTATTGCATGACAAAAGGGATTAACTCCCATTGAAATTGTATTGTTTGCTGCAGTAACTTTACTGCAGAATACTACAGTGCTGCACTTCATCATGGTGGGCTTCACTGTATATCACGTATACTTTAGGAGTTATTCACATTTGTTTATGGTATGGTGTGTGTGGCTGACATTTGTCCCTCAAATCTCACCTAAACATTGTGAATAAAATGGGAAAAAATACATGTTTTATATTAGAAAAATTGCTTTTTAGTACAAAATTACTTTTGTACCTACATCTAATGTATGGATGCTTAATTTGGTATTCATATGTTACATATTTTCCAACTAAAATGGTTTGTTGACTTTTTTATTGCAAAGAAAACACTTTTTTTGCTATTTTGACTAACACAGAAAAAAAAGAGAGTGCTTATAATTAATTTCATTGCACCATTGGAAAAGTAATTTTGTGCTGAACAACTTTACCCCTCAGACTTTGTGTGTAGCACTTACGATTCATGAGGTATTCGCATTTGTTTGTGGCATGCTGATTATGGTTTGATTTTGCTTAGAAAGACCCAGGATACACTGTTAAGAGTATGCAGGACACAAGTGGTGGAACTCTCAAAGAGCTCCTGTAGAGTGAATGAGTTACCTTTGATTTGAACCTTTTTAAAAGGTATTCTGCATCTGCATCCCCCTTTCTGGGATCCAGTCCCTGTCTGGGATTTGAATTTTGTGCTTGAAAAATTGACTACGAGTCCTTTTATGCCCACTGAATCCAGCGACTTCTGTTATCTTCCATAGAAAACTATTATTTTTAGTTGCCAATATGTCTGGCAGATGAGTCTCAGAGGTACACACACTAATGTGCAAACCTCAAAAGATTGGGTGCCTTTATGCACGAACCCAACATTCTTACCTAATGTTGTTTCTGAATTTACTTTAAATCAGATCATTCAATTACCAGGGTATTTTGCAGAGCCTATGAATCCAGGGGAAGCCTTGCTTCCTACTCTTGATGTGCATAGAACATTAAGCATTCACCTTCTCTGCACTTCACAGTTGCGTAAAACTGAGCAATGTTTTGTTTCTCTCGCCCCTGGAAAACAGGGCGCTATAGTTTCAAAGCAGTGGTTCTCCACCTGGTTGGCCAACTGCTTTGCCTTTATCTATGCTAAATATGAAAAAAACCCTCACAAGAGTTGTAACAACATTCTACCAGAGGCATGGCTGCCTCTCTGGCATGTTTCCGAGGCGTTTCTGCCTTGGATATTTGCAAAGCCGCCACATGGTCTACTGTACATGCCTTCACCAAGCACTACAGTCTAGACTTCACTTCTATGAATCGGATCAATTTTGGATAGGCCGTCCTGCATGGCCTCCTATCCTATGTCCTGATGGTTCGCTTCCTCCTCTCGCTTGACAATATAACTGCTTGGGAATCTTCCCATTCATTATGAATTGCTGCAAGAGATTGCCTCAAAGAAGATAGTGCAGTTGGGTAAGAACTTACCATAACAGTAGATCTATGAGAGTATCTCTTGCAGCAGGTCATGCAGCCCCACATTCCTTCCCCCTTGCTGCTACTACAGAAGGGTTCCTTGCTCCTGTCTTTTATGACTCCACAAGCAGCTGCTTTAATTTCCCTCCTTGGTTCCCATTTTAGGCCTTGGAAATGTTTTCACATTCAATTGCCAGGACGGAAAAGAACTGAGTAGCTGGGACTTCCCTCTTGTATACCTGCCAGGCAGACACCATGTGGTAGTGTTAGGGGGAGGTCCCTGAGTCAACTGCTGAGAAGTCATCCGGAAGAAATGATGCCTGCAGCTGAATTCTCATGTGTTATGACCTGCTGCAAGAGATACTCTCAAAGATCTACTGTTACAGTAAGTTCTTACATGACCATGCTGTATTCCTCCTCCTCATTCTTCTGCTCCTCCTTCTGTCTGGTGACATGGAGTCCAACCCAGGTCCCTCTCCCCACCTCCTTTCTGCCTCTGTTACTGCCTAGTGAATCAGCATTTTTCACCTCAATGCTAGGAGCCTCTTCCCTAAACTCGAGCTCCTCTCTGTCTGGGCTCAACAATCCTCTCCTTACACCCTCTGCATATCTGAATCCTGGTTCTCCTCCAAGATCCCAGACTCTAGGCTGACCCTTCCTGACTTCCATCTCCCCAGGCAGGACAGGGGAAAATATGATGGAGGCAACACCATCTATGTTCACAGAACCTTTCCTCTGCACCCTGGTCATCAAGCAGGCTGTACTCTCATCACACAAATTTATCTTTCTCAGGCTGTCATTTCCCTCATCTATCCCCATCTTCATTGGGGTTTTCTATGCCTCTCCCAAGAGCTCACCTGCCTCTCTGATTTACTGTCTCTCCAACATCACCTTATATTCTTCCACCGGTGAACTCATTCTCCTTGGGGACTTTAATTTAAAATGTCTCTCCCCTTCCTCCAGATTGACCACCCAGAGGATAAATCTCCCCCAGACTATCTCAGGACCCACACTGCTCAATCCCCATTCCTCTAACCACACCCTGCTGGACTTAGTTCTCTTCTCCCACCCCCACAGCACTGTTGTAGCAGGTATAATTAAGCAATAAACAACAACAGGGTGTGGGTTATACTGGGATTTACTCATGCCTGGTGTGTTTTGGTCATGAGGCTGCAGGCCAAGTGAGTAAGCCACGCCAGAAGTTGGTAAATCCCAGCATAACCCACAACCTGTCGTGGTTTATTGTGATTACAAAATGCCCCCCACCCCCTATATTTTTGTGCCAAAAAAAAAATAAAAAGGAAAACATTTTTTTCGTATTTTAAATTAATTTTATGTCATTTGTTGCTGCACCAGAAAAAATAGTCCTGGATTGCTAGAGCTCCAATGTTACTTCACATGTGCAGCACTGTTTTGTGATTCCCAACCTCGATTCTTTCCATGCGGTCAGGAAACCTTCAATAGTGTGCCTGATGTCACCCAAACCTGCCAAGAAACTGCAGCAGTGTTTCTTTCTAGCCTTCCTCAACACACCTTTGCCATCTTTCACATTTAACATGCAGCAAATGACAGCAAACACAGAAAAGACTTTCAGAGGGGAAAAAAAAAATTTTCTAAAGACTTTCTTCTAGTTCTGTGCTCGCTGCTGTCTTTCTGTGTTATGTTAACAGGGGAAGATGACAGCTACTGGCCAATAAACACAGAGGTCTGGATATTCAGACTGCACCAGGCAGTGGCACAAGGCTGGGAGCAGCACAACTGTGATGCGCTGGGGCCAGGTCCAGGTGATATTCAATGGGGATGTACCATGGTGCAGCACTGTTGAATATGGCAGGGCCAGCACACATACTGCACATGGGGCAGTGGCACAGATAGGGAGCACGAGGATGCGCCAGCACAAGTGTAGTTGCTCTAGGCGCATCACCTGCGATATTCAGCAGGGGGCATGCAAATGAGGCCATAATATATGCAAGGTGCAAATGGGGCCATTTGAATGTCATTATGGCCCCATTTGCATGCCTTGTGCAGGGCAGCCTGCCAACTTGCACCTGGTGCCTTGCACAGCATGACGTGTACCATGGGGATCCTGGGGCATCCCCCACCCCATAGCCGCGATCACGTGGTATATGTTTAAAAGGAAATCCCTGGTAGTCTAGTGGCCCCCCCAGTCACTGATTCCCCAATAAATATTATACATGACCATTTCTGGTGGTCTAGTGGTCCCCTCTCCCACCTGAGTCCCTGATTCCCCGATATATGTTACTATGACCATCCCTGGTGGTCTAGTGGAACCCCCCTGCCCATTGCCACGATCATGGTAAATATAAATTACAACATCCCTGTTAGTCTAGTGGACCACCCTCCTCCTGAGTCCGATCACAGTAAATAACCCATGTACTTCTGGATGATCATGTGGCACCCCCACCCTCCACTCACAGGACCCCTTACCCATCCCACTCCCCCATCATCTGCAGCGCTGAATCCTGCCCGCATACTGCCTCCTGCCAAATTACAGGGTACAGTATGGGCTGTAAGACCATTGGTCCCCTGTGGACTAATGAGTTGTAGGGCATATTGTATAGATAGTCCCAAATATGTGAATGAATCATTCCATATTTGGGACTGTCTAGTACAGTATGCCCTGCAAGCCCATTGGTCCACACAGGGACCAATGGGCTGATAACTCATACTGTACCTGTCATTCGGTGGGCAGCCAGGTGGTATGCAGGCAGGATGCAGCTGCCTGCCGATGATGGGGGTTTTGGGGTGGGCAAGGGTCCTGTGTGGGTGGGAGGGGTGGAGGGTGCCACTGGATCACCATGGAAGTACATGTGAGCTATTCACTGTGATCGGGGACTCGGGGGGGAGGGTCCGCTAGACTACCAGGGAATGTTGTAATTTACATTTACTGTGATCACGGCAACAGGTGGAGGGGTTCCACTAGACAGTCATAGTAACATATATTGGGGAATTGGGGACTCGGTTGGGAAGGGGGACCACTAGACCACCAGGGATGCACATGTATAATATTTATCAGGGAATCGGGGACTGGGGGAGCCACTAGACTACCAGGGATTTCTTATTATACATATACCACATGATCGTGGCTACAGGTGGGGGGGTGGGATCAGTGTGTGCTTGTGGATGGTTTTCTGGGTGGGCAGGTGGCCACCCAAGGCTGGGCTGCTGTGTTGCACCCTGCAATACTGCAACCCACCTTTGGTTGGCCGGGAGTTGTTCCTCCTCTGCAAGGGCTCAAATTTGAGTCCTCCTATGTGGCGCAATGCGGGGTTGAGCCAGCATATGCACTACACATCCCAGACTGAATATCGGGATGTGCTGCATAAGCATGGGCACACCCCCTGCATCTGCACTGCATACCATTACATTGTGCCCCAGCGCTTAGGGAGTTGTGCTGTGCCGGGCAGTCTTTTCAATATCCCGCCAGGACGCAATGCAGGGTTGCGCCGGCACAACTATGTTGCACCAGGTGCAACCCCTTTGAATATCTGGACTAGAATGAATTACACACAGAGATCAGTTCTACGATTAAATATGGTGAGCGCAGACATCGGCAACACTAAGTGTAGAGGGAGCAACAGTATTAGGGAGAGAGCTGGAAGACAGTGCTGAGCATCAGGTATTGTGGCACAGAAATGGATTTTAAAGGTTTTTTTCCCCTGGTTGCTAGTTGCAAGGGAATGGTGGGCGAGCACATGACTGATGTCCTCTACTTTCTGTTGCTCGGCTTTAGACAGGGACAAAATCGGGGAGCTGGTGTATTGATTTCATTTGCTGTGCTGCTGCCAGCCTGACTGACTGGCACTTTTGTATGGGTTGTCGTGAGATTTACCCACGGCTAAATGTGCCAGTCAGCCAATCAAAATGAAGGATTCTGGATGCCCATTGTACAATGTCGGATTCTCTCAGCGACCACTGCATGATAGTCCGCGTCAGGAAAATCCAGCATCCCCTCATCACCAAAATACATTTGCTTCAGGAGCCTCCAGTCATGCTCTGCTAAACCACCTCACTGCAACAAACAGGTCAGCTATCCTCCTTGCTCCAAACATTGATGTGGCCCTCTACCTTTTTTACTCAAAATTCTCCTCAGTCTGAGAATTCCATACAGAGTCAAATCTTCTCACCTCCCCTGCATTTCCCTTGAAATCATCGATCAGTGCAAGCCACATGATCTCACCTGGGCCCGCTATAAATTATCCCACTCCCTACCTGACCTCCTTAACTACAGAGCCCTGAGAAACAATTGCATTATAGCTGTCCCTGCTGCAAAATCACATTATTTCAAAGCCAACCTAAAGAATAACCTTCAGTCCCCAGCTAAATTCTGGAAAGTAATGAACTCCCTTCTCAACAGCCCTCCATCCTCATGATTAATGGGTCACCTGTGTCTGACCCTTCTTCTGTTGCTGCTCACTTTAATGAGTTCTTTACCATTTCTGCCCTCCCTGCAGGCTTCCCTCCTGCCCCCTTCCTCTCCCTCCACTCCACCCTGGGTTTTCATTCCTCCATCACTACTCAAAAAACCCTGCTTGCCCTTTCCTCAGTCAACCTGTTAAAGTCTAGCCCTGATGGACTAGATCCTAAACTTCTCCACTTCTCATCTCCTGCCATTGCATCACCACTCACTCACCTGCTTAACCTATCATTCTCCCTCTGCTCCATTCCTCGGTCCTTGAAGATTGTGAAAGTTCTTCCTCTTCACAAAAGGGGTAACCCCCCATTCCTGGGCAGCTTCTATACTATCTCTCTCTTCCCTCACTTTCCAAACTGCAAAAAAAGCTATTCTACTCCAGACTTCTAGTCTACCTCTCATCCTCCAATTTCCTTTTTCTTTTCCTGTCTGTCTTCAAGAAGCAACACTCCACAGACTCCTACCTGCTGCATGTCACTGACTCCATCTTCTCTGGTATGGATCAGGGCACATTACTACTGCCATTTTCATCAATCTGGCCAAAGCCTGTGACTCGGAGTCCCTTCTGCTCCTCCTGGACAAGTTGAGTTCTGCTAGCCTCTCAGCTCCCACTGTTGCTTGGTTCTGTTCCTACCTAATGGGCCATCAACAGTTGGTACAGGTGCGAGGCATCATATCACCACCCGTTCCCATCAAGGTAGGGGTCCCACAGGGCTCCATCCTGGGTCCCATCCTTTTCTCTATTTTCCTGAATGACCTCCCCTCCACCTGTGCCAACTTGCATATTCACATGTATCCAGATGATGCAGTCATTTTCAGTTCTACCCCCTCTACCACAGCTGTAGAAAATCTGCTCCAGCAGAATTTCCTCAATGTCCTGTGTTGGTCCCATTTCTACCCTATTCAGGTCAGTACCAAACAATGGTGTCTATGACCTTTGGAACCAGACAGAAGCAGGCCGGGCTCTCAAGATGTCCAGTTTTCTCTATGTTGGAGAGCTTCCCCCTTGAAGCAGTGCAGTCCTTCAAGTACCTCAGTGTGTGACTTGACAGCAAGTTTGACTTCTCAACCCACATTGATGCAATCCATGAGAAACTCAGTCCCAAGCTGGATGCCCTATACCATAACAAGGATTGCCTACCCCTACTGCTCCACCTGGAACTGGTCACCAAAATGATGCTCCCGGCATATGACTCTGTGGATTTGGTTTAGGGTACACCCCTTCACTTCTCTAGCCAGACTGGACACCCTCTGCAATCTTTTTTTTCTCATTTTGCTACAAGTTCCCCTCCTTGTAAGCACCACTGTTCCCTCTACCACTCCCTATCCATCCTTCCCCTACCTTCATGTCACTAGTCACACTGTGCCACCTTTATTGCCAAATATTGGTTTGATTCCCTTCCCTCCTACCTCTCCTCACTCCCAGTTCCAATCCCCCTGCTCCATTTTCTCTTCATACCATGGACCATCAAATCTATTCCACTCCTCATCCCTGTTCCTCTGCTGAGCAATCAGCCTTCTCCTATTAAACTACAACACCCTGACACTTGCTCCCCTCTTCCCTCTGCCATTCCACCTCCCCAGGTTCTCTTGGGCACCAGCTGAAACTCCTCCTCTCTCCCACCTGCACCTGCTTCCCACAGGTGGCCTTCCCTGGTGGAACTTGTGGTGCAGGGGTTAGGTACAACCAAGTCTAAGAGGTCCCTAGTGTATTACTAGCTTGCTGTTGTGCCCAAAAGTTGCAGAATTTTGATGCACTTTATAAGCATGAAATTGTCATGTAATCACACTTTAATTTGTACCAAGATATGTGCCTGCAAAGATTTATATTTTGTACTGTGTCTGCACTTTATTCTGAATCAAAAAGGGTATTTTGATATGTTTCTGTACCTCCTGTAACCCTTTCCCCCAGGTCACAGCTGGAAATGAGCCTCAGCTCAGCGTACCTTTCCAGGTCAGCAATTTTCAAATAAATAAATAATGCTATTCTGTATGCAGTTTAATCAGCCTGTTCCACTGTTCCCATGAAGACTAAGTCAGTTTCAACCTGTGGCTATTCATCTGAAGAAGGTACCTGTGAGGCCCCGAAAGCTTGTGTATAATTCCGTCATTGTACAAGACACTTATTGGTCCAATAAAAGTTTAACTTCAATGTAATATAACTTTTTAAATGTTTAGATGTTAAGAATGATATTTTACTATTTATGACACAGAGATATAACTAGACACACAATGGGTCTTATGTATCACCAGCCTCAGTATGTCCCCCAAAGGGAGTCAAAGTGCATGCTGTGCAACCACCACCAGCTGGATACGTAGGGCTGGGATTCATTACCCATGACTGGACTGATGCATGTCTCTGCACTTCTACACAAGGCGTGGTGTCATTTGGGGGGAGTCAGCCTTACCTGGACTATAGCCTTTCAATCCGAAGGCCCAAATGGTCCCATGGTCTGCTGGAGCAAGGGATTATGGCACATGACACTTCACACAAGGACTGCTGTGTCTCCCTCAGCAGAAATCCTTCTGGCTTTTCACAGACCAGATAGGGTTCTGTGAAAAGGGGTCTATGTGATAATGGTGAATGCCTAAAAGTGATCACCGTTATTGCACAGTCAGAGTGCTGAAAACATTTTTAGCACTCTGACAACCACGGCGGACAAGACAACAGTGCCAGAAGAGTTTTTTAATGCTTTCTGTGGTGGGGCTGAGCCCCCCCACACACACCCCTCATGGAAGGCGTCGCCCCTCACACCTCCCTACTTAAGAATTCTCTACTCCAGGGGTGCATGTTGGGGAGGGAGGGAGGGTGAAAGCATTAAAAATATAGGTTCAGGCCGGGAGCAATAAAATTGCACCAGCACCCGGACCCAAACCCGGTACCTCAGCCACCCCAACCACTAGCCAATGCCCGATGCCATGATGCAGCTCGGCCAACCACTGCAGCCCCACCCCCTACAGCCCCTCCGCCCCTCCTAGCCCACACTCACTGTGCTCACCCCCCGCGCGCACGTACACATACTGATATCCTGTCACCCAGTTCACCCACCCCCTCATCTGGTTGCCCTACCCTCCCATCACCATGAGGGATTGTGCCGGGCAGGAGTTGCCATTATGGACAGCACCCTTCCTCATGTGCCCACCTCACGGGTTACCTGTGAAAAATATGTTAGCAGTCACCTCCGACTTTGCATAGGGTTTCAAGGATCGTGTGTAAATGAAGTTACTTCACAAATTTCTTAAAAAGGAAGGAAATTTATGACAAAAAAATAATGTTCATGCTCAATAGGGTTGCTACAACACAAAACTCAAACTGCACAAATCAATCAGCAATTCTAATTCATCTGGGCACAGATAATGTAGGGAACCAGAGTGTTACAGATATTATGGAAGAATTTAAAAGTATTAAGGCAGAAGCTGAAATATTGACATGTAGGCTTTATATTTCTGAGATACTCCCTGTCCCCAGAGCAACTCCTGCAAGAACAGAAAAAATTTAAATGATTAATAATTGGTTGAGACATTGGACCTTATTAGAAGATATTAAGTGCATTACGCATTGGGAAGATTTTTCTGAGAATGGTTCTTATATAGCATGGATGGATTATATCTAAACAAAATTGGCAGTAGAAAGTTGGGAATTAGAATTAAACAAGTTATTGATGGCTGTTTAAACTAAAACATCAGGGGAGAGCGGGAAAGAGCACAAAGACACCACACGAAGAAAGGACATATGGTCTGCAAAAATAAATAAACAAGACATTTGTTAAAATTGTTACAAATGGGGTTACGGTACGGGCATTAAACGCTAGAAGTTTGAATAATAACAAAAATCTGAGTTAGATGTCCTACTTCATAAAGAAGACATAGATACTGTATATGTACCATCACAGAAACTTGGTAGGATACTGAAACCTCATGGAATAAAAATATTGATGCATATATATTATACACAACAAACCAAAGTAGAAAAAAGGGAGGGGGTATGACAGGGAGCTCCTGCCACTCTTGAGGACTGACCTTTTCTTAATTCTGTTGCAACAGTTCTTCTGTTTCTTAGCCTAATCTATCATTTACAATTTCTAGTCCATAAGGTTGATCACCTATGGGCACTGCTCCCCTTTCTTGACTATGCTATAGGGTCCTCTGTAATTTTCCTTTTTCCCTCTCAGGTCCTCATGCAGGGAGGTTATTGTGGTGACCTCTAAATGTATGTAAAACAGGTTGTGTTTATCATTTTTGGATTTAGTATGTAATAGCATTATGTCATAAAATATCTAGATGTATATACCTTATGTTTATGAAACCTGTAAAAGTTGAAAATACTATGACACTAGATGTTTTTGATAATGGTAAAAAGTACTAGGTGGCTATTATAGAAATTAAGTTAGTTGTGCTATTTAAAATACATATAAATTGCTGTAAACTGAACAAGTCTGAACTGTCATGGTGTTTTGCATATATCCCATGATGCTTTGCATTATGGAAATGTGTATGATGCTGTATTTCTTTGAAACTTGATTTGTTGCCAATGCCCTTTTGGGTAAACCCTTTTGCAGTGATTCTGCATTGAGGTTCTTTGTCTATAGCTTTTTTTTTTCTTTTTGAGCCCCCACTACCCAAGCAAACAAGGCCCACATAGGGATGAAGGGTTTTCACTAAAAATGTTTAGATCAGAAATCAGTGTCAGTAGGTGCTGGCTAAGTGCAGAGAAAGGACATACATAGTCTGTTGCTGCAAACTGATGCACTGAAGAAGGAATATGACATTGCTGAAGCATGTTTCCTGTATTTTGAATAAACATCACACAGAGATTGTGTGTTGAACATGAAGTTCGGTGTCTGGTCCATGTGTTATTCCACAACCCCTCCACAGACTTGGTGTCAGAAGAGGGATAACTTGCTGGATGCATCTGGACTGGCTGAAGAGGGATGTATTCTGGTGGATATTGCCCAGATATCCCAGGTGGACTGATGCATCATGAGTTGCCAGAGTAGAAACCCAGAGAAGAAAGTCCATGGATTTCTGACCAGAACCATGGCTGACAGATGGAGAGAAGCTGCTGCCTGGACTGGACCTGGAAGCTTGGAGGAAGGCTGAGATTGAAGACAACGAAGAGATGCAAAGGGATGAGGAACTACCGTGGGGTCGAGGCAGACTGGAAGTGTGAAGACAACACCCGGGAGTTGCAGACCCTGATAAGGATGATCCACTTGATGAGTGGGCAGTGGCTGAAGGCAGACCAGCTGCACAGAGAGGCAGAACACCAATGCCAGGTGCTCAAGAGGTCCCTGCTGGAGAGTTTGGATAAAGAGTCGGAGGAGGATTTTTTCATGGCCTTAGTTTGAGGAGGACCCCCTGACTGAGCAGGATATTACTTTGTCTCCTGTGTTCCCAGGATGTTACCTGTTGGAGGTTAGAGATGCAAGTATGGAACTTGAATGTGGGAGCCCAGGTAAGACTTGTGCCTAGTGATATTGTGCTGGGGTTGAAGACCCCAAGCAAGCAAGAAGAAGAAGCCTATGAGGCTGAAGAGACATTTTCTTGTATTGATGCAGCTTAATCTATTAACAGTATTGATGGGGGTATACTGCAGGCTAAAGATGATAATATTGCCAAAATGTTACAATATGTTAAGATCAAGGAGGTAGTACATGTGTTTTAGTTTTTGGATGAAAAACCTAGAAAGTAGGAGGTGGGTGGAAAAAATGGATAGGAACCTGTTTTGGGGTAACACCAAGAGTGTCTACCCTCAGGTGTCTGTATCTGTAGCAAGTGAAATGAATCAAGAGACATAGTGGGTTTATGTAGAGGGGTTGAACCTAGGACTGGGCCCCTGCTTAAAACTGACATGTCTGGTGGGGTTGGAGCAGGTAATTACTCACCCCAGAGAAATTGTTTCTATGGTACTGAACTTTACAGCCATCTAGATTTTTTGCTTAAGAAATATGAAATACTTTCCCTAAAAGGAGATCGTTTGGGAATGGTACTGTTAGTCTCTGTTGAGAAATGTGTTAATGCCGCAGGGTAAAAATTATGGTATCCACTATGTTTATGATAGAATGTTTATCATTAATAAGGACCCCGAGACAGAGCTTCTGAAGACAGATGGGTGGAAGCTCCATCCCTTCCTGGGACAGGCAGGTGGTAAGCCGTCTGCAATAACTGCTTCCCTCTTAAGGTGGGGGATATGTGACAGGGAGCTTCTGCCACTCTTGAGGACTGATCTTTTCTTAAATCTGTTGCAACAGTTCTTCTGTTTCTTAGCATAATCTATCTTTTACAATTTCTAGTCCATAAGGTTGGCCACCGATGGGCACCCCCTCCCCTTTCTTAACTATACTATAGTGCCCTCTTTAATTTTCCTTTTCTCTCTCAGATCCTCGTACAGAGAGGTTATTGTGGTGGCTTCCAAATGTATGTAAAACACGTTGTATTTATCGCTTTTGGATTTAGTATGTAATAGCACTATGTCATAAAATACCTAGCTGTATATACCTTGTGTTTATGAAACCTGTAAATGTTGAAAATACCATGGCACTAGGTGTTTTTGATAATGGTAAAAAGTACTAGGTGACTATTATAGAAATTAAGTTACTTCTGCTATTTAAAATGCATGTAAATTGCTGTAAACTGAATAAGTCTGAAATGTCATGGTGTTTTGCATATATCCCATGATGCATTGCATTATGGAAGTATGTATGATGTTGTATTTCTTTAAAACTAGATTTGTTGCCAATGCCCTTTTGGGTAACCCTTTTTTTCAGTGATTCTGCATTGGGGTTCTTTGTCTATAGTTTGTTTATTTTTGTTTTTTTCTTTTTGAGCTTCCACTACCCAAGCAAACAAGGCCCACATAGGGATGAAGGGTTTCTCACTAAAAATGTTTAGATCAGAGATCAGTGTTAGTCGGTGCTGGCTAAGTGCAGAGAAAGGACATACATAGTTTGTTACAGCAAACTGATGTACTGAAGAAGAAATATGATATTGCTGAAGCGTATTTCCTGTATTTTGAATAAATACCACACCAATATTGAGTGTTGAACCTGAAGTTTGGTGTCTGGTTCATCTGTTATCCCACAACACCTCCACAGGGGGGTAGCAATTTATACAAAAATACACTTAATTGTGGGAAATCTGACTTAGGAGAAAATAATGAAAACATTGAATCACTATGGGTTACTGCAAAAATACGGTCAGTTAAAAAATTATATGTTGGAGTTATATATACAGCACCAAACATGAGTATAGACAAAGATAAAGAAATTCGCAAACAAGAAGAAGAAGAATCAGCTTTTATATAGCGCTTTTTCATACATCCAAAGTGCTTTACAAGCAATGCTAGACTGGTAGTGAAGTGACTGAATGTGTGGTGGCAGCCATATCGCACATCATCACCCACACACAGCCTGGATAATTGCATGAACCGGTTTATGGGAAGGGGAATGTTGGCCAGGACACCCCGAGAATGTTCCCTACTCTTTGCGAAGAGTGCCCTGGTTTCTTTTACTTCCACCTGGACACCCATCAGGATGGGCAGAAGGGACCGCGGTTTAACATCTCATCCGAAGGACAGCACACCCCAGCAGTACAGCACCCCCCAATACTGCACTCGGATGCCAGCGATTTTTAGGTGCAAGTCCAATCCCAGTGTGGGACAAGAACCCACGACCTTCTGATCCCGAGGCGGATGTGCTACCAACTGAGCCATGCTGACACCTAAACAAATCACACAGATGGCTGAAAAAGGGAGTATTGTAGTAACAGGGGATTTTAATTACCCATATATAGATTGGAGTAACAAGGTGTCACACATCAGTGCTGAAAAGCAATTTATTGAAACACTAAAGCTTACTAACCTAGACGAGATGGTGCTAGAACCAATGAGAGGGACCAATGTACTAGATTTAGTTATAACTAATGAAGAACAGTTAGTCAAAAATGTACACACCATAGCAAGTTTATTAGATAGTGATCATAGAACAGTGGAATTCAGGATTAAGGTGGAAAATGTTTACGTAAAAGGATCTACAATAGTCCAGAATTATAATAGAGCCAATTTCCACAAAATCATATTAGAATAATCAAAATGGGAATGGGAGAAGGCATTCAATAACAGACTTTTGCTTGTGATTCAATAACAGAAATGTACAAGACATGTGGGACTGTCTTAAACATACGTTGTTACACCTAGAGGGGAAATTAGTGCCTAATAAAAAAAAATCTACTACAAAAAAGGCAAATTACCCATGTGGTGTACACACAGGATTTTAAAGCAAAGTGAGGGGAAACAAAAGGCATTTGTCAAGACAAAAAGAACCCAAACTGAGGAAAATGTCATAAAGTATAAAAAAGAACTTAAAAAGCGGAAAAAGATATTAAAAGAGAGAAAGAAATTAGAATTTAATATTACACACTGAAAGGACAATGGTAAAAGTTTCTACTCCTACATAAACAATAACAGACACAGTAGTACACAAATAGGACATATTGTAGATAAAGATGTAGAAATTAAAACACCGATAGGTTTGGCTAATATTTCTAATGAATATTTTTGTACAGTGTTTAACAAGAAAATGACACAAAATCATACTATTGAGGTACATAATCATTCAGAAGTATCATTATGTCTCAGTGCTGCAGAAGTAGAAAATTTAAAGTGCCTGTAAATAAGCGTTTAATTAAAAAAACACTTACTGGCAGCATGCAGTCAGTGTTCCTTTATCAAATCGCAACTCTGGTTTCATCCAAAGTCGGATTAGTTTACAGAAATAAACGTTTAGAAACATGCAATTACAGGAAGTGTTCAGCATGTATTTTCTGTGGCTGAGACGGTGTTCTCACGAGAGTACCAATAGTGGTGACATCA
The DNA here is from genome assembly GCA_016271365.2 of Neoceratodus forsteri. NCBI lineage: Eukaryota > Metazoa > Chordata > Ceratodontiformes > Ceratodontidae > Neoceratodus > Neoceratodus forsteri. Next base: position 89,828,306 of record JADMNL010000024.1, read on the forward strand.
TCGTGGCACAACTTGTACTGTGGTGCACTTAATCACAGTTGCAGCGTGGTGTCCATGTGTCCTTTGAAGTTAACAAAGCATTTTTTAGTAGAAAATTACATGTGTCTGCTTTTGTATTTGAATGGCTGCAGTGTTGACGTAGTGAGCACTCTGTATAATTGCAATATATGTGCTATCATACTACTGATATGTTGTGGAAAGTGTGGACTGTGTACTGTGTGCTGGGCAGGATAGCAGCCTTTTCTAGTCCTGCTCCATTGGGCACTCCATATTTGATTTTTTTTTTGTTTTTCTGTTAGCGCAGCTGTTGTGGTGTGTATGTGTACAAGAGTCACATCTGGTCCCTTGTTATAAGTATGGTATTCAGCACCATAAAGTAGTAGCCTCAGTGCTTCTGACACATCGCATCAAGGTGATCACACCTGAACACAGCAGTCTATACATTGCTTTACAATGCACTGCATACTCTGCTGCTATAATACACATCATAGTAGACACTGCATGCAAGTTGTTATTTCAACTTATGTTCCTTCAGCAAACTCATTTAGAGGTGGTTCTAACAATATCACCATGCTCCCATAATTTCCTGCTGTGCCATTGTTTCTTCGTGAAGTCGTGTTTCACTTTGTTATAGTGTTTATTTCTGTAGCAGTACTGTACAGTTCTCATAAAAATGTCATTCTGCACATTCTTCTGTCTTTCTTTGTGTGTGTTAGTGTTTGATTTTATTTTACATCTTGCTTTCACATTTGACCCTCTGTGATTATTTGGAGAAAAATCTGCTTTCCTGTCAGACTTGACAACTGCATACAGTGATCTGAAGCCCATTCTCTTTCAAGAGTTTAGTACTGTACTTCAATGATTTGTGGTTCACTTATTTGCTTACTTTTAATCTTCAAATATATTTTGCCATATTTTATTTGTCCCGCCATTTACTTTGTTATACATTTATTGTTATTATTAGTATTATTATCATAATCACTACACGGACGATGCCATACTGCGTTGTATATGGCTGTAAGAGTTACAGCTGTAAATCCGGTGGTCTTCATTTTTTTTATTTTCCCTATGATAAAGCCACCAGGAAAGCCTGTATTCATTTTTGCAGGTGCAAGGATTTCCAGCCTTCTCAGTATAATCGCAACTGCTCTATACATTTTGAAAAGTCTTTTTACGAGAGAGACCCTGAGAAATTGACTGAACTGGGTTGGACTAATGCAAAACTGAAGCTGAAAATGGGCACTGTACCCTCAATATTTATACCATCAAGTTCTGAAAGTTCTGTAACACACAGGAAGAAGGCAAGAACAGCAGTGTTGAAGTATAGACGAATACAGGTAAATGTTGCAGTTATCCCTAATCAATGTCATGTTACATATGCATGTACTTGCAAAAGATGTTCATGTGGGTATATGGACATATGTGTGTTGGTAATGTGTTCTTGGGGAACAGATATACATGTGTGCGTGTGTGGTGTGGTTGGCTCTTGGGCAATGTGAACAGTGCATATGTTGGCTGGTGAAAAATGTGTGCGCATGAGGGTGACTGTGCATACTTGCCAGAGGCTGATTGCCTTCATACAAGCTGCATACCGATATTTGTTTTGGGTGTTAATGCTCCTACACAACGGATTACTTACAATACATGTCTGGGTACCCTAAGTCAATGAGGACAGAAAATATCTCTGTTCATTGTGTATTGCATTCACAAGGGGCAAGTAAGGCTTCATGGATGTAGATGGGTGGGGCATGCAGACAACTGTTACTGTGCTTACATCTGATGGTGATGGTTATGCCTGTACACAAGAGTACCTGGACATACAGATGTGGTGTTTGGGGTTAAGGCATTATGTTGCCAGGACAGATCATACGTGTGTTAGTGGTGGAATCGTGTGCTAAATATATGACCATGCAAGAGTGGGGTGATTTGGATATAAGAAACAGTGTGTATTCTTTTATTTTGTTAATTTTCTTTATCTCTCCTTATGCCAGTGACTGGGTCATCTCTCCAGTGGAGCCGCTAAGCCTTGCCTCAACTGCTCACCTGAACCTCATTCCAACTGAGAAATTAGGTAAGCTGGGTCCCCCCTGTCTCACTGGCCCATCTAGAGGAGGCAGAGGACCACAGAGAGTCGAGTCAGGAACAGGGCTGATACTGGGCATGTGAGCTTGGTCACTGAGCTCCAACTTCACCTCCCAGGCACATGGTATTTTTGCTTTTTTCTTTCCCTCCCCAATGTAGGACATACAATGCCATCCAGTGCATGATGTGCATGCACCAGCCCACATCCTCAGAACAGATACCTGACATCGGCCCCTTTGCATCATCCCTGACTGCAGTGCACCCAGTCTACACTGGGTGCCACTAGCATTGTGGGACATGGACCCCTCTCCCACCCAGAAGAGGACAGCAGTTCATCGGATGTTCAATCCTCTCCTCCCCGTCCGACCCCCAGCTCCCCAGGCTCGTTCCTGAACCTGGGTCACTGGAGTCACACGAGGTAAGGTCTTAGTCCTCAGCGTCACCATGTCGGCAATGGTGAGCGCCCTTACATACATTACATACACACACTACTTTTTGTTCATGCACAGAATTGGTACATGTGATACAGAGTTGTGTGGTGCATTTACACAAGGCTGATTGTGCTTACATGTGTTGGTGGGTGTAGGATGAACGTATACCTGGTTCACCATTCACGCATTTTGTGTGTGTGTGTGTATGTGTGTGTCTTCATGGAACATGGACATTGCATATGTTTGCTTTTGATTGATTCCTGCTTAGAATGGGGAAATGGGATACATGTCATCGGACCTGTGTCATTATTGAAGTGGACATGTCGTTTGGTTTGTTGGTTGATTGATGTGCAGCATGGATGATCATGCATACCTGTTTGTGGAGTTTTGTTGGTCAGTCATCATTCCACCATGATATGTATTCTGTATTTCAATGGTGGATGTCCACATACAGTATGTGAGTGGGCATACTTGCTTGGGTACCTATACATACACCTGAGCACTTAGGTAATGGGCTCATAAAATGTGGGTGTTACTGATAGATTGCTATATAGAAGGTGGCACTCTGCATATCTGTGGGTGTTTGTGTGTTTTTATGTTTAGCATGTACATAGGGAATATGTGTGTTGTCGGCATGCGTGCGCATACAGTGGATGACTTTTCATACATTGTGGTGTGCGTTTGACATTGTTGACTTAAACGTGTGTAATCTTTTGCAGTGTTTCTGGACACACGTGGTAACTGGGCCTACATGATGGTAATATGGCCTGAATGCAATGTGAAGTGTGTATACATGTGTTGCTGCATGTACACAAGGGTGTCAGGGTACGGCAATGAAGGCTCTGATGTCTTATGCAACACAGACAGATCATACGTGTGTGGGTGATGGATAACGTTTCAAAATATGTGCCCAGGCATACTTGGATGTGGTGTTTGTGGTGGAAGGGGGCTTTACAACATGATTCTGGGGCACAGATGTGTTTTGATTGACTGTCAATAAGTGGACAGGACATTCATGATTGGTTGGGGCCTGTACACGATGGTGGCCATGCGTACATGTGTTGGTGTTGGTGGTATGACCAGATCCACTTTTAACTATGAAGAATATATTTTTTTGTGTGTGAAACCGTTGCCAATGTGGAAATGGCATATCATTGTTGTACATTGATTTACGCATACAATGGGGACCCAGGCATACATGTGATTGGGTTTGTGGTGTTACTGAAGTGGACAGTGTGTACGCGTGTTGTTTGTTCATTACTCAGCACATTGGTTCAGTGGTTCAGTTGGCCGACCTGCCTATGGGGGGGTAGGTGGGAGCTGTCATACCACACTGATATGTAATCCTTGTTTTGATGATGGATGCGCCCCCCCACACAGAAGGAATTGCTGAGCATACCATTGTGGTTTGTGGCCTTGTCACCAAGATGAAGGTCCATTTCTGTGTGCAGGGCTGGAGGTAGTTCTCTACACAATGTGATAGGAGAACATCTTGTGTGGGTGGTGAAATGGCTGTTGTAGAAATACTCTTAGATAAGCTGCAGTCTCATTGGCTGTTATGATTGGAAGAGCCATACAGTACTCCCCGTTACACTGTCATGTACAGCAGGATTGACATGGCACATGGAGTCTTCATGTCAGTATTACATACTCTACCACCACTAAATGGCTGAATGATGCATTGTGTTTCGGAAGTAACATTAAGAAACAGTTGATGGAAGAAACATTTCATTACAAATATCCCTCTAAAGGCCCTCTAAAAGTATAGTTGCACCATTTTTCTTTTGGAATACTTTTTATAATAGCAATAAGGTAGTGCCCGGAGTTAGATTCACAGACAGTTCATCACCCCCTAGAGGCAAGGTAACACTTGGCTGCACCTCGTGCCACATTATACCACTTCAGGGTGATTATCAGACTGTTAATGTAACCCCTGCTGATGCCTCCCACTGGGGGAAAGCGAATATGTGTGTAGCTGGCGGATGGCTGCCTAAACTGGGTGATTATGTATACATGTGGTTGTGTGCACCTCAGTAATGCTGAAAAAGTATAAGTTCTCTTGGTGGATGACTGTGCAGAAGGGGTGAGCGGTCATGCATGGAGGTGGGGGTGGATGGTCAGGTTGCATGTTGCTGCTTGGACAGGAAGCTGGTGTTCACGGTTTGTGATCATGCGTGCACAGGTTGTGGTGTGTGCAGCAGTTATTCTATGGTTCCCATTGCTATAACTCTGGCACCCATCCAGTGCCACATTCAGCATTTGTGAATACTGCATAGTGCTATTATTTCACCGGCACTGTCAACATTGGCGTGAATGTCAAAGGCACGTTGACAAACACACAGCGGTGATGATCTTGTGTTTAACTACATTGCATATGTTGTTGTGTATTGCTGTTTCTTAGGTCATAAGATGTCTATTTTTACATATTTATATTTTTCAGTTTCTGCAATCTCTGTTTGCCGAAGAGGGTAATGGTGCTTCTTTCTTGACCGAACAGCCATTGACCTTGCAAAATGATGAAAGTGAAGGTTCAAGAGCACTTGATGAAATGGCCAGCCTGACCCAACCCATTGCTGCCATCACTTCACCTATGGATGCTGCAGACAGCTCATTTGACCCAACCAGCACATGTCTTTCATTTAACATCAGTGCGTCAATTTCTGAAAACAATGCAATGGATTTTGTCATTGGTTCCAACATCAATGCTTTTTGTGTGCCTCACACACAGAAGGAAACACAAAGTGTGCGCTGTCAGGCGCATAAAGGACCTCCACAGCACACTCACCGTATAAAGGTTTCACTTCCAGATGCAAACAGCAGAGTGGAAAAGCAAATGTGTTCCATTGGCATCCAATGCAGTATCGCTGCGGATGAGCACTCCCTAGCATGCCACAATGAAGAGTTAGTCACAGATGATGCCAGTGACATTGGTGAGCCAACTTTCAACTCAACCAATGATGTAGATCCAGACTACATTCCGTCTGACGATGAAGACAGTGACGACAATTCCTCTGATAGTGATGCTGATGTTTGTGAATCCTCTACAGTTGGTCATGAATTTGGCAATCTGAATGTTAAAGCAGCGGAGGAACGATACTTCTTAATATCTGAAAGAAGCTTGGCTTGTCTATTTTCTAGTTCCCACAAATGTACTAAGAGGACAGAATTCTTTATTACTTGTATTACTGGTATGATGATTGTTGTTCAAGCCACATGTCAAAATGGACGTATCCACATATGGTGTAATCAGAGCACATCAGGTTCAATGCTGTTGGGTAACCTCATGCTTGCAACATCCATTTTCTGTAGTGGATTAACAGCTGCAAAGGCCCAATGTTTATTTCAAGCCATGAACATCCCGGTATTTTCCTTGGTAACATACCATACCCATCAACAATCATACGTTGTTCTAGCAGTGAAAAAAGAATGGAATGTGCAACAGCTGGCAATACTTGACTGTTGTCGTGCTAGACCGCTATACATAAGAGACGGTGCATATTGTGACTCACTGAGACACTCGGTCAGATATGGACTGTATACTTTCATGGACCTGAAGACCAATAAAGTGATTGATTTACAGCTGATCCAGGTAATGTTTTACTTCCGTGTGTATGGCATGACACATGTTCTGACTTTTTAATTACATTGTCTTTGTGTGCCGAATGCTGTCACATGCGCAGGAAATGTAAAACAAACTCAGTGGGGCATGAGCATTTTTCTCCTATCCATAGCTCTATGCCACTGAACTAGTTTCACTTGGGGATGAGGGGATAATCATAATAGTTCTGCTGCTTGTGTATGGCACACAGTGTAAATCCACACAGTGCAAAGACCTTTTAGTTCTTTCTGGGTGCACAGAGAACACTAGGTCAGATGTAAAACAGATGGTCACTCCCCCGTCCCTACTATCAACTCATGGGCAGTGCAGTAAAGAGTAACGTGTACAGTTTGGCATTCTCCAAAACTGGGCCAACATCGTCACCCACCCATGTCTCTGTTATGCAATCCAGATCGATTCTCGAAATAAATTCCGCTACAACTGCACTGTTGTTTCTGAGCACCACCATCAAGGGATTTCTGGACATTGAAGCACAACTGGTTACCTGTACACTCAGTCTGGTGTATCCACTGTGGACGGGAACTAAACACGTCTGGCCTCTATACAGGACAAGTCTGGTCCCATGCCGCTGCCTACACCTACCCTAACCTCACCTATCCTGTCCACCACCCAGCATGCCCAGTGAGACCCATCACAGCATAATGTAAACAGTGAAATCATCCAGTGTTGACTGTCACAGTATGCGTACAGTTCTATATAAACATACGAACTTATGAAATTGCCGGCACAAAAAGGCCCACAGGTCTATCAAGTCTGCCTGATTGTGCAGGTCTTAGTCTCATATTACTACAGCTGCCCCAGCCCCACCCAAACCCTCCCTTCCTCCCCTTTCCTGGTCTTCCCTTTGTGTTCTTATCTGTACTAATCCTGCCCTTGATTCTATCCCAATCCCGCTTAAAGCTATCCACAGTCCTCAGATTGATTAACTCCTCTGGCAGTGCGTTCCATCTTGCCACCACTCTCTCTGTAAAGTAGTGCCTCCTCAACTCCCTCCTGAACCTTACCTCCTCCAACTTCAGACTGTGCCCCCTAGTGACCCTTCCCCCCTTTAAGCGGAACATTCCTCCCTCTCTGACTTTGTTTACTGTATGCCTTTCAAGTACTTAAAGGTCTCTATCATGGCCCCTCTTTCCCTTCTCTCTTCCAGTGAATACATGTTGAGCCCCCTCAGTCTTTCCTCCTATGGCAACTCCCCCACTCCCCTGATCATTTTCATAGCCCTGCGCCACACCTCCTCCAGTAATCTCACATCCATTTTGAGGTATGAGCACCAGTACTGCACACAGTACTCCAAGTGTGGCCTCACCAGTGATATATACAAGGGCAGGATAACCTCCTCCTTTCTAGAGGTGATCCCTCTGGCAATGCACCCCAGCATCTTATTTGCACTTGCTGCTGCCCTCCTACACTGTGCTGATACCTTCATGTCCCCTGTGACTATTACCCTGAGGTCCTTTTCCTCCTCTGAAGCTGTTACCTGCACTCTCCCCAGCCAGTAGCTGGTCCTGGAATTTCTTGCTCTGAGGTGCATGACCTTGCACTTCTTAGCATTAAACCCCAACTGCCACTCCCTAGACCAGTTTTTGAGTTTAGCTAGATTCTCCCTGAGTGCCTGCTTCACCTCCTTATTGTCCACTTTTGCACAAATCTTAGTGTCATCTGCGAACAGGCTGTTATTACTCTTGAACCCCTGCAATGTCTCCAATGAAGACATTGAACAAAACAGGGCCCAACACTGAACCCTGAGGTACCCGGCTTGTTACTGACCTTGGCTTGGATGTCTCCCCCTTACAACTACCCTCTGTTGTCTGCCCTACAACCAGCTCTCAAACCACCCCACCAGTTTCACCCCCACCCCATGTCCCTCAGCTTACTCAGTTTGCTCATTAACCTCCCCTGGGTCACCGAGTTGAAAGCCTTGCTGAAGTCCCTGTGTATCTTCCCCATCTCCAAGGAGGTGTTGAAGAGGTCTGTCAGAGGGCCTGCCAACACCTCTGCTAGTTCCTTCAAGACCCTTGGTTGTACACCATCTGGTCCTGGTGCCTTGTCCACCCACAAAGCTTTAAGGCCCTTCAGAACTCTATCCTCTTGGATGACCCCATCTGTTCTCTGTAACATTCACTTCTCTGTACATCATCCTTATAGAGTTGACTGTGCTTCTTATGCTGAATGTAGCATGTAAGCATTACATGTAATGAACGCAGTTGATGTGCATTTCTGAGATATTCATTCATGCATTATATATTGATGTCAGAGCACAGAAGTTAAAAATTCAACCACTGTGGAATTGGAGGGTTTGATTAGAGGTCTAAAGTTTCTTCAGGATAGTGAGTGCACCATTGAACAACTTGTAACCGATTGTCATGTGCAGGTGAAGGCATACATGATGTGGCAGCATGAAAACATTGTACACTACTTTGATGTTTGGCATAACTCGAAAGGTATATGACTCTGTTTTGTAATGCATTAACATAATGGTAAAACCATCACATCGTTACACATGTTTTTTTAATTATATCAGCACAATGTATAGTTTCTTGCATTTCTGCAACAGTACCACATCCTATGATGCACCAGTTTAACCATGTTTATTATGCCGTAACATGGCACTGACAACACATGCAGAACCATGCATGTGCAACTATGAACAACCACTATATTATGCCACACAGGGGATTCTTAGTTTCTTTCACATCATCAGTGAAAGGGGACAGGTCCATAACTATCATATCCCCAAGTTGGCATAACACTCTGCTTGTGCATAGAGTTTTTAATCCTGTATGTTTCATAGTGTGTAGTACTGTGTGAAATATCTGTATTTCAGTTGTTTCCCTTGAAAAGAAAACAGACTCATGCAGACTCTTGAGATTCTAGAATGTTGTCGTACCACAGAAGGGTACAATCACATTCCATGACCTTTGAAGCGTGTTACATACGAACATACGAAAATGTCAGCAGAAACAAGCCTCATGATCCACCGAGTCTGCTCTATTGTGCCGCTAGCCCATCACCTTGCAGCTGCCCTTCCCCTCATCACAATCCCCCCCTCACCATGTCCCATCCCATCTTAAAATTGCACACCATGTTGCAGGACACTACCTCCTAAGGCAGAGTATTCCACTGCTCTACCACCCGTTCCTTGAAATAATGTCTCCTTACTTCCCTCCTGAATTTTCTCCCCTCTCTGATCTCAGTCCATGCCCCCTTGTGTCCCTTCCTCTATTCACAATTGGAAAGTTCCCTCCATGTTACTCTTCTTTATCCTCTTTAGATATTTAAAAGTTTCAGTCATATCCCTCCCATCCCTGCTTTCTTCCAGGGAATACATATTTAACTCACTCCACCTGTCCTTATACTGTTTTCCCTACAAACTCTGGATCATCGTTGTGGCTCTGTGCTGTACTCCCGTCAATAATCTGATGTCCTTCTGCAGGAACGGGCGGCAGTACCACATGCAGTATTCCAGGTACATCCTGACCAGTGACCAGTACAGGGGAAGGATCACCTCCCTCCTTCTAAAGGACATTCCCCTCACTGTACACCACAGCATCTTGCTGCCTTTTGCTGCCACCTTCCTACACTGAGCAGAGTTTTTCATGCTCCCTGTTATGATCACCCTAGGTCCTTTTCCTCCTCGCTGCTTCCCAACTGTACCCCTTCCAACTGATGTTCCCACCCCTAGTTCCAGGCTCCAAAGTGAAGTACCTTGAAGTTCTTGGCATTGAAGCCCAGCTGCCATGTTTCCAAACCACTCTTGTAATCTACTGAGGTCTGCCTTCAGCCCCTTCCACCCTTCACTGTCATCTACCACAGGTGATATTTTGGTATCATCTGAGAACAGACTGCTTTTGCTTCTAAGCATGTGTGAGATATCAGCTATGAACATCACAAATAGGTGCGACCCCAGCACCAGTCCTTGTGGTACCCCCTCTTGTCACTGTCCTCAGTGCAGAATCCCCCCCATACCACTACCACTCTCTGACTTCCCATTAGCCTGTTCATGATCCATTTCACCATCTTTGGTCACACCCCCACATATTCCAATTTCCCACACAGCCTCCCATGTGGCACTGAATCAAAGGTCTTGCTGACATCCAAATACAGGACATCCAATGCATGGCCTTTGTCCAGCTCTCTCTGATGGCCTCTCTAACCTAGTCAGCCCATGTACCAACTGCATTAAGAAGCTGCCATGAAATGCCTCTAAAAGGACCTTTTCCCTGTAACTTGCGGTGATTGGGTTGCTCCAATCCACCCCATGCCGGTTGAAGTCCCCCACCACCAATGTGTTCCCCTTCCTGTAGACCTTGCTAATTTCTTCAGCTAATTCCCTGTCCAGGTCACCAGCCTGAGCTGGTGTCCTGTACACTACCCCCATGCTCACAGTCATGTTCTTTGCATCCTGAAACTGTACCCATATGGGCTCTGTCCTCCTCTGCTCCCCCTCTTCCCTTATTCACTGTATCCCATCTATTATATAGAAGACCCCCCCCTCTCCCTTTTGCCTTATCCTTTCTGATTATCCTATACCATGGGATCATCGTGTGTTATTCATGGTACCAGGTGGCCCAAGTTTCTGTGATGTCCACAATATCCAGCCCACCCACTGCCAATACAGCCTGTAACTAAGCTGCCTTGTTCCATAGGCTTCTTACATTCAGTGAGACCACCCTCCAGCCTGTCCCCTTCCTTTCCCTCCCCAATGCTTCCCACCATTAGTCCCCCCCATGCACCACCTCTCCAATGCCTTCTCCATTACCTAGGGTGGTGAGCTTATTAAGCTCCCCCTCCAGACCCTCTTACTTCCAGTGGTCCCCTTGCTGCCCCCCTCTCCTAGTTTAAATCCACCTTTGTTGGTATATCTTTTTCTAACTTCTGTTTTAAAAAAAACCTACCCCTCCTTGTTTAAGTGCAACCTGCCCCTTGCGTACAAGTTGTTATTGTCCCATGTTCTGCCCCATCCAACAACTGCTGATAGTTCAGTATGTGCAGTAATAGGTTTCGACACAGTAACTGTTTTACAATGCTTTTCCCATCACAGACTGCATTGATCACTCACTTCTGTGTCTACAGTTTCAAGATACGAAATCTAAACATGACGGCGGTAGTAGTTAACCTCTACTTAACACTTACAAGTGTTGTATCAACATTTTTTTGTAGGGATAGCCAAGAAATGTGATGCGGCATCCAAAAACAAAGGATGTGCTATTTTTCTGCCATGGAAAAAGTCAGAAGTGTCTGTGGATCAGTAGATAGCACACTCACCTCTGAGGCCATGACATCAAAGGGCTGTGGGTTCAGTTCCCACGTCTGGCACTTGGGTTAATATCCAGTACTGACACTGCAGTACAATATGAGAGGGGTGCTGCACTTCTGAGGTGCTGTCTTTCGGATGAGGCGTTAAACTGAGGTCCCATCTGCCTGGATTGGTGAATGTTAAAGATCCCATGGCACTTATTGAAAAGAATAGGGAAGTTTTTATTGAAAGTACATCAAAACAAAAAGGTGTAATATTTCACATTAATAGTACATTTAAAAAATAATTTAGCATTTGTAAAGAAAAACGAATAAATTATTATTTCACACATATATTATCTAAACAAGTATAAGCTTATTACAACAAAACATACTAAAAAAAAAAATCCCATTATTTATAGTTCCTATTTACTTATACTTGATAAAAATAGATAATCCTTTACACCACTGAAACACTTTCTGAGAGGTATTAATAGCTTTGTCCTTTAAGTAAACTGATCTCATTGCTTCCATGACTAATATATATAAGGTATCATAAGACATATGTTTTTGCTCTAAGACCCATTGACATTGGGCCTGCCAAATATAAAACTTCAGACAACAAAAAGGACTACTAATGTACCATGGTCATAATGGGTAAGGAAATGTGGAAAAAAACCCAAACCAGGATTTGATAATCTAATTTTAACAACCACTTAAATTCCCATTTTTCACTAAAAAAAAAAGACATAAACATTTCACATAAGAGCAATTAAATAAAAAATGATCCATTGTTTCTTCTAAAACATTACACTGAAGATATGGGCAATACCTTTCACACATCATTTTATGTTTTGCATTACCTTTAATATTTAATCTTCCATAGGCTGAGAGCCACAAAACTTCCCACATATGCTGGGGTACTCTCTCATTATTCAGTTGTTTAATAACAAACTTTTCAAGGGAAGGGGGCAATTTGCAAACTCTGGTTCAACTGGGTGAATCTTCCCCAGAATAATCTTCTATAACTTAGCCACAACATGTTCTCTTACCACTGAATGAGAGATAGACCATTTAAATAGCTTTAGAGCACAAGGTTTGAAATACAATGGGACACAAATGTGATTTGGGAGTCTGGGAAGCAGAATATCCCATACGCCAAAAAAGCTATACAAATTATTCTTAATCCATAAGTGTTGTACGCCCACTGGGTTAAGAGGTTCAAAATTCAGATTTTGTGAAAGAAACAAAGCATAGAAAAAGACTATAGGATCCACCATAGCCAGTCCACCTAGGTAAGTAAAACAGCACTTTAAGGGGTTCAATCTACTACCCCATAACATAGAGAAAAAACAAGCATATAAATGAGTTTCTAAACCTATGGGGGAAGGAAAAACCATAGAAATATATAGTAACCCTGGTATCAGAAATTTTTTTATAATATGGATCCTTTTAATTTTGGAAAGTCTCCACCCTTTCCACCTCTGTACCTTTAATGCAGCCCTTTTTAGGGCAATATCCCAGTTTTCATAAGGACAGTTCTGAGAACCAAAAAGGATACCCAATATCTTACAAAGGCTTGAAGAAACAATAATACCCAAAATATTTATTTGGTTACTTGTTCCAGGCCCTATAAAGAGACCTTTAGATTTTTCCAGATTTAATTTGGAGTTAGAAACCGTCCCATAACTAGCAAGATATTGTAATACAGCAGGTATTTGTATTATATCAGATAAAAAAACACAACTATCATCTGCATAGGCCTGCACCACCACAGAATCCCCACCCTGATTACCCCAAATACCCGGGAGAAGATTGGATGAGGCTAATATTCTAAGCATGGGATCGAGAGAAAAAGCATATAACAAGGGGCTTAAAGGACACCCCTACCTCACTCCAGACTTTACTAAGATGGGAAGGTTAAACTTCCCTTTAATAACTGGATATACAACTACAGACTCGTACATTAATTTAATCCACCGCATAAAACCTGCGGGTAAACCATAATGTTTTAGAACTAAAAATAAAAAGGGCCTAGAAACTCTATCAAAGGCCTTATTTTAATCTAAAGACAGAATACAACCCTGTTTTTTTTACCTGTTTACATATTCAATTACCTCCTTAAGGATTACTAAAGCACCTTGGATTTCCTATTGGGAATACCACAAAACTGCAAGGGGTATATCACATCTCCGGCCACTCCCTGTAATCTATTATTTAATACTTGAAATAGTATTTTAAAATCTGAGTTCAAAATTGTAATAGGCCTCCAGTTAGTCAATTTTACTTTGTCCCCTCCTTTAAAGAGATAAACCAGTAAGCCTGATGAAAAGTTTGTAGGTATAGAGGGTTTTTCCTGCAGAGATAACAGTAGGGGCATTTCCCCAGTGTTCCTGGTCAAATTTCCTTCACTCACTAAAAATACCACCAACAGCTTAATCTGGTTCAAGGTCAGTTGGCATGCATCTGTATCCCCCTCTCCTGGGTCGTGCCTGAAAATAGGCAGGATTTGTCTAGTGCACTTACCTGGTCAACAAAAGCTAAATAAAATAAAAAAATAAAATAAATAAAATAAGTAATCATTTTTTCTGAGTTGCAACAAGTAGTAGAGTTGATACTGAACTAATGGAGCAGAAGTGGCTCAGCCTTCTTAACCACATTGGTAATGTACATACTGGCCACGGGGATAAGTTCCCACAATGCATGCACGGAGAACTACAGACAGAGAAGAAGTGGATTGAGAAGGGTGATTTATAATACAGAACTATTTCAGTATGGCTGAGTGACATTTCTCATACAGCATTGATGTCCTGGCCATGTAACAACTTCAATGTTTGCTGCTTTTCTCACAGGTACCAGGGTACATAAAGTTATGAGTGACACCGTTGCTAATGCTTATCTTTTGAGGGACCTCAAATAGACCTCACCCCTGTAACAGGTGTTTCACAGTCTTGTGTGCCATTTTGCACCCAAGTTTTTCCCATTATTTCTACCATTCAATGTATGCAAGGTACGCCAATCACACATTGCCTGTTGTTTTAGATGCATGTTGGTACTGAACAGTTATCACTCTTAGTCATCACATACATATGGCAGACACAAAATGAACTGGATACTTATACTTTCATCTTAGACATCTCCTAGCTGGTTGGCACTATAATAAGAATGCTGATTGTGCTAGCACAACATCACAACAAGGTGAACAGCTGTACCGTGTTGCATATCCCAAGTGAAGCAGAGAAAAGGAACCAGTTGTTAAACCAGTTAAAGTTCAGCCAACATTTGGTAATTTTTTACTTTTTTATATCTATGTCCTCAGCATGTTTTTGTTGGCCCTGCCAACCATTTCATAAGAATGCACTTAATGTTGACACCTTCATTTTGACTTGTTCTATCTGTTGCCTGTTCTAAAACTGCAGATCATTGAAACAATTATTCAGCATGCAGCAATGCATACTGAATGGAGTGGATGAGCATCTTAGTGGCTCACTGTGATAACTGTAACTGGGTGGGCAGTCTGGCAGATGAGTCAAACATGATAACTTACCCACTGTAGGTACACAAGGTGAATGGTCCCAAGTGTGGCAGGGGAAAGTGTGAAAAAGTGGAAAATCATGCATGTCTGTTGCCTGATCCCATGTGAAGCTTAACTGATGGTGCTGTGGGTCAAACAGATGGTCACCAAACAGGGAAGGGATTTTGGTGTGATTGTAACTGATAATCTAAAGGGGGCCATCTGATCAGTTGTTAGCCATGTGTTAGAAGAGTCTGACGCATGGCTAATTTTACAAATCCCATTTACAAAACAAAGACCCATTTTATAAGTGCAATGAGCCACTCCTGATATGTGTGTTACACAGTTGTAATGCACGGCTATGAGAGTTGGCAAATGCAGCATGTGACCTCCTGCCTCAATACATCCCCTGGCCATGCGTTACAACTGTGTAACGCACACCACGTTGTGTCTAATTGGTTACATAAAAATGGCTAGATGACTGTAAAAAGCAACACCTGTACTTTGCCAGCTACCAAGCCCGAGACTGTGAAGCCTCCCAACACAAGGAAGTAGACTACCCCAACCTGTTCCCCCAAGATGCCAGTAAAGGAACCCCCACCCAGGCCCAATCACCAGTGACATGGAGAAGTGACCCGGCCCTGATCCTCGATAATATGAAAAGGTGCCCCACACCCCCACTGATCCCTGAAGTAGTATTGGCATCCTCTAAAGTGTACCATAGCACCATGGTGGTCTAGTGGATCCACCCACCCCTCCACCCAAGTCTCCCCCCACACCTCTACCCCACCCATACCCAGGCAACAGCCCACCTCTCACTGCCGCAGTCAGCCACCGACTGAGCTCTGTATGAGTGAGAGACTGACACAGAGACTGACAGCTGATCGCATACTCTGTACAGTATGCGCTCATATAGAGCTCAGTCGGCAGCTGGCAGAGTTTCTGAGAGGTGGGCTTTGCCACTCGCCGCCTGGGTATGGGTGGGGGGAGAGGAGTGGGGGGACACTGAGGTGTAGGGGCGTGTCCACTACACCACCAGGGTGATATGTTACACTATTAGGGATGCCAGTAATAATTTGTGGATCTGTGGGGGTGGGGCACATCTCTCCATGTTACTGAGGATCTGGGCTGGCTGGGGGTTCAATTGACTGTCATTATGGGGGACCAGGTCACGGGGATTCTCTTGCCATGTATTGGATGGGGGGGCATTTCCCACCAGGACTTACGTACCCGTATCGGGGCTTTGGGATGGGGTGGCTATGCCCTGTCGGTTGGGGTGGGGGGGGCATCTCTCCATGTTAGCTAGGATCGGGGCCAGCTGGGGCTTCAATTGACTGGTATTATGGGGGACTGGGTCAGGGGAACTTCTACTGCCCAGTGTGGTATGTGGGGGCATAGCCCACCAGGCTTACTGATCCATATTGGGGCCTGTGGCTGGGTGGCTGCGCCCTATTGGGGGGCACTGCAGTGGCTTGTGGAACCCTGTTCAGGTGCACCCTCCCTTTTGTGCACCACTTGGTGTGTTGCAAGTCACATTACATAGCAACTGGAACCCTTGCCATTCTATAATCAGGCACAGGGTCCACGTCGCAACGTCATATGTGTCAAGTCGTCTTTGATGGCGACTTGCGACATGCCTACCATAATCATGGCCTTTATGCACAACTGACAAGTAGTCAGTTGAATTTTCATCAATGAACATTTTATAATGACATATTATGCAATATTGTGTCACATTTTGTTGCAGCCATGACCTTGTAGTGCAACACAGCTTCCTGTCTGCTGGCACTGTGTGCGTGAGTTCAACCTGTGTGCTGGCCAACATCTCCTTTATATGACAGACAGTACAGCATTCTTCATTGAATTACCAAAACTTGTATGTGTACAGAAACCAAGAAACATAGAGATTGCTGGAAACTGGCAACATCTAAACCCATGAAGTCTGTCTTTTTTTCACATGATATGGTAAAAGTAGCATTATTAAACGTTCATTGATAAAAGGTCAACAGACTACTTGTCAGTTGTTCATGGATACAGTATTGCATAATATGTCATTGTATGCCTATGTCAGTAATACTTAGCTATTTATTTGTAGTATTTACTATGTGTTGTCTTATGCAGGGTACATGCGGAACATCAAGACAATGGTTATTGAACTTCAGGAAGAGCACTCATCATATAGAAGTGCGCATGCACTCTATGAGAATGATACTGTGCCCGAACCATTGTCATCCAAGTTTGTTGAAGCTGACAAGCAACTACTGATTCAGAAACACAGTTTCTCTCATTGCATGGTCACTAACTGAATGATGCAATTCCTGGCACAGAGCATTTGTTATCGAACATTGCATTTCAGATTTTGTTGACATTGAACATTCATTGTGACATGAACAGAAATCATTGTCTTAGACAATTGTGCTGTTACACAAATGTTTATAAACCACTTCAGTGATGGACTGTTGAAGCTCGCCATTAATTTCTGTTGTTCTTAAATCTGTTTCACAACATGCTTAGTGACTTTATTACCTGTTCCGGCACCTGAAAATATAATTCTGTTTCAGAGAATGCCGCTGTTCTGACTACCTGCAAGCTTTTTTCTATAGACTTAAGTAGGCCGGCAGCACTCATGTGATTTTGTTGTTTGCAGTCTCCACCCACCATCACCTAAAGTTCAATTTCAACTTTGAGCAAATCATGCTCATTGTTGTCCACACTGTGCTCCCTTCTTCATGTACTGTCCACCCTCCTTAGACCATCATAACAGCACGCTACATAGACAGCACTGTAATTAAGTTATACCATAAGCTGACATCTTTCATGTATGTACTACATAACGCAACCAGCTAATACTTTGAATAATTCTGTTTCATGTTTCTAAGGATGTGTTCACAAGAAACGTTACTTACAGTAATTGTTTTTGAATAGTTTCATTCAGTATTGAAACCTTTTAGTGCTACAGATTATGAATGAAGCTGTACACAATAAACAGACATCATTATCAAAAAGTATAGGTTTTATACTTGATACTTGAAAGAGGCATTAAGGGGAATGGGACAGGAATCAGGGGTTGAGGAACAGTGGGCAGTATTTAAAATGGGGATTACAAGAACAGCAGAATTATGCATTAAGCAGGTTAGCAAGAGGAAAAGGAAGAGGAGACCATTATGGTTTTCCAAAGAGGTAGCAAAGAAAGTGAAAGCCAAAAAGATTGCATTCAGGCAATACAAAAGACACAGGCAGAAGGGGATAGGGAGAAGTACCAGGAGAAGCAAAGGAGGCAGGGAGGTCAGGAAGCCAAAGCTCAGACAGAAGAACACATTGCAAAATCAGTGGGTAGAGGGACAAAACCTTTTACAGGTACATAAGTGAAAAAAGAAAGACAAAGGGAGGGATAGTGAGACTGAAGGGGGAGGATGGGAGCCACGTGGAGGATGACAACAGTAAAGCTGACATATTGAACAGGTATTTCTGCTCAGTCTTTACTGAGGAAGAGGGGGTAATGGGTCTGAAGGGAGTACAAGGGGTGAGAATGGTGCAGAAATGGATACAAGTCCCTTTACACGAGAAAGGGTCCTGAAGGAACTGGAAGTAATAAGAGTTGATAAAGCAATGGGGCCAGACAGGGTGCACCCCAGGGTCCTTAAAGAACTAAGAGAGGTGGTGGCTGAACCTCTGGCTATCCTGTTTAGCCGATCACTGGAAACAGGAGGTACCCAAAGACTGGAGGACAGCAGATGTAGTCCCCTTATACAAAAGTGGGAACAAAGAGGAAGCAGGGAACTACAGACCAGTCAGCCTCACCTCAGTAGTGGGGAAGATCATGGAAGCACTACTGAAGGAGAGATTGGTGGAACATCTGGTTGTCAATGGGCTACAGGACCCAAGGCAGCATGGTTTCACCAGGGGGAGGTCATGTCAGACCAACCTCGTTGAATTTTTTGACTGGGTGACTAGGGAGGTGGATCAGGGGAGGGCAGTGGACATGGCCTATCTGGACTTCAGCAAGGCCTTTGACACTGTGCCACATAGAAGACTATTACACAAACTGGGGAATATGGGTGTGGGCAGGACAGTAGTGTGGTGGGTAGGTAACTGGCTGGGTGGCAGGACACAGAGGGTGGTGGTAAATGGCTGTCACTCCACAGAGGAGAGTGACCAGTGGGGTACCACAGGGATCAGTGCTGGGACGGTCCTATTCAACATCTTCATCAGTGACATCATGGGATCTAGGCAGAATTTCACTGTTCGCTGATGACACAAAGCTCTGTAACAGGGTAGACACACCAGAGGGTGTAGACAGAATGAGAAGCGACCTGCAGAAACCTGAAGAATGGTCAGGGATTTGGCAGTTGAAATTCAATGCAAAAGTGCAAGATAATGCATATAGGGCACAAAAACCCTGGCACAATATATCAGTTGGGGGTGAGGATATAGCATGCACCAAGCAGGAAAGGGATCTTGGGGTTGTCATCTCTGATGACCTCAAGGTAGGAAACAGTGTGACAAGGCAGCAGGTAAAGCAAATAGGATGCTGGGATGTATAGGCAGGGGCATCACCAGCAGGAAAAGGGAGGTCATAATTCCACTATACAAGACACTAGTGAGGCCCCACCTGGAGTACAGTGTACAGTTCTGGAGACCATACCTACGTAAGGACATAGACAGGGTAGAGAAGGTTCAGAGGAGGGCAACTAAGATGGTGCATGGATTGCATCACAAGTCCTATGAAGACAGGTTGAAGGAACTGAACATGTACTCCCTGGAGGAGAGGAGGGAGAGAGGAGATATGATAGAGACATACAAGTATCTTACAGGGAGAAACAGGGTGCAGGAAAACACTATTTGTAAGCGAAAAAGATGTTCCAGGACTAGAGGGCATGGGATGAAGTTGGAGGGAGGATGATTCAAAGGAAACATGAGAAAGAATTTCTTCACAGAACGGGTGGTGGACATGTGGAACACCCTGCCAGAGAAGTGGTGGGGGCTGAAACAATCATGGGATTTAAGAATGCATGGGATAGACATAAAGGAATTCTAGAGGTCAGGGGTAAGGGGCAACAGACTTCTAGGAAAACAAACTGAACTTACAAGCTCAAATGGGCAGACTGGGTGGGCCATAGGCCCTTATCTGCCGACACTGTCTATGTATCTATGTATTACTTATTAGGTTACAGTAATATGCTCCTTGTCAATCAAATGCCACATATGCCAACATGTATGTAAATTACTTTCGTTCCCCAATGAATGATCCTATAACCTATACAGTATCTTCTTTACCATTGGGTTGATGTATTTTGGGAGGTAATAAAATAGAACAGGCATCTATATGTGGTAACA
The DNA here is from genome assembly GCA_016271365.2 of Neoceratodus forsteri. Lineage (NCBI taxonomy): Eukaryota > Metazoa > Chordata > Ceratodontiformes > Ceratodontidae > Neoceratodus > Neoceratodus forsteri. The sequence goes on from JADMNL010000024.1 coordinate 89,848,524, forward strand.
GACAGTGCCAACCAAATCAAAAACCATAGTACTTACAGGACAGGTCGGCAACACAGTCCCCTAACCACATAGAATGAATGCGGATGCACAAGCAGACATTCAGGTACAAAACTAGTTTCCTTTATTAAATCAAAACTGCTATATAAATCCATAAGATACAAACATTAAATCACGCAGGTGCAACAGGATCCCTTGACAAACCATTGACAAAGCACGTTCATGCTCAGAAATGATGAATTGCGATCCAGGAAGTGGTCCTGTTGCACCTGCCTCCTTGAACTTTGTATGTTATGGATTTATCTCAATTTTTGGATTTAGTAAAGGAAACAATTTTTTACTGCAATATCTGATTCTGCATCTGCATTCATTATCTCTAGTTGAGGGACTATGTTTCTGACCAGTCTTGCAAGTATTATTTTGGGAAATATGAATGGGTACACAGTGTCTGCATAAAACTGAGCAGCAGTTATACAACGGCCAGTGTATCAGGAGATCAATAGTCACAAAGTAAAGAGCAATATGTAAAGACATTATAACTTGTTACAAGTTTGATTGGATGGTTGCTGCATTGGTACAAAGCAATGATGACCACTGTGTTTGTATACGGTGTGCCAACACAAGGGCGACACAAGCACCGCAAGCACAGTGACAGAAATCACCTGTCTGCAGTGAGTCATTGTACTGGTGCAAGAAGAAGACACAGTGATGCATTTCGAGTTCGCTTCCCAGGCCAACTGTGACTCAGAGTTAATATTTAGAGACCGGGGGTGTGAGGGGCTCAGCCCCCTGACAGACACACACCGGCATCCCCGACGGCACAATGCCGACACTCGGTATTGTGTCCATTGCTGTGGGGGATGTCAGTGAGAGCACTGTCACAACTCTATAGTTTAGTTTAGTTTATTGTTCTAGGAATTAAGTAAAACCTTCTGATACAGGTGGTTGAATGTAATGGGTCTGTATGTGTAACCTGGTTTCAGTTTTGCCTTCTGTCAAACGTTTGTTTTGACAGTGACACATTCATGTGTCAAGCAAGTTATACACATATGATTTACATACGGTTAAGGTAAATAGGCATGACTATTATCAGGTACCACCTAATGTAATTTACACTGGATGTGGGATGCTTCTGTGGTGATGTGGTTTGGTGCTGGGTTGTGGCACCAGATTGTGAGCTCCAACGTTACATCAATTCCAAAAGTGGACAGCAGTAGAAGCAACAGAAAAAAGTACGATGGGACCACTGTGGTCTCTTGTTACATTTGTAATGGTATAACCACAAATAAAGTTAGCATGAATACATGCGAACATGTACATGGCCAGAGCACTGGGAACAAGTCAAGATTCTCTGTCTTGTTCTGCCGTTCCTGACTGTGCACATGTGTAAATGTATGAATGGTAACTTCTGTTCAGAAACAGAAACAACTACGAAAAAAGAAGAGTCATACAGTCCTACTTCTTTGTATTGCTGGTATTGCAGCCCAGTGTTGGAATTGCTGTACCTTACAACTGATTTGCACTCCAGGACTTGGTAGCATGTACTTAGGCAAGTAATCACATTGCAGTGACCGAATAACTGCTGATGAGTGCCTCAATGGATTCAGAATTCCTATGCAGGGACTGTCCCATCAAGGAATGGTTTCTGCTCAATCCAAGTTTGTCCATATGTACTACAAAATTTTCCTGTGAATGTACCATATTATGTACTCAATGGTGTTTCTTATGCCTATTTACATCACAGATACATAAGACATATGCATAGCACAGTCTGCACAACACTTCTGATCTCAGTGCCTCACAGAACAGTTACACACAGCAGTCATGAACCGAGCATTGCGATAGACTGAAAAATTTTGTCTGGGCACATGGTCATGAACAGTAACATGTGCCACAAGTAAATTAAAAATAAAATTAAAGATACAGCAAATGTGTTCTATGGAATAGCAAGAATTATGTATTTAACTGAAACAATACTTTGTACTTCAACACTTAAAAAACACATAACTACTGTCCAAGTATTATCAATTGGTAAGTGGTACGAAAGCAAAACCATGACAGCAATTTTTTTTTTGTAACTCTACTTATGCTCTGTACCTGGGAGAACTCTCTCAGGCATCCTATGTGACCGAGAGCTTTACCTCCTTGCCTGAAGTCTCTCACCACCCCCGCACCTCCCGATAGATCCTCCAGCTCTGTAACCTCTGAGGTAGGGTTGCCCTATCTGCCCATGGTGCTCTATCTGTAAATCCAATGTGTCGGTCTGGGCGGGCAGCCATGGTGAGGAGAGAGCCTAGCATTTTTTGGAGTGTGGCTCGGCAGGGCGTGGTGCTGTCACCTATCCACAACCCCAAGGATGGGGATGTTCCTTTTTTCTGTCTCCCCCCACTGACCCAGCAGTGTAATGCACTCCATCACAGCATGTGCATGTTCCCGCACATGCCCACAGGAGTGCTGCCACGGCCAGTCCTCTGTTGCCTGAGGCCTGACTGCTGCTAAACCCCCAGTCTCCACTGGGGATCACCAGACAGTTGGATAGTCATTCTCCCCTGCCTCCCAGGAAAGGACAGCAGTCCTCAGGACACTCGATCCTTTCCTCCCCCCACCCCAGCTGACCCCTGATGGCTCGAACTCGTTCCCGAACCCGGGTCACCAGTGTGGCATGAGGTGTGGCGTCTAGCACCTCAACCATCAGCACCTCCGGGCCAGCCTCCATGAAAGCAATGTTCAGTAACAGTATCAAGAATCATAATGAACATGAAGCAAAATATCCAGTTATGAGAAGTGGGTCACTGGGATTCATTCTCCAGTGGTGGCTTAAAGCCGGTGTAGTCCTCTGAAGGGAATGCTGCTCTTATAGATGTCACCACACAAGCAGAGAGTACTCTGCGATTCCAGCATCCTAAGCGGTGCCAAATCCAGCTGACAAACTTTCTATACGACACATGTCAATAAGTCCTGAAAAACAAAACAGAACTGTTGGTAACTGAATATTTAATTCCATTATTTACTAAGTAAACATGTAACATCTGGATTAAGAAAGGTGCATAACAAATAGCAATGTTTTAAGAACAGTACACAATTATCTAATCCATAAGGGCATACATTTACGATATACAAGGACAAGACAGTCACCTGTTGATGGAGGAGTAGGTACTAAGATTACATCAAGCCACATCAGCAACTTGTGAGTGGAAGACAGCTTGTGGTGTCAGGGAGTCGAAGTGGGAAGAGATGATTGTGTAATATAATGTTAAAGAGAGAAGCTTAGGGTGGCAGTGGTCAAAAATTGGAAAAGGGAAGTATGGCAGCAGGGATGAGTTTGGTAATTATCACATGGTCAGCATCACATTGGTGGTGTGTAAGGTGATGGAGGAGAAAGTGAAACAAAAGGTGGTCACCTTCAAGGAGGATAGTGAGCTGAAGGATGGCCTTCAACATGGCTTCACACAGGTAAGACCATGCCATGCAAACATGACCAAGTTGTTCTACTGGGACATGAAGGTGGTTGTTTTCTCTTGGGGCGGGGGGGAGACATGGGACATGTCATGTCTTTACTTCATAAAGGCAAATGACAATATCCACAGCAGAAGACTGTTTCACATAGTGGAGAGTTAGGTGCTCCAACAGATTATTGGAAGGTTGACATGGAAATGGCTGACAGGTAGACGACAGAGGGTGGTATTAAATAGGGTGTATTCTGGGTACATAAATATGACAAGTAAGGTGCCAAAGTGGGCGTTGCAGCGGTACATCATATTTAACATATACGTAAGCAAATAATTACCTGGATGATGGGGGGGGGTGTATGTGGGCAAGAAATGAAAGCAAATGACCAGCAGAAGTATCTATGAATAAGAATCACCAACATTAAGGTTTGGACCCAAGGCAGTGAGTCGGTGGAGAAAGCGAACACAATGATGGCATTAACAGAGAGGGAGAAAACAATTATAAAGCGGGATATGCTGATGCCACTATACAGATCCATGGTGAAGCAACAACTATAGTACGGCGTTCAATTCAGGAGTACAAATGTACAAAAGGATATAGATAAAATGGAAAGAGTTCTGAGAACGACCACCAAGATTGTGCATGGGATGAGGGGAACCAAATGAAGAGATGTTGGCAGTGTTGGATGTGTACCACCTGCATATCAGGAGTGAGGGGGGTTCATAGACACATACAAATATGTGAAGGGGATTAGTGAAGTGGAGGTGAGATTGTTCTCAGTGAAGGTATGTGCTAGAACTTTACGACATGGACTAAGGGTAATGGGGGATGTGTGACAGGGTAATGTCAGTGAGCACTACTCAACTTAAGATGGCGACTGGTGTGGGTCTGCCAGAAGCAGCAGCAGCAGCAGTGTTGTAGTAGTTTTTAGCTCTGTTTTTTTGTTTTAGCTTAATCCTTTTTGCTTTAGTTAGTTTAGTCAGGGTAATCTAAGTGAGAAAGATTAGTGAAGCTTTTGCATGTATGGGATTTTAAAGTTTAGAAGAATGTTTAATCGTGTTTGCCAGAGTGTCTGTGTCATTAATTTGTTTTACTTCTACCGGTACAATATTTGGACACTAAATTGTTATCGCTTCATGCATTGCTAGTGTTTTTTAACAATTATTTTTTGTTGAGTTCATGTGACTTCTTAAACTATTACCATAATATTTTGCCTCTTTGTTTGGCTATTCCGCCACACAATACTGTGATCAACTGGCGTGGGAGGTATCCCAGGAGTTCTTCTGAGTGGCGGACGAAGATCAAGGGCTAAAGACCACAGTAACACCAGCAACCTGATAAACTGGGAGGTGGTGAGTCTTCTGGGTCTTATGTGACCCTGGACTTGTGCCTTTCGGAACGGACAGTGTTTGGAGTTGGCTTGGACTTTGGCTGGGGCCCATTTGTTTGTCTGGGAAGTGGTGGTCCGGCTTGGGCTTACCTGAGGTGAGGTAGCAGGGTCATTTGCTAGAGGGTGTAGTGCTCCTGTCTGCCTTGGGGAACCATCCAGGGCACAGGCATTGGAGGAGGTTTGCTTCCCTGGGGTCCTGGTCCTGAGGTCACCTAGGTCAGACTGTCTGTTTCCTGGGGCATTACTAGGGGTCCTGGTTTTTCTATCGGAGAGCCTCTGTGAACATTGTGGAGATTGTGGGACTGTTCCCTTCAACTTGGGCTGTAATTGCTGACTGGGGGTGACTGCTCGGAGCAGATGACCCTGTGGAGGGGCATCGGGAGAGCACTTGCTAGTGGGCAGTGGGACCTTGATTGCCTGGGTAGTGTCCCGGAGGCAGGGACTGATGGGCCGGCATTTCTAGGACCCCTAACTCCATGGGTTGTTTTGGATTCAGGTTGTCATTCTCTGGGGACATTTGATTTGCGCCTCTTGAATCAAAGTGAACTGTAACAGCTTGGATTTGCCCATTACCAAAGGATTCTTTGGATTCCCTTGGAGGTGCTATGGTTTTGTGTGGATCGGAAGTTGAATAAAGTTTGAATGGCGAGGCGGTGAGAGAGAGCCTCAGTAATTTTTCATCCACATGAATAATGATTTATAATATCTGCTATAGTGGGAGCACAGCAGTTTGGACTTAGACTTCATTAGTCATTGGTGGGGGTTAGAGCTCCATCTCTGGTAAAGGTAATTTCTGAATCTCTCTGGCGTACTTCAAGTTTCTTTATCAAGTGACTGCTGCACATTAGTGAATTCGGACTTTGGACTGTCTTAGAGTTTTTCTGTTGTAGGGGGGTTTGTGAATTTTGTTTTTGTTTTTCTTTGCAATTGTTATTGTGGATTTGTTTTCTGTTTCTTTTTTGTATGTTTTGTCTTTTTGTTTGTTTGTTTGTTTGGGTTTATTGTTTAACTACTGTTGTAGGACTGTGCAGTTATGTGTTGGCAGAGATCTCTCCCAGTCAGGCGCTACTCTCCCTCTGAGCTCTGGGGCCTCCATCCTTTTAACTGTCCCCCGTTGACCGCCGAGGTGTATAGATGGTGTCATGCTTTGAGGATAATGGGGAGAAGGCACAGGGTGGCTGCCCTGGACCTGGGGAAGTGTGAAGCTGGTTGGGTGGATTGGGTCGTGGGGACTAGAAGACGCCCTGTGGAAAAATGGGTTCTGGAGAGGGGTCCGCCCTGTCTAGTCCCCATACCCAAGGGCTCCACGCTGAGTGGGCAGATATCACGGCCGGCCTCAGTGTCCCATCTGACTTGAGCGGTGTTATGCAATGCCAGGTCAATTAAAAATAAGACAGCAGTGATTGACGATCTTATTGGGTCATCTGACCTGGTTTGCATCACTGAGACCTGACTGGATGATAATGCTGGCCCAGTTTTGGAATCAGCAATTCCGTTTGGGTTCTCGGTGATACACTGCCCGAGGATGGATCGTAGGGGCGGGGGTGTAGCAATATGTTTTAAATTGTAATTGAGCCTTGTGCCAGTGGGAGAGATCAAGTCATTTGAGTGTATCTTGGGTGCAGCTGTGGGTTGCAGGATTCTTCTTGTCTACCGTCAGCCCGGTAGAAAGAAGCAGTTCCTGCAGGAAGTCGCGGACTTCATTGTCGACAGGGTGTTGGAGTCCCCCAGATGGGTGGTTCTGGGTGACTTCAATGCCTGGGTCGATGATGAACTCTCAAAATTTGGTCAGGCCTTCCTCCAACTTATGAACACTGGCGTTTACACAGGTTATTACCTCTGCGACCCACAATCACAGTCACTCGCCTGACTTGGTTTTCCTGCTGGGTATGGAGACTTTTGACTTGGTGTGGCATCAGTCGGATGGTCTGACCATCACACTATAAGGTTCAATTTCCAGGCTCCCCCCATAGGCCTGCCTCTACAGAGATGGTCCGGTACTGCCCTTTAAGGGGTTTAACTCCAGAGGGCCTGATGGCGGTATTGGACCCATCGGGTTTTCCGAGTGCAAACATGGATCCCGTCAACCTGGTATTGGCCTATAATAAGGCTGTGATGGTGGCTCTGGATTCCGTAGCTCCTGTCCAAGTTTGCCCCCTCATCCTTTGCCCTCGGACCCCTTGGTTTGATGGGACCTTGAGGGAGCTCAGGCGAGTGGGGTGAAGGCTGGAATGGTGCTGGTGGAAATTGGGCCTTGATGCTGACAGACTTAGATTGATAGCCCATTATACTGACTATCAATCATCCATCTCCCATAAAAAGGCAGAATTCATGTCCAGGGAGATCGCTGCTGTATGAAATTGACCAAACCAGCTCTTCCAAACTGTCGACAGACTGTGCAATCCAGCCTGCCTGCAGTCTCGGAGAGTGTTGTCACAGGATAAGTGTGACGAGTTTGCTCGATTCTTTGCAGATAAGGTTGCCGACATCAAGTCTGAGATCTGCTCAGCCTGTCCCAATGGATGTGGTGGTGGTCAGTAGAATGTTGCAGACCCTCAGTTTGTCTGGTCCGATTTTTACCGGGTCGTAATTGCGGTTATTGTGAGGATCATCCAGAGTATGCGGCTGACCTCTTGTAGTTTGGACCCGGGCCCGACCAACCTCCTGTGTCGATGTCATTGGGCCAGTCCTGGCAGAGATAGTCTAGTGTTCATTAGAGACAGGTGTGTTTCCTAACACCCTGAAGGAGGAGGTGGTGGTGACACCCTTCCTTAAAAAACCCTCTGTCATCCCAGACTGTCTTGCTAACTACAGACCCGTCTCTAACCTGCCCTTTGTGGGTAAGGTTATTGAGAAGATGATTGCGTTGCAGCTGGAGGGTCATCTTACCATCCACAATGTCTACGATCCTCTCCAGTTGGGATTTTGGAGGAGGCATAGTACCGAGATGGCCCTGATTCGGGTACTAAATGATCTCCTGATAGTGAGAGATAGGAAGAGCCATTCCATCTTGGTTCTTCTTGATCCCTTTGCAGCATTTGACACCATTGATCATGGGGTATTGTTGGGCTAATCTGTGGACTGTCTGGTACAGTCCTCAAATGGTTTCATTCTTTCCTCACAGGCAGGTCACAGAGAGTGGTATCAGGGATTTATTCCTCTGGCCTGGTCTCCCTGTCCTGTGGGTGTCGCAGGGTTCCATCTCATCGCCTATGTTGTTCACAGTCTATATGCTGCCATTGGGAGACATTGTAAGATGGTATAGGCTGAGTTTTCACTGTTATGCAGATGACACTCAGCTATGCATGTCTTTTGTGCTCAATCAGGATGGAGCTGTCTCAATTTTTAACAACTGTCTCTCTGAGATCCAGGACTGGATGAGTACCAGCTGGCTGAAGTTAAACCCTGACAAGACTGAGGTGTTGGTCGTGGACCCAGATTGTCAGGTAGAGGGGCCTTCAGCTGGCCAGCCATCCAGGCTCTGGCTCTGTGGTGGGCAGCTGGTGATCTCTGAGCGGGTGAGGAGTTTGGACGTTATCTTTGACGAGGGGCTGACACTGAGATCTCAGGAGTCGTCCGTTGTCAAATCCTCATTTTACCATCTGAAGAATGTCACCTGGATTAAGCACTTTGTTCCGCCTGATGACCGTCCTACATTTGTTCACGCCTTTGTGATCTCTTGCCTTGACTACTGCAACTCCCTATACCTAGGGCTACCAGGGGTGGATATTCGCTGCTTGCAGCTGGTGCAGAATGCGGCTGCTAAGCTGTTGACTAGTATATCTCGATCTTGCCATGTCACGACTGTGCTCCATGGCCTGCACTGACTGCCTACTCAGTGGCGGGTCACCTTCAAGGTCACTTTGCTGACCTATAAGGCCATAAACGGACAAGAATTGGGTTATCTGCAAGATCTTCTTTGTCCCTCTTGCCCCATCCGCCCACTCTGCTCCACTGACAAGGGATTGCTAGAGGTTCCCAGGGTCCATTTGAAGACATTGGGCTCCTGGGCATTTGCGTTTGTGGCCCCTACGCAATGGAACTCCCTACTTCATCAGATACGAGAGTGCCCAGCCCTTTCACAGAAGAAAGGGTTCTGCAAGAACTCCTAAAACTAAAGGTGGACAAAGCAATGGGGCCTGATGGAATTCACCCCAGAATTCTAAAAAAATTAAGGGGGGAACTAGTGAAACCACTGTCTACTCTTTTTAATAAATCGTGGGAGGATGGTGTGGTACCCGAGGACTGGAGGAAGGCGGATGTGATTCCCCTTCACAAAAGTGGGACCAAGACAGGCAGAAAACTACAGACCTGTCAGTTTGACCTCTGTAATAGGGAAAGTGATGGAGTCACTTCTGAAGGAAAGAATAGTTGAGTACCTAGAGGCCAGTGGGGCACAGGACCCAAGGCAGCATGGCTTCACAGCGGAAAGGTCATGTCAGATGAATCTAATAGATTTCTTTTACTGGATGACCAAAGTAGTAGACCAGGGAGGGGCTGTGGACATGGCCTACCTAGACTTTAGCAAGGCATTTGACACAGTCCCACACAAAAGATTAATAGTCAAATTAACCAGCTTGGGAGTGGGTCCCAGGGTGGTAGCCTGGGTAAAACATTGGCTGGACAACAGGACACAGAAGGTCATTGTAAATGGAGTCCACTCTGAAGAAAGAGGGGTTACTAGTGGTGTACCGCAGGGTTCAGTACTGGGTCCAGTCCTTTTTCATGTCTTTATAAGGGACATTTCAGAGGGACTGGAAGGAAAAGTATGCCTCTTTGCAGATGACACAAAGATCTGCAACAGGGTTGATACACAAGGAGGCGTGGAAAGGATGAGACGGGACTTGGCAAGGTTGGAGGACTGGTCAGAAGTATGGCAGCTAGGATTCAATGCAAAGAAGTGCAAAATAATGCACCTGGGAAACAAGAACCCAGGGGAAGATTACACAATTGGGGGGAGGTAGTAACAACAAAAAAGGAAAGGGACCTGGGGGTAATTATATCAGATGACCTTAAGGTTAGCAAGCAATGTGAGAAGGCAGTAGGGAGGGCTGGGGGTATACTGGGTTGCATAGGGAGAGGCATCACCAGCAGAAAACAGGAAGTTGTTATCCCTCTGTACAGACAGTTGGTGAGACCCCATCTGAGTACTGTGTCCAGTTCTGGAGACCCCATCTCCGCAAGGACATAGAAAGGATAGAGGCAGTCCAGAGGAAGGCAACTAAAATGGTGCAGGGTCTGCAAGAGAAGCCGTACGAGGAGAGACTAAAGGAGCTTAATTTGTATACCCTTGAGGAAAGAAGGGAGGGGGGACATGATAGAAACTTTTAAGTACCTCAGTGGAATCAACATAGTCCAACAGGGTAGCATCTTTCAGAAAAAGAGATGTGCAAGAACAAGGGGACACAATTTAAAGATAGAGGGGGGGCGGTTCTGGGGTAATGTGAGGAAGTATTTTTTCACAGAGAGGGTAGTGGATGCATAGAACAGCCTTCCTGTTGAGGTTGTAGGGTCTAAAACTGTGGGAGAATTCAAGAATGCATGGGACAGACATAAGGCAGTTCTTGTGGGGGGTAGGAAGAAATAGGCTGGTTAACTAGGATCTGCGGCCTATACTGTAGGTAGGGAAATGGGCAGACTAGGTGGGCCAAGCGGTCCTTATCTGCCATCAAAGTCTATGTTTCTATGTTTCTACGCCTGACTGTGGAGAGCTTTAAATCGGCTTTGAAGAGTCATCTTTTTAGTCTTGCCTTTTCGGAATACTGATTATATTAATTGAAGTAGATGTGTTTTAGCATTTTATTATTTATTGATGTTTTAAGGTTGATTTTATGTTGAATTGTACAAGTGCTTTGATTCTCCTGTGAATTGTGCTTTTTTATAAATAAAGTGTTACTTACTTAACTGATAGTGTGGTGTCGCTGTGGAACAGTGTTCCGGAGAAAGCCTTAAAAAAAAAAACAGTTGGCCAGCACAATTTTCCATAGTGTAGTACCAATACCAGATTGAATACTATATAGTTATTTCAAAATCTCATTTTCTCTAGTGTACTACCCACCACCCCACCTACCCGCACCAATGCACAGTCAAATAATAAAGCATTATTCCCCATCCCATTTCCCATAGTGTAGTGTCAACACCCTACTCATAACGATCCCTATTCGAATAGCAAAGCACTATTTTCACGTTCCATTTTCCATCGTTTACTGGCCCCTCTGTGTACTGAACTATGTTCCACTTACCTAAAAAACAGTGGCCCACCCTTCTTTTCCATACTGTACTGGCACAACCACCCACACAGCCAGTCAGGCACTAACATCCAACCACGCTCACCAAATCACAGCATGGACAGTCAGCAGGCGAGCAGCACAGACATCAGCACACTCCATGGCTGACTGATGACTAACGTATCATTATACACTGATGTCTGAAAATCCTGTAACCACATTTGTCAAAACATGTCACATGACCCTGAGTAACTCATGCATAACACACGGCTGAGGAATGCCATTTATAAAAAAACATAAGTAAACACATTTTAAATTAATTTTACACATGGGCCCATTGTATGATTGCAATAAGGCACTCCGGGGGTATGAGTTATTGGTTGGTTTACACACTTCTTGTGTGGTTAAATCACTCAGCTGTGCCTCGTGTCTCACCACACAAGGCATGGAAAAATCCCCAATAACCCACACCCTGTTGTGCCTTATTGATTAAATGAATGACAGCTTACTGTAATCAATAACAAATGATTAGTGGGCCAGCGGTGCAGCACAGTGGTAATGCTACCGCATGCGACACCAGAGACCACTGTTCGGGAACGGGAACCAGATGTCAGAATGCAGGCTGGGAGAGGGTAGGTTTCAACATCCAAGCACTGCTTGTCTACTACAGTTGGTTTGGGTAGTCAGAACTGCATGTCTGGCCTGCAGTGCTGATGGCTGTATGGCAGCCATGGCCGATTCATGATGTGTGGTGTAACTGACATACGCAGACTTTCAGGCTGGCATTACCACATGTCATGTCTCCCTTTTACTGACACCAGAACTACATGTAAATGTGATACACCAGCATGACTGTCAGTAAAATGGACAATTGACAGTGGAGCAACAGGAAGAGAACGTGGACCCCCATTTGAGTAGAGACATGGGATTATGAGGAGTGGCTAAGGGACAGTGATACCAGCTCCGACTATGTTCCTGCAAGAGGATTAATGGGAAAGGGGAAAGGAACATTATTTAACCAGGAGGTGTGGCCTGGGAGCACAATGAAGTTAAATGACTTGCTCAGGGTCACACAGTATGCACCTAGGTGACTGTGAGATTCAAACTCAGGTGTCCAGATCTGCAGCTCAGAGTCTTAACCCACTGCACTATACTGCCTCAGTGTAGCCATCCTCCAAGCTTGTGGTTGTGGCAAGCAATCCCATTACAGTGCCTGGGAAGAAATTGCATAAAAAGAAATGAAAACATAAATAAAAGCATACTCATTCAATGGTATGTGGTCATCGAAAGGATCCTCCAGCTCCAAATATTCATAAAATGAAACTTCAATTACACCAGCATTCAGACAGTTCAGCTGAAATGATTCACTTTGTTACATAATTCAACTCTTCATTTTCCATCACATCACTGACAATTTCAATTTCAGTGCAGCATATACATTCTAAGTCTTATGGCATAGCAGCACAATGGTCACAAGTGCACCTGTGGGATCGAAATAAAAAAGACATGTAAATCATTTAGTAATAGATGACAGTAATTACAAAAGCACACTGTGTGTCATCAGCATGAACAAATGTAGAAACATCGAAATTTGTCATCAGAAAAAGACTCCAAGGTCCATCCAGTCTGCCCGAGTCCCTCCCCTCTAGGAAGACCTCCGCTCTCCATTTTCTGTCTGTCCCCTGTTGGTTAGGCCCATGTATGTATCCCATGATTTTTTTAAATGTGCCCACTGAATCAACCCCCACCACCCATTCCAGCAGTCTGTTCCATGACCCCACCACCCTCTCAGGAAATAATTCCCCCTTAATGTCACCCTTAAATCTGCTGCCCTCAAGTTTTAATGCATGCCGCCTAGTGAATTTGTTCTCACTTAATCTGAAGATTTTGTCAACCCTTACCCTATTTATGCCTTTCATGTACTTGAATGTTTCAACCATGTCCCCCCTCTCCCTCCTCTCATCCAGTGTGTACAGGCCCAACTCACCCAGCATCTCCTCATATGTCTTCTCCTAAAACCCTCTCACCATTCTAATAGTCCTTCTCTGGGCCCTCTCCAACTTGTCCTTGTCCCCTTGTAAGTATGACCTCCAGAACTGTACCCCATATTCCAGGTGTTGTCTGACCATGGTCTTGTATAGTGGCATGATCACCTCCCTTCTCCTGCTTGTAAAGCCCCTCCCTATGCATGCCAACATTCTGAGTGCCTTCCCTGCTGCCTTGTTGCACTGACTGCGAACCTTCAGACTGTCCAAAATAGTGATCCCCAGGTCCCTTTCCTGTTCTGTTGTCTCCAGTTCCCCTCCCCCAAGCCAGTATTTTGGCTTCGGGTTCCTACACCCTATATGCATAATTCTGCATTTCCTTGCATTGAATTGTAGCTGCCACCTTTCTGACCATTCCTCCAACTTTGCCAGATTCTGTCTCATACTTTCCACCCCCTGTTATATCCACCCTATTACATACTTTCATGTCATCTGCAAATAGACTCACCTTCCCATGCAGACCCCCTGTAATGTCCCCAGTATAAATGTTGAATAGTTTGGGTCCCAGCACTGAACCCTGGGAAACACCACTCATTGCCCTTTCCTCCTTTGAGTCCAACCCATTTAACACAACCCTTTGCATCCTTCCCTCTAAACAAAATTCTACCCATTTTGTGACCTTGCTCCCCACTCCCAAGCTATCTAATTTGCCTACCAGTCTCCTGTGGGGGACGGTGTCAAAAGCCTTCCTGAAGTCCAGGTAGGCCACGTCCACCACCCCTCCCTGGTCCCATATATCCATAACCCTGTCAAAAAATTGGTTCCATATGATAATGACAATCACAGACTGCCGTTAGGGCAAGTATACATTGCCGAAAATCAATTCTGGCAATGTACACTCCTGGTGCACAGCATAAGGGCACCGGGGACTTGTTTTTTTCCTGTTTATGCACACCCCACTACTAAAGGATTTTCAACTCTAGGGAGGTACATGTCGGGCGGGGGGTGTGAAACCGGATAAAAAAAATTTCACAGCCAAGCGCAACAAAATGAATGCACACCCAGACCTGAACCCAGCACCGTCACAACCGTAGCCTATGACCCACCCACCCACCACGCCACAGGACCAGCTTGGCAGCCCACCACCACACCACTCCTCACAAACCCTCCCTCCCCTTCTGCCCATTGCTCAGAATGCTTGCTCCCCCTCACCATGCATGTGTACATATAGCGACATCCTGTCACTATATTCGCGGACCCTCCCTCCCAATCAGGTCACCCTCTTTGCCAGGTAGCCCTGTGGACAGTCACCTCAATTGAGTCGCCACTTTTGAAAGCGCTCAATCGCAGTCGCCATTGTCATGGGCTACCAAAAAATTCAATCAGGTTGGACTGGCAGGAATGAACATGAAGTATAGCCTGCTGACCTATGACTGTGAATGTCAAAACCAGAAACGCAGACCACAGTGCACCGGGACACACAGTGAAGACTGATGGACAACATGAGATCCACCAAGCAATAGTTCACTGTGTATGCAATAGGAACCTGAAATAATGACCAAAATGAGGTGTTTGATTACAATGTTAGGCCAGGTGGTGATGGGGGGTTATGGAAGTAATGGCTGCATAACATCACCATGGTGATACAGCTAAGTGACTGGTGATTCAGTAACATGAAGTGATCCAGAGGACACAATAGGTATGTGGTCATTCCTGTGGGAGTCATGGGGTGGGGATGGGAGTTTAGTGTAAACAGCAGGATGCAAGAAAAAACACATGCAAAAAATGTTAACAAACACATAACTTGGTACTGGGGGGCAACTAAATCATAACTGTAGGCTGGGGAAGGGGGAGGAATAAGTTATTATATGGCTGTTGTGCTGCTACAGTGGATATCTGGCAGAACAGTATACAGCTGTTGCAAGGTATACTCATGAACCACTGCTAGGTGCTCCCCTATTGTTCCCCTCTCCCCAGGATGTTCCATGAGACGAGCAACTTGTTGTTCAGTGCACTTTTTCTTGTGAAACATTTCAATAAATAAATAAAATAAAAACAGTGCTGTAAAATCTGTGTGGAGTAGCAGGGGTTTACATGTCCTCTGACACTGCTGCCTGCCTACTGGCGTGCTATGATGCTGCTCATTAGGGTAAACGGCAGGATGAAAGAAAATGCACATAAAGTAAATCTAAACAAAGACCTAATTTTGTACCGGGGAGGCAACAACCATAAATCATGATTGCAGGCTGGCTGGGGAGTGGGGGGAGACTTATTATATGGCTGTTAGATGCCACAGTGGATATCTGACTGAAGAGAATATAGCTGCTGCAAGAGATACTCATGGACTAGGGCTAGTACTGGAAAATCAGTGTGGAGTCGAAGGGCGTTACATGTCCTAAAACACAGTTACCTGCCTAGTGGGGTACCATGATGTGGTGGGTTCCAGGTTGTACTAGGGCAAAGCAGAAACATCCCTGTCATTACATTCCCTCCCCCTCCAACAAACCCATCGTTACCCCTGCCATGAATGTCCATAATACTTGAAAAGCTGGAACAGTTGCATATGTACTGGAGTGACACAATGGTGCTAGTTACCGGTTCGAATTGGACAAAACACAGACATCACTGTTATTAAAGCACGCCAAACCCCTACCACCTGCCATGAGGGTCACTGAAACACAAATTTTACTCACACCAGCAACAGCAAATTATATTTAGTTCTGCAAGGGTTATCATTCATCAACCATGTTGACATCTATATTACACGCTGGTACATGCCTTTCTTATGCAGTGAACAGCAAATATGATGCCATTGACAAAATCACATAAAAGTCAGACAGTGAAACACAACTGATACTGTGAAAATACATTAAATATTACAGAGACTGCAAAGTGACAGAAGGGAAGCATGTGGCTATCTCTTTGCTGGTGGACTTTGGGGGTGGCAAATGCATAGCATGTCATACAGTGCTTGTAGAAAAAAATGCAAATTACAGCAGATTGCACAAAGAGACAAGTGCAAAATAGAAAGTAACGTTGTTTAAATAATGTATAGACATGGATGTAGGGAAGGGGCAGACAATACTGACCAGGCAACAGCATCCATGAGTCACCATCCGTTCCTCACAGCAAGCTGACGAGTCAACAAATGCACTTCCTCATCTGAAGAATCACTGTCTGACTCAGCAACATTCTCCAGAACTTGATTAACCTCAGGTTCATACATATAGGGCTGTATATTTAATCTTAAATCAAAACTTAAATTGAAATTTAAAGACAGCTCAGACTCTCCCTCAGCTATGTTGAAGCACTACCAGGTCGCAGGTGGAGTGCTCCTGTCATACCAGTGATGTCACCAGATTACGTGAAAGACTTCCTCTTTATCTAAATCTCGGATCAGGAGCGCAGTACTACACATTACTAAAGGTGGCAGATATGAGGTAAAACTGTGAGATTTTACAATAGTTTACTACTGGTGAACACTATAGGCACTAGGGCCATACGGAAAAAGTCTGTATTTCATTCTTTTAAACAGTCTGTTTGCAGGCCCTTTAATAAGTTAAACTAAAAGTGAATAAGTCATCCGGTCCTGATTTCCTGTACCCAAGGTTCCTGAAGGAGACAAAAAAACAATCTCCCAACCACTGGCTTTTTTAGCTAAACACCTCCTTTTCCTCAGGAGAAGTGCCAAATGACTGGAAGACAGCTATAGTCATACCGTTATTTAAACAAGCATTTGTCAATGTCAAATGTTTGCTTGCTGATATTGGCATTGGTAGTGCAGGAGTTAGAGAGATGCATAATAGGAATGGCAGTGAAGTATTGAAGTAACACCACCCCCACCCCCACCCTACAGAGACTGACAGGTATTGGGGGTGTGCCTTTGGGTTGTCGGCCATAACACTCACACCATTCCACCTCACCCCACCCTGCAGACACTGACAGGTGTTGCAGTGTGCCTGAGGTCTTTGCCCTTACACTGACCCCATTCCATAAGGAAATAAGCTGAGATGGGTGTAGTATAGGAGAATGGGGCGAACGTTAGGGTAGAAGACCCCAAGGCACACCTTGATGCCTGTCAGTGGCTGCAGGGTGGGGAAGGGGGTGAAGGTGGGGGTGGAATGGGGTGAGCATTACGGCCCCAAGTCACACCCCTGATGCCTGTTGGTCTGTACAGGGTGGGCTTTACAGTTGAAAACCCTAATGCCCCAGGCGTTTGTTTGTATTTTTACTCTGATTTTTCAACATGGGTTTTTTGGAACCCCACCTCATGAACAGTGGCAGTATAATTTTGTTACCCAATCCCAAAAGGTGATTTTTCACAGTCAATCAATCAATCAAATCTTTTTTTATCCAGGCGGAGATCATTGAGCAGTGCTCATTTGCAACATGGACCTGGTTAGATTAGGGTCAGTTACATAGACATAGTGCAATGCAGGGAAGAAGATACAATGTACATGGTAGATAAGGATATACAAGTCAATAAAAATACCTACATGCACGTGTGAAAAGTCATGATGCATCAACATAAATTTTCATAAATACATACAATTTTTCATATTTGCATTTTTACATAGCTCTAAGGTCATAGACAGAATATTGCAATATGGCAAGTAGGAAGTGTTGATAACGACTGGCATACATGATTGAGTAGAGGATTTGTCATAGAGCAAGGATCTGGGTAGGGGGTGGTGGGGTTTCAGTGGGGGAGGGAGGGAAATGGGTGGCTGGGAGGGTGGGAGGAGTGAGAACAGTTAGTGATGAGGTGGAAGCGATGTAGGGAAGGATAGACACAATAGGGTATTATCATGGGTGAAGTATGGTAGGATTGCAAAGTATGTGGAAAGTTAGAGGAAGAGACTAGGATACAGAAGATAAAGGGGCATAATTAATTCTAGTGCTGGCAAAAACATTTGCATTGCTCCTTAATAAGCTTTGAGTAAAGGGTTTTGGAGGATGTAATGGATATAGGTATACTCAGTTTCAGGATTTTCTGCAGTTTGTTCCATAGGGAGGGCAACATGAAACTAACGGCTGTTCTTCCAAAGTGGGTATTGACTTTGGGCACTTTGAGCAGGATGGAAGAGTAGCTTCTTAGGGCATATTTGCTTTTATGAGTTTGTGTGAAGCAGTCCAAGATATATTGTGGAAATTGCTTAGTTATGGCTCTGACTGTCCATAACGCTGCATTTCTGTCCCTTCGGAAGTGGAGTGAAGCCCATCCAACTGCTGCATATAGAGAGCAATGATGGGTGTCATATGGTAGTCCTGTGATAAACCTCAGTGCCCTGTGATAGAGCGCATCCAATTAATCCAAATAGAAGGTAGGACAGCGACTGCATAAGAAATCAGCATAGTCAATTATAGAGAGAAAAGTGGCATGTACCAGTCTTAGCTTAGTGTTGCTTGTGAGAAAGTGTTTGATTCTAAAATAGAGGCCAAGTCTCTGATGGAGTTTTTTTAATAGTTCTTCCATATGTTCAATGAAGGAAAGCCTATTGTCAAGCCAGACTCCCAGGTACTTAAATTTGGATACAAATTCAAGATTTTCACTGAGGATAGTAGATATGTGTGGAGTGTGCTTGATCCTGGGTGTTCTGCATGCATATAAGGAGAGAAAAACATTGCTTTAGTTTTCTTTGCTTTGAGCAAAGGTTTTTTGCTCAGAAGTTGGTGCTGGAGTATGGTGAAGTTAGTTTGTAGGTCTTTGCAGGCTGCCTCCAGTGAAGGGTGGCTGACATAGAGCACTGTATTGTTGGCAAATAGGTGTACAGTGGCGTTGGTAATATTTTTATCAATGTTGTTGATATAGATAGCAATAGAAGAGGACCAAGGATAGATCCCTGGGGTACATCTCTTTGCAGTGGCTTAAGGGGGGACAGATCGCCTTCAGCCTTAACCTGCTGGAGCCGTCTGGTGAGGTAGTTATTGAACCATTGCAGGCAAAGTGAGTCCAGATCTATGGATTTCAGGGAAGTAAGGAGCAGGTTGTGGTCAACTGTGTCGAATGCCTTACTTAGATCCAGGAACACCGCACAGATACAATTTCTGTTATCCAATTCTGATTGCCAGTCATTGGTTACTTTTGCTAGGGCCGTAATGGTGCTATGTTTGGCCCAGAAACCAGATTGCACAGGGTTTAGGAGATTGATTGATTCTAGATAGGCTTTCAGTTGAGTACTTACAATCTTTTCTGGCAGTTTAGATAAAACAGGGAGGATAGAGATTGGCCTGTAATTGTTGAGGTCACAAGGGTCTCCTGATTTAAATAACAGGATGACCTGTGCAGTTTTCCAGATTGAAGGGATAGTCCCTAGTAGTAATGAAAGGTTAAACAGATGTGTTATTGGTACCGCTAACACATGGACAGCAACCTTCAGAAAGTAGGGGTCAAGGGAGTCCGCCCATGCACTTTTCTTGTTGTCTAGCTGCCAAAGCAAGTCTTCCGCTTGTTTCAGCATAGCTGGTTATAATGAGAAACTAGAGTCTGTCACCAGGATTTCGGAGAGTTGTGTGCCTAACTGGGATTGCAATACGTTTGCTGGTGAGTTGTCAAATGTCAATCCTGCAGTCGTGAAGTGATTGTTGAATGAATATAGGATTTCTAGTCTGTCATTGATAATGGTTGTCCCAGACAGTATCTTAGCTGGGAGTGAATTACTTGGTGTATGTCTGGATATGTCCTTGATGGTATTCCACAATTTAGCCGGGTTCTGGAAAGAAGAATCTAGCCTTTTTGAACTGCCCCCAATCTGAGTGAGTCTTTGTTTTTCGTGCTTTTTTTCATAGATTGTCTCTCTCTAGGTGCTCAATTTTAAGGTCTGGAGTGAACCAGCAGCAAGATTTGTTTCTTATTCGCACTTTGGATAGGTGTGCATATTTGTTTAGGGCTCCTATAATTATATCATTGAGAACAGTATAGGCCGCGTCTACTGTTTTAGCCAGGTAGAATTCTTGCCAGAGCGTCGAGTGCTTCATATCTTCCAAATATGCATGTATGTCGAAGTTCTGCTTTGAACTTCTAAATGAGAATTTAGAGGGGGAAATGGGTTTGTTGTTGGTCCTGATGCTGGCACTAAAGCAGTGGTCTCTGATATCATTGAAGAAAATGCCAGCATAGGAGAATAGGTGAGGCTTGCTCACCAGGATAATGTCCAGGAGTGTACTATCACTTGGGGTCTTCTTGTTAATTCTGGTCGGCTCGCTGGTGAGCTATGTTAAGCCATGGGCATCGCAGAAAGATAGGAGTGGAGTAGCAGCCTTGGAGAGACAATTTAAATTAATGTCTCCTAAAATAACAGTTTCTAGGGCTCCCTTTTCAATTATGTCCCCTAAGTGTGATAGCAAATTGAGACCGGCAGTAGGGGGTCTAGAGCAGCCTATTACCTGTAAGGATGTGGTATGTGAGATTATCACTTTAAGGCATAAGCATTCGAACTCGTGTGCCACAGAAATTGAACTAAGGCAAGACGCTGTGAGGTTGTTCTTCATATAAATAGCTACACCCCCCCAGATTGTCGATCAGCTCTGAATAGTTGGTAGTTAGGTAAATTGACATCCTTATCTGCTGTGGTAGGCCTAAGCCATGTCTCAGAGATCACCAAGGTACGTGATTCGGTGTGGATTACCCATGCTTGCATCATTGTGATGTTTTTAAGTAGGCTGCATACACTGACGTGGAGAAAGCTTAGTCCTTTAAGTTTGGCAAGGTCGGATGGCGCTTCAATAGCCTCTGTGGGCCCTGGATTAAGTTCCACGTTACCAGAGCACAGTAGAAGCAGGAGCAGAAGCTTCATAATTTCAGCAAGGGATAATTTATAGATTCTTGCTTTTTTCCGCTTTCTTGGGCTCTCAGTAGGTGTTCCACCATGTCTAGGTGGGATGCTTTGTTGACCTAGGATAGCAGAGACTAGAACTCTGACCAAGAATAGCTATGAAGGTTCGATGGCAGGGGAGGATGGTTGTAATCCTGGTCGTGGAGAGTCCAATTGCATCCCAGCATAGTAATATAGCCAAGGGCTCCTCTGACACTGGGGGAAGATATGAATGTGTGCAAATTGATCCACAGCTGAAGTTAAATCATCATTGTGCAACAGTAACCTCCAGTCCCCCTTCAGGGCATGATGAGATTGATGACATTGACCGCAAGTCTCCAGATAAAGAAGGAGGAGAAGGAGAATCCACAGCCTTCCATCCATTATAAACATTACAGAATGAGTAATGTCAATAGATATTGAAGAGTGGTCAAATTTTAAACGGCTAGGGGCCAACAGATAGTATGCCAAGATACTGGTATAGGAAGGGTTAAAAAAATCTGATGAATGAAAAGGAGGAACTGCTATAGGGCGGTGACTTTCCAATGGGTGTGACAATAGACTGAGGCGGGGAGAAGGTCTATATAATAAGGGCAGGAGGAGGGGAAGGGGGGGAGGCATAAAATTTGCAGCTTTGCTGTACCTTTCTGTGCCAAGTGTCCGGGCTGATGATCTCGAGCGGCGACAGAGGAGGCCGACCACCCACTGGCTGAAGCCTGCCTTGGCACTTGGCAGGAGGGCTCTTCCTCACTCGGTCCTCGGCTAGGGAAGAGAGAGAGGCGCTCAAATTAAATACTGCACTGAAGCAGAGGTGTCTGCCGAAGCAGCAGGGGGTCACAATTTACAAGACAAAAGCTTGTGGAGTGGGTTTGGTGCCAGAATGTCTGGGCCAAATTACAAACTGACTAAGGGGCTGAAATCACTTGTAGTAGCTACCCTTAGAGCAACAGTCAATCCCCAACCCCACAAAATTCAGGAAAAACAGCTTTTTACTACATTTTTTCAGACATTTCCCAGTAAAAAACACCAGAGTAGACTTTACAAGATGCAGATGAGCGGGGACCAATCAGAGTCGAAGCCGTGGAAGGCGCTGGCCTTCTGATTGGTTGCGGCTTTGCCGTAACTTTCTGCACTGAGTGTCCGGGCTGATAGCTTTCAGCGGCAGCAGAGGAGGCCGACCACCCACTGCCTGAAGCTTGCCCCAGCGCTTGGCTGGGGTTCTCTTCCTGACTCGGTCCTCGACTCTCTGTGCAGAGTGTCTGGGCTGATGGTTTCGAGTGGCGGCAAAGGAGGCTGACCGCCCACTGAAGCTTGCCCTGGTGCTTGGCTGGGGGGCTCTTCCTGACTCGGTCCTCAGCTTTCTGCACCAAGTGTCTGGGCTCATAGTTTTGAGTGGTGGCAGAGGAGGCCAACCACCCGCTGGCTGAAGCTTTCCCCCGGCACTTGGCTGGGGGGCTCTTCCTGACTCGGTCCACGGCTTTCTGTGCCGAGTGCCCGGGCTAATGGTTTTGAGCAGTGGCAGAGGAGGCTAACTGCCTGCTGGCCGAAGTTTGCCCCGGCACTTGGCTGGTGGACTCTTCTTGACTCGGTCCTCGGCTTTCTGCGTCGAGTGTCCAGGCTGATGGTTTCAAGTGGCAGCAGAGGAGGCTGACCGCCCGCTGGCCGAAGCTTGCCCCAGCGCTTGGCTGGGGGGCTGTTCCTGACTCGTTCCTCGGCTGACTGAGTGTGCCATTCGGCACCACAGGTGTGAAAATACATTTTGGGTAGGATGTGAAAAAGGATAGCTGTATTGTTCATGAGGAGGTGTGAAGAAAAACCAATGTTGAAAATCTGGAGTGAAAATATGAAAAAGTGGTGAAGTTACGAGTGTGCATAGAAACTGTGCAATGTACACTCGTAACGCAGTCATTTTTGGGAATATTTTCACCAAATTTTCAACATGGCCTTTTTGGGACCTCCCCTCATGAACAGTGGCACTGGGATTTCGTTAATCTGTTCCAAAAGTTGATTTTGCACAGCAATCGTGCACCACAGATGCAAAATCACATTTCGGGAAGGATGTGAAAAATGACAGCTGTACTGTTCATAAGGGGGTGTGAAAAAAGGCAACATTGGAAATTTGGACTGAAAATATTAAAAATTGATGAAATTACGAGCATGCATAGACACTGTGCAATGGAAGCTTGTAACGCACTAATTTTTTGGATTTTTTTCACCAGATTTGCAACTAGGGCTCTTTGGGACCCCACTTCATGAACAGTGGCACTGTCATTTTGTTAATTGATCCCGAAAGGTGATTCCACACAGCGACCACGAAATCACCTTTCAGACCGAGAAATGAAATGACAGTGACAGTGTTCACAAGGTCCCAAGAACCCCATATTAAGAATTTGGGACCAAACTCCAAAACTTGACTGAGATATCAACCTAAATTGAACCCCCCCATTGACTACCATTATAGGGCTTACTGTCATTTCTTCAGTTCCCAGTTGGTCTTTGAAGAGTGCAGACGTGTTCCCGGTCCACAGAAGACCGCTGCTCCTGACCTCTGGAGGTAAGTATGGGTGAGCTGGGATGCAGGGAGGTGGGGTGTGCAGAGGAAGGGTGTAGGTTGGGGAAGGGGGGCTGGTGGGAAAGATGAGGGACCTTTTTTTTTTCAAGTTTAAAAAAATACATCATGGGACTATTTTCTTTCTTACAGGTGAAATATTACAAAATGGACTTCAGCACACTGGGGTGGTCTCCCAGCGTGTCAGAGTACTGGGGGGGTCAATGCCGACCTGGGAATTGGGCTGGGGCTGTGCATCCAACACCAGGAGTAGGCATCCTGATGTCAGAAACATCAAAGAAGTATTTTATGGCACACTGGGGTGGGCTCCCAGTGTGCCACATTAATGGGGGAGGGGGATACATGCTGATACAGGGATTGAGCACCCCAATATCAGCAGGGGGTGGAAAATGGAGGGCAGCAGAGGTGGCAGGGAGCTTATTTGTCGTCCTGCTGTGTGACTGGTTGGGAGGGAGGGGGGACTGCTGCTACAATGATGAAACTGCCCCTGATTGCAGTAGCAGATTTCTTTCAAGTGTGGCGCTCGCTCTGAGACTGCTGTCATCAGCACTTTCAGCAGTAATTGGTGGCCGATGGATGTGCCCATTTAAGCATTCACTGGATTAGCCACAACACTGCCACATGTCTGCAATGCTCTACTACCTCAGTTTGTTTCTTGTGCGCTGCACACGCAAGCAAACATAAAAAGGCAATAGAGCAGAGAAATCTAATTATAGACCTATCAGTCTGATGTAGATTATATGTAAAATGGCAGAAACCTTTATAAAAGCTAAGCTTGAGGATACCTTGTACAAACTAGGCCATAAGGACATTAAACAACATGGGTTCCGTAGGAGTAGTTTGTGTGTTACCAATCAGCTATGCTTTTAGAACAGGTGAATTAAAAAAAACAATAACAGTTGATGTGATCTTTCTGAACCTACAAAAGGCCTTTGATAAAGTCCCCCATGAATTATTCATTTGCAAACTAGCAAAAGTACGGATGGATATAAGGTTGGTTAGTTGGATAGGCAATTGGTTACGGGAAAGAAATTAACGAGTAAGAATAAGGGGAAATTATTCAGAGGAGGGTGAGGTCACTAGCGGGGTGCCACAGGGCTCCATTTTGGGACCAGTACTGTTTGTCCTTTTCATTAGTGATATGCAGCTTGGCATCAACAGTTGGTTGGTGAAGTTTGCAGACGACATCAAACTAGGGGGGGCCTGTGGATGCTATGCAGAGTATTAACAAACTAAGATCGGACCTCTATCGAATAGAAAAATGGGCAGCAGACAACAATATGCAGTTTAGTGCAAATAAATGCACAGTGTTACATACGAGAAAAATAATGAAAAAAATGAATATCTTATAAATAATAATACATTAATAAAAATCTATAGAAAAATATTTTACTATATACATAGAACAGGGTACGAATTTTGTAGAACACAACACAAACATTATCCAGAAAACAAACTATATGATTAGGAATACAAAAGAACTTTTGTAAACTGTTCTGCTTGTTGTATAATGCCGCACTATCGATCTTACACGAGGCCACACTTGGATTATGGAACACCACTCTGGAGCCCATATTTTAGGAAGGGAGGTGGAATGGTTGGAGTGGGTGCAGCATAGGGTAACTAAGATGGATAGGGGACTTAAAGGTCTTGGGTATGAGGACAGATGAAATAGGCTGGGAATTTTTAGTTTGGAACAAGAAGAATCAGAGGACACTTACTGGTCATGCATAACTTTGTGCATGATAATGAACTAAGAGAACAGCTGGGTATAACAATTCAGGATAAACCTCATGAATTTAGGAGGGCTGACTTTGGCAAGATGGGAGAGTGCCTCAGAAAAGCACTAGCAAACAGGCTAGAAGGAGGTGTGGAGCAACAATGGGGAATTATCAAAACTGCCATCACAGAGGCAACAAGCCGTTGTGTGAAGCAAATAAACAAATCAAAACGAAAGAAAAAGCCACTATGGTTCTCAAGAGAGGTGGCTGTGAAAGTCAGAAAGAAAAAGATAGCATTACGAAGTATAAGGAAACACAGAAGGAGCAGGACAGAGAGCTGTACCAGTTAAGGCAGAAAGAAACAGGAGGGAAGTCAGAATAGCAAAGGCCCAAACTGAGGAAAAGATAGCCAACTCAGTTAAGAAGGGGATAAAAATTTTATAGGTACATATGGCGTAGAAAGACAAAGGAGGATAGTGAGGCTGAATAGAATGACGGTGGGTGGGCAGAGGGGACAGTGAAAAAGCAGGAATACTGAACGAATATTTCTGCTCAGTATTCACAAAAGGAGGGGAAGTGCTAATCCAATTAACAGAAGCACTCTTGATAGGGGGTCGATCCCAGTCCTTTCACAGAAGAAAGGGTTCTGCAAGAACTCCTAAAACTGAAGGGTGGACAAAGCAATGGGTCCTGATGGAATTCACCCAAATTCTAAAAGAATTAAGGAAGGAACTAGTGAAACCACTGGCTACTCTTTTAATAAATCATGGGAGGTATTGTGATACCCAAGGACTGGAGGAGAAGGCGGATGTGATTCCCTTCACAAAAGTGGGACCAAGACAGAGGCAGGAAACTACAGACCTGTCAGTCTGACCTCTGTGGTAGGGAAAGTGATGGAGTCACTTCTGAAGGAAAGAATAGTTGAGTACCTAGAGGTCAGTGGAGCACAGGATCCAAGGCAGCATGGGTTCTGGCCGGAAGGTCATGTCAGGCAGAATCTAATAGATTTCTTTGACTGGGTGACCAAAGTAGTAGACCAAGGAGGGCTGTGGACATGGCCTACCTAGACTTTTAGCAGGCATTTGACACAGTCCCACACAAAAGATTATTAGTCAAATTAACCAGCCTGGGAGTGGGTCCCAGGGTGGTAGCCTGGGTAAAACATTGGCTGGACAACAGGACACAGAAGGTCATTGTAAATGGAGTCCACTCTGAAGAAAGGGGTACTAGTGAGGTACGCGGAGGTTCAGTATTGGGTCCAGTCCTTTTAATGTCTTCATCAGTGACATTGCAGAGGGACTGGAAGGAAAGTATACCTTTTGCAGATGACACAAAGATCTGCAACAGGGTTGATACACAAGGAGGCGTGGAAAGGATGAAAAGGGACTTGGCAAGGTTGGAGGAATGGTCAGACGTATGGCAGCTAGGATTCAATGCAAAAAAGTGCAAAATAATGCACCTGGGAAACAAGAACCCAGGGGAAGAATACACAATGGGTGGGGAGGTAGTAACAACAACAAAACAGGAAAAGGACCTGGGGGTAATCATATCAGATGACCTTAAGGTTAGCAAGCAATGTGAGAAGGCAGTAGGGAGGGCCAGGGGTATACTGGGATGTATAGGGAGAGGCATCAGCAGCAGAAAACAGGAAGTTGTTATCCCTCTGTACAGATAGTTGGTGAGACCCCATCTGGAATACTGTGTCCAGTTCTGGAGACCCCATCTCGCAAGGACATAGACAGGATAGAGGCAGTCCAGAGGAGGGCAACTAAAATGGTGCAGGGTCTGCAAAAGAAGCCGTATGAGGAGAGACTAAAGGAACTTAATATGTATACCCTTGAGGAAAGAAGGGAGAGGGGGGACATGATAGAAACTTTCAAGTACCTCAAGGGAATCAACAAAGTCCAAGAGGGTAGCATCTTTCAGAAAAAGAGACTTGCAAGAACAAGGGGACACAATTTAAAGATAGAAGGAGGGTGGTTCAGGGGCAATGTGAGGAAGTATTATTTCACAGAGAGGGTAGTGGATGCATGGAACAGCCTTACTGAGGAAGTTGTGGGGTCTAAAACTGTGGGAGAATTCAAGAATCCATGGGACAGACATAAGGCAATTCTTGTGGGGGGCAGGAAGATATAGGCTGTTGGTTAACTAGGATCTGCGGCCTATCCTGTAGGTAGGGAAATGGGCAGACTAGATGGGCCTAGCGGTCCTTATCTGCCGTCAAAGTCTATGTTTCTATGTTTCTATGAATTGAGGGGGACATAAACTACAAATCACAATAGAAAATACTAAAAGGAATGCAAGGTTTAACATTTTTATAAATAGAACAGCCAGAATGTGGAATCGATTACCTGTGGAGATCATGAAAAGTCAGAGTTTGGGTATATTTAAAAAGCAACTTGATAAGTAGATATTAGATAAAGGAAATATTTGGACCCGCTAAAGTGGATGGACAGTCCTAATGGGTCAAGTGACCTTCTTCCATCCTCCACCCAGTGTAATAACCCAGTGCAAAAGGTTGGAAATAAACTATCAGAGTTGTCAACACAATGCCCACAAAGTTTGGAACTTCACTATTAGGTTTCTAATGTCTAACTCCCAGCCACCCTTCCATCTTCTCTACTCTAACGACTCAAGGACAGTCAACAGGTACAGGGTCACTTATCAAACATATAGTACCTCATATAGGGTCAACATATTAGACGTTAGCATATAGCAATCCTAATCCCCATGCCAGAATTCAGCACAGATGTTGGGGTGGGTTTTTATTATACGGATGGAACTGTCTGTGCCGACATTATAATAAATGAGTAGACAAGTTAAGGATTAAGGAATTTTATGTAACATTCCATTTCAGTAAAGTATATGTGCTCTCAGGGGCTTGGGAAGGAGAGGAGGGAGGGAGGAGGTTGAGGCTTATGGGGGTTGGGCGGTGTTACAGTTGCAAGGTAGGGGAATATTAGTTAGAGGCTAGGATAATCAGATGTGAGGACATCTAAATTCAACATACAATAGCATCCGACACTAGGACTGGATGTCACCGATTCAGATACAGATTATCCTAATATCCAGAGGAGGGCAACTAAAATGGTGCAGGGTCTGCACTGGAAGACATATGAAGAGAGACTTAAAGAGCTTAATATGTATAGCCTCGAGGAAAGGAGGGAGAGGGGGGACATGATAGAAACTTTCAAGTACCTCAAGGGAATCAACAAAGTCCAAGAGGGTAGCATCTTTCAAAAAAAGAGGTATGCAAGAACAAGGGGGCACAATTTGAAGATGGGGGAGCGGCTCAGAGGTAATTTAAGGAAGTATTTTTTCACAGAGAGGGCTGTGGATGCATGGAACGGCCTTCTGGAGGAGGTTGTGGAGTCAAAAACAGTGGTGGAATTCAAGCATGCATGGGACAGTCATAAGGCAATTCTAGGGGTTGGGGGTAGGAAGAAGTAGGCTGCTGGTTAACTAGGATCTGCAGCTTATCCATTAGGTAGGGAAATGGGCAGACTGGGTGGGACAAGCGGTCCTTATCTGCCATCAAATTCTATGTTTCTATGTTTCTATATTCAACTATCCTAGCTAGGATCAGATTTTTAAGAGCTGGTGGAACCAAAAAAAGCAGACAGGAAAATAATACAAATTTTAAGTAGTCAGTTGTAACCTTTTATTTATGAAGTGTTTTTCTTTTTACTTTTGCTCATTATAAAGTCTTCTATCTCATAATATTGTGCTGGATGCATCAAACCATTCTCAGTCCAGCAGCTGACATGTCTATCTGTGTCCCTCCCCACTATATCATCAGTATTGTGCTCTCACTGACAGTGATATCACAGTTGACTGACCTGGCAGCCAGTAAATGGCTGTTGCTAAGCAGCAGTGATGTCACAGTCAGTGAGGTCACAATGCTGATGATGTAGTGGGGGGAATAGAGCTAGGTATGTCAGCTGCCAGGAAGAGTGCTGTTCCACACATCGCACCTACTAACATTAGGTAAAGAATCTTTTAATTAAACAAAGGGAAAAGAAAAAGTACTTTAGATATAAAAGGTAATGGTTGATTGCTTTTAAAAACTAATATTAGTTTTCAGCAGTACACTAGCTCTTTAAAGTATGCAAACAACCTGCCAAGTACCCAGTATAGCACAACCTCAGGCAATCCAGGCTAGCCCCCTTGGAGAGTTGGGAGAGGAGAACCCCGAGAGCCCCAAGTGGTCGCTACACTTTTATAAGTGAAATAAGCCACTCCAGGCTATGGTTTAAAGGAGTTTTTATGTACTTCTCAGGGCCATAAAGACACCCAGCCTTGGGTCTCATGTCCTTACACCCCTGAGTTGTGCATCCAGTAATAAACAAGACACAACAGGGCATTGGTTGTCTGTGGTTAATGCGCACCTAGGCGCACATGGCAGTGCATTAACCCCAAACAACCTATGGCCTGAAGTGTCTTATATATTCCTGAATTTATTTATATGGGGGGAGGTTACCTTTTAGGACCTTGTTTAAAGTCTGCAGACAGTAAAGGTGGCAGCCATGTTTGTGATGGTAATCAGAGATGCATGAGGTGAGTCATGAATTTTGTATGTGATTTGCCTCAGTTCCAGATCCCACTGCCTGAACTTGTTCTAACCTGCGCATTTCTGGGGAATTAAAATATGGGTCTTTGAACTGATTTAGCCAATTGAAAAGCAGGAACTTTCCAGCCAACTTTCTAAAATCCTTTAAACCACAGCCTGTCACAGCTTACTCCTCATTTCAACCACAGAGTTTGACAGTACTGATTCGATGCAGCGTTCCAGTAATATAAGAGGTTAACAAGGTGTAACAGGTAGTGTGTAACCATGTAAGTAAGTAAGCATTTATTTGTAACGCGCCCAGTCCCTGAGGCTCTGGGCACCTTACAAGGTAAAAAAGACCAAAACAAACACTACATTCTACAATAAACTTAACAGGGTCAATAATAATTAAAATAATAGATGACAATCAATAGAGTAACTAACTAAAAATTGTTCTATTAAAAAGATGTGTCTTTAGGCCCCTTTTAAAACCTCCACCAAAGGGACCTCCCTCAGATGTCTAGGAAATGAATACTAGAGGGCCAGGCTGGCCACCTCAAACGCTCAATCTCCTGAGGTTTTCAGCCCGGCCCTTGGAACTGCCAGTAGGCCCTCAGTGGTAGAGCTGAGTGAGCGCACTGAGATGGCAGGGATCAGGAGGTCACTAAGGTAGCATGGGCCTGATCTGTATAGGGCCTTATAGGTGAGCAAGCCCACCTTAAAGAGGATCGCCCATCTGATAGGCAGCCAGTGCAGGTCACGCAGGACCAGAGTCACATGACTCGATCTGGGAAGACCCATCAGCAACCTGGCTGCTGCATTCTGCACCAGCTGCAGCCAACAGAGATTCCTTCCACTGACCCTGAAGTATAGAGCATTACAGTAATCTAGCCTTGATGTGACAAAGGCATGTACCAGCGCAGGCAGGTCACCAGGCGGAGCCAAGGGTTTAGTCTGGGTGATATTCCATAAGTGGTAAACACTATGGACGACAGCCAACACCTGAAAATCAAGCATCAGATCATCATCAAGAATAACATCTAGATTCCTCACCCTGGAAACAGCTACCAATGGAGTGGGACCAAAGGACAACCTAGTACCCAGACTTATGGCAGCTGCATCATGCTGACGACCAGGCTCGACTACCAGTACTTTTGTCTTGTCAGGGCTTAGTCCCTGCCAGATAGAGGACATCCAGTCTTGGATCTTGGCAAGGCATTTGTTTAGCTCTTCCATTGTGTTCTTTCTCCCGGGGGCAAATGACATATACAGCTGGGTATCATCTGCATAGCAGTGAAAACCCAGACTGTAGCATCTAATAATCTCACCCACGGTAGCATGTACATCACGAACAACATTGGTGACAAGATTGAACCCTGAGGAACCCCACAGGGCAGGGGTTTCAGGTAGCAGGAGAAATTCCCCATCTCCACCCGTTGCGTCCTGCCTGTGAGATAGGACACAAACCAGTTGATGACAGTACCGGTGAGTCCACAATACTCTCTAAGATGATCAAGAAGCACAATGTGGTCCACAGTGTCAAATGCTGAGAGAGAGATCTAAGAAAATGTGAACTGACCATTCTCCTCTATCTCTCACCCTGAGGAGGTCATTTTGCACCCTGACCAATGCCGTTTCAGTGCTATGTCTTGCCCTAAATCCAGACTGAAGTGGCTCATAG
The DNA here is from genome assembly GCA_016271365.2 of Neoceratodus forsteri. NCBI lineage: Eukaryota > Metazoa > Chordata > Ceratodontiformes > Ceratodontidae > Neoceratodus > Neoceratodus forsteri. The sequence continues at coordinate 89,879,907 of JADMNL010000024.1, forward strand.
ATGTCAAAGGTCATGAGAAAAGCCTCGAGCTGCAGAGCCACCACTTTCTCGACAACCTTCTCCAGAAATGGGAGGTTGGAGACATTCAGGTTGAGAGATGGCTTTTTCAGAAGTGGCTTCATCAACGCCTCATTCAAGGTGTCATAGGTATAATATGTATCATAGGTAGTTACAGAGCAAAGAAGACTTTCGTCCATTGTGCTCGCTGTTACTTTTAATTTTGATACCCCGTATTTTATTAGTTTTACAATACTTATCTAGTTTCCTCTTAAACTCCACTGTAGTCTTACTAGTGACTACCTCCTCAGGTAGGTTATTCCATACTGGAATAACTCTAACACTAAACCAGTGCCCCCTTTTCGTGGTCTTAAAATTTTGCCCCTTGAGTTGCCATGAATGTGACCTAGTGTCATATCGCTGTTCCCTCAATGTAAGTCCTAATTTAACCATTAGATTTGTATTTTTAAGTGCATTATACACCATGCACATGTCCCCTCTCATGCGCCTATACTCCAATGTAAACATCCCCAAGTACTCCAATCTGTCCTCATAGTCCTGGTCTCTTGTATCCGCTACTAACCTAGTAGCCCTCCTCTGAACCCTCTCCAGTCTTCCTACATCCAACCTATAACCGGGCGACCAGAACTGTGCACAGTACTCCAGCTGAGGCCTCACTAGTGCACCGAAGAGAGGCACAATCACCTCCCTCCTTCTGCTCTTTATATGTTTCTTTGTGTTTATAAGAGTTCCATTAGCAGACTTTATAACCTGACTGCAGTGCGGGTGGAATTTAAAGTTGCTTGTCACTTTCACTCCCAGATCTCTCTCCTCCACTACTTTACACAATTTATGTCCATTTAACCAGTAGTCAGCTTGGTTGTTATTTCTCCCAAAATGCATTACCACACATTTATCTGAGTTAAAGGACAACTTCTTATCCCTTGCCCAGCTTTCCATTTTGAGCAAGGCATTTTGTAACTTTGCCACGTCCTCATCATTTCTGATACTAATGCCAAGTCTAGCATCATCTGCAAATTTGGTTTCCCAGACATCCTTTCCTCCAGATAGTGAGTGTATATAAATATTAAACAAGCAGGGCCCCAGAACAGATCCCTGGGGGACTCCACTCTCCACTCCCAACCAATCTGAGTAAACTCCCTTTAAACAAACCCTCTGCTTTCTCTCACTCAGCCATGCCTTCACCCAATTTGTAATATACCCCGGTATTTTATGTTCAATCAGAGCATCAATCAATTCACCATGTGGGACTTTGTCAAACGCCTTCGAGAAGTCCAGGAACACCACATCTACAGAGACACCCTCATCCAATGCTTTGCTCACATGCTCATAAAACTGTAATAAATTAGTCTGGCATGATAACCCCTTTTTAAAACCATGCTGAGCATCATCGCAATCCCCCACTGTATTCTGAAACTCCTCTACTTGTTCCTTTACAATAGATTCCAACATTTTCTCCAGTACAGCAGTCAGGCTAACAGGCCTATAGTTGCCCACCTCTTGTCTAGATCCCTTTTTGTAAATAGGGACTACATTTGCCTTTCACCAAACCTCAATCACCTCTCCGTTACCCAAGGATCTCTGAAACAGTGCTGTTACAGGTTCTGCCAACTCTGTTGCCAATTCTCTAAGGACCCTAGGATGAATTCCATCTGGTCCTTGAGATTTGTTCGGGTCCAGGTGTTTTAGTCTTTTCTCAATATCATTTTTATTTAAAACAATTTTATAACCATTTATAGTCAGATGTTCTCTCTTATTATTTGACTTATTATTAAATACTGATGAGAAAAAAGTATTGAAAAGCCCTGCCATAGTTTGGCAATCCTCAACTAGTATACCATCCTGATCCTTAATGGGTCCCACTGAAGTTTGACTTCCCTTTTTGTTATTGATATATGTGTAAAAAGATTATCTTTCACTTTTGAAACCAGGTTTAGTTCATGCTTTCGAGTTGCCCGCTTTATAGCACTTTTTGTCTCTTTTAATAATTTTTTATACAAGGCCCAATTTGTTTTACACTCAATTCTCCTAGCTATTAAATAAGCTGTTTTTTTTTTTCTTTTTGATCAGTTTTCTAATTTTGGGAGATAACCACAGGGGAATTTTTCCTAAAGTATTGTAATTCCTTCTTAATGGGACATACTTATCAATTAGGTCCATAATTTTATTCTCAAAACTATCCCAGTTCTCCACTAATGATCTATTATCGAAAATATTTTTCCATTTCCAATCCAAGAGTTCCATTCTCATATTGATAAATTTAGCTTTATTAAAATTACGGACCATGGTTAAGCCAAGCGTATTTGAAAAATTCCCGCTTAAATCAAAAATTATTACACAGTGATCACTTGAGCCTAATGGTGATGACATAGTACAATTTTTAATTTGGTCTCCCAAATTACTTAGCACAAGGTCTAATATTTTATCCCCGCTAGTGTTTTTCCCTATATACTGATCAAGACCAGCTAATAAGAAGGAATCCAGATACCTTAACTCATAAGATGTCTCCCCTGTATACCTAGTCCAATTAATACCGAGAAGGTTAAAATCTCCCAAATTTATAATGTTTTCTGTACTATCTAAGGAGTCCAAAAATGTTAGCACTGCCTCATCATCTTGGGTGGAAATTGAAGGAGGTAGATAGAATACCCCAATTTTAATATTAGGTCCCTTTTCTGGCAATACCCTGATCCACACATGCTCAATGCCTGGTATTTTTTGGACATCAGTAGCTATTGATTTTATTTTGTTGGATACATACAGTGCCACACCACCACCCTTTTTATTCTCCCTAGCCATATGATATAAATCATACCCCTGAATATGATGGTCCCAGGTGTCAGTGGGTGTCCACCAAGTCTCTGTTATGGCACATATCTGGATGTTGTCAGTACTTAATAAACAAGTCAATTTCTCGACTTTGTTTGTAAGACTCCTAACATTGAGGGAGAGGCATTTCCAGTCCTGAGAGCCCTTAGTGTTCTTAAGTGAAATTGATTTTTTCTCAGATGTCCTTAACGTTTGATGGCAGCCCCCTACCCCCTTCGTACTTAGTTTAAAAAGTTAACCACTTGGTTTTGAATTTCCTTAGCTAATATTCCAGACCCATGTTTGTTTAAATGTAACCCATCTTTCCCAAATAACCTTAGGTCCCTGAATGTGTCCCAGTGTTTGATAAAGACAAAACCTTCCCTATGACACCACCTTTTCAACCACCCGTTAAGCTGTATTATGTCCCTTTGTTTGTTCGCACCCTCCCGAGGTATGGGCAGGATCTCCGATATGAGGATATTGGATCCATGTAACCTCAAGATTTCTCTGATGGCCTCAAAGTCCCTTTGGATTTCTAATAATGTGTTATTTCCAACATCATTTGTACCTACATGCAGTACCGTAACTGGTTTTATAGTATTTTCCAGCAATCCTGGTAACATTTTCCCAACATCCCTTATCCCTGCTCCTGGTAGGGTACTAACAGTAGTTGACTCATTTCTACTCTGACATAATATTCTATCGATATTTCTAATCATGGAGTCACCTATAACTAAAAGGTCATTTTTTATTGTTTGATGTCCTTGCACTTCCTGCTTTTTGTGCCCTGTTTCAACCACATTACCTTCCCTACATTTACCTGTATCTAAAACCCCGTTAGTAGAGTCGCCTAGGTCTAGTTCTAGTTCTGTATTTAGAACACTATATTTATTTTTTAGCTCAATCTGGCCATGTCCACCAATATTCCTCCTTCCCTTTTTAATGCCCTTTTCCACTGTACACCAATCATTATTTTTCTTAGAGTCAGACCAATTTGATGCTACCAGTAATGTATCATTTCTTTCAGAGTTAACAATCCCTACTAGCTGATCATGATCCCGCTGTTCAGCACAGTTGTCTAGAGCTGAGTCAATAAATTTTTCTAATGAAGAGATCTCTAATTGGAGTTTAATTCTATTCTGCAATGATTCTATTTCCTGCTTCATAATATCAATTAGTATGCATTTGTCACAGATAAAGGACTCAACCTTCTCCCCCTCCTCATACATTTTACAAATATTACAAGCATTCAGAGAAACGATGACTCTGCCTAGCTCAGCCATTATATTTTCCTTAATTACCCAGCAGGAACGCCTCCCCAACAATGTTACTTACGTCCCTTTTTGATTGGGCCTTTTGGTTCAAAGAGGGTTTCTGGCTCCTTCCCATGACTGACGCCGACAGATGCCGCTGGCCTCTACCTGCGTTGCCTCTGCTCCACGCTCGACTCCGCTCGCTGGAGCTGAGTAATTTCAGCGTGCAGAAGTGACGCTTGCCTGGGTTGCTATGGCAACCATCACGAGCACTTTACAGACAGGGGCAGACTGTGAGGGTAACCTGCCCTTAAAAGATCGGGTTAAACCTCACAAGGATGCACAAAAGTGGCAATCCAAAACCCTTAGAAGGGTTAGTCAGCTGAATCAGTTCCCGAGTATTGGGAAATTACAATTCAGCGCCTCCGAGTCTCCAAGTGCCCAAACCAGTACTGTTAATCACCACTAGCAGCTCCTGCTGCCTTGAAGTCCACGAATGTATGCAGTGCTTTCACAACAAGCATTCCTTCCACTGAGTGTCAGGGAAGCCCCCCTGAAAGCAAACACCGAACTATCCCGGCAAACACTGGACCAACAAACTCGGCACATCACACTAGGAGACAGGTTGGGCTTGGGTCCAGTTCACAAAAGGTGGGCTACAGCTTCGAGAGCACCTCAATGACCTCTGAAATCCCCACTGGTAGGAACTCACCCCAAACAATAGGCGTGCCTCCTCCAACCCAAGGATGACCACTGCAAGGCTGATCTTGCCCCACTGGCAAGATACCGGACCGGATAGAGGATACCTTGTCAGAGAAAAAACTAGTAAACTCCTTGCACAACGTGACCGAAAATACACTTTTCAGATGTAGACAGGCAGGATGTGGTAACCTGCCCATAGTACAAAAGAACTGAGTTGGTCGATTTTTCCCTGCAGCAAACTCCCTGGGCAGGAACTCTGCCTTCTTATGGTTGATTGCCCTTTGCTATTCACCGTAGTGAATCCTCAAAGCCAGTCTATCCTCCCTGGACCTCCTGGTTCCTCTGCCAGCAACTCTCCAACTTCTGACCTGTGGTCTTTATTGCCTTGAGAGTCCTATCAAACCACGGGGGTCTCACACGAGAAGACCTGGGTCATATACAGATTGGAGAGATGACATCAAGTACAGTGGAAACATCACTATTATAGGCTATCACCACCTCTCTAATGCCAACCGCATAAGCAGTACTCACACCAGAATAATCCACGGACGTTAAAAGTCCCTCTGGAGTCAATCCCTTCAATGGGTGGTAGTGGACCATCTCAATAGGCGAGGGACAATTGGGGGGGCCAAAACAAGAACTTCTCCATGCAGTGATCCGACCAAATGACTGGCTCAGTTCTGAGGTCAGTGACCTCAAGCCCCACTGAGAATACCAGGTCCAAGGCATGGTGGGTCGCAGAAGCAACAACTTGAGCAAGGCCTATAGATGTCTAAGATAGTATTAAACTACAAAAACACTAAGACAATGATTTTCACCCACTACCAGCACCCCAACAGTGACTCTCCTCTTTTTGTGCACACCTCCCAGGGCTCCCCACTTCAGCAGGATACTTCCTTCAAATACTTGGGCATCACCCTTGACTCCTCCCTTACCAATCATGCACATATCAACCTCCTCTGTAAAACCATCAACACCAAAATTGGCATCCTTTATCAGCTCAAACACTCTCTTCCCACAGATGCTCTTCGCCTCACTGTGTCATCCTTGAGCCTCTCCGTGCTAGACTACAGAATTGTGTTCTACGGCTCTGCAGTCAGCTCTGATCTCTGTCGCATAAAGACAGCTTTAAACAAAGCCTGTCATCTGGTAACTGGTGGCGATTGAATGACCCACACATGTGACCTCTACAGTCGTCCAAACTGGCTAAACTTTGAATGCTGACTTAAATATCACACTTGTCTCCTCACCAAAAAAACTTAATTGAAACTCACTCCCGCTAGCCTGCATTGTCTCATCCAACCTTCTCTCCCCAAAGAGTCTCCAGAAGTTCCTCAAAGGCCCTCCTCCTCCTCCTCCTTGTTCCCCAATGCAGGACTGCTTTGGGTAAAAAGGCCTTTTATCACAGGGCCCCTGGCTGGCTAAATGCCCTACCTGCTGCTCTTTCTACTGGTACTAAAATAGGCCCTTTCAAAACCTCACTCAAGGAATTCCTTGCAAAGACCGCCACTTGTGACTGCCCCTAGTATCTCTTCATTAAATTAGCTACTGCCTTCTCCCCCCTCCCACCTCTAAAACATAATAGGTTATGTCCTCTTACTTGGAATATTGTAATTATGCTCTCTGTCTCTGTTTTTATGAGTCACATTGTAAGTGTCACAGATTTTTCACTGTATCGACCTGCTCTTCATCAGACACTGGGCTGCCTCTGCCCTATAAGATGACATTTGCTCAGTTAACCTACTCTATGTTTGTATGTTCACATCATCATGTGTTACTGTTATTTCTGTGCTAACTGATGAGGAGCCTTTGCAAAAGATTCTGTGACTCAAAGGGTTTAATTCCAACTCTCAATAAATAAATAAATAAATGTCATTAACTGGAGGAAGTCTTGACCACGTGGCCTAGGTTATTTGGGAACATTCAAAATGATAGTTCAGACAGGTTTCAAATTTCAGCATCCAAACTCTTTATTTTACATTTGTTTGAAAAATACTAAATTAAATGATTTATTTTCCAGTTTTCAAAAAAATATCTTATCACTGATTTCCCTTCTTAATACAGCAGGAATAAATTGCCTCTCTCTGATCCTCTCGGGCAACTAACTCTAGGACCCCAATTCAATCTATATTGAATTTATTCTCTCTCTCTCTCTCTCTCTCTCTCTCTCTCTCTCTCTCTCTCGGCTTTCCTTAGGTTTTCTGGCTAGTAACTCTAGGGTCCCAATGATAGCTATATTGAACTGATTCTCTCCCAAACCTTTCATCAGCTCCCCCTGCTTCCCCAACTCTGCCTGTCACTGGCTGGTAGGGTTAATCGCTCCCTATGCATTCAGCTGCAAGTTCTTCAGAGCTCCCCTTCAGCTCTGTACTCTACAGCTTACCTCTCTCTCCCTGCAGATTCCAGCCTAATATAGAAACACCTTTCACATTGAAGTATGCTCATTTTCTTCGGCTACTCAGCTACTTCCAGTTATCCAATTAACAGCTAACAGAACATTTGTAGGTCTCACTGCACAGTATTCTTAAAGGCCAGTTTACCAAATCCTGGTTTGGCTCCCACCAGAGCGCCTGACAAACCCCCTCTGGTCCTGAAAGTGACAGGGGAGGGCAAAGGGCAAACCTACCCTGACACATAAAGACATAAGCTACATCATACAGTTCTAAAATGGTCACTACCAATGTATAGATAACAAACACCAGCTTAATTTATTAAACTGGCAGACAAGATGGAGCAGTTACAGGTGTGTACCAGTATTTGAAAAGCAGAAATGTATAAAAGTACAGGCTTGCAGGTAAAATGCAGTTCTCCTTTATTTTTTTAAACTCAGCTATACTGAAAGTTAAACGTACATTACATATCATTAAAATGCATTGAATACAACTGTGAGGTAACATATGCTGTATAAGAAAATTAATGGCATATATTATACTGTGTTTGTAGAAGACAAATCAAACTCTTCTATGTAGCACTTTCATGAGTTTCTTGCTCATGGTCATACGGTGTACATGGGGTGGTGGTATAGCATTCAAAGAATAATTGTCTGAGTTCCAGAAACAGAAGAGGGGAGGACTGCTACTATGTAACATATACCTCAAAATCACAGAGAAGTGCATGACATTTGATGGGACAACCTATCCCTAGACCCACCCACCCCCAGATATATTTTTGGGGTCCTCCATCACTTTTCCACCTTCACATAATGCATTCTTTTTCATTGCCACCATGGACAGAAGACTGTGGATAAAGACCTGCATTAGGAAGTCTGATTGACCTGCAGTCCAAGAAGGCTTTCACTGTGTTGGCATCTAGTCTGCTGATTAGCTTAGATGATGTTGTTACTGTTGTTTGATTCATGACTGCCTCTGTTCAGCCACAACAATACAGCTGGAGGTTGGCTTGATCTGTTCTCTCTCTCTCTCTCTTTTTTCCTTTCTGTTCACTGTGAACTGAGTCATTGATTGTATTCTGGAAGTCAAAGGGACACTGATGTTTAAACTGATCATTAAGTATGCTGCCCTACTCCTCGGAGCCATGCTGAGCATTTCACACACACTGGCTGCCTCTCTCTCTCTCTCTCTCTCTCTCTCCCCAGGCCATTTCATTACAGAATATTTTATTCTTCATTTCATTTAAAAATGAGTTAACTAATCAAGAAAAAATGCAGGGTTGGTGATAATGAAAGTTTTTAACATCCTCTGTGGTTCCAAGCTGTGATGAAGTCAGGGAAGGTTTAGAGTTTTGTGACCCCCAGTAAGATAAGTCATGGGACCCTTACCCAACCCAATTTCATCATGTCTTTAACTCTGTCTCAGATGCATAACATTTTATTTTTATTACAACCGGTTCTATATTTGTGGGTTTTTTAGTGGTTAGTAGTCCTTTTGGCCCCTCTGCCCATCTAATTCCTGTCTGTTTATTGGCCGTACTTTGGCAAGGAATTTCATGATATAATGAACCACATCAAGATGCTCCATAAGTCCACTGATGCCCTTAGTTGCATTTTTACTTTAAACAGGACAATAATTAAAATCATTTTAAAGTGATGTTGTACTCTGGCTGGAGGATCCTCATTAGCAGGATGCCCATAGCAACCATGGGGCCTTGTAGGTACCTAAAACTGGCTATGGATGAAGTGGGTATTTCCCTACAGTGCTTCTTGTGTGTTGTGTGTCTGTCCTTTCTCTCATTAGGTTGATGCCCCACCAACCTTTTGATGAGAGTCCAGCTTGGAAGCAGACTCCTGAATGCAAGCCACTTCAACAGTTCAGCTAATGGAAACTTCCTTTTACTTGGGAAGCTAGAACCATACCTTTGACTTCACACAGTGTAATCTCAATGACTACTACCAGAGGTCTCTCTACTGTAAAGCTATACCTGGGGTTTGGAGAGGCAGTGAGGGACACTTGCCACACCCTCCCATGGGTGCTATTTAAAGAGCAGGTGTTCAATTCTACTAATAGATAACTGTTTTATTTATTGTGTTTTTATGTCCTAGTAATTACTTTCTCCTTGTTAGTACACTGAAACAACTGAGTTTTTACCTTTGCTTTTCACACTGCTAGCAAAAAAAGAATTCAAAGGAATTCTGATATTGTGAGGTCAAAAACTGCTAACTACTTAGGAGCCCAATGTAATTATAAATATATTTTTCTATCTTTTTCAAAAGAAATAGATACTTCTTTCAGCAGCAGATTTTGCATTTTAGTGAACCCCATTTAACACAACCCTCACCGTCTTTCCCTCTAACCAATGTTCCACCCATTTTATGAGCTTGCTCCCCACTCCCAAGTTACCTACTTTGCCTACTTGTCTCCTGAGGGGGATAGTATCAGAGGCCTACCTGAAGTCCAGGTAGGCCACATCAACCTGGTCCCATATCTCCATAACCCTGTCAAAAAATTCAATCAGGTTGGTCTGGCAGGAATGAACATGAAGTATAGCCTGCTGACTCACGACTGTGAATGTCAAAACCAGAAACACAGACCACAGTGCACCAGGACACACAGTGAAGACTGATGGACAACATGAGATCCACCAAGCAATAGTTCACTGTGTATGCAAGAGGAACCTGAAATGGTTACCAAAATGAGGTGTTTGATTACAATGTTAGGCCAGGTGGTGATGGGGGGGTTATGGAAGTAGTGGCTGCATAACATCACCATGGTGAAACAGCTAAGTGACTGGTGATTCAGTAACATGAAGTGATCCAGAGGACACAATAAGTATGTGGTCATTCCTGTGGGAGTCGTGGGGTGGGGATGGGGGTTTAGTGTAAACAGCAGGATGCAAGAAAAAAGACATGCAAAAAATGTTAACAAACACATAACTTGGTACTAGGGGGGCAACTAAATCATAACTGCAGGCTGGGGAAGGGGGAGGAATAAGTTATTATATGGCTGTTGTGCTGCCACAGTGGATATCTGGCAGAACAGTATACAGCTGTTGCAAGGTGTACTCATGAACCACCGCTAGGTGCTCCCCTATTGCTCCCCTGCCCTCCAGGATGTTCCATGAGATGAGCAACTTGTTGTTCAGTGCACTTTTTCTTGTGAAACATTTCAATAAATAATAAAATAAAAACAGTGCTGTAAAATCTGTGTGGAGTAGCAGGGGTTTACATGTCCTCTGACACTGCTGCCTGCCTACTGGCGTGCTATGATGCTGCTCATTAGGGTAAACGGCAGGATGCAAGAAAATGCACATAAAGTAAATCTAAACAAAGACCTAATTTTGTACCGGGGAGGCAACAACCATAAATCATGATTGCAGGCTGGCTGGGGAGTGGGGGAGACTTATTATATGGCTGTTAGATGCCACAGTGGATATCTGACTGAAAAGAATATAGCTGCTGCAAGAGATACTCATGGACTAGGGCTAGTACTGGAAAATCAGTTGGAGTCGAGGGCGTTACATGTCCTAAAACAGTTACCTGCCTAGTGGGGTGCCATGATGTGGTGGGTTCCAGGTTGTACTAGGGCAAAGCAGAAACATCCCTGTCATTACATTCCCTCCCCCTCCAACAAACCCATCGTTACCCCTGCCATGAATGTCCATAATACTTGAAAAGCTGGAACAGTTGCATATGTACTGGAGTGACACAATGGTGCTAGTTACCGGTTCGAATTGGACAAAACACAGACATCACTGTTATTAAAGGACGCCAAACCCCTACCACCTGCCATGAGGGTCACTGAAACACAAATTTTACTCACACCAGCAACAGCAAATTATTTTTAGTTCTGCAAGGGTTATCATTCATCAACCATGTTGACATCTATATTACATGCTGGTACATGCCTTTCTTATGCAGTGAACAGCAAATGTGATGCCATTGACAACATCACATAAAAGTCAAACAGTGAAACACAACTGATGTTGTGAAAATATATTAAATATTACAGAGACTGAAAAGGGACAGAAGGGAAGTATGTGGCTGTCTCTTTGCTGGTGGACTTTGGGGGTGGCAAATGCACAGCGTGACACACAATGTTTGCAGAAGAAAATGCAAATTACAGCAGATTGCACAAAGAGACAGGTGCAAAATAGAAAGTAACGTTGTTTAAATAATGTATAGACATGGATGTAGGGAAGGGGCAGACAATACTAACCAGGCATCAGCATCCATGAGTCACCGTCCATTCCTCACAGCAAGCTGACCAGTCAACAAATGCACTTCCTCATCTGAAGAATCACTGTCGGACTCAGTAACATTCTCCAGAACTTGATTAGCCTCAGGCTCATACATATAGGGCTGTATATTTAACCTTAAATCAAAACTTAAATTGAAATTTAAGGACAGCTCAGACTCTCCCTCAGCCATGTTGAAGCACTAGCAGGTCGCAGATGGAGCGCTCCCGTCGCACCAGTGATGTCACCAGATCACATGACAGGCTCTCTCATTATCTAAATCTCTGATCAGGAGTGCAGTACTACATATTACTAAAAGTGGCATATATAGAGTAAAACTGTGAGATTATACAATATTTTACTACTGATTAACACTATAGGCACTAGGGCCATATGGAAAAAGTCTGTATTTCATTCTTTTAAACATAGCCTGTTTGCAGGTCCTTTAATAAATTAACTAAAAGTGAATAAATCTTCTGGTCCTGATTTTCTGTACCCAAGGTTCCTGAAGGAGTCAAAAAAAAAAATCTCCCAACCACTGGCTTTTTTTGTTAAACACCTCCTTTTCCTCAGGAGAAGTGCCAAATGACTGGAAGACAGCTATAGTCATTCCATTGTTTAAACAAGCATTTGTCAATGTCAAATGTTTGCTTGCTGATATTGGCATTGGTAGTGCAGGAGTTAAAGAGATGCATAATAGGAATGGAAGTGAAGTATTGAAGTAATGACCAACCGCACCCCCACCCTGCAGAGACTGACAGGCATTGGTGGTGTACACATTTGGGTCGTTGGCCATAACACTCACACCATTCCACCTCACCCCACTCTGCAGACACCGACAGGTGTCGCAGTGTGTCTTGAGGTCTTCGGCCCTTACACTCACCTCCTTCCATAAGGAAATAAGCTGAGATGGGTGTAGTATAGGAGAATGGGGTGAACGTTAGGGCCAAAGACCTGAAGGCAAGGCACACCTTGATGCTTGTCAGTGGCTGCAGGGTAGGGGTGGAATGGGGTGAGCATTATGGCCGACGACCTTAAGTCACACCCCCGACACCTGTCAGTCTGTACAGGGTGGGCATTACGGTTGGAAACACTAATGCCCCAGGTGTTTGTTGGTACTTTTGCTCCACATTTTCAGCATGGGCTTTTTGGGACCCCACCTCATGAAGAGTGACAGCAACATTTCGTTACTCGATCCCAAAAGGTGATTTTGCACAGTGAATGTGCCATTTGGCACCACAGGTGCGAAAACACATTTTGGGCAGGATGTGAAAAATGACAGCTGTACTGTTCATGAGGAGGTGTGAAGAAATGGCAATGTTGAAAATCTGGAGTGAAAATATGAAAAAGTGGCGAAGTTACAAGTGTGTGCGTAGAAACTGTGCAACACACACTTGTAACGCAGTCATTTTTTGAATGTTATCACCAAATTTTCAACATGGCCTTTTTGGGACCTCCTCTCATGAATAGTGGCACTGAGATTTTGTTAATCTGTCCTGAAAGTTGATTTCACACAGTGACCGTGCCACTCTGTGCCATTAGGCTTACCATCATTTCTTCAGTTCCCGGTTGATCTTTGAAGAGTGCAGACATGTTCCCGGTTCACAGAAGATCACTTTTCTTGACCTCCGGAGGTAAGTATGGGTGAGGTGGGATGCAGGGAGGTGGGATGTGCAGAGGGTGGGTCCAGGTTTTTTTTTTTACCAATTATTTTACCAGGTGAGACACACTAAGCTGAAAGCTTGTTTGCAGGTGCAACCTGGGAGCACAAGGAAGTTAAGTGACTTGCTCAGGGTCACACAGTATGCACCTAGGGGGCTGTGGGATTCAAACCCAGGTCTCCAGATTTGCAGCTCAGAGCCTTAACCCACTGCGCCATACTGCCTCCTTAGGTTGGGGGAGTGAGGCCAGTGGGAACAATGAGGGACCATTTTCCTTTTTTTTCAGGTTTAAAAAAAAACGTTGTGGGACTGTTTTCTTTTTTACAGGTGAAATATTACAAACAGATTTTGGAACACTAGGGAGCTCTGCCATTGTGCCACAGTACTGGAGAGGGGGATCAAAGCCAACCCGGGGATTGGGCACCTTGAAGTTGGCTGAGAACATAGGGGCGCTGGGGGAAACTGCACATCTGACACCAAGAGTGGGCATCCCAGTGTCAGAAACATCAAAGAAGTATTTTATGGCACACTGGAGTGGGCTCCCAGTATGCCACATTAATGAGAAGCACCAAGTTTCGTTGATAGTAAATCTGTTGACCACCCACACAGCGACAGCACAGCACAATACCAACACAGGTATTGTGCCGCCCAAGCCTCCAGTGTTTTCTGCGGGGGGGCTGCACCCCCCTACTCTCCCCATGCAGGGGGCTCTGCCCCCCAACTCCCTGGACTGTAGGATTCTCAACTTCAGGTCAGAGTTGGTCCAGGGAGGGGGCAGGGCACTGGGGAAAAGCCGCCTTTCTCGTTTCAACCTGCCTCACTGAAAGAGGTAGAGGACCTCTTGCTTCAGTTGGATACTAGAAAAAGTGCTGGGGCCGACACCCATGACCCTTACTTCCTAAAAATTGCCTACCACCTACTAACAATACCCATCACCTACCTTTCTAACTTATCCCTGTCTCAGGGCACCTTACCACCTATATGGAAGACAGCACATGTCATACCACTGTTCAAATCAGGTGACCCTGGCGATCTCAATAACTACAGGCCAATTTCTCTCCTTCCGGTCCTGTCCAAGCTCCTAGAGAAAATTGTAAATGCACAGCTGAGGACTCACCTTGAGTCTAGGGAACTGCTAAACCATATGCAGTCCAGATTCAGAGCTAAACATAGCACTATCTCAGCCCTCAGCAAAGTTACTAATGACTGGCAGCGTAATCTTGAGAGCAAAAACTTTATTTGTACTGTTTTCCTTGATCTAAGCAAGGCTTTCGACACCGTCGACCATAGTCTGCTCCTCTCCTCCCTTCAAACCATAGGTGTGGACCCCTCCTCTCTGCGCTGGTTTACTGACTATCTTACAGGGTGCCTTCAACAAGTTAAAGCCGAAGGAGGCCTGTCCCCCTTAAAAACTCTGCAAAGAGTGGAACCTCAAGGTTCTATATTAGGGCCCTTACTTTTTGCAATCTACATTAATAACATCAACTACTGTATAAAAGAAGCCAACATCCATCTGTTTGCAGATGATACAGTTCTCTACGTGAGTCGCCCAACACCTGAAGCTGCCTGCAGTGACCTACAATCAGAATTCAACCTTTTGCAAAGCCAACTCCTCCAAAAAAAGCTACTCCTTAACGCCAAAAAAGCTAAAGCGATGGTCCTCTCCCCTTTCATCCGTACAGCTAACCCTGTGTCCAGTGGGACAGTTCCCCAAATTATCACAGTTCTAGGTGAAAACTAGAATTTGTTACAAAATTCAAGTATCTGGGAGTTTGGATAGACCAAAGACTCTCCTTCATTGACCATATCGAGGACTTGCTAAAACGACTTCGGCAAAGGCTTGGCCTGTCTTTAAGAATCAACCAATTTCTCACCAGAGATGCCAAGAAACAACTGGTCCAATCCATTTTCCTATCATTGGTTGATTACACTGGTTTCCTATACAGCCAATGCCCCAACTCTTACATGGCTAAACTGGACACACTCTACCATCAAGCACTGAGGTTTATAATGGGACTTCCCTTCAATACGCATCACTGCACCCTGTATGCGGCAGTGGGGTGGACATCACTGAAGTTCAGAAGCAACAGAAATGCTGCTCTCTGGACCTATAGAGCCATCTCTAATAAGCTGCCTTACTATATCTCCTGCTGTCTTCCCCTGAGTATAATTGGGAAATACGCATTAAGAAGTTACTCAGCTATTACACTTAAAGTACCCAAAGCAAAATATCACTTTAGCAGGGCAGCCATAAGCTTCGTGCTACCTACCTTATGGAGCGATCTACAAAAAACCCTCAAATTAAGCACTCTAATTGGTATAAATGCCATCAAGATGCTTTATTTTCATACAATCAGAGAAGTATGTAACTGCTTCACCCACTCAGACCCAGTACCAGTGTCTGCACTGGTATATAGCCATGCCTAGACCCAATTTTAAGTACTGACCCCCCAGCTTGCTCCTCACTAGCCTAATTGTTGTCTCTCTTATCCCCTTGTCTTATCAACACTAGGCCCATCCATCCCCTTATCCTTCCTTTCTCAACCTTGGATAGGAGCTCACTACCCCTGGGTTGTGACATCCTACCATGCCCTGTACTTTATAGCATTCAGTTCTGGGGCTCACACATACTCCTTTTCTCCATCCACCTTCTCTACATCCCGTTTTACCAACTCCGCTCTGTGCACTGTGCCCTCCCAGCCTTTCTCCCCTACCTCCCTCCCCCACCTTCGCCTACCTGGTGTATATTTTTATTTAATTTTTTTCTTCCGTTACTTCCTCCTGCAACCTTAGATAACCTGCTTTATCTTCCTATAGACACTTCTATGTATGTAAATACCCTGTAATCTGTATAATATCTGTATAATTCTATGTATATATGAACTTCTTTTCTTCCTCTCTGTAAACAGTATTATCTGTATTGCCTTGTAAATACCTGTGTTGACCTGTATATACAATTGTTCATGCTCCATCCAGGTCCATCTTGCAAATGAGCTTCTGCTCAACGATGAACACCTGGTTAAATAAAGACTTGATTGATTGATTGATTGATTGATTGATTGATTGAAAACATGGAAACAGACCATTACAGCGACTGTCGCTGTAGTGGTAATTTTCCACATTTTGCCATAGGGGTGTCAGGCAAAGGGGGACACCCTATTAATGGGGGAAGGGGGGCTACATGCTGAGATGGGGATTAAGCACCCCGATGTCAGCAGAGGACAGAGAATGGAGGGTGCAGGGTGGGCATCAGTAGTGGGAGGGAGCTAATTTGTTGTCCTGCTATGTGACTGGTTGGGAGGGAGAGGGGACTGCTGCTGCAATTACAAAACTGTCCCTGATTGCAATGGCAGATTTCTTTTAAGTGTGGCGCTCAGTCTGAACTGCCATCATTGGCAGCTTCAGCACTAATTGGTGGCAGATGGATGCGCCCATTAAAACATTCACTGGATTGGCCACAACACTGCCACACCTCTGCAATGCTCTACTACCTCAATATGTTTCTTGTGTGCTGTGCGTGCAAGCAAATATAAAAAGACAATAGAGCAGAGAAATCCAATTATAGACCTATAAGTCTGATGTAGATTATATGTAAAATGGTATAAACCTTTATAAAAACTAAGCTTGAGGATACCTTGTACAAACTAGGCCATAAGGACATTAAATAACATGGGTTCCATAGGAATGGGTCGTGTGTTACAGATACTAAGGGGTCATACTAAAGGTTATTAAGGAGCAAGAAGGCAAACGGTGCCCATGAGGGCTCCTATCAAATTAATCAATGTAATATTGCAATGAGCTCCAGTAGTTAGTGATCAAGTTGTTTTTTAAATTCAGTTTTGGATTTGCTGATTATTTCTTGTGCTAGATTGTTCCATGAATCAACCACTCTTAGGGTAAAAACATATTTCCTATTTTTATGTTGCAATTGATGACCTACTAGTTGTAGCGGATGCCCTCTTGTGTTGTAGATTGTATCCTTAAGTGTAAGGCCTAATTCTGTCGTTAAGTATGTATCATGAATGACATCAAAAAGTAGCAATAAATCTTCTCTCAGTCTATGTGTCTGGAGATACATTAAATTAAGGGAACACAGTCTGTCATTATATGGCAGATCATGGAGACTATGAATCTTTTTAGTAAATTTACGCTGTACCCTATCAAGCTGAATGCAATTCGCTTTTTTATAAGGGCACCAGAGCTGAGAGGCGTACTCTAAATGAGGCCTAATATATGATCTGAATAGTGGCATTAAGATTTTTTTATTCTTTGATTGGATATTGTGACTAATTTAACTGAAAACTATATTAGATTTTCTAATGGCTTCATTAATTTGATTCGAATTATCGAGATCATTACAGATGATAACACCCAAATCTTTTTCATTGAAAGTAGTAAGTAATGCTGAGCCACCAAGGACGCATGAAAAATGGTTATGTTTTCCCAAATGCATAACCTTGCATTTGGCTGCATTCAGTTTCATCCCCCATTTCTTAACCCAGCCAAAGATGATATCTAAATCATTTTGAAGGATCTCTGCTTGCTGAATGGAAAAACAAGTATTGTCAAGTTTTACATAGTCTACATATTTAACAGTGATCAATCAGCTATGCTTTTATGAGCAGGTGAATAAAAACATAAATAATAACAGTTGATCTGCTCTTTCTGGACCTCCCAAAGGCATTTGATAAAGTCCCCCATGAATTATTCATTTGCAAACTAGCAGAAATAGGAGTGGATATAGGGTTGGTTAGTTGGATAGGCAATTGGTTACGGGAAAGAAATCAGCAAGTAAGAATAAGGGGAAATTATTCAGAGGAGGGTGAGGTCACTAGCGGGGTGCCACAGGGCTCCATTTTGGGACCAGTGCTGTTTGCCCTTTTCATTAGTGATATACAGCTTGGCATCGATGGTTGGTGAAGTTTGCAGATGACATCAAACTAGGGGGCCTGTGGATGCTATGCACAATATTAACAAACTAAAATCGGACCTCTATCGAATAGAAAAATGGCAGCAGACAACAGTATACAGTTTAGTGCAGATAAAAGCGCACTGTTACATGTGGGAAAAAATAATGAAAAAAAATAATATTTTGTAAATAATAATACATTAATAAAAAAAATCTATAGAAAAAGATTTTGGTATATACATAGACAAGAGTATGAATTTTGTAGAACACAACACAAAAATTATCCAGAAAACAAACTATATGATTAGGAATATAAAAAGAACTTTGTAAACTGTTCAGCTTGTTGTATAATGCCGCGCTATCAATCTTACATGAGGCCACACTTGGATTATGGAACACCACTCTAGAGCCCATATTTTAGGAAGGGAGGTGAAACGGAGGAGCTGCAGCGTAGGGTAACTAAGGTGGGTAGGGGACTTGAAGGTCTTCGGTATGAGGAGAGATGAAATAGGTTGGGAATTTTTAGTTTGGAATAAGGAAGACTCAGAGGACACTTATTGATCATGTATAACTTTGTGTATGATAATGAACAAAGTGAACAGCTGGGTATAACAATTCAGGATAAACCTGATGGATTGAGGGGACATAAACTACAAATCACAATAGAAAATACTAAAAGGAATTCAAGGTTTTACATTTTTGCAAATAGAACAGCCAGAATGTGAAATCGATTACCTGTGGAGATCATGAAAAGTCAGAGTTTGGGTATATTTAAAAAGCAACTTGATATGTGGATATTAGATAAAGGGAATATTTGGACCCGCTAAAGTGGGTGGACGGTTCTAATGGGTCATGTGACCTTCTTTGATCCTCCACCCAGTGTAATAACCCAGTATAAAGGTTGGAAATAAACTATCAGAGTTGTAAACACAATGCCCACAAAGTCTGAACTGCACTATTGAGTTTCTAATGTCTAACTCCCAGCCACCCTTCCATGTTCTCTACCCTAAAGACTCAAGGATAGTCAACAGGTACAGGGTCACTTGTGAAACATACAGTACCTCATATAGGGTCATCATATTAGAACTTGACACATAGCAATCCTAATGCCCATGCCAGAATTCAGCACAGATGTTGGGATGGGTTTTTATTATATGGATGGAACTGCCTGTGCTGACACTATAATAAATGAGTAGACAAGTTGAGGATTAAGGAATTTTGTTATGTAACATTCCACTTCAGTAGATTATATGTGCTCTCAGGGGCTTGGGGGAGGAAGGTTGAGGCTTCTAGGGGGTTGGGCAGGGGGTTACAGTTGCAGGGTAGGGGAAATGTTAGTTAGAGGCTAGGATAATCAGATGTTAGGATATCTAAATCCAACAAATGATAGCATCCGATGCTAGGACTGGATATCATTGATTCAGATAGAGATTATCCTAATATTTGACTATCCTAACCAGGAACAGATTTTAAAGAGCTGGTGGAACCAACAAAGGCAGACAGAAAAATAGTAAAAAAATTAAGTAGTCAGTTGTAACATTTTATTTCTGAAGTGTTTTTCTTTTTACTTTTACTCATTACAAAGTCTTCTATCTCATAATTTTGTGCTGGATGCATCAAACCACTCTCAGTCTGGCAGCTGACATGTCTGTCTGTCACTCCCCACTATATCATTAGCATTGTGATCTCTCTGACAGTGACATCACAGGTGACTGACCTGGCAGCCACTATGTGGCTGTTGCTAAGCAGCAGTGATATCATAGTCAGTGAGGTCACAATGCTGATGATGTAGTGGGGGGGGAATAGAGCTAAATATGTCAGCTGCCAGGAAGAGTGCTGTTCCACACATCGCACATACTAACATTAGGTAAATAAACTTTTAATTAAATAAAGGGAAAAGAAAAAGTACCTCAGATATAAAAGGTAATGGTTGATTGCTCTTAAAAACTAATATTAGTTTTCAGCTGTACTCTAGCTCTTTAAAGTATGCAAACAACCCTACCAAGTACCCAGTGTAGCACAACCTCAGGCAACCCAGGCTAGCCCCCTTGGAGAGTTGGGAGAAGAGGACCCTGAGGGCCCCAGGTGGTCACTACAGTTTTATAAGTCAAATAAGCCACTCCAGGCTGTGGTTTAAAGGATTATTTATGTACTTCTCATGGCCATGAAGACACTCAGCCTTGGGCCTCATGTCTTTACACCCCTGAGTTGTGCATCCAGCAGTAAATAAGACATAACAGGGCATTGGTTGTCTGTGGTTAATGCGCACTCAGACGTACCTGGCAGTGCATTAACCCCAAACAACCAATGGCCAGAGGTGTCTTATATATTCATTAATTAATTTATCTGGGGGGAGGTTACCTTTTAGGGCCTTGTTGAAAATCTGCAGACAGTAAAGGTAGCAGCCATGCTTGTGATGGTAATCAGAGATGCATGAGGTGGGTCATGAATTCTGTATGTGATTTGCCTCAGTTCCAGATCCCAATGCCTGGACTTGTTCTAATCTGCGCATTTCTAGGGAATTCAGATATGGGTCTTTGAATTTATTTAGCCAATTGGAAAGTAGAAAATTTCAAGCCCACTTTGTAAACTCCTTTAAACCACAGCCTGTCACAGCTTATTCCTTATTTCAACCAGAGAGTTAAACAGTACAGATCATATTCAGCAAGCGTTTTACACTCTCCCTATGCTGTGAAACACCTTGTGTATGAGACAGTACAGGAGGGTTGCAGCGTTTGTTTGGAGCTGAATTACGAGCATTTTTAACTGAATATACTGCACTATTCACCTGTCTGTCATCTGGGAAAGTTGCAGGAAGTTCCTCCCAGTTGTAGTTTTAGGGGGTTTGCTAGAACTACAAAAAGGTTCCTGAGTGATATATTTTAGACATTTAGCAACTGGGTCACTGCACATCAGTGTGTAGCAGGGAGTTATACCTTTATAATACTTTTGTGGGTCTAAATTTTTCATTTGGGGCATTAAAGGACTCGCGACCCGCACTAGCACTTCCGGGTCCAGAGCTATATCTGCTTGCATCTCTGCGAGCATTTTTTTATATTCAGCAAGTGTTTTGCACTCTCCCTATGCTGTGAGACACGTAGTGTGTGAGACAGTACAGGAGGGTTGCAGCATTTTTGTTTGGAGCTGAATTACGAGCATTTTTAAGTGAATATACTGCACTATTCACCTGTCTATCATCTGGGAAGGTTGCAGGAAGTTTCTCCCAGTTGTAATTTTTAAGGGGGTTTGCTAGAACTAAAAAAAGGTTTCTGAGTGATATATTTTAGACTTTTAGCAGCTGGGTCACTGCACATCAGTGTGTAGCAGGGTGTTATACCTTTATAATACTTTTGTGGGTCTAAATTTTTTATTTGGGGCATTAAAGGACTCGTGACCCATGCTAGCACTTCTGGGTCCAGAGCTATATCTGCTCGCGTCTCTGCGAGAGGAGTGAGCATGAGCGGGGCGAGCACACAGTTCCGCGTGTGGAGACGCACGCCGAGACACTGCGTCAGCATGTGTCTAGAGTGTCCAGAGTGGCTAGAGGGATAGAAGGGCATAAAATTCTGTGTAATCTAGTTCAATTAAATATACTGTAAGTACTTATATTCTAGAGCTATAAGACTATTTTGTGTTTGAAATAAAGTGAATTGCAATATGGCTTCACCTGATTTAATTGATTTAGAACATTCAAATTTGATAACTCATTTAGGTGTTTTAGGAACACAATGTACATTGTGTAAAATGTTTACTGGTGTTATTGAAAATCCTCCAAAGGAGCACTATCAATGTAATAAGTGTTTTGAGAATATTGAGTTGAAGCATGAGATAAACTCATTTTCTCTGAGCTTGAAACAACTAGAAAGCAGTCAACATAATATGACTGAACAGTTTAATAGTTTTAAAAATTCTGATCCGTTTTTTGATCCAAACATTATCAATAATACCCAGTGTCCTATTGACACCACTTTACAACATGAGGTAGTAAATGATCATCAATTGGGTAATGACTTATTTTCTTTAGTATCCTCTAAAAGTGTAGCCATTCTACAACATGAAGTAGTAAATGGTCAGCAATTGGGTTATGACTTATTATGTCTCCTAGTACCCTCTATATCTGCATCTCCTAAAAATGTAGTTTCAAATAAGAAAAGAGTTACGGAGGTTGGCGAAAGTGATGAAGAAAATGACTGTGGTTGATATAATGTCCAAAAATCTAGAAGAACAAAAAAAGGGAGAAAGGCTGATTATTTTTCGGTTCCATTATCAAACAGATTTGAGTGTTTGCAGTCTTTGCCTTGCCAGTTATCTGAGGGCAATGATTTGCCTCATTGCTCAATTAACAATAATGATAGACATGATTCCCTATTAACAAGTGGTGCCACTTCTTCAGAATTGACGTCACCTGTTTTTGATCATCCCCTTATCAACTTTTCAATGGATATTGGTTTACATGCACCTAATGCTAATTGTGTGACTTCTCTCACAGATCATTCCAATAAACAGATTTTAGTAATTGGTGATTCTATGATCAAGTATCTGGATAGAGCAATCTGTAATCCAGATAAGAATAATAGAACATGTACAAGTTTCAGTGGTGCCAAGATTTGTGACATTTCTAGAATGTTAAATAATATTCTGAATAATTGTGGTGATAATCCTTTAGTAATTATACATGTGGGTGTCAATAATATTCTTCATGATTCAATTCAGGGTATTAAGTCAGCTTTTGTTGGATTAGTAAACAAACTGGTGGATATTGGTTGTCAAATTATTATATCTGAAATTCTTCCTGTACCCTGTTATTCATATCATCTAAATCATAAAATCAAGATTATTAATAACTGGCTTCGTTATTGGTGCCTTCAACAAGAGATAAATTGCATCAATCATTGGGAAATATTTGATGGTAGAAATTATCTGTTTGGGAGAGATGGATTGCATCTGAGTCAGAAGGGAAATGCTGCTCTGAGCAACCAATTTTTGTCACTAATTGAAGGTTGCTTAAACTAGTCTGTGGGGTAAGGGGAAAGATTAAACAACTGTCACCCCCCCCCCCACTAAAACAATTGGTACTTTATTACTGCAAAGAAAATTACATGTCCTCGGTTTTAATGTGAGGGGACTAACAAAAAAAAAATGGATGAGTTACAGATAAAAGCCTTAGATCATAATGTGGATATTATCTCAATATGTGAAACATGGGGTGATGATCAATCCTCATGGGAAGGATGTCTGAGTAATCATAAAGCATATAGATTAAATCGACCAAATAGAAGGGGAGGTGGTGTAGCCTTGTTTTTTTTAATCAGTTTAAATACAGTTGATATTACTAATTGCATAAAAGTACATAATATATTTACTGAAACAATTTGGGTCAAATTCTATTTAAATCAAATGAGTTTCTTATTTTTGGCTGTTGTTATCATCCTCCCAATTCTCCTGCCTACATAATAGATGCAATTATTGCAGAATTTGAATTGCCATGTAAAATGGGACAAGTTGTAATTGTTGGTGATTTCAACCTTAGAAATATTGACTGGTCTAAATCTATTGCAATAGGTGGGAAGGAAAATAAATTCCTCTCCACTTGTGTTGAACTTAATTTAACACAACATGTTACCGGGCCAACTAGGGAAAATAATATTTTGGATCTTGTGATTGATACCGATTCAGTGCCAATTAATGATCTGAGTATTCAAGATCCAATAGCAGGTAGTGACCATAATACTATTAGTTTTTCTATAGAGAAAGTATCCTCGGTTACTAATAACAAGTCTATTATTTATCTTTATAATAAAATGGATTTGAATTCTGTTGATAAGTTTATGGAGGAAATTGATTGGTACTCTATATTATCTAATTTAAGTCCTGGAATTTATTGGCTTACATTTAAATCCATTATTTCAAATATAAGCGACAACTGTATTCCCTCTAAGTTTAAGGGTCAGACTAGAAAAAGGTCTCCAAAATGGCTTAATACATCTAAAAAAAAATTATTAAAAGGAAAAAAGAAATTATATAATGTTTACTCAAGGACTAAATCTAATACCGCCTGGGAAGCATATAAAAAGATACAGTCCAAATGTAAATTCTGTATAAAGAGAGCTAAATCATCCTGGGAAATTAGATTGGCAGAATCTGCAAATAAGAATAATACAAAATAATGTTATTCCTATGTTAATTCTTTAAGGAAACCAGGTTGTCGGGTTGATCCTATTGTACATAATGGCGATATTGTGCATGATCCTGTCAAGATGGTGGATGTATTTAATACAGAATTCTGTAAATTATTTACGGATTTGGATACATTCCCAGTAAATGTTAATAATGAGAATGATGCTATCATTATTTTTGATGAAAAACATATTTATGATAAATTAGTCTCCCTAAAGGGTAAATATTGTTCAGGTCCTGATAGACTGGCAGGACATTTATTATTTTTGTTAGCCAAGCATATTGTAAGGCCATTAAACATTATATTTGAAAAATTTCTGTTGGTCAATTATGTCACAGAAGATTAGAAAAAAGAAAATGTTACACCAATTTATAAAAAAGGGTTTAAAAGATAACTGTGAAAATTATTGTCCTATTAGTTTGACCTCTACAGTTTGTAAGGTACTGGAAAGTTTAATAAAATATATTATTACACCGGTCTTGAACATTAAAGATACTGAACAGCATGGGTTTAGGAAGGGAAGAAGTTGCCTCACAAATTTGCTCTCATTTTATGAGAATATTAGTGAGTACTTGGATGATAACATACCTTGTGATATTATTTACATCAATTTTAGTAGAGCATTTTACATTATGCCACATATGGCGTTGATGTCTAAATTAATTGATATTAATATCAACAGCTATATTATAAATTGGATCAGCAATTGGTTACGAGATAGAACACTATGTTTTCTTATCGATGGATTTAGTTCAAGGGGAGGATATATTTCTAGCGGAGTCCCGCAGGGTTCTGTGTTGGGACCTTGTCTTTTCCAGGCATTTATTGCAGATTTGACGGATTAATGTCAATCTATCTCTATCAAATATGCTGATGATGTGAAAATTGGCGGCCCATGTTTAGACACTATGTATTCTACTATTATACAAAATGATTTGAATAATATTACCTTTTGGGTTAATAAATGGGGCATGAAACTAAATTTAAATTAATGCAAAGTTATGCATTTGGGATCTAATAACCCAGAATATACATATCAGTTAAATAAAACAGACCTAGTTAGTTCTGTTGATGAAAAAGATCTGGGTATCAGTATCTCGAATGACATGTCATATAATAAGCACATTCAAGAGATTATTAATAAGTCTAATAGAGTTATGTGGTCAATTTTGCATAATATTAGATCACGTAAAAGTGAGGTTCTTGTGCCTTTGTTTAGATCTTATGTTAGGCCCCATTTGGAATATGCTGCTCAGTTATGGCCTCCCTATAAGAAAATGACTAGCAATTCCTTGGAAAATGTTCAAAGACGGTTTACTAAGAAAATTTCAGGATTAAAGATCAATACGTATAATGACAGGCTAAAAAATTAAAATTAATGTCTTTATCAACTCATCGGCTTAGAGGCGATTTGCTTCTTCTTTTTGATATA
Source organism: Neoceratodus forsteri (assembly GCA_016271365.2). Taxonomy (NCBI): domain Eukaryota; kingdom Metazoa; phylum Chordata; order Ceratodontiformes; family Ceratodontidae; genus Neoceratodus; species Neoceratodus forsteri. The sequence goes on from JADMNL010000024.1 coordinate 89,905,501, forward strand.
ATTAAAGATCCTGTCATTATGACTGAATTAAATCTTCAATTTAAGGACAATGCTTATAATACTAGAGGTCATCCATTACAATTAATTAGGAATAAATTTAGGCATAAAAACCGACAATATTTTTTTACATTAAGAGATGTGGGTCCCTGGAACAATTTGCTTAATAGTGTCATTATTAGTGAAAATAAGAAAATATTTAAGTATAGATTGGATCAGTTAATTTGTAGTGATTTCATTTTATCATATTAGCCCTTGGTTTAGTATAAGAGTGTTATGGGCTAACTGTCTTCTTGCTCTTTACATAACCTTATTATGAACCTTAGTATGCAGTGTTCCAGCAATGTAAGACCTTAACAAACTGTGACAGGTACTGTGTAACCATGTAAGTAAGTAAGTAAGCATTTATTTGTAACGTGCCCAATCCCTGAGGCTCTAGGCACCATACAAGGTAAAAACAGGACAAAAAAACAATACATTGTTCAAGAAACTTAACAGGGTCAATAATAATTAAAATAATAGATGACAATATAGTAACTAACTAAAAAATTCTCTATTAAAAAGGTGTGTCTTTAGGTCCCTTTTAAAAACCTCCACCAAAGGGACCTCCCTCAGATGTCTCGGAAATGAATTCCAGAGTGCCAGGCTGACCACATCAAACGTTCGATCTCTCGAGGTTTTCAGCCTGGTCCTCAGAACTGCCAGGAAGCCCTCTGTGGAGGAGTGGAGCGAGCACACCAAGATGGCAGGGATCAGAAGGTCACTCAGGTAGCATGGGCATGATCTATATAAGGCCTTATAGGTGAGCAAGCCCACCTTGAAGAGGATCCTCCATCTGACAGGCAGCCAGTGCAGGTCACACAGGACTGGGGTCACATGACTCAATCTGGGAAGACCTGTCAGCAACCTGGCCACTGCATTCTGCACCAGCTGCAGCCAACAGAGGTTCCCTCTACTGACCCTGAAGTATAGAGCATTGCAGTAATCTAGCCTCGATGTGACAAAGGCATGCACCAGCGCAGGCAGGTCACCAGGCGGAGCCAGGGGTTTAATCCGGGCAATATTCTGTAAGTAGCTCTGTAACCCAAGATTGCGGCCTAACTTCCTTACCAGTCATTAAGTTTTGCCTGGACTGCTCCTTTGATTTTGTTATGTATATTCTGTCTGTTTCAAGTATGTTCTCTACTGTATCTGTCTACCCTCCACCCTTTGTAACCAACGTGGAGCCTTTGCAAAAGAGTCTGTGACTCAAAGGTTTGTAATTCCGATTGTTTCCAATAAATAAAATAAAAATAAATAAACAACAGACTGTGAGTAGTAAAAAAACACTCTGGATGACAGCTGACACCTGAAAATCAAGCATCAGACCATCATCAAGAATAAAACCTAGATTTATCACCCTGGAAACAGCTGCCAATGGAGTGAGAAAAAGGGACAACCCAGTACCCAGTCTTATGGCAGCTGCATCACGCTGGTGACCAGGTTTGACTACTATATCTTCTGTCTTGTCGGGGTTCAGTCCCAGCCAGTTAGACAACATCCAGTCTTGGATCTCGGCAAGGCATTTGTTTAGCACTTCCACTTCGTTCTTTGTCCAGGGCAAATGACATATACAGATGGGTATCATCTGCATAGCAGTGAAAACCCAGGCTGTAGTGTCTAATAATCTCACCCAGGGGTAGCATGTATACCGTGAACAACACTGGTGAAAAGGTTGAACCTTGAGGAACCCCACATGGCAGCGGTTTCAGGCAGGAGGAGAAATTCCCCATCACCACCCGTTGCTTCCTGCCCATGAGATAGGACTTGAACCAGTTAATGACCGTACTGACGAGTCCACAATACTCTCTAAGGTGATTAAGAAGCACAATGTGGTCCACAGTGTCAAATGCTGAGGAGAGATCTAAGAGAATATGAACTGACCACTCTCCTCTATCTCTTACTCTGAGGAGGTCATTTTGCACCCTGACCAATGTTGTTTCAGTGCTATGTCTTGCCCTAAATCCAGACTGAAGTGGCTTATAGATGTCAAAGGTCACTAGGTGAGCCTCAAGCTGCAGAGCTACTTCTTTCTTGACAACCTTCCCCAGAAATGGAGGTTGGAGACTGGTCGATAATTTGCAAGACATTCGGATCGAGAGATGGTTTCTTTAGAAGTGGTTTCATCAATGCCTCCTTCAAGGTGTCAGGAAAGCCCCCCCTGAAAGCAAACACCAGACTATCTCAGCAAACACTGGACCAACAGACTTGGCATGTCACACTAGGAGACAGATCGGGCCTGGGTCCAGTTCACAAAAGGTGGGCTGTAGCTTCACGATTACCTCATTGACCTCTGAAATCCCCACTGGCTGGAACTCACCCAAAACAATAGGAGTACCTCTGCCAATACAAGGCCAACCACTGTGAGGCTGATCTTACCCCACTAGCAAGATCCCTGACTGGATAGAAGACACCCTCTCAGAGAAAAAAACGAGCAAACTCCTTGCACAAAGTGACTGAAAATACTTTTTTCAGCTGTAGACAGGCAGGATGAGGTAACCTGTCCATAGTCCAAAAAAGCTGAGCGGGTCAATTTTCCCTTAAATGTGGAGACTGGCATCTACACTAAAGGCACACATGTCAGGCGACGTTACTTGATGCTTGGGGGCGGGGCTTTAGTTTGCCAGCAGCTTCATGTTTCTCCGGCTCTGTTGGGCCTGTGTGTTTTTAATGGATTTATGAACCATATGGACTGCTTAAACATAGAAACATAAAATTTAATGGCAGATAAGGACTGCTTGGCCCACCTAGTCTGCCCATTTCCCTACCTGATGGATAAGTTGCAGATTCTTGTTAATCAACAGCTTACTTCCTCCTACCCCCCACTAGAATTGTCTTATGCCTGTCCCATGCATTCTTGAATTCTCCCACTGTTCCTGACTCCACAACCTCCTCAGGAAGGCTGTTCCATGCATCCACAACACTCTCTATGAAAAAATACTTTCCAACATAACCTCTGAGCCATCCCCCCTCTATCTTCAAATTGTGCCCCCTTGTTCTTGCACATCTCTTCTTCTGAAAGATATTACCCTCTTGTACTTTGTTAATTCTCTTGAGATACTTAAACGTTTGTATCATTTCCCCACTTTCCCTCCTTTCCTCAAGGGCATACATATTAATCTGTTTTAGTCTCTCCTCATATGTCTTCTGGTGTAGACCCTGCACCATTTTGGTTGCCCTCCTCTGAACAGCCTCCACTCTGTCTATGTCTTTGCGGAGATGGGGTCTCCAGAATTGCACGAAGTACTCCAGATGGGGTCTCACTAATTATTTGTACAGCGGGATAACAACTTCCTGTTTTCTACTGTTGATGCCTCTCCCTATGCATCCCAGTATCCCCCAGCCCTCCTTACTGCCTTCTCACATTGCTTGCCCACTTTTAGGTCATCTGATATAATTACTCCTAGATCTCTTTCGATTTTTGTTGTTATTAACTCACCCCCCATTGTGTACTCTTCCCCAGGGTTTTTGTTTCCCAGACGCATTACCTTGCACTTCTTTGTATTGAATCTGAGCTGCTACATACTTGACCATTCCTCCAACCTTGCCAAGTTCCTTTTCATTCTTTCCACCTCACCTTGTGTATCAACCCTGTTGCAGATCTTTGTATCATCTGCAAAGAGACGTACCTTTCCTTCCAGGTGCTCTCCAATGTCACTTATAAAGACATTAAAGAGGACCAGTCCCAGTACTGAACCCTGCGGCACCCCACTAGTTACCTTCCTTTCTTCACTGTGGACTCCGTTTACTATTTCCCTTTGCATCCTGTTGTCCAGCCAGTTTTTTATCCAGGCTACCACCTTGGGACCCACTCCAAGGCTGACTAACTTGTAGATTAATCTTTTGTGTGAGACTGTGTCAAATGCCTTGCTAAAATCTAGGTAGGCCATATCCACAGCCTCTCCCTGGTCTACTACTTGGGTCACCCAGTCAAAGAAGTCTATTAGATTCATCTGACATGACCTTCCTGCTGTGAAACTATGCTGCCTTGGGTCCTATGCCCCACTGCCCTCTAGGTACTCAACAATTCTTTCCTTCAGAAGTTTTTCAATCATTTTCCCTACCACTGTAGTCAAACTAACTGGTCTGTAGTTTCCTGCCTGTGCCCTGCTCCCACTTTTGTGAAGTGGAATCACATTTGCCCTCCTCCAGTTCTCAGGTACCACCCCATCCTCCCATGATTTGTTAAAGAGAGTAGTCAGTGGTGTTTCTAGTTCTACTCTTAGTTCTTTTAGAATTCTTGGGTGAATCCCATCAGGCCCCATTGCTTTGTCCACCCTCAGTTTCAAGAGTTCTTTCAAAACCCTTTCTTCTGTTAATGGACTGGTATCGACCCCTCTATTCAGAGTTTCTCCCTTGTTTGGTTTAGGTACCTCCCCCTCCTCTTCCGTTGTGAATACTGAGCAGAAATATTCGTTCAGTATCCCTGCTTTTTCATTGTCACCCTCTGACTCTATGGCTGTGTTTATTGTGAACCACACTGTCTGGTGGTCATGTGTTCCCAGATGGCTACCCACTTCTAAATCTAAGATCCTTTCTCCTTCCCCATTTGAGAGTACCAGGTCTAAGATTGCACCTTCCCGAGTGGGTTCCAACACTAGCTGTCTGAGGCATGCCCCCTGTAGGGCATCAAGAATGACCCTGCTCTTGGATGTGCTTGCAACAAAGGTACTTCATTTAACATCTGGCATATTCAGGTCCCCCATCAACAATATCTCCCCTTTTTCTGCCATTTTAAGGATGCTTTGCCTTCTATCATTTCCTTGTCCATTTCCTCCCCCCTGAGATGGGGGTCTGTACACAATCCCCATGCGGATTGTGGTGCCATTTTCTGTCTCCAGGGTGACCCATAGTGACTCATCAACTTCCTGTTTACTCTTTAGTTCTGTTGCTTTAATCACTTCCCTTATACAGAGAGCTACTTATCCTCTTTTACCCACCCTGTCCCTCCTGTAGACTGTGTATCCTGGTATGTTGACATCCCAGTCATGGTTCTCTGTGTACCATGTTTCAGTGACTGCCACAAGATCCAGGCATCCCTCTTCCATTAAGGCCACTAGTTTAGGGAGCTTATTGCACAGACTGCTGACTTTGGTACTCATCACCTTTCATTTATTTTTTATGGCCTTACCCCTTTTAGCCCCATCCCTGTCCTTACCACCTTTTTCTGCATTTATCGCTGTCCTGCTCCCTACGGACTTCTCTACCTTGGTGTTTACTTCTCTAACTACTGTGTCTTGTGGGGGGGGGCTAGGATTTCCCTGCTTCTTTTCAGTGCCTCCCCCCTTGGCTAGTTTAAATGCTTGCAATGAAGCATTTAAACCTGTCACCTAGGATCCTCGTTCCCCCCCGGACAGATGCAGACCATCACGCCAGTATAAACCTGCATCCCTCCAGGTGGCTCCCCAGTCCCCAATGAAACCAAAACCCTGAGCTCCACACCAGTTTTTCAACCATTCATTGAATCCATGGTGTGGAATACTAACATCATCCTTGCCATTGACAGGCAGCACCTCCGAGGAGGTTACCCGTACATACTACTTGTCTAAGGCCCCTCCTCAACTCCACAAATTCCCTCTTGCACCACTCTGATCCCATTCATAGCCAGGTCATTTGTCCCTAGGTGGACAATGACATCCAGTTCCCTCCCTCGTGCAACTACTCCTGTGATCCTAAGGATTCGCTTCCTGTCCCTCCGAGCCGTGGCACCAGGCAGGCACCCTACCTCCCTATCCCCTTCCTCCCCCACTTCTACCCCACTAATGATCAAGTCCCCCACCAGGAGTTGTTTCCTTTATGGATGTTCCCAGTATCCTCCTTGGTCTCCACTGCAGGTGCCTCCATAGAGGAACCACTCTTTGCCAGAACAGCATATGAATTGTGGAGAGGTACAACTGGAGGGATGCACCTCTGTTCCACCACCATCTCCCTCCCTGAGCCCACCTTGGTCCAACCGCTCCTCTTTCTTGGCAACATCTGAGGTAACGGTGGTGGCTCTGGTGGTCCCTGGGTGGGGGAAGAGGTTTCACTAATCCTAGCCAGGTCAGCCTGGAGATGGGCAACCTCCTCCCTCAGACCAGAGAGGTGCCTGCAAACAGGGCAGCATCACAGCCTCCAGAATGTCTCCTGGAACACTGCTGCCCCACAGCCATTGCACTGCACCACTCCCATCTTGACTTATTTTTCGTACCCTCTCCTGTTGCTTTGTCTCCTCCCTCTATGTATTTTTACACTTACTTTCCTACTGCCTATGTGCCCTTACAACTCTCGCCCTTCCTGTTCTGGGACAGGAACTTCCTGTAGTCTTCAGTAGGCTCCTTCCTCCATGCTTGGATTCAGACCTCCAGCAGCTGGGGGGGAGAGTTATTTTTTAGGTTCCTTCAAGGCTGATGAAACTAATGTGTCTCAGTGATCCTTCCCTTCCTACTGCCAAACAGGAAGTTCCTGTTGTCAGTCAAATCCAGTGGCTGTAAAAGTAGAACTGGCTTTGGGTGGGAAGGAGAGAAATTAGTAAAAAAATATGTAGTTCTAGACTGCTGTATCTTGCTCTGAAACCAAAGCTCTTCTGTCAAAAACAGCAGGAAGCTGTAATTGGAGACAGCTGCTTTTGTACTGCTAAGCTGCTAAGCCACACCCCCAATTAGATTCACACTCTGTTCTGACTCAGTAAATTAAGCTGATGCAGCCTCCTTCCTCAGAGAAACACACAGTGACTTTCTTCTTTTTTGTTACTTAAATGAGACCCCCTTCTTCTAATAAAGTATCTGTTTGCTTAATTCAAACAGGTACTGACTCCTGCTGAGATAGGAGTGATTTATCAGTAAAGAAATATGTAGTTCTAGACTGCTGTATCTTGCTCTGAAACCAAAGCTCTTCTGTCAAAAACTTTCTGCTTACTACAGAGAGAAGTGTTTTCCTGTTATGTGAGTGTAATTTCTAAGAATTTTTATTAAAAGTGGAACCCTTAAAACATTTCAGTTCTCTGTTTTAACTGAAGTCTACACAGAGTGTGCCTTTAGTGTAGGTGCCGCATTTATTTCTATTTTCCTTTTCTCTGACCTGGGCACTACACATCCCTGGTTGCGGCCATGATCCTCCCATTTATTAAATTTTTCCCTGCAGCAATCTCCCTTTGCAGGAAATCTGCCTTCTTACGGTCGAGTGCCCTTTGGTATTCACCATAGAGAATCCTCAAAGCCAGTCTATCTTCCCCGGACTGGTTTCTTCACCAGCAACTGTTCAACTTCTGACCTGTGGTCTTTATTGCCTTGAAAGCCCCATCAAACCACGGGGTCTCAAGCGAGAAGGCCTGGGACATATACAGATCGAAGAGATGGCATCAAGTACATTGGAGACAGCACTATTATAGGCCATCACCACCTCACTAATGCCAACCACATAGGCAGTATTCACACCAGAAAAATCTACTGCCACTAATAGTCCCTCTGGGGTCAACCCCTTCAATGGGCAGTAGTGGACCATCTCAGTAGGCAAGGGACAATCGGGGGGGGTCCCAAATGAGAACTCCACCATGAAGTGATCTGAACAAATGACTGGACCAGTCCTGAGGTCAGTGACCTCAAGCGCCACTGAGAATACCAAGTCCAAGACATGGCCATGGTGGTGGGTCGCAGAAGCAACAACTTGAACAAGGCCCATATATGTCATTATCTGGAGGAAGTCTTGACCATGTGGCCTAGGATATTTGGAACATTCAAATGATAGGTCAGACAGGTTTCAAATTTCAACATCAAAAGTCTTTATTTTCCATTTGTTTGAAAAATACAAAATTAAATTATTTCTTTTCCAGTTTTCAAAAAAAATATTCCTATAACTGATTTCCCTTTTTAATACAGCAGGAATAAATTGCCTCTCTCTGATCCTCTCTGGCAACTAACTCTAGGGCAACAGTTCAATCTATATTGAATTTATTCTCTCTCTCTCTCTCTCTCTCTCTCTCTCTCTCTCCTCTCTCTCTCCCTCTCTCTCTCTCTCTCTCTCTGTCTCTCTCTCTGCTTTCCTTAGGGTTTCTGGCCAGTAACTCTAGGGTCCCAGTTCTGGCTATATTGAACTGATTCTCTCCCAAACCTTTCATCAGCTCCCCCTGCTTCCTCAACTCTGCCTTTCACTGACTGATAGGGTTAATCTCTTCCTATACATTCAGCTGCAAGTTCCTCAGAGCTCCCCTTCAGCTCTATACTCTACAGCTTGCCTCTCCCTCCCTGCAGATTCCAGCCTAATATAGAAAACCCTTTCACACTGATGTATGCTCATTTTTTTCAGCTCCTCAGCTACTCCCAGTTATCAGTTAACAAAACATTTGCAGGTCTCACTGCACAGTATTCTTAAAGGCCAGTTTGCCAAATTCTGGTTTGGCTCCCACCAGAGCTCCTGGTTTGGCTCCCACCAGAGCGCCTGACAAACCCCCTCTGGTCCTGAAAGTGACAGGGGAGGGAAAAGGGCAGACCAACCCTGACACATAAGGACATAAGCTACATCATACAGTTCTAAAATGGTCACCACCAACGTATAGATAACAAACACCAGCTTAATTTATTAAACTGGCAGACAAGATGGAGCAGTTACAGGTGTGTACCAGTATTTGAAAAGCAGAAATGTATAGAAAATACAGGCTTGCAGGTAAATGCAATTCTCCTTCATTTTTTTAAACTCAGCTATACAGAAAGTTAAGCGTGCATTGCATATCATTAAAATGCATTGAATACAACAGTGAGGTAACATATACTACATAAGAAAATCAATGGCATATAATATTATACCGTGTTTGTAGAAGACAAATCAAACCCCTCTATGTAGCACTTTCATGAGTGACTTGCTCATGATCATACGGTGTACATGTGGCGGTGGTATAGCATTCAAAGAAAAACTGAGATCCAGAAATAGAAGAGGAGAGGACTGCTACTATGTAACATATACCTCCAAATCGCAGAGAAGTGCATGACGTTTGATGGGACAACCTATCCCTAGACCTACCCCTAATAATATTGTTTGGGTCCCCCATCACTTTTCCACCTTCACATAATGCATTATTTTCCATTGCCACCATGGACAGCAGACATAGAAACATAGAAACATAGAAGTTGATGGCAGATAAGGACTGCAAGGCCCATCCAGTCTGCTCATCTTTTCTACCTTATGAATGTGTCATAGACCTTTACTCTGTCAATGGCCTATCTATTTATTTAAAAGTTTAACCAGAAAGGCACTCTGAACAGAGTACTACTCGATTCCAGGTGGGTCCTGGGGGAAGAGGGACACAAGGAGGCAGAAATGCACAAGCAAGTACAGTAACAGTTCAGATACATTGCTAGATTGAAACATTGTTTGGAAAAGCTTGAACATACATACATACATGTTTATATTAGGCATTAACAATGTGACTTGCAGCTAATGACAATCATCAATTCATGCAGCAGGAAGCAAAGCCTGCAACTAGAAGTGAGACAACTAATTCAGTTCTGTAGTGGGATGCCGGGGCAAATACTGAACGGGCACCGCTATAAGCAAGTGCAGGGTGAGTTGCAGTGCATGTTTATGAGGTGTATGAGGTGAGTGGGTGAGGGCACTTGTCGAGTGCTTGCAGGGAGGGAGTTCCACAGCCTAGGCATACGGTGTCTGAAGGCTGGTTGGCCAGCCAATGAGGTTATGCATGGTACTGTTAGGAGAAGGGTGTTTGCTTTCCTCAGGGAATAAGCAGGGATGGGAAGAGGAGTTAGCACTGCATTGAGGAATTGGGGGAGGAACCGGGACCAATACTTTGCAATGAGTAACATGCAGTGTGCCTGCCGCCGGTCATGGAGGTGTTACACGAGGTCAGTGCACCCTAATTGATACCCTCAGGGGTACACCATAGACAGCTAATTCTTAGGCATAGGCTATACTAATACTTAGGGTTAAGGGCATCTACCGTATAAGAGTAGATGTCAGGATATGAATGCATATTGTTGTAATCCACTTTGATTGCTAATGCACACATATTATACCATGTATTTTCTGTCTATTTCTTACTTATCAGATGCCAAGACACCTGTCCTTGAAGTAACTACAATATGTAAGGCAATATTGCCATCCTTTGGTGATGGGCACCACTACACCTTGTTATGTAAGACTCTGTATAAGAACTTCTTTGTTCTAAAACTGATGATTTTACAGAATTATATAATGTTATCTTGGACCATGGAGCCACCTCTAATTTAGCCAATAGGGCTCATCTCTGTACCTAGAAATGTTTCTATCTTTTAGTAACCATAGTAATTATCACAGGTATATAATGTTATGCACAGGCTTTACACCTTGGAGACCCGAGAGATCCCAAGAGACTACAGAGAAACCTTGAGGTGTAGGGAATGCTTAGCACTGGCTCCCGGTTCGTATTGGTAAGAACTGCTTAGGCAACTGTGATTATCCCTTTGTAGTAATAAACTTGTTTATTACTCGAATGCAACTTGTTTGTGATTATTTGCATTCCAAATATCGTCAAGACTCTGAAAGTGAGGTTTAGACCCTCACAAATTGCCAATTGCAGGCGAGTATTTGGTGTTTGTAAGTTTTCACTTGTTGCTGAAAATTTTCCCTTGCCCACGGGGACTGTAGGTATACATTCCCGTATCACCTCTCCCGTTTTTCCTACCAGTTTGTAGACACTTGCAAAGTCTGGCTGACTTTTTGGGTGTGGTCGATGCCGTCTTGACCCACTCCATAGCAGCTTTGAATTGCAAGCCTACAACTTATACAGTAGCCCGTCTGTGTTTAAAGTACTCATGTTGTGGATCGATACGCAACACGCTGTCTTTTTCACAGTTTGAATTTTCGTTCCCTCCCACACAATGGCCACAGTATCAGATATCTGCGCAGAACTGAGACTCGATGTCTCTAACTTCCTTACCTCCCATGGAGGATGGACTGACTTTGCGTGGGACGCAAGTCAATCCGATAACCCTGTACTGGGGATTTCAACCCAGTATGCAGAGACATGACAATCAACCAATAAGCGTTGTGCTAAAGGGTTGATGGTCGCCGCTCTCTACGCTGCTTTGGAAGCCTCCGAAGCGAGGTTCCATACCCTTGATATGCAGATCGCATCTCTTAAGCAAGAGATGGGTTTACAGGAAACTGAGTGTGTTAGAATACAGCAGAACTTGGAGTCAGAGCTCCAATCTCTGCGAAATGAAAAGGATTCACTATTGCATCATTCAGCGCAGGCTGGTGAACAAGAAATGTGTACTCTAAAACAGGATTGTGAAAGTTTGTGACAGGATAAGAGTCAGGTTGTGCAAATGAATGATTTGTTGAGTGCTGCGAATGCACAGTTGAGTGATGAAATGGGTGAGCTTCAGGACGAGATCAACCAGGTATGTAATGATTTAGAAATAGCCTATAGGGACAATCGTGAATTGAGCGCCACGTACCGTGTTTTGCAAAAGCAGAAGCAGGATCAGGTTGATATGAATGTTGCAAGTGTGAATCATGATGGCTGTAGAGCTAAGATGGATAAACTGTGCCATCAGCGAGAGGTTTTGGCTGGCCACATTAAGGCAATGGGAGGCGTAGCCCCTGCCTTTCACTCGTCATCAGAAGGGGAGTTATCTGATGAGGACATCTCACAGTACAATGCTCAGTCATGCCCCTACTATAGCCCAGAGTCCCCACCCAGCCATCCACAGTATGGCGGGTCCCCGCCCACTACTCCTCAGGTCACACGTCGATGATGTCGTGACACTCATCATGGGAAACGCCATCACGACGGCGCCTATGATGGGGGGGAGCAGGCCCAAGCCTGGTCCCAACGGTGCCTCCGGTAGCCGTTATTAGTGTGGAAGACAGGCAAGAGATTGAAACCATGATTGATAGAGCATTAGGTAATGTTACTCTTCCTGAAAGGAGCATGAAAGCCATTAAAAGTCAGATTCAACAAATTTTCCAAGAAGCTGGCACTCAGGAAGGTGTTGTCCGTACTGCAGCTGAAGCTGCAGCTCACGCAGCATTGGATGGTGCACGAGACGTGTTACCTTTGCCTGATCGACCACCTACTAATCCCCTATAAATGGCCTACTCTGTTCAGCAAATTGCTGACAGCATCGGTCGGATGAGCCCGTCCGACAATCTCAGCTGTCACTTGGAAAAGGTGCGCTCTAAATGAGAGATGCTCAGCCTCGCTGCAGAATATCAGGTCCAAATACTACACCAGACCATTGATCCTGGTTTATGGACCAAACTCCCCAAAGCAGTTTGCCAGGATGGGAATGCTACCTTTGACGAGGTTGCAGCTGAGCTCATCTCCGCTCATAGCCCAGGTGTGGTAGGAGTGATGCTGGCATACCCCGTAAAGCAAAATGCAAAAGAAAGCCCAGCGACCTACCACCAGAGACTCTGGATGGCCTACCGAGCAGGAAAACACCTGGCACAAGAAGCTGCGGATATAGATCTTATTGAATATAAGACCTTGTTCCTTAAAAACATGATCCCAGCCATAAGAGAAAAGGTAGAGCCAACCACTTACCCAAATACGGATAGGTTTGCCGATATTCTTCGGAAAACCGAGAGAGTGTATCAACTATACATCCGTGATTTGGAGTCCGGTTCCAAGAAAGTTGCTGCCGTGGAACCCACCTCCAGGACCACGACACACTATACTGTGGAAGGGCAGGCCCAGCAACAGCAACCCAAACATCCGTTGGCCCCTCCAGCTAGTAACTAACAAAACCCCCAACAAGGCCAACAACAACAACAGTGGGGTGGGAACCGGAATTGGCCCAAAAACAGAAGACATAAGGGCAGAGGGAAACCATTACAGAGAACGGGTCCCTCACACAAGGAGATAGCTGAAGAAAACCGAAAATTCCGGGAGCTCCTGGGGCAAGTACGATCCATAGCGGATGCTGTCCCTGCACAGACCCTTGCAGCAGTACAACCGTCGACCCATGCCATTACTGGCCATGGAGACACCGGAAGTACGAGCCCTCAGACCCACACAAGCCTGAACCCAGAAGCTCCTCCCTACATCGCATCAGTACAGCACTGTGAAGTCATTCATGCAAGTCAGGCCCAACCTCTGCATGCCTCCGGCAATATGTATTGACAAGTACAGGCCCCAGTCCATATTGTAAACAAGCTGGTCTTGGATACAAACGGAAGGCCCTGCACCGAGGCCGAGGTCGGGGGCCGCCAACTGATTGTCTTACTAGATACAGGTGCAGCTGTATCTGTGTTACATGAAGAACACCGGGACACGTCCCCTTGGTCTACCGGACGGAAGACCAATATGTCAGGAGTTGATGGTACTAGGCTGCCTGCATACCGTTCTCTACCCTTACCGGTAGAACTAGGCCATTTGAAGGCCTCACATGCTTTCCAACTAATGGTACCGCACGATCATCCTAGTATCATAGGCATTGATTTCCTTGCACCACATGGCTGTGTGGTGGATCTAGCTAACATGCTGCTGATACAGATCCAGGGTCAATACCACACCATCTTAATTCCTGACTCACATGCTGTGGCAACAATATCTATCAATAACAAAGAGTATGATGTCATAGATTTGTTCAAGAACCATGAACTTTTTCCAAAACTCCTACCTATTCTGCAATGACATTTGGAAGCGTTTGCAGTTAACAAGCATGACTGTGGTAGAATGCATACCGTCATCGAGGTGCCAGGCCCGGCACATGAAAGGCAGAGGCAATACCCTTTTCCCACTGAAGCCTTACCCTCTCTTCGAGAAACAATCAAGTCACTCTTTAAACAAGTAGTAATCAGAACTTGTGTTTCTACTGCCAATTCTCCCGTTTGGCCCATGAAGAAACCCACAGGCACCTGGAGACTTACTATTGACTACAGGAAATTGAATCAAGTCACTCCCAGCTGTTCCCCAACTGTGGCATCGGCACCAGATGTGCTTCGACTTTTAACACCAGATCAGAAATGGTTCAGTGCCCTGGACATTTCCAATGGTTTTTGGTCATTACCATTGGCCCTTAAGAGTCAATATAAGTTTGCCTTCACCTTTGAAGGATGACAATACACGTGGACTTGCTTGCCACAAGGATTCCATAACAGTCCATCCCTCTTCCATCTCCACATGATGGACACCCTACAGAGTTTCTCAGCCCCCCAATGTCTCTTACAGTACGTAGATGTCCTGTTGCTGGCCATGGCCACGCAGGAACAACATCTGGATCTCTTGGACAAACTACTGACTCTCATTCAGAGAGCAGGCCTGAAATGTAACCCAGCAAAAGCACAATTGTGTCAGAAAGAAGTACTCTTTCTGAGTCTGAAAATAACTGACCAAGGCTGGAGCCCTACTTGGAAAAAGATACAGGGATTACAAGACTTGCCATTGCCCACCAGTGTGGCAACTCTTCAAAGGTTTCTAGGTATGGTTAACTATTCAAGAGATTTTATTTGTGATTTTGCTCAGAAAGCTGCTCCTCTGTATGATCTACTCAAAAAGGATGTTCCATGGAATTGGGGTCCTGCTCACACCCAGGCTGTGACGTCACTGAAGCAGGCTCTGGCTTCTGCCCCAGCACTGGTTAACCCCAATCCAGCACTACCATTCCATCTGGAGTGTGCCACCTCTGACATTGCCATGTCAGCAGTGCTGGCCCAGAAGGTGCATGGCACCTTGAGACCTATTGCATATGCATCACGGCTCTTGACTCCAGTGGAACAGAAGTATGGCCTTTGTGAAAGGAACCTTCTGGCCACCTACTGGGCTGTCAAGCACTATCATTGGGTACTCACCACTGATTCTCAACACTAACCACATGCCAACTACCTTTCTGCTCTCAGATAGAGTGAAGGATGGGTCAGTCTCCAACACTAGGCTGCCACATTGGTCACTTCTCCTTCAGGATAGAGATATCCAGGTCCACTAGACCAAAGTTCCATCTCTACTGGCTCATGGTCTCCTTTTTCAGGGAGAGCCCCATGACTGTACACTGCAGTCACCTGACCTTCCAGATCCAGGTCCTTTTCTCCCTGCCACGCCACAAGTACTCGAGAGTACTTCTTTGTGCCGTATTTTCACTGATGGTTCAGCATCGTACTATCAGGGAGAACAGATTGCAGGGATAGGTATTTTGGTAGTCTATCCTTATGGAAACACTGTCAAGATATCTAAACGCTGTAGTGTAGCTTCATCACAATATGCAGAGATGGCAGAGGTAGCCTGTGCTCTTGAGTTCATCCAACATGGAACCCAGGATACCATCATTTTTACAGACTCTAATTGGGTTTGTTGTTCCCTTACAGAATTTCTCCCCTTCTGGCAGAAGAACTCCTTCCTCTCCTCTGATGGCAGTCCAGTAAAATACAAAGAATTGGTAATCTACATACATGCATTGGCACAGAAATACACACACAAACTTTATGTGCACAAGGTCAAAGCTCACTCTCTTCATGACCCCTATCATGCTTTCAATGACACAGCAGACACCCTTGCTAAGGAAGGGGCCCGAGGGGGGGACGTCTGGATTATGGACCATCCAGAAGCCAATGCAGCTGTACATGTTGCAGCCCTCAAGAAGAAATCTGAGTCTTTTTCTCCCCTGGACCTCTCAGCAGCCCAACACTTGGACACTGAACTCAGAGAGGTGTTCAGATTCCTTGACAAAGGTACTGAAGAAAGACTCCCTACACATAATCCATAACACAGGCATGAAAGTAAGTTACACTTATCCCCTGACGACAAGCTCATTTGGTTCCAACCAGATGACACTACCACCAAGTTGTGGGTAGTCCCCAGACATTTGAGATCTGAATTTTTGCACCAAGTACACAATACTCCTACTGGTGGACACCAAGGAGCAGAAAACACCCTCCAATGCCTCAAGACCACCGCCTGGTGGCCTGGTAATACCAAAGATGTTAAACAATACATTGACAATTGCCTTGTTTGTGCACAAAATAATCCCATACCTACAAAATGAAATGCCAAACTTTTACCACAAAGACACTCTGGCCCTTGGCATTCCATCCAAATTGATTTTATTGGCCCTCTGACCAATACCAGTAGAAACAACAAGTATGCTCTTGTGGTAACTGACCTATTCTCTAAGTGGGTTGAGGCTTTCCCCACTAAGACATGCACTGCAAAGACAACTGCCAAAATCCTGGTAGAACAGATTTTCTCCAGGTGGGGCCTGCCTCTCAAGGTAGACTCAGGCAAAGGAACCAGTTTTACAGGTGAGTTGATGAAAGAGTCCCTTGAACTCCTTGGGGTTCAGCAAAAGTTCCACATAGCTTATCACCCTCAATCCTCAGGTCAAGTAGAAAGAGCCAACAGATGGATTAAGCAAATGCTTTCCAAATTCATTGAGGACAATCCCAAAACCTGGGATTCCCTATTGCCTTTACTCCTTATGGCAATCAGGGTCACACCCTCAGCCACTACGCAGCTGACACCCTTTGAGGTGATGACTGGAAGACAGATGAGATTACCTGAACACTTGCTGTTTGACCTGCACACCCCTACCACAGACCGTGTGTCTGTGGATCAGTATGTGGAAAAACTCAGAAAAGACCTCATACACACACACTTGTATGCTGCAAACTGCATGGGCAAAGCCCAGCAACAATCCAAAATACAATTTGACAAACACGCACGAGAAGTGGATTGGCAGGTTGGAGATCAGGTAATGGTACTTCAATTTGCACATCCCACCCACTCCTTCTCCAACCAGTGGGAAGGCCCTTACCCCATTGTCAACAAGCTCAGTCCGGCAGTCTATCAGGTTAGACTCCTCCACAACAACAAATTGACTGACAAATGGTTACATGCAAACCAGTTGAAACTGTACAAAGGAACTTAACTTACTTTTCCCAACCCCATTGGGCAGAATTGTACTAATATACTAATCTTTGATCTTCCTTTTCAGATACACTGACAAGATGGCTATCTTGTTCCTATATCTCCTCCTTGCAGGAGTGATCCCTTGCACCCAAGGCATGGTACCAGACCTCCTTCGACAACTGGATCCTCCAGCACTTCCTACAGAGGGAGTTTCCATCAAAATACCAGATACTATGATTACTGTCCAGGAAGGTTCCGATGCTTACCTCACTGCCTTGGTCGTTGCTCCTGACAAATCTACCCTTCAAATTGAGTGGCAAACCACATCACAAGGACAAATTCTCCCTGTGGGCAAACTCTGCAAGGGAACTTTTCAGGGTTGGCTCAACGCTAAATTATCCCCAAATGGTTCACTGTCCTTGTTACAAACTGCATTAAGACATTCTGGTTTGTACAACATTACTGCTTTAATAGATCCTTCCTACTGTAATTCTCTCTCCAAAGATTTTGCTCGCAGATTCTGTGCTGTACACCACATGGCCTCTGCTGCCATGTATCTCTCTGTTTTAAAGCCCACTGAAAAACAACTTTTGGAATGTCCAAAACATAACCCTGGTCCCCGTAGTGGTCTCACAGCCACTGCCCTCCCAGGTTCTTTGATTAATAATTTACAGTTTATGCATATACCTGTTTTGTTTAACCTTACTTACTGGAACATGAAAGAATTTGGTATGCGTCACAATACTAATACATCTGCATTTTATAGTACCTTATTGCTTGATAGTTGAGCTGCATTTCAGATTCGTACTAAGGATCCCTTTACCGGGGTTTATTCTACTGAACATAGAGGTAATTTTAGGAGGAAAACCCCTCCTGGTACTCTCAACAATAAACGTAATAAACGTGAAGTTGACAGTTCTGATGTTACAGGTGCTACAGGTACTGTCACAGGTCTTTTTGGTACTGCTATGTCTATCTGGAATAAAGCAGACATTGCTGCTATCAAAAGTCATTCTGCAAAGTTCTCCACTGGTTTGGTTAATAATGTTTTACCTCCAGTATTGCATAGTGTGGATGGTCTTAGTCAGGAAGAAAGATACACTGTATACAACATGCACGACATTGCAAAAGCATTCACTGATTCAAAAGATAAGATTAACGCACTCATACAACAGAATAATAGAGAAGCTGAAAAACAATATATTGGTAGGGAAATACTTTGTTCCACTTACGGCTCATACATCCTCACTACCATCAGCAACCTCTTCCGTGATTTAGAAACTGGAAGAATCCCTGACATAATACATGATAGACACATTTCCAAATGGTATTGTCCTAAATGTAAACTCTCTACTTGTGTTTCCATGTGTATGCAACAAACTTTGTCTATTCCTCTCTCTACAGTGAGAAATTTGGGGTTTGTGACCAGGCACCCTAATACTTGTCCTTGTTTCTCTACTAAGAAGTGTTCCATAACAGATACCATGTTTGTCTTTTTTACTGTCTCCTTACCACGTTTTGATCCCACTACAGCTTTGTTTGACAAGCTTGCACTGGTGCACTCAATAGGGCATTTGGATGAAGACATCTACAGAGAACGCCTGGATCTACCACCTCTACTGGTCTACCATTGTTTCCTGGATGCCTGGGTGGCACCGCACACGGATTGCTGTGCGAAAAAGCAATATATTTACTTGTGCCGATGTGATGTGTTTGATGTTGTGGCTACTCTCCAGACAGCATCGATTGGACTTTCACTATGGATGATGACATCACTGATAACGGCACCAACTCTTTTGACTCAACTTTGTCACCTGATCAGCTCTACCAGTCCTTTCGCGAGGAAGCTCATCGCCTGTCAACACAGATTTCGAAGATGACCTACACATGCCCTGTCCAGTTGCAAAAGTGGAGACTGCCTACTGTACGCTCACAGTACAAGTCTGACGGAGAGTATTGCATCATCACAAACTATAAATCTTATACATATGGTTCTGTTACTTGTCCTATTGATTACCCCAACTTCTGCTTTGTTCCCCAGTAGAAGACTGTTATTGGACATACTGTTATAACCCCCATCCCCCTTATGGATGCAGACATTATTGATGGTAACCCAGATTATTTACTCATACTGTCAGAAAACCTACCATACTTTAACGTACACATAGATCCACTTACACTCACACTGAAATCCCTTTTAGATAGAAAGGACACACACCTCATCCACATCAGCAATAATATAACCAAAGCAAATGAAGCTGTTCTTGATTTGATTAATGATGGAGATATGAATAACGCATTGACTAACACCTGGTTAGAGATTACTTTTAAAGGTTTTGTTATTATACAAGCATTTTTGATATTCACTTTGATTATTATGCTTTGCTGCCTATGACGTACACTACGCCAACACCGTGAGCAGCTCAAGTTCCTTTACAAGGCTCGCGCGTCGGGATTGTAAACGACCACTGCTCCTGTCCTTTCTCTGGATTTGCCTGTGTTGCCCTTGGAGGCAACAAGGGGGGGAATTGTTACATGAGGTCCCTGCACCTTAATTGATACCCTCAGGGGTACACCATAGACAGCTAATGCTTAGGCATAGGTTATACTAATACTTAGGGTTAAGGGCGTCTACTGTATAAGAGTAGATGTCAGGATATGAATGCATATTGTTGTAATCCACTTTGCTTGCTAATGCACACATATTATACCATGTATTTTCTGTCTATTTCTTACTTGTCAGATGCCAAGACACCTGTCCTTGAAGTAACTATAATATGTAAGGCAATATTGCCATCCTTTGGTGATGGGCACCACTACACCTTGTTATGTAAGACTCTGTATAAGAACTTCTTTGTTCTAAAACTGATGATTTTACAGAATTATATAATGTTATCTTGGACCGTGGCGCCACCTCTAATTTAGCCAATAGGGCTCATCTCTGTACCTAGAAATGTTTCTATCTTTTAGTAACCATAGTAATTATCACAGGTATATAATGTTATGCACAGGCTTTACACCTCGAAGACCCGAGAGATCCCAAGAGACTACAGAGAAACCTCGAGGTGTAGGGAATGCTTAGCACTGGCTCCTGGTTTGTATTGGTAAGAACTGCTTAGGACAACTGTGATTTATCCCTTTTGCAGTAATAAACTTGTTTATTACTCGAATGCAACTTGTTTGTGATTATTTGCATTCCCAATATCGTCAAGAATCTGAAACTGAGGTTTAGACCTCTTACAGAGGGACGGCAGCTTTAGGGCCCGATAGAGATTGCTGCAATGAGTTGAGGGTGGGCTGTCAAGGGTGAATCTGCAGAAAGAGTGTAAGAGGGGGTCCAGTCTGGATAGGATGGATTTGGGAGTGGCACTATAGACTACATCACCATAGTTGAAGATAGGGAGAATCATTTTCTGAACTAGTGCCCTGCGGGCTGGCAGAGGGATGTTACCACGCTTGCGGTAGAGGGCTCTCAATTTAGGATGGAAGTTTTTTGTTGATGGCTTCAACATGTACAGAAAGTCGAGATGCTGGTCCAGCCAGATTACAAGATATCTGAAGGAAGTGCAAGCTTCCAGAGTGGTTCCTTTCAGGGTGTGGAAGACGGGGAGGGTTTTGAGTCGAGAGACTCTCTGCCTTGTCCCAAAGGTCATGGAGACCATTTTCTTGGCATTTAGGAATAACTGGTTTGTACGAAACCAGTGCTGGACTTGATTGAAGTCATGCTGCAATGTGGATTCAACTTCAGTGGTTGAGGGGCCAGAAGCATACAATACTGTGTCATCTGTATACATGTGTAATGAGGTGTGTAGGCAGGGGGTTGGCAGGTCATTTAGAAAGATAGAGAATAGGAGTGGACCAAGGACAGATCCTTGGGGGACACCAGTGATAACTGGGAGGGGGGGAGGTGGATCCACTAATTTTGACAGACTGGGATTGTTCCCCTCAAGGAGGAGCGGAACCAACTGGTGGCCTTAGCAGATAGCCCAGCAGTGGAGAGCTTATCTAGTAGGA
Organism: Neoceratodus forsteri; assembly: GCA_016271365.2. Taxonomy (NCBI): domain Eukaryota; kingdom Metazoa; phylum Chordata; order Ceratodontiformes; family Ceratodontidae; genus Neoceratodus; species Neoceratodus forsteri. Next base: position 89,926,370 of record JADMNL010000024.1, read on the forward strand.
GAGGATGGGAGACCATATCGAAGGCCTTAGCTAGATCGACAAACATTGCGGAGGTGAGATGGCTCTTGCCCATGCCATCAAGGATAGCATCGGTGAGGCGTAGAAGGGAAGTGGTTGTGGAGTGGGACTTCCTCAGCCCTGACTGGTAAGGTGAAAAAAAGGAGGAGTAGCTAAGGAACATGGACAGTTGGGAGAGGACTACTGTCTCCTGGATCTTTGCCAGGATAGGGAGGAGGGAGATAGGTCGGTAGTTACCAGGTTCAGAGGTGTCATCACCCTTAGCGAGCAGGATGACAGTAGCATGTTTCCATTCCATGGGAACAGAGATCAAGGAAAATGAGAGGGTATAGAGGTCAGCCGGGGGGCAGCTATGGCAGGAGCGGCTAGGTGTAGCATCGTGGCATTAAGCCCTGTAGGGCATTTGCCTTTATTAGTATTTAAGAAGATCAAGGCTTCAAAGACTTCAGAGGGTGTTGTTTGGCAGAAGGAGGAAGTAGGGGGTGGAGGGGAATGAGCCTTTGAGGTGGCAGCTGCAGCTTTGGGTTTTGGCTGTAAAGGGGGAAGGGTGGACAGAAGGGCTGAGGTGCAGCTTGTGAAGTAGGAATTAAAGGAAGCTGCAACAACTAATGGGTCAGTTGTGGTGGTTTCATCCACATTTAGTGTAAGAGCAGGGGGCTGAGAGGGCGGAGAGAAGAGTGTTTTGACCACTTTCCAGAAATTAGATGGCTTACTTAAGTTAGCCTGGAAGGAAGCTTTGAAGTAACTCTTCTTTGCCTGCCTGATTTGCCTAGTGCAGGAGTTGTGCAGGGAACAGTAATTTACATGGTCAGCAGGGGATCTGATGACCATAAATGATTTCCAAGCCTGGTCTCTTTCTCTGATAAGGGCCATGATGTCCGCAGTGATCCACGGCAAGTGAGCATCCCTCACCCGGGACTTTGTAAGCAGTGCATGTATATCTCAAGCTGCTAGGAATTTGGGTTTGAAATAACTCCATGCTTCATCAATAGATGAGGCATGATGGAGGAGGGACCAATCTGTGGCTGACAGCTCATATAATAGCGATGGAAGGTCCAGGGATTTAAAAGACCTAGTGAGAATGATCCCGGGAGAGGAGGACTTGGTTCTGAATATTTTACGGATAATGAAAACCATATGGTGATCACTTAGGGAATCTGGTAGGGTGCAAGAGGCAATTACTCGATGCTGGTGGGAGGTAGGAGTCCAATCCAGAAAGGAGTGATTTGATGACTTTTTATTTAGTCTCGTGGGTTCGGAGATCAGTTGTGATAGGTTCAGTCCAGCAACCTGGTTGCGGAGCTTGGAGGTGTTGCTGTACAGCCAAGTTGAATTGAAGTCCCCTAAGATATGGAGCTCACCACCCTTAGCAAGGGATTTCAAGGTGACAAAGCATTCCAAGATATCAGGAGCTGAGGAAACTGGGGGACAGTAAGTCCCTGCTATGAATATTGGGTCTGTATGGGGTAGGGAGAGTTTGATTAGCACTGCGTCTATCAGGTGTGGGAGACTTGGTAGTGTGATTTGAGTGAACTATATGGAGGAAGAGATGTAGATAGCTAAGCCCCTTCCCCTCTTGTTGCCTAATCAGTCATGCCTGATAATAGAGTAGCCTGGGATAGCGATTTCGCAATCCTTGTGGTGAGGCTTGAGCCAGGTTTCAGAGATGACTAGGACATCAGGTTTCAGGAAGAGGATGGTAGGCTGCAGCAAGGTTATTTTGTTTAGCAGGCTGCAGACATTTAGATGCATCAAATTTAGGCCATGAAGTAGGCTAAGGGGAGTAATAGTGGGTCCTTGCAAGTAGGGAGTGGGTGGGCAGGGATTTACCTCGATGTCACCAGCAAGAAGTAACAGGAGGATCATTATTAGAGTGTCATAACGAATTGAGGTTTGCATTTTCCGGGTGGTGCTCTGTGGAGGGGGAACTGTCATGGAGTGGTTTGGAGCGGTATACTTTAGGGATATAAGGCCCACTTGAAAGGAGGGGGGCAGTATAGAGGGGTTGACCTGCCATAGCAGTAGCATGGGAGCTGGGTACAGCTCAATATGGAGGGTGCTACTGGGGGAGTGCCACACAGGCAGAGTATAGATTGGAATTGGTTGTGTCTGCTCCTTAAGTAACTTTGAGGGTGGGAGAGACAACAGAGGGAACAGCAGGGTAGGAAGAAAGAGGTAGAGATACAATATGGTGTTTGAAGTATATAGAGGAAAAAGGAGAAGAATCTGAAGCGACCTCTAGTGGTGTAAAAATATATGCAGCAGATGGGAAAGTTGACGGACTGGCTCACGCCGAACCCGTGACCACTGTTATATAGTGGCAAGTTGACCAAAGGTGGTGGTGGGGGCGATGGGTAGCCGGCACAGAGTGCCTGCAGGGCCAGCAGCAGATTCCTTCCCCACGTCTGTTTTGAAGTGCACTGTTTCCATACCTATTGGTGGTACAATTCGGGGTGTGGGGGAGGATGGCAGCGGCAGTGCCCTCACGACCTCTGGGGCTCCCAGCTGTGGATAGACGAGAAGAGAAGCAAAGGTGAGCTCAAACAAGTACATTGGGAAGCAGGGGAGGAGCACAGCTTCTTTGTTTAAATAACAGTTTTGGTGGGCTGGAAGGTTCAGGACTACTCCACAGCAATTTCGATTTTGGACTTGGATTTTACATTTAGCAGGAAATAGTAACATCTACCTAGCTAATTTGGAGTACAGCGGGGGTACTTTTGTGCCTTGCATATTGTAGCACTAAATGAAAATTTACCTCGCTAATTCAAATTGCTGCAAGGGGAATTTTTGTGCCTTAAGTTCAGAGCATATACTAAACAAGAGCAACCCAGCTGCACCATGAGGTCCCAGAGAACTCCTTAGTCAATACATTTTTCTGACTTTTTTTAAACATGGTTACTAAAGCTATCCACATTAACATAGGCAAACCCTTGCTATGTAGTTGCTGCTGTTTGAGTAATTTAAAGAACCCTAAATTAATGAAAGGTAGCCACTTTGCAAGGGAGGATAATTCAAGATTAAACAGACAGATTTCATTTGCTGGGATTAAGGTTAGAACAGTCCTTGTGAGCAGTAGCCTGGGAGTCCAAACATAAAAATAAACAGCAACAGATTCCTTCCCCATGTCTGTTTTGGGGCACGCGGTCTCCATACCTGTTGGTGGTGCAATTCGGGGGGTGCTGGAGGGCTGCAGTGGTAGTGCCCTCACGACCTCCGGGGCTTCCAGCTGTTGGTGATGCAATTCGGGGGGTGGGGGAGGGTTGCAACAGTAGTGCCCTCATGACCTCTGGGGCTCCCAGCTGTTGGTGGTGCAATTCATCTGTATTGCTCCCTTATCCTTATCCTATGCCTGTTTGAAGCCCTGCACTGTATTCATAGCCACCACTTCCTGAGGTAGGCTGTTCCTTGCAACCACCCCTCTTTCTGTGAAAAAAGAACTTCCTCACATTGCCCCTTAATCGGCCTCCTTCTAATCTCATGCTGTGTCCGCTTGTCCTGCTATTTTTCTTACATTAAAACTTGCTACACTCTTTCACCTTGTTAATGCCCTTAAGATGTTTGAGTGTTTCGATCATATCACCTCCCTCCTTTGCTCTAGGGTATACATATTGAGCTCCACTAATGTGTCTTCATATGTTTTCTGATGCAGTCCCTGCACCATTTTGGTTGCCTTTCTCTGGACTGCCTCCATTTTGTTAATGTCCTTGTGCAGGTGCGGCCTCCAGTACTGCACGCAGTACTCTAGATGGGGCCTAACCAGTGTCTTGTAAAGAGGGATTATTATCTCCCTCTTACGACTTGTGATACCCCTACTAATACACCCTAACATCCCTCTAGCCTTACCTACTGCTTTAGTAGTCTGCTTGGATGGTTTCAGGTCATCTGTGATGATGATGCCCAAGTCTCTTTCTTCCCTTGTGATTGCCAGCAGCTCGCCTCCCAACCTATAGGTGGCTTCAGGGTCTGTCTTCCCTATGTGCATGATCTTGCACTTCTTTGCATCAAACCCCAATTGCCACTCTTCCAACCATTTTGCCAGTTTATCCAGATCTTTTCTCATTTTGTCCACCCATCTGGACCATCTACTCTGCTGCAGATCTTGGTTTCGTCTGCAAACAGACTGTGGATAAAGACCTGCATTAGGAAGCCTGATGGCCCTGCAGTCCAAGAAGGCTTTCACTGTGTTGGCATCTAGTCTGCCGATTAGCTTAGACGATGCTGTTGCTGTTGTTTGATTCTTGACTGCCTCTGTTCAGCCACAACAATACAGCTGGAGGTTGGCTTGATCTGTTCTCTCTCTTTCTCTCTTTTTTCCTTTCTGTTCACTGTGAACTGAGTCATTGATTGTATTCTGGAAGTCAAAGGGACACTGATGTTTAAACTGATCATTAAGTATGCTGCCCTGCTCCTCAGAGCCATACTGAGCATTTCACACACTGGCCGCCTCTCTCTCTCTCTCTCTCTCTCTCTCTCTCTCTCCTCCCCAGACCATTTCATTACAGAATATTTTATTCTTCATTTCATTTAAAAATGAGTTAACTAATCAAGAAAAAATGCAGGGTTGGTGATAATGAAAGTTTTTAACATTCTCTGTGGTTCCAAGCTGTGATGAAGTCAGGGAAGGTTTAGAATTTTGTGACCCCCAGTAAGATAAGTTATGGGACCCTTACCCAACCCAATTTCATCATGTCTTTAACTCTGTCTCAGATGCATAACATTTTATTTTTATTACAACCGGTTCTATATTTGTGGGTTTTTTAGTGGTTAGTAGTCCTTTTGGCCCCTCTGCCCATCTAATTCCTGTCTGTTTATTGGCCGTACTTTGGCAAGGAATTTCATGATATAATGAACCACATCAAGATGCTCCGCAGAGTCCACTGATGCCCTTAGTTGCATTTTTACTTTAAACAGGACAATAATTAAAATCATTTTAAAGTGATGTTGTACTCTGGCTGGAGGATCCTCATTAGCAGGATGCCCATAGCAACCACGGGGCCTTGTAGGTACCTAAAACTGGCTATGGATGAAGTGGGTATTTCCACAGAGTGCTTCTTGTGTGTTGTGTGTTTGTCTCATTAGGCTGATACCCTGATAACCTTTTGCTGAGAGTCCAGCCCGGGAAGCAGACTCCTGAAGGCAAGCAACTTCAATTCAGTTAATGGAAACTTCCTTTTAGGTTTGAAGCTAGAACCATACCTTTGACTTCACACAGTGTAATCTCAGTGACCACCACCAGAGGTCTCTCTATTGCAAAGCTATACCTGGGGTTTGGAGAGGCAGTGAGGGACACTCGCCACACCCTCCCATGGGTGCTATTTAAAGAGCAGGTGTTAACTTCTACTAAATAGATAACTGACTCTTTTATTTATTGTGTTTTCATGTCTTAGTAATTACTTTCTACTTTTATAACAAAATATTTGTTAGTACACTGAAACAAGGGTTTTTGCCTTTGCTTTTCACACTGCTAGCTAAAAAAGAATACAAAGGAATTATGATATTGTGATGTCAGAAACTGCCAACTACTTAGGAGTCCAATGTATTTCAAAGATAAACTAAATATATTTTTCTCATTTTCAAAAGAAACAGATACTTCTTTCAGCAACAGATTTTGCATTTTATATGTGTGCACTATTGTGGTACATTTGTATGGTTTTACAATTTTAAAACAGTAATTGGCTTTTCTTTTCTTCTTCCCAAGTAAAATATGGCTATGAAGAAAATGTTTCCTGTTAAATTATAACAAAATATCACAGGTCATCAAAAATCACATATTACTAGTAAATATAATATATTTTGGTGGTAGAAAGTATTATTTCTTTATAACATCTGAAAACAGGTTTGCAGTTTCCCATTAAAATGCACTGCAGTCTTGCCAGTAAAACGTTTCTGACATGATGCAAGAATTCCATCGGATTCTTATTTACTAGTAGTTGGCAAAATACAAATAAAATGATGAGCAGGTAATTAAATAAATAAATAAAAGCAAACAATATGATTATAGAGGTCTAAAGTCCCCAAATCTTCATTTTTTAAGGGACACTCTCAACCCCCCTAGGCCTCAAAGTGTCCCTAGTTTAAAAAAAAATACATTCTGTAGAGACTGTTGATGTAGCTTGAAGTTTGGTTCTGATTCCTTTTTTCTTTTAAAAATGAAAATAAACTGTCCACCATGCTGATGTTATCACACAAAAACATGTTTGTTTACATTCATTGACCAACTCCAAATGCATCTTTCCTGGGGGGGGGGGAACACCCCCATCACAGTGTAGCTACTCGTCAGGCAGTAGGAGGAGATACACCAATAATCAATATTGAAAAGTGCATGGTTTTAATAATATTGGTGCAGGTATGAAACAATCAGTTCCAAAGTGTTTCGGACTAGGCAGGAACATCGTGGCATACTGGATGGGCCAAGCAGTCCTTTTCTGCTGACAAATTCTACGTTTCTATGTTTGGCCAATCCAAAATGTGGTTGAAAGAAAACTGCTTGCTCTGGCAAACACGTGGGCTGTCTCCTTCAGCTATCAGCTGCAGTTCACTCCAGTCTGACTCCTACAGCAGCCACAAGCAGACTGATAAAGTTCTGGAACAGCCCCTGCTGTTCACTGGTAAAATCCTGCTCTCATTTGATCCCTGGAGTAGTCAATAGCTCTCCGCAATGCTGGAGGTCTATCATTCAAACAAAGATTGCCCTAAAACTTGTGCAAGAATTAATTTCATCCTCCTGTGCCCCAAGAGTTCTTTTGGCTTCCTTGGTAGATTTCTGCAGCCTGATTGGTGGTTGTTGTATCGGCCTCTGACCCTGTTAGCATTGATCATGGGGATCAGTGTATACAAAAAGGGCTTCTGCCTTGGCAGTCTTTGGAGGCACTGGCCCCAAAGTTCATATTTTCAAGGTTTCCTATCCTTAAGACATGTATTTGCTTCCCCCAGGTGTCCTACATTGTTGCACTTATGAACATACGAAAATCGAAATGCCAGCAGAAACAGGTCTCATGGTCTATCGAGTCTCCTCAATTGTGCAGCTAGCCCCTCAACTTGCAGCTGCCCCACCCTGACCTCCCCTCCTCATAACCCCTCTACCTGTTCCACCCTCTCTTAAATCCTCCCACCATTCTACATGATACCACCTCTTTGGGCAGAGTGTTTCACTTATCTACCACCCTTTCCTTGAAAAAGTGTCTCTTGAGTTCCCTCCTGAATCTCCCCCCTCCAATCACAGCTGATGCCCTCTTGTGTCCCACCCCCTTCTGATCTGAAAAATCTCTTCTGTATTAATCCTGTTAATACCCTTTAGGTACTTAAAGGTTTCGATCATATCCCCCCATCCCTCTTCTCTTCCAAGGAATACATTTACAGCTCTCCCAGCCTCTCCTCATAGGACTTCCCTCAAGTCCCTGTATCATCTTCATCCCTCCAGCAATCTGATGTCCCTCTTCAGAAATGGCTGCCAGTACTGCATGCAGTATTCCAGGTGTGGCCTGACCAGTGACCTGTACAGGGGTGGGATCACTTCTCTGTGTCTGGAGGAGATTCCCCTCGCTATGCTCCCCAGTGTCTTGTTTGCCTTTGCAGTCACCTTCCTGCACTAAGCTGAGTGGTTCATACTCCCCATTTTTAGTACCCTTAGATCCTTTTGCTCCACTGTGCTTTCCAACTGTACCCCTCCCAACTGGTATTTATTCCACTGGTTCCTTGCTGTGAAGTGCAGTACCTTGCACTTCTTGGTGTTGAACCCCAACTGCCATGTATCTGACCATTCCTGTAGTTTGGTCAGGTCTTCCTATAGCCCCCTCCACCCCTCTATGTCATATATCACTGCACCAATCTTAGTATCGTCTGCAAACAGACTGATCCTACTCCAGATCCCATTTGAGATATTGGCTATGAATATCCTGAACAGCACTGATCCCAGTACTGAACCCTGGGGCACCCCACTCATAATGTCCCTTGGTGATGAGAGTCCCCACCACCACCACCCTTTGCTGCCTACCCCTCAGTCATTTTGTGATCCAGTTAACCATTTTTGTCCCCACCCCAATGTATTCCAGTTCCCCCCCAGCCTCCCATGTGGCACCGAGTCAAAGGCCTTGCTGAAGTCCAAATATAGGACGTCCTCTGCATGGCCCTTATCCAGTTCCCTGGTAACCCAGTAGTAGTACTCGACTAGGTTCATCTGGCAGGATCTGCCCGATACAAAACCATGCTTATGGCCATCTTGGAGTCCAATGTTTTCCAGAAAGGTCATCAGCCTCTCTTTTAGGATTGACTCCATGAGTTTCCCAAAGATTAAAGTGAGACTCACCGGTCTGTAGTTGCCTGGATCATCCTTTGGGCCACTTTTATGAATGGACACCACATGAGCCATCCTCCAGTCCTGTGGCATGCATCCTGTGTCCAGTGAGGTACTGAACAGGTCTGCCAGTGGTCCCACCAGGATCTCTCCTAGCTCCCTAAGTACCCTAGGGTGAATGTCATCTGGCCCCAGTGCCTTGTCAACCCTCAGTGTCCTTAGTCCCTCCAGCACCCTGTCCTCTGTAATTCTGATATCACTTGCCTCCGCCCCCCCCGCCCACTCCACCCTTCCCATGGGGTATTTGTCCCACTCTTTCTTTCGTGAATGCAGAGCAGAAGTACTCACTTAGTTGGTCGGGGTTGATGATCAGTGGAATTCTTGGTCTATAATGAGTGTAGATAACTCTTTCCATCAACAGCAGGCAGCCACTTTGATGTGTTATGACTTTAATGGTGCAATATGCCAAAGATGGCAACTGCTACCTCACTTCACACTCAGTTCCTGTTGGCAGTACAGGGGGTCTGGAGAGCAATGGTGTTCATGGCTAGTGCTGCATGGAAGACTCTGTGGTGCCATTAAAGTAAGCCTACACTTGGAGGCGGGTGGTTATGGTTACTGGATCAATATTCTGTAATCGGTTGAGCGCAGTCAATACCGCACAACAGATGTAGCATATGACACTACAGCTGCAGGGTGCAAGACACTGCAGCACTGAAATGCTGCACATGCGGTTTTGTACCCTGTATGCTATTGGCTGGGAAGCCATGATGCAGAGAAGAAGACCTCTGCTGAGTGGGTGGTTCGGTGAGCAGCTGCCATGGCTCAGAGGGATGAGCCAATGGCAGTAAGGGGAAGCACTGCATCTGTGGACCGTGGCTCGAATCCCAGTCCCAGACTACTGATGTTGTGTTTTTTTTCCAAAGAAATAAAGAAAACACTTGTGTGAGGATCTTCTTTTCCCCTGCCCGTGTTCTTCACCACCCCCAAGATTCATACCCCCCAGAGTTGATGATCTTTATAAGGGGGGATTTGGGAGGCAGCCCCCCCATAATGGAGAAGGTGTGGAGTGGAGCCCCCTGCAAAAAACAAAGTAGTGTTGTGTTGTTAGATATCTTTGTAAGGGTCAGTGCTAGCAATATACCCGCTGTTTTTGTTTACTACATTATGGCCCCGTGCCATGGTCATGTGGAATATCTTGTAGTATGGGCATCTAATCAAGGATCCATGGTAAGTATCCTGGGATGCTTTGGTTCCAACCAGGATCCAGTGGAGCAGCCCATCAGATCTTGGCATCCAATCACTGGATTCAACTATCCAAAACTGGATCTAATGGATCCAACCATCAGATCCAGATATCTGGCCACTAGATCCAACTATCTGAGGTTGGGTCTGATGGATTGGCCTGTTATGGTTTGGCAATGTTCATGTGTAGGATGACATGAGCACTTGGTCCCTGTGGCTAGAGTTTGACCTAATCCAGATTGAGGAGGTTTCCTGAGGGGTCCTGGGGCTGCGTCCTACACACTGTAGGTGGGACCCAGGACCTACCGCATTCCTCTAAGGTTGCTGGCCAACCTGGGTTACAAACATTGCTGAGATTGTCAGGTGTTCACTTTGGGAGGGTGTTTTCCTGCTGAACTGAAGAGGTCAGTAGAGAAGCCCTTTTTGAAGAAATCATCTTTGGACCCTGATGATCTGGTAAATTACAGGCCTACCTCAAAACCTCCCATTTTGTGGGAAGGTAACAGAGAAGGCTGTAGCAGCACAGTTGTAGGACTGCTTGGAATGTTATGAGATCCTTCTCCATCCCAGTCAGGATTTAGGCCTCGGTACAGCATGGAAGCTGCACTGGTCAAGGTGGTCAGTGCTCTTCTCCTGGTGAGAGACAGCAGTCAGTGTTCCATATTGGTACTGCAAGATCTCTCTTCGACTTTTGACATGGTGGATCATGGGGTGCTCTTGGCCTATTTGAGGCACAATGTGGGACTCACTGGCACAGTTCTGCACTGGTCTGAGTCTTACTTGTCCAACAGAGTGCAGTGGATGGCACTGGAAAGTAACATTTTAAAGGCTACTGCTCTCTGCTGTAAAGTACCTCAGGATCGATCCTAGCCCCTATGTTATTTGCTGTGTACATGGTGCTATTTGGAGAAATCATTAGGCAGTATGGCCTGAGCTTTCACTGCTATGCATATGATACTCAGGTCTACTTGTCATGTACACCTGACAGAGTCAACGTGGTGGTTGTGCTGGATGAGTGTCTTGTAGAAATCCAGGACTGGATGGCGTCAAGCTGGCTGAGACTGAACTCATCTAAGACCAAGGTGCTACTAGTGACACTTGGGTCATGTGGGGGCAATAATGAATAGGGAAAGAGCCTTGTCTCCATCGTTAAATGGCACTATCCTATCAGCTGTCAAGATAGTAAGGAATCTGGGCATCATTGTGGATGATAGGTTGACCTTAGAACATCAGGCATCGGCTGCTGTCCACAGTGGCTTTTACCATCTGCACAATATTGCCCGGATACAAATTTACCTTGCAGTCACCAGCCCAGAAACTGTGGTGCATACTTTGTTTACTTCCATTTGAACTACTATAATGCTCTCTACCTAAGGCTATCTGTGGGGCTGATGCATCAGTTGCAGGTTGTGCTGAACTTGACAGCCCGACTGATTGCTGGGATTTTCACATTCCACACATATCACACTTGTTCTCCAGGAACTGCATTGGCTGCCACTGAGGTGGTGCATCAGCTTCAAGATAGGTTTGTTGATATACAAGCCCTGCAAGATTTGGGCCCCTGGTTATCTGAAAGACCTCCTGACCTTTTACATGCCTGTCCATCTCCTTCATTCCTCTGAGGCAGGGCTCCACTTGATTCCATGATCTTGCCTGAGATCTGCAGGGAACAGGGCCCTTTGTGTGGCCATGCTATTGTTTTGGAATTCACTCCAGGTGAACATCAGAGGGGTTCCCTCACTGGAACATTGTAAGAGTGTGTTAAAAGCCCATGTATTTAACATGGCCTTTGGGACCACTTATTCTGCTAGAAGATTTAAGTTTGGTTTATTTGGGGGTTATTGCTTATTCCTGGCCTGTTTTATTATGTTTTTCCATTTTAAAAATGTTTATTCTGCTTGTATGATACATAGAGCCTTGGATGGGCATCTAACAAATACATTTGCTTGCCTTGCCTACAGATACCTGGAATTTTCACTTAGACATGTAACAGTTCACTTCTGGATCCAAAAATGTAACTTTGATCAGATTACTGTCAGATTTATTTATTTTTTTATTTAGCTTTTGTTTACCAGGTAAGCACATTAGACAAAAATGCCTATTTTCAGGTATGACCCAGGAGGTTACAAAGACAAAATACAGAACAACATAGAGGTGCAGCAAAGACAAGGATAATCAGAGAAACATGAACATAAAAACAAATGTGATAATTACAACAGAAGTTATGATGCATTATATAGAGGAATGAACATTAGTCATTATACAGTGGAGGTTTTTTTTGCAATAAAATTTATAAGTGCATGCGTATGAAAAAAGACGTAGGACATCATCCATTACTCAAGTGTAGAGGTCAAGGGGACCATGCGAGGGATGGCACAGCCAGGTGACCTAGGGGAGCAACAGCCAGAGGCTGATTTCAGGTGAGTCCATAGGGATCTTTTAAAAGATAGATGGGAAGTGGTACACCTAGTGAGCATTTTTTTTTATTTTATTTATTTTTATTTTAGTCTTTGGTAACCGGGTAAGGCCCACTAGGCATAACTGCTTGTTTTCAGGGGTGACCTGGAAGCACTTGGGTGGCTTAAGTGACTTGCTCAGAGTCACGCAATATGCAAGTGGAGGTTTTGGGAATCAAATCCAGGTCTGCTGGATTTACCAAGCTCATTCACAGCTCATTACTCTAACCTCTAGGCTATACTGCCAGCCTCAAACGGCAGGAATTCCAGAATCTAGGGGCACAGACTACAAATGCTTGGTCTCCAGACAGAGTACATGACTTTGGGACAAGAAACGACTGCAAGTCAGTGGACCTGAGTAGGTAAGATGACTGGACAGGCCTAAATAGGTCTGATAGGGCAGGAGGAGTAGTGATACAGACAATTTTGTCAATGAAGTTGCAAAGAACAAAGGAACAATAGTTACATGGGGACAACCAGTGTAGTTTGCTGTACAGTTCACAGTGATGGGTGAAGCAGGGGACAGCAAGAGCAAAGCAACAGCCTTTATTGTAGGTCACATCCCACTTAGCAAGACTAGTTTTAGTAGCAAGGGGGAAAGTTGTGAGACCATAGTTAAGTGTAGGGAGAAGAATTCCTTTGGCAAGGGCAAGACATGCAGCAGCAGTAAGGCTCCCACTGGCCCGGTAGGCTAAGACCAATTTGGTGTTTGTTGCCCTACAAACATTTTGGATATGTGAGGAGAGCTCAAGCTGAGGATCAAGCGCGACTCCCAAGTATTTAAAGGAGGAGGTAATGTCAATAGGGGATCCATCAGAGCTCGTAACCATCAGAGGGGTAGTATTTATCCTAAGCTTAGCAGTGGATCCAAAGAGCATGGTCTGAGGTTTCTGTAAATTAAGAACAAGCTTATTAGTAAGGAGCCAGGTTTGAAACTTATGGAAGTCAGCTTGTAGATGATGGGTTATGGTGTCAGTGTCATGAGAACTGGACAGGAGGACCAAGTCATCAGCACAGAGGGTTGAGCTGCAGTGAGAAGGGACCAGCAGGAAGTCATTTACAAATAGAGAGAATAAGATAGGGCCTAGGATGGACCCCCTGAGGTTCACCAACCTTAACTGAGACGGGCTCAGAAAGGACTAGATTATATTTCACTGGCTGTTTTCTGCTGGCAAGGTAATTAGAAAACCAGGCAAGGGTTGGGCTAGACAAGCCAAGCAGACAAAGTTTTGTACACAGGTGGGGGTGATCAACTAAATCAAAGGCCTTAGAGAGGTCTACAAATACCGCAGCTGTTAACATGCCATGGTCGGTTAAAGTACGAATTTTGGATGTGATCTTAGCAAGGGCAGTTCCAGTGCTGTGACCCTTGCAGAACCCATGCTGCTCAGGGGTAAGCCAGTTGTATTTGATCAGGTACTCAGATAGTTGCATCTCAACTACTTTCTCCAGCAATTTGCTGACAACAGACAAGATGGCTATCAGTCGGTAATTTTCGGTGGACTTACGGTCGCCTTCCTTGAAAACAGGTACAACCCTAGCTGTCTTCCAGATAGTAGAGACCACTCCTGAAGTAAGAGACAGGTTACAAATATGGGAGATTGAAAGTACAAGCATTGGGGCCCCTAGTTTTAAGAGTTTGGGCTCAAGATTATCATGACCTGGACTACAGAAAGTAGAGATGCCAGTGAGGAGTTTGCAGAACTCCTTCATGGAGACAGATTTTAGATAAGGGGGGGGTGATAGGATGATGATTCCAGCAGGGAGGGAGCCATAAGGGTGCAGTTGTGAGTGTCAGCAGTAGCGAACTGGGCGGTATAGGCTGACAGGTCCGAGAATTGATTATTAAAGGTATTTGCAATGGTAGCTGCATTATTACAGTTTTTACCACCAATAATCATATCGTGGTATCACATCAGTTAATGCCACCGACTACAGTTTTAATGGTGCGCCAAAAATTCCACGGATCACTGATGGAGAACAACAGGGCAGTTGTGGAATATTCACTCTTGGCTACACATATAGCTTTTTTGCAGATGTTGTGGAGCTGGCAGTATTCATAGTAGTCAGATGGCTCATTAATGGTCTTGAATTTGTGCCAGTGTTTGTTTCTGGTGTTCATGAGAGACAGCAAGTCACCATGCAATCACTTTGTAACCATCCCTCTAACTCTCTTCCTAATGATTGGGGTATGGTAGTCCTGTAGAGGAAGAAAAATGTTCAGGAAATTGTCAAGAGTAACTGAGAGCTCAGATGCAGAGAGTACTGGGGACCGATCAGCGAGTGCAAGATCCTGAAGAAAAAGGTCAGGATAAAGTGAGAAAAATCCTTTGCCTGGATAACCTTACGAGGCACTTTAAAGGTGAAGGTTTTCCAAACACAGAAAGTGGGTGTGTGGTTGGATATTGCATCTGATAATATCCCAAATGCCGTCATTCTATCAACTCGATTTGTCATAACCCAATCAAGAAGCAAGCTTTTGCCCTTGGGGGGAGGGTTGTGTAGGTTCATTAGTGAGTTGAGTAAGGCCAAGAGCAGCTAACAGGGGTTCTTACTGTTTGACTTTAGCCCCAGCCCAATTAAGGTTGAGGTCCCCAAATATAAGAACTTCATTAGTGGAGACCTTAGGACTTATGCTATCAAGTAGGAAGGAAAGACCATTTACACCCTGTTTCAAAGGGTTATAACCACAGAGTATATGAATCTTTTTGGCGTTACCTAAGAGGAGTAGACCATGAAGGAGCTCACAGGTTACAGAGGGAGGAGGGGAATCATGTTGAACAGGTGACAGGCTGAGATGACTTTTATAAAATATTAATAGACCTCCACCATGATTCTGACCAGTGCAGTTGCAATGTAGCAGGCTATAATTAGGAAGTGCACAGGTCAAGTCTGGGGTGGTAGGTTTGAGCCATGTCTCCATGAGGCACAGCACATCAAAGTTGTAAAGATTAACCCAGGCAGTAAGTTTAACATGATTATGCAGGAGGCTTCGGACATTAAGATGTGCAAATTTGACACCCTTAGAGGTGGACCATGAGAGAGGACTAAGGGACAATGGGGAAATTGGACCTGGGTTTAACTCAACATCTCCCACAAGAAATAATAGGAGTATAAGGAACAAGAGTAAATGCCAGAAGCAGACTTTCTTTCAATGCACCTTGAGGGGGTGTGGTCTACACATCAGTAATCGATAGAGTAGACTCAGTGGCTTATCTGGGAGGCGCCATACAGGAAAAGGATAAATCTGCTTGGAGGTGATATAGTTTGAGTAGGTAAAGTCACTGCATGACTGTGACTTTCGTGAGCTAGTTGATAGAAGGAGGTAAGCAGATGCAAGATGCAAGGTAAGGAGGGAGAGGGCAAGACAAGCAAGGGAATGTATCTTAGGACTAGACCCGAATAGAGGTAGGGGAGAGGTGAGAGAAAAACAGATGATTCAGAAAACAGGGGTAAGGGGCCACTGGCAGATGGCACAGAGATAAAAAGATGACTGTCAGGAATTTACAGATTACAGGGATATAGCAACATCTAGTGGTCAGGTCTGATGAGGAGCAAATGTAGAATTGAGATTGACACATGTGACCTGTGAACCCTACATAAGAAAATCTAGCCAAGTGTGACCTATGAACCCTATCATTCTCTGGTATGGCTGGGCCATGCAGTGTCCCAGTGTTTTTGAATCTCACTTTTACAGAATGCACATTAAAATTTTGATTTTTTGTTGTTAAAAGCTTCATTTCTATAGAAATAAATAATGTGGACAGTATAAAGACAATTGAAGTTTCATTGACTGTTTTATTAATAAAAAAGCTATAAAAATGCGTCATTCCTTTGTGCTTCAGTGTGACATCCAGACACATCCTTTTTATTTGGTGAATAACACCTGAACTGTTTGCCTATTCAATACCAGTTACACATCTGTTAAAAGAGTACATGTCAAAGTGTAAATAAAAACTGTTTTGCAACAATTAATTCTATGTTTTATAATTTTTTAGTTTAATTGAAAAAGTATATTTCGCAGGTTACATGCTATGTCCCCAGTGTAACCTGCAATGAAAAGTCAATGATTTCCCCTGTAAGAAAGGGGATTCTTGTTTTTCTTTTTCATGTTTTTGTTTAAATTAATGGCAGATTTCATAAAATCACTGTAAACATTTTTATTAATTTATTTTTTCTCAGAAAATTAGTTTCTCTGATGCATGATTAAAATTAAGTCCAAAACCACCCTTTGCTCATGATGCCCCTGTGGGCCCTTCCCAATGTTCCTGCAAGTCGTCATCACTTGTAGTTAAAATACCAGAGGTGTCAAGGTAAAGCTATAAATTAAATTACTGGTGGGATGATCACTGATAGTGGGAGGATCATCCGACCAGTGACATCCAGCATCAGAGCAGATAAAAACACGCATGAAATAGAGCTGAATAGGTGAAAAAAAAAATCATTTAAAAGGCAATCAGTGGAAAATCATTGCATTGCCATTATTTAATACCAGTAGTTAGCTACCAAAATCTGCCACTTTAGAAAGCTGAGTTTTTTTTACTTTGTTTGGAAAACTTAGTTAATTAGACAATGTCCAAGTAAATGGCTACATCGGAGGTGAGGTGAGGCAGCATCACTGAAGTCATTCAACACAGCTCGGTATGCACTGTGCTGACCATGTACTGCTTGTTTTGCCTCTGACTAAGCTTACATCTCTGAAGTTTTATTTTATTTCTTTTGAGTTGATTTTGGGAGTTGTTTCAGACTTTTCAACTCATGTTGTTGCTTTAGCTTACTTCAGCCTCACTCATCACACCCTGAGCATTGCAGTTGGTCTCGGTGACGACCAATGTAGGTTACTCAAATGTGTATTTTTTTTTAATTTCTGTGTCCAGACAAGAATACAAATAATATTCATTGTTTAACACAAAATTGGTGTTCTGATTGCTTCACTTATGTTTGTTGCTTACCTTGCCAAATGTTGAGCCTCTGGATTGGACGTAGTGGTCAAAGGCAGTCATCCAAAACTTGCATGCTACAAAGCTGTTTTTAGCTTTTGGTCATATTGTGAGGAAATATATTTCCACGCTGGGCAATATCCCTTTAGTATGCTGTGCTCAACAATTTTCGTGTCCATGGAACTTCTGAACAGTACCATGAAAGGTTAGCAGTTAGTATGCATTTTTTTGATTCTGTCCCTTTGTTCCTTGCCACATGTTCCACATTAAAATCTGTGTGCAATTTCTAGGCCCTCAACTGTATGAAATAATTTCCCAACCAGAAAATTAAATTTTCCTGCACTATTTCAACTTTTACATTCATGCATCTTCACTTTGGAACAGTTATATCTCTAGGTATGTGAAGTGCTCTGCTCTGCTCTGTGTTTCTCATTTCTGTGGGCCATAAATCACAGCCTGTACCATGCAGTCCCAAGTTACCATTCAAGTGTGTAAACACAATTTAAAAAAAATCATTGTGGCCAAATGTGATTGTATCCTTTCTACTGTGCCTGAATGGGATCATCATTTAAACCAGTGATTGACTTGGAAATTAGTATTTCTCTGATAAAACAGAATTATTTGTTTGCATGTTAGGCATCTGGTTTTAGACAATCTCAGTACAAACGTCCAATGATGGTTAGTGCTAAATGCTGTTCTTATACATTTTCATAGCTTTACAATTCTCAGTATAACATCCATCTCATTAATGGCAATATATTGCATGCATGTTTTGTGAGTAATGTCCCTGAATGTAAGCCAGTCACCTAGATAGCTGTGCACGGTATAGTAGCCTGCCACCCAACTGCAAGCCATGTGGTTACACATTAACATGGGTGGATTTACAAGTGAGCTGAACTAAAACCCATGATCCCAAAAAGGAATATAATAAAAATTCACTGCTGGACTGTCGTTGCATTTATTTCTCACAATTGATTTACCCCCCCGCATTCCTAAGCATTAAGTAGTACTGAGTGTTTGTTGTCAGTGGGTACTGAGAAAAAACTACTGTTTAGTCTAAAATGGAACAGCACTGTTGATGAGACCAAAAAAAAATCCACAAAGTTGTAATAATATTTTTTATTACATATACACTATAGCC
Organism: Neoceratodus forsteri; assembly: GCA_016271365.2. Taxonomy (NCBI): domain Eukaryota; kingdom Metazoa; phylum Chordata; order Ceratodontiformes; family Ceratodontidae; genus Neoceratodus; species Neoceratodus forsteri. Next base: position 89,944,463 of record JADMNL010000024.1, read on the forward strand.
ATACACAGCATAAGCAACTTTTAAAACAAGGTCAGAAGAGTCTGCTATATTTTTGGTGCTCAGAGGTTACTGTTTGACTGCTGAAATCCCAGGATCCTAGTGACTACCATGACAAACAACACTTTTTGAATCAAATTGCCTTTTAAGGTGCAACTACTCCCATGTTTGCAGTGCTGAGGTATCATTTAAACTGTATGCCTTACTTTAATCGCGTTTAATTTTTTTTGCTGTTATTTTTAATTTTTTTGGAAACCTTGGGATTATGTATACACCGCGGGTTTGAATACCACTGTTGGACTGCAGTCTTACATGCAGTAGATACCACGTGAGACAGTAAAGCATGCCAGTGTGTTTTAATTAATTACAATACAGTTTGAAATGCTTTTTGAATGAAATAAAATGTGCTGTGGTACAACAGTGGGTGTTACCTGGCTTCCCGCTCTAACGCCATCAGATGTTCACCCGGGCTGCATTTGCGCGTGCTTTTGTGAACTGCTTTGGTATGCTTTGTTGTGATGTCCCCTCAAACATGTACATGACACACCACAGTTTGGCCTGAAATAAGTCCTTATAGTTTTTATTATACTTAACTGAAAATGGTGACCCTTCCCAATGGACAGTGTGAACATTCATAGCATTTTTTATTTTTTACAATGAGCACAATTTAGGTAATTTAGATTGTTTTATTTGTGGACTTTAGATGCCTAACGTTCAGTCTGTGGTCAGATGTTAAATTGACAAACAAATAAAACAACTACTGAAAATGTAATAACAATAATATTGAGCACAGCTGGCATTTTTACTCAATTTGGTGTGAACAGAATTAAGTCGTGTAGCATTGATTTCCCCTGTACTGCAGAGTGAAATGCATGAAATGCTGCTTCAGATCTGAGCATGACATACAGTGAGGATTTAAAGCATTTAATAACCATTTACAGTGATTAAAATATGTTGCTGTATTCTACAGTAATTTCATTTAAAAAATGGTAATGTCTTGTGGCTTACTTTATTTGTGGTCGAAGCTTTGGCATTTTTATTTCCTAGAGTCACAAGACTCATGCTTCAAATTAAACAGTTGAGCATCCCTCAGTTCAGTACCTCACCACCTGCTGTACTCTGCAAATGTTTACATTTACCATCTACATTATTCTGTAATTAAATGTTTTACTTTGGGCAATGTAAGTCCATGTATGCTGCAAACTCAGCACTAGTGTTTTTTTTTATCTATGTTTTCTGCCCTTCCCTAGGTCATGGCATGCACCAGGATCCAGTGACCCCTTCCACTCCAGACTTGCATTGCTGCTCCTGCTGCCTATGCACCCATTAGACCTCCACCCAATGGGTGCGGGACTACAGAGAAGCGGACATCCACCCCTGAAGAGGGACTCCTGCTGTAGCCCCCCCAAGCTGGCTCCCCAATGACTCAAGGCCATTCCCGAACCCTGGTCGCTGGTGTGGTGCAAGGTGTGGTGTCCAGCGCCTCAACCCTCAGCGCCACCAGGTTTTTAACTCTAGATCACTGTGTAACCTGATCCACCCCCTTTAGATTTCCCAGGTGTGATCCATGATCAACTTTCAAAGTGGCCCCCTCCAACCCTGCAGTCGGTATAGTCTGTGTTGCTTTTACCTAAGGCACCATCTCTTCCACCCATGCCCTACTATAGCCTAAGATTCCACTGTTCCTGTTCCAGACATTTGTTTTGCACCCCACTACCTCCACTGTAAGGCTGTTCCAAACATCCACCACCCTTTCTGTGAAGAAGTATTTGCTCACATCCCTCCTGAATTTACCCACCTAGATCTTCATAGCAAGGCCCTATAGCACATCTGTAGTGTGAAAAAATACCCCCTCATGTACCTTATTAAACCCTGTGAGGTGTTTAAATGTCTCCACCATATCATTCTCCCTACTCTCCTGCATAATTATCCTTTATCCGCTCCTCTAGTACTTTTTTGATGCAGACTCTGTGACCGTTCTGGTAGCCCTCCTCTGGACCACCTCCACTCTGTCTATGTCCTTCCTCCTTGGAGGCAGTATAGCACAGTGGGTTAAGGTTCTGAGCTGCAGATCTGGATACCTGGGTTTGAATCCCACAGTCCCCTAGGTGCATGTTGTGTGATCCTGAACAAATCACTTAACTTCCTTGTGCTCCCAGGTCGCATCTGGAAACAAGCTTTTGCTTACTGTGCTACTCCTGGTTAAACAATGTTCCCTCTGCCCCTTCCTTCCCCTTTCCAGAGATGAGGTTTAATTGTAACTTAAAGACAGTAGAAATTGTCAACAAATCATGATCTCAACGTCCATCCAGTCTGCTCATTTTCATACGTGCTGCAAAATGGGGAAGGAGGAGGGGAAATTGTTTTGGCCAGGTAAGGCACACCATGCCAGAACTTGTTCCCAGGTGTGGCCTGGTAGCACATGCAGTTAAGTGACTTCCTCAGGCTCGTACAGTATCCAAGTGGGAGCTGATGGGACCCAGTGCTCAAGGTCTTTAACTCAATGCTCTAAACCACTATGCTATACTGCTACAGACCCTATTTGATCTATGACTTTATCCTCTCACTCCTACTCACTCCTCTCACTCCTAGAAGACTTGGTTTGCTGGCCAAGGCACCTAGCTTCACCTGAGCTCTTTCCTTCTAAGACTGCTTGAAAGGCAGAGTAGAGAAACTTACCAGAGCAAGGGAGAAGGATTAAGACTTAGTTTGGCTAAACAGATTTACTGTGTGGTGGTGTTTTTATATTTTTACTCACAGGGATTGCTACTGTTTGAAATTATTACAGGTGGTGCTTTACAGGTTTTACAGTTTTATCTAACATTAGGATAAGCTTTCAGGGTTACTGCATTTGTTGTTGACTGATTGTTTCTGCTCTTACCTCCTTGTTCTTTCGTCCGTGGTTCTTCTTTTTAGGCAGGGGAAGGGCCCAGCCACCCACCCCCATCCCCAACCACCCCACGCTACACTCCTTTTATAGGGTACCACAGTTGTGACATTTCCTGTGGCAGAGCAGGAAGGGCGGAGCAGGGGCCTCCACAAGGTGATCTCATTTACAGGCATTAGTAATTTAACTTGTTATAACAAGTTAAACAAAGCACAATTAAACCATTACTTGCATTTTTCCTTTTTTTCCTTCTAAATTACTCTGACTAGGTTACAAACACAGCAACTTATTTGGAATGGATTTCATTAACTGCAGGTACTGTGGAACAATTTTCAGAAGGATAGTCTACAGGATTTAGGACACTGTCCTACATGCTGGGCCTTTGGAGATCTTAGGTCTCAGCTCCAGGCAGCATGGGCAGAGATTGCACGCCTCAAATTTCATATTGAAGAGGAAATACATTATAAGAACCACCTGCCATTTCCCCAGCATCCAACAGAAAACCTCGACCGCAGAGGGTAGTTGGTCCAGGAGGTTGGCAGGTGGTTAGAGGAGCAAATCAGGTGCCCCATCACTCTCTGCTCTCCAACACATTACCTCCAAAACCATATAAACACTACAAACAGGTATCTGCCTCATCTCTGAAATCAAATAAAGAGGCAGAAGACACTGCAGAGCAGGACACTGGCACAGGAGCTAGCACAACAATACTCACCCAAATCAGGAACCAAAACTAAACAAGCACAAAGGAAATCCAAAAAACTTCTGATCATAGGAGACTCCATGATTCGGGGAGTTGATACCCATCTCCAGCAGGGGTGATGGTCAGATGTCTCCCAGGTACATCAGCATGGAGAGACACTGACCGCATTGCTAAAATTGTTCACAAAGCAGGAGAAAACATTGATGTCCTAGTACACATAGGGACTAATGATCTCGCCAGCCGGTCAGTTGTGGAGACCAAGGAACACCTGACTAGGCTGGGTGACAAACTATCATCTATTTCGTTCTGGCATCTCCTTCTCTGAGATCCTGCCAGTCTGGGAGAAGGGAGCAGATGGACGGAAGGTCAGAGAAGGGGAGATAGGGGAGCTAAACACGTGGCTCAAGGACTGGTGCCAGGAAAAGGACACAGATTTGTAGGGAACTGGCAACAGTTCTGGGAGCGAAAGTTCTTTAAATTTGATGGACTGCATCTGACTAAAGAGGGAGTCAGTGCATTGGGGCAGAAGTTTGACGCTTTGCAGAATATTTAAACTAGCAAATGGGGAGAGGGTGCAGCACCCCATACGTCGAATGGGAAGAACACCCTCCCCTCAGCTAGTGGTCAAACAGAATTCAGCGTGTTTGCCGCTCATTTGCATCACCAGGTAAGAAAAAGGTTTGTCTCCCCATACGATGCACAGGGTAATGCCAAACTTCACCCAACAACTAACACACCAAAATCTGGCCAATGGAAAATCATGTACACAATGCTCACAGCCTGGGAAATAAGATCCCAGACCTGCAGGCAATAATGTCAGAGGCTAAACTGGACATAGTAGCAATTAGTGAGACGTGGTTTACCAGTAACCACACTTGGGAGACTTCAGTACCTGGCTATGTATTGTTCAGAAGAGACCGAGGTGCAAAAGGGGGAGGAGTGGCCCTGTATGTCAATGAAAATATCAAAGCTACAGAAATTCAGAATACACATAAGGAGCCAGAAGAACTGTGGGTCACCCTGGAAACAGGAAATGGGACAGCCATAAGAACTGGGGTTGTCTACAGGCCCCCAGACCAGGGGGAGGACATAGACACATTACTGTTAGAAGATATACAAAACATGACAGCTAAAGGGGAGGTTCTAATAATGGGAGACTTCAACATGCCAGATACAGATTGGTCAATACCAGCAGGAACATCTGCCAGAACTAGACTCATAGTGGATTCCCTGCAGGGGGAGGGCCTCAAACAACTGGTACAGCAACCCACAAGAGACAGGGCTATCCTAGATCTAGTACTGACTAACAAAGAAGGGATCACAGATCTCCAGGTAGAAGGTCACCTGGGGGCCAGTGACCATCACATGGTATGGTTCAATTTGGCTACTACATCTAAATCATCCCATTCCAAGGCAAAAATATGGGACTTCAGAGGAGCTGACTTTGATAAGATGGCCAACAGAGTTAAGCTAGCCCTGGCAAAAGAAACACAGGTGAGGAGGTACAGGCAAAGTGGGCAAGCATTAAGGATGCAATACTTGAAGCAACATCCCATTGTGTTAGACAGAAAAGGAAGTGCAAAAGAAGAAGGAAACCACTTTGGTTCTCAAATACAGTAGCAGAAAAGGTCAGAGCCAAAAGGCTGGCCTTCAGGAAATATAAGGGAACACAGCGGGATGAAGATAGGGAGGCATACCAAACTGCCCTAAGGGAAGCAGGCAAGGCAGTAAGGCAGGCAAAGTCCCAAACTGAGGAAACACTAGCACGAACAGTAAAAGAAGGTGACAAGACTTTCTATAGATACATTAGTGAAAGGAGAAAGTCCAGAGGGGGTATTGCTAAGCTTAATGGAGAAAAGGGAGCAAGTGAGGAGGAGGACCCTGTAAAGGCATCTATCCTAAATAGATACTTTTGCTCAGTATTTACTGAAGAGAAGGTAGGGCAGGGCCCACAGCTCAGCATCATGGACACAGTGGGGAGGGAGGTGAGCACTACTCCCTTCACAAAAGAAAGGGTCCTACAAGAGCTTGCTAAGCTCAGGGTGGATAAGGCAATGGGACCTGATGGCATGCATCCCAGGGTACTTAAGGAACTAAAGGAGGAACTAGCAGAGCCATTAGCAGAATTGTTTAGTGAGTCTCTGAGCACAGGAGAGGTCCCAGAAGACTGGAGAAGGGCTCATGTGATCCCACTCCACAAGAGTGGTAGCAGGGAGGAGGCGGAGAACTACAGACCGGGTCAGTCTTACCTCAGTAGTGGGCAAGATAATGGAGGCACTTTTATGAAAGGATAGTGCAACACCTGGAATCCATAGGGCACAGGATCCAAGACAGCATGGGTTTACAAAGGAAGGTCCTGTCAAACTAATCTCATAGATTTCTTTGACTGGGTAACCAGAGTGGTGGACCAAGGGGAGCAGTTGATGTCGCCACCTTGACTTCAGCAAAGCTTTTGACACTGTTCCCACATAGAAGATTGATAAATAAGCTAGGTAGGCTCGGTGGGTCAGAAGTTGGTCAACTGGGTGGCAAACTGGTTGACTGGCAGAAAACAGAGAGTGGTGGTAAATGGTATACAGTCAGAAGAGATGCAAGTCACAAGTGGGTACCTCAGGGATCAGTCCTGGGGCCAGTCCTATTCAACATCTTCATTGGTGACCTCGCAGATGGACTAGAGGGTAAGGCTTTGTCTGTTTGCAGATGACACCAAGATCTGCAACAGAGTAGATGATCCAGATGGGGTGGGCAGAATGGGAAGAGATCTGGATAAACTAGCAGAATGGTCAGAAGAGTGGCAACTGGGATTTAATGCAAAGAAGTGCAAAATCATGCACATAGGGAAGAGAAACCCTGAAGCCACTTATAGGCTGGGAGGGGAGTTGCTAGCAGTCACAAAGGAAGAAAGAGACTTGGGCATCATCATCACTGATGACCTGAAATCATCCAAGCAGACCTCTAAAGCAGTAGGTAAGGCTAGGGGGGTGTTAGGGTGTATTAGTAGGGGTATCACAAGTCGTAAGAGGGAGGTAATAATCCCTCTATACAAGACATTGGTTAGGCCCCATCTGGAGTACTGCGTGCAGTATTGGAGACCACACCTTCAAAAGGACATTAACCAAATTGAGGCAGTCCAGAGAAGGGCAACCAAAATGGTGCAGGGACTGCATCAGAAGACATATGAGACAGATTAACGGAGCTCAATATGTATACCTTGAGCAAAGGAGGGAGAGAGGTGATATGATTGAGGCATTCAAACACCTTAAGGGCATAAACAAGGTGAAAGAGTCTAATATGTTTAAATATAAGAAAAATAGCAGGACAAGAGGACACAGCATGAGATTAGAGGGAGGCCGATTAAGAGGGAATGTGAGGAAATTCTTTTTCACAGAAAGGGTGGTAGATGCATGGAATGGCTTACCACAAGAAGTGGTGGCTATGAATACAGTGCAGGGCTTCAAACATGCATGGGATAGGCATAAGGGAGCAATACAAATGACTATGAATAGATAGGTCACTGACAAAGGCCAATGGCACATTTATAAGGTAGAAAAAGAAATGGGCAGACTGGATGGGCCTTGCGGTCCTTATCTGCCGTCAACTTCTATGTTTCTATGTTTCTATGTTACTTACAGTGGTCCCCATGCTGCTTACTCACATTTTTGAATTTCCACAGATCATTTGTCCACACTGCCTCAGCTTGGAGTCTATGTCATGCATCTATGGCCCTTTGAGGGAGAAATAGTTCATTACGATACCCCTTAGTCTACCATCTTCCAACCTCCTGCCATGCCCCATCATTGCTGAAAATTGCATTTTATGACAGATGCTAACATCCGGAACACAATGTGTGCATGTTTGATATTTGTAGGTTTGTATCACATCTTTCATTTCTGTACTCTCGTCCATGGCATAAAGATTGAGGTATCCCGGTCTCTCCTCATATGACTTGTTGCAGACTAAGCACTGTCTTTGTTGTACTTATTTGAACTGCCTCCACCCAGTCTACAGTATGTCCCTATGGAGATGCAGCCTCCAGAATTGGACACAATAGGAGGCCTCAACAATGATCTGTACAGTGTCATCACCCCCTCTTTTCTTCAAGTGGCTATTCCTCTACCTATGCACCCCAGTATCCCATTAGTGCTCCCCACATTCTTGGCACATTATTTGCCCACCTTTCAAAGATGATTACCCCAAAATCACTTCCATTTGATGACTGTCAGTATCTCCCCATCCAGCAAGTAATCCTTCCTTGGGTCCTTGCATCCCAAATTCATAATTTTGCAGTTCTTCGCATTGGATGTCAGCTGCAGCACTCTAGACAATTGTTCCAGTTTACCTATGTGCCTCCACATTTTTTCTACCCCTCCTGGAGTGTCCACTCTGTTGCAGATCTTAGTGGCATCTGCAAAGAGGCACACCATCCCTTTCAGCCACTCAGCCATGATACTTATGAAGATATTAAACAGGCCTGGCCCCAGGACAGATCTCTGTGGCACCCTGCAGGTCATGCTCCTTTCCTCAGATCTAGCACCATTATTAAAAGCTTCTGAGAAATACTGAAATCTGATTGGCTGTAGGATTCAAACAGCCTTACATTAATCCCCGTTACACTGTCATGTACATCCTGATCACTATTCTGATTTTGAACCATCATTCGTAAATTGTTGGTGGAAGAACAAGTATATTAAAAAGCTCCCTCTAAATCAGGAAAACATTCAAAATGTATACTTTTAGCACTTATTTTGTAATCATTTTTCATGGTTGCATGGGCAGAGCTCCGCAGAAGTTTGGCTATCACTGTTGGAGAACAGTGGGTCAGCTCCGGAATACGACCTTGTGTTCTCCTACAATGATGTGGCAACGTCGGCACAGTGCTGCTAGCATAGGCGCTGTCATCTGCGATTGAGCTTCCATCTGCAGCACCATCACCACCCTCCCTACAGTGCACTTCTTCGTGAGTTCACTTACAACACAACTGCGCATGTGCGATTATTGCACATGCACAGTTTTGCCCCGCTGCCATCCTGTGAGTGGCAGACCACCACTGATCTGCCGCTGCTCCAAAACTGGACGCTCCATTGCCACCATCACCACTCCTTGACCTACCATTGCTCTGACAGCTGTGCAGCCACAGATAAGAGCTCACTGCAGTTATATCGGCTCTGACTACAGTTTGTTTATTATAGCAATAAGGCACTCCCAGGAGATAAAGTAACATTCAGTGAATCACCCCTACAGGCAACATGGCATTTGGCTGCACATTGTACCTCATTACACACTGCTGGGGTAGTAATCAGACTGGTAATCTAACCCCCGGTCATGATTTATTGCGTAACTTACCACCACCCTCAGTCTTCTATTACTTAGCAAGGTATTTTTCCAGCTTAGTCTTTATCAAAATCAATCCATCCATTTTGTTCTTCAATCCTGGGTCTCTATGGGCCACAGTGAGTCTGGTGATAGCAGAATTTTGTTTTTAAGGGGGCAGAGGTTCTGGAATGGAGTATGTTGCAAAGGAGGGTCTCCCACTGAGTACCTAATGGGGTGAGCAGGGTACAGGGGTGTAGTAGTGGTGTAATACAATACATAAGGATGGTGCTTTGTTGTCTACAGTGCATGCATTGTGATGGGTCTGTGGTATATACATGCAATTCATACATGTGCACCATAGTCTAATCCCTATGCATGCATTGTTGCATTTTAATGAGTACAGAAAATGAATATCATATAAGTGCATGTCTTACCTGGCATACTTTAGCTCTTAATCTTATTCATTGTGCCAGAAGGCCAGGTGTGATTAATAGCTTGTTAGGACCTTGCACCTAGTAGTACAATGGTGTCCACCACACAAAAGAGTCAATATGAGTCATTAGCACCACATTGTTAAGCTCCAACTAGACTCCAGCCTGTGAACAGGTGATGTAAAGTGCCCATTTATCAGATTTATGGGGATGCTTGTTAATGTGCCCCACATTATAGTCCAGTGACCTACATTATGATTGTCTATATAAAACATAGCAAGATATAGTTTGAGATGCAGGTGGCATGTGTCACTTCAGTCTCCCCACAGTCTATCATCTTGTTTTCCCATTCTCTTTCCAGTGGTTGCCATTCACAGTGGCACCATCAATCACTTCACCATATCCAACCTTACTGAAATCTCTACTCCTAGTGACCTGTTCCTCTCAGATGATGTGATGATCTACTCAGCTCCTAATTTCTGATGTGACTCTATATATATTGTGCTTTGACTAAGGACCCTATTGTTTACTCATTGTAAGGTTTGAGATTTCAGCTTCACCCACGTATGCCAAACTACCGGCTCCAGTGAAAACCACCATAAGCCATTCTGAACGAATGAAGATATAGTGCCAGCTTATAAAGCAAGATCCAGAAAGATACTAGGCATATATGGAGTATAACAGAAATCAGGCACGGGAAGCATGGCGAAACATGACAGAAGAGCAAAGGGAGAGAGCCCGAATGCTATGCCGGGAAAGACAGAGAAGACTTTGTGAAAGGCAAAAGTTATATGGGCTGGCAGTATAGCCTTGAGGTTAGAGGAACAAGGTGTGAACAAGCTTGGTACATCCAGCAGCAGACCAGACCTGAGTTTGATTCTCACAACCTCCACTTGCATACTGTGTGGCTCTGAGCAAGTGACTTAACAACTCAGTGCTCTCAGGTCACCCCTGAAAGCAGGCACTTGTGCCTAGTGGGCCTTACCCGGTTACCAAAGACTAAAATAAATATGCATCAAACATGACTGAAACACCGAAACCCACTCTGAAAACCAGGCAACAGAAAGAAAAAATGCGGGAATATTGGAGGTGCAAAAAAAAAGAAAGCAACGACAAAAGATGACACCACAGCGAAGTAGGAGACTGAGAGAGCTCGAAGCAGCTTTAAGAAAAGAGAAGACCATGACAATTATAGAAAAGGCCAAAAGATCCACGACACAATCCAGCACTGAACAGTGTCAGACACCAATCACAGTACCAACACATGCAGCAGTCTGTAAAAGAATATTGCACTTGAGTAATAGGCTGTCAGCAAGCCCAACAACATTTGCACTGTTAATTAAAAAACTAATTACACATGTCTCACCATGTAAACAGGCTGCAATGAATGAACTTGGTATTGTAACCTCGGAGTCTCACAGAAAATTGAATTGTTATGATGCCTTTGTTGAGGGCAAATGTACAAAACTAAATGAAAAAAGTAAATCAAAAGAAAAGAAGGTGATAGCACACTGTTTTGGCACTATATTAAAGAAATATGTTACTGAGAAGTGATTCCAAGTTACGACAGAGAAACCATGACTACCTCCAAGCATCACTACTGAGCAGTGATCACAACTGGAAGAAATACTCGGATGCCATACCACAGTGTGAAACTGATAAATTGACCACATTTTTCGAAAGCGGAGAAATAGCCCCTGAACGTCCTCTAAAAAAATCGGTCTGGAGGAAAACCCGAAAAGCCAGACATGTATTGGAACACACCTTGAAGAGTACTTACTCTGTTTATCTTTGGAAAAATAACCAGAAAATTGCATTTAGCACATTTTGCAAATTGCATCCAAAACATGTCAAGACAATCAGATATGAAACATTTTGATAGCTGTCTCTGTGAGCACTGTAAAATATAGAGCTGAAGCTGAAATGTTTGCACCATTTTCTAAATTCTGTCAACATAAAGATACAAGACCATTTTGAGGCTGTTGAAATGATGCTAAGTCCAAGGGATCAGAGATCCAAACACAGCATGGCCTGTGTGGATCGAGAATGCATAGCATGCAGGATTCGCCTGCTTCAAGAACAGTTGTCACCTTAATCAGACAGTGAACAGACTGTGAGAAATATTACATGGCAGAGCTGGGAGACTGTTAAAACCAATTTTAATGGGAAAGTGGTGCAAAAGAAAGCAGTTGTTACAAAGATATCCTCCCTTATGGAATTAATTGAAACACTAATGATGGCGCTACACACAATGGCCAAACATCTGTTTGTTGCCGACCGGCAGCACCAGCAATACTCCATAATTTCTAAATCTCCACCACAAAATACAGTCATTATGGTTGTTGATTTTGGGGAAAATTATCAATGTCGCTTTCAGAGGGAGGTGCAGTCTGCCCATTGGTCCCAAACGCAAGTGACTCTGCACCCTATTGTACTTTCTTATCGATGTTCTTTCCTATGTGGATGCACCTGTAAAGAATCTCTGGTATTTGTTCATTATTCATGATTCTCATGCTGCACAACATTTCAGCACACAGACAATGCTTTATCGCCAGCAGACTCAAAAACTGCAAGCACAGAAAATGATAAGGTTCAGTGATGGAAGCACAGCACAATACAAGTTCAAAACACCTTTTGCTGATGTCAGTTTTTTGTTGCATTGGATTACCAATTGAGAACCACTACTTTGGATCAAGGCACAGAAAGGGGCCTTCTGACGGTGAGACAGGAGTCGTCAAAAGTGAGATCACACGTGCTGTACTGGGTGGGCAATGCATTATCAGATCAGCTGAGGAACTGTATGAGTACTGCGTGCAAAATTTAACAGTTTCTAGTATTGGAGAAGACAGTCCCAATCAATGCACACACTTCCACAGACATTTTCTATACGTGAAATGTGGAGATATTGCTAGAGATCGGCAAGATGGCTTAGTCTGGACCGCATTGTCTGGTACCCACAAAATTCATGCGATCTTCCAGTTCAGCCTGGTGTCATTCAATTGAGAGAAGTAAATGGCTTCTGTCAGAAATGTCTCCATAACACTGAAACTTGTGACAACGATGAATACACCAGTCCATGGGTCAAAAAAGTGTTGAATATGGTGAATTCCTGCACTGCAATGGGAAGTGTGGATGACATCACTGAAATTGTATTATATACATGTGATGAAACTGAGACAGATGAGGCACTGCCATGTATGTGAACATCAACAAAAAAATGATGACCTTCCACAAAGTGACACACAACAGACAGGTGATGCCAAGACACCCATTTAAAGAGCCAACCACTCCAGTCTACAAAAAAATCCATGAAGAGAGTACTGCGCTCACATCTTGGGTAGGTTCGCTAATAATAGGGTTTGCCAAACCATAAAACTCACAAAAGTCCAGAAGTAAAAGCGCTCCAATGAAACACAGACCAAAGATATTCAACTAGATTTTATTATGCCACAGTGGGAGCCCCTAGTGCCTCGGCAACAAGTCTTCAAGGGGGCATCTGAACATCAGCAAAAAGGTGATGACCATCCACAAAGTGACACACAACAGACAGATGATGCTAAGACCACCATTAAATGAGCCAACCACTCCAGTCTACAACAGGATTACTGGAAAGACGAAACACAGCAAGGTAGTTTGGCTGAAAACTCAGATGATATGCATGAGAAGGTTGAGGAACATCAGGATGACCAGTAACACAGCAAGCTTCATGAAGACAACCAGTAAAGACATCAGGACAACAGTGCTGGGACTTGGGTTGCCATGGCATTTGAAGATCACTGGTATCCAGGTATGTGAATTGCTTTTCTTTCAGGGTAGGTGTTTTTAGTGCAGGATAGGAACTGTTCTATAGTTCAGGTACTTAGAACCTTTTGTCTGTGTTGTTCTGTCTAGGTGTGCAGAGCAGTACCATGTGAACTTCATGATTCCCACTGACCAAAAGGGAACTTTCTATAAGTTGCCCGCAGTGAAAGATTTCAGGTGGTACCCCATACATTCAATCATTGCTAGCTTGGGCCCTCCTAAGAGATGTAGCTCAAGGACATTCACATTTGATAAAGCAGACATTGATAGAGTGCAAACATTGTGGAATGATGAATATGCAGATTCAGAATAATGGGGCAAAGCACCCAATCTAGGACAAGACATTTCATGTTGCACTCAGAGGGTGGGACGAGCCACATAAAAAGAAGAGGGACCAAAAACAGTGTAATTCATTGTCTCAGACTATATGAAGGTCAATTACAATCCCATTTTTTAGGATTTACATTTTTTTTATCTAATAAAGCCATTGTGCAATTGGGGATACAGATTATTACTTTTTTTGTTTGTTTGTTTTCATTCAATGGCGTCAATAAAATGGCAAGTTTCCTTCTGCGGGAAGTTTTGTTCTTTACTACTTTAAAACTGTGTTTTACTTGGTCTGGAAACAATTCTGTTAGAAAATATCACTTTGGGTCATTATGAGTGTCCATGTAACACACGTGACTTTTGTTGTGACACATGTTCATACTGTAATTTTTTTTTTAAATTAAGGCATTCGCCAAATTGATGAACAGCATTGTGCTCTAAATAAAGTAGAACAGAATAGTCAACAAACAGAGTACTTTTTATTTTTTCATTTTATTGCCATACAATGTGACAGAAACATTAGATGGCTAAAAGACGGTAATAATGGTGGACAGACAGATGGTAAAAATACAAAAAACAGAAAATGACAAATGTTACATGACATACAGGTACATCATATGCTAGGTATCAATTTTGTAGTGAGCAACATGGAATCTGTAAAATGCAAATTCAAAATGCCAGTGCAGACTGGTGTTGGACATGTCACACGCAAGTCATTGAGACGGAAGGTGGGGTGCAGCATAAAATATCTGAAAAACAGAAAATAGCATTATGTTCTTACTATCCCATAATCAACCTCTAGGGTGAGTACTACAAAATGTATACTTATGAAGAGTAGTTTGCTTAAAGTTTATTTTTACCTGGAATGTCACACTAGTGGCCCAGCCATACCAGAGAATGACCAGCTAGCCAAGGGTTAGGGGTGGGGTGGGTGGTGCAGCTGCCACGTAACTGGTGGTGAGAAGCAACAAACAGCAAGTTCTCAGCAGCAGCAGGGCTGAGAGAGGTCTGAGGAGTCAGGTCTGTACCTTGCTTGAGCTGTTTCTGGGGCAGGGTGGTGGAGCTCTGTCTCAAGGGCAAACTGATATGTTTCAGGGGGATTCGGTGGAGTCACTAAATAGTAAAAAAAAGGGGGAATTAAGCACAAGCAGGTGGCGGGCTCGATTTACAAGCAGCAAGCAGGATTACAGTCAAATCAAGCTGACTAACTGATCTCCAAAAACAAGTGAAACACTGCTAAATAAATTTGGAGGTGGATATCAGCACTACCCGATTGAGGGTGGTTGTATCCACTGATGCACTGTCTGAGCACCACTAACAGAGACTGAGATGAAGAGAGTACTGGACTGCCAGTGAAGAGTTAAGTGAGAAAGTGTGAGACAAGTGAACATCAAAGGCATGGCTGGAGCTGGCAATGAGTGAAGTGTTTCAAACCAGAAGCTGCAGAGAGCTGATATGCTGATACATATACCATCTATATAAGATGGAGTTGAATAGTGTAACTATCTGAAGGTGTTAGCAATGAACACAGTTGACAGAGGTAGTATAAGGAATTTTCTCCACCCCACCCACTCCCACTTGAAGACAGAGCAAGGTAGGTCAGTGTGATTGTCAGAAACTGAGCAATGTAGCAGTTTTGTTACCCGTACCAAAAAAATGCAAGAATTTTGTAAGTATTTTGACTGGTACAACATGCAAGGATATATGCTGGCATATGCAAGCTACATGTACATTTTTATGGAACAATTATATACAGGGGGACTGGATGGCTCAGTGGATTGGTAGCAGGTTAAGGAGTGTTTTACCTCTAGGTCACTGGTTCAAATCCAGCCCAGGTCAGTAGTGACCAAATGCCATTACCACCTGAGGGCTGTTCAGTGGTCTATGTGAAATGAGTTGTGGTGATCTCAGTCCCATTTCCAGTGTGCAGGTGTCCACATCACAAAAACTGCCAACACAATTGGCACTAATTTGCACTAATTGGCAATCTCACGTGAGACCAAGGATTGATTGGGCATGGAATCTAAACTATCCTCTCACCTACGTGTTGGTCTCTCCATGACAGGGTTGAGTCACATTGGCTGTGCAATGAGGGAAGGTATGTGTTGTGATCACCTATCCTTTATTTATCTGTGATAAAAAAGAGGGCTTCAGTTCCCAGTGCTGTTAATCCACACCTTTCATGAGCACTAAATTCACACACAGAAAAAAAATCCCTTTTTAATGAAAAATAGAATTATATTTAAGTGATATTATATTGGCAGTGTCAGTGGCTCAGTAGTTAGCACCCTTGCCTCTGAGGCCGGGAGATCAGAAGGCTGTGAGTTCAGTTCCCACATCTGGCACTTGGGTTAATATCCCAGTACTGGCACTGTAGTGCAGCATGAGAGGAGTGCTGCACTTCTGAGGTGCAGTTTTTCAAATGAGACATTAAACCGAGGTCCCATCTGCCTGGATTGGTGGTAGTTCAGGTGGATGTTAAAGATCCCATGGCACTTATGGAAAAGTGTAGGGGAATTTCCTTGGTATCCTGGCCAAATTTCCCTCATTCACTAAAAATACCACCAACAGCTTAATCTAGTTCAAGGTCAGTTGGCATTCATCTGAATCCCCTTCCCCCAGGTCGTGCCTGGAAATAGGCAGGATTTGTTTAGTGCACTTACCTGGTCAACAAAAACTAAATAAATAAAGTGTTACAACCAGTCCTCACCCAGGACACAGTCTGCAACAGGCTGCCAAGTTTCTGAACCCTCAATACCTGTAAGAGTACCCTTGGTAACTGCCATCATTCCAAAGTGATTTTCTTACCTGGGGACTTTATTGGTCTGAATCCCACCAGAGTCATTACCCACACAGAACAGTGCTCCTTTGGCTAAGGGCAAATGGCCTTCCCCTGCCACTCACTCCTAAGAAAACACTTTACTTCTTAGAATGCAGTACCCATAGCCTTTTTCCCTGGATTGTGGATTTAATTATACTAATTGTTATCTATTCCCCTAAAATATTCAGTCAAAGAGGCAGAAGAATAGAAAAATAATATTTACTACTTCACAATATTTACACATTCTACAGGATATCACATATACACAAGACTATGGGAATTACAGGGTTACTAAATAAATTAAAAAGAAATGGTTTGCACACAGCAGAATAAACAAATAGAAAAACCTCCCCATAGCTTCTTAACTCTAACAGAGTAGAAGGAGTCTTATCACACATGATCCCTTAGTGAGCCATGGCAGACTCCAACTCTTAGATGGTGTATGTATGGAGTCCCAGTGCAGACTAACATTTGTCACATTCAGACTTAAACTTCCTTGCAAGTCTGCCTAACTCCACCCTCATCAGCCATGCTCAGCAACATTATTTCCAGACCAGTGCTTTGTTCTCATAGGATAGCCCCTCTAAAAGAACTGGCTGAAAATGAACCCATGGATTTTGGGTACTCAAGGACTCCTCTCATTGTTTTACTTGCTGTCTGCTCCACAGGGAATTGTCTGAGTCCACAACACAGATTCCTGATATGAAAGAGACTTTTCTACTTTGAGGATCTCCCTTTAACTGACAAGGGGGTACTGCTGTTTACAGGACAAAGAAACTGAAATTAATCTCAGAGACAGCTAGTCTGTCTTCTGATAAAAAAAATCTTCATTCTGTTTTCAGAAAGCTCATTATGTCCCTTCAGCTGATTAGATTCTAATTGATATCAGTACAGATAGACTTAATTCAAAAATGTAAGCAAACAGAAACAAAGTACAAAATATTTTTGCATCCCCCATGGAAGTGAAAAACACATTCCTTTAGCACCCCTAAATTATTTTTTTTAATGTCAGCCCCACACTAGTTCTTCACAGTACCTCACCTCCCTTTTTTTTCTTCTTGGTCCTAGCTATTGTCTAGATAACCCATCAGTGTTTCTGTGCTGCAATCCACTGCAGTGCTGATGTCCAAATGATAGGACTGCAGCACCAATCCCACCTTAGAAATCTGGGGTTTTTCCCACTGGGCATATTAAGCCATATAAGGGGGTTGTGGACAGTCACTAGGGCGAACTTCCTCCCATACAGATAAGATTGCACCTTTTACAAAGCTCAGATCATACCTAGACACTCCTTTTCAATTGTTGTGTAGGTCTCCTCTCTGGGCAGCAGCTTCATGCTCAGGTACACAACTGGTCATTCCTCTTCTGAGTGCATAACCTGACTCAGAATGGCACCTAGCCCATAAACAGATGTATCTACATGCACAATTAACCTTAGAGTATAGTCCAGGTTGGTAAGCACAGATGCCCGACACAATGCCCCTTCAGCTGGTGGAATGCGGTATCAGATTTCCATTCTTTGAGCCTTGTCCAGCATTTTCTTCCTGGTGACATCAGACAGGACTTTGGCCATGCAGCTTAAATGTGGCACATCTTTAAGGTTGCACCCCACTGTCCCTTGGAAGGCTAGTACTTTTCTGTTAGTGATGGGTGTGGCCCATCCCTGTATGACCTCAACTTTCACTGGTTCAGTCTGGATGTACCCACTCCCCACCCTGTGCCCAAGATATGACACCATCACCATTCCTATCTGGCACTTCTCCACCTTGGCTATCAGCCCAGTGCAGTTGGTGGAACACCTCGGCCACATGCCTAACATGATCCTCCTGGGTCTATCTATAGATGGCAATGTCAGCCATATATGCCAAGGCAAAAGCTCCTGCCTCATTCAGAATGCAGTCCTTGAGCCATTGAAAGCTAGCTGGAGCATTCTTAATTCTGAATGGCATTACTATGAACTCTAATAACCCAAACAGGGTGATGAAGACCAACCTCTCCCTGGCTTCAGAGGTCAAGGGCACCTGCCAATAGCCCTTTGCCAGGTCTATAGTGGTCAGGTACATTGCTCCCCCTAACCTCTCTAAGATCTTATCTGTCCTGGGCATGAGATATGTATCTCACTCCGTACAGCTATTGAGCTCATGGTATCATACTAGGAATCATACTAGGAACTTAAGGAGTTAAAGAGCCCAAAGGCCAATATGTACTCCTATAATTACTAATAACAAGGGAAAAAGTCTGATAATATAGTATTATCTAGTCAAGTTTTGAACATATCCTTAGATGTACTAATAATTATATCTAGTGGTAAAGCATTCCAATACTTGACGATTCCTAAAGTATAACAATTTTTCCTAGGCAAACAGTTAAATCTTCTAGATTTTAACTGTAGCGGGTGCCCTCTAAGATCATGAAAATTTTCTTTAAACTCAAACCCAAGACACATTAGCAGATACGGATCAACCATAATATCGTATAATAAAAGCAGGTCACCCCTTAAACGTCTAGTGGAAAGAGACATCAAATTCATGGAGAGCAATCTAGAATCATACAATATATTACCCAACCCACGTACTAATTTAGTATATCTCCTTTGTACTTGTTCTAGTGTCATAATATGCTGTTTTTTATAGGGAGACCAAAGCTGAGGGGAAAAATCCAAATGAGGGTGCACATAGGCCCTATAGAGAGGCATAAGAACATTACTGTCCCTGGAATTAATATTTCTCTTAATGGACCGGATAGCTCTATTAGCCCAAAGGATAACCTAATTTGTCTGGGCATCTGGAAGAAAATCCTCAGTTACCAAAACACCCAAATCCTTTTCCATATCCGTAGTGTTCAGAACAGAATTTTCCAATTTATAAATATGACGAGGATTATCAGTGCCAAAATGCATTACCCTACACTTTTTACGACTTACAGTTAAACCCCATGTATTGACCCATGATGACACTAGGTCTAGATCATGTTGAAGAATATTTATTTGATCTAAATTGGTACATAACCTCCCAATTTTAATATCGTCTGCATACTTAATTGTGTTAGAACTACAAAATTTTGTTATATCTGCAATAAATAGCTGAAATAAACATGGCCTTAAAATGGAGCCTTGAGGCACATTGCTAGTTACATCACCCACTCATGAGCATGTTCTGTTGATCAGGACTTGCTGTTGATCAGGACTTGCTGTGAACCAATTTGATATCCACAGGATAATATTAGTGTTTATCTTGAAAGTAAATAATTTTTGCAACAGGGCCCAATGAGGAAGTAAATTGAAAACCTTGCTAAAATCAATGCAGACTACATCATATGGTAGTTTGTTATCAAGATTCAAACTAATCCTCTCATAGAAACATTACAAGTTGGTAAGGCAGCTACGACCTTTTTTTAAACCGTGCTGCTCATTGTCTGATGTATTCAGTATAGGAAATATTAACTCTTTAATCAAGCATTCCAATGTCTTGCACATTGGGGAAGTAAGACTAATGGGCCTATTGTTTTCCCAGTTATTTTTGGGACCTTTTTTGTGAATCGGTATGACATAAGCAGTCTTCCAACTATTTGGAACAAAATTATGATTGATGCAGTACTCAAATAATAACTTAAGAGGAAATGACAAGCTGTCTGCCAAAACATATAATAAATGACCAGCTATATCATCAGGTGAAACACAAACTTTACCTTTATGAGATGTTAATTTAGAATGAATATCAGACACAGGACTAGAGATCGGACAATCTATAGATAAGTTCGTATTATTTATGTTTTGAGTTTTTTTTTTAAATATTGCAAAAATGGCCATATCCGATGGGTCATGTATTAAAGTACCATTGTCTACAATTGGTCCCACCTGACATACAGACTTTTTTAGAGAGCTAATATATGCATAAAAGCACTTAGAATTATTCTCACTTGCATTAGTAGCCAATCTCTGTTCCCAAGTCTTTTTAGCTCTCTGGATACTGTTCTTACACTTTTTTTGAGATTGCAAAAAAGTACTCCGATTAGCACTATTGGGTGATTTTAAATAGGCAGAATAACATTTTTTTTTTCCTTTTAATTAATTTGGATATTGTTTTATTCATCCATTTTGGATTAGATTTACTACACTTAGTTTTTATCCTAAAGGGAATATAATGGTCACGGAGTTTAATAATTGTACTATGTAATATATCAAAATAATTTTCGATACTCCTAGAATTAAATATGGAAACCCAATCTACTTTATCCAACTCATCCTTGATTGTGAATATATTAGCTTTATATATATATATATATATATATATATATATATATAATAGATTTATTAAATGATTAGGAATGGAATGTTCCATACTAAACCTAATGCAGCAATGATCACTATTTCCGATTGGGGCTGATATACTAAAATTTTTAACTAGTAAATTCTTACTGTATAAAACAAGGTCAAGAATTGTATTTCCCCGAGTTGGCAAAGTTACACCTTGCACAAGATTACACTGCTGAGACATGTTAATCAATTTTATACCCGCACTAGAGGTAGATTTGAGTTCCATCCAATCAATATCACTCTGATTGAAGTCACCTGTATGAATGACATTACCTAATGCACATGCAGCTTCAATTTCAAATATTAAAGTATCCAAAAGTTCAATATTAGAACTTGGGGGGTGATAGCAAACCCCAAAGATAACAAATTGGATTTTATTTATCATAAGTTTGATCCAGACAGACTCAGTATAATTGGACAGACCCTTAACTTTGATGGAAATGTCAACAGCCTGAAGTGCATCTGTAACATAAATAGCAAACCCACCCCCCTTCCTATTTGGCCTGATATAACTTAAATTTATATACCCAGGTAAAGAAAGATCCCATGTTTTATTATCTCCCCAGGTTTCTGAAATACATACAATATCCGTATGTTCTAAGTTAAGAATGGCCTTAAGGTCATCTAATTTGTTATTAAGGCTCCTAGCATTGAAATACAGACACTTCAGCTCAGATAATGTGGCATGCTTATTTTTATTACCAATCAATAACACATGGGGAGAGCTGACATTTTCCCCTAACTCAAACAGTTTAAATGCAGGTTAATATAATTTAATATGTGCTCCCCCAAGATGAAGTTTCCCTTATGGTTCAAGTGTAGCCCATCCCCACAGAAAAGATCAGCTTTATAAAAAAATTCTTCCCAGTGTGTAAGACATTTTTTGATCCTGCAACAGGCATCTCATACACAGCCAAATGTTGAAAGTCTGTATCTTATTATTATAGACAGCAGAAGCTCTGGGAACTGGTAGGACTTCTGAAAAGACTAACTCACATCCTATGTCCACCAATGTATTGGAAAGAGCCACTAAATCTTGTTCAATCTCTGAAAGGGTTGAGGTAGAAAAATCATTAGTTCCCACATGAACAATAACCAATGGGTTGGGGCCACTCCCTGCTAAAATGTTATGAATCATGCCAATAATATCTTTTATATTGGCACCTTGAAAACTGGAACACATTCGATTAGATTTGTCAGGATACAAATATACCTATCCAACCTTTTGATTATAGAATCCCCTATAACAAACACCTGCCTATTGAAATCACTGGAAGTAGGAAGAAGCTCACCCAGAGCAAGAACAGGCACTCTATCCTGATTAAGGCCACAAGGTTCTGCCTCTGCTGGAACGAATGGAGTACTAGAGGGTAAGGGGGAAGGCACAGTAGGACCAAAACAGATGGTAGAGGGGTCCGTGGAGTTTGGAGAAACAGTAGCGGAAACATCAGGTATCATTGACCCATCATCTGTAGGATCAATTGTATTCAACATTTGAAAACTATTACTTGTTAGTAAGGAAAATTGTGAGGCCTTGCAACCTTTTTTTATATGACTGTTTGCTTTGAACCTCATACCAGTGTTCGTCAGGGTCATCAAGAATATCAACATCCCTTGGTAATTTTTTTGGAGCTACTATTGAGTGTACATGTTACCTGACTACCCAAAATACAGAGGGACGAGTCAGAGCCTGGGGGCCCTAATGTTGTGACATATGAGCCAGAAGAAACACTCGGCTGAGCCTGATTTAGTGCTAGAAATCTAGTTTTCATGTGCAATTGGCTGGCCTCGAGCTCAGATAACCTGGAATTAAATAACTACACTGCTTGTTTTAATGAGGTGTTCTCAATGCATTTGGTACAAGTAAATTCATGAACAGCATCCACACCTTCCTTAATTCAATACATATTACATTCAACACAATAGTCACTAGTTATACACATGGGATTATTAAAGGTTGCCATGTCAGACTTGTATGTGCTAAGACTACAGTCTGTTTACACGAATATATGAATGACACAACTATGGTATTATACAAATGAAATGGGACTAACTATCACTGCTGGTCCCACTGCTACCGCTGAACATGCGCAGACGCATGTGTCTCTGCGCACGATGCCGCACGCACCCTGCTCGCTGAACTATCGGCTTTTATGGCAGAGAACCCGTAAGTGCTGGGAAAGATTTCAAAATCCCCTAGGCTCACTCATACTGGTTAAATTAAAGGGAGTTTATATATCATCTCTATGGATGCGGAAAAGGCATTTGATAGAGTGGAGTGGGAGTACCTCTTTGAGGTGCTGGGCCGGTTTGATCTGGGTGAGTCATATGTACAGTGGGTGAAGAGCATGAATCGGGTGCCCAAGGCCTGGATAATGGTCAATGGGGTAATGACAGAGATGGTAGAGCTGGAGCGGGGTACCAGGCAGGGTTGTCCCCTCTCGCCGTTATTATTTGCACTGGCATTAGAGCCGTTGGCTATTGTGCTCCGTAATGTCAGGAGTTCCATGGAGTAGCTGGGGTTAAGGGTACTCTGCACAAAATTGCTTTGTATGTGGATGATATGCTCCTGTTCGTTAGACACCCATAGACCTCCATGCCACCTTTACTAAGAATTATAGATGCTTTTGCCGAGTTCTCTGGGTACAAAATAAATTTAGGTAAATCGGAACTGATGTCTTTCCCTAAGATGGAGGCGGAAGATGGGAGGTGGGGATTACAGGTGAGGGATAAGTCCTTTACATATCTGAGTATTACGTTAGGTAGAATGATTGGGGCACTGTATGGGCTAAATTATACGCCTTTGGTTAGAAAGGTGGAAGGTGATTTGCGATGTTGGATGCAGCTTCCCATATCCTGGTTAGGGCACATAAATTTGATAAAGATAAACGTGCTCCTGAGAATATTATATCCCATGCAAATGTTACCATTGGGCTTGACAAGAAGGGATCTTCAGGGCATTGAGAAAGCATTTACTAGGTTTATTTGGCGGGGAAAGCACCCTAGGATTAGTCTGCGGAGACTTAAGACTGCAGTAAATAGAGGTGGATTAAATTTCCCAGATTTCAGGAATTATTACCTAGCAATACAACAGCAGTATGTGGCGGACTGGGTGCATAGACCAGCGGTAGCCAGCTGGGTGGATCTTGAGCAATGGGGGTGCCCAGGGTGTCTGTCCGCATATCTACATAGCAGGGGGCTCCAAGCATCCTCTGCTCAGGGAGGGGGTAGCCCACTGGTAAAATCAGTGCTGGAGGCATGGAATTGTCTTAGGAAGAAACAGGGGGTACATAGAGGTGAGACCCTGTTGCTGCCAGTTGCGGATAATCCCTTTTTCCTCCCATGGATGGTAGATGGAGGATTTAAAGAGTGGGAAAGGAAGGGTGTACAGAGTATAGGGGATCTGGTCAAACAGGACACTCTAAATCCATTAGAGGATATAATACAACAATTGGGATTGCAGAAGCAGCAGATGTTGCAGTATTTTCAGTTAAATTGATAGGGATGGGGAGCTGGTTCAGAAATGGGGGGAGTTAGAAATGATAATATATCAAGCATGCAGGGATCCCAAGGGATTTATTAGGAAGGCAGCAAAAATGGGGAAGCAGGATTGTCCATGTTATACCCAGAAAACAAGAAGGTTGTGGATAAGAGATATAGGGAGTGATATATTCGAAGAGAACTGGAAAATGCTGATAAAGGGACATGGAGGACTTTTAGTATGCAATAAGTATAAGGAGGCCTATTATAAATTTGTACACAGACTATATTGCCCCCCTCAGGTGGTGCACAGGGTGCACCCAGCTATTTCCCCACTGTGTGGCAGGTGCAGGAGTGAGCGGGAGATATAAATACACTACTTTTGGGCATGCAGAGTCCTTCAGGTTTTTTGGGGAGAAGTTATTAGAGAAGTTAGTCAGATGGCAGGTATCCCGCTACATGTAGAGCTGATTGTGGGTCTATTTGGTATGGATACAGGGAGGGAGGGAGGGAGGGGTGTGGGAACCCCTACCCTGCTGGACACGGATAGCACTGATAATGGCGAGGCACTGCATACAAAATACCTGGGTAACCTGTGCAACACCAACAATTGGGCAATGGCGTAGGCTAGTTATGCAAACACTAGCCCTTGAAAAGCTGGAGTTGGTACTAAAGAATAGAGGGGAATCCTTCTATAGAGAGTGGGCCCCCCTTCTGGCGTCACTAAGTGGAGAGGAGGAAAATATATTAAGATTGGGATTGGGGTAGGAGAGGTGGGGTAAGTAGAGAATATTAAAAAGGGAAATTGGTTGTTATTTGCCTGCTGAATTGGAAGGGGAAATATATAAAAAAAGGGGGGTAATAAAACAAAATCTGGTAAAGGAGGAAAAGGGGAGGGAGGACATACTGGGAAAAGAATGATAGTTGAGCTGAGCTAAAAGGAAAAGGATAAGAGGAATAATATTAGTCTATAATTTATGTATTAAGTTATTAAGGTCTGTGTCTGAAATATGTATGGAATGCATCTGTCTGTTGTCTGTTATTTGTATGTTAATGTGTCGTAGATATGTGTTGTTGTTGTGTGTTTAAAACAGTTTTTGAAATTAATAAAAAGATTATACAAAAAAAAAGGGAACTTATGTTCTTACGAGTCCACAAAGTAGTGTAAATGAAAACTCTGCTTCAGTCAGCAGTGTAAGCACAAAAAATATTAATGTTTACGCAACATATCAGTTAGTGGACCAGATGCTATTCAGTGCATTAACTCTCTACCAGGTGCCTCAAATGGTAGTGGATGCAGAATCTCGTGGTCCCACCCTTTTTGGGGATCAGCACCAATGGGGAGACCCAGGAACTACTAGACTTCTGGATCACTGGGAGAGTCAGCATCTCCTTGATCTCTCCCTCTATGGCATGTTTTATAACCTCAGGGACTCAGTAGGGTGGCTGCCTCGGGGGGGGGTCTGGAACCTTATATCCACGTAGTGCTCTGCCAGCATAGTTTACCCAAGTATCACTGTAGATATCACCTCAAATATTCACAGCACCCTACACATTTTGGTAGCAAGGGCCAGTGTTAGCCTCTCTGAGAGGGTGATAGCACCCACTAAGGATTCTGCTTAATTCTCTCCCAAGAGATCCACCAGCAGGTCCACCCCCGTCTCCTCCTCTGGGTCACTGCACACAGCCAGGACCATCTTGTCTCAGTCATGGTAGGGTTTCAACATGTTCATGTGATTAATTTGTTGCTTGTGCCTTTTGTCAGGCAGCTCCACCACATAATTAACATCATTCACCCACCTGACTACAGAGTATGGACCCTCCCAAGCCACCTGCAGTTTATTCTGCCCGACAGAGATGAGCATCATCACCCGTTACACAATTTCGTACTCCAAGACTCTGGCCCCACGGTCATACCATGTCTTCTGCCTCTGTTGCACAGAAGCTAGGTGCTGCTGGGTGTACCTCATGAGCTCCTTGAGCCTAGACCTGAAATTCAGGACATACTCCATAACATATTCCCTTTGGGAAGCAAGCTTACCATCCCATTCATCCCTTACCAAATCAATGGGGCCCCTCACCCTATGGTCAAATAGGAGTTCAAAGGGCAAGAACCATGTGGACTTTCTGGGGAACTGCCCTATATACAAATAAGAGATGGGGTAAGTACTTGCTCCACTCTCTTTCATGCTGGTTAGCAAATATTCTCAATGTGGCCTTAAGAGATGCATTAAATCACTCAACCAGACTGTTTGACCAAGGATGGTATGGGGAGACCCTGAACTGTCTCACTCCACACTTCTCCCAAAGGCTAGTCATCAAATCAGACATGAAGTTGGTGTCATGGTCCAACAGACTCTCTTGCGGAGAACTTACCCAGATAAATATCCCCAGCAGTTCATCAGCCACTTTCTCAGCCTTGATGGAAGGCATGGGCAGTGCCTCTGCATACCATGTGGTGTAATCTACAATCACCAAGATGTACCACTTGCCAGTACAACTTGGGGTGCTAAGTGGCCCTACAATGTCCACAGTAACTCACCTAAATGGCTCTTCAGTAATAGGCAGGGGCATCAAAGCTGCCTTAGCCTTGTCCCCAACCTTTCCCACTCACTGGCACTGCAGACAAGTCCTGCAGTAGTTTGCCATGTCTTTGAAAATACCGGGCCAGTAAAAACTGTTAGTCAGTCACCTTGTTGTATGGCTCACCCCAAGTGTCCAGAAAAGGGTACATCATGGGCTGAGGACAGAAGCTGCTTCTTCATATAGTCCCTATAACCACTATCTGCCAGAACCCCCCCTTCTTCTGGTCCTCCCTTAGAAACCCACTCACAGTTCAGGACCCAATTCTCCCAGTACATCTCATTTTTTCAGAACTCAGAGGATCACCTTCCACACTGGTGACTAACTCCCTTAATCTCTGGAGGGCTATATCAGCTAACTGCACTCTCTCCAGTTTTGCACACCTGACCTTTCCTAAAATACATTCTCCTGTGGGACAGCCACCCATGGCTGGACTCCCCTCTGTCTGTAGCTGTGGCTCAGAACTGCTGTTCCCAGCACATCCTCAAGCCACGATGTCCCCTGCTACTGAGGTAGGAGTTGCTTCCTCTTGAACTGTCTCATCTGCAGACACCTCTCTGGGCTGAGGGAGGAGGTTGCTCATCTCCAGGCTGAGTTGGCCAGGATTCAGGGGACCTCCTTTCCCACCTAGGGACTACCAGGGCCACCGCCGCTACCTCAGAGGTTGCCAAGAAAGAGGAGCGGTCGGACCACAGTGGACACAGGGAGGGTGAGGGTGGTGGAACAGAGGCACATCCCTCCAGTTGTACCTCTCCACAATTCATATACCATTCTGGCAGAGTCTGGTTCCTCTATGGAGGCAACCACAGTAGAGACCAAGGAGGATGCTGGGAACCTCCCAAAGGAGACCCACAGGAGGGTGGCATGGGACCACAGAGGGGAAGGAAACAACTCCTGGTGGGGGATTCCATTATTAGGAGGGTAGAACTGGGAGAGGGAGGGGAGAGGGAAGTAAGGTGCCTGCCTGGCGCCATGACTTGGAGAGACAGGGAGCGAATCCTCAGGATCACGGGAGCAGCTGCACGGGGAAGGAGCTGAATGTCATTGTCCACCTAGGGACAAATGACCTGGTTGGGAAAGGGATTAGAGCAGTGCAGGAGGAGTTTGTGGAGTTGGGGAGGGGTCTTAGACAAGTAGTATGCACAGTAACCTTCTCGGAGGTGCTGCTTGTCTATGGTATGGGTGAGGCTATGGTACTCCACACCATGGGATTCAATCAGTGGTTGAAAAACTGGTGCAGAGCTCAGGGTTTTGGCTTCATTGGGGACTTGGGCTCCACCTGGAGGAAAACGGGACTATACTGGCGCAATGGTCTGCATCTGTCCAGGAGGGGAACCAGGATCCTAGGTGATAGGTTTAAATGCTTCATTGGCAAGCATTTAAACTACCCGGGGGGGGGGGCACTAAAAGGAGAAATGAAATCCTAGCCCCCCCCACAAAAAATCAGGGTAGTTAGTGAGGTAAACACCAAGACAGAGCTGTCAATAGGGAGAAGGGCAGGGGTAAATGGAGAAAAAGACAAAGCCAGTAAGGACAGGGATGGGGCAAAATGGAATAAGGCCATCACAAAATGGAGGGTAATGAGTACCAATCCCCATAGTCTAGGTAACAAGCTCCCTGAACTGGTGGCCTTGATGGAAGAGGGATGCCTGGATATCGTGGCAGTCACAGAAACATGGTACACAGAGAACCATGACTGGGATGTCAACATACCAGGGTACACAATCTACAGGATGGCCAGGGAGGGTAGAAAAGGAGGAGGAGCTCTCTATGTAAGGGAAGGGATCAAAACAATGGAACTAAACGGTAAACAGGGAGGACAGGAGGCACTGTGGGTCACCCTGGAGACTGGAAATGGCACCACAATCCACACAGGAGTTGTGTACAGACCCCCATCTCAGGGGGAGGAAATGGGCAAGGAAATTATATAAAGCATCCTTAGGATGGCAGAGAAAGGGGAGATATTGCTGATGGGGGACCTTAATATGCCAGATGTTAACTGGAGCACCTTTGCTGCAGCCACATCCAAGAGCAGGGCCATTCTTGATGCCCTACAGGGGACATGCCTCAGACAGCTAGTTTTGGAACCCACCTGGGAGGGAGTAATCTTAGACCTGGTACTCTCAAATGGGGATGGAGAGAGGATCTCAGATCTAGAAGTGGGTAGCCATCAGGGAACAAGTAACCACCAAACAGTGTGGTTCACAATAAACTTAGCTATAGAGTCATACAAAAGTGAAGGTACTGGACTTCAGGAGGGCTGATTTTGTCAAAATGGGAGAGTGCCTCAGAAAAGCACTAGCAAACAGGGAAGAAGGTGGGGTCAAGCAACAATGTGGAAACATCATAACTGCCATTACAGAGGCAACAAGCCTTTTTTGTGAAGCAAATAAATAAAAACGAAAGAAAAAAACACCATAGTTCTCCAAAGAAGTAGCAGGGAAGGTTAGAGAGAAAAAGATAGCATTCAGGAAGTATAAGGAACTACAGAAGGAGCAGGACAGAGAACTGTACCTGTTAAAGCAGATTAAGCGGGGAAGGCAGTCAGAATAGCAAAGGCCCAAACCGAGGAAAAGATAGCCAACTCGGTTAAGAAGGGGGATAAAACCTTTTATAGGTACATTAGGGACCAAAGAAAGACTAAGGCATGGATACTGAGGCTGAATAAAAAGGAGGGTTGTTGGGCAGAGAGGGACAGTGAAAAAGCAGGGATACTGAACGAATACTTCTGCTCAGTATTCACAAAGGAACAAGAGGGGGAGGTATCTAATCCAGTCAATAGAAGCACTCTGGATGGGGGGGGGATTATATTAGTTATTTCACAGAAGAAAGGGTTCTGAAAGAACTCCTAAAACTGAAGGTGGATAAAAGCAATGGAGCCAGATGGGATTTACCCCAGAATTCTAAAAGAAGAAGTAATACCACTGACTATCCTTTTTAACAGATCATAGGATGATGGTTTGGTACCTGAGGACTGGAGGAGGGCAGATATTTGATGGAATCACTTCTGAAGGAAAGAATTGTTGAGTACCTAGAGGCCAGTGGGACACAGGACCCAAGGCAGCATGGATTGACAGCAGGAAGGTCATGGCAGATGAATCTAATCGATTTCTTTGACTGGGTGACCAAAGTAGTAGACCAGGGAGGGTCTGTGGACATGGCCTACATAAATAGGAGGCAGTATAGCGCAGTGGTTTAAGGCTCTGAGCTGCAAATTTGGTGACATCCAGCAGACCAGACCTGGGTTTGAATCCCACAGCTTCCACTTGCATACTGTGTGACCCTGAGCAAGTCACTTAACCTCCTTGTGCTCCCAGGTTGCTCCTGTAAAAAAGCTTTCAGCTTAGTGTGCTATACCTGGTTAAACAACTAAAAAAAAAAAAAAAAAAAAACTTTAACAAGGCATTTGACACAGTACCACACAAAAGATTAATAAACAAATTAGCCAGCCTTGGAGTGGGTCCCAGGGTAGTAATCTGGGTAAAACATTGGCTGGGCAACAGGACACAGACAGCAATAGTAAACAGAGTCCACAGTGAAGAAAGGGGGGTTACTAGTGGGGTACCGCAGGGTTCAGTACTGGGGACGGTCCTTTTTAATGTCTTTATAAGTGACATTGCAGAGAGACTGGAAGGAAAGGTATGTCTCTTTGCAGACGACACAAAGATCTGCAAAAAGGTTGTTACACAAGATGGGGTGGAAAGGATGAGAAGGGACTTGGCAAGGTTTGAGG
Organism: Neoceratodus forsteri; assembly: GCA_016271365.2. NCBI lineage: Eukaryota > Metazoa > Chordata > Ceratodontiformes > Ceratodontidae > Neoceratodus > Neoceratodus forsteri. The sequence goes on from JADMNL010000024.1 coordinate 89,974,854, forward strand.
AATGGTCAAATGTATGGCAGCTTAGATTCAATGCAAAGAAGTACAAAGTAATGCACCTGGGAAACAAAAACCCAGGGGAAGAGTACACAATGGGGCTGATATACTGACAACAACAAAAATGGAAAGGGACCTGGGGGTAGTTATATCAGATGACCTTAAGGGGGGCAAGCAATGTGAGAAGGCAGTAAGGAGGGCTGGGGGGATACTGGAATGCATAGTCGAGGCATCACCAGCAGAAAACAGGAAGTTGTTATTCCTCTGTGCAGGCAGTTGGTAAGACCACATCTCGAGTACTGCATGCAGTTCTTCGGACCCCATCTCTGCAAAGACGTAGACAGGGTGGAGGCTGTCCAGAGGAGGGCAACCAAAATGGTGCCGGGTCTGCACCAGAAGACACATGAAGAAAGACGAAAGGAGCTTAATATGTATAGCCTCAATGAAAGGAGGGAGGGAGAGTGGGGACATGATAGAAACTTTCAAGTACTTCAAGGGAATCAACAAAGTCCAAGAGGGTAGCATCTTTCAGAAAAAGAGATGTGCAAGAACAAGGGGGCACAATTTGAAGATATAGGGGTGACAGCTCAGAGGTAACGAGAGGAAGTATTTCTTCACTGAGAGGGTTGTAGATGCATGGAACAGCCTTCCTGAGGAGATCGTGGAGTCAAAAGCAGTGGGGGAATTCAAAAATGCATGGGACAGACATAAGGCAATTCTAGTGGAGGGTAGGAAGAATTAGGCTGTTGGTTAACTAGAATCTGCAGCTTATTCATTAGGTAGGGAAATGGGCAGACTAGGTGGGCCAAGCAGTCCTTATCTGCCATCAAATTCTATGTTTCACTGTCCCTCTACATCCTCAGGATCCTGTCCCCTCACCTTGTTATGGGTAGTGACACACAGTATTAACTCTATCAAAGTTGTTCCCCATAATCGCATCCAGTGGCAGGTCTGATACAACACTCACCTCCCGTACGCCCTGACCAACTTCCCAGCTTTGGAAGTTCTAGGCCACTGGCAATGAGACCACTGGATCCGTCACCCCTGTAATCCAAGAAAACAGGCCAGGCAGGATCTGTTCCTCATAAATCAACTCCTGCTTTGCCATAAAAATTAAGGCCCCAGTGTCCATCAATCCCCGAGTTACCAAACCATTCATCACCACTGGGTGCATATGTACAATGGAGTTAGAGGGCACTGCACTCTGTGTACAGGCCACCATCTGCTGGTAGCTCCTCGAGCTGCTCCCTTCCACTGCACTAGCCCCTTTAGTTACATTTTTTGGACAATCATATGAGAACTGCCAAAGTTTCTTTCAGATATAACACCTGCATTCCCCTAACTCATTACCTCTGAAACTACTTGGCTTCCCTTTTGGGTTGGGCACATGCTGGCTTCCTTTAGGTTGCCCTTCCCTGGTTTCTTTATAAAACCACATGATCGCCCTCCCCATTACCTTTGTGATGAGAGTATGGTCAGCTGACTACATACTGATCCACCCTCTCAGATGTCTCCCTCGCAAAGCTCGGAGTTTTATCCAACAACTGTATTCTCAGTTCCTCGGGTACAGTTTTTAGGAATTGTTCAAACAGAAATACATCGTTTAGCTCCTCTACAGTGCGAGCATTTGTACCCTCCACCCAGCATTCTAACAAATTACTTAGCTGTACACTCATTTTAGCATAGCTATATCCTGTTGCTTTTGTTAACCCTCTAAAATGTTGCCTATAGGCCTCAGGAGTTCATTAAAGATGCTTTAGCAAGGTATTTTTCAGTTTATCATAGTCCATGCAGTCATCTTTATCCATTCTGGTGAAGCTTCTAATGCCTTGCAGTGGTAAAAGGTAAGTTGCCCAAGAAGCCCTGCCCAATTCAAATTGCCCACATGTAACCCCTAGGTGGCACTATCTCAAGGGCTACTACTCCTGCCTGCTTGGCTAGTAACAGGTTAAGGGGCCTGGGCAATGAAACAGGTGCCTCGACCCAGAGATCAGGATTGTTAGTGGTCAAGCTAACCTGAGCACAGCCCTCCGGGACACTGTAACCCCGCTCTTTCCCCTTCTAGTGACCTGAACAATATACAATAATTACTTTCACAATGACCCTTATTCACCAAGCAATTACCCACACTGTTTGCACTTACCACCAGGGCTGGTTCCTCTAGCTTGATCCTGTGGACCCCCTGTAAAACAAGGTTAAGCACAGCAAATAGCAACAGTACAATACTTTCAGTACAAACTGGAACCACAGTCAGGTTAAATGCAAACAAAGTTAAATCTGATTTATTCAGGGAACTTGAACAAGGGAGGGGTGTAATCAGGTTGATGTGCTTAAAAGCTATATTAATCAGACAGTTATGCATCCAGTTCAGAGTCCCTACACGGTCACACACTCTGGGTACCCAGGTAGGAAAACAGTGGGCTAGCCAGAAACGTTGCAGCTGGTTGGGGTCCTGTGATGGAGGAAAGCAACATGCACAACACACACTATTTGTAATCTGGAGCCGGAGGGCTCAGTTTGTGAAAGAAAAGACAACAAGACAATCAGATGACAACACTGTTAGGTTTAGCTGTTGTTGCAGGGAGCTACCCTGATATTTACTCATGATGCCCAATACTGGACACAGGCAAGACGAAATTGAGACTGCAGGTTGTTGAGCTGGAGTGCCTGGAGAAGCAGGACCCACAAGAATCACCCAGGCGTCGTTCCTGTTCAAGGCATTGAGCAGGGGGCTGATCCCCAGGCCGGTCTCGCGTCGATTACTTTCTCTATGTAGCAGGTATTCTGGCTGGGTCAGTGTAGCAGGGCCCAGGCAAACAGAAATGGATACAGATTCAGTCCATGGAGTTGGGTACAGCCTCCAGCAAGCAAAACACAGTTCAGACACACAGTGGGGAATGAAATTACGACCCACTATAAGCACACAGCACATTCGCATGTAAGGAAATTCCACTGTACCAGTCAAATGGCTTTCCGGTCACAATTACAGAGTCTCTGCACAGTCCAGGAGTTCAGAGGTAGCTGGAAGTCCTGACAGGCTGATCACATTCAGCAAATCTTCAGTCTTCTTCAGGTTAAAGCCTGGTCACAATTCAATGGCTTAATTCGCTCTCCAAATTCGGATTCAGTCCGAAAAAAGCACAAGTTCCCTCTCAGGAACAGCAGACAGGCATGCAGACCAAACTCAGGCCTTTCCACAGTTCTCCCACGTGAATCCACTATGGATTGCTGCTCGAACTATCTCGAGCTGTGACTTCTTCACATCCCAGCTCAGATCTAACTGAAACTGCAAGCAGTGTGGGACTTTACCCAAGATCCAAAAGGTTCAGTTGGCTGATCTGTCTGTCAGTCACAACAAGGGCTCCCCCTCCAGGTTATTTTAGGCGCCAAAAGCCCAAAACTAGAATTCCTACAAGTTTTGGCCCCACCAAGCCCCTGTAGGCAGGCTCCATTTTAGAGTCCCAAATGTACTAATTGGCCCATTCTGCAGTCCAGCACCAAGATGATGGAAACAGACAGAACTGTCTTTGCTGCAAAAAAAAACAGGTTAGAACAAACTGCAATATTATTATCACTCTAATTGATAATCAGCAAATAAGTACATCTTCTAACAGAGCTCCCTCTCAGATTAATTATGACTGCAATCAATGCAGCTCTTAAAGAGACAGTACACAGGGGCTATACAGGCACTCTCTGGCAATACATTTAAACTGTTAAAACGCAGAACACCAGCCTGGCAGTGAGCATTTAGGCAAGCTCAAGGAAGACTTTTTGGGAACCTCCATTTGTAGGGGGGTTACGCACAGATTCTTCCAAGGGATCTTAAAAACAAATCAAGATCATTCCCCTCCTGATATTTGGGAAACATTTTAACATTAATTTTGACTTCTTGGGTCAAACCCCTCATGCCATTACTCACAGTCTGTGGTGTTGTTCTCTTTCACAGAATCTCAATCTCTCTCTTGTGCTCACACTCTTTTAGTTGGATCTCATGCTGGCGTTCTTTCTCTCTTCTCTGCTTCCAGCTGTATCTGCTGCAGCTCTGCCTCAGTCATTCACTTCTCTGCCTCAGCCTTTCTCTTCTCCTCCTTTTCTCCCTCCTCTGCTTCCACCTTCAGCTTCTGCAGCTCTGCTTCAGCCTTTGCCTTAACCAGGACAAGCTCAGCTCCAACCTCTGTACCTGCATAGCTGCCCAAGATCCCGGCTCAGGCTCACTTTCATGCTCTCCAGCCTCTATCTGTTTCACTACTTCTGCTAGCAGTGCCCACTTTTACACCCCTTCCCTGGTCATTTCCTCAAGGCTGTTTATGAATTCTGCCCTTGACTGGCTTTCCTCATAACACACCCCTCTCCTTTTGTACAATTCCTTTAAGTTTAGCAAAATGCACATTTCATACAGTCCAGACATAATGTATTCTCTCTAACTGCTAGGGTTGTGCAATACCTTTTCCTGAACATTTGGCTGAATATTTGATATTGGGTAGCCAAATATTCGGGTACTCGGGTATTCAGGGATAGGTACTATAACAAATGCTTTGTAGCCTTCCCACCAATTTGGAGCTCCATCGATGCCCACTACCAGGCAAACGTCCTGTATAGATAGTAAATCTCTGGTTATTTGTTGTTATCCTGTTGATTTGCATAAGAGTGCCATGATGTGCCTCCGCACCTGTCCCTTTAAGAAAATAGCCAGTGTGTGTGTATATATACAGTCAATAGTCTGGGCTGGGTCTGAGTGCTTCAAAGCTCGCAACCGGCCAGACGCTGCTTTAATTTGCTCCACTCTGTGGTCGATAGTGAAGCAGAGGGAGCTCTAACTAGTGCTGCAAATATTTACTTCTAACTTGTTATATTTAAATCAGAGTGCTTGCTTTAGCCTGCCTTCTTGCAGCTTAACCTCCAAGTGGGAGCCACCATGTTTGGTCCGGGACTTCCAGGAATTTGGACCAATTGGAACACAGAGGACCTCGAGGGGTCCTTAGTTCGGGTACCTTGTGGGAAAAAGCTGTAGTTCTTGTAGTTTTACAGGTTGACACCTAAACTGACAAATGTGAGCACCAGAACTGTGAGTGACAGCTCCCCTAGCCAACCGGGATCCAGGAAAACCAGACTAGTTCAAGAACTGTTAGAAAACAGTGAGCAGCTGCTTGGAGAGCTGAGAGAGTGAGCAGCTCATGCTATCGTGAAGCAGCTCCAGGAAAGGAACTGGGGAGAATTGGCAGGGAGAGGCCTGACTTGCCTCCCTGTTATTATTTCTAGCATTGGACTGCCTGATAGCAGTAACTGGACTAATCCAAAACTAACATTAAACTGTGGCAGTTAGCCCGATACTCTGAAGAGTGCAGCTCAAGTTATTGGACTGAGAGGAGATCCTGTGAAACGTTCGGCCCAAGATTTGTGTGACAGACTGCTTTTGCCGATTGAGAGGTTTGCTCAGTGAATTCACTGCAATTGTGAACCAGCCTGAAACCGAATTGAGAGGGAGAGAAGTAAATGTTTTTCCTTAAATGTGCTGAATGTTTATTGTGGATCAAGGCCTACTGTCCAGGGACTCCTGATTGCCAGAAAGGAGCCCATCTTTACCAGTGACTGACTTGTCCGCCAGCTGAAGGTTTTCACCAGCGAACAAACTAAACTTTGCCAGATGTGTTTATCCAGCCTTGGGTCTATGCCAAACCCAGCACAAGCTGTCTATTCCAGCATCTGTGACTGTTTTCTCAGTGAGAGACCAGCCTGGGGATTCAGCCCCTACGCAGCAAGAAATCGCAGGTTGCGGCCATCTGGAGGGAAAGGACATGAAGTGGAGGTGAGTCATGCAGGCCCAGTTTCCCCATGCTCTTCAGTATTCAGCAGCGGGTCTTCATATTGCCAGGCAAATTCCTATCAACTGGTGTTGCGAGTAAACTCAGGGTAGCTCCCTGCAACTTTTCATTAAATCATATTTTGTGGTACCATCTGATTGCTCCAGTGTGTTACAGGGTTACAAAGGACTAGGCCAACCAGCCGAGGATACAAATAGCCAAGGTCTTGTTTATGCACGTTTAACTGCCTTGCTTTCCACCAACAGCTGCAACAACGGCCAACCCCAGGCACCAATTCTGGCCAGCCAGCATAACATTCTGGGTACACGGTTGTTGTCAGACTGTTTTACTGTGGGACTAAAGTGCATACATGCAGGGTAACCTAAACCAAATCAGTATAGTAATCATTCTTCTAGATTCACACCCCCACCCTTGTTCACGTCCCCTTAATAAAACTGATTTGTTATTTCACATGTAAACTGGCTTATGAGCATATTCTTAATTGGTGTAGAGGTACTGAAATCTGTTACAGTATTGAAGGTGCATGCTTACATTGTTAACATTGTCTTTACAGGAGGTTCCAGGGGATTTGCTGAAGACTAGACCCTGGTGTACGTGAAAGGGATGTGTATATCATTAATGTTTAATGCTAACTGTATGTTAATTGCTGTATAGGGTTATTCCATATTACAAGGTTCATAGTCACTAGTTGGGCTAGAAGGGTTATAGCTTCCCAGAGGGCTATACCAGGCTAGGTAGATATCCTCCACATACTTTACTCTGTGGGGAGGGACCAAAATATTGAACCCTGGCCCCCCAAACCTGTTGTGAGAAATACAGGCGGGGGTAGTAACCCTAGAGATAGCACTGCCTAGGGTTTACACTTTCATTCATGAGAAGGTGGCTGGCCATTGAGGAAGGCAGATTGAGCCGGTCACCTTCTCAAGTTTTCATATTGAGAACTGGGTGCTGGCTGGGTGCGAGTAGGGTGCTGTGCCAGGGTGGGGGTATAAATTATATATTTTTTAAATGCAAACAAGCACATTACATTAAGTAAGATGCAGCCAGCCGTGGAGGCAGGTGGGTTGAGCTGGTCACCCATCGACAGATTTACTGTATAACAAATTGTGGGTGCTGAGAGGGAAGGAGGGTGGGATTTGGCTTTTGATAGAGGGTGGAGATTGGGGTTTTCATTTTACTTGGTTTTGGGCTGAGGGAGGAGGGTGGGGGTTGTTTCTTTTTTCTTTTTTTTCACTTTGTAGGTGGCTGAATACCCTGTCTAAAATAAGAATAGTCCTCTACTATTCTTGGTATTCAGTAAATAATATTCAGCCCCTGCCCAGCTCTACTAACTACTCTTGTTTAAAACAAAAATACCAGTAGTGGTGTACATTATGTTCCCTTATGTAATATCCTGTTCTGTGACTGAATAGTTAACTAGGTTATTGAAAATCCTTTTGAAATCCACAGCCAGCCGCTGATCAATCTGTCACAACATGTCCTTGCCCAGGACTCAGTCTGCAACAGGTTACCAGGCCCGGTAACTGGCTCCACTCAGAACTGATTCTTTAACCTGGGAACTTTCTTGGTCAGTGAAGAGTTAAATGAGAAAGTGTGAGACAAGTGAACATCAAAGGCATAGCTGGAGCTGGCACAGAGTGAAGTATTTCAAACCAGAAGCTGCAGAGAGCTGATATGCTGATACATTTACCACCTGTATAAGATGGATTTGAGCAGCGTGACTATCTGAAGGTGTCAGCAATAAACACAGTGGGAAGAGATAGTATAAGGAAAGACTTTCTTTTTATTCCACTCCTCTCACTCCCACTCACAGACAGAGCAAGGGAGGTCAATGTGATCATCAGAACCTGAAAAATGTAGCAGTTTCCTAAGAATTTTGTAAGTATTTTGACTGGTACAACATGCAAGGATATATGCTGGCATATGGAAGCTACATGTAAGTTTTTAAGAAATAATTATATGCGGGGGGACTGGATAGCTCAGTGGATTGGTATCAGGTTAAGGAGTCTTTTACATCTAGGTCACCGATTCAAATCCAGCCTAGGTCGGTAGTGGTCAAAAGCCATTATCATCTGAGGGCTGTTCAGTGGTCTATGTGAAATGAGTTGTGGTGATCTCAGTCCAGTTCCCTGTGGGCAGGAGTCCACATCACAAAAAACTGCCAACAGAATTGGTACTAATTGGCACCCTGTTGGCAATATCACATGAGAACAAGGACTGAATGGGCATGGAGTCTGAGCTATCCTCTTACCTACATGCTGGTAGATGGCAGATTGAGTGACATTGGCTGTGCAGTGTGGGGAAGCATGCATTGTGATCACATATCTTCTATCTGTCTGGGACAAAAGAGAGGGCTTTAGTTTCCAGCACTGTCAGTCTACATCTTTCATGAGCACTAAGTTCACATACAGAAAAAAAAAAATCATTAAAAAAAAAAGAATTATATGCAAGTGTCACAACCTATCCTTACCCAGGACTCAGTCTGCAACAGGTTGCCAAATTTCTCAACCCTCAACACCTGTAAGAGTACGTCGGTAACTGACATCACTCAAAAGTGTCTCTCTTATCTGGGGACTTTCTAGTTCCGAATTCCACCAGAGCCACTGCCCACACAGTACAGTGCTCATTTGGCTAAGGGCAAACAGCATTCCTCTGTCACTCGCTCCTGAGAAAACACTACACATCCACACTACACTGGAAAATTCTGTAATGGTTCAGAACTGTTACAGACTGAAAACGGTACAGTGTGTCCACACTATTTGTGAAAATGGTGGCAAACCAGTACAGCCTGTCCACACTGCTAATGGATCGGAAACGGGCTTCCAACCCATGCAGAGCTGGGCACATCCCATGATGCAGCAGCATGCAGAGCACCAGCCCCAGCCCCGGTATATCCACCCCAGCACAATGGCACTACCAAGCCCCAAGCAAGTGCATGCCACAGTGCCATGCTGATGTCCTGCAGATAAGGTAATGTCTGTTGGTGCAGGCAATGAGCAGTCTGGTGCCTATATGAAGTGTGGGGCAAATCCACACGTTTGTGCTGTGGTTCCTCTGCCACAAGCCCAGGATACAGTAGCGATCCACACTGCTCCACACCTCCATGAGCATGTGGCAGAGGAGCAGCGGCAAAGATGTGCAGAATTGCCCCACACCACAGAAGGGCACTGGACTGTGTATTGCCTGCACGTACAAGTGCAGACATATCTGCAAGACATCCCGTGGCAGCATTGGGTCCCTGACATGTCAGCCACATCAGTGCGCCCCCAACAACCCACTCTCTACATCTTGCTCCAGTGCCAGCTCACACCAGTATTGTACAAGCCGGTCACTATGCTCCTGCAGCAGTCATGGAGCAGGGAGATATAGAATGTTGTGTGCTGGGTGTCCAGGTGGCCACAGTGTGGGCTATATGTCCAGTTCCCATTCTTTCCTGCTGGCCTCTGCCTATCCTTACCCAGCCCTTGACCCACCTGGTCCATGGTCACATTTGCTGCACAGTCTGCCTGCCATCATCCCTAAAATTGTAGCATCCTTCCCAGGCCATGGTTGCCAGACATGGGCATGTATGGCTCTCAGTGTGCAACCGAGTACAGTTGCCTACCAGAGTGAGGGCTGTGCCACAGGGGTGGGGAATATGGGTGTGTAGTTCATTTGCCACAGTCCCCGACACATTTCCTGTGGGACCGGTCACCCACACTTGGCGGCTGTGACACGGTATTGCACCGGGGCTGTACGGGACATGTTCAGGGAGGCGGGTTGTTGGGGAGTGGGTTGTCTGAAGGTGTACCAACATGGGAGTGCATTGTCAGGTGTGGAGTGCCATTGCCCCATCCATATTTGCCTCCCATAATGGAAGCTGGGTGCTGGCATCATGGAGCCACTGCACAGCATGACGGTCAGATGGCAGACTGGGGGGACTGGTGACTACACAGGTGTGTGTTTACACAGTGCTCTGTAACATTACAGACCTGCAAACATTACAGTAACCATTGTTGAAACCACCTGCTAACAGGTTTCAACAATGGTCATGGTAACACCTTCTGTAACGTTACCAGTGTAAACGCTATCCATTACAGTAACTTTACAGGCACTCTGTAACATTATAGAGGGTGTTTTCAGATGTAGTGTGGACAGGGCCTATATGTCTTAATGCATAGCCTTCTTCTCTCTTCAAAGACAGACTGTGTATTTGTCAGTACCAGCAGTTATCTATTCCCTCAAAAAGATTCAGTCACAGCAAGCCCGGTGGCACAGAGGGCTAAGGCACTGGACGTCTTACCTTGCACCACGCTGACAACCTGGGTTTGGGAATGACCTTGGGTCATTGGGGAGCTGGCATGGGGGAGGGAGGGAGCAGGATTAAGCAGCTGAAAGGCAGCTCTCTCCTCCAGAATGGTTATCTGCCCTTCCTGTAGTTCCACTCCCATCAGATTGAGGTCCGATGGGATGCATAGGAGGGAGGGGGTGGTGCCGATTGCCAGGGGTGGGGTGGAAGGGGCCGAGCTGGTACCCAGTGTGCATGTGTGCCTCCACATACATGCACATGTGTGACTGCTGGATTCCCGGGTTGGGGTGAAAACTGGGGGAAAAAAGCACATAAAAACCTAAATAAAAAAAAAGATTCAGACACAGAGGCATGAAGTATATAAAAAGTATATTTACTACTTCACATTATTTATACATTCTACACACAGGATATCACATATACAAGACTATAGGAATTACAGGGTTACTACAGACTTTAAAAATAAATGGTTTGTACACAGTGGAAGAAACAAATAGGAAAACCTATCTGTAACTTCTTAACTTTAACAGAGTAGAAAGACTCTTACTACACAGGATACCTTAGTGAGCCATGGTAGACTCCAACTCTTACATAGTATATGTACAGAGACCCAGCATAGACTGACTTAAATGTCTCATATTCAGACTTAAGCCTGCTTGCAAGCCTGGCTCCACCAACCCTCATCACCCCTGCTTGGTAACATCATTTCCAGGACCAGTGCTTTGCTATCTCAAGAAAGCCTCTCTAAAGGAACTAGTTGAAACTGGGCCCATCAATTCTGTGTAGTCAAGGACACCTCTCATTATTTAACTTGCTGTCTGCTCTACATGGAATCATCTGATTGCCTAAAACTGTTTTTTGACATGAAAGAAGCTTCTCTGTTTTGAAGTTCTCCCATTAATGCCCCGTTCACACTACAGTGAGTTTTTAATATGTTTTTAAAAATGTTTTTATCTTCATGTCTGAGCACGGTTGTCAATGAGTTCACACTGTGCTCTGACACTGTGCTTGCCTGCTTTGAGTTCCCAGGCATGATTGCGGCCAAATCACAAAGCTTGCAGTGCTGCAATGCATGTTGGGATACTCATAACAGGTCCCGTTAAAGGATCTGGATAAAAATGGTACCATGCTGTTCAGGAGCTCACTGTGAGCTCATTGACGTGAGTAAGTCCTCCCTTTTTCCTCATGGCTGCATTGTAAGAGCCACATAAGACTTACAGAGGTTGCCTTAGACCATGTTACAGCACAGTTTGCATCCATACTACTGTTAACATGGTTTAAGGCAACTGTTTTGGTCTGAAACCATGCTCAAAACCTGCTCCAATCAGGTTTCGAGCACAGTTTTTGAACACAGTTTGTAGCACTGTTTTACCATGCTGCAGTGTCAATGTGAACTGTGTTTGCCATTCTTATAATGTTACCAACTGCCGGTAACATTACAAGAACTCCAGTGTGGACAGGGCCTAACTGACTGAGAGGCCTGTCATTTACAGGACAAAGAGACTGAAATTACCCTCAGAAACTGCTGATCTGTCTTCTGATAAAACTCTACCTTTTATTTTCTTGGAAGCCCACTTTGTCACTTCAACTGATTAGATTCTAACTGATATTAGTTCAACTGAGTTAATTTAAAAAAACATTTTAAAAATTGTTACAGCAAGGAATATGTAAGGATTGTGACATTTTCCTTGCATGAAAAATTCATCCAAGAAAATCTCCTTGCTTCATGCATGTAAAAGTCCTTGCCAATATTGTGAGATGCAAGAAAAATTGTGTATGGGGTTACTGTCCTATAGTACTGGTTTTACATCATGTTGTGAGGCTAGAACCTACAAACATTTGGCTTTAGAGTAGGCTGTGCAACCTACTGAGCCACTGGCACCATGCCATTTCTGTTGAGCTAAAAAGTATATAAACAGTGACCATACCTCACAACCTTCTATCACTGAAATAAGGGACACAGATACCTAAAATGAGGGGCAATGAGGGACACTGACCCTTCTATGTACAGTATGTATGTATGTGTTTGTTTAGTTATTCGGTTAGTTACTTATTTCAAAAGTTTCACCAGGAAGGACATACTGAGCTGCTAACAGCTCGTTTCCAGATATGTCCTGAGGGTAAAGGGATGTGACAAGTTAAATACAGCAAATACAATATATGAAAGCAACATAAACAAAAAAATTGAAGGCAAAACAGTATTACAGATACGTGCAGCAGATATAAATTTAGATAAGTTAGGCGAGGGAAACTATTCATACAAATACAGAACAGTGAAACAGGAAATGAGGGAAACAGACTGCAGGGACAAAACTAGTGGGGAAAGGAGGAAGGAAAAGAGCCATGAACAAGTGCAGGTGGGAGAAAAAAAGTCATGAATGAGAGACTTTAAGGAGAAAGCTGAAGAGGCAGAGCAAATTGACAGGGGAACGGAGGACTGGAGTGTAGGAAAACTGAAAGAGATTGCAGATTGACCAGCAGTAGATTTTCTAAAAGAAATGGGGAGGGAATGGGAAGTATTATAGTGGAGAGGGTAGTAGAAAGATGAGGGAGAGGGATGCAAGGTAGGAGTCAAGGGAACCCAGAATCCATATAAAGGAGGCACAATGGGAGAGGTACCTGGCATAAAGAGAGAGCAGAGAAAGGGCAGAGTAGATTGACCAATGGTGGGTAAGAGGGGGACAATCTAAAGCAAAACAACAAAAAGAGTGAAAGAGGGGGCCAGGTCTGGCAAGGAAGGATTTCGGAGCTCCACTATAGACTATGTCACCATAATCAAAAATGGGGAGAATCATCTTTAAAACAACGTCTCAGCAGACAGGAAGCAGGATTCTTGTTTTGTTCCTAGACAATGCACCAGGCTTGGGGTTGAGTTTTTGGTATATGGCATCAAAATGAACCGAGAATTCAAGATGATGATCAAGTCAGACCCCAAGGTACTTAAAAGAGGATACATCCTCAATCACAGCACCATCAAGGGTATGAAATAGAAGGAAAGGGGAGAATCTGCAAAGCCTTTAATGGGTGCCAAAAGTCATGGAAACTGGTTTTTTTTTGGCATTGAGGGATAGCTGTTTAGACTGAAACCAGCACTGAATGTTACCAAAATCAAGCTGAGTATGTGAGGTAAGCTTATGGGAAGAGGAGCCAGATGCACGAAGCACTGTATCATCAGCATACATATGAATGGATGAAGAGGAACAGACAGAGGAGAGGTCATTCAAGAATATGTAAAAGAGAATAGGACCCAGGGCATACCTTTGAGGGACACCTGAGCAGATAGGGAGTGGTGATGAAATGGAGCTTCCTATCCAGACAGCTTGAGAGATTCCCTCAAGATGAGAATGAAACCAGCTGCAGAGTCAGAAAGACCCACTGCTTTTAGCTTTCCAGAAAGAGGAGATGTGCCACTGTGTCAAAAGTTTTAGAAAGATGAACAAAATGGCAGACTTGATCAACCCTGATCCATACCTGAGACGATGGAGTTAGTGAGCCGAAGAAAGGAAGTGGAAGTGGAGTAATGTAACCCCTTTGTCACCTGGGGTTACTAGAATCCCACTTAGAACTAGTAGCAAGCAGGGAAAGGCAGCTTGTGAGACACCAGTTAAATGGGTTTCACACTGTCTCACTCTGTCCTCAGTCTCAGCTGAGCTGGAGGGATAACATCACTATAGAATTCTCACAGCAGCATAAGCCACACTGGAATGTTGGCTACAGGGGTTAGGTTAGTATGTTAGGGAATTCAAGTTATTCTTCAGCCAGACTCCACATAAGGAGGATGAGGTATGCTGCAGTTGGCAGCCCCTCAGAGCCTAGCTTTGTTATAGAGCTACACCAGAAAGTGGGTAGTGTGTTCTCACCCTAGAGAAGAACACAGTAGAGATTGAAAGAAGTGATAGAGACCGCTCCCAGTGTTGTTCCAGTGCCCTATCCCTGAAGGGATGGGGGGAAAAACAGCATTTCAGGGGCAATTCCCTGGCCCTTCTTGGAAAGGGAAAAGCTGCCTTACAGAAGAGTTTGTACTGAGAATGCCAGTGAATTTGTGTATCCTTTGAGAGAAGCCCTGGGGCACATGCATACCACAGTGAGTCTGCTCTGAAATAGAGCCCCTGTTTCACCAAGACAGAGTTGTGTAAAAGTAATTGCCTACTGTAGGGTCAGGAGAAGACTAGCCAAGTACAGTGCTTTCAGATTTGTGTATGGCTTGGAAGTATCTTAGACTGTGGGGGTCTAAAGAATGGACATAGCCACTAACACAACTATTTGAGTCAGAACACCACCTAAATACAGTGTAGTAAGTTAAATGCATCACATTTCGAGATAGCATCTACAACCAGTAGTTTCAAAGAAAGGTGTTGTTCCAAATGAATGGCCGGTTATGGATTTGGGAACATGAGGTGGGAGATCCCCATCTGGAGTAACCAGGTTTACCTCCGTGGATTCACTTTGAGCACCTATAACTTCCTCCCAGGCACTTGGCCAATGTCTGCAGAAAGTACCCAGATATGGGATTAAGGATGTTTTCCCTTTAGAGCTAGAAAGTGCTCATGGGTGGTTGATTGAGCCACCATCAAACTCCATGCTTTATTGAAAAGTGTCCAAGGACTGGCCAGGCTGCCATGTTGAGGAATCCAAGTAGAAGAAGTACCAGTTTGGACCGTGTGAGCCCTGTTGTGTTCAGAACCTGAGGGTATTGTGTAGTAAAGAAGATGTGCTCTGACCTCTGTAAATCTGCATTTCCAGTGAGTGAAGCCCTGTGGAGGTCCATCTTGCTTTGTTATTCTTGTGTTGAAGTGAATAAAAGTCACACTCTAGAATCCCATTACTGGTTTGGACATTCTCAGTAATTGCTTTCTGTGATTGGGGTTACTTGGGTGCCCCTGACCAGAAGTACAAACCTAGCCACGATGCTGAGCAAATGTTTTCTCCCCGAACCTAGGCTAGCCTGAGTAGTGCTTACAAAATAGAGGCACTGAGCCTAGAACTTACAAAATGGAGGCACCCCTAAGGATTTGTTTTGAATTTTAGGGAGAAAAACAAGAAAGATTTGTTCGGATTATGGCTAGCGTTTTGGCTGTCTGGCAGTAGGAAGCCCAAGAAGTCAAAAGCATTGCTACCCAAATGTGCCGCTGTGTGCTGCTGTTCATGTGCTGCTGTAATTGTGCCACTTGTTTATCAAGGAGCAGTAAAGCCAGATTGTGTATGCCCCTTGTCCTGCATCAAAATTACAATATTTGCCAACTTTTTAAAGTTAGGCATGACAAGAGAAAGTATGGAAAATTGTGGGAAATAAAGAGAGATTAGTGCCTTAGATGTTTAAAGTGCTTGCTGTGTGGACTGGAGTAGTTGCTGAGAAAAATGCCATGAAAAATGGTCAAAATGGAGCTCCCGCCGAGGAGTCACAGTTGAAAAGAAAAAGTGTGGTTTGCAGTTTAAATTTTGCCTGCTCAACGATCGCCGTGGAGGAGAAGAGTACGAGAAGAGAGAGGCTCATTTGCATGGTGCCGAGTAATTGGTGAGACTGCAGTCAGTCCCGCCCCCAAGCCAGCTCTAGAGTGACTGCACAGTGTTCGAGAGGGAGAGAGAGAGAATAGTGTGCGAACTGGCTTGCAAGGAGGAGTGCTGTGGTGACTGAAAATGTAAAAGTAATAAAATCAGACTTTTCTGTTTAAAATTGGGCTCAACCTGCATTTCGATCATCTGGGAAGAAAGCGTGGTGTTTGGAGGGACAATCAGCAGGACTGCCAGCCCGCTTCATTCCAGAGGCCTCTAAGACCGGCTTTTGGCCGAATTTTCCATCGCAATAACAAGCTACTAATTAAGTGAGTACCAACCTGAGAAACAACTCAAACTGTGTGTGAATTTAACTAAAGCCAGCTGAATCTGTGTGTAGCAGTGTGATTGTTTTGCAAAGAAGGACTGTGTCAAGTTAATCAAGCTAACTGTGAGCATAATTGTGGGTTTAGCAACAGTATGATTTTCAAAGCAAAGTGAAAGACTGTGGGTTGTATGATAGATGCAACGAAATACAGGCAATCCTGTGCAATGAAATACTGTGGCTTTAGGGACTTTAAGAAAGAACAGTGATTTAAAGCAAATGAAAAGTCCTATAAAAATCATATAAATATGCCAAGAGAACAAACAGTGCAGTTTATGCGATTTGAGTGAACTTTATCAATAAAGCGTGTAAATCGGATGCACAGTGGCTTGAGTAAGAAAAAGAACGTTGATGCGCCAGGAGTGCTGCCGCTGCCGTTACAGGGTGGGGTAGTAAAGTAAACACAGCAGCGTGGGAGCCATTTTGTAAAAGATTTCCAACAGAATGGGACTCGCAATAACAGTGAGTTTTTTTTTCTGTGCAATCATGGCTTCGGGATCAGCCCATTACCCAGATCATGCCCAGGCTATGATGGTAGAAGAAGTTAACAGATTGAAAGGCACTGAGAGATGTTACTACGGGGGACATTTGCCTCCTCATGTGGTGATTCCTGGATATCCAGTAAGAGTGTGCAAAATGTGCTTAAAGGCTGGAAGGGACATCTTCATGGTTCCTCACTGTTCTGGGTGCCTAGAGAGACATGGCCTAACCGGGGCACCCAAGATTCATTTGGCTCCCACATGGACAAAGCTTCAAGATTCTGCAAGTGGCAGCACACAGCACCAGGTGGAGCCAGTTGGGGTAAGCCCAGCAGAGTGTGGCACAAAAGAAGAGGGTGTAGATCTACAGGCAGAGCAAAGTAGTGCTGATGTATCTGAGTCCAGGTCACAGAGAGACAGTGCGGAGGGAGCATCAGCAGATCCATGGAGAGAGGGGCTGAGCTGAAGTCTCATAGGAGAAGATGAGATGAGATGAGAGAGACTTTTAAATAGGAGATGTCTACCTCCATGCCCAGCAAAGAGTGGATAGTCTCAGGAATGAGGATGACTGCTCACTCCTTGGCTTAGATCCTCAGCGAGGAAGAGGATGAGGGGGAACCTATGTGGCCTTATGAAGAGGGTGCGGGTCCACAGCCTTGGGCTCTTGCCTCGGAGGAGCAAACAGAAGAGATTGGTGACTCCACAGCCCTGTCCCCACAAGGAGGAGTCAAAGATCCATTTTACATTGCACTGAGTATGCGTAGCTGGCAGAACCAGGACTGGCTGCCCCCAAGCCAGGACAGAGGTCTAAAGTTGATCAAGTGTAGTCAAGAGGAAAGACTGGTTCGTAGGAAGGTGAATGACATCCATGGGATATCCTTTCCTACCTTTCCTCAGAGAGTCTGGGAGGACATAGAAAGAAACAGGAAATCCTGGATAGTGGAAGAGGCAACAAAACATGTGCAAGTGCAGGTGCAAGTCAGTATGTCCGAGACTGAGTGTTCCAAGAGAAATTCAGACAATGGAAAGTGGGCAGAACACTATTCATAGACACTGTTCGGATTGTGGATGGAGAGGGCCATGAAACCTTCTTCAATGTGAATTTTGAGTGCCCAGATGGGGTAATAATTCTTGCACCTGACTCATTGTGTTACTTTTCCCAATGCAGCCAACTTTCTGCAAATGTGCCCATGCCTACCAAATGGAAAGCAGAGCAATGGCAGCCAGTGCTGCCATCCAGCCATTGGTGTACCTATGTTGTTCCACCAGACTGGTATTCCAGGAGCCAGGTGCCCCAGATTCATCAGCCTTTCAGTATACTGGCTTTCCAGACTCCATTGCCTGGCCTGCCAGATGACTTCGTATCCAGAGAGGACACCAGCCCAGCTGTATCCTGATTCATCACTTGGGATTTTGGCTGACTTCAGACCAGCTTTCCTTTTCTTTTCTGTTCCAAGTTTCCATCTCCTAGATGACATCAGTCCAGCAGTTTCCAGGTGTGCCATCCTGCTGTTTTCTGGAAGATGTCCACCCAGCTGTATCCGAAGAATGCTGCCAGGGAGAGTCTTTGGCTGGAAATCCAGGTGCCGTATCGATTTTGTTCTTCAAGGGGCTGGTAAGTCCAGACTTTTCTATCTTAATGACATTGCAGTACACAGCCTACACCTAGCAGACTTCAGACTGTTTGAACTGTCCTCAAATACTCTCCACTTCGGGATTACAGTCCTACCAGAACTGTGCTTCACCGGGCTCTGGCCCAGAAGAGACTCTTTTTGGACTTGCCTTTGGGCACTGTTGTCACTAGATGGGACTTTTAGGGCCTTCCATCCCCCAAAATGTATGTTGTAAATAATGTTTTTGTTTTTCTACTGTTTATACTGTTTTTCTACTTTTCTAAAAAATATATTGTTGGGATTCTCCAGTGTTTGATGGTAGGGGTTAGATAGTTACTGTGTTTGCAGATTAGGGGTCATTTTTGTATTTTCTCTTGTGGGTGATCCTGAAGAAGACAAGAAAAGAAGACAAGAAGAGGAGTGAGAGACTCATTGGACTCCCAAGTGCTTTAAAGGAGTTGTGTTTAAAGTGCTATGTTGTTGTTAACTGTGTTAACTTTTTCCTTCCACAGATATGGTTGTGGGGAGGGGGAATGTGGAGGAAAGGGAGAAGGGAGAGAGGGAGGAGACAGAGCACAGGTAATAAATTAGGAGTTAAAGAAGATGCAACAATAGAAGAGTTTTGGTAGTCTGAGGTGGTCATCAACCCTGAGAACAGGGAAGGGAGACTGGGTTGGAGGGGGAGAAAATGGAATGGATAACCTTTCAGAACTTGTAGGGGTCATTAATGTTGTTCTGGAATGTGGATGTAAATATTCAGACTTAGCAAGTCTTATGGCTTTGGTACAGGCATTACGAAGATGTTGATAGTTTACCAAAGCAGCCATGGAGCCAGTGATCTTAAAAGAACACCAGGCAAGTCTCTGGTATGAAGGCAAAGCTTTTATCCAGGGAAGATAAGAGCCCCATACTCTGTTTTTTTCTCAGGGGAGCATAATGATCCCATACAGCCATGAATTTGGATTTAAAGTATTGGAGAACAAAATTTATATTATTGGCTGTTGAGATCAGGGACCAATCCGTTGCCCTAGGTCAGTTGGGAAAGAGGACAAGTCCAGGATCCCTAAAGGACTTGAGATGCATAAATGTATGGGAACATTAGAACGATGTATCTTGCTCACACAGTAAACCATATGATGGTCACTGATGGAGTCAGGAAGGATTCTTGCATCCACAGTACAGTGGGGATGAGATTAGAGGACCCAGTCTAACAGAGCATGATTTAAAGATTTAAAATTTAGGTGAATGAGGTCAGAAATCAATTGAGCCAATTGCAGTGACTTTACATTTTGAACAATTTTATTTGTATTGGGGGAGAGCCAGTTTACATTAAGGTCACCAAGAATATAAATCTTACCTCTGGAAGAGTTAGAATATATAGATGAAAGGAGCTCAGTAACGAAAGCAGGGGAAATACCAGAACAACAGTAAACACCAACAATAAAGATGGGGGCAGGAAAAGGAAGGGAGAGTTTAAGCAGGAGCAGCTCATAGGAAGAAGGGGAAGAGACAGCAAGAATAGTCACAAATTGGATACGGGTGGATATATGTAAACAGCCACACCACCGTCCCTCTTTGTGCAATCTTGACTGGCTACAATGTAGCCAGGGGTAGTTACAGCAGAATTCTGTACCTTAGAGGAGAGCCAAGATTTAGATACTGATACATCTGGCCAAAGGTTAAGCACGACAGGCTATAATTGGTCCATTTTTGAGAGAAGACAACAGCTGTTTAAATGAGCAACCCTCAATCCTTTGGGAAGTTGTAGGGATGAAGTAGTGATGGGGCCAGGATAAAGTTCAATGTCACCTGCTGACAAAAGTAGCAAGGTGACAAGGAGCTTTAAAGAGCCCTTAATGCTGTTGTGACAACTTCAAAAAAATTTATATTTAGATTTTTTTCTGTAATTCTGTCTAACTTTTTTATTAATAAGGACATTTGCATGTAAACAGGATCATCAACATCATCATCATCAAATCTTTATTTATTCAGGCGAACATCATTGAGCAAGGCTCATTTACAAGATGGACCTGATAAGGTCAAGGTTCAATAGTTGATACACAACAGATACATCATACACTTATATAAGACAGTTATACGTACAGGGGAAAATAACGTTTATAAACACAGTGATGTACAGTAAATTCACATAATAAAAAAATGGTTACAGGAAAGTTAAGCTAATATTTACAGTAGGTACAATATATACATATCCCAGTGGGGGGGGGCATGGCAGACACTCAACATAATGTAATACTAGGATGGTGAAGGTATTACTGGGTGCCATAAGATGGGGTGTCTGTCTGGAAGGAATATGCCAGTTTGGAAGGGAGATTTGTGAGATGACAATGCTAGCTCTAGTGGTAGCAATTGCATTTCTCTTTGAAGAAGACTGTACAATGCTGCTTAAAGGATGCAAATGGAATGATATTGACAGTTTTAGGATTTTTGTAGGGTGTTCCATGCTATAGCTAGAGAATAGCTGATCGCTGCCCTCCTAGCCTGGTGTTGAATTTGGGCAATTTGAGCAGGATGATGTTGTTGCTTCTTAGGGCATAGGAGCTAGGAGAGGTCTGGGTGAAGCAGTCCAGGATATGGTTTGGAAGTTTTTTAGACAACGCTTTGTAAATCCATAGTGCTGCATTTCTGTCCCTTCTGAGGTGAAGGGAAACCCACCCAACTGCAGCATAAAGAGAGCAATGATGAGTATTAGATGGCAGATCTGTAATGAAACTTATTGCTCTATGATATAAGGTATCCAACTTGTGATGGTAGGAGATGGGGCAGTGACTATAAAGGAAGTCTGCATAGTCAACAACTGATAGAAAAATGGCCTGGACTAACCTCATCTTTGATCACTGCCCTATCTGTTCTGGCTTCTTGCCCACACCTGACATCACAGTTCTGTTTATGACATCACAATCTGTTGCTATAGAGATAATTATGATGCCATAAACACTGATTATGATGTTAGGTGTAGACAAGCAGAAAGAGCAGATAAAGTGTAAGGGACAGTAATCCTCTGTCATACAACTGTCCTCAGTAATAGAGACAAAAGGGGAAGGAATGATAGAAAATATATGAAATATAAAATTTATTGTGTCTAAATCTCACATTTGTTGTAAAGTTTTT
Organism: Neoceratodus forsteri; assembly: GCA_016271365.2. Classification (NCBI taxonomy): domain Eukaryota; kingdom Metazoa; phylum Chordata; order Ceratodontiformes; family Ceratodontidae; genus Neoceratodus; species Neoceratodus forsteri. The sequence continues at coordinate 89,996,060 of JADMNL010000024.1, forward strand.
TTATGGTGTTGGGGTTCCTTAAAGAGTCAGAATTCTGCCTGGAAGAGGGAGGCTGGAGGGAAGTTGAGGAGGGAGAACAGGGAAGAGAAGAGACATCAAACACCAGAGAACTTCAAGGTGAAGCCAAGGAGCAAGAAGAATTCCACAGCAAGAACACCGGAGAAGAATGAAGGAGAGAGGAAGAGAGGAGAGTAGGGGATGAGGAGGCAGAATGCCTAACATGGGGGGGAGGGGAAGGCAGCAGATGATGGATGAGAAATGAAAGGAGAGAAGAGGGTGAGAAACACCTGTGAAGTTAACAGCATAGTGGAGAAAAAGTGCAAAAACAATTTAACAAATAGGTAAATAAGTAAAAGGAGGGAGACAGATAAGGTAGTATGATGAAATTAAAAGATAGGGAGAGGAAACCAGCTGAACTTAATAGACAGTGAAATAAAAGGAAAGATGAAAATAAAATACAGGGGAAGAAGCCTGACCCAGAAAGAGAGATGACAGAGATGATGGGTAAGCTAGAAGTTAGTGAATAGTCAGCCAGAATAGGATAGGGTGTTCAAGGTAATATTAAACTGGGCCAGATAGTGAGAAAACAGGAAGGCAGTGAAGGTAGATGGAACTGAAAGATAAAAGATAACCTGGCCAATGTGGGAAGGGGGGCACTCAGAAACAAAGAAATACAATAAGTAAAACAAAAGCGGATATGGACTCACCTGTTGTGAGACAGAAACAACAATTAATAAATAGTAAGAATACTAAGAATTAAATGCTCACATTCAAAAAATAGGCTAATAGCTACTGTACAATGAGGGTAACTTGAGAAGTGTGTACTGGGATAAATTATTTTTTTTCATTTAATTGCGGAATTAACATCTTTGAGCCAGAAAGCTCTTTTACAAAGGTTCCATGTCAAGTAAACGTGAGACAAAATTTACATAAGACAGGTTACACAGCATTCCAGTAAAAGAGGTTACATGCTGTATAAGTAACAATCCCATAGGCTGTAACAGTGTCAGCAGACATTTCTGTAAGATTAGGTGCAATTCAACATCATGAGCTAGTAACAGAATAAAAAAAGGAGAAGGAGTCAGACAGATGTTTGCACAGGGCAAGGTGGGAGCTGCCTGAGGTGGCTTTGTCACAGAGTGAGGAAAGTGGAGAGAGGAAAGGGCGGGGTGGGGCAGCCTCCAAGGAGCTTTGTCTGAGAGGGGGTGGAGGGAATGGGGTGGGAAAAGGGAAGGGGGAGGTAGGCAGGGGGTGGATTAGTTGTGTAAGTGTTTAGTTATGTGTGTTTTTTAATTGCAATCACAAGGGGTCTTTTGGGCCAGGAGGGTAAGCAAATTAGAATAAAATCAGAACATAGATACTATTTCAAGCTATAACTAACTAGCAAATAACAGAAAAAATGCAGCTGAAATACAGAAATATAGATGTATGGCTCACAACAGCTGCAATACAAATGAAGGAGAAACATGACTAAACAGAATAAATGAAGCTTACAGTTCAGCAGGCACAGTCAGTCAGAACTGGATAACCTACTGAAGCCTAAAGCAGCAGCAATTAAACACAATAGGTAAATAGCTATGAAAGGGAAGCCCAAGAAGAGCGTACTAGGATGCAATAGAACTTAAATACTCTTTCAAGTTATAATTGAAAGGCTCTGCCTGCAGTTCAATGGGTGAGCAACCAGCTACACCTACTTCCTGAACTATATAAGCAGCCCCTCCCAGCCTCCATCTGAAGCACTTTCTCTTTGTCAACCGGGCCTTTATTGGTCCTTCTCCTCACTTTGGGCCTGCTGGGGCCTTGCCCCCCCCTCAGTTGGTTTGTGCCCTGGACTTTGCTTGGTTTTTGTTGGATGTGTTCATGTGTCTCTCCTGCTTTGGTTAGTATTTGTTTTGCTTCTGACTGCTATGTGCTTCCCTGTGTGCTGTTTTTCTGTTCTACTGTGTTTGTTCTTTGGTTTTGTGTTTTCTTTTGGGGCATTCTAGTTCCCTTTTATTTGTGCTGTGTTGCTCCTTTGCTGTGCACTGGCTCCCTTTCCTCTCTGGCTACCCAGTATCTTCTGTCTTCCTGCATTTGTTTTCTGTTTCAGCTCCCATTTCCACCCTCTGCTGCTGCTTTCATTTAATGGCCTGTGCCTGGTCTCAGCTCTTACTGTCAACTAGCAGCTGCAGGGAGTGGCAGCAGGTACTGCTGCATTCCTGTTGCAGCTCCAGGTACATTGTGCTGCTTTTGCTCCATCCTCAGTTCTTTGGGGTTATAGTTTCCTAGTGTCCTGTGTCTATATTGTTGGTTGTTTGTTTTATTTATACTGGTAAGTCTATGGGCTACAGACCTGATTTCATGGTCAGCCAGTTATACATAAAAAAAACATACAGCAATACAAAGGACATATAACATATAGTGTATGGTAGAATGTTGTTATGGATAGAAATCCATAACTAGAATGGAGTTGTTATGCTGCAGTAGCTATGTCATCACAGCTGTTATGCTGCACTAGCTACAGTATGTCACTACTGCAGCATAACAACTTGGAATGCTGCCACATGGTTGCTTTCCTCAATCCAGTTAAGTTGGAAGTTACATTTTTTTTTAAACTTGAACTTGCATAAACATCTACAGCACACTGTCAGAAAAAAAAGAAAATGTTAAAATTTCTATTCTCTTTTGTCTTCTCCAGCTGGTTTTGTGCGATTTTCTATGATGTGACTACCCATTCACTATAAAAGATTGTGTATGAGCAGTCATACACAAACAAGGAAATTCTTGTATCTTGAGGTTCCCTTGGTAACAGAGTACCTCTCGAGCTGCACTCTCGAGGTCATCTGTTACCAAGGAAATCTCTCGATACAAGAATATCCTTGTTATGTATGACTGCTCATACACAATCCTCTATATAATCAACAGCAGACATAGCAACATGACATTTCAGGTAAAACATTTGCATTCACTTTCTAGCATAAGGTAATCTTTAAGTTTCGTCCTAAAAATCATCAGAATAATTAACAGGGAGTTAATAAAACAGGGAAGTGCATACAATGGTGAGTTTTGTCCCATGGTAGATTTCATCCTAGGTATTGCAAATAATGTTTTATCAGCAGACCTTGTGTAAGCAGAACTAATAAGCCTTTTAAATAAAGTGTCAGAAACCTCTGGTCCCCTATTTAATGTCATTTTCTTGGCCAGTATTCCAGACTGGAATTTAAAGCATAGATCTAAAGGCAGGAGATCTGCTGCCCTTAATAATAGACAATGATATGTCCTCACTGAAAGCTGTGTTGAAAATCTACCAATCTGAATCAAAAGAATTTTAACTTTATTTAGTAGTCCATCCCCAGCAGTAAAGTAAATCAATAAACCATAATCAATAATAGGAATAAGGAAATTCTGGGCAAGATTTTTCTAGTAGATGGTACTAGAAGTGAGTTAAGTCTATATAAGACCCCTAATCTTTGGTGAATAACTTTGATCATATTGGAAATGTGCAGTTCAAACATCAAGCTTCATCAATTATTTAATTTCATTTTTTTATACCTGTAAATCTGATGAGCAAAAATTGCCTGCTTTCATGGATGACAAGTTACAATAATACAAAACCAAAAAAAAATAACATAATTTACATTAAACAGACTCCCAAAACATATAATTACTACATATTCATAAAAATTGTGGTCAACAAGTACGTTTAAAGTGACTAATGAGCCATTGCTTAAGGCAAAATTTATAACCACAAATAGCCTGACAAGCAGACAAGTCCACTGGCACAACATTAAAGAATGAAGATGCTCAGAACAGAGGAGACCTAAGGCCATTAGATTTCTTAGTTTAAAAACAGAATTAGAAGTCCCAAATATTTAAATTGTTGTACTTGATCAAGATTTTCTCTCTGCACTGTCTGTAAAGATAACACAGCATCTTTCCCTGATCTCTTTCTAGATTTCAAGAAAACCATAGACTTTTTTTTTTTCATTTAGTACCAATCTATTATTAATAAACCAGTTATGGGCTGCCTGAAAATCGCATGTCAAACTTTTATGGACAGTGATAAGGTTCGATCTGCTTGTCAGGATCACCACGTCATCAGCATAAAGTAAAATCTGATAATTAGTGCAGACTGAGGGAAGAGTGTTTAAAAATAAAGACTAAACAAAAGAGGATCTGAAACAGACAACAAATGCAGGAAGACAGAGAACATTGTTAGTTTGTGCTGCAGATTTCTAATTGTTGTTTTCTTCCCTTCTGTAGCCCTGTGCCTGTGCTGTAGCTCCTTTCCTCAACAATTTAGTAAGCCCTCAGTTCCCTGCATTTTCTTTTGTATGCTCAGCTCAGCCTGTTGTTTACCTGCCTACCTATCCACCCTCAGTTCCCTGCATTTTCCTTTGTATGCTCGGCTCAGCCTGCTGTTTTCCTGCCTACCTATCCACCCTCAGTTCCCTGCATTTTCCTTTGTATGCTCGGCTCAGCCTGCTGTTTTCCTGCCTACCTATCCACCCTCAGTTTCCTGCAATAATTGTTTGTTTTGGCTCCCATTCCGCCATCTCTGCTGCTTCTGGTTCTGATTATTCCTTGCTCCTGGTGTGCTGTTTTACTCCTTCCTTCCCTTCTTTGGGGATTTCTTGCTACGATCTTTATTATGTTTAACAGTTTGTTCAGCCTGTTCAACCTTACCAGTTCCCTTTCTTTATCACTATTTTAGCTCAGCTGCTGCTGTATTTAATCAGCATGCAATCACACTTCATTTTATTTGTGCATACCTGTCTGTAACCTCTGCTGATCCTGAAGCATTCTGCTTGCCCTGTACTCTACTGTCCGTAGCCCTTGCTGATCCTGAAGCACTGGTTGCCCTATGCTGTACTGTCTGCAGCTCCTGCTGGCCCTGCATCATTCTGGTTCCCTATGCTGTACTTTATGTGGCTTTTGCTGACATTGAATCTGTTTGGCTGCTCTATGATGTACTGTCTGTGGCCCCTGCTGGCCCTGCATCATTCTGGTTCCCCTGTGCTGTACTTTATATAGCCCCTACTGGCCCTGAATCATTCTGGTTGCCCTCTACTGTCTAGTCTTTAGCCCCTGCTGGTGGAATCTAGCCTGAGTCTATTCCAGTTCTATATTTCTTCTCCATGTGATTTGAACCTGCTTCCATGCATTGTACCTAGCATTATTCATGAACAGCCCTTCTATTTTTTTTAATCTGCTTCCTTCTACCATGGAGGTCAGCTCATCTACAGCTGTTTCTGTTAACTAGTTTTAATCTGCATGTGGGTCACGGAGCCTTACCGTGGCTTCTTTGTCCTGCCTATGGCAGAGGTCTGAGGGGGTCTGGTGGAGAGTCATGGCCCGTGTGGTTCATTTACCACGTGTTCATTATTCTGCCTTCACCCTGGGACCTGCTGTCTTGTCTCGCTTACCCCTGGGAACTGCTGCCTTGTTTCTCTTACCCCTAAAACCTCCTGCAATGTCTCCCTTTCCCCTGGGACCTACTGCCCTGTCTCCTTTTCCCCTGGAACTTACTACAATGTTTCCCTTGCCCCTGGAACCTACTGCCTGTCTCCTTTACCCCTGGACACTGCTGCCTTGTTGCCCTTTCCCCTTGGAACTACTGTCTTGTCTCCCTTCCCCCGGGAACTGCTGCCTTGTCTCCCTTGCCCCGGAACCTACTGCCTTGTCTTCCTTACCGCGGAACCTACTGAAATGTCTCCCTTACCCCTGGAACTGACTGCAATGTCTCCCTTACTCCTGGAAACTACTGTCTGCCTCCCTTACCCCTGGATACTCCTGCTTTGTCTCTTTTACCCCTGGAACTTGTTACCTTGTCTCCCTCACCCCTGGAGCATCCTGCTCTGTCTCCCTTGCCCCTGAAACTTGTTGCAATGTCTCCCTTACCCCTGGAATCTACTGCCTTGTCTCCCTTACCCCTGGGAACTGCCACCATGTTTCCCTACCCCTGGAACCTGATGCCCTGTCTCTCTTGCCCCTGGGACCTACAGCCCAATATTCCTTCCCTGTGTAAAAATGTATGTACCTCTTTTTGCCTTGAGTCATTATTACGTCACCATCACCATTGCTATGCTCATGAAGCTCAGCATGTTTACTGCCTCTTTGGGGTTTGTAATCTGATCAAACATGTTTCTTTGTATTCAGTGGGACTCAAACCAGAGCCTAATGCCCTTCTATATTACTTGTCCCTTAGCAAATCTGCTTAACTGCAATTGTACCAAGCAATGTGACTAGACTATAAAACTGGATGGCTACGCCACCTTCAGGCTGGACAGGCTGGGCAAATGAGCTGTACTGTATATTTAAGGGACACACTTCAAGGGCTGTCCTGTTTGGGAGCAGGAAGTGAGTGATCACAGAGCTACCAAAGACCCACCATCCTAGAAGGGCAAGAGTAGCTCTTCATCCCGCCCAGCTGCTGGAGGTCTGACTCTGAGCAAGTAAGGAGAATACTGAGAAATATAGGAACTTCTTGTCTTAGAACAGGAAGATCATGAGCTAAAAGGGCACAGAGGCAGTAAGTAAGTAGGGGAAGAAAAAAGACAAAAAAAGAAAATAAACAGAGGAAAGAGTAAGTATTCCAAACAACAGTTAGGGGGCAAGAAAAAAGACATGATGGGAGTGGTGCAGTGCAGGGACTGTGGAGCAGCAGTCTTCTGGGAGACGTTCTGGAGGATGCAGTGTTGTCCCATCTGCAGGCACCTTTCTGGGCTGAGGGAGGAGGTTGCCCATCTCCAGGCTGAGTTGGCCAGGATTTGTGGGACCTCCTCTCTCACCTGGAGACCACCAGGGTCACTGCCATTGCCTCAGAGATCACCAAGAAAGAAGAGTGGTTGGACCACAGTGGGCTCAGGGAGGGTGAGGGTGGTGGAACAGAGGTGCATCCCTCCAGTTGTACCTCTCCACAATTTATATGCTGTTCTGGAAAAGTGTGGTTCCTCTATGGAGGCACCCACAGTGGAGACCAAGGAGGATGCTGGGAACCTCAACAAAGGAGAACCACAGAAGGGTGGCATGGGACCCCACAGGGGAAGGAAACAACTTCTGGTGGGGGACTCCATTGTTAGGAAGGTAGAATTTGGGGAAGAAGGGGAAAGGGAGGTAAGGTGCCTGCCTGCCTGGCACCATGGCTTAGAGGAACAGGGAGTGAATCCTCAGGATCACAGAAGCTGACATGGGGGAGGGAGTTGGATGTCATTGTCCACCTATGGACAAATGACCTGGCTAAGAAAGGGATCAGAGCAGTGCAAGAAGCATTTGTGGAGATGGGGAGGGGCCTTAGACAAATAGCACACATGGTAACCTTCTCAGAGGTGCTGCCTGTCTATGGCACAGGTGAGGCTAGGGTGCTTCACACCATGGAATTCAATCAGTGGTTGAAAAACTGGTGCAGAGCTCAGGGATTTGGCTTCATTGTGGACTGGGGGTCTACCTGGATGGATGCAGGCCTATACTGGCATGATGGTCTGCATCTGTTCAGGAGGGGAACCAGGATCCTAGGTGATAGGTTTAAATACTTCATTGGAAAACATTTAAACTAACCAAAGGGGGAGGCACTGGAAAGGAGCAGGGAAATCCTAGCCCTCCCAAAAAAAATCAGAGTACTAAATGAATTAGACACCAACATAGAGATGTCAACAGGGAGAAGCACTGGGGTAAATGGAGAAAGTGACAAATGGAATAAGCAGGGATGGGGCAAAAAGGGGTAAGGCCATCAAGAAATAGAGGGTAATGAGTGTCAATGCCCATAGTCTGGGCAACAAGCTCCCTGAACTGGTGGCCTTGATGGAAGAGGGATGCCTGGATATTGTAGCAGTCACAGAAACATGGTACACAGAGAACCATGACTGAGATGTTAACATACCAGGGTACACAACCTACAGGAGAGACAGAAAGGGCAGAAGGGGGGGAGTAGCTCTCTATGTAAAGGAAGGGATAAAAGCAACTGAACAAAACAGTAAATAAGAAGGAGAGGAGGAACTGTGGGTCACCTTAGAGACTAGAAATTACACCACAATCCGCACAGGAGTTGTATACAGACCCCATGTCAGGGGGAGGGAATAGACAAGGATATGATAGAAGGCATACTTAGGATGGCAGAGAAAGGGGAGATACTGTTGATGGGGGACCTTAATATGCCAGATGTTAACTGGAGCACCTTTGCTGCAGCCACATCCAAAAGCAAGGCCTTTCTTGGTGTCCTTCAGGTGGCATGCCTCAGACAGCTAGTTTTGGAACCTACTCATGAGGGAGCAATCTTAGACCTCGTACTCTTAAATGGGGACAGTGAGAGGATCTCAGATCTAGAAGTGGGTAGCCATTTGGGAACAAGTGAACACCAAACAGTGTGGTTCATGATAAACTCAGCTACAGAGTCAAGCCATACAAAAGTGAGGGTTCTGGACTTCAGGTGGGCTGACTTTGGCAAGATGGGACAGTGCCTTAGAAAAGCACTAGCAAACAGGCTAGAAGGAGGGGTGGAGCAACAATGGGGAAATATCAAAACTGCCATCACAGAGGCAGCAAGCCTTTGTGTGAAGCAAATAAACAAATCAAAACAAGAGAAAAAGCCACTATGGTTCTCAAAAGAAGTGGCTGTGAAGGTTAGGGAGAAAAAGATAGCATTTAGGAAGTATAAGGAAACACAGAAGGAGCAGGGCAGAGAACTGTACCAGTTAAGGCAGAAGAAAGCAGGGAGGGTAGTCAAAATAGCAAAGGTACAAACTGAGAAAAAGATAGCCAACTCGGTTAAGAAGGGGGATAAAACCTTTTATAAGTATATCAGGGAGCATAGAAAGACAAAGGAGGGATAGTAAGGTTGAATAGAATGGATAGCGGGTGGGCAGAGGGTGACAGTGAAAAAGCAGGGATACTGAATGAATACTTCTGTTCAGTATTCACAAAAGAGGAAGTGGGGAAGGTGACTAATCCAATTAACAGAAGCACTCTGGAGAGGGGGGTCAATCCCAGTCCTTTCACAGAAGAAAGGGTTCTGAAAGAACTCCTAAAACCGAAGGTGGACAAAGCAATGGGGCCAGATGGAATTCACCCCAGAATTCTAAAAGAATTAAGCAGAGAACTAAGGACACCACTGACTACCCTTTATAACAAATCATGGGAGGCTGGTGTGGTATCTGAGGACTGGAAGAAGGCTGATGTGATTCCCCTTCACAAAAGAGGGAGCAAGACAGGGGCAGCAAACTACAGACCTGTCAGTTTGATGTCTGTAGTAGGGAAAGTGATGGAATCACTTCTGAAGGAAAGAATTGTTGAGTACCTAGAGGCCAGTGGGGCACAGGACCCAAGGCAGCATGGGTTCACAGCAGGAAGGTCATGTCAGATGAATCTAATTGATGTCTTTGACTGGGTGACCAAAGTAGTAGACCAGGAAGGGGCTGTGGACATGGTCTACCTAGACTTTAGCAAGGCATTTGACACAGTCTCACACAAAAGATTAGTAGTCAAATTAACCAGCCTTGGAGTGGTTCCCATGGTGGTAGCCTGGGTAAAACATTGTCTAAACAACAGGACACAGAAGGTAATTGTAAATGGAGTCCACTCTGAAGAAAGAGGGGTTACTAGTGGGGTACTGCAGGGTTCAGTACTGGGTCAAGTCCTTTTTAATGTCTTTATAAGTGACATTGCAGAGGGACTGGAAGGAAAAGTATGCCTCTTTGCAGATGACACAAAGATCTGCAACAGGGTTGATACACAAGGAGGCGTGGAAAGGATGAGAAGGGACTTGGCAAGGTTGAAGGAATGGTCAGAAGTATGGCAGCTTAGATTTAATGCAAAGAAGTGCAAAGTAATGCACCTGGGAAACAAAAACCCAGAGGAAGATTATACAATGGGGGGGCGGTAGTAACAATAACAAAAATGGAAAGGGACCTGGGGGTAATTGTATCAGATGATCTTAAGGTTAGCAAGCAATGTGAGAAGGCGATAGGGAGGGCTGGGGGATACTAGGATGTATAGGGAGAGGCATCACCAGCAGAAAACAGGAAGTTGTTATCCCCCTGTACAGACAGTTGGTGAGACCTCATCTGGAGTACTGCATCCAGTTCTGGAGACCCCATCTCCGCAAGGACATAGACAGGATGGAGGTAGTTCAGAGGAGGGCAACTAAAATGGTGCAGGGTCTGCAAGAGAAGCCATACGAGGAGAGGCTAAAGGAGCTTAATATGTATACCCTTGAGGAAAGAAGGTAGAGGGGGGACATGATAGTAACGTTTTAGTATCTCAGTGGAATCAACAAAGTCCAAGAGGGTAGCATCTTTCAGAAAAAGAGATGTGCAAGAACAAGGGGACACAATTTGAAGATAGAGGGGGGAAGGCTCAGGAGCAATGTGAGGATGTATTTTTTCACAGAGAGGGTGGTGGACATATGGAACAGCTTTCCTGAGGAGGTGGTGGGGCCTAAAACTGTGGGAGAATTCAAGAATGCATGGGACAGACATAAGGCAATTTTTTGGGGGGGTAGGAAGAAATAGGCTGTTGGTTAAATAAGATCTGCAGCTTATCCTCTAGGTAGGAAATGGGCAGACTAGGTAGATAGCAATTGTATCTGCCATCAAAGTCTATGTTTCTATGTTTAAGAGCTGGCATCAGCCCCCAACCAATGGGAATTCACAAATGCTCAGTATTAAAGTCCAAGTGGGCACTGGGGGCAAATCCATCACTTTAGTTACTGTCTACATACCCCCTAAAGATCAGACTGCTGGCTTTGACTCAGTAGTAGACTACCTATTGCAGCACAGACTCACCTCTAAAGTTCTTCTGCTTGGGAATTTCAACATCAATTGGCTGTCCCATGAGGCGTCAACTTACAAAGACACCCTCTCTGGTCTCAGCATGACCCAACTAATTGAGACCCCCACCCACGTGAATTACCACACTGATTCAAGTACACTAATAGACTGGCTGCTAACCAACAGATCTGACAGAGTTACCAGCACCAAGGTACTCCCTGATGTCATCAGTGACCACTCCCCAATTCTCTGCACATGGACTAACAGAACTCCTAAAACACCTCCCAAAGCCATCACCACCCATGTAGTAAAAAAAGGTCAGCTCAACTCCCTTAAAGCACACCTCCTGCACCAGGACTGGTCTATTATCTACAGTACAAAAGATGTTGACTCTGCTCTGAAAGACTTTGTTAGGAAATTCAACTCCTTCTGTGATATTTTTGCACCCTATAGGGCTAGGAAAATCAAGGGGACCAGTAAGTCATGGATTTCCCTGACATTGCTAGATTTAATGCAAGTAAGGGACAACCTATGGTACACAGCCAGTAGCTCTGGGTCCCCTATTAACTATCAGAGATACAAGGCTGCCCACAATGAATGCACTTGGGCCATCCATTTAGCAAAAAGCAATTACTTCAAATCCCAGCTTGAAAACTCTTGGGGAGATGGCCACAAATTTTGGGACAACGTAAAGTCACTCACTGGTAAAACCAATAAAATGCCACCCACAATGCTTGTTATCAACAGTATCACAACGCAAGACCCTACTGCAATCGCAAACCACTTCAACAAGTCTTTTACAGACCTAAGTGGTATATGTGACACTTGGACAACTGGTTCTGATTGCTCTGTGATTTTGTAATGTAAAAATGTGTTATTGAGTGTCTCTAATGGGACATCCTGTGCTCCTGGGATGACCCCTTCCCCTCCCCTCCCAGGTTTCAGTTCAAAGGACAGGATATGTTAAATGGCAGATCTCTGTAATGTGATTAACTTCCAAAAAGTCACATTTTATGGCCCTTGTTACTGAGCTGTGCTGCTTTGAAGCCAGGAACTAAAATATCCATTTTATGACATCTTCAGAGGAAAGAACAGTTCACTTCAACTGGTGCTAAAAGAAGCTATATGACAGCCAAGTGAGAAAAACTGCAGAGTTGTAAAATTCCTGTGATGTCTTGGGAAGCAGGAAAACCACACTAGATCAAACAGTCATATTGAGAAAAGACTTTTGCTGATGTCACCTTATTTAAGTTACCTCCTGAGTGATAAGACATCCTGCTTGTATAATTTTTAATATTTTAAAAGAGGAGCTAGGTGGCATCATAGAAGGGTGGAGACACAGGGTTTAAACTGTATTCTGTATTTCCACTTACTGACACATTCCTGTTGGACTCTGAAGAAACAACATCTACTTGAAGCACTGTTAGAAGATATACATTAGATAGACAAGTCTAATTGTATGGTGGTAGGAATTTGTCTGCACTTTTTTTGACCTTGTTCTTTTAAGTGATTGTATGCATTGTGATATATTGTTCTGTAGTTACATTTTACATATTTGTATCCATTTTCTTAGTAAACCTCTTATTTTAAAAGAGACTACCTGGTGTGCCTTTGAAATTCTTTCTTTTACAAGTGAAGTACAGAGGGGTAAAGTTGACACTGTTCATAAGCTTCCTGGTAATACCTAACTGGAAAAAGGTAAGAATTTTCCTAAGGTCTTTCATAGAGTTTTTAGGGTCATTTTGTATACCCGGTTAGGTGCCTGTAGGCAAAAGATATCTGGCATTTCCCTGAAGAGCAGAATTATCTGAGCCTGTACATTTGGGTACACTAGCAGAAGGTTCACAGTTTGAATCCCTCCAGAACTTGAGATTAAAGGTGATTCGGACCCACAAAACAGACAGCAGGGTTACCCTGTTCTATTACCCTGTTCACAATACTGTGCTCAGAGGTTAGCACTGTGGGAGCATAGGGCCTGACCTGCTCAGTGGGGTTGTGACAGTATACTCCCCACAGACTTTCTTGCTCCAGATACCAGCTGTGACCCTACAGGGGGGTCAACAATGAGACTGGCTATTCTGTTCCCCCTTTCTACCTCAAAATCATCTCCAAAACCACAGCCAAGAAGTACCTTCAGCAAGTACTAAGGAAGTCACAGTGAGCCAGTGGCCCCATAAATCTCATACTCCTAGCTTACACACTTGATGAGGTTCTTTCCCCACTAACAAGGATCCTCAACCTGTTCCTCATAACAAGAAATGTCACACATCCTGGAAAGTGGCATAGGTCACACCTGTCTTCAAAAATGGGAATAGGTCTATTCACTCCAACTACAGACCTATTTCTATCCTTCCACTGCTCTCAAAGGCACTTGAGAGGATTGTTTATGACCAGCTCATGGAATATTTAACGACAAGTATACCCTCCAATGCAATGAACAACATGGTTTTGGAAGCTTCATAGCATGAGCACAGCACTTGTGGAATTCACTGGCTATATCCATAAAGCTCTTGGATCAGGGCTCTTGATGGGGCTAATTACATTGACTCCACCAAGGCCTTCAACACAGTCAATCACAACCTACTGCTAAGTCAACTATCGAACAATGGACTATCCACAGAATTGGTGGAATGGTTCCAGAGCTACCTGACAGGACATGGTCAACAAGTGAAAATACAAGGCATCTTATCAGATCATCACAGTGTCACAACAGGGGTCCCCCAAGGCTCAATCTTGGGATCCCTTCTGTTCAGCCTGTTTCTCAACAACCTCCCTATGGCCTGCTGCAGGAATGTCCTATTATACGTGGATGATGCAGTACTGTATTCCAGTCACCGCAACCCCAAGCCCTTGAGGAACAACTTCTAGAATTATTTTACTGAAATTGAAGCTTGGTTTAGTAACTCCAAGCTACTACTAAACTACAAAAGACTAAGACAATGCTCTTCACCTTGGCACAGAATAAGCATAGATCATGCTGCCTAAATATCCAAAACAATCAGAACACTCTGCTCAAAATGGTCAACAGCTTCAAATATCTTGGGGTCACACTCAATATGCACCGAGAATATGAGGGCACTATTGATCAAGTAGCCAAGGCCACAAATGCAAGGCTAAGTCAATTATACAAGAATAGGCACTGTCTAATGGTTCTATGTGATGACAGTGACAGCACTACGGCAACCGGTGAAAGGTCACCCCCAGGATTGAGAAAGACCAAAAGGCGAGGAAGCAAGCGCGTGACCAGGGGAAGGGCGCAGCACCACACAGGGGAAAGGGGGTGCATCCACAAGGGAGAGGAATGGCACAGCCCAGGTGCATGCCAGTGAATGACAGAATGGCGAACGGAGCAGGAAAAAAACCACTACCACTACCACCACCAGCCACAGCACTGGGAGATGCGGAGGGACCACACATCACAAACGGGAGGCAGCATCAGCAACAATGGAAGGATGGAAAGCATGGGGGGGCACAGCAGAGGATGCAGGACAGCAACACACAGGGCATGGGTGTGCTGAAATGGGGCACTGATCTGGGGGGCTGCAGGGTGGATGGGCATACAGAGGTGTCATCGCAATGGGGTGATGTGCATGGGAATGGGGGTGTGCTGGTGACACCACAGTGCAACATTGGCATTACTTAGGCAGCACAATGGCAGGGCAGAGCACAGCCTGTGCCATGGATGCAGCTGGCACTGTGGACAGTGCCACACCCGACTACACCTGCATTTGAAAGTTATAGGTAAGCCCATACAGGTAGTCAGATGTGGGCCTGCTCCAATATGCAGCAACGATGGCAGCGCCACTCCTAGTTAAAAAATGCATAGAAAACAAATAAAGCTTAGCAAACCCACAAGAATACAAAATGATAAATAGGGCATTTTGTGTAGGAACTGTGTTTGCTGATTAGCTGTGTTTACAATGAATGCTGCTTTGGTTCCCTTCTGCTTTTGCTGTATTTTGTAGTGTGAGAAGACATTTGTTACACCGCAGATTCTGGACTACTAAGGTACATCAGGAGTTCTGTGCTGGTAAGTGGTGGGGCTACCTGTGTGGGTTTAAGCGGTAATAGGTTACATAGAAGGGTGGAAATGGTCTGCATATAAAAATATAAAAGCAGCATTTTAGCGGCTGCTGTATGAGTCAGCCTGTGGGAGTTTTGGGTGGTATTGTGAAAGTGTATGTGGGTTGGTAAGAATAGTGGTAATTGAAATTTTTAGGTTTTAATATAGTAATAAGTAGTAAAAAGTAATAAGTAGTAAGAATAATGGTTTAGGAATATTATGGGTAAATGAGACTATATAGGTCTTAATATAGTAATAAGCCATATTGTAAGCATATTTTTTAACTGTAAGGCCCTTGTATATGAGAGTAAATATAGTATTTAATAAATCTAAGTTAACTTTATATAATTTGTATTAGTACTATGAAAATTAATATGTGGGTTCTGAAATTTGTTGTGGGATGTTATCTGCTTAGTTGCTGCCCAAAAGTGTTACAATCTAACATAACGGGTGTTGAGGAGATAGAACTGAGGGATTATAAATATAATATCAAATGCACTCTGGTAGAATGGGAGGATTTAAGGCATAATTGGGTTGGTGAAATAATAGCAGGAATGTTGTTTCACAAAATGCAAGTTAGTTTGATATATTGGGTAACATTGCAGAGATTTGTTCTGGTTGGTTGGGGACAAAGTAAATAATCTATTAGTATGCAGGAAATGAATTCTGTCTGCGGTAGAAACCGTAGTAAACATTTGTTTTATGGGTTCTGTAAGCAATTGCCGGTGATGTGTTTGCTGCTGGGGGGGGTGTGGCATCCATCCAAATCCTGGACCTTTTGATTTGGGACATGGTGATATTAGTAATAGTGCCTTGGATATGGACTCATTGGATACTACCACACTTAAATTAAAACAAGGTGGTATGTGCATAGTCCATATGAATGTCTTCAGTTTGCTCAAAAAAATTGAGTATAAAAGGGAATGGACCATTAAATATGGTCCTGATGTTATTTTAACAATGGAAACGTGGTTAAATGGGAAAACTGCAGACAATCAAATTGGAATAAAAGGATATGGTGTTTGGCGGCAATATACAAACAAAAGGGAAGGGGTGTGATTACACATCAAACATTTTACAAGCAAGGCAGATTGATCAACACCTTAATTGGTATGGCTCTGAAGTTCTGGTCTTAGAGATGCAAATCCCTTATATGAAATCATTACTGATTTTGGGGGGTATATCGGCCACCTAGATGTACTCATGAGGTATTTGATGTGTTACAGGACTTTCTGGGGAAGTACTTAACTTAACATGAAATCCTCTTAACTGGTGATTTCAGTGTAGATTGGAAGACAATGGAAATCAATCACACAATTAAGGAAGTGTTGGTAAATTTAGGTATGGCCCAATTGATTGAGGGAATTACTAGGGTTAATAATAGATGCCAAGAAACATCAACCACTTTGGATTTTAATATTTACCACTCATCCAAAGAAATATGTAGATAGTGGTGTGCTCTCTGACTCTTTTTCTGACCACCAAATGATATTTTGTATAAGGAAACAGAGAATAAGAAAACAACCTGGTAAGACTGTTCATTTTAGGTCCTATAAAATTTTTGATTATATAGGGTTTATGCATGAATTGGACACCTATAAATGGGACAGATTGGCTATGGTTCCCAGTGTACAAGATGTGTGGAATCTATTCTATGAAGATTTTATGACTATCTGTAATCATTTTGCCCCTATTAGAGATAGGAGAATTAAATCAAATAACTCTCCTTGGTACAAAGGACAACTTACTAAGTTGAAAAGACAGAAAGATAAAGTATGGAGAGCTGCTAAAAACTCTAATAAGGAAGTTAATTGGGTTAAATATAAACAAATTCAAAATAAGTATACCTTTGCACTTAGGAATAGTAGGCAAGAATACTTTAACAAAGAACTGACTTCTAATTTATCTAGGAACCCTATTGAGTTCTGGAAAATTTTGGAAAAGGTAAATGGGGTACAAGTTATGGACTTTCCTGATATTTTTGAAATAAATAGCATTAGAATGCCATTAGGTCCACAAGTAGTGAATAGTTTCAACAATTATTTTGTTGCAATGGGCACAGCATCTCTTTCTCAACATCCCAATAAAGTTTCTGTACTTAATTTGCCCCAAGAGGCTATTGATTAGTTACCATTGGTTTTGAATTTGACTTAATATCTCCAATAGATATACAAAGAGAATTGTAAAAAATTAAAACAAAAAAGCTGGAGGATTAGATGAAATTCCCAATATTTTACTCAGATATGCAGCTCCTGTCATTTCGCATCCTTTAATAATAATTAATAATCCTTTTTAATAAGGTTATCAGAGATGAGCAATTCCCAGATATTTGGAAAAAGGCCAAGGTAACTCCTGTATTTAACAAGCATTTGTCAATGCCGAATGTTGATTGCATTGGTCTGTTGAGCTCGTTTAGTGGCTCTCTATCACTGACTCAGTCTGTTTGTCCCGGTGCTACAGGCTGCTCTTTTGTACTGGGCTGCTGCCTGCATTGGCACCTTGTTCTGCTGCGGAAGAAATCAGCAGCTGTCCCGACAGAGCTCTATTGAGGGGGCTCACTCCCCCTCTCTCACTCACTCATTCTGTTTCTCCTGGCACTGCAGGCTGCTCTTTTGTACTGAGCTCCTGCCTGTGTTGGTGGCCTTTTCTACCCACAAAGAAATCCACAGCTGTTCCAACAGAGCTCCGTTGAGGTTGCTCACTTCCCCTGTCTCACTCACTCAGTCTGGTTCTCCTGGCGCTGCAGGCTGCCCTTTTGTACTGGGCTCCTGCCTCTGTTGGTGCCTTTTTCTGCCCACAAAGAAATCTGCAGCAGTCCCGAAAAAGCTGTGTTGAACTCGCTTACTGCCCTTCTCTCACTCACTCATTCTGTTCTGCCGGTGCTGCAGGCTGCCCTTTTCTACTGGGCTCCTGCCTGCAGTGTTGCCTTCTTATGCCCACAAAGAAATTTGCAGCAGTTACAATGCAGCTCTGTTGAGCTCACTCACTCACTCATTCTGGTTTTCCTGCCACTGCAGGCTGCCCTTTTGTACTGGGCCCCTGCATGCATTGCTGCCTTTTTCTGCCCACAAACAAATCTGCAGCAGTCCCAACAGAGCCCTATTGAACTCACTGACTCCCCTCCTCACTCGCCTGTTCTATGTCTCCTGGCACTGCAGGCTGCCTTTGTACTGGGCTCCTGCCTCACATTGGTGGATTTTTCTGGCCAGAAAGGAATCTGAAGCAATCCCGACACAGCTCCACTGAGCTCGCTCACCCCCTCTGTCACTCTCACATTCCGCTTGCCGCGGTGCAAGCTGGCCTTTTGTACTGGGCTCCTGCTCATGCTAAGCCGCATTTATGCCCACAAAGAAATCTGCAGCAGTCACACTAGAGTTTGTGAGGTCGCCATTACCACTCTGTCACTCGTCATTCTGTTTCTCTTGGCGCCTGCAAGCTGCCCTTGTACAGGGCTCCTGCCTGCATTGGCGCCTTTTTCTGCCCACAAAGAAATCCCAGCAGTCCTGATAGAGCTCCATTGAGCTCACTAAGTCCCCTTGTCTCACTCACTCGTACTGCTTCTCCCACTGCTGCAGGCTGGCCTTTTGTACTGGGCCCCTGCCTGTATTGATGCCTTTTTCTGCCCACAAAGAAATCCACAGCAATCCTGACAGCACTTCGGTGAGTTCACTCACTCCCCCTCCCTCACTCATTCTGTTTCTCCCAGTGTTGCATGCTGCCTTTTTGTACTGGGCTCTTGTGATGGGGCCTTTGTCTGTCCACAAACAAATCTGCAGTCCCGACAGAGTTCAGTTGAGCTCAGTCACTCCCCTCTGTCACTCGGTCGATCTTAATCTGTCCCAAACACTGATTTCCCAGAGTGACCATGCTATTGTCCGGCAGGAGTGCAAAAACATATTTTAGCCAGGATGTGAAAATTGACAGCTGTAGTGTTCTTAGAGAGTTGTGAAAAAATGCCACTGTTGAAAATGTGGCATGACAGTATTACAAATTTGTGAAGTTACATTGGTGTGTGGAAACAGTTCAACCCACGCTTGTAACACAGTCATGCTATGGAGTTTCGTCACCAAATTTTCAACATAGGGATTTTAGGACCTCTGCTCATGAACAGTGCCACTGTCATTTTCTTAATCTGTCCCGAACACTGACTTCCCACAGTGACCATGTTATTCTGTGCCGGAACTGTGAAAACACATTTCTGTCAGGATGTCAAAAATGACAGCTGTACTGCTTATAAAGGGGTGTGGAAAAATGGCACTGTTGAAAATCTGGTGTGACAATATTACAAATCTGCAAAGTTACAAGGGTGCATGGAAAGTGCGCAATGCACACTTGTAACTCAATCAATTGATGGGCTATCATCACCAAATTTTCAACACAGGCATTTTAAGATCTCTGCTCATGAACAGTATCATTGTCATTTTCTTAATCTGTCCTGAATAGTGATTTCCCACAGTGACCACTCTATTCTGCGCCAGAAGTGAGAAAACACATTTCGGCCAGTATGGGAAACATGACAGCTGCACTGTTCATAAGTAGGTCTGGAAAACTGGCAATGTTGAAAATCTGAAGTGAAAATATTATAAATTTGTGAAGCTATGAGCGTGCGTGCCAACTGAGCAATGCACGCTTGTAACACAGTCATTTTACGGAGTATCGTTACCAAATTTTCAACATAGGAAATTTAGGACTTCTACTCATGAACAGTGTTACTGTCATTTTCTTAATCTGTCCTGAACACTGATTTCCCACAGCGACCACGCTATTCTGCGCCGGAAGTGTGAAAACACACTCCGGCCAGGATGTCAACAATGAAAGCTGTACTGCTCACAAGGAGGTGTGACAAAATGCCAGTGTTGAAAATCTGGCGTGAAAATATTGTAAATTCGCAATGTTTCAAGCATACGTAGCAACTGTGCAACGCACGCTCGTAAAACAGTCATTTTTTGGATTTTTTCCACCAAATTTGCAACACAGGCTTTTTGAGAGCCCATCTCATGAACACTGGCACTGTCATTTCATTAATCAGCCCAGAAGGGTGGTTCCGCACAGTAACTGTGAAACCACCTTTTGGGGCCGATTAACGCTATGACAGTTCAAGAATTCATGAGAAGGGGTCCCAAAAACCCCATGTTGAAAATTTGGTGAAAAAATTCCCAAAAATGCCCGAGATATGCACTAAAGTTGAAAAAAAACTACTCATTACATTATACAGCTTACCGGCATTTCCTCAGTTCGCGGTCGGCTTTGAAGAGTACAGACATGTTCCCGGTCCACAGAAGATCATCACGCCAAGCTCTGGAGGTAAGTATGGGGTAAGGGGGTGTGGGGAGGCAGGGTGCCCAGTGGGTGGGTGTGGGTTGTGGAAGGGGGCCCCAGAGATTACGAGGGACCGTTTCTTTTTCAGGAAAAAAACATTGTGGGACAGTTTTTAACTTTCCAGGGGCATGTCGTACACCAGAGTCTTGCTTGGGGTGCTGAACTATAGCCGACAGGGGATTGGGCACCCTCATCAGCAAACAACAAAAGTGGGGGATTCGTTTCTGCTGACGGGGATTGGGCACCCCCGTCGGCAAACAACAGAAGGGGGAAATTCTTTTCTGCCAAAGGGGATTGGGCACCTCGTTGGCAGACAATAAAATGGGAGGGTTACAGTATGCCAATGTGGAGTGGGCTCCCCCATCGGCAACTAAACAGGAGGGGGTAGATATTGTTTGTGAATATCAGACATCCTAAATCCCACCCTGCAATGACGGGTCGCTCCCTCATTGCAGCAGATGGCTGATGCTGCACTGACGAGGCGGCCTCTGATTGCAGCGGCTGATTTTTTAGAAAGTTGTTGCACGCTGGCTGAACTAGTGTCAGCAGCAGCATGCCACAGCATTGGGGGATGGGGGACAGGCCTTTGCAGGCCGTGGGGGCATTGGGCACAACAGTGCCACGCCTCCACAACCTGCTTATGGAGAAAGCCGACACAACATGTTTCTTGCGCATACGTGCAATCAACATAAAAATGGATCAAAATTGAACATAGAAAATTATAGACCAATCTCTTTATTGCCAGTTGTAGCAAAGATATTTGAAAAATTAATAGGAACACAAATGCAAACATTTTTAGAAGTAGGTGGGATTATGAACAAACATCAGTCTGGGTTTAGACCACAACATGGTACTATTACAGCTTTAATAAAAGTGACGGTGGATATCACCACAGCTCTGGACAGGGGGATGTCAGTGGGGGGCAATTTTTGTTGATTTGTCAAAAGCATTTGACACCTTGGACCACAACATCCTCCTGTCCAGATTAAAGGCTCTGGGGTTATCTATGCAGTTGGTGCGATTATTTCACGAGTACTTGAGTGGTAGAAAACAACAGGTGGTTGTGAATGATTGTGCATCAGAATTTAGAACTATTATTTTAGGGGTGGCCCAAGGATCTATTTTGGGACCTATTCTTTTTAATTTGTATATGAATAGTCTTAATTTGTCTCATTTGGGGGTTGGTTTGCATCTATATGCTGATGATACCATTGTCTATTCAGAGGGTACATCTCTTCAAGAGATTGAAACTACATTACAGGTGACATTTTCAAAGCTTTAACATTTTTTTCTGGATTCTAAACTTGTTTTGAACCCACAAAAGACACAGGTATTATTATTCTCAAGGGATAGAGGGACTAGGACCATAAATGCCCCTTTAAGGATCAGGACTTTGGATGGTGTCCCTCTCCAGCAAACCCAGGACTATAAGTATTTGGGATTGTACTTGGATATTGCTATGAAGTGGAATACACATGTGGACTATGTAATAAAAAAGGTGGATAGTTGTCTGGGGGCCTTATATAGAATTAAATAATGTATGTGTGAGCACATTAGGAAATATGTTGTCACAACACTAGTTCTCCCTCTTTTGGATTATGGGGATATTGTTTATATAGGCACAACAAATACAGTATTAACTAAGATAGATGTGATGTTCAATAAATTGGCTAGATTTATCTTGGGAGCACCAAGAATGGCACATTTATTTATTTTTTGTTGACCAGGTAAGTGCACTAGACAAATCCTGCCTATTTTCAGGCACGACCCAGGGGAGGGGGATACAGATGAATGCCAACTGACCTTAAACCAGATTAAGCCGTTGGTGGTATTATTTTTTTATTTTATTTTTTTTTTAGTGAATGAGGGAAATTTGGCCAGGACGCCGAGGAAATTCCCCATCTCTTTTCAATAAGTGCCATGGGATCTTTAACATCCACCTGAACTACCACCAATCCAGGCAGATGGGACCTCAGTTTAACATCTCATCTAAAAGACAGCACCTCAGAAGGGCAGCACCCCTCTCATGCTGCACTACAGTGTCAGTACTGGGATATTAACCCAAGTGCCAGATGTGGGAACTGAACCCACAGCCCTCTGATCTCTCAGCCTCAGAGGCGAGTGTGCTACCTATTGAGCCACTGACACCGACACATAGATAGCAGTTATATGACCTGCTGGGATGGATGTATCCTAAAGATAGGAGGCTGCTCCATGTACAGTATTAAATTTTATGGTAAAGTGTAATAAGGGAAGGTCCTTGACTATATATTGGATGAATTACAAATTAGGGAAGTAAAATCAGGACTACGGTCTGCTTGCAGTATTGAACATAAACAACCCAAAATGAGGACAGAATTTGGATGTACACATTTTTTTCAACAAAAGTCCCCAGATTTGGAACTCTGTGCCATATGGTTGGAGATTAAGGACCATGGGTGCATACCATGGTGAAACCGTAGCCTGGTTTCAACAGAAAGCTATTAGGAATATTAGGGAGGGTAATACTTGATATGATATTTACTGCAGCAGAATGTACTCAGCAGAGGAAGCTAGATCAAGTAAAGATTTGTTATCCTCCAAGGGGGATGTCAAAGGAGAGGAGACGTAGGGACCAACAAGGATAGGCACCAGGGAGGGAACCCAGAATTGGAGCCTGTCCATATCCTATTACCACTATTCTATGGTGTCAACCCAAGCATAGTACTGGTTTCACATGAGAGGCTCTGTAGGCAGCCTGCTGAGCCAATCCCCAGCGCATTAGCAAGGGAAGGAGGAACCAATAGGCTAACCCCTGCCACGGGAAAGGCCTGGAGACTCCAGTGATGACACCACCTCAGGAAGGATTGAATATAGCACCCCATGTCTGACACTCCTATGATGAAGAACATGGCAGAAACATGGCCAAAGGGGGAGACCCCAATATGAGCGGGGAATCAGGGAATTTCCACTGAGAAGAAAGCAGCACTGTGAGGCCTGATCCATGCACCACATCGACATTAAAGTTGGGCCCAGGAGAAAACTCTGTGCCAGGGTCAAGCTTGGTCTCCAAACTGCTTGGAGCAGACACCCCCTTTGGCATTGTCCTTGATGACAACATTGACAGTGACATTAGCATCAAGTCCAGCATTGTCTCCTTCTTCTACGCCATGGCTGCATCAAGGTCAGGGACAACAGTCTAGCCGACATCCTGCTGGCACAGACACCATCACCAAGCCTTGTACAGACACCATGAATGACACTGATGCTAGACCTGGTGCCAGTGGAGTCACCTGCAGAGCTATCATACGGTAACAACAGCATGTGCCACTCTGTTGGCCAATGTTGTGGTGTCTACAGAAGTGGACATGGCTGAAGGCCTGGACCCCACAGCTGGGGACATCCATCACTTAGAGTGAACAGACTGTGGCAGGTTCTCCACCTGCCAACCAATTGGATCCAACAGTCCACCTGACACTACCTCTGAGGACTCAAACACAACCTCTGCAAGGTGGGGGGGGAGACTTGCACCTCAACCAGCTTGGGGGCCAAGAGTGGTGGAGTGCAATGATTCCTGCAGTAGATGGAGCATAAGACAGGGGAAAAGAAGAGAGGAGTGTGGAGAGGTAGAAGGGAAGAGAACCAAGCCAATAGTTAGATATGAAGGAGGTATAATGAGACTGGTGAATGGAGGGTACGGGGAGGATGGATAGGTAGGAGCAGAGGGAGCAGTGGTGAGTATGAGGAGGACAGTTTGCAGCAAAGTGGCAAAAAGCATTAAAGAGGGTAACCAGTCTGCCAAGGGACATGGAGGAGGTGCTGTCATAGACCACAGTAACGTAGTCGAAGACAGGGAGCACCATTTTGGTAACAAGCTCCCTGCAGAGATAAGCAGTCTCTGTTGAGGTACAAGGCACCAAGCTTGGGGTGGAGTTTTGCATGGATGGCATCAATGTGGGATGAGAAGTCAAGCTTGCTGTCAAGCCACACACTGAGGTACTTGAAGGACTGCACCACTCCAAGGGGAATGCCATCCAATGTGGCAAAAACAGGACGGGTCAGGAGTCTTGCCAGTTTCTGGCTGGTACCAAAGGTCTTCAAAGAGTGCAGTTATTCTAGATGCCCTACAGGGGAATGCCTTAGACAACTAGTACTGGAGCCCACTCGAGAGGGAGCAATATTAGACTTGATTCTCTCAAATGGAGATGGAGAGAGGATCACAGATGTAGAAGTGGGTAGCCATCTGGGAACTAGCAACCATCGAACAGTATGGTTCACAATAAACACAGCAATAGAGTCAAGCCATACAAAGACAAAAGTACTGGACTTTAGGAGGGCTGACTTTGCCAAAATGGTGAGTGCCTAAGGAATGCACTAGCAAATGGGCAGGAAGGAGGGTGGAAGAACAATGGGAATAATAAAACTGCCATCACAGAGGTAAGAGCCTTTGTGTGAAGCAAATAAACAAAACAAGACGATGTAAGAAACCACTATGGTTCTCAAAGGAAGTGGCAGTGAAGGTTCAAGAGAAAAAAGCATTCAGGAAGTACAAGGAATCGCAGAAGGAGCAGGACAGAGAATTGTATCAGTTAAAGCAAAAGGAGGCTGGGAAGGCAGTCAGAACAGCAAAGGCCCAAACCGAGGAAAAGATAGCCAACTCAGTTAAGAAGGATAAAACCTTTTATAGGTATATCAGGAGCAAAGGAAGACCAAGGGAGGGATAGTGAGGCTTAATAAAGGGGAGGGAGGGTGGGCAGAGGGAGACTGTGAAAAGGCAGAGATACTAAACAAATATTTTTGCTCAGTATTTACAAATGAAGAGGGGGAGGTACATAAAACAAACAGTAGTAACACTCTGGATACAGAAGTTGATACCAGCCCATTTACAGAAGAAAGGGTTCTGAAAGAACTCTTAAAACTGAAGGTGGACAAAGCAATGGGGCCTGATGGGATTCATCCCAGAATTCTAAAAGAGCTAAGGGTAGAACTAGTGACACCACTGACTACCCTTTTTAACAAATCTTGGGAGGATGGGGTGGTACCCGAGGACTGGAGGAGGGCAGATGTGATTCCCCTTCACAAAAGTGGGAGCAAGGCAGAAGCAGGAAACTACAGACCTGTTAGTTTAACCTCAGTGATAGGGAAAATGATGGAATCACTTCTGAAGGAAAGAATTGTCGATTATCTAGAGACCAGAGGGGCACAGGACCCTAGGCAGCATGGATTCACAGCAGGAAGGTCATGCCAGACAAATCTGATAGATTTCTTTGACTGGGTGACCAAAGTAGTAGATCAGGGAGGGGCTGTGGACATGGCCTACCTAGACTTTAGCAAGGCATTTGACACAGTCCCACACAAAGATTAATATACAAGTTAGCCAGCCTGGGAGTGGGTCCCAAGATGACAGCCTGGGTAAAGAATTGGCTGGAGAATAGGACACAGAGAGTAATAGTAAATGGAGTCCACTCAGAAGAAAGGAGGGTTACTAGTGGGGTACATGAGGGTTCAGTATGGACCGGTCCTCTTCAATGTCTTTATAAGTGACATTATGGAAGGACTGGAAGGAAAAGTATGTCTTTGCAGATGACACTAAGATCTGCAACAGAGTTGATGGCCAGGGTGGGGTGGAAAGGATGAGAAGGGACTTGGCAAGGTTAGAGGAACGGTCAAATGTATGGCAGCTTAGATTCAATGCTAAGAAGTGCAAGGTAATGCACCTGGGAAACAAAAACCCAGGGGAAGAGTACACAATGGGGGGTGAGATACTAACAACAACAAAAATGGAAAGGGACCTGGGGGTAGTCATATCAGATGACCTAAAGGTGGGCAAGCAATGTGAGAGGGCAGCAAGGAGGGTGGGGATACTGGGATGCATAAGGAGAGGCATCACCAGTAGAAAACAGGAAGTTATTATCCTCTGTACAGACAGCTGGTGAGACCCCATCTGGAGTACTGTGTGCAGTTCTGGAGACCCAATCTCCACAAAGACATAGACAGGATGGAAGCTGTCCAGAGGAGGGCAACTAAAATGGTGCAGGGTCTGCACCGGAAGACATATGAAGAGAGACTTAAGGAGCTTAATATGTATAGCCTCGAGGAAAGGAGGGAGAGGGGGGACATGATAGAAACTTTCAAGTACCTCAAGGGAATCAACAAAGTCCAAGAGGGTAGCATCTTTCAAAAAAAAGGTGTGCAAGAACAAGAGGCACAATTTGAAGATAGAGGCGGCTCAGAGGTAATTTAAGAGTATTTTTTCACAGAGAGGGTTGTGGATGCATGGAACGGCCTTCCGGAGGAGGTTGTGGAGTCAAAATCAGTGGTGGAATTCAAGCATGCATGGGACAATCATAAGGCAATTCTGGGGGGTGGGGGTAAGAAGAAGTAGGCTGCTGGTTAACTAGGATCTGCAGCTTATCCAGTAGGTAGGGAAACGGGCAGACTGGGTGGGCCAAGCGGTCCTTATCTGCCGTCAAATTCTATGTTTCTATGTTTCTATGTAAAAAATTGATATAGGTAAATGCCAGGAGCTTGGGAAACAAGTTGCCAGAGTTCCAGGGCATGCTGTTCGAGGGGGGGGTGGATGTGGCGGCGGTCACGGAGACGTGGGCCAACAAAAACCATGACTGGGACCTAAACGTACGGGGGTACACTATGCTCAGGAAGGATAGAAAGGAGGGCAGAGGGGGTGGAGTGGCTATGTTCAATAGAGATAACAGAAATTGCTAGGGTAGAAGAGGCAGAGGGAAACGTGGAGGCCTTATGGGTCACTTTACGATCCTCAGCAGGAAATAAGGTCAAGCTGGGTGTAGCATATAGGCCCCGGGATGAGTGAGGTTCTAGAGGATGGTTTGCTGGACAACATCATTGCCCAGTGTGGACCAAAAGGGAAGGAGTGGTGTTGATGGGGGACCTTAATATGCCAGGTACAAACTGGAGAACCATGTCCTCTAAGGTGGCCAAGGAGCAGAGGCTGCTGATGGCTTCCAGGATGTTTTTAACACAGCACGTGATGGAGCCCACAAGGGAGGGGCATGTCCTGGATGGTTCTGGCAGATGGGGATCTGGTAAGGGACATGGTTGTACAAGACCCCCTGACTGGGAGCAACCGCAATACTGTCTAGTTTCAAATAAGCATGGGAGGAGGGGGGGTGAGATCTAGGATACTGGCAGTGGACTTCAGGGGGCAGACTTCAAGGGCATGGGAAATATTCTCAAGGATCACTTGATGGGGATTACCTCAATGACAAGTGTGGAAAGGAGATGGGAGGTCATAAATGGGGACTACATGAGGCAGTCAGGATCTGCACTAAGTTGAAAGCGTAGAGGCAAGGTCACATAAACCATTCTGGTGGTCCAGTGAGGTACAGGTAGCAGTCAGAGAAAAGAAGGCGGCCTACAAAAATATAAAACAACAGAGAGGATAGGGATAAGAAATGTACCAGCTTGCATCTAGAAAAGTCACCCGTATGGTGAGGGGAGCAAAGTCCAGTAAAGAGCAGCGGCTGGCACAGGGGATACATGGAGGGGAAAAGGGGTTCTTCTGGTACATTGGGGAGCAGACAAAACTAAGGGCCATCTCAGCAGACTGAGATCAGAAGGAGGGTGGGTGGATAAGGTGAGGGACCAGGCAGAGGTATTTAATGAGTACTTTGCCTCTGTGTTCACTAGGGAGGGGGATGGGATATCTACAAAGCAAGGCACGAAGGGGATAGAAACATCAGTAAGTGGATCAGGAGCAACAAAAATGGAGCAAGAGGAGAGAGAGGTACCCAGGGTGTCACATCTGGGTAAAGATAAAAAGGCCAGTAAGGTGGAGGGGACGGATGATGCTATCTCTGCCAAAAGGTGTGGTTAGCCCTCAAGGCCCTAAAGAAAGACAAATCTCCTGGGCCGGATGGCATTCATCCGAGAGTACTATGGGAATTGGCGGACATACTGGCTGCACCCCTGGCGGAGCTTTTCAGCAGGTCACTTGAGACAGGGAGGGTACCTAGGGATTGGCGAGAGGCACATGTGGTACCAATCCATAAAGGGGGGTCAAGGGAAGTACCAGGTAACTATAGACCCATCAGTTTGACCTCGGTGGTGGGAAAATTAATGGAGAGTATACTAAAGGAACGATTGGGGGTGTACTTGGAGGAGGTGGGAGGTCTGGATAGTCGGCAACATGGGTTTGTGCCAGGTAGATCATGTCAAACCAACCTTGTGGAGTTCTATGAATGGGTAACATCAGAACTGGACAGGGTAGCCTGTGGATGTATTATTCTTGGACTTCAGCAAGGCGTTTGACTCTGTCCCCCACAATGGTCTGGTGGAGAAACTGATGGGGTTAGGAGTAGGCCCTTTGATGGTCAGATGGATTGAAAACTGGCTAGCTGGACGCACTCAGAGAGTAGTGGTCTGTGGGGAGCTCTCGAACCCTAGAGAGGTTGGTAGTGGGGTACCGCAGGGCTCGGTCCTGGGTCTGATCCTGTTTAATGCATACATATCGGACATCAGGGAGGGTATAGGGTGTGAAATGAGTCTCTTTGCAGATGACTCCAAGATGGGAGCAGTAGTTGAGGGAGAAGAGGGGAGGTTGGCCCTGCAAGGGGACCTGGACACCCTGGAAAGCTGGGCTCACACATGGAAATTAAATTTCAATATCACCAAGTGCCAGGTGTTGCATCTTGGTCGGAAACCCTAAACACAGGTACACCCTGGGAGGGATGCGCTGGAGGCCTCAATAGGGAAAAAGACCTAGGGGTCATGGTGGATGCATGTATGAATAACTCTGAGCAGTGCAGGAGAGCAGCTAGCAAGGCAAACAGGATGTTGGGATGCATCGTAGGGGATCACCTCTAGGAGCAAGGAAGTGATTCTGCCGCTGTACAATGGACTGGTTAGACCACACCTTGAGTACTGTGTACAGTACTGGAGACCACCTTAAAGAGGGACATACAGCTCCTGAGAGAGGGTACAGAGGAGGGCAACAAAGATGATACGAGGGCTAGGGATTTGACGTGTAGAGGACAGACTTAAGGAGCTCTGCCTGTTTTCACTGGAGGAGAGGAGAGACAGGGGGACATGATTGAGGTCTTCAGTACCTCAAGGGAATAAATAGGGTAAACATGGAGGGGATCTTTAGACTAAAGCAGGGAGGTATCACCAGAGGGCATGGTTTGAAGTTGGAAGGTGGAAGGGTAAGGGGGGAAAAGAGGAGGAGGTTTTTCACTGAGAGGGTGGTGGACCCTTGGAATGCACTGCCTGGTGAGCTAGTTTAGAGATCCACAGTGGAGGGCTTCAAGAGAGGATGGGACAGACACAGAAAGTGGATGTATCAGATGATGTCCTGTCCCAGTGGGGTGGAGATGGATGATACGGGTTTCTAGAGCACAAGGGATGGGAGGGTCTCAGCACCCAACTAAGGATCTAAAGTTCGAGCAGACTCGATAGACCGTAAGGCCTAATCTGCTGGCAAATAGTATGTTAGTATGTTAGTATCCCTATTGTTGTTTAGTTTATAATGATAGTGTTTTTTTGTGTTATGTATGTATAATGTTTGTTTGTAGACAAATGTTTTATTATAATGTTAAATGTATGTGATATTTATTATGATATTTTGCAATCTGTACTGTCTGCTTTTATATTAGATGTATTTAGGGCCTCACTGAAAATTAGCTTGCCTCAGTCGAGTTGTACCTTGTCACTGAGATGTATTTCAGATGAATAACATTTTTACTCCTACTACTACGATGGTTTCAATCTGCTGCACGAGGTCAATGTACTGACATTTGGGGACTGCAGGCCCGGCACCAGGCAGCAACTGCTCCAGCCTCAAACCTGTCAGGCATACTTCCTGCAGCAGGCAGTCAAGAAAGTGCCACACAATCGGGTGTGCAGCACCCACACATATGGAGAAGCCCCTGTGCCAGCCCTCAATGGCATTGTTGGTCTTGGCACACCCATCCAGTGACACCTGGTACATATTCCAGGTGTTCACATGGTAAAGGGGCTGATGGCGTGCTGTCCTACCCAACAGGCACCCTACCCACGTCACCTCAAAATACTCCAGGAGGGGGAGCAGCACCTCCTCCTGGGTTGTAGAATGGTGTGTCCAGCAGCTCCCCATACGCCCCCTCCACTGCATCCACGGGCATGTATGCCAGGACAAGCAGCATGAAGATGCTAAGTGCAAACTCTGCGTCACTGTCATACTGGGCATGAATCCCTGGGAGTTGTGGGATCTTCCACCAGATGATCTGCAGAAGTGGAAGAAACAGCCCCTGAGTAGGGTACCCTCGAACACCATGCTGAATGCATGCCAGGCTGCCCGCTCGAAGTCCAACAGCCCTGTCACCAGACACCCCCCCCACAAGCCAGCTGACCACAGTAAAGATGTGCACACATGCCCTCTCTGTTCTCCCGGGCATGACAGCATAGACCACAGGTGCCACGACACCCTCGCATTCCGTGCACCATATACAGTTGCCGAAGGTGGTGGTGTGCAGTGAAATGTTCCATCCAGGAACCAGTCAGAACTGCCTGCTAGGACACGCACCGCACGTGTGGCGAATCAGCAGTATGCGGTCTCGCCAGGACCACTGTCGTGCTGCAGGTACAGGTCACCAGCCCCATGATGGCATATTCAGGGGATGACAAGGTCGCTGCAGTGTGGCAGGGTGGCATGGCCACCCCAAGCAGCCTGCCACACATGTTGTAAGGTGCGGCGCATGTGCTGCAATGCCGCAGCCTACCTGCCATGGTTGGGGCATGCCAGCTGCACCGCGCCAACAGCTGCATCATGCCCTCACAGTTGGTCCGTGCCCACTCATGGACCCTCATCAGGATCTCCCGTGCCCCCTCCACCCCTGCATCGGGGGCATGGTTGTGGGTCTGACCAGTGAACAGCACTGTGTTCACAATGGTGTGTACGCATTCAGGGCAGCTGCCATGATGGCCCTGCACACATCGCCAGTACATCTTCTCATTTACTACCTTGTCCCACCGGTAGTGGTAACCTTCATGGGACAGTTTGGGTTTCCCCTTTTAACTTACTATCAGCCTTGTGTCAGCCATAATGTCAGTTCGCCGTTCCATGGGAAGGCCGGTCAGTCAGCTGAGCAGCACTTTAATAGGCAGTGGGGGTGCATGTGATCGGCCGCGTCTGTGCTTGGGCTGTCCTGCCCCCCGTGTGTGGGGTGCATAAAATGTATCTTGTCCATGGGCACTGTTAACCATAGCATGGCTGAGGTGGTGGCAGTGATTGTGCAGATTCAACGGTCCTGAGTGGTGGCAGTGATGGTGGCCCACAGCCGGGATGGCATGTGCTCCTGGATGTGGTATGGTGAGTCTACTGTTACTGTGTATTGCCTGTGACCGATGCTGGGTTTCAATCCCATGGCAGGCTGGTTCCCTGCTACGGCAGAGGCAGGGATGGATGGTGAGAGCTGCTATGGAGGTTCAGTTGCTGCTGCCATTCCTTCATGTGCTATGGTTGTGTGGGGTTGCTGTGGTTGCTGTCAGGAGCAGGCAGGGGGTCAGGTGCTGCTCTGTGGTTGCAGCCAGGGGCGGGAGGGGCCAGGTGCTGCTCTGTGGTTGCTGCCAGGGGTGGGCGGGGGCCAGGTGCTGCTTTGCCAGAGGCGGGTGGGGGCCAGGTGCTGCTCTGTGGTTGCTGCCAGGGGCGGGCGGAGACTAGATGCTGCTCTGTGTTTGCTGCCAGTGGCGGGCGGGGGGCTGGGTGCAGCTCTGTGGTTGCTGCCAGGGGTGGGTGGGGGGTTATGCATGCCTGTCTGACATGCCCCATCACTATTTCGTGTTCCCCCCTTTTTTCCTTCTTCGCCATCAAAGGATGTGTCATGCGTCCTAGTTGCCCTACATGTTGTCACTTTACATGCCAGTCACTGTTCTGTCGTTCCTGCAACCCACCGATCACCAACGTGTGCTTCGCCATCATCCTGCCGGCACCCATCTCGGAGTTGCCATTCTGACCTCGCCATTAAGTGAATAGCCCCAGTGCAAAAGCCCTCATCATAGACTACCGTCTAAACGATGTCGCCCTCAAGCTTGCAGTGTCTAGCCTATTCTATCAATCATAGACTACAGGCTTGCAGTTTATGGCACTGCCAACGTTATCACACTCAAGAGGATAAAAATATCTCTCAGTAAAGCATGTAGACTAGTCCTTGGTGCTCACAGGTTAACTCGTACCTGTGAGCTCGACTGTAGCATAGAGTGGCTCAACTTACACAACAGAATCTAGTACCAGACTTGCCTTCTAGGCAAGAAGGCCACCTCAGTCTCACCCCTCCGGGGGTACAGAACCTCCTCTGCCCATCCTCTCAACCTAGAAATACCAGGAGTGCTAGAGAAAGTATGCTGCTAGTCCCCTTCCAAAGAGCATCCCTAGGGCAATGCTATTTTGCCTGTAGAGCTCCTAAATGGATCAACTCTCTATGCTGACCTTCAAGCAGTGCAAAGAATTGGCCACTTCAGAACCCTTCTTTACAAACACCTCAGTCAGCCACAAGTACATGAGACTGTAACACCAAGCTCTGCTTCACCCCCTGCAGTTCTCCCCTTGCCTACCATGGTTTGTCCAACTCTAGCACTTAATCACCCACTCACTAGCCCCCACTACACCCCTCACCCCTTCCCTACCACCCCACCACACCTTTCAATGGTATCTCCCTCTTCCCTCCCTCGTGTGATCCTTTTCACATTCCTTCTTCCCATCACTAGCACTTCCTCCCAATCTATACCATAATCCCTCTTTCATTCATTTCCACCCTCTGTGCCTCCTCCCCCTACTACCTTTACTACCTCGTCCCTCCATCCCCATCCCCAGGCCCTGCCCCATCCTCCTTGCCCCACCTAAACCCCCCTCCCACCACCTACCATACCGTTTCTCCCCTTGACCTCCCCTACACTGACTATCTCTGCTACTCTTTGACAAGGCCCCTTTGGGGCTGCTACTCCTCCAACTATCCTCAACCTCCTGTTACTTTCTGCTACCTTCTACTTGACTCTAGCCTTTCGGACCTCTACCCTACCTACTGTTACTACTCTCCCAGTTCTCTTCCCCAACTCCATCCCCTATGGTACATAATAGCATTTCCATATCTGTCTGCTTGTCAATTCCTGAATTTAGTTCAGTGCTGTAATGTTTAGTACTGATTTACTGTATAACTCTCATTTCTGGTGAATAATACACTGTTTGCAGCAAAACCTGTAAATCCTGCTGCAACAAATTATCACCTCAGTTGTAATTAGCCATAATTTGCTCTATGTGTCTGTACTGTACTATATGACGTGGAACCTTTGTAAATGAGCTTCTAGCTCAAAGGTGTTAATTCTGAGATTCTAATAAATAAATAAATATATCGATGTTTCAGTGCACTACTGCCGTCTCCTACAAAGTCACCTGCTTATTAAACTCAGCTACTGCTGGATGCTATTCACTATTTGTACACTGTTTCATCATACTCCGGAGGCCAGCTTAGCTACAGCTGTTGCTGTAAACTAGTTTTCAAATCTGAGTGTGGGTCACGGCACTTTACTGTAGCTTCTTTGTTTTTCTTACAGTGAAGGACTGGGGAGGTACTATAGTGGAGTGTCATGGCTCATTACCTCATGGTTGTATCCTGCCTTCACCGCAAGAAACCTCTAAGTGTTTATATCTGCTTTAAATGGCACTCATTGATGTACTGGTTAGCTAGCCACACTGACTAAGTTACCATGCTGCTCATTACCTGTAACAGCCTGCTCCATTGCTAAAGTGTTTCTCATGCTGCTCTTTGCCAGTTATTCCATGCATTACCATGTCTGGCCTTACCATTACTAAAAGTGCTCACCTGCTGAATATTACTTGATATTTTCTGCATGACTATGTATGGCCTGCTCCATTGCTAAGAGTTCGCTGCAGAAGCCAGGTCTCTCAACCATCCCTGACACTCTGTTTGAAGGAAAGTATGAGCTTCCTTAAAAGAAAATTTAAATATTTTCTGCTCCCCTTGTTTGGGTTTCTAAATGGCAGTAGCAGAGCCGTCCCTAAATACAACATCCCAAGCCTGGAGGGAAGGCAATGTCAGCCTTGGATCCCCAGAGGTTTCCTCTTCAAAGGGTTTTTTTCCCTCTCCTCCATGCCACAGGCATTAATATTAGTTAGTTTAGCTAATATTCCCTAGCTCACTTAGGTAGGTTCCGCTGTTGGATGGAGAGGGATGGTGGCCCTACTACAGTTGCTGTTCCCTCACTTCTTGGGAAGCACCTTACTGTCATGAATGCAAGTCCTAATATGGGTGCCATTCTGCTAACTTGGGTGTCTCACTTATGTTTCATTAAGCTGCCTGTTGCTGTCAGTCTGCTTCTCTACCTCCCAGTCATATATCACTGCTACAGCTCTTTTGAGTTTCCTTCCTAAGCTACGTTTAGCCAAGGGATCCTTCCAGTGGCACCTCTAGGGGTGGAACCCTCTTACAGGGTTCCTTGCTTTCAGTACCCCTACAAGGTGGTAATTCCTACTGGAATAGAGTGCAAACAGCCACAAACATTGTTCTACAGTTGCACAAGCATAACATTATTCTGGTTAAGAAAGCCATTGAATTGAAAGGCTCTGCCTGCAGTTCAATGAGTGAGTAACCAGCCACGCCTACTTCCTGAACTATATAAGCAGTTCTTCCCAGCCTCCTTTTGAAGTACTTTATCTTTGCCCTACTATCCTCCTCGCCTCCTCCAGTGGCTCACCTATCTACTGCCAGGGGGTTCCTTCCTAAGGTACCTTTAGCCAAGGGACCCTTCCTGTGTCACCTCTAGGAGTGGAATCCTCTTACAGGGTTCCTTGCTTTCAGTATCCCTACAGTATGATAATTCCTACTGGAATAAACAGTGGGAATGGCCACAAACATTGTTCTACAGTTGCATAAGCATAACATTATTCTGGTTGAGAAAGTTATTGACTAAGAAGAATACTACAGAAACAGATTACAATTCACAAAAAAACAGGATTCGAGCTCACAAGAGCTACATTGCAACATAAGGAGAGAGAATGTTGTTACAGAACACATTACACTTACAGTTCAGCAACAAACATATAGTAAGACTAGAGAGGAGATACCTTTCAGAGCCCAGAGGAACAGCACAGCTGGCCAAATGACTGCTCATAGCTGACTCCAGGCAGACTCCATGATGCCCTTATGTTAGAGCCCTTAAGCATTTGGACTGCAGTGGAGGATCATTAGGAACAGAAAAAAAAGTGATGGAAGCCTGGCCCAGCACCACCAGGAGTCTCCTGATTGGAGGAGTGGGCAACAAGTGACAAGTCACCAAAGTTCTGTGAGTAGCAGGGAAATTACCCCACTAAGTCCAGCACCAAACAGTTAATCTACCACAAAGCGATATGTTAAATATTTTCTGCTCCCCTTGTTTGGGTTTCTAAATGGCAGTAGCAGAGCCGTCCCTAAATACAACATCTCAAGCCTGGAGGGAAGGCAATGTCAGCCTTGGATCCCCAGAGGTTTCCTCTTCAAAGGGTTTTTTCAGGTTCTGATTCTAGAACTCTGAGCTGAGTGGCTGTGTTTGAGAAGAGCTCCCAAAGCTAAGTGCTTTTTGATATAATTTTCAGTTTAAAAATTGTTTTGTTTTATGTAAATTTAGGTGATTGTGAAAGACAACTCTGTAGGCTCCAGGAAGATATAAAATTTGTGCGGTAGTGTTGGAAGTCAGAAGGATTGACACATTTATTTAGTGTGATCTTTCTACTCTGATGTGGTTAATTTTAATACTATTTTAATACTATAGTTTAAACCCTTTCTGTATGTGCCTTTGGTGGTGTCTGATATTGAGAACCTAAGTGTCATTTGTGGTATCCTGGCTGTTTGGTAGGTACTTTATTTTCTTTGTTAAACAGCTGAGTATACCTATTGCCTAATACTTTATAGTACATTGTATCTTTTTGCTCAGTCTCTAATTTTTCTCTTCTTTCTCCAATGTTTTAGAACTGTTTAGTTATTGTGGCAGAGGTGTGGTACTGTGTTCTTTCTTGTAGTTCAAGGTGCTTTTGGAACTGCTGATTTCTATTGGTTTAAACAATTACATTTTTCTTTTCTATTTTAAAAAAAGCTACATCAACTTGGTATGTTATCACCTGTTTGTTGTTGCTAAGTAGCAGATGTTTTTGCATTGTGCTCTGATTCTGTGATAGAATCTGTATTAGTAGACGTAGATTATTGTGATTGTAGTTACCTTTTGATTGTAAGGATAAAGAGCTTAGATAGAAGTGTATGTATTTTCAAATATTATAGGGGAACAGTGGCAGGATTTTTAGGATAGTAAATTAATAAAAAGGGAACTAGGAGAGCTTCAGTAGCAGACAAGTAGTGGAATTGCAGTATAATGTGGGGAGTGGTGCAATGCAGTGGCTGTGGGTCAGCCATATTCAGGCAGACCTTCTGGACACTGAGGTGCTGCCCTATCTGCATGCATTTATCTGGACTGTGGGATGAGGTAGCCAGACTCAGAGCGGAAGTAAACTGGGTCAGGAGTACCATCACCCCTATCCAGGGACCACCCAGTCCAATGCAACTGCCTCAAAGGATGCCGAGAACGAGGAGCACTTGGATGATAGTGGGCTCAAGGAGGGTTAGAGCAGTCAGGCAGAGGCACATCCCAGATCCTATTCCACTCAAGAACTCATATGCCACACTGGCAAACGAGGACAACCAAATACAGGTACCCAGAGAAGAGGAAGGAAAGGATGTGGAGGTTAGCCAAGGAGGTGACCTCAGCGGGGAAAGCAGTGGACCCCAGAGGAGGAGGAAGTGAATCCTGGTGGGGACTCCATCATAAGAGGGATCCAGCTAGGAACACAGGAGGGGAGGACAGGGAGGTGAGGTGCCTACCAGGTGCCACGGCATGGAGGGATGGAAGGAAGATCCTGGGGATCACTAAAGAGCAAGACGGAAGGGTGAGCTGGATGTCATTATCCACCTAGGTACTAATGACCTGGCAAATGGGGAGCCAAAGGAAGTTCAGGAAGAGTTTAGGAAACTGGGAGGGTCTCAACAAGTAGCTACTTCTGTCACTTTCTCAGAAGTACTACCTGTGAGAGGCAAGGGAGAGCATAGGAGTGCATGCTCCAGGAACTTTAACTCATGGTTGAAGAACTGGTGCTGTGAGGAAGGGTTTGGATTCATTGGTGACTGGGGACCCACCAGAGGGATGGAGGTTTGTTCAAGCCTGCGACTGCATCCATCCTGGAGGGGAATCCAAGCACTCAATGATAAGTTTAAATGCTACATTGACAAGCATTTAAACTAGCAAAGGGGGGTGGCAGGCCAGCAAGGAGGGTACCTACTTGCTCACCCCCCACAGCTAGCAGTGGAACCAGTGAACCAGAGGAGTGGCTATCTCTGCAAAGCAGTGTGCAAAAGATGGAGATTAGTGCCCAAGAGGTGGATAAGCGAAAAGGGCAAAATTCAGCAGATGGGCAGACAGCAAGGAGAACCAGGGATAAATGACAACCAAGGAAGGGGCTGAGAGAACAGTGAGACAGTCTAGGAGGTCAAATCATGGAAAGCCATGTGTGCAAATGCCAGGAGCCTTAGCAACAAGATGGAAGATCTGGAGGCTGTCATGGTGCAGTCAGACCTGGACATTGTGGCCATCACTGAAACCTGGTGTAATGATAACCACGACTGGG
Source organism: Neoceratodus forsteri (assembly GCA_016271365.2). Taxonomy (NCBI): domain Eukaryota; kingdom Metazoa; phylum Chordata; order Ceratodontiformes; family Ceratodontidae; genus Neoceratodus; species Neoceratodus forsteri. Next base: position 90,033,840 of record JADMNL010000024.1, read on the forward strand.
AGATGGCCATACCTGGCTACAACATATTCAGAAGAGACAGAGCAGGCAGAAAGGGAGGAGGAATGGCACTCTATGTGAAAAATGACATAAGGGCCACAGAGATCCAGGAGGAACAAAATGGGGGAGAGATACTGTGGGTTAAGCTGGAAAGGAAAATGGGGACAGCCATCCGCACAGGTGTGGTCTATAGACCACCAGCCCAGGAGGAAGAAACAGATAGGAGTTGATGCTAGCCATCCAAGGATGGCAGACAAGGTGAGGTAGTACTGGTTGGAGACGTCAATATTCCAGACGTGGACTGGAGCATCCCAGCAGCAGCATCAGCTAGGAACAGATTTATCCTGGACTCCCTTCAGGGTGCCTTCCTCAAGCAACTGGTCATGGAACCAACTCAGCAGAAGGCAATACTGGACCTTGTGCTCACAAACAGGGACAGTGTGATGGGGGTAACAGTGGGGGAGCACCTGGGAAACAGTGACCACCAGTCATTGTGGTTTGAAATCACAGAAAGAGCAGAACCAAACCACACAAAAACATGTATCCTGGATTTTAGGGGGGCAGACTTTGGGAAAATGGGAGATACTTGAAAGAGGCATTAAGGGAATGGGACAGGAATCAGGGTTGAGGAACAGTGGGCAGTATTTAAAATGGGGATTACAAGAACAACAGAATTATGTATTAAGCAGGTTAGCAAGAGGAAAAGGAAGAGGAGACCATTATGGTTTTCCAAAAGGTAGCAAAGAAAGTGAAAGCCAAAAGATTGCATTCAGGCAATACAAAAGACACAGGCAGAAGGGATAGGGAGAAGTACCAGGAGAAGCAAAGGGAGGCAGGGAGGTCAGTAAGGAAGCCAAAGCTCAGACAGAAGAACACATTGCAAAAATCAGTGGGTAGAGGGACAAACCTTTACAGGTACATAAGTGAAAAAAGAAAGACAAAGGAGGGATAGTGAGACTGAAGGGGAGGATGGGGGCGCGTGGAAGATGACAACAGTAAAGCGGACATATTGAACAGGTATTTCTGCTCAGTCTTTACTGAGGAAGAGGAGGGTAATGGGTCTGAAGGGAGAACAAGGGGTGAGAATGGTGCAGAAATGGACACAAGTCCCTTTACACGAGAAAGGGTCCTGAAGGAACTGGAAGTAATAAGAGTTGATAAAGCAATGGGGCCAGATGAGGTGCACCCCAGGGTCCTTAAAGAACTAAGAGAGGTGGTGGCTGAACCTCTGGCTATCCTGTTTAGCCGATCACTGGAAACAGGGGAGGTACCCAAAGACTGGAGGACAGCAGATGTAGTCCCCTTATACAAAAGTGGGAACAAAGAGGGAGCAGGGAACTACAGACCAGTCAGCCTCACCTCGGTAGTGGGGAAGATCATGGAAGCACTACTGAAGGAGAGATTGGTGGAACATCTGGTTGTCAATGGACTACAGGACCCAAGGCAGCATGGTTTCACCAGGGGAGGTCATGTCAGACCAACCTCATTGGATTTTTTGACTGGGTGACTAGGGAGGTGGATCAGGGGAGGGCAGTGGACATGGCCTATCTGGACTTCAGCAAGGCCTTTGACACTGTGCCACATAGAAGACTATTACACAAACTGGGAATATGGGTGTGGGCAGGACAGTAGTGTGGTGGGTAGGTAACTGGCTGGGTGGCAGGACACAGAGGGTGGTGGTAAATGGCTATCACTCCACAGAGGGAAGAGTGACCAGTGGGGTACCACAGGGATCAGTGCTGGGACCGATCCTATTCAACATCTTCATCAGTGACATGGTGCAGGACCTAGAAGGCAGAATTTCACTGTTCGCTGATGACACAAAGCTCTGTAACAGAGTAGACACACCAGAGGGTGTAGACAGAATGAGAAGCGACCTGCAGAAACTTGAAGAATGGTCAGAGGTTTGGCAGTTGAAATTCAATGCAAAGAAGTGCAAGATAATGCATATGGGGCACAAAAACCCTGGCACAATATATCAGTTGGGGGTGAGGATATAGCATGCACCAAGCAGGAAAGGGATCTTGGGGTTATCATCTCTGATGATCTCAAGGTAGGGAAACAGTGTGATAAGGCAGCAGGTAAAGCAAATAGGATGCTGGGATGTATAGGCAGGGGCATTACCAGCAGGAAAAGGGAGGTCATAATTCCGCTATACAAGACACTAGTGAGGCCCCACCTGGAGTACAGTGTACAGTTCTGGAGACCATACCTACGTAACGACATAGACAGGGTAGAGAAGGTTCAGAGGAAGTCAACAAAGATGGTGCATGGATTGCATCACAAGTCCTATGAAGACAAGTTGAAGGAACTGAACATGTACTCCCTGGAGGAGAGGAGGGAGAGCGGGGATATGATAGAGACATACAAGTATCTTACAGGGAGGAACAGGGTGCAGGAAAACACTATTTTTAAGTGAAAAAGATGTTCCAGGACTAGAGAGCATGGGATGAAGTTGGAGGGAGGACGATTCAGAGGAAACATGAGAAAGAATTTCTTCACAGAACGGGTGGTGGACAAGTGGAACACCCTGCCAGAGGAAGTGGTGGGGGCTGAAACAATCACGGGATTTAAGAATGCATGGGATAGACATAAAGGAATTCTGGAGGTCAGGGGTAAGGTGCAACAGACTTCTAGGAAAACAAACTGAACTTACAAGCTCAAAGGGGCAGACTGGGTGGGCCATAGGCCCTTATCTGCCGACACTGTCTATGTATCTATGTAAGTGGGGATGCCAGCTGATTCCCATCACACACCAGCTGCAGAATGGAGAATTTCAGTAGAATGTGGCAGTTCAAAAGCCACACCACTCAAGAAAGTAAAGCCCCACCTAGTACCACTGGCAGGCTCCTTACTGGGAGAATAGGCAACAAGGAGCAAGTCACCAAAGTTCTGCGAGTAGCAGTGAAATTACCCCACTAAGTCTAGCACCAAACAGTTAATCGCCCACAAAGTGAGGAATCCGACTGACTCCCAGCACACACACACTGCAGAATGGAGACGGGGATGAGGGACATATCCTCAGACTTGGAGATGCACACTCAGAATACTATGGAAACCATTGTGTTTATTTGTACAATGTTTCTTTTTGATTTAGTGTGTTAGAATTTTATGAATTTCTGCTTTAAAATATGAACATAATGCACATTCTCTGAATAAGCAGCATCTTTACCTTGAGGGATGGATGAGGAGCAGAGTAACTTTGATAGGTAAAATGAGGGACTTCCCTCACTATCAGGGATGGTTGAGAGGTATGACAGCTACACAAGCAATAATCTTGACAAATTCTTACATATTTCTTGCAATTTAAAAAGGAAATGTCTTCATTCTGCTCCCAAAATTTTCTATGTCAATGCACAAGACCACTCTTACAATTCTTAGAGTGGTCTCCACATCAGTATTAACATACACCTGAGGTCATAATATTATACTCTAGTTGTGGCATCACAGTCATTAACATGACTAATTATGATGTACTGTAGCTATAGAGGGATATGAATTCAAACAGGGAATAAAAAACATAGGTATACTGTTAGGCATTGACCCAGTTTTCATACAAATGTCCTCAGTAGTGACTGGAAGGGGGATCTATGAAATAGTATATGTAATATTAGCTGAATAGTACCTAAATAGTACAGTTTTAAAAAGTTTTTACTGAGGTACTGTCATGGACTGGTTCTCTCCCAGAATTCAGTCTAGACTGCTACAAGTTTTCATAACCCTTCAGACACCTGAAAGAGTTATTTTGGTATGCTGCCACTACTCAGCCACAACCTCACTCAGGGTATCTCTAGATCCACATACCACCAGAGCCACTACTTACTCAGTACAGTGCTCCTTACCAAAGGACAAATGACTCAGCCCTTCAGTTACAGCTAAGAACATTTTGCCTTAGATGTGCTGCAGTGTCAGTGGCTCAGCAGGTTGCACACTTGCCTCTGAGGATAGCAGATCAGAAATCTGTGGGTTCTATACCCACATCAGGCACTTGGGTTAAAGCCTAATACTGTAGTGCAGCATGGGGGGGGAGGGGCTACACTCCTGAGGTGCCATCCTTTGGATGACACGTTAAACTGAGGTCCCATCTGCCTGTTCAGGTGGATGTTAAAGATCCCATGGCACTTCTCAAAAAGAGTAGGGGAATTTTTTATTGAAAACAAAAACAAATTACATCACATTTGAATAATTACAAAAACTGAAAATAATTCATCATGAAACTTTATAATTTTTACATCAATACATGACCATTTCAGACCTATATATACATTATTCCCCTTATTCAAAACCCTACATTTTCCCTTTCTCCTCAGTTCTATGTTTTGTCCTTAAAGGGCTTTAAAAAAGATTCCCTAGATTCTTCTAAAAGTGATGTACTTTATCTGGAGCATACTTCTCTGTTTTATTAATACCATATTTGCTGTCTGCAGTTGTTGAAACAAATATTGGCATCTACTCTGCCACATATGGTGTTTAATGACTGCAAAAATATCATGCAATGTGCTGACATGAAAAACTTTCCAGATTCCAGAATAATCACCTAAAATCAGAGTGCTATAATTTATCCTTTTTATGAACGGCTAGTTCCACCGTGTTACTAACTCTTCCCAAAACTGTACCACAATAGAAATTGAAAAAATAAATTTTGTATTGTTTCCTCAATGTTTATACAGTCTGGTCTGCAACATAGTCTTTCTTGAATAGTTTTGTTTCATGTTATTTTCTCCACCTAACTTCCCCTGGCAGCATAACCAAACTATGTCCCACGTTTGTATTGGAACCCTTTTGTCCATCAGGGTAGACAGTGCCTGTGACATTCTAGTGGGTGAACATTCTGGAAATATTAATGTCAGTTGTTGTATTGTATATACTGCATAACTGTATAATTGTTTCCGTCCTAATGTTAGCAGCCTCCCTTTATCTAGTTTCCACTGTCTCAATTTCTTCAGAGCAGCTCCCGCATAGTCAGGGATTTCAAACTTTGCTAGTAATTTAGATGGTTCATGTTCCCATTTCCCCATGTAAGTCTGCATGGCCCTCGCCATCCATTGTTGCCATAGATATTGTGGAGGAGAGCACATTGATAAAAAAATATATGAAAAAGGAATGAAAAAACACTGCGGGGTTTACCATATTCAACCCACCCTCTCCATATGATAGGTACAGTAAGTTACTTCTCTCCTCACTGTGTTGAGGAGGCTTCCCCACAACATCTGGAAAAAATTATTAAGTACAGATAGTCTGGTTTCTAGCTGTACAGGGAGTGAAAATACATAGCTTAGGTAGGTGAATATAGGAAGGAGAAATTTCTTGATTATTAAAACCCTTTTTTTTTTTTTCCAAATGTCCATGAATTCCAAAGCCTTACCTTGGACTCATAAATCTTGAGTTGATTTTCCCAGTTTAATAAGGCAGAGTCTTCAGATTGAAACCATATACCGAGAATTTTCGGGGGGGGGGAGAATCAATATTTATTTTTGAATATCTCTTATACCTTCTCTATCTTCTAAATTATCTCCCAGTGGGACTGCTATACTCTTATTCAGCTTAATCTCTGCCCTAGATATCGGGGAGAATTTTTGGAATGTCTGTAGTGCCTGCTTCCCAGAGGTACTGGTGTTTACAAAAATACAAACATCATCTGCATATGCCCGATATATTTTCTGTTGGCAAGGTATACTGAGGGGCCAATCCTACTATTTCTTCATCCCATTTCATTTGTTGTATTATAGGGTCCAGTGCAAATGTATACAGGATGGGGCTCAAGGGGCACCCCTGTCTAAACACCTCTTCTCAATTCTACTGTTCCTCCAAAGTTCCCATTTATTTGGGGTAAAAAACAAGGTCCTTTGTATAATGTTTTGATCCAGCCCACCACTCTGTCCGGGTACCATATGCCTTCAGAACCTGTAGCAGGTATTTGTGTTCTACTCTGTCAAAGGCCTTGGCTTGATCCAGTGATAATATGTAACCTGACACTTTCTTTTTCTTACTACCCTCAAACAATTCCCTCAGCGTAAAGAGGTTATGCTGGATTTTCCTCTGGGAGATAGCGCAAGTTTGTGCTACATCAGTGAGATCTCCTGACACTTTTTGTATCCTTTTACACAATATTTTTGTTAAAATCTTGTAATCACAATTTAGTAAGCTGATAGGTCTCCAGTTTTTAATGTCATACCTGTCCTCTTTTTTGTATATGTAACTAATAATGGTTTTCCCTAGTTCTGGTATCTCCATTCTGGCATTCAAAATGTAGTTAAATACTGGCTCTAGTATAATGCTCATTTCTTGTGCATATTTCTTGTAGAATTCATTTGATATCCCATCCAGGCCTGGTGAAGATCCTATATTTAAGGTCCTAATAATGTCAACAATTTCTTCTTGCAAGACGTTTTTTTCTAGCCCTTCATGATGATAGCTGTCTAGATGTGGTAAGCGGGCATTCATTATTGATAGAAATTCTGCCCTACTTTCAAGTTTGATGGAAAATTCCTTCTCCAAGTGTTTCTGGGCCACTAATAATCCATGTCTGTCTTCTCTAATATACCCACTGGTGTGTATAAACCTGTCATTAATGTTTTGTCTTAAGTGTTGCTTGCATGTCATGTATGAATTCCTGCAGGTTGTTTATTAGTTCCAAACTGGATTTCAGCCTCCAGAGATTTTGCTCTGTCATAATGTTAGGAGAACATTTGTTTTTTATTCTGTAATCTGATTCTTGTATTTACTCTGATCCTTTGCTGGTACTGACATTAATTTATAGAGTTGATTTCTAGATCCTAAATATTTTATGTAGTCTGAATTAAACTGTTCCTTCCCATATGACACAAATAATTTTTGTAACTCATTTTTTGTGTCGTACCATCACTCCCATAGATTTTCATACATGCATTGTACTGAAATTCTAGCTGCCAGCAATAGCTCTACCTTGACATGTACTTCTTGTATATCTAGTACTGAGGCATTTCATCTCCATCTTGAGTGCTGTGAGAATATCCTTGGTGGAGCTGTTGCTAAACTGAATGTTGCCTGTAGCATGAAATGATCAGAGAATTCTGTGGGTTTAATATCAATTTTAATAGGTTTACAATGGTTAGAGCAAAAAAAATTGTCTATCCTAGTTGCATAAGTGTGTCTGTGGTATGTCACACCACGATCTGTTTTTAGTGATCTATATGCATCTACCAAATTTTCGTCTGCTATTATGTTTTTCAGAGCTCGGGAATCACAATAGATTTTTCGTTCCATATCCCCATCTAGACTACAATTAAAGTCCCCACCTCAAATAACACGCTTATGTGTATAGAAGAAAGGTTTAATTGCCTCAAATAATTCTATTCTAGATGTTTTAGTTTGTGGCACATAGGTGCTAATAAACCTGAAACAAAATCCTATGCTTACAGTCTAGAATTAATGCCTCCCTGGTAGTATATCTGTCACCCTATTTATTGAAAAATTAGTCCCCAAAAGAATACTTATGCCATCTGCCACATCCTCCCCAAAAGTCCAAAATGATGGTCCCCAGACCCAAGTCTTCCTGATTTGTTCTACTTCAAAGATGGAGTTTAGTCTTGTTTCTTGTAAAAAAACTGCCTCCTTATCTAATTATTTGATGTATGCTAGAATTTCTGTCTTCTTATAATTTTTAAGACTACACACATTAAAAGAGGCTATGGATATTGTGGTCATGATGTTAAAGAATGGGGGGGTGGGGTTCTTCATTCTAGTGCCTTCCTTAAATTATATTCCCTTTTGTTGCCTTATTTTCTTTTAATTCCCTTTCTTCTTTTTATATTCCTCTACTGGTCTCCTATCGTCATCTTCTATTTCTGATAAAATTTCTGATCTGTGTGAGATATCAGATTCCTGGTCTGAGTCCCCCCATTCTATTTGTAATGGTGTAAAGGTATTTTGAGTGGGCACTAAAAATGGGACCACTATGTTTTTTGCCGATGCTCTTATTACCCTCCAAGTGAGACGTGCTTTCTTCCCTGTTGTTGGGAGAACATCTGTTCTCCAAGTGGCTCCTTGCCCCCTCCAATCTGTCTGTCCTTCTACAGTGCTCTGGGGTGTACTTCCAGTTTGTCCTACATGCTCAGGGGTAGGCTCAGTCTGTATTTCAGCCTGTTCCCTTTCCCCACCCTCTGGGATGTTCCAGTCCTCTTCCCTTATTATTTCATTTGACATCTCTGGTTCTGGGGTAGTTAGATGGGAGGGGGAGCTAGTATGCTCAGGTCCCTGTCTCTTTTCTTGGGTGTTCTGTACTAAATTATCCTGGTCCCATCCCTCTCTTCAATTATGTCTTGTCCAGGGGCATTTATGAAAAGCGTGCCCTTTTTTGTGGCATAGATTGCACTGGAAAATATTCTCACAGTGATCACTAGAGGCTTATATCCCCATGAGACATTCAGCATGTCAAGTGCTGCTTAAGTTTGTTCTGGCTCCGCACTTATAAGTGCCCTGGGGTTGTCCCCCATAAAAACAAACTCCCCTTTCCTTACCCAGAAAGAAGTTATTAGGTAGGTGTATTGTTTCCGAGTTGACTTGAAACAATTTTATTTATTTGGTTTTTGTTTATTTGTTTTTTATTTACCGGGTAAGTACATTTTACTTTAATAATAAAAATAATAACATTTATTTGTATGGCACCGTTACAATACCAAGGCACCTAACAATAAAACCAAAAAACATCAAATAATCAGTATATACACTTAAAATCAGATACCATTATAATACATAATCACATACCTTGTCCACATACCTTCTTTGTCTATAATAGCCTTTGTGGGTCCAAAATACCACATCTGTTCTGGAGCCAGTGATAAATGTCACTCACATTTATCTCTTCATTTCTAAACATTACTATCACCAATTTTACCATGGGTTTAGTCAGGGGGATGGCATAGAAAGGGGTCCAAAGGGGCGTCTGTCTAAGGGTGTTATATTTTAACCAAAATCTTTCCAGACCTGCATTTGTTTTAAAACTCATATCAAATGTATATTTCCCTGATATATGGATCAGGGCATAGATATCTGCAGCAGTAAATTGCATAGAATCTTTAATTAGCTGTCTTGCCACGTAATACCAATCTGGCTGTTGTGGGAGGACTCCCCTGTGTAACCCCTCACCCCTGCCTTTTTAGCAAAATGACAGGTGGCATGCTGTTGAAGCTGACAGCAGTACCTGGTGGGGACTGGGTTCGGGGAGGATGAGGTTACTCGGCACAAGGGAGCCTAGGTTTGGCTACTCTGGACAGGGGCACCCAAGTAAATCCAAACACAGGAAGCAATAACTGTAATGTCCAGAACCAGGAATGGGATTCTTCAGTATGACTTTTATTTACATCCAGGCTGAACAAACAAAGCATAGACAGACCCCAGGGCTACATTTCCTAGTAATGCAGATTAGAGACAACAGAACACTTTATCACCATTTCCAGCCCTCAGGCTCTAAACCCACCAGGCACACAGCCCGGACTTGCATGCAGCTTTGGGTTTTCCCCACTGGCCCAGCTCCTCCGTCGGCCACTTGATCCATGGTCCATTTGAGGCATGAACCAATTATCCAATTCACGGTCCATTTGAGGAATGAACCAATTATCCTGTTGTGGCTCCCCAAACCACACTAGACTCTTCAACTCCTAGAGAGAGTTTTCTTTACAATCCCATGTCTGGGTACTTCCCTCATCACTGGCCAAGTGCCTGAGGTAAAGTAGAAATCCACAGAAGAAATCTGTAGAGGTGGACCTGGTCACTAAAGATGGGGGGTCACCCACCTCCAGCTCCCACAGCCCATACCCGGCCAGTTCTCTGGAAACTGAACAATTCCTTTACTGAACTTTCAAATGTAGATTCTGGGTAGACGTCTGTCACATCTCCTCTACATATCATTTGCATCCCAACAAGCTCTGGACTTGAACCTACTTTTAATTTGCTTAGCCCATTACTCTAGGCTTCCCAATATTTAGTAGTTCAATCCCCACATTGTCACACAAGTCCCAGGGTGAAAAACATAGGCCCTGTTAGCAAGAGCAGACACTCACACTCATGTTGCAGGTGCCCCACAGGTGATTCACAAATCTTCTTGTTCTCCCAAATAAACACTGGAACACATAGGCAGCTTTTCCTTCAGAAGCAGAACTAGGGGGTTGCCCCAGGAATCTGCAGGAAAACCTTTCCTGCCTCCCCCCTGGAGGGAGGTGGCACTGAGACCCAAAAACAGCGGTCTCCACCACTTCAGTTATCTTTTGTGCCTCTCTTTAAGGTGGAGACACACACCCTTCTACTTAAAAGTAGCCCTCTGTCAGGGCTGAGGCTCCTAGAGCCTTCACTGAGCTGCTTTCTCAGCAAGCTACCAACTTCACACACACTCACTGAAGACTGACTGAAGACTGACTTCAAAAACTTCCCAACGTTCTAACTCCCTTGCTGCAGATTCCAATGTGGCTCATGCAGCTGAGATAGTTCTATTGGTGATGTCATCCCTCAGTCTCAGCTGAGACTGAGAACAGAGTGAGACAGTGTGAAACCCATTTAACTGGAGTTTCACAAGCTGCCTTCCCTGCCTACCACTAGGTCTTACTGGGATTCTAGTAACCCCGGGTAACAAGGGGGTTACACCTGTATTTAAGTCTTACTGCATTTCTCCATGGTGCCTGTTCTAATTTTTGTTTTAATAGATCAGACATAGTAAACTCCTCATGTTGTCAGCATTTTCCCTTGCTCTTTCATTATCCCCCCCCAAAGCTCTTCTTTCAGTATTCACTCCAGTATTGTTTGCAGTGTTGGAATTAGGCCTATTAAACCCCCTTCCCCTGAAGTGCTAGACCTTTCTACAAAATTAATCTGATTACAGTTCTTTTGTGTCTCTTTTCATTGTGGGTCCCCAGTTTAAGGTAGCTTAGGTACCTGGGCAGCATCTTTCTGCCGAACTCCAGAGCTCTGGTTTCTTGTATCCATTTGTTCTCCAGATGACTTTGCAGGCCTATTTTGTTTATGGTATCCTTGTCCTGTTCCAGTTCGACCCATTCTGAGTCCAGAATCCAAGTCCCATGTGCATTCTGAGCCCAGCCCACATTTTATAGGACTGTTTCTGCAGACCACAAATCCTCGCCTGTTGTTTCCTGTTCCTGAATGCCAAACTGTTTCTGAATCTGCTCCATCACTGATAGAGTGACCGGCTTACTGCTTTTGCCACGTCATCTCCCGGAGGCTGCTCACTCATAGCAGACGTCTCCTGCAACCAAGATACCTCTCCCAAGGTTGGGTGATCACTTGTTTATCCCGGTATCAAGATCTCCATGTAATCCTTCATCTGTTCACTCAGCAATGCCCTTTGCTCCTCCATATCCATATCCATAGTCTGTGTTATAAATCCAGGTAATGAGTCACTCTGTAATTCTGTGGCTTGTCCCATATGTGTTACTTTGTCTTTCTCCTTAGATTCACCGATAGCTGAGTAAGAAGACGTTACCTCATCCTCCACATCTATCTCCTCCATCACCTGTTCCTTCATCTTGGGAGACAGAAGTTCCCCCTACTAACTGAGTACGGTGAATTTTTATTAGAAAAATTGGATTTCATTACAAATCAAATAATAAACAGATACATATAATTCCTTACAATTATTACAAAACACAAACTAGATTACTCTTTGTGTGACCAATACATAACTAGGACATGCATTTAGTTATACAAAAAATCAATTAATGTATATTCACAGCAATGTCTGTAATTTATCCATAAGTGTGATACTTATGTCAGCGAACAATTAGACAAATCAAACTTTAACAGTTGTATGGCTCTTTTTATATTGAAAAAGACCCCTGTCGTGTGTAACCATTTCTGCTGCAACACCCATAGGCAGCTTGCCTGCCATAAGTAATATTTAACTATTGCTAAAATCACATATATGGTATCTGCATGATACTTTTCCAGTAAAACTGGGCTATTTCCATATACAATTTCTGGGTAACTTAAACATGAAAATTGTTGGTCTCCCCATTCTTTTGCCAACATATTCCATAGTATTTGGGTGTAATTGCAATCTAAAAATAAGTGTTGCTGAGTTTCTATGATTTGAAAACAAAACTCCCTTGGGCAATATCTCTCTGATTACTGCATGTGCTTATTATTTCCTTTTACGCTAAGTCTCCCATAGTTCCCTAACCATAAACAATCCCAAATGTATGGGGGGATCCTAAGGTTTGCTAATTATTTTTACACTTACGCTTTCCACTGGTCAGTACAAAGCAGGAATTCCACTGATTCCTTTCTTTCTATTACTAAGATATGGTGATACATACATTTCCTATCCCAAGTAGTTATACTTCACAGTGTCGGCTCCCATTTCAAAGCCCATTTTATGCTGTCCACGCCATATACAGGTATGGACCTATTTTTCCCAAGCAATCTAGGCTTTTGTTGTTGCCATGGCAAAAGATTAAGAGTAATCCAACATTCTAACTATGGCTTCCAAACAACTTCCCCGGTCTTAAACATTTCCCAAAATTATAATCATAAAAAATACTGAAAAAGAAGACTATGGGATTAATCATTCCTACTCTGCCTTCAGCTTTGGGCCTATAGGTAAGATTTCTCTTAACGGGGTTTAATCTGGATCTCCATAAACCTTGGAAAAATACACTAAAAAATCTAGTGAAAACCTCTTTGGGAGGAGGGTAAACATAACTTATATACAGAAAAATAGGAGTGAGCAATGTTTTGATCAACCATACTCTTTTAATTTTCTCAATAGTTTTATTTCTCTATCCAGAAATTGCCCTCTCTGCATGAGGTATACCTAGTTCCCAATTATGTATATTCGAGTTTAGGGTACCAAAAACACACCTAATATTTTCATGGGCTCTTTTGTGATTAGTATCCACTTATGACTCAAGATAATGGAACTGAGTCTGACCTAACAGAAACCTTCTGCTTTTCCCTAAGTTTATTTGAGACCCTGATAACTCAGAATAAGTTCTGATAATCTCCTTTATGGCTTTCTCATCTGTTTGTGTATTTAAGGTTAACACCACGTCATCCACATAAGTTAGTATTTTCATCATTTGGGAGTTATTTGGGACACCCAACCCAGTTATCCCCTGTTCCTGCATACATAGTCTAATAAATATATCCATACAAAAAACATACAAAAGGAGGCTCAGTGGGCAGCCCTGACGTACCCCTCTACATACTCTAATTTTTCCCCATGCCATCCATTAACATTGGGAATTGTGGATATGTCCATATATAGTATTTTAATCCATCCCAAAAATCTGCCTGGTACCCCAAAGGCTTCCAATACAGAAAATAAAAAACTGGTGTGATAGCTGATCGAAAGCCTTCTCTTGATCTATACCCACTATCCATCCAAAGAGCTTTCCAACCTCCCCTTGATGAAACATTTCCCGCAGTATAATTAAATTATCACACTGCTGTCTACCCTGTACCGCACAAGTTTGAGCATTACTGATTACATAGGAGGCTATTTTTGAAAGTCTACCTAACAAAGTTTGGCTAAAATTTTTATGTCATTATTTAAAAGACTTAATGGTCTTCAATTATTTATGTCAGCAGTGACACTTTTTTTGTGTATTAATACTAGGATCACCTCTTTCATTGAGGGGGCCAACCTGCTTTCACTTAACATGTAATTAAACATAATGGACAAGGCAGGTGCCAGAGTTACCTTAAAAAGTTTGTATAATCCTACACCTATCCTATCAGAGCCTGGAGCTGAGTCATATTTTAGTTTGTCAATGGCAAGTACTATTTCATCTTCTGTGATATCTTTAGTTAGAAGCAATGCCTTCTAATGCAACTTTGCTGGTTTGATCTGTGGATACTCTCGAATAGACTCTGTGCCTGGTTTTAACTATACCCAAAAGGCCTAATGGAGTAGAGACAGAATCCTAGTAATTCTGTAATGACTCTAGATTCTACCCTATCTTTACAGTCCTGTAAGGTCAATACAGTTTTTCACCTTTCATCCCAAATTTAACTTTCTGCCCTAAAGATTGGGCTCTATTGTATAGCAGTTTCTATAGTTGTGCCTTAATTATCTGAATTTGAAGCCCATAATCTTTTACCAAGTTTCTGTTAATGAAATTAAGTGTTGTAATTGCTGCCTAAATTGCAAATAATCCAAGTACTTTTATTATTCTCCTGATTCACCTTATTTTTAAATAACTCATGCTAAGATGTTTTAGTGTCTTCCACCAAGCAGTTAAGTTCAAGTTCAAGTTCAAGTTTATTGCAGGAAAACTCCATTGAGCAAGCTCATTCACAAGGAGGTCCTGTGACATAAACACTTAAAGTACAAACACAGATAGGTAATAACAGTATATACATGAAATACATGTTACATGATGCAGGCTGGATATACATACAAGGGTACCACACAGGGTGACCGTGAGGTGGTAAACATTGATATGAGACAGGAAGTGACTTATAGGTTGCATACTGATAAATGAAACATGATGACTGGTGTGATTTGATTTAATCAAATCAAATCAAATATACAGTATTTTGGCAGCTAGAACAAACAACAGTCTACAACTGATATGAGAGGAGGAGAGATTTGATAGAGTAGCAGTGGGCGTAAGCAAAGATAAAGCCAGGAGTAGAAGGGAAGGAAGCAGTTAATATGACAAATCAATTATACCTTACCAGTGGATAAATATGGCACACATGGGGAAGGAAGAGACTTAATGACAGTTACAGATGTCTTTATTTTGGCTGAACTTAGCGATTTGTAGAAGTTTATTGAAACTGTGCTAGTTAGTTTCAATACGGTTTGTAATTGGTTCCAAATGGAGGGAAGGGCATGTGCAATAGCACGTTTACCAAAGGAAGTCCGCGTCCTTGGTATGTCAAGCATAATAAAGTCAGATTTTCTTAACAGTATGCACTATGTGAGATACTAATAAGGAAGAGAGATAGCTTGGCAATTTCTGCAGGAGCAGTTTAAGAGTCCATAGCCCAGCATGGAGCAGGCGTCTAGTAGTAAGGGATGTCCAACCAACAGCTGCATATAAGTCACAGTGATGCGAGCAGTGAGGAGTTAGTAATGAACCGTGAACGTGATAAAGGATGTCCAGTTTACTTAGATTTGCAAGAGTGGTGGAGGAATAGATTACATCGCCATAGCCTAGGGGGAGAAAAGTGGCCTGTACAAGCTTGTTTCGAGTTTCAAGGGGGAAAAGGGGCCTATTTCTGTAGAAGAAACCTTACCTTGCTTTTAACCTTCTAGAGACATCTTCGATGTGGTCACTGAAAGATAATTTATTGTCCATCCAGATACCTAGATATTTAAATTTGGTTACAACTTCCAGAGGCTCGTTTAGCGTGGTGACAATGAAGTCTTGGGCAAGAGTATTGGGTGGGCCTGAGACAGCACTGTGGGAGAATATCAACGCTTTAGTCTTCTTGGCATTAAGCAGAAGCTTTGCCCTTATTAAATTATGCTCAAGTTGTGCGAAGTCCGCTGGAAGCACTCCCTTGACTTCAGATAACGATGAGCCAGAAGTATACAACACAGTATCATCTGCAAAAAAGTGCAGATTGGACGTAGATATGTTAGCATCTAAGTCATTGATGTACAGAGAAAACAAGATAGGGCCTAAGATGGATCCTTGGGGGACTCCTCTTGCAACTGGCAAGGCAGCAGAAAAAAGCCTTCCGCCTTTACTTTTTGGAATCTTCCAGTTAGGTAGCTAGAGAACCACTGGGTGGTATGGTATGTGGCACCCAACTTTGCAAGGCAATTGACTAATAGTTTGTGATCAACAGTATCAAAAGCTTTGCTGAGGTCCAAAAGACTGCACCAGTTACCTTCTTAGCATCTATAGAGAGATCCAATCATTGGTTACTTTTGCTAGTGCAGTGATTGTGCTATGATTAGCCCGGAAGCCAGATTGAGCTGGGTTAATGAGAAAGAAGGTTTCCAAGTGAGATTTTAACTGAATATGGATCAGTTTTTCGAGGACTTTAGAAAGGATAGGCAATATGGAGATAGGCCTATAGTTGTTTACATCACATGGGTCACCAGATTTAAACAGAGGGAGGATATGTGCTGATTTCCAGCAGGACGGCACAGCAGCAGATGTAATGGAAAGATTGAAGATGTGGAGAATTGGGGCAGTGAGATGGGCATAGCCTGACCTTAGGAAAAAGGGTTCCAAGCCATCGTCCCCTGCACTTTTTTTTTGGTGTCTAAGTTAAGAAGAGAATCTTCTACTTCTTTATAAGTTATCTCGCGCAGTTGGAAGGGACTGGGTCCAGGACTAGATGTGGCGGGAGGGGTATGCTGGCTCACCGCAGCACCAGCATAAGGTGACGAGTCAAAAGCTAATCCAGCTGTGGCAAAGTGGGAGTTAAGTTCCTCCAGGATTAGGGACTTGTTTTCCACAATATTGCCAGTTAAATCATCATATCTATCAACAACTGATAATCTAGCTGTCCAGTTCTGCTGCCAAAATTTCTGAATTTTTGCATCTGATAAAAGAGATTCATTTAACCTCCATTTTTTTCCTATATCTTGGAGTATCCTGCCAGGTAACCAGAGTGCATACCGCCATGTGGTCTGAGAATTCATATGCATAACTTCTGCTGGAAAGTACCCTTAATACATTTGAAACAAAGATAAAGTCTATCTGTGTCTTAAGTTTACCTTTAAAGTATGTAAACCCCCCGATGAATGTAGACTCCCTATATGAGTCTTTCAAAGCTGCATTCAAAATAGTTTGCTGCAATGCTACGGAATCACAAAAGAGTTTAACAGTTTGTAACCCTCTGTCTTTTTGGTGTAAACTACAATTGAAGTCTCCCAACCAAAAAAACAACTGGAATGTGTGCAAAAAGGGTTGAATATCCCTAAATAAAGTGGCCCTAAGAGCCTTAGTCTGTGGAGCATAAATTGTCATCAAACAAAATCTATCCTTATGATAAGAAATATCCAGCAACAGTGCTCGACCTGGACATATATCCACTAATCTTGTGACTATAAGATTTGGGTTGGCTAAGAGGATCCCTATCCTATCGCACACCTCCATACCTGTGGACCAGAAAGAGGGCCATAATGGCCAGGACTGAGAGGCCTGTAGAGATCACCATTTATTTTCAGTCTACTGTCCAGTATGCAAATTATGTCACTAGTGGCCTCTTGAAGTGTTAACATGATACCTGCCAATTTTATCACCTTTTTATACTAATAACATTAATAGAAGTAATGGAAAGCTGTTCCAATGAATTGGAAGAGTATCTCATGAATTGAGTGTGTTATGGGGTCTGAATCTTCTGCCTTTGTCTGGTTCATTTTGCTACAGAGTCCAAGCCCCTCCTCTTCAGTATCAATGTAAGAAATTATAGAGGAAGAATCAGTGCCTTTCCCTCAGAAACTTCATCCTCTGATAGAAAAACTGCAAATGTGTTTCCTTTTTCCCAAGAACTGGCTGAGGCTACTTTCCTGACCATCCAATGTTCCTAGAGATCACTTTTCCAAACCTAGATCTTTTGGTTTGAGTGACTGTTTTAAAACTTGGTCCACTGGGGGCATATCCACTGCAGACCTATTGTCACCATCGGGATCTGTATGTGAGCTAGAGGACTGGGGCGGCTCATTATTTAGGTTCTGTACAGGGTCTGGGCCTGGAACATAACCTGGAACAAGGTGGTATTTTCCAGGGCCCCAACATCCCGGGCTCAGCGGTCTTATTCTGCCATTGTATCTCAATCCCGTCCTTGTATTCAGCTCAGCCACTCTTTTGGCTTTTGCTGTTGTGCTGTGTTGATCAGCCCCTCATGAGAGAGGCAATCATCATGGTTATGTGAGGCCCAAGGACACCAGCCGTAAGAATGTCCTGTTTGTTCACGCAAGTTACACCTGAACAAATTTAATCATTTACCTGAAGAATGTCCAAATTCCAGACAATGACTACATTTGACTATATTGCATGCTGAACTCAAATGAGTCCTAGCCCCACATTTGAAACATGATCAAGGCTGGCCTGCATAAAAATGGAATCTCTATCTTTCCTAAGTAAAATGTGCTAGGAAGGTGGACAGGGCCTGAGTTTGTAGTGACAAGCTTCACCCTAACTCTCCACGTCCCCATCCCAAATTTGTTCACTATCCAAAGTAGGACTGGGCCCATTCAGTATTTCACATCTTTGTTACGGCCAATAAAGAATATTTTCATTATTCACCCTTTCGTTTTTAAACATAATGGTTACATTTTTTACAGCTGGTTTGGATAATGGGATAACATGAAAAGGCACCCATAAAGGAGTATTCTTAAGTTTGCTATACTGAGCCCAGAATCTGTCCAAACTTGATACATTCTTAAAACTAATGTCAAAATTGTGGTTTCTCAGGTGTATGAGGATGAATATGCTGAGGAGGAAAATTTTAGGGAGCCTTTCAACAATTGCTTTGCTATAAATATTCTATCCGGGGGATGTTCTGAACCCTCCCCATCTTCCAAAGAACGCTTTGGTATACCTAGCCTAACCAGTCCCTCATGTTCATTCTGCAAACCATGATTATCAGAATCATTATTATTATGAACAACAGCTTCAGGTAGAACCTTACCCCAAGGTTTGTTGGAGCTTATATCTTCCACATTGGTGGTGGCCACATTTGTAAGAGGTGCAGACAACATAACTACATATGTTGGATCAGTTCTGTCTGGTATCCATTGTCCATCAGAAGTTTGTTACCAACCAGCATTCTCCAAAGCCCGAATAGGGGACCAGCTCAGGTCTCCTACCACAGTCTCATGTAAGGACTGTTCTGTACTTAAGATAGTATTTGTCTCAGTCCCTGTTTCTGGTCTCACTCTTGTTTCTAGTAGTTTGCTCCATCCTGGTTTAGAGCTGTCTTTAGGGAAAACAAACTCTTGCCCTTGCCATGGTGTTTGCATCTCTGTTTGAGGGACATGCGTTACTGTTCGTCCAGGACCGTGCCCCAAACCTAGCCTCTTTTGCTGCACTCTTTTCTCGGCAACAGTATTCGAAGCAGGCTTTTGGCACACATCCGTGTTGCTGTTTGAACTGCCAGCCTGAGTGTCAGTGTCATTACTTTTTGTCCTGGCTCCTTTTCCAGAGCCTGATTTCTGTCCTTTTGAGTGTCTAGGTGCCCGATCTCCAGCACTTTGTTGAGTGCTCTTTTTGGCTGAAAAAAACCTTCTCTTGTTCTACCGCTTTAACTCTCTGTGGAGAGACACACGCCACGTCAGTGCTACGCTGACTCTTTGCATTACTGACTGCATCAATAACATTTGTGACAGATGCCGTCTTAACAGCATTAAAAGCTAAAGACTCTTTATTTTAATAAGGCTTCTTTCTTCATTAAAATAGTTCTGTGCTGTTCCGGAGTTAGTGATCCTAACTCCTTGCCAAAAGACACAAATCTTCTTCACCAGCTGCCTTCTCATGCTGTGTTTGAACTGAATCAAAGTCCAACAAACACGCTGCTGCCAATGCAGCATCTACTGCCTCTTGCAGTTCCATGCCAGGAGAGGAGGCCTGCTCCCCTGCACTCTCCTTGTCCATCTTTTCCTGGGGTTTGTCCACACTGGCCTTCCTGAAGCAGATGGCCAAGGGTTCCACCCCTACTGGCATGGTAGAGTTTTCCAGTGTCCTGGCCAAATTTTCCCCATTCACTAAAAATATCACCAACACCTTAATCTGATTTCAGTTGGTTACTATGTATCACCCCCAGTCACCCTCCCTGAAAAAGGGACTTCTAATCTCAGTGGGCCTACTGGGTCAACAAAATTAAGTAAATAAATAAATAGATAAATATGGTAACTTTGTAGTTTGCCTATCTGGAAATGGATTATAGACATACCAATTTGCCTCAGGTTATCTATACCTGAAATGACTCAGTCACAGAAAGCATTAAGTATATAAAAATAAAATTTAAGCATTAAATATATAAAAATAACATTAAAAGACAAAGAACCTCTGTGCGCAAACACTGAGGAAAGGGTTACCTCAAAGGGCATTTGGCTGGGAAGCCAAGTTTCAAGAAAATACAAAATCACACATGCCCCCACAATGCAAAGTATCATGGGCTGCATATGCAAATCACCACAGAATGTTATGCTGGTCCAACTTTAAGCAGAATTGCATGGTGCCAAAAGGCCTCTCACACAGTTTGCAAAGGGTGCTAACAGAAGACATAGACACATGTTTCGTCCTACCAGGACTCATCAGTATGCCTCGTCTGTAATAAAAATAACATTTACTACTTCACAATATTTACATATGTATGTTGCAGGATAATACACACTAAAGCCTATAGGGAAGACAGTATTTCTGGAGCAATAAAAACAAATGCATTTGAAAAGACAGAGATCACATAGAAGAAACTGAATTCAAAACTATCTAGAGTTGGTCCATTGATGCTGAGGGTTGAGGTGCTGGACACCAAACCTCATGCCATGCTAGCAACCAGAGTTCAGGAATGAGCCTCGTAGTTGGGGTCAGTGGGGAGGCTGGGAGATGGATTGAGCGCCACTGAGCTGCTCTCCTCTCCTGGATTGGGACCCAGTCATGACCACTGCAAGGCTGCCCGGTGGAAGCCTGAGGGTAGTGCAGACAGGAATGGCTAGAGTAGGAGGTGCCATGGATTGCTGCATGCGTGCCTCCACACACACTCAGGCAGCCACGGCAAAGGGAGGGAGAAAAGTGAAAACTTGAGCTGGCAGGCTCCATGATTGCCCCACAGCTCTCACGACGGACCCCTGAGTCTAATAATAATAAATAATTTTATTTATAAAGTGCCTTTCAATGTATCAAGGCACTGAACATATTAAAACCAAACATCAAATGCCAATTAATAAAACATATAAATGAAAACATTTCATGACAACATCAAATATTAAAATCAAAAATGAAATATTCCATAAAATCATATCCCAGTATTTAAATTCAAATTACAGAATCCTCTAAGAAGGCCATTTGCCATGGAATGCGTTTTAACTTCTTCTTAAATACCTCCACAGAGGTGTACTCCTTTAACCGGTGTGGTAGAGAATTCCAAAGAGTAGGTGCAGCATACGAAAATGCTCTGCTGCCAGAAGATTTTAAACTCACTCTTGGAATCTCTAACAACCCCCTTATCGGCCAAGCGGAGGATCGTCAAAGCGTAAGGCACCAGAAGATCTTTCAGATAGGTCAGACCCTGATCGTGAAGGTCTTTAAAAGTTAATAAAATTACTTTAAAGGTGATCCGCCACTGTATAGGAAGCCAGTGCAGCTCACACAGCACAGGGAATTTGACAGGACCTCCTTGTCCCAGTAAAACCCAGGCTGCAGCGTTCTGCACCAGCTGTAGGCAATGGATTTCAACCCCAGAAAGCCCAAAGTAAAGGGTGTTGCAGTAGTCCAAGTGCGAAGACACAAAGGTATGGACCAACGTTGGCAAAGAGTCAGACGGAACAAGGTGCCTCACCCTGGTAATATTCCTAAGATGAAAAAAGGAAGTCTTGACAATGGCCAACATTTGCAATTGTAAGGTCAGCCTGTCATTTAAGACAAACCCAAGGCTACGCACTCATTCAGAGGTCAGAAGTGACACGCCGCCAAGAAAGATTCCAGAGGGCAAGCCATCATGCGACCTCTCTATCTGACCACCTGGGTCCACCATCAAAACCTCTGTCTTCTCTGAGTTCAACTTTAACCAACTAGGATCCATCCAACCTTGGATTTCTTCCAGACAGTTACTAAACACCGAGAGAGCTCCATCCTGGTCGGGTGCAAAAGACAGGTATAGCTGGGTCTAGATGTTGGTCTCTGTGGGGGAGGAAAAGTCAATGCCCTTCGTCCTTGGCCCTGCCATGGGGGGGCAACCCGTGGGAGACCTACCAGGTGGGTTGGGAGTGGGAATCAGGGACTGGAGGTAGAGCCCCTCCAAGGGACAGGCTGCAGCTGCCTGCCAGCCCCACCTGAAGAGGAAAAAAAATCTAGATTAAAAAAAAAAAACTATCTAGAATTAGAGTAGAAGAAGCTTATCACCAACTGGGAACTTTTTTATGGCACACACAAACTCATGATGTTGTTAGTTCAGAATCCCAAAACATAACTAAAACTCTAAGAGCAGACATATACAGAGAGATCTTTGGCTGGCCAGCCCACCACACCCACATCATCATACATGCCTCTATGATATCACTTACCAGACCATTTCTTTGATCTCTGGAGACCACTCTTTTCCAGAACAGGTCCTAACTGGTTTTGTGGATTGCCTTTTGTTATCCTGGCTGGCTACCCAGCTGGAAACCATCTGTCTTTGCCTTGGCCATGTTTATACTCAAACATGTCTTTACTTTATGAAAGGATTAATCCCTTTGAACTATAACCAAAACAAAAGCCCTTTTACAGGGCAGAAAAGAATTGCTTACATAAAGGCCCATCCAGGCTGAGTGTCCCCAGGCATGGGCTGCACTATGAGGTAATTTTCCAACATCCAACAACTAAGATATTTTATAGGCAACATAGCTAGTAACATAGAAACATAGACTTTGATGGCAGATAAGGGTCGCTTGGCCTACACAGTCTGCCCATTTCCCTACCTATTGGATAAGTTGCAGATCCTAGTTAACCAATAGCCTATTTCTTCCTACCCCCCACTAGAATTGCCTTATGTCTGTCCCATGCATTCTTGAATTCCTCCACTGTTTGTGATGCCATGGCCACCTCAGGAAGGCTGTTCCATGCATCCACCACCCTCTCCATGAAAAAATACTTCCTTACGTTGCCCCTGAGCTGTCCTCACTCTGTCTTCAAATTGTGCCTCTTGTTCTTGCATATAACTTTTTCTGAATTATGCTACCTTCTTGGACTTTGTTGATCCCCTTGAGGTACTTGAAAGTTTCTATCATGTCCCCCTCTCTCTCCTTTCCTCAAGGGTATACCTATTAAGCTCCTTTAGTTTCTCTTTGTATGGCTTCTGGTGCAGACCCTGCCCCATTTTAGTTGCCCTCCTCTGGACTGCCTTCATCCTGTCTATGTCCTTGTGGAGATGGGGTCTCCAGAACTGCACGCAGTACTCCAGATGGGGTCTCACTGACTGTCTATGCAGAGGGATAATAACCTCTTGTTCTGTACTGGTGATTCTCCTCAGGCATCCCAGTATCCCCAACCCTCCTTACTGCCTTCTCACATTGCTTGCCTACATTTAGGTCATTTGCTATGACTACCCCAGGTTCTTTTCCATTTTTGTTGTTGTTAGTACCCCTCCCCATTGTGTACTTTTCCCCTGGTTTTTGTTTCCCAGGTGCATAAAGTAAGTAAGAAAATACAATTTAAACAAACATTTCATGGGTATTACATATGTTACAGGTACAATCAGCATTTTACAGCTCAGATTGTACCTACCAGTTTGCACCAGCTGTGACAGGTAGCATGTAACCATGTGGCCTAGTCTATTCAGGAACATTTAAAATGATAGGTCAGACAGGATTCAAAGTTCAAACACCTGGGGCCCAATTCTAGTACACATACACCTGGCATAACAGCAGTTGTGCCAAGTAGAGTGGCGCAAGTAGCAACCTAAGCCAGCAGTTGCGACTTGTGCGATTCTACAAAGTGGCCTGCGAGACGTCTCGGGCCTCTTGCGCCGAACAGCAGTTATGCCATAAACCCCCTGAGACATGGCACTAGGGGGTTTACAGCAGCAATTGTGCCTCATTCCAGAAGGGCAGCAACAAAGATCCCAATGTTGGGATTCTACAAGAACCCCCAGAGGAGAACTGGCATTGTAAGTTACACCTGCAATTAGCTGATGTAACTTGCATACATCCTCCGAGGGTTCTGTAGAACCTGGTCCATGTGCCCCCATGTCCTGACTGCCCCTGTTGTTGCCCTAATGGGCACTGCACAGAACCAGCTCTAGACTTGGGGGCACGATCTCGACCCATCCCCCTACTGTACATGCCCCCGTACAGTAAGTGCCCCGAGGATGCCCAGCCCCCCTGCCCGACCTCAGGAGACTTTGCCCCAGGGCAGCCCACACCCCCAGCCCCTGAATCCTCCATTGTGGAATGCCCAGCAGGGTGGCGCTATTATCCCACCACCCGTGCTGTGACCCCCAAGTCGCCAGCCACAAAAGCGGCAAAAATCCTAATAAGCCCTGGTACAGACATTAATTTCTGAGCGCATCTTTTCAGTACGCGCTCATACTGAACTCAGTCGGCAGCTGGCCGTGGTAGTGAGAGGTGGGCTGTGTCAGTCACCAGCTGGGGATGAGTGGGGGCATGCTGGGTGGGCTGGCATGGCTGGGTGGGTAGGGGCACTAGACTACCAGGGCTTATCAGGATTTCTGCCTGATTTGCAGCCTGCGACTCAGGGTCGGGACACGGGTGGGGATGACAGGCGGCTGCCCTGTGGGGCATGTACTAATGGGGATTTGGGGGGACTGGAGGTATGAAGCCCTGCGAAGTCTTGTTTGTCACTTCGGGAGGCTGGGGGCATGGGAAGCCCTGTGGGGTCTGTTTGACACTTCAGGGGCTGGGGTTATAGGAAACCTGCAGGGGCTCTATTTGGCGCCGGGGTCTGGAGCAATGGGATGCCCTGCGGAGCAGTTAATGTAGGTTTCGGGGGCAGGGGGGTGGGTAGCCCTGTGGGGCACCTCTTGTGGTTAGCTGGGTGGGGGGGCACTTCCGAACTGCATTGCAGCTTGTGACATGCTCTCCAGGTGCACCCGCAGTTCAGCGTACCTGGCCACATGTCGCAAGTAGCAGGACATAGCTGCGGAGACCCTGCCCCTTCTAGAATAGGTCACAGGGTCAATGTCACAGTTGCAGGTGGTGCAAGTTGCGTTTAGTGGCAACTTGCGCCACCCTTCTAGAATCGGGCCCCTAAACTATTTCTTTTACTCTTATCTGAATAGTTTAAAATTAAACAGTTTCTTTTCCAGTTTTCCAAAAAAAGTTTCATCAGTAATTTCCTTCTTTATATAGGAGGAATTAAGTGTCTCTCCCTGATATTTTCCAGCTGCTAACTCTAAAGCCCCAGTTTAGCCTGTACTGAATTGGTTTTCTCTCTCAGGGCTTTCTTTACCACTAACTCTAGGGTCCTAATTCAGCATCAAAGTAGAAGTTTTGATATAATAGTAGCTCCTTATTACTGGGGTTCTGTCTGTTCTCTAGCTGAAGTTATCTAGGGCAGTGTCTATATCTGGTCTTAGCCTGGCTCCTTCTAGCTAAGCAACTCCTCCTACTTTGGAAATCATTCTACACTTTGTTGATTTCACAGATAACAATTCCCTTCTGACACCTGTGACAAACACCTAGCTAAGTACACAGATAACACAGAATACAGATAACAATTTACTACAACTACCTCCGACTAACACACCAACTCCTTTTTAGTGTTTGCCTTTTAACATAAATTGAAGGTCCCAGTAGAAGAGATCTTGTCTCAGTCCCAGTTATACTGTCTCCTTCCTCCTGGTGTTGACTGTTCTGGCAGAAGCTATCTAGGCAGTGTCTATATCTGGTGTTACTGCTCCTTCTAGCTAATAACCCTCCTACTTTAAATCATTCTACCTTTGTTGATTTCACTGATAACAATTCCTTCTGACACCTGTGACAAACACCTAGCTGGCACAGATAACACAGAATACAGATAACAATTTACTACAACTACCTCCGACTAACATACAACTCCTTTTTGGTGTTTGCCTTTTAACATAAATTGAAGGTCCCAGTAGAAGAGATCTGGTTCTCAGTCCCAGCTTTAGTTATACTAGTAACTCCTTCCTCCTGGTGTTCTGACTGTTCTCTGGCAGAAGCTATCTAGACCAGTGTCTATATCTGGTCTTAGCCTGGCTCCTTCTAGCTATGCCACTCCCCCTACTTTGGAAATCTTTCCACACTTAGTTGATTTCACAGATAACAATTCCCTTCTGACACCTGTGACAAGCACCTAGATAAGTAAACAGATAACACAGATTACAGATAAAAATGTACTTCAACTGCCTCTGACAAACGCACCAACTCCTTTTTTTTTACCCTTCATTGAAGGTCTCAGTACTAGAGATCTAGTTCTTAGTCCCAGTTGAGAAGTTTTAGTTATACCAGAAGCTCCTTCCTCCTGGTGTTCTGTCTGTTATCTGGCAGAAGCAATCTAATGCAGTGTTTATATCTGGTCTTAACCTGGCTCCTTCTAGCTAAGCTACTCCCCCTACTTTGAAAATCTTTCTTCACTTAGTTAATTTCACAGATAACAATTCCCTACTGACACCTGTGACAAGCACCAAGATAAGGACACAATGGATAACAAATTACTTAACTACTCCTGACAAACACACCTAATTCTTTTTTGTTTGTTTTTACCCTAAATTGGTCGGTCTTTACAAGACATCTATTTCTTGGTACCAGTAAGAAGTTTAATTATACCAGTAGCTCCTTCCCTCCTGTTCTGTCTGTTCTCTGCCAGAAGCTATCTGGGGCAGTGTTTATATTCTTGTCTTAACCTGGCTCCTTCTAGCTAAGCCACTCCCCCTACTTTGCAAATCTTTCTACACTTAGTTAATTTCACAGATAACAGTTCCCTTCTGACACGTGTGTGATTAGCATCTAGATAAGTACACAGATAACACTGATAACAGATAAAAATTTACTTCACCAACATCTGGCAAACACACCAACGTCTTGTATTCTACCCTACATTGAAGGTCTCAGTATAAGAGATCTAGTTCTAAGTATCACTTGATAAGTTTTAGTTATACCAGTAGCACCTTCTTCCCGATGTTCTGTCTATTCTCTGGCAGATGGTAGCAAAGGCAATGTGTGTATCTGGTCCTAACCTGGCTACTTCCAGCTAAGGTACTCCCCCTACTTCACATATCTTTCTAGAGTTAGTTAATTTCACAGATAACGGTTCCTTTGGACACCTCTGACAAGCACCTAGATATATATGCAGAAAACACAGATAGCAGCTAACGGTTTATTCAACTACCTCTGACAGACACACCTACTCCTTCTCTTTTACCCTAAATTGAAGGTCCCAGTACAAGAGATGTAGTTCTTAGTACCAGTAGAGAAGTTTTATATAAACCAGTATCTCCTTTCTCCTTGTGTTCTGTCTGTTCTCTTGGCAGAAGCTTTCTAGGGCAGTGCTTATATCTTGTGTTAACCTGTGTCATTCTAGCTTAGCCACTCCCCCTACTTTGCAAATCTTTCTACACTTAGTTAATTTCGCAGTTAACAATTCCCTTCTGACACCTGTGACAAGCACCAAGATAAGTACACAGATAACAGATAACAAATTACTTCAACTACCTCTGACAAACACATCAATTCCTTTTTTTTGTTTGTTTTTTACCCTACATTGAAGGTCCAAGTACAGGAGATCTAGTTCTTCGTCAGAGTAGAGAAGTTTTAGATATAATGGTAGCTCCCTCTTCCAGGTCTTCTGTCTGTTCTCTGACAGAAGCTATCTAAGGCAGTGTCTATATCTGAAGTCTCTAGCCTGGCTCCTTCTCAGCTGCTTACTCCCTCACTTTGGAAATCTTTCTACTCTTAGTTGATTTCCTACAGATAAAAATTCCCTTCTGACACCTGTGACAAACAACTAGCTAAGTACACAGATAACACATAATACAGATAACAATTTACTGCAACTACCTCTGACTAACACACTAACTCCTTTTCATTGTTTGCTTTTTAACATAAATTGAAGGTCCCAGTGCAAGAGATCTTGTTCTTAGTCCCAGAAGAGTTGTTCTAGTTTTACCTGTAACTCCTTCTTCCTGGTGTTCTGTCTGTTCTCTGGCAGAAGCTGTCTAGGGCAGTGCCTATATGTGGTCTTAGCCTGGCTCCTTCTAGCTATGCCACTCCCCCTACTTTAGAAATCTTTCTTACTTTGTTAATTTCACAGATGTCAATTCCCTTCTGATACCCAAAGTCAAGCACCTAGATAAATGATAACGCAGATTACAGATAAAAATTTACTTCAACTGCCTCTGACTAACACACCAACTCCTTTTTTTATGCTACATTGAAGGTCTCAGTACAAAAGAACTAGTTCTTAGTCCCACTAGATATGTTTTAGTTATACCAGTAGCTCCTTCCTCCTGGTGTTCTGTCTCTTTCCTGGCAGAAGCTATCTAGGGCAGTGTTCATATCTTGTCTTATCCTGGTTCCTTTTAGCTAAGCCACCCCCCACTTTGCAAATCTTTCTACACTTAGTTAATTTCACATATAACAATTCCCTTCTGACTCCTGACAAACACACAGTTAAGTTACAGATAACAGAGATAACAGATAACAATTTGCCTCAACTACCTCTGACAAAACACACCAATCGCTTTTTTACCCTAAATTGTAGGTCACAGTACAAAGAAATCTAGATTTTAGTCCAAGTAGAGAGGTTTGAGTTATACCAGTAAGCTCATTTCTCCTTGTGTTCTGGCCTACGTTCTCTTAGGCAGAAGCAATCTAGGACAGTGTTTATATCTGTTCTACCCCTGCAACATCTAGCTACAAGCTACGCCCACTCCCTATCGCAAATCTTTCTACACTTTAGTTTTCATTAGATAACAATTCCCTTCTGACACCTGTGATAAGCAAGCAAGCAGCAAGATAAGTAACAGAGGCAACAGAAAACAAATTACTTCAACTACCTTTGACAAACACACCAACTCCTTTTTTGATTGTTTTTTACCCTACATTGAAGGTCCCAGTACAAGGTATCTAGTTCTTCGTCAGAGAAGAGAAGTTTTAGATATACCAGTAGGTCCCTCTTCCTGGTGTTCTGTCTGTTCTCTGGCAGAAGCTATCTAGGGCAGTGTCTATATCTGGTCTTAACCTGGCTCCTTCTAGCTAAGCCACTGCCCCCACTTTGGAAAACTTTCTACACTTTTTTGATTTCTCAGATAACAATTCCCTTCTGACACCTGTGACAAGCACCTAGCTAAGTACACAGATAACACAGATTACAGATAACAATGTACTACAATAACCTCTGACTAACACACCAACTCCTTTTTATTGTTTGCTTTTTACCATAAATTGAAGGTCCCAGTACAAGAGATCTTGTTCTTAGTCCCAGAAGAGAAGTTTTAGTTATACCAGTAACTCCTTCCTCCTGGTGTTGCGTCTCTTCTTTGGCAGAAGCTATCTAGGGCAGTGTTCATATCTTGTCTTAACCTGGCTCCATTTAGCTAAGCCACCCCCCACTTTGCAAATATTTCTACACTTAGTTAATTTCACAGATAATTCCCTTCTGACACCTGTGACAAGCATCTAGATAAGTACATAGATTACAGAGATAACAGCTAACAATTTACCTCAACTACCTCTGACAAACACACCAACTCCTTTTTTAATCCTAAATTGTAGGTCATAGTACTCGAAATCTAGTTTTTAGTCCAAGTAGAGAGGTTTTAGTTATACCAGTAGCACAGTTCTCCTTGTGTTCTGGCTGTTCTCTTGGCAGAAGCTATCTAGGGCAGTGTTTTTGTCTGGTCTTACCCTGGCTCCTTCTAGCTAAGCCACTCCCCCTACTTTGCAAATCTTTCTACACTTAGTTTTATAGACAACAATTCGCTTCTGACACCTGTGGCAAGCAGCAAGATAAGTACAGAGGTAACAGATAACAAATTACTTCAACTACCTTTAACAAACACACCAACTCCTTTTTTGTTTGTTTTTTACCCTACATTGAAGGTCCCAGTACAAGGTATCTAGTTCTTCGTCAGAGAAGAGAAGTGTTAGATATACCGGTAGGTCCCTCTTCCTGGTGTTTTGTCTGTTCTCTGGCAGAAGCTATCTAGGGCAGTGTCTATATCTGGTCTTAACCTGGCTCCTTCTGGCTAAGCCACTCCCCCTACTTTGGAAAACTTTCTACACTTTGTTGATTTCTCAGATAACAATTCCCTTCTGTCACCTGTGACAAGCACCTAGCTATGTACACAGATATCACAGATTACAGATAACTATTTACTACAATAACCTCTGACTAACACACCAACTCCATTTTATTGTTTTCCTTTTAACATAAATTGAAGATCCCAGTACAAGAGATCTTGTTCTCAGTCCCAACATTAGTTATACCAATAACTCTTTCCTCCTGGTGTTCTGTCTGTTCTATGGCAGAAACTGTCTAAGCAGTGTCTATATCTGGTCTTAGCCTGGCTCCTTCTAGCTGTGCCACTTCCCCTACTTTAGAAATCTTTCTACACTTAGTTGATTTCACAGATTACAATTCCTTTCTGACACCTGTGTCAAGCGCCTAGATAAGTACACAGATAACACTGATTATAGATAAAAATTTACTTCAACTGCCTCTGACAAACACACCAACTCCTTTTTTTGTCCTACATTGAAGGTCTCAGTACAAGAGATCTAGTTCTTAGTCCCACTAGATAAGTTTTAGTTGTACCAGTAGCTCCTTCCTCCTGGTGTTCTGTCTGTTCTCTGTTCAGAAGCTATCTAGGGCAGTGTTTATATCTGGTCCTAACCTGGCTTCTTCCAGCTAAGCCACTCCCCCTACTTTGCAAATCCTTCTATACTTTGTTAATTTCTCAATAACATTTCCTTCTGACACCTGAGACAAGCACGTAGATAAGTACACAGATAACACAAATAGCAGATAACAATTTACTTCAGCTACCTCTGACAAACACACCAACTCCTTTTTTTCCCCAAATTGAAGATTCCAGTACAAGAGATCTAGTTCCTAGTTCCAGTTGAGAAGTTTTAGTTATACCAGGAGCTCCTTCCTAATGGTGTTCTGTCTGTTCTCAGGCAGATGCTATCTAGGGCAATGTTTATATGTGGTCTTAACCTGGCTCCTT
Organism: Neoceratodus forsteri; assembly: GCA_016271365.2. NCBI lineage: Eukaryota > Metazoa > Chordata > Ceratodontiformes > Ceratodontidae > Neoceratodus > Neoceratodus forsteri. Next base: position 90,064,644 of record JADMNL010000024.1, read on the forward strand.
CTAGCTAAGCCACTCCTCTACTTTGCAAATCTTTGTACACTTAGATAATTTCACAGATAACAATTCCCTTCTGACACCTGTGACAAGCACCTAGATAAGTACACATATAACACAGATAACACATTACAATTCACTTCAACTACCTCTGACAAACACACCAACTACTTCTTTTTTTTCATAAATTGAAGGTCCCAGTACAACAGATGTAGTTCTTAGTCCTCAGTGGAGAAGTTTTAGTTATAGCAGTTGCTCCTTCCTCCTGGTTTTGTGTCTGTTCTTTGGCAGAAGTTATCTAGGACAGTGTTTATATCTGGTCTTATCCCGGCTCCTTCTAGCTGAGCCACTCTCCCTGCTTTACTCCTTCTTCCTGGTGTTCTGTCTGTTCTATGGCAGAAGCTATCTAGGGCAGTGTCTCTATCTGGTCTTAGCCTGGCTCCTTCTAGCTATGCTATTCCCCCGACTTTTGACATCTTTCTACACTTAGTTGATTTCACAGATATCAATTCCTTCTGACACCTTTGTCAAGCACCTAGATAAGTACACAGATAACACAGATTACATATAAAAATGTACTTCAACTGCCTCTGACAAACCAATACTCCTTTTTACCCTACATTTGAAGGTCTCAGTACAAGAGATCTAGTTCTTAGTCCCACTAGAGAAGTTTTAGTTATACCAGTAGCTCCTTCCTCTTGGTGTTCTCTCTGTTCTCTGTTCAGAATCTATCTAGGGAAGTGTTTATATCTGGTCCTAACCTGGCTTCTTCCAGCTAAGCCACTACCCCTACTTTGCAAATCCTTCTATACTTTGTTAATTTCACAGATAACAATTCCCTTCTGACTACTGAGACAAGCACGTAGATAAGTACACAGATACAAATAGCAGATAACAATTTAGTTCAGCTACCTCTGACAAACACACCAACTCCATTTTTTACCCTAAATTGAAGATCCCAGTACAAGAGATCTATTTCTTAGTTCCAGTTGAGAAGTTTTAGTTATACCATTAGCTTCTTCCTCATTGTGTTCTGTCTGTTCTCAGGCAGATGCTATCTAGGGCAGTGTTTATATGTGGTCTTAACCTGGCTCCTTCTAGCTAAGCCACTCCTCTACTTTGCAAATCTTTGTACACTTAGATAATTTCACAGATAACAATTCCCTTCTGACACCTGTGACAAGCACCTAGATAAGTACACATATAACACAGATAACACATTACAATTCACTTCAACTACCTCTGACAAACACACCAACTCCTTCTTTTTTTCCATAAATTGAAGGTCCCAGTACAACAGATGTAGTTTTTAGTCCTCAGTGGAGAAGTTTTAGTTATAGCTGTTGCTCCTTCCACCTGGTGTTGTGTCTGTTCTCTGGCAGAAGTTATCTAGGGCAGTGTTTATATCTGGTCTTATCCTGGCTCCTTCTAGCTGAGCCACTCTCCCTGCTTTACAAATGTATCTACACTTAGTTAATTTCACAGATAACAATTCCCTTCTGTCACCTGTGACAAGCATCTAGATAAGTAACAATAACAGATAACATTTTTTTCGACTACCTCTGACAAACACAACAATTCTTTTTTTTTACCCTAAATTGAAGGTCCCAGTGCAATAAATCTAGTTCTTAGTCCCAGTAGAGAAGTTTTAGTCATACCAGTAGCTCCTTCCTCCTGGTGTTCTGTCAGTTCTCTGGCAGAAGCTATCTAGGGCAGTGTTTATATCAGGTCTTTACCTGGCTCCTTCTAGCTATGCCACTCCCCCTACTTTGCAAATCTTTCTACAGTTAGTTAACTTCAATGATAACAATTCCCTTCTGACACCTGTGACAAGCGCCTAGTTAAGTACACTGATAACAGAGATAACAGATAACAATTTACCTCAACTACCTCTGACAAACACTCCAACTCCTTTTTTTTTACCCTAAATTGAAGGTTCCAGTACAAGAAATCTAGTTCTTAGTCCCAGTAGAGAAGTTTTAGTCATACCAGTAGCTCCTTCCTCCTGGTGTTCTGTCAGTTCTCTGGCAGAAGCTATCTAGGGCAGTGTTTATATCTGGTCTTTACCTGGCTCCTTCTAGCTAAGCCACTCCCCCTACTTTGCAAATCTTTCTACACTTAGTTAACTTCAAAGATAACAATTCCCTTCTGAGACGTTGAATAGCACCTGGATAAGTACATAGATAACACTGATAACAGGTAAATATTTACTTCAACTACCTCTGACAAACACACCAATTCCTTTATTTTTACCCAGAATTGTAGGTCATAGTACAAGAAATCTAGTTCTTAGTCCAAGTAGAGAAGTTTTAGTTATACCAGTCGCTCATTTCTCCTTGAGTTCTGTCTGTTCCCTTGACAGAAGCTATCTACGGCAGTGTTTATATCTGGTCTTAATCTGGCTCCTTCTTGCTAAGCCTCTCCCCCTACTTTGCAAATCTTTCTACACTTAGTTAATTTCACAGATAACAATCCCCTTCTGACACCTGTGACAAGCACCAAGATAAGTACAAACGTAACAGATAACAAATTACTTCAACTACCTCTGACAAACACACTAACTCCTTTTTTGTTTGTTTTTTATGCTACATTGAAGGTGCCAGTATAATATATCTAGTTCTTCATCAGAGTAGCGAAGTTTTAGATATACCAGTAGGTCCTTCTTCCTGGTGTTCTGTCTGTTCTCTGGCAGAAGCTATCTAGGGCAGTGCTCTTAACCTTGCTCCTTCTAGCTAAGCTACTCCCCTTACTTTGGAAAACTTTCTACTCTTTGTTGATTTCTCTGATAACAATTCTCTTCTGACACCTGTGACAAGCACCTAAGTACGCAGATAACACAGATTACAGATAACAATTTACTACAACAACCTCTGACTAACACGTCAACTCCTTTTTATTGTTTGCTTTTTACCATAAATTGAAGGTCCCAGTATAAGAGATCTTGTTCTTAGTCTCAAAAGAGAAGTTTTCATTATGTCAGTAACCCCTTCCTCCTGGTGTTGTGTGTGTACTTTGGTGACCTGTGATAAGCACCTAGATAAGTACACAGATTACACAAATAATAGATAAAAATTTACTTCACCCGGGTCTGACAAGCACACTGCTTTTTTTTTCCCTACATTGAAGGTCTCAGTACAAGAGATCTGCTCACAGCCAGGTATGCTGCAAATTTACATCTGCTTCAGCTGTTTTCTATCTCCCTTTTCATCAGAAGTTTAAAGCCTGCAGTTTGGGAAGAAAAAGATCATCTGCCTTTGAACTGTGTACTTTGTTTCACCTTTTGCTGTGTGCTTAATTTGTGCCAGTGCTCCACTCTCTGTGGGACAGCCTTGTTACCTGCCTGTTAAAACTCAGGTAAACCAGAGAATTGTGACTTTTACACCTGGGGCAGTGAGTGGGAGGATAACCAGGGTCCTGCATCAGAGAAGAGGAGGGGCAGAGTGCTATAAAATCTTGCGCTGCTCACAGTGCGAGCACTGTGGTGTGAGCGTGAGTGGTGCGAGCACCACTCTATAGAGAAAAAGGCTGCTTCTAAACTGGGAGACTTTTAGGTTCAGATTAGTTTGGTAATTTGGAAATGTTTTTACTTTAAAATGTTTAGTTAGAAGAATTTTATGTTAAAGTCTAGAGTGATATTAGGATAATTTCTTTGTAAATTAGAATAGGGTTCTAATTTTAAAAATTTTTAGACATATTTTTAGTTGTGGAAATTTCTTTGAAAAATGATGATGTTTAATATTTTAAGATGTTTATTTCTTTGCTGTCTTTTTGGTGTTGTAACTCAGAAAGAATTCATCACTACAAAAAATCTGCAAACGAAAATATTTGGTAAATTGGTTATTTTTATTTAATCAATCACAAAAAACAATTGTAACAAACCAAGAAGGAATACTTAGAGAATATTAAGAAATCAAACTTTGGGAGGATGTTATAGGCCTCTAAATCCTTTTAGGCCTAATAATGCTATATCAAATTTATCTGGGGCAAGTTGTTTTTACTAATGTTGGGGAGATATTGAAGTAGAATCAGGGCCTTCAAATTTAGAACTTAAAATTTCATGATAATGCACTAACAGTAGTTCTAAATCTGATCTTTTAGCAACTTTACTGAAAGATAATTATCCATGTATATTAGGGTTAGTGAAACATGGCTCTCAAACAAACATCGAGATGAAGAATTTGGCACTCAGGATTATAGAGTATGGAAGTAGATAGAAAAACTAGAGAAGTGTGATGCTTCTTTTAAAAGCATTACATTAGGTTTTCAGAAATTATAATACAGGGTAGTGAAAATAACCCCAGGCTCCCTCCCTCCCCTCCTCCAAATAAACAATACTATCATGCGACCACCCTAACATTGTTGCTGCTTTCAACTCACCTTATGTGCTTCTCTGCTACATCCTCCAACCATTAACCAGTTATTCTCTGCTGAGTCCTCCAACCCCACCTCATAGCTTTTCCTTCTCCAAAATTCTGAGAACGACATACTGGCAGCCAAACCTAAACCTGAGCAAGGTAGCTCCCCTGATGGACTGGACCCAAAGTTACTAAGCTTGTCTGCCTCTGCATTGCTCCCCCCCACTCCTGCTCACTTTCAATCTCTCCGTTTCCTTGCCAAATTCCCGTCAGTGAAACATCTGTGTCCTCCCTCCATAAGTGTGGCACTCCTCCTCCCCTGAGCTACCACCCTATATCTCTCCTGACATTGAAGGCAGGTGTAACCCTAAGGGCACTTCATAGGGCCACTACCCTACCTGCCTGCCTGTGACAGGGTGAGGCCCAGATCCCGATGGGTGCCTCACTCAGGGTGGGGCAAGACAGTCAAGATTGACTGGTCACAGCCCTCTGGGTTACTGCAACCCCTTTGTCCCACTAAGTGGCTCACAGGGTAACAACAATACTGGCACACTTACCCCTGGCCAGATCTCCTCAGCTCACTCAGGGACCCCCTGAAAAGTGAGTGCCGTTATTACACTTTCATAGACAGTATATCTTCAACAAAAACAAATCAGCCAAGTGTGAACACAAAACAAACAATCTGATTTGTTGGGGGAATAACAAGGCGGGAAATCAAGGTAGTGACTTATCCTGACTTATCTACCTGGGCTCTGTGCAGGCCTAAACCTAGTTACTGTCCTGGTGCAAGCCTAATGGCTAGTCCCCTCAGCAGCTGGTTGGGGGCCAAATTAACATTTACTGTCCTGACAGATCAAGGCAGGCAGAAGGCAGTTAATGCAGGCAACAGTATAGCGGATTTAGCCACTCGCGCAAGCAACAGGGAGCCACCTGATCCAATACTCACGACTCCAGAAAATACCCTTCCTTCACCACTGGCAGGGTGAACAACAAACTACCAGCCTCTCACACATTATAGCAAACACAGAGGTACCATACCAGCAGTGGTTTTTCAGGACCGAATGAATCACACAACCACTTGGGCAGCCACTCCAACCATCCTAATGGACCAAACACGATTCAGCAGATTCTTCACACCTTCAGGTAAACCTGGTAGGTAGCTGTGTCCCAGCCTCCTCAACCATGCCTTGGCCATTTAATCCAAGCATGACAAAACCAAAAGCGACTCAGGCCTTTCACATACTTCCAGCATGAACCTCAAAATGGCCAAGCTCAGGCTCCCTTCTCCTTCCGCCACAGCAAATCTGCTAGCAGCAGGGCCACCCCTCCAATTAGTGCTACCCGATTCATTGGTGACATCACCGCCAGTCAGTACTCACAGCCTCAGTGGGCGAAAAATGCCATAGCCACAATGCCTTTTCCAAAGTTACAAGCAGTCCCTGTATTGGTCAGACAACACCCACGAGTCTGAGGTACAGTTGGTCAAGTGGCAGTTGGGACTAACATGGAAATAATCAAACAGTCTTTACTGCAAAGGAAGCAGGTTCAACTTCATTATATTACCACTCTAAACTATCCCCAGCAAATAATTTACATCCTTTCAGAGAACTCCCTTGACACATCTAGCGATGGCAGCAGGCAGGACTCGGGCATAGGACCACAGCCCCCCCATTTCAATTACTTATGACTGCAGACGACGGTCTAAAACAAATGCAGGCTTTAAAAGTGCTCACTAGCACAACATTAAATGGTTTAACTGCGAACACCAGCCAAGCAGACATAAGCAAGATCGGAAAGCTTTAGGAACACCCATTTATGGGGGTTACACAGAAATCTGATCCTTGACCAACTATCCTCATAAACCTCGACAGAAATTTCTTCCAATATCAATCAGGTTCGTAAACATCACTCTACTACTACCTCGCTGCTTTGAATATTGATGCGATCCTGACAGGCATGGATTGCGGTCACACAACCCAGCATTTTATTCTTGCTAAAGCACGACAGGTCCCCCACTATACTCCACACACCCTCTCATCAGCTGGGCTGACAACATGCCATTAAATGGTTCCACATACCTATATGACTACTCACAGTCTGTAAAATCGACTACATCTCCCCTACTCCACCCATATACTCTAGGTCCAAGGGTCAAACTAGGCCGATTCTCTTCTCCATCTTTCTGAATGATCTTCCATCACAGTACCTCATCTTATACATATGTATACTGATAGCGGTTCCATTCTCTCTGGAGCCCTCACCCTTGGATGTCACCTCAGGCTCAACGTAATTTCAACAATGCTAGAGCTGGTTCCACTCACCAACTCTAAATGCCAGAAAACTGCCATGACTTCAGCACACATCAGAAGCTGTCAGGCTCCTTCTTCCCCTATTCACTACCCTTGACAAACAACTGTAATTGCTACCGAGTCTTTCAGGTATCTGGGCGTTGGCTGGATAAACATCACCTTCTTGGCCCATGTAGATGCCATAATAAAAAGCTTTGTCCCAAACTTGGCATTATTTAGAAACGCTCTGCCTCCGCCTGGGAAGGCCAGAACTGTCAAAACAGTCCTCCCAGTTTCGACTATTGCAATGTTGATTGCTCTGCTCCTGCCACCTCATAGCCAACCTGGATACTCTTTCAACTCATTCTGTGGTTTGCTCTGGATGCCTCACCTTACCCACCGCTGCCACTTGTGCAGCTTTAGCCTTCCATCCTAACAAATAGGTGACTGCATCGTGCCAAATCTCATCTCTAAATACTGACAACACCTCCCCCTACCTAAATTCTCCAATCTCCCACACTCCTCTCAACTAAGAGCCCATGACCATAGAACTCTGTCTGTTTGGAGATCCACCACTAGTGGACAGGCCTCCCACCTATCATCTCCCAAAATGTGGAATGCTCTACACATATCTGATCCTCTTCCTCGCCTGGCTCATTAAATCAAGTTCTTAATTTCCTCTCTGTAATTACTGCCTAGCTCCCCTTTCAAGTACCACATCCTGTTTGATGCCTGTGACTCACTTCACTTGCCACCCTGTGCTATTCTTACTCTAAGTAGTGCAGGCCATTGGTTCACACTTGCTATTACATTATGCTCTCTCTCTCTCTCTCACCACAAGCTCTGTGACTGGTTTCACTTCTCTACCCTTATATTATTTGCTTTTCATGCTAATGTATAATTCAGTTGTAACCTATGTTTTGTATGATATTGTATATTTTGTGTGTAATTGTTACTATGTAACTCCCCACCCTCCCCAGGTCATACGGAGATGAGCAACTTGTTGTTCAGTGCCTTCCTGGTGAAATTTTTAATAAATAAATGAATTTGACACACAGTGGTGCATATTGTGACCCTACCTGTGGTCACAATTATGATCTTCCAAGTATACCAAAAATGATCCTTGGCATGTAAGGTTCTATACCCCAATCGCAGGTTAAGTGGCTCCAGTATTATAGTTAAATGATCCTTGGTGTCTAGTGCTCCCCACCCGGAATACTAGCTGGAGCTCATTTCTAGATGCATCCTGGGAAGGGAACTTGTACAAGTGGGTCTGGCTAACCAGTAGTTCAAAATACATAACATACATGAACACAATGGTACACAACCAAAATACATTGGGAATAATTCATGCAAGATGTGAGAACTTGAGTGAAATAAACAACAACAAAACGCATTGCACAGTCAGAACCACAAACCTAACAGCAATCAAATACAAAGCGGTTTTGTTGTTTTATTTAGCTTTTGTTAACAGGGAGGTACACTGAAAGTTATATGCTATTTCGGGAGAATACAACAGGTAATAAATACATCAGAACATAAAGAAAGTAAAGCTAGTACATAGGTAACAAAATGCATTGAGTCACAAAAGCAGGCATGGGTGAACTGCTATGACAGAAATTGATAAAGTACATATAATCAACAATATATATCTAGACATACATGTAAAGTCAGATGCCTAGAGCAATTGGATCATGAAACGACAAAAGATTATTGGCAGGTCCTCAGAACAGTTGAACTCAAGTACAGTAAACTAGGGAAGCTGGGACACATGCTGAGACTAGCTCAATGCCCCAGGGACTTCCGGAAGCACTGATGTGAGGCAGAATAACATGGTCAGGAAAGGGTTCCAGAGCCTAGGGCATGCAACAAGTTCTGTCCCTCATAAGGAGTTCGGTGAGAAAGTGTAGCTCCAGGCCCTGGGACCTGGTGGGTAAGAGGGAGGTCAGGAGGTGACAGATGCTGTGCCAGCCCTGGGGGGTGCCAGTTCTGATCACTTTGCCCACAGACATCAGCCAAAAGTTCAGGTGATTGGTCAGGAAAGCCTAGTTTATCATAAGCTCACAATGGTGGGTGAGCCCAGGCAGCAGTGCGGCAGATATTGTGCATTGTGTGCCACGAGTAAGAAGAGCTGGAGGTACAGGCAAATTGGTGAGACCACAACTAAGGAGAGTAGTACACCTCACAAGTGCCAGATGAGCAGCAGGTGGGTTATTTTGGCCCTATAGCACACCCAATCACAGTTCACAGTTCTACGAAAGTGGATATGACTCCTAGGTCCAACTGGGGGTCAGTGTCACCCAAGGTATTTGATGGGTTCACAGTTGGGGGAGCTCCATCACTGCTTCATACAAAGGGGCTGGAGAAGCTGCCCAACATTAGCTATAAACATTTGTATAATACCTGACAGAAACATAAATGAATTAAAGCTGTACCTAAACTGAAACAAGTAATAGGAGAGGAAGAGGAAAACTAGATCAATACAGGAGAAGGTGAGACCACTGAAGTGGTTTAAAGAATCCATGGGACGGAGTTGGTGAATGGCTGAAGCGAGGTTCAGATTTTGAGCAGCGGTGGCTGAACATGACTTTGCCGATGGTTGTGAAACTGAAGGGCTGCTGGGTTGATATTTCAGCTTCTGATGAACATAAAAACAACAGGGCCATCAGAGAGAGGAGGTAGGGAAACAAACAGTTTGCCCAATGCTGGCACAGTGGGCATGAATCTAACCGCAAGAAGAAAGGAGAGATTTATATATAGAACAATGGTGAGTCCAAGAAGGATATCCAGAGTATGGCGAGATAGTTGAATTGTCAATCTGGCAGGATAGCGAGGGGCTATGCTGTGAACCAACTCACCATAGTCAGAGATTTGGAGATTTCTCTGGATAATAGCATGGTATGCTGGAGATGAGATACAGTCACATTCCTGTAAAAACTAGAATTGTGCGCTTTTTGCTATAAAGTCCACTTGTTCGAAATGTTTAGGTGCTGGTCTGCAGATACCAAGATAACTAAGGTGATGACATCCTCCACAGGAGCCATCAGGTATAAGGAGGAAGGAGGAGCCTAGAGAGTCTGGTGCCTTGTGCCAAGGACATGAGACCTTCTTGACATTGAGAAAAGCTGATTTGTGTGGTCGGGCTGAACAGTCAAAGTCAGCTGGGTCTGTGAGCCTGCTGTGAGACCGTGTCATCAACGTAGCCGATGGATGCAGACAACCATGGAGAGGCATTAGGAAATAGAGAAAAGTAGTGGAGCAACACAGATCATATGGGACCCAAGTGGATACAGGCAGGGAGGAGGGGTCACCACTTTTGACTGCTTGGGATGACCTACCACAGTGAGAGGAACAACTGATGGCTAAGTCAGAGGCCTGCAGCCTGGAGTTTGGCTAATAATTGGGTGGTAGACAGGATTGATGCTTTGGCCAGATATGAAGATAGCAGAAGCAGAAGGCTGTGATCCATACCATTATGGATGGATTTAGTGAGCCTGAGCAGTGATGGAGTGATTTTGCGGAAGTCAGACTTGTATTGGTGAAAAAGAGAGGCCAGAAAGAGAGAGCTGTAACAAGATAATTTTTCCTGTAATTAGGAGGAAATGGGTCAGTAGCTGTTCATACCTGATGGTCACCATCTTTTGGAGAGGAGGAATAGCAGTGGCAACCTTCCAGTCAACAGGGATGGAGACACCAGAAAGAGAGTTAGGAGGTCAGCCAATGGGAGGATTGCAGAAGCAGTCAGACATAGGAGCTTACTATCAACATCTGGGCCTACCCTTGGAAGGATTAAAGCAGGGAAGTGTTGGGGATAAAGATGCATTTCTGGAGAAAAAAACAATAAGGGAAACAAGGAGATGACAACAAGCAGGCAGGCAGGTGAGAGTGAGGTGAGGATGGAGAGGAGGAGAGGAGAGAGGTACAGGTAATGAAAGATTACATCTCTATGGTGATGAAGGAGGGTTAAAGACAAAGTGTCACTGACTCTGAGACAACAAAGGTGGGAGGGGAGAAAGTTGTGGGCCAAAAGGGAACAGGTAACAATGTTGGTACTGAAGTTAGATGTAAAATTCTCACGCTGGCAAACTTATTGCCATGGTCAGTGCTGAGATGATGATACCTCTGGAAACCATGGGGATGGATTCGTTTATTTTAACCAACCAAATCAGCACACCTGCAAATAAGCTATGAGCTAAAGCTACATGATCTGGGGGTGGTGTACCTTTCTCATGTCCTGCTCTGGAGCATGGCAGTCCCACTAAAGGAGGTAGTATAAGTGGTTCAAGGCTCTAGCTACAATCTGGTGACATCAGCAGACAGACCTGGGTTTGAATCAAATAGCTTCACTTGCATACTGTGTGTCTGAGCAAGTCACCCAACACCCTATGATCCCAGCTTGCTCCTGTAAAAAAAACTCAGCTTGGTATTAATCCTGGTTAAACAACTAAAAATATATATATATTTAGAAATTTTGTTTTGAAATATGTTAGCATGGAATCAGTGGAGCAGACCAATGATATAGGGACAATCAGAGTGACAAGTCCGCGCAAAGATGGTCCAAGATTGAAGAAATATAAGCAGTGTTTGATGGTGGTGAGGGCTGGTTGAATGAGGCATCAGGCAGTTTGTGATTATAGTGTCAGATCGAAAGAGAGTCAAGGTGGAATACCACAGGGATCCCTGACTGTTCTCTTCAATCACTCATTAACAATGTTTGAGAATGAATCTGGGGCTGTGTCTTTGAAGATGACCAATCTCATGGGAGGTAGATAATGATGGAAATAAAAACTGCAGACTGACATGTAAGATTAGGGGCCTAAGGTTTGCAGTTGGTAATGCAAAAAGTGCAAGGTGATTCATAGGGACAGAACACAGGACAGAGTACTGGATAAGAGAATGAGCCCAGCACTACAGCTGAGAAAAGAAACTGTATTCATATTGGTGACTCCTTAAACAATCAGCTACGCAGTGAGGCATCTAGTAAGGCAATAGGATACTAGGATGTGGCAGAAGGGTTCTGATAGTAAAAAGAAAAGAGGTTTACTGCCTCTTTGGATCGTGGTGAGCTGCTGGGTACACTGTTCAAGTTCTGCTGACAACCTCACCTCAGAAAGACAAAACAAAAAGGGTGATCAGGATGATTCAGGCTGACAGACAGATCGTATGAGGATCTATCAAGGCACTGACATATCTTCATGGAGACCGAAAGAAAGAATGATATAGAGACAGACGCCTTAAAGGAATAAACAAAGTGAATGGAGAACTACTTAACATGGTAACAGTTCAGGTTATGGGGCAAGTGAGACTAGGGGGGGGAGGTTCAAGGGATATTGGAAAGTTTTATTTTCGAAATGGTGGTGAAATATGGAATGGTTGCCAACTGAGATGACGGCACCAAAACCATAGTGGTTTTCAAGAATGGCTGTGACAAGTGAAGGTATAATATTACTCAGGCTACAGTAGTAGAGGGAGGGTACAAAAGTGGATAGTGAGGCTAGTACCTACATGAACAGTAAATTCTGAGGTTTATGGAAATGAGGCAGATTAGATGTACCATTTTATGTTGATTGAGCAGGCACGATAACATGTAAACCAACTCAGTAACAAGCTGTGGGCATGGCACTGTTGTGTGCACACATGCAAAACTCAAACTGCTTCCCCAAAGCCATTGGGCTGCTGGTGACAGTGGTTTGGAATGTTGCCAACTGCTGACAATTTAGCTGCTGAAATCGAGGCACCTCATCATTGGGCATGCATCTACTGCAACGAGGAAGACCCGTCATTGCAGGGTGGATGTAAAAACCCACAATGTTGTTTGTAATTTCTGACGAGTTACCATGTTCCTGAAACAATCTCTTCCACCATGTTTATGTGCCAGAATGAAGTCCCCAAACCCCATGGCCTTAATCCCATTGTTTCTAGTGCCAACAGGGGCCCACCCCCTGTCGGCATTCTGCACCCAGCTTTTATTCCTGCCGGCCGGTGCCCAATCCCCTTTCAGCTACACTGCCCCCCACAAAGAAACCATTGGTGGCCTGGGTGCCATCAGCATGCCACATGCCCTATAAAGGAAAAATGGTCCCATGAAGTAGTACAATTTTTTTTACAAAAAAAGAAAACGGTTTCTCATATGTCCTACCCACACTGCAACGCAACAGCCCTCATACCTGCCTCTGACACCCCCCATCATGCCGCCCCTCCGAACAGCACGGCGTCTTGATGGACCGGGAACACGTCTGCAGTCTTCAAATCCGACCATGAACTGAGGAAATGCGTAAGCTGTATAACGTAATAAATAGTGTTTTCAACTTTGGTATCTCAGGCATTTTGGGTCTTTCACCAAATTTCAACATAGGGTTTTGGGACTCCTCATGAATTCTTGAACTGTCATTGCATTAATATTTGAAAGGAATTTGGCGGTCACTGCGGAGAAATCATCTTTTGGGAACCGATTCTAAATATTTCATGCCAATGTTCATGGTGGGTCTCACCTATATTCTAATAATGAAAATAAAAAATGACTGTTTACAACGTACGCGGCAGGTTACTGCGCTACGCTTCATGAATTTTACAATATTTTCATGCAGATTTTCAACATTGCCATTTTTGCACCTCATAGTGAACAGTACAGCTGTCATTGTTCCCATCCTGGCGGAAATGTGTTTCGCACTTCTGAGCGCCAGAATAGGCGGTTGCTGTGGAAATCAGTGTTCAGGACAGATTAAGAAATGACAGTGACATTTTTCATGAGTAGAGGTCCTGAAATGGCTGTGTTGAAAATCTACTAATGATCTCCATAAAATGACTGTGTTACGGTATGTGTTGCACAGTTTGCCGCCATTACTTGTAACTTCATGAATTATATTTTCACTCCAGATTTTCAACATTGCCATTTTCCAACACCTACTTATGAACAGTGCATCCATCATTTTTCCTATCCTGGCCAAAATGTGTTTCGCACTTCCGGCGCAGAATAGAGCAGTCGCTGTGGGAAATCACTGTCCAGGACAGATTAAGGAAATGACAGTGATACTGTTCATGAGCAGAGGTCCAAAATGCCTATGTTGAAAATTTGGTGATGATAGACCAACAAATGACTGTATTACAAGTGTGCATTGCACACTTTCCACCATACAACTTCACAGATTTGTAATATTGTCATGCCAGATTTTCAACAGTGGCATTTTTCACACCTCCTTATGAGCAGTACAGCTGTTATTTTTCACATCCTGACTGAAATGTGGTTTTTCACAGTTGGCCGCACACAGTAATGCGTTGCTGTGGGAAATCAGTGTTAAGGACAGATTAAGAAAATGACAGTGGCACTGTTCATGAGCAGAAGGTACTAAAGCCCTATGTTGAAAATTTGGTAGTAACTCCATAACATGACCGTGTTACAGCGTGCGATGAACTGTTTCCGCACCCTTGCAACCCGCACATTGTAATATTTTAGCAGCACATTTTCAACAGTGGCACTTTCACACCTCCTTATGAAGAGTACAGCTGTCATTTTTCACACCGGTCTAAATATGTTTTGCACTCCTGCGGAGAATAGCATAGTCGCTGTGAAATCACTGTTTGGGACAGATTAAGATCGAACAAGTGTGAGGGGTAGACCGAGCTAAACTGAGCTCCATCTAGTCTGTTGCAGATTTGTTTGTGGGCAAAAAGGCCCCAGCGCAAGAGCCCAGTACAAAAGGGCAGCCTGCAGCACTGGGAGAAACAGAATGAGAGAGCGAGTGAGGGAGGTGAGTGAGTGAACTCTCGGAGTGTTGTCAGGACTGCTGCAGATTTCTTTGTGGGCAGAAAAAGGTGTCAAAGCAGGCAGGAGCCCAGTAGAAAAGAGCCAGCCTACAGCGGTGGGAGAAACAGTATGAGTGATTGAGCGGGGACTGAGTGAACTCAACAGAGCTCAAGCAGGACTGCTGTGGATTTCTTTATGGGCAGAAAAGGCACCAATGCAGGCAGAAGCATCGTACAAAGGGCTGCTTGCAGCACCAGGACAAACAGAATGAGCGGCGTGACAGAGGAGACTGGGAGACCTCAACAGAGCTCTGTCGGGACAACTGCAGATTTCTTTGTGGACAGACAAAGTGCCAATGCAGCCAGGAGCCTCGCACACAAGCGCAGCCTGCAGCACCAAGAGAAACAGAATGAGTGAGTGACAGAGCGGTAGTGAGCGAGCTCAACAGATCTATATTGTGACTGCTCACGGATTTCTTTGTGGGCAGAAAATGTGGCAACGCAGGCAGGGGCCCAGTACAAAGGCCAGCTTGCAGCACCGGCAGAAACAGAATGAGTGAGCGAGAGAGGGGAGTGAGCGAGCTCAATGGAGCTGTGTCTGGCCTGCTTCAGATTTCTTTCTGGCCAGAACAAGCCACCAATGCAGGCAGAAGTCCAGTACAAAGGGCAGCCTGCAGTGGCAGGAGACACAGAATAATGAGTGAGGGAGAGGGAGTGAGTGAGCACAACGGAGCTTTGTTGGTACTGCTGCAGATTTGTTTGTGGGCAGAAAAAGACAGCAATGTACGCTGGGGCCCAGTACAAAGGGCAGTCTGTAGTGGTGGGAAAACCAGAATGAGGCGAGTGAGAGAGAGGAGTGAGTGAGCTCAATGGAGCTCTATCATGACTGCTGAAGATTTCTTTGTGGGCAGAAAGGCAGCAATGCACACAGGAGCCCAGTACAAAGGCCAGCCTGCAGTGCAAGGAGAAACAGAATAGAGAGTCAGAGGGAGTGACCCATCTCAGCAAAGCTCTGTCAGGCCATCTGCAGATTTCTTTGTGGACAGAAAAGGGTGCCAACGCGAGGAAGGAGCTCAGTACAAAACAGCAGCCTGCAGCACCAGGAGAAACAGAACAAGCGAGTGACAGAGGGCCAGTGAGTGAGCTTAGCAGACCAACACAATCGACATTCAGCATTGACAAATGCTTGTTTTTATTGTGTCCAGAACTGACTGTGTGTGTATGTGTGTAGGGGGTTGATGGCAGGCTCCGTGTGTGCAGTTAAAACACGATTCCCAGAATCATTAACTAGCACTAACCACGCGAGTGTGTTAACACTTCAAGAAAGCATTTAATATACCTGTACACCTTATATGCTTTAGAGTAACCCTCAGTTGTATGAGCACGTGGTTGCAATTAGTAATCCTGTGCAAAAAAAAATAGTGCCACATTAACAGGTTAGCACTGCACAGAACAATGCTTTTTAAAATAGTACCAGCTATGCTTATCACAATGCAGTGCTAGTCCTGTTACAGTGGTATGTGGGCCCCATTTTCAGATTAGTGTTGTGCACTCTAAGTGCTGCACCTGAGATAACACACAGCCACAGAAGGTGGTGGTAAATGGCACTCCTCCAGTGAGGAGAGAGTGACCAGTAGGGTGCCGGAGGGTTCAGTAATGGGACACATCCTCTTCAGTGTCTTCATAAGTGGCATAACAGAAGAACTGGAAGGGAGATATGCCTTTGCAGATGACACCACAATCTGTAATAGCGTTGATAGGTGCAGATGGAGAGAAGGATGGGGACATTAGAAAACTTAAGGAGTGCTATGGGACATGGCAGTTCGGGTTCAAAGCCAAAAAGTGCAAAATCAAGCATCTAGGTACTAGAAGCCTAGAGGCTGAGTATAAAATGTAGAGGGAGGTACTTATGGTCACTAAGGAAACCTTTTATACAGCACTGTGCTCTGTATACAGGAGAGGATTACTCACTTACATGGCTGTAGTAGTATATATGCACATGCACATGATCAGGGTAGCATCAAGTGATGCTGAATACGACACCGATCCAACCAT
The DNA here is from genome assembly GCA_016271365.2 of Neoceratodus forsteri. NCBI lineage: Eukaryota > Metazoa > Chordata > Ceratodontiformes > Ceratodontidae > Neoceratodus > Neoceratodus forsteri. The sequence continues at coordinate 90,081,079 of JADMNL010000024.1, forward strand.
GCTGTTCCACAGTGTAATGTTTAGCTCTGCGCTAACCTTCTGAAAATGGGGCCCCAATTGACTAAAAATCCTGGCCGATGCCTCCTAAGATGCAGAAGGTAAACATAAAAGGTTTATCTTATCTATCTCTTTATGTATTGTTTTATCGTATTTTGTTTGCAAAACCTTTATCCAATTTCAAAACATTGTGATGTGACTTAAAATGTTTATAACAGACTAGTTAAAATACAGTTTGTTTTCTTCTTTTACCTATATGCTGTTTTATTTACATATAGAAACACAGTCTGGTGGGCTGGCCTAGCAGCTTGGTGGTGATTGCACTGCCTCCCATGCCAGTGGCCCAGTTTTGGGGTGGAACTGAGTTGCACAGGGGTTAGCTGGTGGGGAGATATGATTGAGCATCTCGGGAATGCTCTCCTCTCAGTGAGGGAAGTCTGACCACCCGCTCTTCAACATCCACCTAGCTGAGGAGGGCTGGCAGGGCAGTGGAGTTGCATAGGGGGAGGGCTCAGGCAGGCACAAAGCAAGCATGTGTCTTTATACGCAATTGCATAATTCCATGCTTGGCTGCCCAGGGATGAAACAAAGGTAGAAACCCCTAATGGCAAAATGATCCAACAACCTGCTGCAGATTTTGCACTGCTAACCAGGCTCTGCTCATATCGGAATATGTGTCTCCTTGTCAATGGCCCTCCCGCCTGGCCCCAACACGGGGATGTGAGTGGGGGATCTCAGAGCAAATATGTCCTGTGGATGGTAAGTGATTGGGCTGGAGATGTCAGTGGGCAAAGGGTAGCAGGGCGACTAAGGAGATAAAATCTCTATGGGAAAATAAAAGAAATACAACACAGTTTGAGAAGCTCAAACCCCAAAACAGACTGTGCATGCCTCCAGTGAGGATTCACAGTAAAGTTATTTAGTAAAACAATGCAAATTATATGCATATGCCAGCGAAACTCCTGATGAGAATTGAATACTGAGGGATTGCAGCAAAAATATATATTTTTGTTTCTTAACCAAGAAACGTTTATTAAACAAAACATTAAAATAAAAACTTAATCAAAACTTAGTCCATAGAGTACAAACTAGCAATGATTTTGGCTTACACTTCACAGCTCCTGAAGTGCTTCCCAAGCATTCAACTCAGATAAGTTGCTGGACTTACACAGTAATTAATTACACATAAAACAAATCAACACTTTAACTTGGAAAACGCATGCAGCTCCCTATGTATATAGGTATGTTAGGAAATCCTGTATTAGCTTCCTATACAAATGTGTTGTCTGACAGTAAATGCAGCACTTATTTAAAAGTATAAACTACAGCATTTAAATTAGTTTTAAAAGTTTATTGTCACATCACAATGGTCTGATATTTGACTAAAGGTGTGCAAGCAAAACAAAGGAAAACCCCCATAAAGAAGTAGAATAAGACATAGCCCTGTTTTGTTTACCTCAGCTCTGCAGTTTCAGAGATCCTCTCATCAAGCTAGCAGCTAACTGATGCAGCAGGCAATGAGTTCAACTCTAGGACATTCATGGGGGAGGGGCAGAGGGATGGGTAGTTTCAGAACATAGTCCATTTCAGTATATAGTTTATTTGTTTCAGTATATAGAGTATGTGAATTTTTCAGTCTACAGTGTATGTGTTTCAATACATAGTGTATGTGTTCACCATGTAGTGTATTTGTTTCAGTATATAGTGTATGCAGATTTTTCAGTGCATAGTGTATTTATTTCAACAGATAGTGTATGTATTTCAATATAAAGTGAAGATGTTTCAATATATAGTGTATTTTTTCAGTATATAGTGTATGAGCATTTTTCAGTGTGTAGTATATGCATTTCAATAGATAGTGTATGTATTTCAATATATAATGTATTTGTTTCAGTATATAGTATATGCAGATTTTTCAGTGCATAGTGTATTTATTTCAATAGATAGTGTATGTATTTCAATATAAAGTGTAGATGTTTCAATATATAGTGTATTTGTTTCAGTATATATTGTATATGCTTTTCAGTGTGTAGTGTATGTATTTCAATATATAGTGTATTTGTTTCAGTATATAGTGTATGCAGTTTTCTCAATATATAGTGTATGTGTTACAATCTATAGAGTATTTGTTTCAGTAGAATAGTTTATGTGGATGTTTCAGTCTGTAGTGTATGTATCTCAATAGGTAGTCTATATGTTTCAGTACATAGTACATTTGTTTCAGTATATAGTGTATGTGGATTTTCAGTATTCAGTATGTGGATTTCAGTAGATAGTGTATGTATTCACTATGCAATGTAAGCATTCACTATATAGTGTATGTGTTTCACTATATAATATATGTATTTCAGTATACAGTATATGTATTTCACTATACGATGTATATATTTCAGTAGATACTGTATGTGGTTCACTACATTGTGTATGTATCTCACTATATAATGTATATATTTCACTATACGATGTATGTATTTCACCATATAGTGTGTGTTTTACTATACAGCCAGAGATTCTGAATTATGTCCCTAACGACTGCCATAGAGACCCTCAGCCCTGTGTGTTGTTCCCAGTACACTGAATCAGAGACCCTTCACTTTACTATCTCACTACTGCTGGTGGCCCTCATGTCCTGGGGCCTAACTTGTCAGTCTGTCTTAATCACTTGGCTTGACTGTTCATGCCTGTAGTGCAAAGTTAACGTCAGTTGGTTCCCAGTGACTAGGATCAAATGCCTGTCCTCCTCCTCACTTCTCAGTCTGACTTTGACAGATGCATTTTTCTTTGTGGCTGGTGGGCTTGATGGCTCAGGATGCTGGCTACAGTGACAACCCTAGGAGCCTGTCTGACTCTTGACTGCTGCTGCTGTTCACTACTCTTCCAGCTCCACTTCTCACTCACCACTGCACCGGCACTGCACTCACTCTCTCTCCAGCTGCGTTCCTTGCCTCCCACTCAATTGGCCAGCCTTCCCATTCAGGGTGCCTTTCAACTCAGCTACATCCCGGCCTGCCTGCCTGTCAAGCCTGCCTGAAGTGCTGCAAGCAGAAACACCAACAGCCCACCTCTTTGTGGAAATTAAAAAATGTGCCAGAGCTGTAATCGGCTGGACTCTGGAGCCTGCCCTGGATTTAGTGTGCTTGACCTAGACTGCCATTCTCTGTCAGCCCACAGTGTCCTCTTCCATACCTAACTCTTTTGACCCTGGTCCTGCTGGCCCCGTGTTATAAAATGGTGACAGGTGGTGCCAAAAGCAGTAGCCACCAAGCACTGCAGCATGGCCCAGCAGCCTCATGGCTCATGATGTCTGGTTGGGGGAGGAGGAAAGTAATGATCAGGGACTCAGGACTGGTCAGATTACAGTGGCAGGCAGCTCCCAGTCGTTCAGCTCTTTAGTTGAGTGCTAATTAATGGAGGTGGACTGACCGGTTTTGTGGTCTGATTGCTAGTGATCCTCTCCTTGATCACCCTCCCTCTGAAAACACTGTTGAGGCACATAATCTGAGAGGAATACTTGAGGGAAAAAGTGATAGCTAAAAGAATAGCTACAGGCTGAGCTAGCAAAGGCCAAATGTCTGACAGGCCAGGATGCAATTAGCAATTAACATCCCCAGCACCCAGGGCCAGTCCGTCCCTAGCTGGAAGTCTGTTCAGGAATTCACCACTCTTTCTGTGAAGAAGTACTTCCTCACATTTCTCCTGAATCTACCCCTCCACCTCACATTACTCCTGAAGCTACCCTTCTCCAGTTTCTTATCATGCCCCATTGTCCTTGAGCACCTTTTTCTGAAAAATACTCTTGTATCTTGTTTACTCCCTTGAGGTATTTAAGGGTCTGTATCAAGTGCCCACTCTCTTACAGGGTGTACATATTTAGGTCCTTTAATCTCTCCTCATGGGGCTTCTGATGCAGACACTGCACCATTTTAGTTGCCCTCCTCTGGATCCCTTCCAGTCTACGTCCTTGAGATGTGGTCTCCAGAACTGGACACTCCCAACTGCATTGTCGCACTGCCTGGCCACCTTTAGGTCATCTGATATGATCACCCCAGATTACTTTCCTGCTTGGTGGTCCTCAGTACATTTTGTACTCTGCCTCTGGGTTTCTGTGTTCCAAGTGCATTATTTTGCACTGAAACCCAGTTGCCATACCATTGACCGCTACTCAAGTTTTTCAGGTTGCTGCTCATCCCCCAGGTGTCCACTTTATTGCAGAGCTTGGTGTCATCTGCAAAGAGGCAGATCTTCCCTTCCAGCTCCTGTGCAATGTCACTATGAAGACATTAAAGTGGATTGATCCCAGCACTGATTTCTGAAGCACCCTGCTAGTAACTCTTCCTTCCTTTGAGTAAACTCCATTTGCCACTACGCTCTGCTGCCTATCCCTCTACCAATTTCTTATTCAGTCTTCCACCTTTGGAACCACTCCTAAGCTGCCCAGCTTGCTTACTAGTCTCCTTTATGGAGCGGCGTTGAATGCCTTACTGAAATCTAGCTGGGCTTTGTCACCACTCCACCCTGATCTAGTTCCTTGGTTAACCAAGGAACTCTATCAGATTCTCTTGACATGACCTCCCCTCATGAACCCACACTGCCTCCGGTCTTGTAACCAACTGGATTCAATTTATTCCACAATCCTTTCCTTCAGCAGTGATTCCATAAACTTTCCCACCACTGAGGCCAGGCTGGCTGGCCTGTAATTGCCAGCCTCTTCCCTGCTAACACTTTTGTGAAGTGGGACTGCATCTGCCCTACTCCAGTCCTCGGGGACCACTCCTGTTTCAATGAGCTGTACAATAGGGCTGTCAGAGGTATAGCCAATACCTCCCTGAGCTCTCTCAATACCCTTGGGTGGACCCTGTCTGGCTCACTGCTTTGTCCACTCTCAGATTTGCAAGTCCCTTCAAGACTCTGTCCTCAGAAAATTAACTACTGTGCACCTCCCTCGTTCCAATGCTACTCTTACATTGTAGTAGTTCTTCCCCATTTCTTTCCTCTGTGAACACTGAACAAAAGTATTTGTTCAGGATATCTGCCTTTTCCTGTTCTCCATCTGCACAGTCCCCTCTTTCCTTTCTTAACCTTACAATCCCACCCGGTCTTCCTCCTTTTTTACTTATATACCTAAAAACATTCTGTCCCCTTTGTTACTGACTTGGCTAGTCTCTTGCACTCCTTACTGCTTTCTCTGCTTCCATCTGTTCCACCTGATACACCTCCATATCCTCCTCCCCACCTCTGCATCTCCTTGTATCTTCTGAATGCTACCCTCTTAGTTTTACCTCTTCTGCCACCTCTTTCAAGAACCATAGCAATTTTTCTTCTTTCTTTTGGTACCTTGCTTGGTGTAGAGGTTTGTTGCCTTCACTATGGTGTTTTTCAGCTTCCCCAGCATTCCTCCACCCCACCCAGTTCATCCTCTGTACCAGGTCATCCCCAAGGCATTTACCCATCTTTTTAAAATCTACCTTCCTGAAGTCTAGAACCCTTGCCTTTGTGTGGTTCAGTTCCGCAGCTGTCCTTATATTGAACCACACTGTACAGTGATTGCTGGTCCCAGGTGGCTCCCACCTTGGCGTCTGTAACACTGTCCCTGTTGGTGAGTACCAGGTCCAGTATGGCCCATCACGAGTGGGTTCACTGAGTAGTTGCCTAAGGAGCGCCACTGCACGGAGTCCAAGATTTCCTGTTTCTAGCTGAAGCTGCAAGTGGGAGGCTCCATTCTACAGTGTAAATGAGAAATGTTATGAATGTATGAATACAGACCTCACGTATAAAGGTGTATATTTTAGAGAGCAATATTCTATAATAAGGAAGAAAAATGCTAAATGATAAAATACATATTTACTATATAAGATGTTCATGCATTGTATGTTAATTATTATTGTATGTCTAATATGTTATGTATATTCTGTGTGAAATGGCTTTCTAAGCTGATCAATAAATTTTACCTTATCTTACCTTATAGTTGAGGCTCAATCTATAGCAGAAATCATAATCCCTCCTGCTTATGGCATCACCATGTGTCACTCCAGAACTGGCCATGATATCATAACAAGCAGAGCATTATGTAAGCAATAAGCTATGACAGGAAGTACATTCAAAGGATTTCAATGCACACCCTCAGGAAGTGAGGCAAGAGGCCAAAGGCTAAGTATCCTTATGCCCCTGGGACGTGCATTCAAGTCCTTGAATGCATACCCTAGAGTGCATTGTGCTTATAAAATGGCTTGCTGCTCTTATGTATTACATGTAAGGTGAAACAATTTAGGATGAGTTTGGCTTACATAAAATCATTTATATGAGTACATTTTAAATGGCAAAATTTAGGCTTTCTTGCCTTGGTAGTGAGATCCTGTACCTTAGAGTGCATCACTAGCTTTCTAATGCACTGTCAAGTGATGTTTCTCGACCAATGAGGTTTCAGGATTTTTCCTTGCCACTTTATAAGGCAAAAATGCACCTGAGCTAAAGATGAACTGTAAGTGAGTAAGCTTCTGTTTCATGTAAATATCCTCAATAATAGAGAATGGAATGGCTTGAAAACCATTATTTTGGAAAGTTGTGCAGTTGAGTTCTGCAGATGCTAACTGTAATTTTATGGCTGGTGGTGGGCCCCACTTTAATGTATAAACTGAATTTTCATAGGCTATGACAGCGAAACTGAGCAGAAAGAAAGCTAACATTCAAGGCATCTGTATGAGCACTGAACATCCAAAGTAATAAAGACGTCAATCTTCAAGAGAAAAGTAATTTAACTGTGAACACATTATACAATCATGTTGTCTGATATGCATATGGAATTGAATAAAACATGTAATTTCTTTCTTTAAACATATCATTGGGGATGTAGAATAAATTATAGTGTCTTAATCCTGCAGGAGGAGTAGCATCTGTTGAGTAATTCCTTTCCTGGCACTCAGCTGAAGACCATGTTCGTTTCTAAATCATACTTCTAGTTTGTCAGACACGTTTGTAGTGAGGGTATTAATGTAGAGACAAGAATTTAGCTGATTTAAATATTTAAAGTAACAGTGCACATTGTATGTATCTATACCTTTTGTATTCTATTTTGAAGGCACAATCCTGAAAACCATATGTTGGTGCATAGAGGCTCCTGATGTGGGGCCCCTCTCCACCCATGAGGAGGCCTCTGTGTAGCACAGGACCAGACAGCTCACCCAGCATGATCCATAGGTCTACACAGTCAGATCAAGGGCAAACAAGGAGGTGTGGCCAGCTTATATGGCCATCCACAGCATGATTTATATGCTGCATGATGAAGGAGGCAGTATAGCGCAGTGGTCTAAGGCTCTGAGCTGCAAATCTGGTGACATCCAGCAGACCAGACCTGGGTTTGAATCCCACAGCTTCCACTTGCATACTGTGTGACCCTGAGCAAGTCACTTAACCTCCTTGTGCTCCCAGGTCACTCCTGTAAAAAGCTTTCAGCTTAGTGTGCTATACCTGGTTAAACAACTAAAAAGAAAAAAAGAACCCTCTGGTAACTCCTATACACCCTCATCTGTAATTCTAGCCCCAACAGTCCTCACTATACACAGCACTAGCCCTTTCTAGGATAATTTCATGTTTCATTATATTTTTAAATGAATTGGCCGTGAGAGGATATTGCAGTCTTTGGAGGACTGCTCCATGCATGCTGCTGCTGCTTTTATGCTTAGCCTGTCTGTGAGTCTGTAAGTATAGAACTTTTGTTACAAATAAAGCAGTTGCACTCTATTCTGGTACCCATCAAGTTTGTTTTACATGTTTGCTCTTTTACTGGTGCACAGATTGTCACTGTGGCATGTCTTTGTTTTCTCACATCCAACAATCACCTGCTCAGTCAGAGCAGGGAATCCACTGTGTGCCAGATTTGGGCATGCTGTTTGATGCTTAGTGTCCCACCCAGTTCCACCTCTGACTGCTCCCCAGGTGTCTGGGCAGACCTCTATACATGCGTAGGAGTGTGACCAGAGACTATATATACCACCTGGTGTGGACGGTGTTGGAACACAGAGTTGCAGGACCCAATTATGCAGGAATTGCATGTATCCCAGCGTTTTTCTGTATTGGGCCCCTGACTGCACTTTGTCTTGAAAGATAATTTTTCTCACCATTTTGAGTCTGCTATAGCATTTGTTTTAATGATATGAAATATGTAAAAGCACTCAGTTTAATATTTATTTATATATTTGTCATTTTTGACCAAGAAAGGCACAATGAACTATAATAGTTGTTGCCAGTGCATCCTGGGTGGTGGGTTACATGGACCTGTTTTATGAATAGGGTATGGTGATCATTACACTGGTGAAACCCGCATTCTCTCCATAGGGAGGGTCATTGATGTTTCTTACTTTTTTCTCTATTCTTCAATATTTGTTCCCCCTTTTTCTAATATCTCATCCTTCATTCTTTTCTTCCCTCTTAAGTTTAAATAAGTCCTAAACTTCTTAAGTAATCACATAATTTTGTTTGTTTGTTGTCTCTTTTTATATCTACATAGGTTTTAGATTGTTTCTCATCGTTACTGTAATTTCCTTTGGATTTCTTTTAATAAAACAAATTCCCCTACTTACCACATATAAAGGCCTTACAAAAGGCTATCTCCAGATACCTAGGCCCAGATATTCAAAAGGTTAGCCATGGGCAATAGGGCTGCTCCAGCATAAGTCCAAAAATACGCCATTCTGCAATATTTAGCAGGAGGCAGATGCCCCCAAATCACGCTGAGCAAGAGCACAATGATAATGAATGCATGCGCAACTGAAGGGGAGGAAGCATGCATAAATGGTGCAGTGTGATATTCAACAACATGCGCCATGTGTAATAGAGGAGCAAGCGGAAGTTGCGATAGCAGAAATGAGCCAAAATAAAAAGGAACAAGGAGAGGTGCAAGAGCGCTACAGGAAAGCACATGTGGCTGACCGCTAGAGCAACACACAGGGCAGGAGGACACACAGGGCAGTACAGGAAATGGCACCCTGAACCCACAGGCACAGGAAAGGTGGGAGCCACAGCCAAAGACAGTGCAGAAGGGGGTGCCACACAGCACTGAGGCCACCACAGGAAGGTGTTTCTGGTGCAGGGGAAGTAGCAGCCAGGACAGCGGGGAAACACAGAAACAGCTGCGGGGAACATGAGCCAGGGACATGGCCAGTGCCACCATCCAGATGGAGGCAGTAATGAGGGGTGAGAAGGCAGGCAGCAGGCGCGGCCATGGAAGTGCCGTCAGTGGTATGCCCCCAACAGGCAGTACCAAGCCACCAACCGAGCTGTACCAGCAATACTGAGATCGTGGGCAGAGTACCACCTGAATTGGGCAATTCTGAGGTGTCTCTGTGAGCTGTGCAGTGATGTGATGCAGGCACCCACACACGGAGCCATGCTGTGTCAGGGGAGACTAAAGTGACAGCTTGCATGTGCTTGCTCGCCACGGGTACCTTCCAGAGACCAACAGGGGACACCACAGGCATAACCCAGGTGGCCGTGTCCGCATCCACTTCACCCAATTCCTCAGCACACTGCTGCCACATGCTGTGGAGTACATCCATTTCCCCAGCACACTGGTGGGCGCGCAAGCAAACATACAGGAGTTCCACAGGGTAGCACGTATGCATAGCATGCTAGTGGCAATAGACTGCAACCCATGTGGCCATCCGACACTCACCTGACTCCCCAGGGGCCACATATATCAATCAGAAGGGCTATGCAAGCATCAACTGCCAGGTGGTGTGTGATGCCAAGGAGTGCATAATCAATGTCTGTGCCATGCACCCTGGGGAGCACATGATGTCTTCATCTGGCACCAGTCAGAACTGTGCCACAGTTTCGAGAGTGGGGACATCCCCACTGGCCACCTAGTGGGTGAGTATGCAAACCACATGGAAAAACATAGAGCTTGGGAGGCATGGTCAGAGGTGACATGGGTAGTGGCCCATGGCCCAAGGTATTGTGACACTGATCACCAAACTAACCTCCACCCTCTACACACAGGTGACAGTGGATACCCACTCCGTCCCTGCCTGCTCACACCATACCAGAGGCCCGCGACAACAACGCAGCAACGCTACAATGAGGCACATGCCACCATATGCAGTGTCATCAAGTGGGTGTTTGGGATGCTGAAGGCACATTTCTGTTGCCTGGACACCTCCAGCAGTGCCCTACAGTACAGTCCCTCAAAGGCCTGTGGGCTATTCCTGGCCTGTTGCATCCTGCACAACATGGCCAACGACTGTGGGATAGCTACACATGTTGAAGAGGGAGACAGCGATAGGAACAATGAGGATGCTGGTGAAGATGGTGATGGGCAGTCCCCTTGGGTGAGGGACCCCGACTGCTCCAGCTGGCATAGCTGCACTGGCACACCATCACAGAGGAGCACTTCAGCCAACCCAGGTAAGTCATAGGGCCATGTGCAACCACCAGTGGCAAAGGCACAACCCACACGCATGTACACACACCAGGGGTGCATGCTATCAAGGGAAGTGGCCGAGCATGGAACGCACACACCGCCAGGGATGGGCGGCTCTAACATGGCATGTGATCACACACACACACACACACACACACACACATCTCACAAGACATGCACAAAGGGTAGGAGGCACACCGACCCAGACCGCCACCCTAGCCACACACCGTCCACAGACCACCGCCCACTGCCTGTCATTGTGCATGTGTCAGATGCTGGGCACCATTCCACAGTGGCGTACAGCACAATGCAGGCATCATCATGCACATGCCACAGCAGACAGCAGCTGGGAGGGTGTGCTGATGGAGATGTGTGTGTGCCTGCAGGGCTGGTACCCAACAATCATTGCCCACTGAATGACACAATGCACACAGGGCAGCATCAGACAGTAGCCATGCTGGGAGACAGGTCAGTCATACGCTACAGTGCCATGGCCACCGCGGATGCATGTGCGGCCCTGCGAGACCCACCAGCAGTGACAGGCTGACCACTGACCTCATGGGGTGGCACTGACGGTCCCCAGGGTTCCACTGCATGAGCAGCGACCGTGCTTGCGCGAGGATCTGCAGCACACTGAACATGCCTGCCCAGGCATGCTCAGGATGCCCACAGCTGAACCCGGTGTCGACAAGGATGGTGTCGCACAATGCCAGGAATGGGGGATGGACATTGCACTGCATGGGCAAATAACTGTGTGCCCATTGTGGGCATGACAGCTGTGAATGCCTGTGTCTGCCTGTCAATGGCGGCGGTCACATCCTCCCGCAACCGGTCCATCCCTGCCAGGAGCAGGCGGTGTCTGTGCTGCACCGCTCCTCTGCCTGGCACAGAGCCACACTCAGTGCATCCACTGCCATCACAAGCTGCATCTGCTGATTGACTGATGCTTGCAGTATCTTGGTGTGCTCATTTAAGAGGTCATCTGCCTGATTGGCATGCTGTCCCTCAGTGTGTTCATGACCCTGATGCTCATCACCCCTTAAAGGTGGGCGCTGCACACCAGGGCCAGGCCTGGGCATGTCCACAGGCAGTGCACTGACGCCACCCCTGACACTGTCCCTCATGGCCATTGGCTGACTGCTGATACTGCCCCTCTGGCTGCCGCTCTCCAGGGCTCAATGGTGCTGCTGCAGTGACTGCAACAGTCCCACTGTCCTGGATACACACCAGTGCTGCCCCACTGGTGCAGACAGGCACAGGCTGGGACTGTGATGACCGCAGGCCTCCACAGCGGCACCACCCAAAGCCATGGCCGCAATGTCATCTGCTGTGTGGCCATCCTCGTGGCCCACATGTGTCACTGCCCATGACGTTTGCTCCATCATCATCGGTGATGGATCTGGCACCAGCCTGAGTCTCAGCATGCTGGCATCCATGGACACTGGCACTGGGACATGGGCAGGGCCTCCTCTGCACCTGCTCCACCAACATCAGTCCAGACATCCAGGCGGGCCCACTGTCATCCCTGACCCCCATATTCCTGTGGGCTGACAGGCCCTCCTCCATCTCCATGATACTGGCCTCAGTGGAGAAGCCCACCACCGCTGACCCATGTAGACACCCAGGAGCTGTAAGGGAAAAAGTAGCATTACTGCATGCGACCTACCCTGCCCCCAATAGACAGACCATGACCTACCATGCAGTGATGGGCTACCACCCATCTGGAATCTACCACCTGGAACACCTCAGTGACCCAGCGCTGCATGCTGCCAGCAACCTGCTTTTCCTGTGGGGTCAGGCGTTGCACCTTCAGCTGTCCCCCACGGTGGCGAACCCGTGGTGCCCTGATGGCAGCCACCTTCTCTTTAATTCTCTGCCTATCCGTGCCCATCTTCTTTTGCACTCCTACAAGGAGCGCTGATGGCTGCCATGCAGGTTGACAGCAGCACCACCTCCTCCCATGCAGCAGCATGGGCCTGTGGTGTTCCCTGGCATCCACTGAGAAGCGGCTCCTGGTCAAGGTAGGCCTCAAACAGGGCATCTGTCTCTGCCTTTGTAAAGTTTGGCCTCATCTTCCTCCCACGACTCTGTTCCTCTTCCTCCACCACACGATCAGCCATGATTCATCCTGCGAGAATGACAGGTGTTACCTGTGACTGTGCAGTCCCATGAATGTCCCAAACACCACAGTCCACACTCCCAAACAGCATGCAACTCATTGTAATAGACTGCAGTAACTGACTATGGCCTGTGCAGCCCAATGTCGCATTTTATAGCTCAACCCATGCAAATGAGGCAAGGCACATCTTTAAGTGGATGCAAATGCAATGACTGCACCATTGAATGGCTGATTAGATGATTTGCATATGCCGGGCTGAATATCAGCTGTTGCGCTTTGGCGCAATTGTGTTGAAATGTGCTGAGCTAAGGCACAGTTCTGTGACACAGCAGTACACACCTAACTGCGCATGCCTGGGTTGATGACACAGGCACCTGCCGTGCTGCTGATGTGCTGTGCATGGGAGGCAATGCAGGGCATGGCCACCATTGTGCCAGTGGCGCTACAGCGCTGTTCACATATATGGCACTGTGGCACTGGGGCATCATAGGCACACTGGGGTAACAGCACTGTAGGCAGCTACAGGAGGTGGCACACAGGCACCCAATCACACTACACGCATTGGGTTCCAATCGGCTGTGGCTGTCTGTCGCCAGAGACCCTTGACCCTGTGTCCGACCTTGCCTCCTAGGCACCATGCATCAGGCTTGGTGCACGCTATCACGCTGTTCGTGACAGCGCGATAGGGAATGAGATGCTGTACTGTGCAGCATCTGCACATGACAGGACGTACTGCTGAGTGCCATTTTGATTCAAGCACACAGCAGAGATGGCGTGGAGGCATGCAGTCCTTTGGAGCCAGGTTGAGCTAGCCAACCTGGTGGCTATAGCTGAGCCCCATGCTGGGGCTTTGTATGGGAGGCACCCTGGACAGGGACAGAGTGCAGTCTGGCAGGAGGTGGCTGACACCCTGGAGGAGGCCATCGGTATGGGCGCATGGGAGCAGTGCCACCATCATTATGGGGACCTGAGGTGCAGGGACCCGGACCTGCTTGCTTACCTGCAGGCACATGCCAGGAGGGGCACAGGTGCCATGGCCAGGTAGGTGCAACATCCATACACTATTATTGTCCATACGAGTATCACAGTTGCATGTGTCCAGCATGGGGGCCATCCGGTGTTGGCCATGGTGGTGATATCGGGGGTGGAGTGGATGGGTATGGCTGTGTGGGATTGCACACACATGGGGTGGGGAACTTTGCTACCGGATTGTACTGATGTTCCTTTCTCCATGTTTGCACCTTAGACTGAAGAACGCTGGCAGAACCGGGACTGGAAGCGCCGTATGGAGGAGCAGCGTGCCAGGAGGGATGATGGTGGTCAGTGGCACATGGACCAGCCTGATGATGGTGAGTGCCTTACGTCCATGATTACTATTGCATGCTGTATAACTGGGCGGGTAGTGGGGCATGGCCACCATCCATTGACACCACTGCCATGCATGCAACTTTTACAGTCAGCACTGTCCAGTGGCACTGCATGTCTGGGAGTGTGTCAATGGTGGTCCATGTGTGCACTGGGAACATGGCTGTGGCACTGCCTTCACACCGCATAGCGAAGTCACTGTCCGGCCATGGTGGTGCTGTGCAGGACATGGGCGTTGGATGTGTGCAGTGGTCCACATGGCTGTGGCTGCCTGGGTGGGCAGGTCTTGTGGACATGGTCACTGTGGGTGGTTGCACAGCATCACAGGGTGTGGCACATGGCCGTATGCCATGCACAATGGGTGAGCTGCAGGGGCTGGACAGTCACACTTATTGACTCTGCTCCCTCATCCTAGGTGGACGGTGACTCCAGCAGATACAGAGGAGTATCTTTGAGCTGCTCCAGGTGGTGAGGAGATGTTGGAGCTTCTTCAAGGATCCACCACCATGGGGTGAGAAGGAGGAGGAGGAGGAGAAGCAGACATCGGCGCCATGATGATGAGGACTGGGGTGCCGTTGATGTCCCCATGCCCGACTACCACCTTCCCCCTTGACCCACCCTCATACCCCTTCTTCCTCTCCAATATGTTCACCCTCGTCCCTTACCCGCACCCACCTGTTATGTGGCCCTTCCCCTGTAAATATTTGTATATGGTTTTGTTACATCTTTTAAATATATGCATTTTGTTATGACAACTGTGGTGGTCTCTGATTTGCAGTGGGCACAGGGTGCTCAGCTGAAGTGGTGTGCATGGAGTCAGGGTGGTGCGGGCATATCTGTGTGTGTGTGTGTGTGTGTGTGTGTGTGTGTGTGCAGAGGCGAACTGCCTGTGGTGTGGGCAGAGGGGATCAGTCACTGTCTGTGATTTGTGTGCTGTACTCTGTGCACTGGATGCCTGTGTGCAGTGGCCCATGGGGCCTGCACTGTCTATCCCTGTCAGACCATCCATGGCCTGTGCAGCTGACACCTTGCATGTCTGTGATATGCACGGTCTGCTGGTGTGTCAGTGGTGGCTGTCCATGCTGGATAACAACTGTACCTGGCACAATGCCAGGTTGTCTTCCATCACCAGTATGGTGCACTTCTGCCTCGTGGCACAGTGGGCTCCGCTGTTGTTGTCCCCCTCCATGCTGTCACTTGTGTGTTTTGCAGGGATGTGCTCAAGTGTCTGTCACCTGTGCTCTGGCGGTATGCTGGTGGCATACAGCTTCATGGTGCCTGTGCAGGGTGGCTGGCACACCTGTGCAATGTAGGGATGCTGGCCATGTGTACATGTCAGCCGTGGCTACACGCCAGTGGCTTGGTTGACCCGCTACTGTGTCCCTGTGTTGGTGTGCCCTTGGGTATGGGTGGGTGTTTGTCCATGCACTGTGTTGCATCCTGTGTGTGCATGCCACCATGCTACACTGTGCGTATCTGTGCTGGCTGTTGTGGCCAGTGCTGGGATGGGATGTGTCCTTAGGAGGTGTGCAGGGTGCTGTACCACTGGAGGTGGGGTCCGGGCATGCCCTGTCACATGTGGGGTACCTCATGTGCTGGCAGCATGGTCAGTCTCAGCTGTACCTGGGGGAGTGCAGGTGGTACTGTGCATGCATCTGTTGCATCGCTGTCTGCTGCCGCCCACAGGGTGCTCATGGTGGGGCTCTCGCATGGCTCCATGGTGCACAGGGTTGCATTGTCACAATGGGGTGGTGGCATGCATAGGGTGTCCTGCACTGTTGGGTGCTAGTCCTGGGCAGGGTGTATGGGGATCATGGTGCAGGGTGTGCTCTGCTTTGGTGGGATGGTGTGGTACAGGGTGGTCAGCCCTCCTTGTGTGCTGGTCACAGCTTGCCAGGGGTGTGCTGGGGCACTGTGGCCCAGCTGTGGGTTGGTTGCTGGTATCCATGGGCCTGTGGTTATTCCAGCTCTCCCCGTTGTGCAGTGCATGGTGTGGGAATGATGTCTGTTCTGCTGTGTGTTCCTCTGCCCATCTGTGGCATGGTGGTGGGCCCCTGCATCCCTGGTTGTGCTGTTGCATTGCTGCCCTGCTGCAGGGGGCATCCCTGGTTGTGCTATGGCACATCTGGACTGCTCCACTGGAGCATCCCTTATTCAGCTATAGCGCATCAGATATCTTAGCTTCACATCCCTAGTTGTGCTATGGCACAGGTGGTGCGATATTCAGTCATTGGCGTAGGCGCATCTTAGCCTGCACAGTTTTTGAATATTGCACTTCTTGCGCATGGCGCAAGTGGACTTCACGCTTGCTCCTGCTGTTGTGCACTTTTGGGTGCAGTTTGAATATCTGGGCCCTAGTGTGCAACAGTCCAGAACAGTCCCTTGGTACATCCATTTACTATTAGTTAGCTGTTGCTAGCCTTGCTTGTAGAGCAGAAAGCAGCTAACTAAAAAAAGCTACATTTTCTTATTAATTTAAAACTTATAACTCAGGCAGGAGTCAGTGTCTGTTGAGATTAAGTAGACAGATACTTTATTAGAAGTAGAAGGGTCTTATTTAGGGTTTAAAAGAAAGAAAAGAAAGAAAGTTAGTGTGTTCTGTGCTGGAAGGGTACTATATCAGCTGACTTTGCTAAACCAATAGGAGGAAAGAGCTTAATTGAGGTGTGGCTTAGACACCATAAAAGTAGGTGACTCAAATTACAACTTCCTACTGCAGCCTTTTTTCTTACTAATTGCCCTCCATCCCACCCACCCAAAGCCAGTTCTACTTTTATAGCCACTGGATTTGACTGTCAATAGGAACTTCCTGTTTGGCAGTAGGAAGGAAGGATCATAGAGAAACATTGGTTTGTCAACCCTAAAGGAAAAAGTAGCTCACTCCCCCCAGCTGCTGGTGATCTGACATTGAGCAAGGAAGAAAGAGCTACTGAAGAAGATAGGAAGTTGCCTTTCCAGAACACCTGAAGGGTGAGAGTTGTAAGGAGAGAAGAGAGTAAGAATACAGAGAAACAGTAGAGGACACAAAATAAGACATGATAGGAGGTGGTGCAGTGCAATGGCTGTGGGGCGGCAGTGTTCCAGGAGACATTCTGGAGGCTGTGATACTGCCCTTTTGCAGCACCTCTCTGGTCTGAGAGAGAGGTTGCCCATCTCCAGGCTGACCTGGCTAGGATTCAGAAACCTCCTCCCCACCGGGGACCACCAGGGACAATGCCACTACTTCAGAGGTTTCCAAGAAAGAGGAGAGCTGGACCAGGGTGGGCTCAGGAGGAGAGAGGTGGTGGAACAGAGTTGCATCCTCCAGCTGTACCTCTCACAATTCATTCCTCTTCTGGATAGTGGTTCCTCTCAGGAGGCACCTGCAGTGGAGACCAAGGAGGATGCTGGGAACCTTCACAAAGGAGACCCACAGGAGGTGGCATGGGACCCCACAGGAAGGAAACAACTCCTGGTGGGGACCCAATCATTTAGGGGTAGAAATTGGGGAGGAAGGGAGAGGGAGGAGGTGCTCCCTGGCGCCACGGCTTGAGGGACAGGAAGCGAATCCTCAAGATCATGGGAGGAGCTGCACGAGGGAGGGAGCTGGATGTCATTGTCCACCTAGGGACAAATAACCTGGCTAGAATGGGATCAGAGCAGTGCAAGAGGAATTTGTAGAGTTGGGAGGGCTCAGACAAGTAGCGTGACATGGTAACCTTCTCTGAGGTGCTGCCTGTCTATGGCAAGTGATGCTATGGCACTCCTCACCAGGGAATTCAATGAGTGGTTGAAAAACTGGTGTGGAGCTCAGGGTTTTGGCTTCATTGGGGACTGGGGAGCCACCTGGAGGGAGGCAGACCTATACTGGTGCAATGGTCTGCATCTGTCCGGGGAACCAGGATCCTAGTGAGAGGTTTAAATGCTTCATTGGCAAGCATTTAAACTAGCCAAGGGGAGGCACTGAAAAAGAGCAGAAATCCCAGCCTCCCTGCAAAACATGGTAATTAGTGAGGTAAACACCAAAGTAGAGAAGTTATTAGGGAGCAGAACAGAGGTAAATGTAAAAAAGGCAAAAGGCAGAAGGGACAGGAATGGGGCTAAAAGGGTAAGGCTATCAAAAAGTGGAGGGTGATGAGTACCAATGCCCATAGTCTATGTAACAAGCTCCCTGAACTAGTGGCCTTGATGGTAGAGGGTTGCCCGGATATTGTAGCGGTCACAGAAACATGGTACACAGAGAACCATGACTGGGATGTCAACATACCAGGATACACAATCTACAGGAGGGACAGGGAGGGTAAAGAGGAGGAGGAGTAGCTCTCTATATAAAGGAAGGGATCAAAGCAACAGAACTAAAGAGTAAACAGGGAGCAGATGAGGCACTCTGGGTCACCCCTGAGACAGAAAATGGCACCACAATCCATGGGGTTGTATACAGACCCCCATCTCAGGGAGAGGGAATGGACAAGGAAATGATAGAAGGCTTCCTTAGAATGGCAGAAAAAGGGAGATATTGTTGATGGGGACCTGAATATGCCAGATGTTAACTGGAGCACCTTTGCTGCAGGCATATCCAGAGCAGGGCCATTCTTGATGCCCTACAGGGGCATGCCTCAGACAGCTAAGTACTGGAACCCACTCGGGAGAATCTCTAGACCTGGTACTCTCAAATGGGGATGGAGAAAGAATCTCAGATTTAGAAGTGGGTAGCCATCTGGGAACAAGCGACCACCAAACAGTGTGGTTCACGATAAACACAGCCATACAATCAAGCCATACAAAAGCAAGAGTATTGGACTTTAGGAGGCTGACTTTGGGAAAATGAGAGAGTGCCTCAGAAAGCACTAGCAAACAGGCAAGAAGGAGGAGTGGAGGAACAATGGGGAGTAATCAAAACAGCCATCACAGAGGCTACAAGCCTTTGTGTAAAACAAATCAATAAAACACAACAAAGGAAAAAATGCTATGGTTCTCACAAGAGGTGGCAGGGAAGGTTAAGGAGAAAAGGATAGCATTCAGGAAATATAAGGGAAACACAGAAGGAGCAGGACAGAGAAATTTATCAGTTAAAGCAGAATAAGGCTGGGAAGGCAATCAGAATAGCAAAGGCCCAAACCGAGGAAGGGATAGCCAATTCTGTTAAGAAGGGGACAAGACCTTTGTAGGTACATTAGGAGCAAAGAAAGACCAAAGGAGGGATACTGAGGCTTAATAAAGGGAGGGAATGTGGGTAGAGGGTGACAGCGAAAAGCAGGGATACTGAACAAATATTTCTGCTCAGTATTCACAAAGGAAAAGGAGGAGAGGTACCTAAACCAAACAAGAGAAACACTCTAAAGATGGGGGTCAATAGCAGTCCATTTACGGAAGAAAGGGTTCTGAGAGCACTAATAAAATTGAAGGTGGACAAAGCAATGGGGCCTGATGGGATTCACCCTAGAATTCTAAAAAGAACTAAGGGTAGAACTAGTGACACCGCTGACTACTCTCTTTAACAAATCATGGGAGGATGGGGTGGTACCCGAGGACTGGAGGAGGGCAGATGTGATTCCTCTTCACAAAAGTGGGATCAGGACAGATGCAGGAAACTACAGACCTGTTAGTTTGACCTCAGTGGTAGGAAAATGATGGAATCACTTCTGAAGGAAAGAATTGTTGAGTACCTAGAGGCCAGTGGGGCAGGACCCAAGGCAGCATGGATTCACGATGGGAAGGTCGTGTCAGACGAATCTAATAGATTTCTTTGACTGGGTGACCAAAGTAGTAGACCAGGGAGGGCTGTGGACATGGCCTACCTAGATTTTAGCAAGGCATTTGATACAGTCCCACACAAAAGATTAATACACAAGTTATCCAGCCTTGGAGTGGGTCCCAAGTAGTAGCCTGGATAAAAAATTGGCTAGACAACAGGACGCAAAGGGTAGTAGTAAATGGAGTACACAGTGAAGAAAGGAGGGTTACTAGCAGGGTACCGCAGGGTTCAGTACTGGGACCGGTCCTTTTAATGTCTTTATAAGTGACATTGCAGAGGAACTGGAAGGAAAAGTATGTCTCTTTGCAGACGACACAAAGATCTGCAACAGGGTTGATACACAAGATGGAGTAGAAAGGATGAGAAGGGATTTGGCAAGGTTGGAGGAATGGTCAAATGTATGGCAGCTCAGATTCAATGCAAAGAAGTGCAAGGTAATGCACATGGGAAACAAAACCCAGGGAAGCATACACAATGGGGGTGAGATACTGACAACAGTAAAATGGAAAGAGACCTGGGGTAATTATATCAGATGACCTAAAGGTGGGCAAGCAATGTGAGAAGGCAGTAAGGAAGGCTGGGGATACTGGGATGCATAGGAAGAGGCATCAATAGTAGAAAACAGGAAGTTGTTATCCCTCTGTACAGACAGTTGGTGAGACACCATCTGGAGTACTGTGTGCAGTTCTGGAGACCCCATCTCCGCAAGAACATAGACAGAGTGAGGCTGCCCAGAAAAGTAATCAAAATGGTGCACAGTCTGCACCAGAAGACATACGAAGAAAGACTAAGGAGCTTAACATGTATACCCTTGAGGAAAGAAGGGAGAGGGACATGATAGAAACTTTCAAGTACCTCAAGGAATCAACAAAGTCCAAGAGGGTAGCATCTTTCAGAAAAAGAGATGTGCAAGAACAAGGGGTACAATTTGAAGATAGAGGGGGCGGCTCAGAGGTAATGTGAGAAAGTATTTTTTCACAGAGAGGGTTGTGGATGCATGGAACAGCCTCCTGAAGAGGTCGTGGAGTCAAGAACAGTGGAGGAATTCAAGAATGCATGGGACAGACATAAGGCATTCCTAGTGTGGGGTAGGAGGAAGTAAGCTGTTGGTTAACCAGGATCTGCAGCTTATCTGTTAGGTAGGAAAATGTGCAGACTAGGTGGACCAAGTGATCCTTATCTGCCGTCAAATTCTATGTTTCTATGTTTCTATATGGAGAGCATTTGTAATGACTCTCTCAACAGTTTTATGCTGACATCTTAAAGATTGCCATTGTAGCTGAAATATTTTCCAGAAACTTAGAAACATAGAATTTGACAACAGATGAGGCCCACTTGGCCCACTCAGTCTGCCTGACTGGACAATACAAGCTGGGATTTCACAGCTCACTGATGTTCATACCCCAGTATATATTGAGGATACATTATGGTTTTGCAGCCATGGAAGAATGGGAGTATGAAACATTATAACATAAGAGCATAGAGAGATTTTGCCCTGGAAACATGCACTCATCAATTGGGAACACCAGATATTTTTTTTTTTTTTAACTGAGTAAGGCACACTAGGCCCAAGGTCTATTTTACTAGTGACCCAGGAGCACTGGGGAGGTCAAGTGACTTGCTCAGGGTCACTGAGTCTGCAACTGGAAGTTGTGGGAATCAGACCAAGTCTGCTGAAGGTACCAAGCTAATTCTAGATTGTTACTCTAACGTCTAAGCTATACTGCCAGCCTCATCATTTTTTTTGACTGCCCCAGTGTGGTGCAGTTTTGGGATAAGGTATTTCAGGAATGGGGAACATGATGTTCTCTCTCTCCTATGAATTCCTAATTTTGGAATACTCCTATATAGGAAGCCGTAGGTATTAGGTTAGCATTTTGAGACTAATGTTTACTATACTTAAGTTTCAGTTTTGGCAGGCAAGGTGCTACCTTGTCCCACAGCAAACATTAATTAAATAAAGGGAACTGGTCAAAACTGTTTTAGATAATTTACAGTCAATCTATATGCAAGAATGTTAATTACTGCATAGAAAAAAGGTGTTTTCCTTGGCACAATATCGATTGAGTAATAAATTGAAGCTCTGCAGTTTTCACCTGCAGAAGTGAACTTATTGTAAGTAATTTTTCTCTTGACATTTAAGTTTTCTGCATGTATAAATATGATTCTAGTGTTTTATTTCTTTGCTTTCTTTAGCTGAACAAGTATCTGTCATTTGATTTCTTTTTGACGTACTGTAAATTGTTTTTTATGTTGTGATTATTTTGACTTTTGAATAAAACTCCTACTCTCAGGAGACGTGCTCCCTTCCTGTGATCGAGTCATCACACTAATTCCAATCCCAAGAACATTTGACACTATCATATTTGCAGGAAACAGCAAAGACACATACATACTACTACTATCCTCATTAAAAACAGATTGTAAGTGCAAAGGAAACCAAATCCATGATTTATGGCTGCATTGCATCATAATGCAATGCTGATGTATTGCTATTGCAAGAGCTGGGACCAGAATTCCTAACTCAGCACAGTTTTGTTGTTACAAAGAGTGGAACTGAAGCACAATTTCCTGAAAATCTTTCCATGTTCTCCCATTCAATACAATGTGTTTCTACTTCTCCTCCTCCCCACTCTATTTTCTTGGTGACCCATGTAAGCATTTCAGTGTCAAACTTTGATGGAAGAGCCCTGCTTTCTAGTTTGTTTGTTTTTACCTCATGTTACAAACTTTAAACACCCTTCCATAGCCTGTTGCAGCCATGTAACATTTTTAATTATGCAATGGGGTATGAAAATCCTGTAACCTCATTGGTCAAGACAGATTACATGACTGTGATAAATCCTCCAGTATAGCCACTGTAAAAGTTTTATATCACTATAAAAACAAAAAAAAAGTTGAACATTATAATAGCAATATACCATGACAGGGAGTAGGTATATGGGTGGATTACCACTTCTGGTGCAGTTAAGTCAATCGGCTGCACCTCGTGACTGATCCACACCAGGCATGGTAACTCCACCAATATACCCACTCCCTGTCATGGTACATTGCTTAATTTGCAGCCTGCTTTAACAGTTTGCATGAACATCCAAGTCCAGCAAGCCCTAGAGCACATAACAGGCAATGGAGCAAACAGCAAAGTTTGTAAAGCCGCCTAAAAGAACCTAATTTCAACAGCTGAGAACACAGTCTCAAAAGGTGCCACAGTGTTTTTGCAGTTGCTCTCTTGGTGACCCATGTAAGCATTTCAGTGTCAGACCTCAGTAGAAGAGATCTGCTTTCTAGATTTTTTTTCAACCTCCTGCTACTAACTTTGAACACCCTTCCATAGACTGTCATAACCATGTGACATTGTTAATGCAACAGCGATTGATATTGTGCAGTTATGGGAGCACCCTGAAAGATGGCAGCAATGGGTCACAGTGGGAGGATGTAAAACAGTGAGAATGGCATTGAGACAGACACATGTGTTTGATAATTTCAGTGCAGTGGGTGCACTTCATACTACAACATGCTATAAGAGATGTGGTTAGAAAACTCTGCTGTAACAATATGTATATATATATTCACTCCACATGGCCCTGTCATCCACCCATTGATGCACTGATGTTGCCTGTCATAGCCGTGTAACATTTTTATTCAACAAGCCCACTGTTAACAGTTTGCATGAGCATTACAAGTGCGTGAGCCTCAGAACACAAATAACAGGCAATGGAGCAAACAGTGAAACTTGTAAAGCAACTCGAAAAGAACCTAATTTCAATAGCCAAGAACACGGACTCATAAAGGTGCTGCAGTGTTTTTCAGTTGCTCACTTGCAAAAATTTAATTATGTGACAGAAGCAGAACAAATCTACTCAAGTTCTGACATTACAGCCTTCTGCTTGGACTGCTAAACTGTTTGTAACCACCCAGTCCCTGGGGTTACTAGAATCCCATCAGGTTAGCCCTAGAAAGGTAGAGGGCTCATTACAGGCTCTGTGTAGATGACATCATTGTTTACTCAGCTAGGCTGAGCAGAGAATGGATTATGTCATTTAGAATTCTCACAGCAGCATCAGTCACTTTGGAATCAGCTGCTCTGGGAGGTTTAGAATGTTCAGATGGTAGTGCAGTCAGTTCTGTAGTAGAGTTAGTGCTGAGCAGCAGTACAGAGAGGAGTCTCTAGTGTGAGGTTCTCACCAGTCTCCTGGTGGCAGACTGGGTGAAGGACCTCTGGCAGTATTTCTCACCCTAGTTAGTGAGACATCTACAGTGCCATCTGAAAGGGTGGAAACCATTGATTCCAGGACATCTGTGTGTCATTTTCCTATGAGAAGAGAGAGTGGGACTGCTGTTCAGTGTGTGCAAGGGCAATCCCCTGATGACCAAAAGTCAGCTGCCCTAGGGAGACAATGAGTATTTCTAGGTCTGTACAGAAAAGTGCAACAAAGCTGTAGTACAGAGACAGAGACTACATGGAATTTGTTTTTCTGGGTTGCTGTCTGCTGGCTGTATGTGCCACAACTAAGGCAAGTACACCAGGCAGAGTCCCAGCCTCACCACAGATATGTGCCAAATGTTTTGATTTACTTTGAATGCCTCTAGCACCCTGGTGAGGGTGGAGGGTCATTTTGCATAACCCCAAGGGGATGGCTGAGGCTGGCTGGGGCTAGGGTGGGAGGAATGCTATTCCAAACTCCAGTAGAGGCTAACTGGTCTTGGAAGGATGCAAAGTTTAGCCTGTGATGTTAACTAAGCCCATCAAAGTCAGAGATGTCTGAGTGTGTGGCAACCCACTACATAAATAGACACTTGTAGAGAAGAAATGTCCAGTATACCCTTAGGAAAGTGGGGTGGATGGTGCCAGTG
Source organism: Neoceratodus forsteri (assembly GCA_016271365.2). Classification (NCBI taxonomy): domain Eukaryota; kingdom Metazoa; phylum Chordata; order Ceratodontiformes; family Ceratodontidae; genus Neoceratodus; species Neoceratodus forsteri. Next base: position 90,105,562 of record JADMNL010000024.1, read on the forward strand.
TTGGAAATAGTAAAATGTCTAGATATCCTTGAACATAAGGGTGGGACAGTGTTTGAATTGTTGTGCTAACAGAAGAAAGTACAATTTGCCTTGTTTGTTCTGAGAAAAGAGCATCAGCATTCCTCACCTGCACAATGACAACCTTGAGGGTCCACTGTGTTCTGCATTTGTTGCCAACTTGTTGTCAGAATAAAGCCATACTTCACAATCCCATTTTTCTGTTTGGATATTAAATCTCTGCTTCCCAAGTGAAATGTTATTGGGACCCCTACTGATAGTTTTAGACCTAGCATATGCCTAGCACCTCTCTCAGAACCTGTAGTAAATATACAGTAAATGTTATTTTGTGCCCTAAAACCCTGACCCTTTAGACTGCCAAGCTGGGTATTCACCTCAGAGCTAGTGGTGATGCCTTTTGTTTTGCCAGCTGGTGGCCCATTGTCTGTCTGTGGCTTGAGTTGGGTCCTGGTCTGTGCCTGGCCATGGCACGGGTTGAAAAATTAGGTCTTGTCCAATGATCTTGGGTGAGAGGATGCTGAGGGTATGTAAAAGGTATTTTCTGTCTGGTGGTGGTTTGCCATAACAGGAATAGTTGCCAAAGTAAAGTTTTGCCAAGGTCAATTGAATTGTGCCAAGAAAAGTAAAGTTTGTGCCAAGAAAAGTACCATCAGAAAGGATTTTGCTGCCTGTGTTTTCTGTGGAAAATGTGTTGAATGTTTTTATTTATTTAATTATTTTGATTGGGATTAATACCTTTGAGTCAAAGACTCTTTTCAAAGGTTCCAAGTCAGGGACAAAACAGAGCAATACAAATAAAATACAATACAATATAATAAGTACAAATTAAGGTAACAGTGAAAAAGAAAAATATGGTAGGCATCATGAACATCATTAAAATGGCACGAGGTACAAAACTTGCTAGTTTCAGGTACATCTTAAAAGCAGAGTAAATTATATTACATCAAGTTGTTGCAGGTAGGAATACACTGGGAATAGTGAGGCACATCAATAATAGGGCCCTGTTAAGCCTTGGGATGATGGGGAAACATAAGCAGCCAGACTGGCATTGTCAAAGTAGCTAGAGATGGTGTGGGACAGGAGTAAAGGGAAAGGTGATGTAGGGTCAAAGGAAGGGGGGGAGGGAGGGAAGAGGTGAGAAAGTGGGGATAGGGCAGGAGGAATGTGCTGAATTATTTTCTTGCACAGTTGCAGGTGGTTACATTCTTAAGGTGGGACCATAGCCCCTTTTGAACAAATTCAGCTTTGTGTTTCCTGTCAGTGTTTCGGCAGCTCATTAAACCATTTGGGGCCCTTAAAAGTAATGGATTTTTGGGCCAGTGATGTGTGCTTGAAAGGGACTTTTATTCCTCCTTTTGTCGTTTCTTTGTTTGTTTAGTGTGCACAGCCTTCTTGAACAGACTGCTTATGGATTCCGCATGAGGCCTAGTTGCACTTTTTTATGATTCAGGCATGTTTGGTATTGGGCTCTTAGGTACAGTGGGAACCAGCCCATCTCAGAGTAGAGTGCACAGGTGTGAGTCCATCGATCTGCCCCGAGTGCCAGATGACAAGCCTTATTCACGAGTTTTTGTATCCTGTTTAGGGCAGTGTCTGATCCTGTGATGTATATTAGTAAGCCATAATCAACAGATGATAATACTGTGCTGCCTGTGGCTAATTTGAGGTCCACATGTGCCATTGAGTGCTTGTTTCGTAGAGGATGCCCAGTTTCATGTTTGTGGTTTTGACAACTTGATCAACATGGTCGGAGAAATTGAGAGTGTCATCAAGGTAAACATCCAGGTATTTAAACGAGGAGACTTGTTCAAGTGTGACGCTTTTGGTTCAGAATTCAAAGATGGTCAAAATTCCTTTTGTTCTGTGAGACCGAGAACAGCATGATAGAACCAGGTTTCAAGTTTGTGGACACTATCAAGTAGGCCTTCCTCAATGGTCAAGTGGTCCCTACCTAGGACCTATATAACGGCATCATCTGCATATAAAGCATGCTAGCCAGGCAGGCTTCAGGAGGTGGTTAATGAACAGGCTGAAAAGGAGCAGTCCAATATAGACCCTTGCGGTACTCCAAGGCCACTACCTTAGGGTCAGAGAGTGAGTTGCCAATTCTAACGTGCTGAGTTCTTTGCATCAGATAGCTACAAAACCAGGTGACTGTATCAGGGGCCAGTCCCATGGAGGGCAGTGTGTAGTAGCAGCTGTGATTAACTGAGTCAAACGCTTTTGTAAGGTCAATGAAGACTGACCCCACCACCATCCCTAGGTCAAAGGCATTGTAGAGCTGAGGCGAGTTCACCAGTGTGGTGATGGTAGAGTGTTTTTGTGGAAACCATGCTGATTGCTGCAGAGTAGTTGGTGACTGTCCAGGAAGTCAGTAAGTTGTTCAGAGGCTATTCTGTCTAGAACTTTGGAGAGGGTGGGAGGATAGATATTGGCCTATAATTAGCGGTGAGTGTTTATCCCCAGATTTGAAAACTGGTGTAACAGGGCAGATTTCTAGGTGTCTGGGAACACACCTGATTTTAGAGAGGCATTAAAAACCTTGAGATTGGGTCTGCTAGTACATCAGCGTTATGGCAACCAACATCATATCTATCAAATCACTCCCCTTCTGGTCTTTTCAAGGCCCCTCTTTACTTGCTTGATGGTTTCAGAGATTGAGACTTGCCTAAAATAGAAGAATGGCAGCTCTTCCCTGTCCCAAGAGGGTATGGTGTTTCCATGAGGTTGGTTATCCATTGGGTTTAGGAACCTCACTGGGAATCATCCCTGATAGATCAGTGAAAGTGGTATTGAACTCATTGGCAATCAGTAGTGGTTCCTGGAGAAACCCATAGCCAGTGGTTAACAGGTCCAGTGATGCCCTGGAGGTCCTTCCAGTAAAGGATTTTAGTGGTTCCAGAACCCTTTGAGGACCCCCAGTTTTTGTTGAGGAGGTCCTTGAAATAGCTAGCTTTTGCTGAGAGAATGAGCCTGGTACAGGAGTTCCTTGCAGCTTTGTATGTGGATACATTGTGTGGCTTTCCTGAGTCCTTAGTTTTGTGCCACAGATTGTCTCTATTATGCATGTGATCTAGGAGTGAGGTATTAAGCCAGAGGGTGTGGGTTCCTTTGACTTTTTGGTTTTATGGGGAAAAAACATCGCATTGCCGAGTAAATGAATTTCAGAAGAACTCAAAGGTGATGTTGCCATCTGATGCATGGTCAAGTGGCAACCAGTTGATCAGGGATAAGTGGAGTTTGAAATCATTTAGTAGTCCAGGTCTCAGCACCGATTGGTAGTGACCTTCAGCAGGCACTTTGTGAACTTGTTTGCCCAGGTGCACATGACTGACAAGTGGTCACTGAGGGTATCAGGCAGAACCTTAACATCTAATATGTGATCCAGGTGGAGCACAGTAGCCAGTCAATGAGTGTACTGGTGCATGTTTTGTAGTTATGCCTGGTGGGAAGGGTAACCATCTGCATAAGATATCAGCCAGCTATTAGATCTCTGGCTTGCTTTCCTTGTTAGAGTGCCAGTTAATGTTGAAATCCTCCACAATTACCTGCTCCCACCCTTTTCCCAAATGCTGCAGATTCTCCTCAAAGAGCTTGAGCACTGTAGCCTGCTTCCCTAGGGGTATGTAGACTGTTGTTAGCAGCAGTACTTTGTTTTGTTGCCTAATGGTAATTCTGAGGTGGAGTATTTGTGCCTCACTAGTGTGTAGGCTGCAGTCCAGTCATCTGCACTTTAATGTCATTTTGGACATAGACTAGGCAGCCACCACCCATTTGGTGAGCCTGTCTTGGTGGAAAGAGTTGAAACCTTCCAGTGTTAAGGATGCGTCTGTGACTTTGAGTGACAGCTAGACTCCATAAAGGCAATGATGTCCAGCTTTAGCTGTTCTGCCCATGCTTGGATCTGGGGTAACTTAGGTAGGAGGCTGTTTATATTGAGTGATAATGTTCTCAGCTCTGCTTTTAACAAGGGCTGCATGGAGGCAGTTTCAGCATTATGATGCATACTTTCCTGTCATAGATTACATGTGGTTGGCACGGGTTAGGGCTAGGTCCTTTCTCTGGTCACCGACTGTGACCCACTCCTCCACTGCTGACATAGCTAACAAACACAGAAATGCACAGTCTGATTTTTTCTGTGCCACCTGGGCTATTGGTACAGTACAATTCATGACAGAGGTCACCAAGGGTCACAGCTAGGCAGGGATTTGAGAAGAGGCTTTGGCTATGCAAGAGCTTTCAGGCATGCACTCCCCTGCCCCATTACATTGATAGCTTGGGACACACTTACTCAAGTACAGGATGTAAATTCTTTTGTCCTTATGCTTTTTGCTATTTAATGAGGTTGTTTAAAAGCCAACAAACAGATCCCTTAGGAGCAAGCCAGAAGAAAATGTGGATTCAAGCAGGACCCAGAGTCACTGAATTTGTCAGACTTAGTTGCTTGACTTTGTTTTGCTTGGGATAGCTTCCAAAAGTTGATTTCAAACGGAAAATGCAAATACCAGGTGGTGATGATTTTCAGAAATCCAGTCCAGGAGACCTTCACAGATGTAGTGAGCAAGAATGGTGTAGTTACTCCAAGCAGAAAATCTTGTAAATCCCTAAAACCAAGCTACAGACACAGACAAACACAAACAGCCACCCACACAGACCCAGGAGGTGGGACTTTAGGAATGTGCTTAGAAACTGTGCTTAAAATAGACTGTGAACCAAGCAATGTGTGCCATTGTCATGCAAAAGTGCTTAAAAACTGTTAAAAAGTAAAAATGCCAAGTTAAAAGTATTTGTGGATTTAAAGAACAGTGTTGCTTAAGTGTGCAGAAAGCTCCAAGTGCTTGTTGTAGAAACTGGGGAAGTCACTAGTGAATATATATATATATATATATATATATATATATACAAAAAACTGTGCCAAATGCCCAAAAAGCACTCTTGCCATTGAAATCCCAAGCTGAGAAAAAAGTGACAATTTAGAAGTTTAAATTTGCCTGCTTAACTATTGTCATGAGGTGGAGCAAGCAAGAGAGAGAGAGAGAGAGAGAGAGAGAGAGCTCATGTGCATGGCATCGCAGGATTGGTCAAACCAGCTAAGTCCCGCCAGTGCCTGGGGTCTCTGAGCTGAGGATTGTTCGAGGAGGAAAGAGTGGAGCATGCAAGCAGTGTGCAAACAGCAGAGAACCATCATGAAGGAGAAGAAGCATTTAGACTTTGTTTTGGGACTTTTTACAGTTAAATTGGGCTTCTCCTGACAACTGACTGCTAAGCAGTGTGCTGATCCACCGGCCCGACCGGCCAAAAATTCCCTCAAATCGGTAGCAGGCTGCAACACCATCCAGGTACTTCTCTGAGTGAATACATGCAAATAATAAAGAACTGTGTGCAATGCAATAAATTGAGTCCAAGTACAGCAAGTATTGAGTAAAAGCAAGATGTTTGAATGAAAATGGACTAAGTTGTGCAGCTGTAGCCAGTAGCAAGCAAAACAATGCAAAAGTTCTAACCATGGGCAGTGCTAAACAAAGTTCTAGAAAGTAGCAAAGAATACAGGACTGTGCTGAATTTGTACTAAATATGAAAGTTGCAAGGTTGTGCAGAAAGAAAAGTTAAAATGCTGTGTCAGAGAGCCAATTCAAGCTAAAGCAAAGTGTGAGTGATGTAGAAAGTATTCGTGGCCATATTGAGGGTAGTCTGAATGAAAGTAAACAAAACAACAGGTGCCATGTTGAGCAAAGGGTAGTAGTGGAAAAACATCTGCAGAATGTGCAAAAAATGTTTGAACTTATTACAAAGTCAGGCAACAGTCTAAAAATGTGGGCAAACCAAGAAGAGTGTGTTTGAAACAGAGTGAAGTCAGGCAGCATGTTTCAGCAGTACACAGAAAGTAAATAAGAACTGTGCAGTGTACCAAGTCAGAGCCAGTACTAAATGCAAAGAACAGAGCAGTAATTTGGGACTTGTGTGTTGTTTTACAGAACATGGCAACTGGCCAACTCATGTATCTCCTCCATGCGGAGTGTGTATCAACCAGCAGGAAAGAGATCTTGCCATGTATGAATGTTTATATCATTGTGAAGGAGCCCCAGCAGATGTAGCACTCCAAACTTCTTGGTACAAGTCTGTGTTGTTTGTTTGAGGCCAGGAAGGACGTCCTGATGATACCACACTACCAGGACTGCAGAAGGCAGTATGGTATGTGTGATACAGGAGGCACAGTGCATGCAAAAGGGAACGCAATTTCTGGCCCCTACATGGACAATGGTAGAGGGTCCCTTCAGTGCAAAGCAGCAAATGACTGAGTGCAGACAGGAAGATTCTGAAGATTTATTCAGAGTTCTTTGAGGGAATTTCTCAGGTTATCTTTCAAGGTCAGGATGAAATGGTCTTTCCAACACCAGTAATGATGGAAGGAGACCTGCCAGAGATAGAGACTGTAAATCTGTGGGCGGAAGGCCCAAGTCCAGCCTCATAGGAGAGAATGAAAGGGAAGACGCTTGTACTGGGAGGTAACCACCTCAGAAGGCAGTGAGCAATGGACAGTTTCAGGGGCTAAAGGCACATTCAGCTCCTGGGCAGAGCAAGCAGAGCAAACTGAGCTGAAGCAAGTTGGTAAGGCAACTGACAGTGAAACTGGTCTGTCAGTGGCCCCAACTGCAAGTGAGCCACAAGACACTGTAGAGGGCTCAAGAGAAATGCCACCCAATACAGAGAGGACTGCTTTTTCTCTGTACTGACCATCCAAAGCTGGCTTGACCAGGTCTGCCCTCCCCTAGCTGGGCCACCAGTTTAAACTTGCCAAAAAGCAGTGCAGAGAACGTTTAATCAGACATAAGGCTGTGGCCAAAGATGGACAGACTTATCCATTTTTTCCAAGGTGTATATGGAGGAATAGAAATAAACAGGCATGCCTGGTTATGGGAAGATGCCAGTGCCAATGTCAATCCAAGAGTGAACATGTTTGTGAGAATAAAATCATGTCACAAGAGACTTCAATTTTGGAAGCATGGCAGAACTTTGTACGTAGACTCTGTCCACTATGGATACAGCTGGCAGAGAGACAGTTCACGTGTGTGAATGACTTGATCACTGTCTATGCCCCCATCCTGAGTGGTACTATCCCTGAGTGCCATTAGTTCAGGTATGTGCAAATTGTCAAGAGAACTACAGCCAAGTGATGCAGCATGTCAGTGTAGGAACCTGCTTATATAAGGTGGCAGCAACCGAAGAGGAGGCAACTCTACTGGTGATCCAGGTTTGATTCTAGCCCAGGTCCAGCAGGAGGCACGGAAAAGTCTGATCCGAAGATTTTCATCAGTCCAGATGGGAGAAGAAATACGGCCCAGGTCCAACAGGAGGCGTGGAAGAATCCAATCCAAAATTTTCATCAGTCCAGATGGGAGAAGAGATCATGCCCAGATCCAGAGAGCTGATCCAGAATGTCTGCCTGCACCTAGAGTCCGTTAAGATGTAAACTTTCCTCTTGACTTTTATGTTTATTGAATATACCACCCTAGTGAAGCTGTCCATGGAACTGTTGGTCCTAAAGAGACACTCCTGGATCTGAACTACAGTTATGCAGGCCTCATGTCTGTGCAAGAGCAGTTTTAGACAGGCTTCGCCTAGGAGAGACTCTTCTTGTGTGAAGTGCCATATGGATTCTGGACAATCTTTCCTTTAGGTTACCAGAACTTGTAGGGACTCTCTCCCAAATGTACTGTAGATTTATTTTTATTGTTATACTGTTTGTGTAGAAAACCTTGAAGAATACTTTTTGAATTGTGTAGTATCTTGCTTGGTGGGAGGTTTGGTCACTTGTTTTCTTGCAGGTTGTTTTTGTTTCAAGGTGTGCCGGGAGGAAGAAAGGAAGACCAGAAGAGGATGCTTAGAACTCATCAGACTTCTCTTTAGAATATTTTGGGGAAATGTGTTTAACAAGTAGATGTCAGCCGTTGTTGCTTTTCAGGTTTAGAAAATGTAGTTCTGGGGTTTGGGAAATGCATAGCAATGTCATATGTATGTTTCTAAAGTAGCCTACCATTTAAAAGTGTGAAAAGTGTTTGGGGATAGGTTTCTCCAGTAGGTAGCATAGGGCAGATAGCTTTTTCCTAGAGGCTAGGGGATAGATAAACTGGAGGTTTTAACTGGAGTATGGGCCTTCAGTGCTGTTCTGTCAGGGCATGCTTCAGGCAGTCTCTTGGAGCCACTGAAAGTCCCAAGACAGTTGTTTGGTGAAGCTGAGATGCTTCAGTGGGCCTCTGTTCTCTGGTACAATCTGTCTAGGTTTCAGCCTAGGTAGGGGTGAGCCTGGCCAACTCTCTCGATAAGGCGCCCAGAGGTTTGGAGGGCCTACGTGCAGACCATAGTCTTGCTGCAGACAGCAGGCTTGTCTGGTTGAGGTGAGTGTAACCACTCAGTCCCCTGGGGTTACTAGAATCACATCAGGTTAGCCCTAGGAAGGTAGAGGGCTCATTAGGAGCTCTGTGTAAATGACATCATTGTTTACTCAGCTAGGCTGAGCAGAGACTGGATTATGTCATTTAGAATTCTCTACAGTAGTATAAGCCACTTTGGAATCAGCTGCTCTGGGGAGGTTTAGAATGTTCAGATGGTAGTGCAGTCAGTTCTGTAGTAGAGTTAGTGTTGAGCAGCAGTACAGAGAGGAGCTCTGAGTGTGAGGGTTCCTGGACGGTTTCCTGGTGGGAGGCTGGGTGAAGGACCTCCAGCAGTATTTCTCATCCTACTTAGTGAGACATCTACAGTGCCATCTGAAGGGTGGAAGCCATCAATTCCAGGACACCTGTGTGTCATTTTCCTGTGAGAAGAGAGAGGGACTGCAATTCAGTGTGTGCAAGAGGCAATCCCCTGATGACCAAAAAGAAAGTCAGCTGCCCTAGAGGACACAAAGAGTGTTTCCAGGTCTGAAAGCTATGGAGAGCTATGATACAAGTGTGAATTTCAGTCAGATGTCTGTACAGAAAAGTGCAACAAAGCTGTAAGTACAGAGACAGAGACTAAATGTAATGTTTTTTTCTGTTGCTGTCTGTTGGCTGTATGTGCCATAACTAAGGCTAGAGTACACCAGACAGAGCCCCAGCCTCGCCACAGATATATGCTGAATATTTTTAATTTACTGTGGATGCCTCTAGCACCCTGGTGAGAGCGAGAGTCATTTTGCATAACCCCAAAGGGATGGCAGAGGCTGGCTGGGGCTAGGTGCGAGGAACACCATTTGAAACTCCAGTCAGGGCTAACTGGTCTTAGAAAGGTGCAGAGTTTAGCCTGTGGATGTTAATTAAGCCCATCAAAGTCAGGAGATGTTTTGAGTGTATGGCAACCCACCACATAAAGAGACACTCATAGAAAAGAAATGTCCAGTATACCCTAGGAAAGTGGGTGAATGGTGCCAGTGTTGGAAAGAGTAAAATGTCTAGATATCCTTGAACATAAGGGTGGGACAGTGTTTGAACTGTTGTGCTAACAGAAGAAAGTATAATTTGCCTTGTCCGTTCTGGAGAAAAGAGTGTCAGCATTCCTCACCTGCACAGTGACACACTTGAGGGACCACCCTGTTCTATGCTTGTTGCCAACTTGTTGTCAGAATAAAGCCATACTTACAATCCCATGTTTCTGTCTGGACATTAAATCTTCTTCCTGAATGAAATGTTATTGGGTCCCCTACTGATGGTTTTAGACCTAGCATATGCCTAGCACCTCTCCCAGAACCTGTAATAAATATAAATGTTATTTTGTGCCCTAAACCACAGACCCTTTAGACTGCAGAGCTGGATATTCACCTCAGAGCTAGCGATGATGCCTTTTGTTTTGCCAGCTGGTGGCCCGTTGCCTTGTCTGTGGCACGAAGTTAGGAGGTCCTGGTCTATATCTGGCTGAGACATGGGTTGCAGGTCCATTTTACAAACAAGTCTAGTCAGAGCAGATATGGTTGAGGAGAGCTTTTAGGAGTGGCAAGAGCGTTGAAAAGAATATGCGGTGCTCTCACCACACAGGAGTCAGCCATAACTAATACTGTAGCGATTACAGTATTGCACATCGTGATACTGTGCATGCACAGTTTTGTCCTAGAGCAGCCATGAACAACATGCTCTGACATGGCTACTTATAGCTGATACTCACGCATGCGCAGTTTAAGTCCGCACCGTACATGTTGCACACAGCGGATGTCACTTCGGCAATTGCAGAAAGGAAAGGCAGTGCATTGGGAAAGGTGTTTATGTGCCCACGGTGGGTTAAGGGCTGCATAAACAGAATAGTTGAAATGATACTGGAGCACTGTGGCAGCACACCAGACAGTGTCCCAGTCACGTACGTCCACAGTGCTTTTATACAAATCTGATGATGGCAAGTCTGCAGAGCTTGGTCCACGCAGCTGTAAACATCTGATTACTATATATCACTTCAGGGGCAGATTATTTCAAGTGTCTAATGCCCTTGTGTGTAATAATCTTAGGCTTGCTTGTTTTAAAATTGTTTGACCTAATCTGCTGTTCATGTCCCCTTACTTTTTCTTCCATTCTAAAATTTTAAATGTAATTCTTCCATTAGATCCTCCTTGTTAATGATTTTGTACATCATCAACACATTCCCCCATACCGTGTTGTACAGTATTTACCCCACCTACCCTCCAAGAACTCCCCCATAGGACCCTAGCCTCCTGCCCATACTTCCACTTCAGGGAGAGCTGCCTTTCTCCTAACACTTTCCAAAACATTTGTAACTCCCTCCTCTTAGATATCTGTTCTGCCCCATCTACTCATTCATTGTCCTTCTTTGACACTATATTTCCCCATCCTGCAATTGCACCTGACCCCTCTCCTTCATTACTCTTCCCTGCCCCTGCCCTTTGCTCTGTTCTATTTCCACTACTCTACCTCATCCTACCCCTCTCTAGGCATGCCAATAGCCTATAGCACTAGCTTGGTTTACATCAAGTAGGGTTCATACCCTTAGTGTTCCACTCCTGGGGGTAAGGCTTGCCTCCCTTCCTCTTCACTCCTCTTTTAATTCTTCCCTTTCATAATTTCATACCACCTCCTCCCATCCCCTTTTGTTCCCAATCTTTCCCTCACCCTTTCCTCAAGTTAGCACACTACCTCTTCTGTGCCAGTATTCTATTCCCATTTTATTCCTCACCGCCCTCCCTTATCCCTGACAATCCCCTTGTGGGTGTGCATTCTGGAGGGTGAAGGTTCACTTAATCTCCAACCATCTCCCACTCCCCCACCCTCCTATTCTGACAAGGTTTCTAACTTATTTATTTATTGAATTGTGTTGACTAGATAGGACCATTGAGACTAGAAGTCCCTTTTCAGGGCAACCGGTGGGTGGGGGGTGATACAGATGGTAACCAACTGAAATTGAACCAGATTAAGCTGTTGGTGGATTTTCGTGAATGGGAAATTTACAGGACACCGGGAAATTCTCACCATCAGCAGGGCTGTGCTTCCTGCAGCAATAATGAGGACTGCAGTGTTGGTCTGAGGTGGAGAGAGAGAGACCTGACACTCTCAGGACAATGCAGTAGCTGCAGCAAGGGAGGTGGCTGGAGTGCTCCTATAAGTGGCCAGCATAGCGCCTCAAGCAATGCAACATATCTTGTCGATGACAGTGTAGCAGAAGTAGCAGGGATAGCTGAACCAGCCCCAGCTGTAGATTCAATGGAAATAGCAGTTGGCTCACCAGAAAAAGATTTGCCACAGTTACTTTCGGAGAAGAAACAGTTATTACAACAGCAAATTCTGGAGGTGGAGCGGCAGTACTAATCTGCTAGAAACTCTGTGGATGAGGAGAAAAGAAAAACAGGAGGTCGGTAACTCACCAGGGCAGCCCAAGTCCAATCCAGTGAAAGTTTTTATTTCTTCTGGGTCTGGCAGTAACCTGGATATAGCCCCTTAGAGTACAGAAGCAAGTGGTCGGCAGCAGTGCCCAGGAACAGGATTCTTGGTCCCTTGAACAAGTGCTTTATGTAGCGGGCTGGATTCAGTCCGAATTGGGTGCTTGGGTGCCTGATTCAAACTTTCCACTTACCGCATCTCCAAAGGAAGAACAGAACTGGACTCAGTGATTGCAGATGGTATCGCTGTACAGCCAATTGAGACAGCACAAGAGCAGGTTCCACATGAAACTTTGGCTGCATCAGGAGGTACTGTTTCATTTTCCCTTAGAATCTCCTCTGAGGAAATTTTTGAAGCCTAAACAAGGCTACAGTCTGTTCCTTCTGCTGTTTTGCCTCAGACTACTGGAACCAAAGGCACCAGCAAATTTAACTGTACCAGCTGCACCTCTTCCTACTCATGCAAGCTTATTTAATAAGTCCATTGAATTAGCTAAACAGTAAAACGCAGTGAGACTGAGATATTTAGGCAATGCTGAAGAAATTTCTGATAGGGTTTACATAGGAAAGATATCAGTCTTTGTTTTTTTTCCTGCAGAGGTGTATGCTCTGATTCATACACCAGGAGACTACATATGACATCAGCTGTCGTATCAGGACATTTTAGATAGATTTTGGATAAAATATGCACAGCTTAAAACTAATCCATTGTGAAGACATTTCCAAGCTATTCTTCTTACCAAACATACCTTTAAGGTTGTGAACATATTATTTCAAAATGAATGGATAAATGTTACCAATATATTTACTGGTTCGAAAAGATTTAAAATCCAAGGAAACCCAGAGCCAATTTTAGATGAAGAAGGGTTTTGGAATGAGGGTTGGAGGTTTAAGGTAAACCTTCTCCAAAATGATTCAGGCATACAGCAACTACCAAACTGTTTTTATTTGGGGAGGGATAAAGGTTTATCTTTATCCAGGACAACCAAGACACTGCTACAAGTGTGGATCCCCTCATCATCTTACCCACACTTGTGAAGTAGTGAAGTGCGACAGTGTGGTGAGGAGGGTCACTCTGCTTTACATTGCTGCAGTCCCCTAAGTGCAATCTCTATGATGAAGGCACTCCTTCATGGGCTGTTCATGGGCTGCCCATAATACAAATGATGCCGGTAATGGGGTTCAAGATTTCTATATCAACACAGCATCAAAATCCTCAAGGCAGAAACCCTCACACTAGAACACCCCAAGGATCCACTGTAACCCCTTCCCTGCGGGGTACAGTTCCATCCTCAGAGATACCCCTGTCCTGACATTCCAGGGTCAAGTGCTGCAGGGTTAGACCCAGGATCCTTTACCACAAAGGCAAAGACAGGAAGGGCCTATTACAGGAGTTGTATCCATGCCCCACCCCACCTGAAGAAATTTTCAAATTCCTAAAATGGGCTGGCATGCAAAAGGGACCAGAATAAACAGCCTCCAACAGGGCCAGTTCAGAATTAATATACAGTTCTTCAAGAAGGAGACTGATTTAGGGTCTGAATCTGACTCAACCTCTATTCACCCTCACAGCCAGATGAAGGGTCAGACATTGAACCTGTACAAGAAGAACCGAGAATAGGTGAAAAAATGTATGGGGACTAGAGCATGGTTGAAGAAAACCAGACAACTGCCTGTTACCTGAATAAGTTATAGAGAAAGCCGCTATATGACTTTACTACTGATGTCATTAAGCGTCAATAGCATGAAATCAAGATGGAAAGGGACTTTAACCTATGCTCACTTTGCTACTAACAACATGATTTCATTTTTTACAGGATATCAGGTTGCATTCTGCAAGGAAGATGCATGAGGCCAATGTAGCAAGGGTATGGGATCAGATCTATTGGTCTATAGGGTAAGAAAGTTGTACAGGTGTGGGAATTTGTATAAACAATCCAGCAGCAAGGATAGTCCATATGGTAGATATAGTCCCGGATAATTATTGCTGCTGCATGTTACAGTGGCAAATCTGGACTTATGTCTCATAAATGTGTACTGTGTTTCCCTCAGACCAAGGTCTCTAGGATTGATTTATTCCAACAGATTCATCCATATCTTGTTACATCAACGTTGGGTCGGTACATAAGGTCTTCATTAATCCTTGAATTTTGCCACATACAACAACAAGCTAAGAATATTAACCACATTATATTACCTGATGGTACGTCTGTGACTAAAAAAAACGACATTCTAAATAGACTTAATTGATATGTAGAACAATTGTTTAAGCCCCCCATAGAGGATGTTAAAACTTGGCTCGAAAAGTGTAACCTTCCACAAATTTTCACCTTCCATACCACATACACTGACACAACGATAACCCAACAAGAATTGCTAGCTGTCCTGACAAACTTAAAGACAGGGTCTGCTCCAGGTAAGGATGGGTTACCTTATGAATTATATAAGCAATTGGCTAATACTCTGTTAGAAGAATTGTTGCTTTTATTTAATAACATGTTGGTTACCTATAATTCCTACAAGTATGTTTAAAGGTCTAATAGTGTTAATGACAAATCAGGAGGAAAAGAGTGCCTACATAATTGGAGACCAATAACTTTGTTAAATGCCGATTTTAAAATGTTCACAAAAATTTGTGCAATAGGTAAATATTAGCTGCAATAGACATTATTCATCCATCTCATATGTGTGCAGTACCAGGGAGGTCTATGATAGACAATTTAATTATTTTATGGGAAATTATAGAGAGGGGCCAAGAAGGTGAACGACTGATTTCTCCTTAGTATAGATCAGGCTAAAGCCTTGGCCATGTGCCCCATGATTATTTATAGGACTGTTTATCTGCATATGGGATTCCAAGGAGTTTTGTAGACTCAATTAGGGCATGTTGGCATGTTATGCAGCCATTACAATACCTTATTGCAACAGGTTGTTGGGACATGAAATTAAGATGTGCAGAAGTGTGCAGCAAGGGTGCCCTCTAAGCCCCTTGTTGTATGTCCTATTGATTGACCCTCTTTACATAGATTAAACTATCCCCATTGATTACAGGACTTTTTTTCCAGCTCTGAATCAGAGGACAGGACCATCGCTATGCTGATGACTTATGTTTAGTGATGGCAGACACTGAATCCTGTAATCAGGCAAACAATGTGTTGAAGGAATACTCTGCTGTTGCATGTTCATCAGTTAATTATGGAAAAACAAGTTTGTCATAGGAGATAGGATTAAGGGTGGTTAATTGATATTCAGTTATGATGGAACCATGTTCCATTTTGGGTCTATACGTTGGCAAATGTGACTTAGCTTTATTGAAGTGGCAGATAGTTCTTAAAAGCTCAAGCAAAAGTATTGGCATTGAATAGGTGGAAAATGGCTAAACAAAAACGAGTATATATGGTGAAAACCTTTCTTTAACATTGTCTCTCACCTCATTGCAGTGTTCACTATGCCCAAGCAATTGGAAACTAGTGTATAGTTGTTTTTACTTGCATATGGGGAGCAGATTGAACCCTATAAAAGGGTATATTGTATAGATCCATATCCCCATAGCTTGCTCCACTAAGCAATTGTCAAATAAATGTACATTGTCAATTGAAACTTGCATCTCTGTAACTATGTATAATCTATACAACTTGTGTATCCTGTGTATGAATCCGTTGATTGTATATCCACTTATGTAATCTATGTTAATGTTTTACTGTGACAAGGAGCCTTTGGAAACGAGTCTATGACTCAAAGGATTGAGGACCCGGTGATCAGATTGAGAGGTCGGTACTGGCGCGTTCTTCTGTAATTTTTCTTGGTGGCATGTCACTATCGGCCTCTGAATGTGTGTAAGAACCTTGGGGTGATCCTTGACGATAGGCTGACTTTTCAATCTCAGGTGTCGGCCGCCGCCAGGACTTCCTTTTACCATCTTAAGAATATTGTCAGGTTAAGCACCTTGTTCCGTCTGACTCCTTGTCAACATTGGTCACGCCTTTGTGTCCTCGGCGCCTAGACTACTGCAATGCCCTTTATTTTGGGCTTTCTGGGTTGAAATCTGCGCCTACAGCTAGTGCAGAGCGCAGCAGCCGGGTTTTGGCTGGGACAGAAGATCCTGTCATATTACCCGGTGCTGCGAGCTACACTGGCCTGTCTGGTGGCGGATCACGCTAAAGTCATTTATTGACTTTGAAAGCCCTTCGCGATCAGGGTCCGTCCCATCTGAAAGACCTACTGGTTCCTTACTTGCCCGGCCGATCACCGCCGTCGATATGGGGTTGTTAGAGATTCCAAGAGTGAGTTTAAAATCCTCTGGCAGCAGAGCATTTCTCATGCTGCACCCACTCTTTGAATTCTCTACCATGCCGATTAGGGAATGCACCTCTGTGGATATATTTAAGAAAGAACTGAAAACACACTTATGGAGAATGGCCTTCTTAGACAGTTAATGTGAACTGTAATATGTTTGGAATTTTATTGTAATTTATTATGTTTTTATGATGTATTTTAATGTTTGTAGTGCTTGATGTTTTGTATTGAAATTTGAAGTTTTGATTAATTTGTTCAGCCTTGATATAGTGAAAGGCACTATATAAATAAAATTATTATTATTATTATTAATTCAGATATTTTTTTAATAAATAAAAGGGGACTAAACATAGCCAACCCGATGCCATTTTCTTTTCCATGTTTGTGGCCTGCAATCATAGGCCTTTATTGCAACACTCAGGAAAATGTGGACTCCATGGGTTGAAGATAGGCTTGAGCCCTTCTTGGAAGTCTGGCCTTTAGATAAAAGTATCCCAAAGCAGAAATCTTTGGGAGAGTTGCCCATGACATTTGTACATTGTTTTGCTAAGATTAAACTTTGACTCCTTACCAGGTATCAAATTACGTCCCTTCCCAGACAGGACTTATACAAGCATATCATGTGCAGATTCTTTGAGGAAACAACTCAGTTTGAGTCCCATTCTGCACATGAGATAGCTAAAATGCTTGTATCCCCATGTACTCCACCACAGATGTGGTACATAACCTGGTTGTCGCTACATGAGAAATTAAACATTAACATTAAAAGTCAAAGGTAATTTAAAGCATAAAGGGTAGGAAGAACTATACTGTCCAAGGCCCTGTTGCATTACACAAGTACAAACTGTGTCCCACTTATATTTTGAATGTCCCCATATTAAGAATTTTGGGTTGTTCTGGCACATAGATGGCCATGTTCTCCTTTTATGACCTTACACCAGCTAACTTATTACTGGACATTCTTCCATTTCAGTGGACAAAATTTGATAAAACTTCACTTATTTTTAGTGTGTTTTAGTGAGCTCCTTGGAAGCTGCCTGCCCTTGAATGGGACTGCTTCAGCTCCCCCACGTTGGCAGGCACCCAGCCAGCCACCGACTTTGAGACCAGGATGCCTCGCCTGTAGCTCCTTGGAAGCTGCCTGCCCTTGAATGGGGCTGCTTCAGCTCCCCACAGTCAGCAGGCACCCAGCCAGCCACTGACCAAGACCAGGACGCCTGCCTGCAGCTCCTTGGAAGGTACGGTGATGGCGCAGCTAATCAGAACACGGGCGCTTCCAGCAAACCCGCCTGACTGGCCAGGATTTTCCCTGTTTTTGCCACCTGGCACTTTTAACAAATAGATTTTAGATAGAACAAAGCACATTTCAAGTGTCTAATAGAAGTTTTTCAATTGTATTAGCTGTGTTATGAATTTCTACTACTGTTTTAAAGTGCTTACAGCTCTTCTATTTCCTTGCTCTTCCTGCACCATCACCATCCAAGCACTCTGCTTTAGCGCCAAAAGTCTAACTCTCCTTTGTCTTGTTAAACTGCTCAATCTAAACCTACCCTGCCTCTATGCTATTTAAACCCTGCAATTTTTCTTCTCTCCAGCTGCCTGCCATTGAATGGGCTGCTTCAGCTCCCCACGGTCAGCAGGCACCCAGCCAGCCACCGACCGAGACCAGGATGCTGGTCTGCAGCTTTGAAGGTACGGTGACAGCACAGCCATTCAGAACACGGGCGCTTTCCAGCAAACCCACTCTGATTTGCTAGGACTATTCCTATGCTTTTGCCACCTGGCACTTTTGCAAATAGATTTTAGATAGAACTAAGCACATTTCAAGTGTCTAAAATAAATTTTTCAACTGTATTAGCTGGTTTGTAATTTCTACTACTGTTTTAAAATGCTTACACCTCTTCTCTTTCCTTGCTCTTCTTGCCCTCCCCATCCAAGCACTCTGCCTTGGTGCTGAAAAGTCTAACTCTCCTTTGTCTTGCTAAACTGTTCAGTCTAAACCTATCCTACCTCTATGCTATTTAAGCATTGCAATTTATTTTCTCTCCAGCTGCCTGGCCTTGAATGGGGCCACTTCAGCTCCTCCACAGTCGGCAGGCACCCAGCCAGCCCAGCAACTGAGACCAGGATGCCCACCTGCAGCTCCTTGGAAGGTACAGTGACAGCACTGCCATTGGAACATAGGCACTTCCAGCAAACCCACTCTGATTGGCCAGGACTTTTCCCTGCTTTTGCCACTTGGCACTTTAAAGTGCCAGTGGCACAAGTTTAAAGTGCTTAGAGCTCTTCTATTTCCTTGTTTATCTTGCACCCCCACCCAAGCACTCTGCCTTGCACCGAAAAGTCTAACTCTCCTTTGTCTTTTCTTGTGACACGAGGTCTCTGCACCCTAATTGGTACCCTCAGAGGTACACTGTGAGACAGCTAGCACTTAGGTGTATGTTATACTAACATATAGGGCTAAGGGCATCTACTATACAAGAGTAGATGTCAGGATATGAATGCATATTGTTGTAATACACTTTGCTTGCTAATACATATATTCTGCTACGTATTTTCTGTGTATTTCTTACTTGTAAGATGCCAAGGCACCTGTGTCCTTGGAGTAGTTATAATATGTAAGATGGTATTGCCACCTTTTGGTGATTTGTACTACTACACTGAGTTATGTAAGACTCTGTATAAGAACTCTTTTGTTCTCAAACTGATGACTTTACATAATTGTATAATGTTATCTTGGACCATGGAGCCACCTCTAATTTAACCAATAGGGCTCATCTCTGTAACTAGAAATGTTTCTATCTTTTGGTAACCATAGTAATTATCATAGGTATTTAATGTAGTGCACAAGCCTTACACCTCGGAGACCTGAGAGACCCCAAGAGAGACAGAAAACCTTTGAGGTATGGGAACACTTAGCACTGGCTCCTGGTTTGTATTGGTAAGAACTGCTTAGGGCAACTGTGAGTTATCCTTTGGTAGTAATAAACTTGTTTTTACTCTAATGCAACATGTCTATGATTACTTGCATTCCAATATCGTCAAGAATCTGAAAGTGAGGTTTATACCTCCCAACAAATTACGCATCGGCAGGTGATATTTGGTGTTTGTAAGTTTTCACTTGCTGCTTAAACGCTTTCCCTTTCCCACGGGACAGTAGGTGTACATTCCTGTATCATCTCCTGTTTTAAAACCAGTTTGTAGTAACTTGCAAAGTCTAGCTGTCTTTTCGGTGTGGTCGATGCCGCCTCTACTCACTCCATAGCAGCTTTGAATTGCAAGCCTACAACTAATACAGTAGCCCGGCTATGTATAAAGTGCTCGTGTTGTGGATCGACACGCAGCATGGTGCCTTTTCACAGTCTGAATTTTCATTCCCTCCTAAAATGGCCACCATATCAAATATCTGCGCAGAACTGAGACTCGATGTCTCGAACTTCCTTGCCTCCCACGGAGGATGGACTGACTTCACAGAGGATGCAAGTCAATCCAAAACCCTCTACTGGGGATTTCAACCCAGTAAACAGAGACGAGACAATCAGCCAGTAAGTGTCATGGTAAAGGGTTGATGGTTGCGGCTCTCTGTCTTTGGAAGCCTCTGAAGTGAGGTCTGCAGATCTCATCTCTTAAGCAACAGATGGGTTTGCAGGAAACAGAATGTATTAGACTGCAGCAGAACTTTGAGTCTGAACTCCAAACTCTATGAAATGAAAAGGATTCACTATTGCATCATTCAGCTCTAGCTGGAGAACAGGAACTGTGTATGTTGAAGCAGGAGTGTGAAAGTTTGAGATAGGATAAGAGTCAGGCAGTGCAAATGAATGATTTGCTGAATGCTGCAAATGCTCAGTTGAGTGACGAAATGGGTGAGCTGCAGGACGAGATAAACCAGGTACATAATGATTTAGAAGTGGCTTACAGGGACAATCGTGAATTGAGCGCTGCATATAGAGTGTTGCAAAAGCAAAAGCAAGATGAAGTTGATATGGATGTTGCAACTGTGAGTCACGATGAATGCAGAACTAAGATGGCGACACTGCGCCATCAGTGAGAGGTTCTGGCTGGACATGTAAAGGCAATGGAAGACATAGTCCCTGCTTTCATTCGTCATCAGATGGGGAGTTATCTGATGATGACATTTCACAGTACAACGCCCAGTCACGCCCTTACTATGGCCCAGACACCCCACCCAGCCATCCACAACATGGTGGGTTCCCGCCCCAACTCCCCTGTCACACGCTGGCGAATGCTATGACGCCATCATGGGAGACACCAACATGGCGGCCCCCATGATGGGGGGAGCAGGCCCAAGCCTGGTCCCAACATCACCTCCAGTGGTCATTTAATGTGGAAGAGAGGCAGGAGATAGAAACCATGATTGAAACTCAGATAGGCAATGTACCTCTTCCTGAGAAGAGTAAACGGGCTATTAAAACCCAGATTAGGCAGCTTCTGCAAGAGGCTGGCACTCAGGAGGGTATTGTCCACACTGCGATGAAGCTGCAGCTTGGGCCACCCTTGACGGCGCCAAGACAATCTACCTTTGCCTGATCGACCCACTAATCCCTACAGATGGCATACTTGTTCAAGCAAATTGTTGACAGCATTGGTCGGATGAATCCATCCTACAACCTCAGCTGTCACTTGGAGAAGGTGCGATCTAAATGCTAGATGCTTATTTTTTATTTTATTTTATTTAAACAGCAGTTTGAAAACCTTTGAGCCATAGGCTCATTTACAAAGGTACCTTGTCACAGTAAGACAAACGAAAATACACAGTATAACAGTACAACACATAAGTATAACAGTAACTTAAGACATAGATACAAACAAGCTGGTACAGGTAGGATTGATGCAAACAATACCAGAGTTATGTTGTCCTTAGCAGCTTAGTAATAAGCTTTTATAAGTATTGAGTACGGCTTTGACTAGTGGCAACTATAGTATCGGTGTTAATAAGGTGGTTACGTATCAGAAGTTTTGAAGCACTATATAGTTGGAGCCTGGAGATGGAGGGGGCAGTGTGTTGAACCAGGAGGGGGCCTAAAGCTGAAGGCTCTTTGGCCGTGAGAGGTCCTAGCTCTAGGGATAACAAGAGAGGTTTTCCCAGAGGTCCAGTATGAACTAGTGGGACAGAGCGAGTGATGGTGGTGGTCAATCCTGGTGGGGATAGCCCAAGGAGGGTCTTTTTGTAAGGGTACAGGTCAGATATTTGAGACGCCTGTCAAGATCAAGTACCAGCACTTTAGCGCACAGTAGACAGGTGTGTGTCAGCCTAGGTGCTCCAGTAATTAACCTGCAGGCCTTATTCAGAGTAGTGTGAATTTTACGGAGTGCGGTCTGATCAGCAGCACCACAATCGGCAGTCCATAGTCCACTAGGGACAGGATAGAGGAGGTGACTGCGAATAACATATTCCAGGGGAGGCAGTGTTTATACCGGTGTAAGATGCCCAATCGGATATTAGTGGCAGTGGCTAGGGCAGCGGTGTGTCCATGGAAGGAGAGGGAGGGGTCAAATGGATCCCTAGGTATTTATAGGAGCAAACTTGTTCGAGTGGGAAGAGGACCCAGAGTGAATGAGGAGTTTGAAGTTGCAGGACTTGTTTTGGGGATGAGTGAAGAAATATGTTTTTGTTTTTTAAGATTTATCACCAATCTATAGTTTTGAACCAGCCCTCGGTTTCAGTGAAGGACTTCTGCAGCGAGTCCTGAGGGCAATAGGGTTACGACTTGAGGCAAAGATGACTGCATCATCAGCGCATAAATAGAATGTTCCCGAGCAAGAGTGTGGAAGGGTGTTAAGGTAAAGGGAGAATAGTAAGAGGGCCCAGAATGGAGCCCTGGGGAACCCCAGAAAGATGGGACAGATGTCTGAGTAGGTCCCATTAATTTTTACACGCTGTGAGCGGTCAGGATAAATAACTGGTGCACCAGGAGATAGGCCAGCAGCAAAACCAGAGAGACTAAGGGCATCAAGAAGGAGGGGTGGGAGACAGTGTCAAAGCTTTGACAGGTCAATGAAGACAGCACCAGCCAGAGAACCAGTGTCTCAGGAGGAGGAGAAAGTTGTAGAACTCTAGGGGGCTGTGTTGGTACTGTGGCCCACCTGGAAGCCATGCTGCTCAGGACAAAGGACATTGTAGGTGGAGAGGTAGTCAGAGATTTGAGAGGCCACCACTTTTCCAAGGCCTTGGAGAGAGAGAGAGAATGGAGATCGGTTGATAGTTTCCAGCCTTAGTCCTATCACCACCTTTAAAGATAGGGTGACAGTGGTGACTTTCCAGGCAGTTGGAACCTTCCCCAGGCAAAGAGAGTGGTTGATGAGGCATGTGATCGGGTAAGGACTGTGTCTAAGACCAGCCGTAGGATACATCGGATCCAGGGTGTCACTGCCTGTACTATTTCTCTTGAGGGCAGTGACAAGGTGCGGCCTAAGTTATTGGGAAGAAACACGCGAGGAGAAAATAAGGGTGAGAAGATTTACAGCAGGTGCTGGGGAGGAGGGTCAAAAAAATTTGTAGGGAGGATAGGCTAAGGTCAGTGAATGAGGTGTTGAGGTGGTTGGCTATGAGGGCTGGGTCTGAGGAGATCACACCATTAATGTTGATCTGTGGGTGGGTGGGGGGAGTGCAGTCCCATTTAACTGTTTAATGTTATCCCAGAAGGTTCTGGGGTTCCCCATGAGGCAGTGAGTGAGGACCGTAGTGCTCAGACTTGGCCTTTCTGATGGCCTGAGTGCACTTGTTTTGGCGGCAGCATATAACCGCCTGTCATTGGGCCAGCCAGTCTCAATGGCACAGTGCCATAGGTTGTCCCTATGTTTGAGCTGGTGGATCAAGCTGGGTTACCTAGGGGCATTCTGCCTTTTAGAACGAGGGTCAACATTGGGGCAAAGATATCACAGGCATTATTAAAAGTTTGGGTAAAGAAGGAGAGAGCTGTGTCAATGTCAGGAGTTGCCTGTATAGGAGACCAGTCAATTTGGGACAGAAGTTCCTTAAGTTTTATCAGTCCACCAGGTATTAGACGTCACTGCATGTGGACTGTGCTATGGGTTTGGGGACTGAGGATGACCAGTGAATAGAATGGGGAGTGGTCACTGAGAGAGTCTGGGAGGACTTGTACATTGGGGATCCGATTAGGGCGGGCAGAGTACCACATCAAGCAGGGTACTGGAGCCTCTCTGGGGTTAGTCCTGGTAGGGTGGGTAACTAGTTGTGTTAGGTCTATTGCAGAAAAGGAGTCTCTGGTAGAGGAGGAGGGAGGGGCTGAGCCAGTTGACATTTAAGTCACCCACCAGAATTTGATCAGCGGAAGGAGGAAGCAGGTAAGGTATTCTGTAAGAGAGGCAATGCCTGTATGCTTGAGCCATGGGCACGTATGCAGTAGTCAGCTAAAGGGGGTCCCTTTAAAGGGTCAGGGGTTGTTTCATGCAAGCTGCCTGGGCCCTGGAGTCAAGGGATGGGAGCTCGGCAGGGCTAGTATGGGGAGAGATTCCTGGACATAAATAGCGCAGCCACCGCCTGGCTTCCAACACGGTCGGACCGGAAAGGGTGAAACCAGGAGGGAGACTAGGGAGTCAGGGGAGGATTTTGACAGCCAAGTCTCAACCAGGGTGATGACATCAGGGTTAATTGATGTGACCAGGCATTGTAGTGAGTCAAACTTTTTGGAGGCTACAGATATTCATGGAGACCATGCATAGGCCTGTGGTGTGAGTTGGGAGCCCTGGGAACCGGGCCAGGGTTTGATGAATGTTCCCTGACAGAGTAGTAGCATGACTAACACCCTGGCTGGGAGATGGTGAGAGGTTTTCCACGATTGACATGGGGGGGAGGGGAGGCTAATGAGCAGGGGTGTGCAGGAGATAGCAGGAAGGGAAAGCAAGAATAAGAAGACACCCAGATGTGCCTGAGGTGAAGAGAAAGCTAGGGGAGGGTAGGAGGAGGGGACACACAGAGGTCCCAAGGGGCAGGAGGCAGGTTCAGGAGCAAGGGAGGAGGGGTGCCAGGGCACAGCGGACTAGCAGATGGGTAAGTGGGTAAGTGCACTGCTAGTGGGATAGGCACAGGCAGAGCATGAGGCAGGGCCAATACATTGTGGTGAGCAAGATCCCAGGGAAGTAAAAGTTTACAGGTAGGAGTAGGAAGCAGTGAGGAGCATAGGTCCTCTAGTGGCCAGCAGGTATAACCTGCAAATGGGAAAGTGTGGAGATAGGTTCTGGGCAACAGGACGTGATGTCGCCGGATGTGATGTCACGGGTGGATCCTTA